>CP141133.1:13911376-16356447 GCA_035236585.1 Warburgia ugandensis
GTTTCTCATGAAAGGCTGAGCTGTTTAGTTGTGAATTATTGAACAGAGATGTTTGGAACTGCTATTAAAGGTGACTCTGGTTCTGGTTAAATATTTTTGTCCCAATGTTCTGGACAAACTTCTAAAAATTTATTTCTTTGAAGTCAGAATGTGCATAGAACGTATGAATATTTGTAGAGTTGGTAAGATCAATATGGTGGTAAGATCACCTTCTTAAATCCAAATTATGCTCTAACCCTTCAGTTCTTGCCATTTCCATTGATGTTCCACAAATGTGTTTATTGAAGCAGGATCTGGTTAGGATCATCATTTTATCAAGTTTTGCCAATCACATTCAACTTTATTTATTTTCTATGTTCAACTGTGCACAATTCATGTACTAAGACCTCAGGAGCTGAGATGGCAATCTGAAATGTTGACAGATTGGGTGGCTGTTTTAGCTTGTTTAATGGCAGTCAAGGGTCTACGGTCTCACGACTCAAAGTTGCGTCAGCAATGGATGTGGTATTCATGTTATACTGGTCTTTTACTCGCTATGTTTTGGTTATATCACATGTTAAGGTAATTCCTGTCCTTGTCCTTGCTGATTTTCAATGACTGGTTTAGTGGTTGCCGTCGCATGGTTGCTTTAAAGTAGTAGCTAAATTGCTAGATATGATTTCTTTTAAGGAAGTTAACCTGTAAGTGACAAAGCTATAAGTGAATTAATTAGTGATTGAGAATCATTTTATTTTCTAATAGATAGTTCTAGTCAGTCCCAGATTATTCTTGTGTAACATATTCAGACACTTAAACTTTTCCCTAATAAAGTGCTACTTGGTAACTTCAATAATACACCAGTGAAGCCCTATATTAGTAAGGCAGATTCAATTGACCAAGAGTGGCAAGGGAGGACTTCTGACTCCTTAAAGGGCAGCCTGGTGCATGATGCTCCCTTGTATGCAGGGTCTGGAGAAGGGGCGGACCATGAAGGGTTTATAGTATACAGCCTTACCTAGCATTTTTGCAAAAGGCTGTTTCTATGCCTCAAACCCGTGACCTAGAGGTCATACGAAGATAATTCTACCCTTTGTGCCAAAGCTCCCCTTCAACTTCTGACTCTTTACCACCCAAAAATTTTGTTTTGTATAATTTCTGCTAACTTCTTGGTTGTTGAGAGAGGAAAAATAAACTGTAAGCTTTCCAGGAAAAACATTCAAAGTTTTGGGGTTAACTGAGGGTGATTTCATGAACATAAGTTTGGTGTAATAGTATCTATGGACCTTCTGGAAATGTTTCTTGGAAAAAGTTTAGCTTCTTGGCCATTTCACAATTTGCAGTGACAAACAGGAAAATACTTTTGTAAACTAGATTGAAAACCTTCCCATCTCGATTGGGCAACTGTCAGTTGTGGGTGTTGTCAGCCAAAACCTACCAGGTTGAGTCCCACCAACTATGTAGGTGCTAGTGCCTACATCTGACTTCTCATCAAGATCCATGTGCTCTCAATTTCTTTTGCGCATGGTCGTATTTGATTACGTGCTTCCACCACACTTTCTCCAAATCATTGCATATGGTCCACTTTATATAGCATCATCGTTAACATTTCATTGCTCTGATCTTCTAGGATGTCAAAATTCCTATGGGATGTTATATGGCTCCCACTTGGGCCTTTGAGGTTCTCTCTCTCTCTCTCTCTCTCATATTACTGCTCTATTTCTATAATCCGGTACCATATTTCTCATATTAAGTTTTGAAAAACTTGCGCTTTCATGCTTGGAATTTGAACTTCCAGCGGTGCAGGAATCTGCCTCTACGTGGACCATCTGCTGGCAGAGTCATTAGAAGAGGTTCAGAAGCTTCGAGGCAGCATGTATTCCTATAAGGCCAAGTAAATCTACTATTATTGCATGTAAAATGTATCATTTTTGCTTTATCAATGATCTCTGTTAATAAGTTCCCTTCTTTGCAATCATCTCTCTCCTCCTTGTTTTTGTCATCGCTTCTATGCTTGACTTTTAGTGCTTGTTTGGTTTGCTGAAAATTGATCTCCATGAAAAAAAATTCTATGTGAAAAGTGTTTTACGCCTTCAAATTAAACTACAACAAATTTTGGTTCTCTGGGGGAATTTAATTTGAAGGTGTAAAGCTTTCCATGGAAATCAATTTGCATCCATTTCCTATCAGCTGTATTGGTTACCAGAGTAGCCGGAGCCAAAATGTTTATAAGTGGACCATGTTTGATGGTTTATAGCAGTTGTAACGGTTATATTAGCATGAATTTTCCTTTATGAAATCCCATGGTTTTAAAATAGGGGTATATTTAATATTTTAATATAAATTTTTTTATTATTTAAGCATGTTTTGTATGATTTTTCATATATCTATTTCTACCTAAAGTGTGATGAGCTTTTTTATTTTTATTTTTATTACACGTTTTTCTGGTATTCCGTTGAGTGTGTCGATCAACTAACAATTTGCATTATATTTATTTTTTCCTTTTGCTATTAATTTTTTAAAAAGAGGAATGTTGGGATAGTGCATGCAACATGTGCCCTACTTTTTGCATGATGGCTCCACAAACTGTTGATCCGACTTGTCCATATAATTTTCATGCCTCTGCATCACATGTAAACCAAACATCAAGGTTGTTGAATGAATATACATCTGAAAACTATGCTTCTTACTTGTACGTGATCAGAAGAAATTTTGTATAGATTCTAAGCTCATTAAGTCCTTGCCCTTTTTAGAGCAATAGTGATCTAGAGGCAGAGAAATTAGATGGACAGGTCTAATCAACAATTTGTGGGGCCTATCATACAAAAGAGGGCACCCCACAGTAAACAGCTATCATGCGCCTATTATCCTAGCATTTCCTTTTAAAAAATTATATAAAAAAATAAATTAAAAATATATAAAAGAAAATGTGCATTATTTAAAAAGAAAAGAAAAAAGTAGGGGTAAATTTCATTTATTTTCAATAGAGATTAGTAATGAATTTAGGTGACAATCATGACAGTCCAAAACTGGAATGTAAATGAAAATTAGATCTTCTTAACAAATGCAAGTCATTTTTCAAGACAAAAACATAATTATAAGTATATTCGCTGGGTGGCCCTGCGTTGATTGATCCCAATTGTTCATGGCCACCTTCTATTTAGATTCTCCTACAGTCCAGAAGTCATATATTAATATGATAATTCTAATATGCAGTAGTTTGAAAATTTTCAAACCTGCTTGATCAAAGTAAGAATTATGAGATAAATGGTTTGGATCGACTAATCGTGAGCTGCTAAGGTAGAATATTTTGCCTCATTGTATCAATGTCATATTATGGCTCTCAATGTTTTAGTGATCATGGGTGGTGATATCAAAATCAAATTCAAAGAAACGTAAGGTTGTAGGCGCATTTAACGAAAATGTCCCCTGAAAACAAAGATTGATGAGTGCACGAAGGAGCTTTCGTGTAATGGTGGGTACCGTCATTAAAAAATAAAAAATAAAAATGATTCACAGCTCTTTAAAACTTTGCAAATTCGATGCAGGAATTGATTTTTTTATCAATAATAATATAACAAAATAAATTTAAAAAAAGAAAAAATAGTATCACTCAGTTAGCTTTTAATTTTAATTTTTTAATTTGTTGTTGATTTGTTGTTCCCGATTCTTTCACAAATTTTTTTACTTTTACCCAACTCAGAACTTGGTAACTATAGCGATCAAGTTGGGACAATTCTTGAAGAGTAATAATAACAGTAATAAAAGTTAAAACATGTCCTTGCTAGTTGAGCGTTCTTTTAATTGAACATTCACCTTTGGACTCGATCAACAAGAATTGCGCAGAAGCGAGGGGCTTGGTCAGCATGTTAGCAATATGATCTTTTGTGGACAAGAACTTGACTTCAACACAACCTTTGGAGACACGATCTCACACAAAGTCATAACGCGTTCAGCTTAAAATCTTAAGGTGATAGTATGTGGGTCAATAATAACAAAGTCGTAATGTGTTCAACCTAAAATCTTAAACTAATAGGACGTGGGTCAATAATATTTATATATAACACAACCTTTTAATGAATGGCCCTCTTTTTTTGTGGCCAAAGAATTATTTGAAATATTTAGGTTCGTACCATTTCAGTAATAACATAGGTTGATCATGCTACTACATGCGTGGTACTACCAACTTAATTGGATTATCTGAATCGGTTGATGATACTCCATACATGGAACTGCCTATCAAATCGGATTAACCGAATGGGGTTGTTCATACTCTACATGTAGGACTGCCAATTAAATTGGATTTTTTGGAATCTAACCGAGAAGGATTAGATATGAATTGCAGATCTTACTCATCGATTGGATTTGGATTTTATTTTAAGGACAGATATGGGGAGCCTTGGTGCAACGGTAAAGTTGTCAATATTTGATCTTGAGGTCATAGGTTTAAGGCGTGAAAATAGCCTCTTACAAAAAATGCAAGGTAAGACTATGTATTATAGACTCTTGCGGTCTGCCCCTTTTCGAACCCCGCATATGCAGAGGAGAAGAATCCAGCGTATGCGAGGCTGCCCTTTATACTGGGACAAATCCTTAGAATAATAGAACAATCTGGTATATTTTTATAAGAATACATTACCCTCTCGTGTGTGTTCGCGCTGAACTACTGCCGGACCGTTATGAACCTAAATAATTACCGATTGCTAATCCACCCTTGACCCTCCGTTCTTTACGAGATAGGAGTGTTGGGAACTGTTTGTGCTCAACTTACTTGGTGGCCGAATACTTCAACCTATAATATATATTTCACTCTGTTATGTAAATTCTCAGTTAGTTAATCAGTCTTTAGTTCTTCTGAAAGTGATTCAGAAAGATCTTATCGTCCTCTGCTCTAACGGCTAGTTTCTGGGACCCATTGCCATCAACTTCCTTGGGCGGATGAGATATTATTTTGACATGCAACCAACTATAGAAACATATCTGTGCAATAAGTATTGCTGAAGAGAGCCCACCTGTGCCAAAAGCCTGTCTAATGCAGTTGATTGCAGACAATATGGCACCTCTCCTCGTTATCGCTTGGTTTGAAGTAGCATTCTCTCTTTGACGTGGAGATTTCAAGTATTTTTAATAATTAGGATAATAGGTTTTAGGTAGTTTATTTTATAACTCACTGGAAGATAAAAAAAGAAGGAGAAGAAAACCCACATTTTGGTTCATTAGTTAGA
Source organism: Warburgia ugandensis (assembly GCA_035236585.1). Lineage (NCBI taxonomy): Eukaryota > Viridiplantae > Streptophyta > Magnoliopsida > Canellales > Canellaceae > Warburgia > Warburgia ugandensis. Next base: position 13,916,578 of record CP141133.1, read on the forward strand.
TATTAGATCAATGCGTGAATTGATCATTATTATTGGAAATTAATGAGCTGAAATGAAAACGAGAATTGACAAAAAGTTGCTCCAATCAGATGGCCTAGGTCATTTCTTTGTTTTGATGTTTGACCTACTAGTGTGCTTCCACATTTTTTTATTACTTTCTTGAGGTAAATGGTGCTGTAAGCATGAGCTGAAAATCCATCAATGTACCACTTACTGCCTGGTTGGATAGGGCCAACAAATATCTAGCCTATTTGAATGCAGATAACTCGGCATCTTTCCTGGAACATGCTTGGCTGCATGTTCGATAGTCCATTCTCATTTGGCCAAAGATTTGGTTGGGGTTCTTAATGGGCTATTCCAGTCTGCTTTCAACTAAAACCAGAATCGGACTATTCTAACTGTAGCAATATTTTAAAACTGGATCATTCTGGGGTTCCATTCTAACTTTAAGAAGCCATACCAAACTGTCCAAATCTAGTCTTGTTCTTGGTACTTACAAAAAGGGGTGTCCTGGGTAAGAACAGGGGGTGTATGTATCATCACCCCAAACTAATTCTATAGTATTTCTTTAATTTGATGGAAATGGTCATGTAAACAATTACTACCATAAATATGTCATTTGTAAACTCGTCCAAATTTCCATATGCCAAATAAAATGTGTTGTCATCTGTGAAAATTACTTAAAAACCTACATATCACACCTCTTAAGCACGCTTACTTATTATATTCTTATTTGGCCTGTGATACTTAGGACCAAATATTATTCATACACAAACCAAGCCCAAAATATAACAAACTTTCAGTTCTTTTATACAAAAATTGCACACAAAACTTTTAGCTAGAGATATAACCAGCTCTGGAACCTGATTGTGCAAAGAGCAAAGCTTGATGGAGGGATCATGAGAAGATCTATGAAAAGGGCATTCCTAGTGCACGAAGCTCCTGTGTATGCAGGGTATGGGGAAGGGGTAGACACAAAGGTCAATAGTATGCAGCCTTACCTTGCATTTTGCAAGAGGCTGTTTCCACACTTTGAATCCATGACTTCAAAGTCATACGATGACAACTCTACTATTGAAGACCATAAATGTGTGGATTCGTCGAAAGACTCATCATCTAAAAGTAGTTTGGATAGATTGGAGACCTAAAAGTAACAAAGTCTCAAAGAAATTGAAGATCAATATTCTACAGCACAGCCAAAATTTACAAAAAGGATGATCAATACCCTAAACACTAGAAATGTGATTGGATAGAAAGAACGGAGGTACTCTAAATGTACATTCCAAAACTTAAAAAGTACATAATGCAGTTCCAAACTGCAACAAATGCAACAAATGTTGGTGTAGATGTGACCATAACATGGTGATTTCACCAAAAAAACACCCCTTGGAGGAGGAAAAGAGACTAAGAATAATACAGAGGAAATGAAGGAGATTAAGGGAACTCAAAAGAATTTGAAAGATAACAATCTTTTCCCTCTCCCACCTCAGAAAACAAAAAACAGATCCTACTGTGAAGTTCTCAATTCCTATCTTAACAAACAAGAGCATGAATCCAAGCCTTTCTTGGTGGTGATAGTTCTTGACTGGATGGAGAAGAAAACAAAGATTTTGCACATATCTATGGTGGGAACAGTTAGAGACAAAAATTTTACCATTCAAGACTTAACATAATCTGTTAAATTTTTTAGAAAACTCGAAATAAGAAGTTCATGCAAGACAAATATGAAACAAAGTTTTTTTTTTTTTTTTGTTCTTGAATTAGAAGTTCTAGTAAATAAGATTCTAGCCTATAGATGTTCTGTAATGCCCGAGCAATTTACACTATTTTTAACAAAAATTGAACATTCTATAGGAAATAAACTTAGTTAAATGTTTCACTTTATTTAAAATAGTAAATGAAGGAATTTTTTAGGAAACTTGGTACCATTAGATTCTACTTGAAAAATGGAATCCAACGCCTGAAAAATCACCCAAAACGGAGTCCGTATGAAGAAGTTACAGACGTTTAAAGATCAGGGGCATATCTGTAATTTAAATAGAACACGTTTAAAACGAAAAAAGGATGAAAAATGCAGGGGGGCCGTTTTGATAACGGCACCCCCTGTCGTCTTCAACCGCAAGAACCCTCCAAAAAACCCTAAATCCCGATTTCTCTAGAAAATCCGAGAGGAAAGGGCGGCACCGCCATTGAGGGGCACCGCCTTCTCCCTATAAAAAGCCCCAACCCCCCTCTCCAAAAAATGTGATTTTCCAGCATTTTTGGACTGGGTTTCTGGCAAAAACCGGAAACCCATCTTTCTGTGTTTTCCGTTAACGGCCAGGCCAAGTCAGGCCGGACATTGCCATTCTCCCCATTCCCCTCTCTTCCCTTTCCGATCTTGGCATGGGGGTTTCCTCTTCACGAAATTCCGGTGGCATGGGTTTTCAGAACCGGAACGAAGGACGACCAGGCGCCGGGAGCGCCATCACTGGCTACCTAGGTAAGCTGTCCTTCCCTTCCACTTCCCCAGGTAAAAACCAGGCCGGACCTAGCATTTTCCGCCCGAAAATTGTAGAACCCAGGACTGGACCAACGAGGGAGACGGTCCTGGGCATGGTGCGTGATGCACACTCGACTGAGCCCATGGACGGACCCCAAGCACGCCACTGTGCACGAGGGCACGCCACTGTGTATGGGCGTGGCCTCGATGCGTCCCAGGCACAGTCCACGCTCAACCGGGACGCATGGGCAGCCCAGGAGCCAAGGCACATTTCGACTACACCAAGGTGTGTTCACGCAAGGTCGTCCAGGACACGCGTCATAGCGCGTTGCTTAGGCATGCTTGTGCACGTGCAAACACTGTCCCACGTACGGCCTTCGAGTACGTGCGCGACATGGGGCACGGGTCCTAACTCGACCAGGATGCACAGGGTGCCCTGGGAGCTGAGACGCGCCATGCTACAAGGTGCGTCTGTGTGATGATGCATGTCATAACGCGTCACTTGAGCATGCATGTGCGTGTGCAAAACGCGGTCTCTGACACGGCCTTTAGGCGCGCACGCACGTGAGGCGGTCGCGGTCTAACCAGGATGCATGAGTGTCTGGGGAACTGGGATACGCAGACCCAATGAGACTTTAAAAAATTAGGATCATAGGACCATTTATAGAATTTAACTATTAAATAAGTAGGTCCATATTATAAGATCTAGCCTGACAATGAATTAGGCAAGGACCATGGACCCAATAGGCAGAGCTAGCGATCTAATGTCTAAATGGATTGAAATTAATAAAGACTCCTTGTATCCATTCATACCCAGGAGTTTATAAATGAGACTCAGGGACGGGTTAAAGTGATAAAGGACACGACTCCAGGAGACTCTGAGGTAGGTGCTCTATCACTACTAGACTTTTTAAAAGAGCCATGATTGTTTAAGACTGCAAGTTTTAAGTATACGTATATGACTTGTTTAGCATGACTTATTTGATGACTTGTTTAGCATATAAATGAATTTAGCATGCATATAATAAATACATTATGCATAAGCATGCTTTGCAAATAATTGCACATATTGCATAATTTGTGAGCATTGAGTTCTTGCAAAACTGCATGTCCTTGAGGGTTACCAAAAGACACTGAAGTGCCCAAAAGTCGCTGGGTAGGCAGTTGTAAGGGACCCAAAGAGAACAGGTTTTCAAAAGAGATTTTTGACTTGTTTGATTGTACATGATTTGGGCTAATAAGCTTGTGGGCGCTATGCCGAGAGGTTTGGGGTAGCCTCCCAGCCTCTACCACTATTAGGTGGATGAGTACCACGCCCAAAAAGGGCATGTCCCTGCTTTCACTGCATGTGGTACAGGGGGCTACCACTGGTGTCACGACACTGGGTCGAAGTGTCATATGCCCCGTGGAGGTATATGATCCTGTGTCCCTAGGTACCCGGGGACCACACGGCAGTGAGGTCGTGGGCATAGTTGGACCCTATGGTTTGAGGATTTATATGCATTGCATATGGCATGACATGAGGTTAGTCAACCATACCATATATCTATGAGTTAGATTCAGTGGAGCATCTTATGCATATCATTATATTTATTATATATGACATATATGATACTTTCGACTTGGTTTGTGCGATTCTTTAAGTCGTTAGTATTCCAATTCGACAGTGATTTTTGATATCGATATTGAACGTAATTGTTCAAACATGAACGTGTTTTAAAGAGCTTATGATTTTAAACGTAGCATACATTACAAAACTAGTAGTGATAGACTCTTACTGAGTATAGTATATACTCACCCTATCCTTAACATTTTTCAGGATAGTTCTACTCACAAATAGACGACGCCTCAGGAGATATTAGTGCTGCGAGCAAGTGAATTAAAAAGGAGACAATTATACATATAAGTAAACTCTCAACCCTTTGGACATGTATTTATTTACAGTTGGGTTGTGTACTGGGACTAGATAGACCTGGGAAAACACTTATGATTTTTTAAAAATTTCAAAAACTACTTTGGTTGTCGTGAAAGCGAATGACACTCAGGGTTTTCAAAATGAGTTTAAAACTAAAGATTTTATGCTGCATTGCATGGTTTTTATAAAATGGTTTTCAAATAGGGATGCATCCCGCCTTAGGAATTAGATCTTACATTTAAAAATGCATTAGAAAACCCGGGTCGTCACATGTTCAGTGTAAGCTGGGCAAGCTATCAACCTTAAAAGGTGGAGTAAGATCTCATTCAAAGCAACAAAGTCTCAATTGTTTATCCTTTAGAGGAGCTCCTCTTGACAATTGGGACACATGAACTCTCAAAGCAATTGCAGAGTCCCTTGGTCAATTTGTAGGTTTTGATGATAATCCTAGGGATGAAGAGTTTGTTGGAGCCATGAGAATGTTGATTAGAGCAAACAGGAAACTTTAAGATCGTTTCAAATCTCAGATAGTTGTGACTGGAGAGAAAACTAAATGGATGTAGAATGCAAATGGGATGGTGCAGTGAATGATCTCAAGAAACTAGGAATGCCCCAGAAATTACAGAGAAGCATGGGGTAGAGGTAGAAGATGAACATGTCAACACATTTTGCAAGCCCACAACAATTCTCATGTTCAAGCCCACCCCAATTTCAAATTCAATGAAGGGTTTGTTGATATCCAATTCAAAGTGGTCAATAATACAAGTGTTTTTTTTTTCTTTCACAAAGCTCCCCTGCATGCAGGGTTCGAAGAAAGGGCGGACCACAAGGGTCAATAGTACGCAACCTTACCTTGCATTTTGCAAGAGGCTGTTTCCATGCCTTGAACCCATCACCTCAAGGTCACATGACGACAACTCTACAGTTGTGCCAAGGTCAATAATACAAGTCAAAGCAATGAATACATAGTTACCTCACATGCCACCAATGTCACTTCATCTTCTTCTATCACAGAAAGTTTGCCCAAAAATGCAAAAGAAGTTGATAAGAGCTTTAAAGGGACCACCGATGATCCTATCTTTGTGAGCAAGGGTTGCCTAACTGGATCAATTTTCATTTCCTCAAGTTCTGAAAGAAAGAATAAGGGTAGAAGTAGAAATAGTGCCATGCCTTCCAAGTTTTGAAGAAGTTCCATGGTTGTCTAAGAATTAAGTAGAGAAGCTTGATTGGTGGCACCACAATGGAGGGAAGAAGGCAAAATGCAGAACAATGTAGAGAAATTGGGCAAACGACTTGAGTTATCATTCGATAAAAGGGAAGATGAAAGTTTGTCAATTTTTTTGCCTACTATAGGATCAATACTTGGAAAGGGGAGCTTTGTGTCACAGGGTCGCAATTTCACCTTTGCTAAACCTGTGCGGCACTTGTGCACAACTCCCTTGCTTGGCACAAGTCAGCCTTCAACTCCCAATTCTCACTTGCTAGGGCTACACTCCCTCACCCACTAATGCAATGAGGACTTAGAAAGGAAACTCTCCCACTCTATTGAGTTTAATCAAAACTGAGATGATTACAAATGAGGAGCTAACCCCTATATATACTTGCTCTCCCCCATCCACCTCCTCAATGGATGGTTGGGATCATTACATGTGTCAATACACTAATGGTCTAGGTCATATTCTAGAACCCTCCTACCCTTTCTAGATTATTCTACTAACAAAAAATCCAAGATATTTACAAAGAACTCTCTAGAAACCGGGCCTTCTAGAATTGGGCCTTGTTCCATAGATCTTCACTGACAAGCCTAAGTCCATAAGGTCATGTCCATGTTCTAAGTAGGCCTTCCTTAGAGGCTGTAGGCCTTGGTCACGGGCTTTACAGTGCAAGTCCGTGACATTCTCCCCCACCTGATAACGTCTACGCCCTCGTCGACACATCTTAGCTGATGTCGCACTCGTTGCATTTGGGCATGTCTCATGTTGCCTTGTCCTCTTCATGAGATGTCCAGTTGTGTTCCTCCCTTTACACCTTGGCATCCGGCCACTCTTGTGCACTTATGGGACTTTCTTTGGTTCCTTCATGTTGTGTGCGTTCTTGCACACTTGTGCACCTTTGCACAGTTGTAAGTTGTCGCCCCTTTGGCGCTCTTGTTTTGTTGGTCTCTGTTGCTATGCCTCCTCCATATTGGTGTAACAGTTACCAGCTCTCGTGGTCTTTGCATGTCTCTGCTTGGTCTTGTCCCTCTTGGAGTTTCCTTATTATGGCACACCCTTGTCATCAATTGGTCTCTCCTCAAACCCTTCAAACGTTAGCACCCCAATGGCGCCTGGACGTTGTAAGTTTAGTTGTGCCGACTTCACACTTGTCGTGAATTCCTCTACTAGTTACAAGGTAGATAGCATCTTCCCTTGCCCCTTTCCTTCCTTCAACACCAGGACCGCATAAGGGGTCCTCTCATCAAAGAAGCTCAACATTCCAAAGTGTGGCATAGGGATTGCTCCAGCCTTTGTGAGGAAATCCATTTCTAGGATAACCTCATAACCATCCAAAGGCATTACAGTCAAAGTGATGGTACCTTGCCACTCCCCCACCTTAATAGGTACATATTTGGGACCTCCTAGTATGAACTTCGCTTAAGAGTTTACTGCCTTAATCCTGCTCTCATCTTTCTTTATCTTGAGGCCTAATCTCTTAGCCTCTCCTTCTGAGATGAAATTGTGAGTAGATTCCGTGTCCACTATAGCTCGTGTGCCTTTGCCATTGAGGCACATGTTTACATACATCAACCTTTTTTCTACATGGACAGGTTTAGTTCTTGATTCCTACTCCATTGTAGCATTGAGGAGTCTAAGTGCCCCCATCTTAGGCTCCTCTCCTTCATCCTCATCTACTACCTTGTGGTTTTCCCTTTCAATCACCAAGGCATTAAGGGTCTTCTTCTTTGGGCAATCCACTCCTCGATGATCTCCATCACATATGAAGCAACTCATGCATCGAGGGATGAACTTACCTTTGCCCTTTGGGTCATGTCGGCCTTCCTTGCCTTCTTTCGTATGACTTTTAGGTTTGTCCTCCTCACTGTTGCCTCTATTAGCCTTACCCTTTTTCTTCTCTCTAGTGCTTTTAGCCCTTTTGTCAAACTCCTCTAACTTCTCTGCAGTTGAGAGGGCAGTAGCCAAGTCTTGCACTCCCCTCATTTGCAACTCTTGTTTCGCCCTAGGTTGTAACCCATCCATGAAGAAGAAGAACTTGTCATTCTCATTCATGCCCTAGATGTTCAGGAGCAAAGCCATGAATTGGTTGACATATTCACGGATGGATCCCATATGCCTTAGATGCTTCAAACTCTTCCGAGTCAAGTATTTCACATTCTCTGGGAAGAATTGGGCTTTGATCTTTCTGTTAAAGTCTTTCCACATGGCTATGGTGCAACGACCATCAGCTATGCACCATACCTTCGTCTCCACCATAGCATCGCATCGTTAGAAAGATACATCGTTGCCACATCTACCTTCATGGCTTCCTCTGAAATCTTGGTAGCTTTAAAGTATTGCTCATTTGCCATAGAAAAATCTCCAAGTCCTTAGCATCACAAGTTCCCTTGTAGCTTGTAGGTTCAGGGATCTTGACCTTAGGAGTAAACTCCTTTTGTCCAAGCCCTCCACTACTAGCCACAGCCTTCTCCAATAGGGCTAATCGAATCTTGATATCATCTTGCTCGGCCACTTCATCATGTAAGCCGACTACTTATCCCTCCATGTTCTCAAGGCGGTCTGACATGCACTATACCTTTTTTGTGGTCTTGGAATCTATAACCTTGACCACTTTGAAGGTGCTTCGCATGTCATCTTGGAGACTATGTAAAGCATCAACATATGCACTAGATTTGTTCAAGCAATCAAAAAGAGTTTGCTCAAACTTATCGAATCTTTCTTCCAGCATAGTGAGGTGAGCATCCAAAGCCAACTCCTTTGATGGATCTTTGGACTTCTCCCTCCTTGACTTGTGCTGGGCTTCCACAGGCATGTTGATCACTCCAACCTCACTTGCCATGATGTTGCTACAAGCTTTCCCCAGTACTCGCTAAGCAACTCCCACGTCGACTTGCTATGATACTAAATGTCACGGGGTCGCAATTTCACCTTTACTACACCTATGCGACACTTGTGTACAACTCTCTTGCTTGGCATAAGTCAACCTTTCTAGATTAATAGTCTAGATCATATTCTAGACCCCTCCTATCCTTTCTAGATTATTCTACTAATAGAAAATCTAAGATATTTACAAGGAACTCTCTAGAAACTGGGTCTTTTAGAATCAGGCCTTGTTCCATAGATCTTCATTGACGGGCTTAAATCCTTAAGGCCATGTCCACGTTCCAAGTAAGCCTTCCTTAGAGGCTGTAGGCCTTAGTCACGGGCTTTGCAATGTAAGTCCATGACATTTGACTTGTTTTAGTGTGACCATGAGGTCATAGGTTCCAAGCATGGAAATAACTTCTTACAAAAATACAAGGTAAGGCTGTATATTATAGACCCTCTTGGTTCACCCCTTCCCTGAATCCCACATACCTAGGAGCTTCGTGCACTATGCTGCGCTTTTAATGCCCTTCAGTGCTTTCTTGCTTTTACATCTCATTGCTTATTTATTGTGCTTATTAAGTCAGTTATGTATTTTCTATCTTTATTTTGGCTCTATATTGTGATGCACATTTTGTACTCTTACGTGATGATTTTCTTAATCAAAATATGTTTCTTTTATTCTTTTTTTATGAAGAATTGCAATATTAAAAAAAAAATGGTTGTTTAATTGCATATGAATGTGGAAACTGATGCTTTTTACCGTTCCTCATACTTTTTCCTCTTTAAAATAAATTGTGCTAATGTTAGTTAGATTATAGTGTTTTTTTTTTAAAGTTAGATCAGAAATGTTAAAGACACGCCATTACAATTATCCAAAGTAATCGTTTGGTCAATAAAAAATGTATTTGTTGGAATGCGGATACCCAACTAAGCATTGCACATGAAATCAAATGAAAGTTACCAACTAAAGTCATTGTTGTGACTTGCAAGTCAAGACCTTGATTTAATATAAGAAAAGACCAAGTAAAGAGTTAGAGTTTTGGAAAAAAATGTGCATTTAGTTTTTCCCTACGAAATTTGAGTTGAATAGGTCTAATTTTCCCTTATTAACTTTAGGAGTGACAAAATATATTAAGGGTATATTTGGACTTACAAAACTTGAACTAAAAAGATTAATTTACCCTTGGCTAAACTAAAGTTAAATGTAAATGCTAGGGGTAGTATAGTCTAATGAATTGGTCCTCCATTCTGGTCCAATTCAGCAATTCCACCTGAACGACTAAAACCTAAATTTTAGTCCAGCTCTTGCTAATTCTTTTGTTATTTAATCCTCGTTGATAATCTCGTATTAGATTTAAAGAGCGTGTGAGAGTGATTGTCTTTGTAATTATTCACTTGTAAAAACAAGAAAAAAGAAACACAAATTGTCCAAGTAATGCAATATATATGTTGAATTCTAAATATGACTAAGAGAGTATTATGAAAAAAGTGAAAGGGTACTGTAGCCATAGACGGGAGAGTTAAATTGGAAATTGGAATGAGTAGGAGGTGTTTTGAGAAATGAAAATCAATGGCAAGATCGTAAATTGAAAGAGGAGGAAGGCTATTTAGAAAATGAAATTTAAGAGTTTGGGTTGACATTTTTACCAATAGTTTAAGGGCTAAAGAGCAGCCCCAAATGCGGGGGGTCCGGGGAAGGGGTGGATCACAAGGGTCTATAGTTTGCAATCTTACCTTGCATTTTTGCAAAGGGCTGTTTAAATGCTTTGAACCCGTGACCTCAATAGTTTAAGGGGTGTAAATTCTAAATCTGTAGATAAACCCTTTTCTGATACAATATTTTTTGCAAATTGAAGCTATTAATGTTTAGGATACAAAAAATAGGTGGCCCATGAGAAATTAATGTATTTGGACAATCTTAGCCATTTGTTTTAGATATTAGAAAAACTAAACAAAAATGAATGGTCGTAATTTTTTTCATAAAAAACATAGCTAAAATCATCTTATTAACATGAAATTTGATTTCTAGTCCACCTAAACAATTCCTAACATGACAAGGGAGTTAGATCTAACAAACATGTTTTCATTATGCATGGCAAGTACTCCTATTGAGCGTGTACATTTATTGGAACTCAAATTATATAATTTATTGCTAATTTCATATTATCTTGCTTCCTCTTCTTTTCTCCCTCGCTCTAAAAATATAAATGCCTTCCTCACTGGTCCAATGAATGGGAGATCAGTCGGCGGTGTCTCAAATATTGTTGGAAAGGACGGCACAGTTCAGCTCCTGCTCTGTCTAAGATGGGGCCTAGTTGATGAACGGTTGGATCACAATAAAATCTGGTATTTACTTTATTTTGCCTTCTTATGTACACTGGCAATGATGATCAGCTGATCGCCATTTAAAACTCATCATTCTAGGTTTACACCATGGTTAAACTAGAAGTGGGACCCATAGCTTCACATAATGCAAACAATGCACAAATTGACCTCCTATCTAATAGATTAGATAATCCTAGCCCTCCGTAGCTTGAGATTTTGAGAAATTCCGTTCTTTTAACTTTCTATGCACCAGATTTTACAGGTTTAGAGCAATGAACCATAGATCATTAAAAGGAAAATTGGACCCTGGATCGTTAACTGGAGCTGGGGGCGTTTTGGAACCACTTTGATGAACGATAGACACTGCATGATGAACGGTGCAGACCACTAGAAACTGGAACCACTTTGTACATTTTAGAAAATGGACCCCGCTAAATATCACCATATAAAACTACTTGAATAAACCCTAGTTTCGCTCCTCTGCGCGCTGTGCAAAGGTACCTTCAGCCTCTCCCCTCTCTCTCTCTCTCTCTCTCTCTCTCTCTCTGATTCTTCTTCTCTCTCCTTTTTGCATTCTAGATCAAAACAAGGATTTTCTGTGTCTCTTTTCTTAAATGATCTGTTAAAGACCTTTTAATTTCTCCACTGGATTCGTTTCTACATTTTCTGTGCACATGTTTATCACGATTGATGGATAGATTAGGGCAAAAGGGAAAATGGAGCTGTTCTGGTTTGTCAAAAATTTCTAGAGGGAAGAAGAATTTCCTGCAATTTCACGTTTTTGTTTTGGAAGAGTAAGATACAATTTTGGACATGGTTCAGATTTTACGCTTAATATGAAGAACTGGTCATGGTTCTGATTGTGTGGATGATTCGCAGATGTTTAGCTGATTAGTGCTGACACGTTTGTAGCCTGCTTTCGTTGCCCTCCTAGAACTGGAATCCTTTGTTCCACATGTACTCTTTCTTTTGTTTATGCTCCTAGCTTTGAGACATTGTATTTCTTTTTTGTTATAATTAGTGACAAGGGTGTGAGTTTCTAGGTCTTTGGGAGGACATATTAAAGAGGTGAGCCATGGTTGATAAAGGGAAAGGAAGAAAAGAGGAAGTCGTTACTAGGGAGTACACCATCAACCTTCACAAGCGTCTACATGGCTGGTTAGTTCTTGAAGAAAAAAGTGAAGTTTGGTTATTATGTTTCAAATTTAAAAATAGTTTTATTCGTGAGGAATTACATGAGTATACATTCTTCTTGTTTGTTTCTAGTTTAAGATCTGCATGATGTGTTTATCTAACTTCCATTATTCCTGAACAGGGGGGGCTAAGGCTATGGTGAATGCATGTTTATTAGAACTGCCAGATTGTCACAACCCTTAATCAACACAACCTTTGTGATGGGGTTTTTACTTTCTTAATTGTAGTGAACTCAAAATGGGTTCCCTACTATGAAAAGTTAACCACAACGGAGGTGTTTACTGCTAGTGTTGCTTTGCTTATCCTTTATCTGTTGCTAGAAAATTTACATAATTACTATCCAATCCTAAGAGCTGCAAAGCTTTAGTTTTCTCATGTGTTATCTATTTATGCTTTGTCAAATGAAAGCAATCCTCGACAGTGGATGAATAAGAATAGAGAAATAGCAAACACTCATGAACAGAAATGGTAACTGTGACGACCCGGATTTTTTTGTCTTTAATTTCTAAAAATCCAAGCGTCAACATTTCTAACAAAATTTTGGCAGTCTCCTCTGTTTTTCAGACTTTTGCATTTAACACATAAAATGTGGTTCACCTAATAAACTATTCATTCATACAATAATATATTTAGAGAACTGTCTCATCATATTATCCCATTCATTGCAGCGGAAGTACTTATTCAACATACATGTTATCATGATATGACAAATATTCAATGAATTTACTCTCTTACCTTCATAACATCAAATATAACATACAAATTCTTCAATAATGTAAACATATCACACAATCAATTACTGAAAGTTTAATCATGCATACACATTCAACATCATCACCCATAATAAACATTCTTCATCTCACAGTCTTTTGTTTGGATTTCCCTTGAATTGCATTGTAGCTCATTTTTCAATCATTTCACCTAATCTAAGATATTGTAAACAAATACAATATCTCAGCAAACTTGCGTTTGTGTAAGTACACAATCATCTAAAATCACTAATTTTCATATCCACATGTTATGCAATTGGATTGAATATGAATTTCAATTTCAGAATTTCAAACACTAGAACAATTCTTATTTCAATTCAATAATCATGATCTTTCAGAGATAACTTTTCATAACCTACATAAATTCATGTAGTACAAATAACTTCATTCATTCAAACAACCATTTAAGAATAAATGCTAAATCATATAATAACATTCCAAATGTAATTATGAACAGATTTTCTCAATCTTATTCTTCTCATTTCAAATGTATAAATCTAAAACAATTAGATCATCTTTAAAACGAAGTATAACCTTGATATTCCCAAATTTCTCAATTTATTGAAACCATACATACATCATCATAATAATATCCTTTGGTTACATCCACATGAATACATTCAAATACAATTGCGACATATATGCCCCTCAGAACTATATTTAAATTCAATTATAGAAATAACACATCTAGTATTTCTCCAGTGCAAATAAGAAACTAATAATAGTAAGCAAATAAACAAAATCACACTAATGGTTAAATTACATTCAACTACTGAAATAATACCATTAGTGTTTTCAAATATAGATAATACCATTGGTACTTTCAAATATTGATATTGATATGTTTTCATCGATATATATAAATACAGATAGTTGGAATGATCCTCGTTGGCTTATGATCCAAACAAGTTCACACACCTCATTGATTAGATAAGGTTCAGAATACCAAATTGCGGCGACTACACAAATACTCTTATCCAAAGAGTTCAAATATTAGATATCCAACGTTGATCAGTTGTTGGCCAGAAGATCCAAAGATCTGGTTCATAAGTGATACCGTTGGCATACGGTCCAACAATTACACTACCTCATTGATCAGATGAGGTTCAGATCGCCTAACTATAGAAGTATAAACAAATACTCCTCATCAGAAGAGTCCAAATTAAAGCATTGATCAATTGCTAATCAAATAAACCAAAATTTTGACAAAACAAATAACTGATGATACACATCTCAAATTCAGAGACAATTTCAATTATCAATACTAATCTTTCAAAATAAATCAAGAATCTCTTCTTGAATTAATCAAAAATTCAAATCATAGCCATATCAAAATTCAAATCTATACACTTAAGTATAAAAAGAAACAGAAACCAGATTTTAGATCTCTTAGATAGAATTGATCTAATCAACAAACATATAGAATTATTAGGAAGAATATAATGGATCAATATCAGATCCCTTATCCATATTTAGTACAACAAGATATAGAAAAATCTAGACTTTCGGCAGGAAGTTATAGGATGACTGGATTTAGCTATGCTAAATTCGCACCCTTTATTACATTTAATGATCCTGGTCACTGGGAACATAACCAGTTGAATTGGCTCAACGCATTTATGATCCATAAGTTAGGATTACCTGAGATTAAAAATCCAGAAATAATTGGAACAATATTAAATATGAACAATTATGATAAATAAAAATTAGATCAAATTCTTTAGAAACTAAATAATGAAGAAAAAGATCTAAAAAAGATAATATAAAATATAAAATCTAACACAGATCTAAAATCTGCAAAAGAACAGATTACACAATTAATAAGCAAACAATACAAAACAATAGACCAAAGATAAAGAAAAAGCTGCTAAGAATATGAGTGAATTAGCTATATGTGACATGTGTTATTTAAAAGAATATACATGTGAGGTTGAAACATACTATTATGGAATGCAATTAGAAGATGGACCATTAAAAGACAAATACTTAGACACATATTTCTATAAGCTACCTCCACCATGGAATGAAGTATTGTTAAGAGATTACAAAACAATAACATTAAGTACAGGAGAAAAAGATACTCTAGGAAAAAGAATAGAGTTTTGTAAAGAAAGAATAGGACAACTATGTCAAGATGCCTTAAGTCAGAAAGCATTTGCTAAATATTATAAGAAAGGATTATGTTGTAACATAAATAAAACTGCAAGCAATTGGGGTTGCAAAGATTATGCAAGAAAACAATATAAGAAAAGGAAAAACAAAAGGTTTAAGAAAACTGTTAAAAGATATAAGAAAATACAGAGAAGATATTATCAACCTAGAAGATACTTCAGACGTAGAAACCCTAGAAGACAAACTAGGCAACAGAACCCTAAGAAGAAAGAATGTACATGTTGGCTACATAAGGAACCAGGACATTATGCTCATGAATGTCCTAAAAGAAATAACAAGACCGTAGACTATGAAGACCTTATTGGAAATATGAGAATTCAAGGGTATGAACCTGTAGAAGATTCAGACTTAGAAGAAAATGAAAGTATAATTTCAATAGAATCAGAAGATAGTTATCGAAGTTCTGATTCAGACTATGAAGATATCTACATGATGGAAATGCACGAAGAAGATAATGAACATGAAGAAGATAAGTTAGAAATTATAGATAATAATACAGAAAGATCAGCTACAATAATATTTAATCAAAAGAAGTATGAAGAAATAATGAAAACTAAGGTTGATTTTAAAACTAAAGATACTTTTAATCTTCCATTATTTAATTTTAAAGAAAAGAATATTATCATTTTGCCATATGTCAGAAAGAGCTATAGACATTAATCAGGCTAAAGGAAAAGCTATAATTCCTTTAATAACCAGAGACATGGTAAATAAAGAATTACAAAAGATATCTCCAAAATGGAGAGAAAAACTCCAAAATATATACATAGGAGCTTTCCAAATAGAAATAAAAGGATATTTTTGGAAAGGTATTGACTCACCTACACAAATATTCATTATGGATGATAGGATACTACAGTTTCCAGTTGACTCCCTCCTTGGAGTTGTATCTGGAAACCTAATATATGAAAAATTAATATTTACTATTAGACCAGATTATTCAGTTAACTTAAATGATAGTAATCTTGAAAGAACTTTAAATTTATATCATATTATTAAACGTATAAAGATGCCTGATGGATCTAAGATAGCATCTATTACTACAAAAACTATAATGGCTTTAACAACCAGTCACCATAATAAGATCATCAAATATGATAAGGATTTTATAACAATTCCTAATGAATATAAACAAATCTCAGAATATATACCTACTAGAATGATATCAGAAGACAATATCACTATCCCTCAAGATATTGAAATAGATTTACAGAACACTAAAAGACTTGAACATAGTTCAAACCATAAGCCACAAATTAGCTATGATGGAGGAAAACTCCTGATAACCAGAAGCCAGTCAAGTAGACTGGAGTAAAGACACTAAGAAACAGGGAGTTAGGAGAAACATCTCAGAGGATAATAAATACCGAAGAAACCAGAAACTATAAAAGAGGCCAGTATTATATTGAAACCCAATATAAAATACATGGCCAATGGAGGAAACTTAAGACCTTAGTTGATACTGGAGCATCAAGCTCCTATGTAAGCATTAAATTAGTGGAATCTGGGCAAATTATACCTACACAAAATTGCTGGTGAACTCCTTTTGTCATGAACTTTGGAAGCACCTATACGTCTAATATGCTGACATGAACTTTTCTCTTGATTCAAGCCTAGCTACGTTTTCAAAATCATGGAAGGCCATGTGCTGAATCTGTTTTATGGTGTTGTGATTTATAGCACCTTCAAGAAGATGGCTCCCAAAGCCATAAAAGAGATCAGGAAGTTTGCGCTCAAGGCAATGGGGACAAAAGATGTTAGGGTGGATGTGAAGTTGAACAAGCAGATCTGGAGCAGGGGTATCCGTAGTGTCCCAAGGAGGGTTCGCGTTCGCATTGCCCGCAAGAGGAACGAAGAGGAAGATGCCAAAGAAGAGCTCTACTCTCTTGTCACTGTTGCCGAAGTTCCTCCGGAAGGGCTCAAGGGATTGGGCACAAAGGTCATAGAGGAAGGTGATTAGTTCCATTTGTTATTCTCCATTTTGTTGGTGAGAAAAACCTCAGGCAGTAAACATTGCGAGAAATTTTGAGATTCTAAGACTACTGTTTTGTTATTGATTTATGTTCTCATAGGTAGATCAGATCAGGATGTAGCAATTTTCTGTCTTACACTCGACTTTATAATTATGGAGTTAGTTATTCTCTATTCCTTTTATTGTTTTCGTTTTCACTAGTTTAGATTGACCCTAATGTTTGCCCATTTTTTTATGCAAAAAGACTATTTGGGTTAAATCTATCATTGCTAACTGTCCTTTTAAATAAAAACAATATAGAGATGCACAGAATACATTGGGTCATGCATACCTAGGATGTCTTTTTCCTGAATCTAAGCCATCCATCTTGTTCGCCTGCCTCGTTTAGGCTGTAAGTACGATAACTCTGAAAAGTATTGTTTCTCCATGTTTTCAGTTTTAAGAATCAAAGCAACTTGATTGTCTACCAATGAAAACATCGCTTGATGTCAGTCCTTGTGAGTTTTGATTTGTATGTATTCCAAGGGAAGCTCGATGTGGTACAAAAGCTCACGCGTATCCCATGACAAGGGTGCGCATGGTGTCTTCTTCTTCTTCTTTTCTTATAACAAAGATTCATGCAACTCAAAATGCAGTAAAATAACATCAATTTTGAATTGATTCTTCTTTCCCCTTGGACATCTATTACATAATGAAATAATATATAGTACAATAACCCAGGAGGATGATCTTTCCAGCATCCGAACCGACGAGTTGCAGAAGCTCTTGTAGCAAGATAATCTGCTACATTAATTCCCTCGTCTCCATAGATGTGATATGCTAGTTTCCTGGAAGCTCAGGATTAATCTTCTGCACTCGAGTGCAATTTGGTGGACTCTCCGCATTGGTCTTCTGCACGATGTTGATAATTGACCCTGAATCTCCCACTACCTGCAGCTTATCAGTACTCAACTCAGTTGCAAGCTCAAGTTCATACATCAAGGCGAGCCACCCCGCTTCTTGTATTGAACCCAGCAATGTAGTCCCCATTATAATATTTAAGAACTCTAGCAAGAATTTTGTTCCTTTCCATCCAAATAGTATATACTATTGTAGCACTTGCTATAGTAATAAGATTCAATAAGCTGAATTTCTTATTGCTTTTGCAAATCCAATGACCAATAACATCTGTCAGCGGAGAATTGCTGGTACGTGATCCCAAGTTCATAACATGAAGTAACCCACAAGGGAATGATGTTCTCATACATGAGAAAAATGTGAGCTGTTTCTGTTTGTTTCCCACATTTAAGATGGTATTTTGATCATTATTCAGCCACGGGAGATTCTTTCTCGTAGGAATTTTATTATGTGCAATTTGCCATATTAGGTCCTTCATTCTTAACTGCAGATTCAAGGACCAAACGCCTTTCTGTGATTGTAAGAACCTTGTGGAGAGAACTACAGATGGTAATGGGTCGAATCTATCCACTGCTTAGGAAGAGGAATGTTTTGGAATAAAACAGAAAAAATGACTTATTCAGTTCCTTTGGGAACATCCCTCTGTTGAAGGTATCTTTTGACAAATCGGAAAATATCATCTGGCACATTGTCTTTGAATGATCAGTCGTCTTCAAGTAATTAATGAAAAGGATGTCATTTGTAATTCTGAAGAAATAACTTTCACTGCTTCCTATATAAACTATGACAAAGCATCATTTGGCTATCAAATAGCTAGTTTAAGATATATTTTCAGAATTAAAGCTGTACAAATCTGAAGGCGTTTACAAGATCAACAGCCTTGGTCATAAGTATGTTACCACCATGGGCCACCAGTCAGTCCCTTCCTTGACATTTCTTTTGAATGTAAGGTGGGGAATTTTTTGGGGGTTTCTTTAATCTGATTCAACCCCTGTCGGTGCTGTTGTTTCACAGAAGGTTTGTTCCTATCACCAAATAGCGACAGTCGTTTTTGCAGGAGGAATGCTCCGGTAAGAGGCAACCACTTGGCAATCAGCAATAGGATCCATCTAGAATTTGGATGGTCTACTCACATGTGAACCCACTGACCGACATCCATGGTTTGAAGTATATCCGGGTCCAGTTGTCTCGTGACTTAATTTGGGTAGAGATTTCTCTCTAGTGGGCCGAAATAATTGGTCTCAGACCTTTCACCCTTGAGGAATGCTAAGCTGACCACTCTATAAGATGAGATCTAGCGACCACATTTTATGGAGCCTACATAGATGTGATCTAACTCAGTCATTTTGTTGCTCTAGATTTAGGTGTTTTATAAATAAGAAGGCGCATGATTTAGATGATTTTAGCTGCTATAAAACTGTGTATTTTTATAAAGTTTTTAAACTATCCATTTCCAAGCATAACATTTAACTGTGCATTCTTTTAAAAAGTTTTTTTTAACTATCCTTCCTAAGCATAACATTTCAAATGCTTTGCTTTTTAGATGCTAGAGTCATGTCATCAAGTCCTCCAAATTACATGGTTCTTTATCTGTAATAAATCTAACTATAGATGATTCAGAGCTGGTCGCACCTATACTGCGCTGTCAGTTCAAGCATTTTACCTTTGGGCAACATCTGAAGTGATAACTCAAAAATTATCTTGTTATATGCAATCATGGATTTAATAGGCGCCTGATTGATTTACAAACAAGTTTGAAAAATTTTAGGTACTGTAGGGCATTCCCCTTGTTTAGAGGGCGCCCTTCCAGAAATTCTCGGAGACCAGGGTCAAGCCCTGGCCAAAGAGGGGGTCTGGAGATAGTTTTCAACCAGCAATTGACGCGCCTCGGTTATGACCTCACTAGCTGCCTCATTGTCCCAACCGCAAAGATGAAACTCCAATGGCTTCGTCTCCCCAATTTATATGCATCGCATGCCCTTTCATTAAAGGAGCAGTCTCGGTGCACGAAGCTCCTACGAGGGGTCTGGGGAAGGGGCGGACCACAAGGGTCAATAGTACACAGTCTGTGATCAGTCTCGGTGCATGAAGCTCCTACGCATGCGGGGTCTGGGAAGGGTCGCACCACAAGGTCAATAGTACACAGTCCGTGATCTCAAGGTCACACGATGACAACTCTACTGCATGCCTTCTCATTTGCTAAACAAAAATAACATCCATTGGCATGTTGACAGAGCAAACAAAGAGTTACAGAAGTCTCAGAGAACGGAGGAGGTTGCATTTTTTCTGGGTTTATTTGGAAGGAGCTTCAAATGATCTGTTTGTGTGGATTAATTGCATCATTAATCAAATGACTTCAAAACATTACGCTTTGAGTCTTCATCCTTTGACAATAGATATACACTAACTGTACATGATCTCACAGGTGAATCAATAAAAGTAAACAAGCATGCAAATGAAGGATTTGCGTTGCACTCCTACATCCAGAACCTTTCTTCCTCCCATTAGCTATTGATCAAGCACCAGTTTGGACCCCTTGTCTTGCAAAAAGAGGCAAACAACTGAACAGTCGTCCGCCATTGAAGAAGGATATTTCTGTTTCCAAGCACAGAAAGCTTTATCTACGACCGCTCTCGCAGAGGCTTCTTCACTCTCTGCCGATTGAACTATAGATACAACCTCCTTGTTACTCAACACGTCCCAGACCTGCACCACAAAACCAACATTTGGAGAAGTTGAGCAAAAATATCTATAGCTAGATCATGATCAGGTGGATTGTGTCACCACATTAGCCTACAGAGAAGCACTGCCTAATGATGGGTCTATCTGTATTCTTGTGTCAATAAAAAAAAGGCAGCCGGTGCACCAAGCTCCTGCCTATATAGGGTCCAGAGAAAGGGCAGACCACAAAGAGTCTATAAGATGCAGCCTTATCTTGTAAGATGCAGCCTTATCTTGTACTTCTGCAAGAGGCTTTCTATATGCCTCGAACCAGTAACCTCCAGGTTACACAACAACTCTACTGTTGTGCTAAGGCTCCCCTTCACCATATACTAGACTAAAGCTAGTGAATCAACTCGCGATGAAATGCACAAGATTAGAAGAGGTGGACATACCCCATCTGTGGCAAGAACGATGAATAGGTCTCTGCTGGTAAGGCGATGGTGTGAGACTTGAGGAATGGGAATCACCCCATATTTTTTCAACAAGAAGTCGCCAAAGGCGCGAGCCATTGCAAGCCCTGGAGAGTCATCGTTGGGCAGCCAAACACGCCAAACATGAGGCTCATCCGTCGATGCGAACACCCGGCCATGGCTTTTCTTTATCCTCTCCGCTTCTTCTGCATTGCAAATCATCGCAGTCAGAGAATGTTACATTCATAAGCACTAACAAAATAACTAAATAATTTAAGGATTGTTGAGAAACAGGGCTTACCAGGTACGTTGGGCTTTAGATCCGTCGTCAGTTGGACGGCAATCAGTTCACCTTCATCAGATATCGTCCCCAAAACTGCTCTTGAATCGCCAAGATTAGCGATAACAATATCTTCATCCTGTTAATTAAGATGAAAGAGAGCCAAAATTTAGAAAGTTCCCAAATTGCCAACAAGAAGAACAGCTAGCTCAAATTAAAGGTTAAGATGTTTTATACACTCTAACTCAGTGTAAAGGTGGGAGGGAAAGTACCACTAAGTGTTGTTAAATGATGGTTTGATTATTTTTCCTATGAAAAATAGACTATTTATCTGTTGTTTATGGATGAATTTTGCACCAAACTTGGACCCTATCAGGCAATTTTTAGCATTAGAGACAAAGGGCAGCTCCGGTGGACAAAACTCCTACATATGCAGGGCAAGGGAAGGGGGAGGACCACAAGGGTCAATAGCAGCCTTACCTTGCATTTTGCAAGAAGCTGTTTTCATGCTTTGAACCCATGACTTCAAGCTCACACGACAACAACTCTACCGTTGCGCCAAGGCTTCCCTTCATTTTAAGTATTAGAGATGACGGTTTTAAATAAAAAAGACAGCTCAGTGCACGAAGCTCCTATGTGTTCAGGAGTCATAAAGGGTTCATAATATACAGCCTTACGTATTTTACAAAGAGACTATTTTCACACCCCAAACCAGTGACCTCTAAATCATAACCCAAAAACTCAACTGTTTACCTTTTAAATGGAAAAAGGAAATGGCAAGGGCAAAGTCATAACATCATTGATGAGAGAGATTATAATCTAAATACCAATGGGATAATCCTAATCCATTGATTAAAATGAGGTTTAACAGAGTTGAGGAGAAAATTTGATGCCACCAAGTCATTCCTCAATATATATGGTAAAGCTGGCCGGGTCCATGTTTGGTGAGCCATAATTTGAAGGCAAAATCTGGCTGAAACAATCTACTTCCACGCACAAGATGAATGACTCTCATCACGGTTTACTTTTGCCATGCATCAGGATGGGTACCTGTTTTATGATGGTTACTGCAGTGGTGCCGCTACAGGAGGAATCCAACATCTCATGCAGCTCCAGTTCCTTGTCCATCACTTTGAAACCGCTGATACAAGCCTCTTTCCATTGATCAAACATTATGCTGGAATCTAAGATTTTGTTATCGTTCTTGTTGGTGGCTTGATCGAGGGAAGCCAGCAAATTTCGTTGGGCTAGGACCAACCAAGGTAATCGATCTCTCACTAATCTGCTAACTAAGTGACCATTTCTCCCGTGCCCATCAAAAACTCCACAAAAGAATCCGCCTTCCTTACCAAAGCCCTTCAAGAGGAATTAACTTGAAGTCAGCTAAGCAGCACAAAACTTAGAGAGGGAGAGAGACAAGAAGAACACCACAGCAAACCAAGAGGACAATGCCAATACAAAAGAAATTCTTCATAACATTGGAGGAAATTAAGATACCTGGCAGAGGACAGCAGAATCTTGATTTAGGCCTTTCATTCCTCGTTGAGAATGTAGAGATGCAAGGCCAGGAATTCCATGAGACAACAGGTTATCTGCTGCAAACTCCAAATTCTTATAACTTCCCTTGATCTCATGATTCTCCACAGATGCAGAGGATGTGCAGTTTCCCATTCTAAAATTGATACCAATTCCAATGTCCCAGACCCCTCTTTTTATGCCCTCAGTAGGCCCCCCAAGGCCTGATGTTTGACAAGTTAAGAATGCTTTATTTTCAGTGGGCTCAATAATTCTCATTTTTAATACCTGTTTGACAGTCAGACCAGCCCCCAGATTCACTAAAAGGGCAAATTAACCCAAGTTTGGATAAGCATCTAGACAAAAACTAAGTAAAACTGAGTCACAGCAAAATGCATCACAGGAGTTCCATTCAATGTTGACAAAACGTGGATTGACTTATCATTGGATAATGATTTTCTCACATGCTTTCTGCAGACCTTTGTGTCCTAGGGGTGAGTGGGTTTATTCAAGATGGTTCTAGTACTTTGATGTGCACTGCATGGAACAGAGATTCTTGAGGCTGTTTGGCAGGTAATCAAAGTCAGTTTGGATGAACTTATCCCTTGACAAGGATAAACTAAAAGAATTAAGGAAATTACTATCAGGGATAACTCAGTCCATGGTTTGTTATCCTTATACCAAACAGCTGCATTGTAGATGGTTTGGCACAGGTTCACGTATCATGGTGTTCGTGGCTCTTGAGAATGAAATGAGATGAGGTGACATGAGATCTAGCTTGAAATGACCGAATTAAGCAACAGAAATTTCAACATAATTGTGAGACAAGATGAGATGATTTTCATCTCAATTCATCTCAAGCTCCACTACTAGTGAGATGAGAAGATGCTATTTTATCTCATCTCACCTCAAGTACCACTAACAGCATTATAGTCTATATCATTCCACGTCACCTCAAATAATTTCATCTCAAGCACCACTAACCCGGTACCCGCCTGTACACCTCTTTAGTGCTGGTGAAAGGATAATGAGGTAAACTCTTTGGTAGATATGAGATGACCAGAGAATTGCATCTCGCATGATCCCAACTGTCGAGTCCAGAAAAGAGATCGGCCAGACCTCAAAAAATGAAAATGATTTTCATGTTCCAGAGTTTCTGTCAGATGGGTCAGACCCCAAAAATCTCATGAATTGGTGAATCCTAACCCTCTAATAATGCATGATATCTGCCTCATTTAATTTTGAAAGATGACTGCAACAAAATGAATGATCTGGATCGCATAAAACCTGGACCCACTAGTACCAAACTTTATATTTTTTGATGGCCGACACTCACATTGAAAATTTGAGGTGCCGACCATAGAAAGCGATGCAGCATCAGAGTTCCGGTTTCAAAAACCGAAGGAAGAATTGAAAGAGAAAGTTCAATTATATCCCCAAATATGTTTTACTAGAAGGCCTTGACTTTTGGCCAAGGAAAAATAAACATCAACTTTAGGTATACATGAAAGGGCAGAGTGTTTGTTCCTAGTTGAGTTTGGAAATGAGACTCTCTCTCTCTCTCTCTCACACACACACACACACACATATATTTATAAATATATATATGGCTAATCAATGTCATTGTGAACTTTATAATAGCCTTTTTATATCTTATGATTGTTATTGGGGACACATATAGCTAATCAATGTCATTATCGACTTTATAATAGCCATTTTATATCTTAGGATTGTTACTGTGGTCATATATAGCTAATCAATGTCATTATCAACTCTATATAATAGCCATTTTATTATCTTCGGTTTGTTATTGTGGACGTCAATTGTAACCGACTTATCACAAGATGATGAGTCTACAGTATCTGATTTGAGGTCCTTACTCGGGTTATAAAAAATATAAAAAAAGCAGCTTAGGGAGGGGTGAGCCAAAAGATTTTGGAGTGGCGCAAAGAGTAGGTGAAGTAGTTATGAAGCAAGAGACCTTAAGAATTAGTCCCACATCGCTAAAAAAAAAGTAACTGGACTGGTTATAAGGGTTCAAGAAACTCTACTTATCACAATGTGTTTTCCTTGGGAACTTGGTTTTCAAATCACAACGGGCATTACCTCCACATCACAAGGCTACAATTCAACCATTGCGCCAAGACTCCTGTGTACATGTTATACTTATCAAATGTTTAATTATTCATCGATTGCTAGACACCTTTGGGGGTAAGAATTATCGAAAATGCATGTTGAATCTGGATCGAATGGCTTGATCAACAGAAAGAACTGCCAATCAAATGCAGTGGTAACCCTGTTGCCTTTGTACACTGTGGAGAGAGAGAGAGAGAGAGAGAGCACATTAAAAAAAAAAAAAAAAAAAAAAAAAAAAAAAAAAACCTGCGGAGGAAGCTGAACTGCAACTAAAAGCTCTAAGAACTGCCTGGCAGGTCCTTGTCTCCATAGATCATTTTTTACCTAGTGAAGAGAGAGAGAGAAAGACAGCTGGTCCATGAAGCTCTGCATATGCGAGGTCTGAGGAAGAAGGAAACCATAAAATATTTATAGTATGCAGGCGTGAAAACAATCTCTTGCAAAATGCAAGGTAAAGCCGTGTACTTTAGGCCCTTGTGGTCCACCTCTTCCCCAGACTCCACATAGGCCAAAGCTTCGTGCACCGGTGCTGCGCCTTTAGTCTTACTTTGTATTGTTTGAGAGAGGCTGTTTTCCACGACAACTCAACTATTGAGCCAAGGTCTCCCTTCTAGAAAGTAAAAACACTTACAAGATAATGTCCACTATATTCAAATGTGCACGTATCTCGACCCTTAGAAGTGGGAGGGGGCTTGACTTTCGTAAAGATGTACCAATAATTGACACCTTTATATATTAAACGCATTCTTTCAGTCTAAGTTTATGTAGGATAATTATAGAATTCTAAAGAATACTATGGACTCCAAATACAGGCCCTAGAAATCTCAACGTACAAATCCAGTTCAAGTTGAAAGGAATCTTGGAAGGGATAATAAATAAATAAAAATTGAGGTTTCCGCACTTGTCACAAGCTCAGATAAAGTACATATGCGGCCAGATCCCTGGTAATCCGAACCATTGATCTACTGCATGATATTATCGACCAAATCCCCTGCACTTGATGATGTTAACCATCAGACCAGCTGATTGAGCAGCCCGACTCATCCAACGTATATAGGCCCTGCATGTTGCAGTTACCAGTGTGGAAAACCATTTACTGATTCACGAGCACGTAAAAATCATTCACTTATTCACATCCACAGCCACCATATTGCAGTATCTCCTTAGTCCAATTTAGTATTTTAGTAAAAAGAGTCTTGGTTTAATGGTAGAGTTGTTGTCTTGTGACTTTGAGGTCAAAGGTTCTAGACATGAAGACAGCCTTTTACAATATAAAGTGAGGCTGCTGCTATTGACCCTTTGTAGTCCACCCCTTCTTCAGACCTTGCATACGCTTCCCTTTTTAGTCACCTTCTAAATAATGTCTTAAATTGATTTTCAAAGCGTCCACTTATCAGTTTGTGATGGATGGGTAGTTTGTGGCCTCTGAAGTAACCATTTTCAGAATCATAAAATTAAAGCTTCAGATAAAAAATGAACGGTTCAGATTGAATATGAAAGTGAGAACGCTATGAAACGGAGCAACCCATGTCTCCGTCTCGGGGACGCAGGTGGTGTCATCTGTGGTCAACGACTGCGTCACACGCATGGAGATGCTCCTGCAGGGAGCTTTCCTGCACTGCATCCCGTCGACACAGTCCGTCGTCATCCGTTTTCTTTGGTCTGATCTGGAGCATCTAATCTTTGATTAACAAATCAAGGGTGCAGTGAATTAAAAATTTCACTATGATTATAGATTTGAGGATTTTGGGCCCTCCTGAATCGATTGGACAGCTCAGATTTTCCATTTGTGTTGTTCATGATAGAGATTTGGAGCTATGTCACCGGTACTAGATTCACCGAAAAATCGAGTCCGGTGATCCTCGTGGCTTAAAAGTGCCAGAATAGAAAGAGGAGGAGAAGGTCCACCTACTTGGGATGTCTAGAAGAGGGAAAAATGCCAAAAAATAAGAAATTCTGGCAAAAAAAATGAAGTTTCCAGAGTTTACTATTTTTTTTATGATTTTATTGGTGAATACTCTTATTGTTACAAAACCATAGGGCTTTGGAAGCTAGTGATGTTATGTTTCTTTTTAATGGTTTAAATATGGAGTTTAACAATTATAATGGAATGTCTAATTCAAAAACAGTGAAAGGGTCAAAACCCTTCTTTCATCGAAGACAACGCGCTCGACAACTGACTGTGTTTTGTCTGTTGGGTGCATCTGGGGATGCTCTTACAGTGAAGAGAGAGGAGAGAGAAAGAGGAGAAAAAAAAGAGAAATTGGGGGAGGGGGAGGGGGATTGGGCTGAAATTAGAGGGGGAGTTAAGGGCACTTCATGGGAGATTTTACCCAATTTTTTGGGAAAATTTTTGAACTATTTATCGGCAAGTTTTGGAATTTTTTAATAATTTCTTATTTTATTATAAATTCTACTTGGGAATATTTAAATGGTAGTGGAAGCTCCGCTACCTCCACTACCAGCTCAGTGCTTGATGACCTCAACTTTTACCTAACTTTGTGAGTCCCATATAAAATAAAATTACCATTTTTTCCTTTTAACTTCAAAAATAGAGAAAAATATAAAAAAATTTCCTTGAACTAAGAATTTAGCATACTTATAGTCATTTGACTCAATTTTTTAAGTACATTTCATATTCATGTTTTAAATCTTGATTCTATTTCTATAAAAATAAATTTTCTAGAAACTTCAATTTCTAGTTTCGTTTTTAGAATTTCAACTTCTACCTTTTAATAATTCAAATATATTTGTAAAAATTGGGGTTATTACCTTCTCATATATCAATTTTGAAATTTTCATCTAACCTTTTATTTAGAAAATTTAATAGTCAAATGATCATTAGAGTTAATTAGATATATAACGCATAATTTAGATGATTCTAATTTGATCTGATATTTTGTAGATCAACCAAATTAGAATTGGATGGTCCAGATTAAAGTAAATGATTAGACAAGAAGGAGAAATATACTTGAAAAAAGAAGAAATTAAAGATAATTATTATACAAACTACAAATTTTGGATAAGAAAGAAGAAAATGAGTTAGAATTTAACTCAAACTCTTTTGAAAAGTCTATATTAAAAAAAGACAGCGCGATTGAAAAAGAGGGCATCAGGCGAAACTCTTTCTCTTGGTCCCTCTGTCTTCTGCCACCTTTTTTTTCTCCGTTCTCTCTCCCCTATTTTCTCTTTCCCGGCTCTCAATTGGCAGCCGTCTCTTTCTTACTCTCTGTCTCTGTCTCTACAGCATCAGCCCTCTGTCTGCCAAACAGTTTTTTCCCGCACGACACCCAACCGTTGCCTGGTCGCCATTTTTTTCTTTTCCCCTCTCATCTATCTCTCTGTGTCTGTCTCTCTCTTGTTCTTTCTCACACTGCACCCCCTTTCTTCATTCTTTTTCTCTTTCTTGATCTCTCTCACCCGCACTCTCCCTTCTCTCTGCTCTTTCACCCCCTCTCATCTTCTCCTCTCTTTCTCGATTTCCAACAGGAAATCGGAACGCACCGCACCAGCCCGCTTAAGCCATTCGCGCGGCGAAATCTTCCACTCTCCTATCTCTTCTCCTTCTCACGTTGGCAGCACCCCCCTGTCTCACTCTCTACCTCTTTCCTCTCTGATCCACACCGCTCCGTCTCTGGGTCCCTTTATATGCCTGACACAGCCAGAACACCTCCTCCTCTCTTCTCCCTGACTGGCACTCCATCGACAAAGCCCAGCCAGTCCGCAGGAAAACTAGCCAGATCTGCCTCTCTCTCTCTCTCTCCGCACACGTCGAAAAAAAACAATTATTATTTTTAGCCTTTAGATAATAATTGAAATTCCATTTTAATCCTTTTTCAGCTTATTCCAGTTTTACTTTATACTTATTCTACCTATCCAGGTTTTGTACTTTTCTAGATTAATTCAGGAATTGTGTTATCCAAACCTATTTTATTTAAGCTGTAACCAAATCAATGATCTAACTTTAATAAATAAGATTTTTTTTATTTCTTGATCTTTTCTATATCAAAATCCAAATCAATTTCTAGATCCTATATTTAGGATAATTCTTACTTGATTCATCATTTCTAATCTTCAATTTGAAAATAAAAAATTTGATCTAAGCCATCCAAAACCCAAAATCATTCTTTAGTATAAAGCATCAAAATTGTGGGAAATATGTTTAATCCAACCATTAGATCCTTAATAAAACGTATTAGTGAGAGATTGATGAAAGCCAATCGACGTTGATGATATCATATTTAAAGTTATTTGATATATCAAGCTAGAAAAGTATATTTTATTTGATTTTTAGTTAATTTTTTAAATCTTTTTGAACTTGAATTTTTGTAATTTTTATTGATTAAATATATTTGCATTTTAAATTTATTATTATTTATTTTATTTTAAAATTTTAAATAATTAAATTTTATTTAAACTCCATCTTTTTAAGTCGAGTCCCTATGGGATTGACCTGTACTTACCTCAGCTATAATACAATAGCCATGCACTTGCAAAAAATAATCAATACTACCATAAGTTGTAGTTATTTTGATCTTGATTAAGGGTTTTCTATTTTAATTTTTAAAGTTAGACATACATACAACCATGCAAAACTTAAACTATGGTCACCTCCTCCTTTCACCACTCCACTAGAAGGCTTTGGTGCTAGGGTTCTTCACTCTTCAATGGTGAAAGTTGGTAATTTGGGGATTTTGGCATAGTATCTTATCATGGGGTAGCTCATTGAGAGGAGGCATGTGTTTATTGCTCAAATTTTTTGTGTTGTTGAGTGTGGGTAAGAGATAGTAGATCTTATGGTTCCTTTTTGTGCTTTATCTTGGAGTTTTTGTTGTGTAGATTTGAGTATATAAAAGAATTTTGAGGTTCTTGTTGAATAAGTGATGTAGTTGATATGTTGGTAATGGGTGAAAATTTGAATAAATAACCATGACAACTATATTATAGACCATAACCCACAAGAAATTTGACTAAGGATAACAAAGACAATAAATACAAAACAATACAAATGAGTAAAAAAAAACTTTTGACCACTAAACAATTGCAAGTGGGACTCATATAGGTAATATTTTGCTATAAATTATGAAAAGCCCAATTTATTGTGATATTCTACAAATTTGGCCATCCAACCACATAGTTCAGAGTGAACACTCCAATAATACGTTGTTGTTGTAAATAAGCCCAAAACCAAAACAAAAAATTCGGTAATTTATGCTCCATTATCATTCCAATGCATAAATCAAGTAAACATGTCAAAATCTAATAGTTACTAAAAATGCCCTAATGTTTTTAATTAACAATGCTTTGCAGACAACAATGAATAACAAAATAATTGTTGAACCCTAAAATATGCTTTAAGGAAGAAGAAAAATCACATAAACCCAATAATTCCTATTAGAAATGGCAAAAAAATAAATTAAAATAATGAATATGAGGATGAATTGGTTGTAGTATGTGCTCCTTGATGCATAGACCAAGCATTGTGAAGGTTTGGATGAAGAAAAGTCCACTAAGCAATGACTTGTACGGTTTCGGTTGGTAGCCACATCATCAGCTCAAAAGACACATAGGAAAGACACATCAGAAAAGTGTGACAGTGTTAGAAGTTGTCACACTTTTGGTGTAATTGTAAACGATGTCCTAATAGGAGATATAATTGATTAGATTTTCTGTTTAGGGTAGATTTCATAAAATTCAAATAGTATAAAGCTTTTCATATGGTTTACTCAAATAGAAAACCAAACAAAAGTTTAATGTGCAAAAATCATTTTAATTATTTTTTTATACAAGCAAATCACTCACACACGCTGGTTTTGGTTGATTGAATGACCCATTAGATCATTTTCATTAAAAAAAAAAGAAGAAAAAAAGAAGAAGATAAAGCTCAAATCTCCTAGTTCCTAAGGTAGCTAAATGATAAAGTTTCATGGCTATGTGCTAAAATCTCTTTCATGTGTTCCCTTAAAATTATAAAATCATTTAAAAGTTCTTAATGATCCTGCCACATGTCTTCAAAGATGTATTCCAAAGTCAAGAATCTTAATGATGCAAGACACCTCAAGCACTCTAAACCAAGTTTGCTAAAGCCAGTTAAGCTATGTTAATCCTCAGTTAACAGAGTTTAGTCAAGTTCCAAGTTAAACCAACTTAACAACAACGTATTCTTGCAAAATGAAAAGAATAGATGGTACCTATATCTACATAATTAGAACCAGGTTCCTTTCATGCCAAGCTTCTCCTTGTTCTTCTCCTTGTTGAAACTTATGATGATCATTCTCCATTGATTTGAGCTCTCCCGATTGATAACTAAAGAAAATAACTCCCTCCTTAGGTTATCTTAGTTGAATCTTCTTCTTTTTCTCTAATCAAAATATATCCTTAAATCCACACAATATTTTAATTAGCCCTTAATTAACTAACTATTATACTCATTAAAGTGAATATCTCCCTCACCAACTGCCTTTAAATTTGCCATGAGAAGCTCTCCTTGCATAAGCATCAAACATGTAAGTGTAATCAAAGCAATTGCCAACTTATTCATAGGATTTAATTCATTAACACTATCGTGCCTGTTGATTGTGAGCATGGGACCCTTAAAAAAGTGAGAGTAGGATGCTTGTCCTCATTCTTTTCTCCATCTTCTTTCCTTCATCCCACTTTTATATCTTTATCTGCCCCATTTAGTTATGTCCCATGTACTAGCAAAACAACATCAAGATTTGAAAAAAAGGGCCGGAACAAATATTTAATGCATGGTGGATGGCAATAATAAGGCACCATGGGCATTTTCTAAACAATCCTTTGGTATAGTATTTGTATACCTTCTGAAAATACTTTTTGTATAGTTTAAATGTGGCTATCCTATAAATATCATCCCTAAAAAGGAAAAAAAAAAAAACTCTATAAATCAATAAAAATAGGCAAAAATTCTTCTACTTTCATGCCACAAGTTAAACCATTGAAAAAGCATAGATAGCAACTTCATAGTTTTCTTAAAACTTTTAGCTACTTCTGTTACTAGTCCAGACTCATGTTGCAATGGGACTACTATGCACAATTGACACTTCCTAACAAAGCATTCCTTGACAACTACCCTGTTCCCAAGAAAGCAAATGCTTAAGTGGAGTGAAATGTACATATCTAAAGCAAGTTACTCCTGCCACTAGCTTTACAACTGATTGATTGGTAAAAAGCAATAGATAGGTCCACTATTTGTCATCAGTGTACTCATGATCCTTACCTTTAAGTCTTTAAATCACATGCATATCTTAATCATCTAGTTGTAGCATAATATCACATGAAAAGATGGGGCATCTAGCCACAATCTTGCCCAGATGAAACTTGTGTTATAAGGGTCGCATCTGGAGCATTCCTACAAATGTCTAAAAATAGTTGCAACTGCACAAAATATGCTTACAGTTTAGACCCTTCAATGGCATTGAGGCTGGATTCTTCACTGCATCTAGGAAGTACTGGATGACCAAGATTGTTTGGAGACTATACATGCTGAACCCAGGCAGAACCTGTGCTTAAGAGCGAAATATCAGTAATGTAGATATTGTCAAACTTCCAAGTAGTCTAGGAGTACAACCTTACCAACATCATCTCTCTAATGGTACAACCCTTGGGGGAAGCAATGGGACCCTCCTTAGGCCTACCCATATGAAACTTGGGATTTTGTCTAGTTGTCCACCAAATAAAGCATAAATAGTGGAAATTCTTTTGGTACAAGTGGTGGATCCCTTGCCTACAGTAAATGACAATGGTCTTCCCATGTGAATGCAAGAACAAGATGTTCACTTATAAACCACCATAAGAGTCCCCTTCTTTCAAACACGAGTAGTTGAAAGAAGAGACACTGAGAGCTGGATAACATGCTCAGTGGTGCATATTATTACCATGCTGGAAGAATTAATGGTGCATGAGCTTATAAACTAAGGCAGGAACTTACATATTTATAGGGCCTGCACCAAAGGTCATTACCATTATATGATCCTAACCACTAGAAAAGCTACAAATATTCTAGTAACCAATAGGATAATTACCATCATGAATGGCAGGTGTGGCAAAATTGTGCCTAACGCTTGTAGGCTGAACTGTATTGCATGACAATATAATATGGCACCTGCAGAAAGTTGTCTTAGAGAGTCCAACTTGTACATGATGGGGCCATCTTTGGCTGATCAAACCAGAACAAGTGCTACTCCAAAGACATTTGTAAAACAATAAGTTTGAAATATGAAAAAAATAATAATATACTTTTGATTATTATAAATTTTTTAATCATAATAAGAACTTATCCTTTTGAAGTAGGTATCAATGAGTGGGTCTGTTCATTCAAGTGGGCCCTTTATTACAAAAAAACAAAGAGGAGAGGCGCTTCTGAGGAAGTGTCCCATTCCTCCTTACCAGTGAATCCTATGCAAGGTGAGATGTGGACCCCATAGATGAACGGTTAGTTCACCGACTAATCTACTAAGGTCCCACATGTACATTCTGTCTGCCAGTGTAGGACGCGAACTTCCACGCTTGCATGATTCGTGGCAAAAAAAGACCGTGCCGTTGAAGCAAAGTTGCGGTCTGCCTGCATCTTTTCATCTTCTAGCGCTTCTTCTTGTTGTCTGTCAGTTTTGCTTGCCTGCTAGAGGGAGAGGGAGAGATGGCTTGTCTGCACGATCACAGTTGCGAAGAACACAACTGCTCATCTGATTGGTCTCTCTACCAACATATAGACATGACCAAGGTATAGTTTTCTTTCTTTCCTTCTTTCTTCAATCCGTTATATAATTTCTTTCAGTATTAATGCCTTATTTGGGCTGCTGTTTTCAATTTATGTTGGGTTTCATGTGCTACCCAGATCTTTTTATCCCACCTGGCCCTTTGCGCTCTTATATCTTCATCATTTTGCAAGATATGCATCACTTTTTGCTGTTCTTCAGCAAGTTGGGTTTTTCTGTTACGTCATTTTTATTGTCAGACTGCTGGTTGATGTAACAGTATATGGGTGTTTGGTTTTCTTGCAATAGGTCTGTAAAATGTTGCGCCGGGGGGGGGGGGGGGGCGCGGTGGTTGGGTTTGCTTGGAGAAGTAGAATAGAGTCGGATTTGGTATAATGTGATCCTTTGTGACTCAGAATGACAGAACACGATAATGATAAAAATGATTGGTTACTACGCAATCACAAGTTAGTTTCAACCATCGCCCACAAATTTCTGTGCCATAGAGAATTTGCGATGCTTGTTGTTTCTACAAAAGAGAAATGGTCTGATGGGTTTCTTGGAATCTTACTTGGAGTGTGTTGGCATCAATCCTCACTAAGATTGTGGTGCCCAACATAATATTTGAGCACTAGCACTGTTGATAACCTCCTCCTAAGACATACTTTACGCTACAGTTACTTGTTTCTCCATTTTTGCACAACAAGCTGGAATTTGCAGGCCTTCCTATGGAACAGCTTTTAGTATAAAAGGCAGCCCTGGTGCACGAAGCTCCTGCCTATGCGGGGTCCAGGGAAGGGGCAGACCACAAGGGCCTATAGTAGGCAGCCTTACCTTGCATTTTGCAAGAGGTTGATTCCACACCTTGAACCCCTAACCTCAAGGTCACATGACGACAAGTTTTACGGTTGCGCCAAGGCTCCCCTTCTATTATTGTGGTTAATTGGCCTTGTGATACATGAAAAAGAACCCGAAGGAATCTAGGTAAAAGTTATTAATGTCAGTATACTGGAAAAGCTTTTAGTATACTGACATTAATAACTTTTACCTAGATTCCTTAGGGTTCTTTTTCATGCATCACCAGGCCAATTAACCACAATAATAAGTCCTGACCCGCTCATCAGAAAATTGTCCGATAGACTCAGAAAAAAGAGTCCAACTTCGTGATGATTAGTTGGTCTTCCTCCGAAGGCCAGTGCATTTTCCAGAGGAAATCTTGGAACATAGGTTTCTTAGAGGACAAGGATATGATTCTCCAATTAGTCAACAAATTCCACAGAAACTAGAAGGTGGGGAGGTACAATCCAAATTAGAAATGATGTATATGTCTAAATGACGAGCAAACAAAGTTTATTTCTTTAACAACAGTTATTTTCATGGGCTTGAGCATGTAGCAAGTTGGTTCTTGGCTAGAGACAGCTCACCACTGAAAAAAATAAAAGGAAAAAGAAAAAGAAGCAATATTCATTCAATGAAGATACAAGTTCTTAACCTGCTCAGAACATGCTTGTCTATGAAGAGATCAGTAGCATCATTTTCATCTCTACTTAGCTGTGCAGAGATTGGTATTTCATGCTAAGTTGGTTGTATACCTTCTATGTGTCAGGAATAGCATGTTCCTGTCATTTAGCTCCAGTTATGTATTTCTATTTCAGTAAAAATGACTGTTATTCTTGATGTTTTGAAGGTGTCGGCTTTAAATGAAGCTGTTGCAGGAAGTGTCAAGTCTATATTTAGATCTTGGGAGTCCCGTTTGAATTCTTCAGAGGTACAGCTCTTATTCCTTGATAGAGTCTATCTAACCTCTTCTCTTTACCAAAAAAATGTAGCTTGTTACCAGTTACTTTTTCATTTTATTTTTGAAGAAAAAAGCACCCAACCTTAGGTGTTTACTTCTGATTCCATCTATACACAGCATTTAGAAGACTACATTGAAGTATTTCATATTTTGTTTGTAGTATTTCTTACCATTTCTTTTTAATGTTTTCTTCTGTCATCTTCTTGGGCTGAATATCACCAGATTTACATAACTACATCGAAGAATGACAACTTCTAATTTTTGCCATGCTGCTGCGTCATGTTGGCTTTAGTACCTAAATAACTGTTAGCTCAGACTTCAAACACGATTACAGTAATTCTGATGCCAGTGCATTAATTATCTCTGTGCAGACTCATTAAAATGAGGAAGAGAACATGAGAAAACACAAGGGCACCTAGTTTAATATAATATGTAATCAGTGAAATTTTAATGTGGGACCCGTCAGTAGTTTATATGGTTAAGTAGCAACTGCGAGAATTCAACTAAGTTTTCTTTTGTTGGTTTTAAGATTGGGTAACTTTAAGAGTTTATTTTTCCATTTAGTGGTTCTCTGTGGTACCTGTCACCATAAACATGTGAACATTAATCTTCGGTTTTTGAAATTGGGTTTGTCTAAAAGTTCACATCTAGTACTATGATAATATCGGAGCATAGGCTGCGGTCCTAAAGCAGTGCATGTGTGTGTGGTGGATGAAGGAATGGGTAGGTGATGTTATTGAAGAGAAGTTCTTATTTTTAGTTGATACTTTATCCCTCTTTTCTAATATAGTGAGAGCATAGGCTACGGTTGAAAAGAATGTGTATTTGTGTCTAGCGGACGAAGAAGTCGGTGATGGTATTGAAAAGAAGTTCTTCTTGTTTTTAGTTGATACTTCTTTCCTCTCTTCTAATATAGTGATTTTCCTCTAAATTTCTTCAACACTAGGTAGAAGTTCTACTGCTCATTTGAGTTGGTATTATAACTGTACACTAGTGTTATTATTTTACTGATGATATTGAAGGTTTTTACATATTATCTTGCTAAAACAGAATCCACAGTAAACTTTTTCCTTTTTTTTATTAAAAAAAAAAATTGAAGCTAAAGAGTGAGTCCTGTATACTATAGCCTAGCAGATATTGAACTTTATTTGTGTAATTGAACCCTTGAAATAGTTATTTCAAACCCCAGGTTGCAAATTTGTTTTGTCTCGCAGATTTTCCACAAATATTACACCACCTGTGGTGCCCAAATAGCAAGGGAGTAAGAAATGCCATTAGCTGATCTAAGAGTCTAATAAAAACTAAAAGGATTACAGCAAGAAATTTCTTGGATCTCGTTACTGATGAGAGCTAAACGAGAAACTTTTATAGATAATTAATTGTTGACTGTGCTAGGCTGATGCCTCAATTGGATCCTTATTCCTTGGTTGCCTTGTGAAACCAAATATACTTTCATGTATTTATATTTTGCTTACTTGTTGACCCAAGCCTCCATATATTAATGATACTAAAACATCAATTCTGTATATTTCTAACTTGTTTCCAAGTGTTTATCATTGTATTTTCATTTAGAAACAAACAAGAATAAAAATGGATGAAGTTTTCAGTCAAATACCTTATTCACACAATTTTAGTCAGTTTAAATTGAGAAATAGGCGACTAACGAGACTTCGTTGCAAGAAGATATTAAGTTAATCATCTGTTTTTGAAAAACCAATAGACTATTTTAAAGAT
The DNA here is from genome assembly GCA_035236585.1 of Warburgia ugandensis. Lineage (NCBI taxonomy): Eukaryota > Viridiplantae > Streptophyta > Magnoliopsida > Canellales > Canellaceae > Warburgia > Warburgia ugandensis. The sequence continues at coordinate 13,953,701 of CP141133.1, forward strand.
CTTAGTTTATTAAATGAAAACAAGTCTACTAATTTGGAATCAAGTCGACTTGATCGCGACAGAAGCGAAAGGGAAGATTTCTCTGAAAAAGAGTTGACTATTTGGGCACACTTAGTTGACTAATCTGTCTACTTCTTTTTGAAACTTGGATTAGCCGACTAATTGAAGAAGAAGTGAAGCTGGATTCAAAGACAAGGTTTCATATGCGTTTGGACTCACATGCAAAAAATAGCCATCTATTCTGAGTACAAGTAGACTATTTCATTCCAGTAAGTCTCAGATGATTTTTCTTGGAACTTAGTTGGCTGTCTTCAAGATCGAGTCCCCTAAGTGTTCAGGACAATACGCTTGCTTGAGGAATTAGCCAACTCATTTTAGAATTGAGTTGACTAAATGCAGAACCAGATGAGTTTCAATTTCTGGGTTGAAAATAAGTCGACTAAGCATGAAGAACATGTAACTATGCTTCAATGGTAAAAACATGGATTTACTGCAAAAGGAATCTAGTCGATCAAACTGGTTAAAATAGTTGACTAGACAAGAGACAACTTTGCCAGCTGTCAATTCAAATTTAAATTTTTATCTGGTGACTCGTACATAAGCTGGAGAGGCCGGATTAATGAAGATGATGGTCACTGAGATAGCAAATGGGAGGAGGAGCATCAAGAGCGTTAGGTCATAGTACCATAACTCCAGCCTCGGAAAAGATCCAGAGCCAAGGGACAACTTAATGAAGAAGGCAACGCATGGTCTTTTAGCGAAAGAAGGCAACGCATGGTGGGTTGTAGGCTGAGCTGCAGGATAGTGAATCCCTTTGCTTGCTAACATCTTATATACCTCCCCGAGGAAAACCAACTGCTATCAAATGCATCCACATTTGTGCCTGCAGCTCTACATGAATTTCCTCATCCTTTTACACACACACACACACACACACACACACATATATATATTTCTTTTACCTTCTTCCACACACTGATTGGTATTCAGTTTTTCCTTCTAAGTTGATTTTTTTTTTTTTTTTTTTCTATTCATATTATTTTTCTTGCTTTTCTTCTTGCCTGTGTCCAAGGTTTCAAATAAGCACAACTGAGAGCAAGCACTGCCTATCTTATTTAAATTGCTTTCTGTTGATTATTCCTTTTAGGTGGAAAGTTCGTTATTCTAATGTATGAAGAGGGAAGATGAACAGAAAAGTGTATTTGCTCTTATCTGTGCTAGGATTGACTGGGAGACTGATACTTGGTGAGGGAGCTTGTTTGAAATAGAGACAGTTTTTGGAGCCTGTGATGAGGCAGGAGGTATGAAGTTGTTAGGAGAAAGGATGATTAGTAGATATTAATTGGAAAAGTTGAGGAGTTGAAATATCGTATTGGAACTTTCTGATTTAAAACTAAAACTTCTAATGTTTACATATACAAGGGTAGTTTAGTCTTTCCTTCCATAGAACTTACAATTTGGGAAATTTTATTTTATTTTATTTTTTTACAATTGTCCCATCAATCACCCACTCTTGTTTCTGATGTACTATGGACTAATTCATAAGACAAAACGAAGCATGCGTTTTACTCGTCTCAGAAAAGTCTAAGTTTCTCAGGGCCGATCCTTAATCCTCAATTCATAATTCAAGTCATGCTTCTTGTTTCTTGATTTAGCAATGACCATAAACCCCTCAACATCCTTCTGAAAAGAAACATGTGACAGATGTCAAGAAAATTGGTCCAGATTGCAGTTTATGCAAACTGAAAGAGCGCACAGATATACCTAGAGTGTTGCCTGATATGACTGATATGATATCCATAGGCATGTGATTTACTGTTGCTGACCCCTATTTGGTATAAGGTCTTGATGATGATGAGGAGGCATGTGATTTACTGTTACCTATCTCTATTGGCATTGAGCACAGTATGTATACATATAGACAACTCATTCTTATTAACATCTTTAGCTGGAAAATCTCATAGTCACATATAGCTAGTTATAGTTCTATGCAGTTTAGAGCTGTGGCTTGGCAATTTATGCAAGCTCAACAACACCTTTCCTGATGGTTGATTTTACCTGTTCGATGGGATGAAAAGATATCTTATGTTAATCCATGAGGACTTTATTCTTGAACAAAATCAGTCTTATATCAGAATCTCAAGTTGTGGTGACTCTAGTAGTTTTTCCAATAATTAATCTTTCGATGATGACAATGTGTTCTAGTGGCCTTTAGGTTATCTGATGGTGGAATTTCATGTTCATTAGCTAACAAGCCTGTAGGTAAAGGACAACATAATATCATATGTACTTAAAGGGCTCTCGCAATTATGAACTTTCCCTGAGTTAGGACAGCTGCTGCATAATGTGCATGTTGATTTGACGAAGTGCTCTTTGGCTCTACTGTTGCAAGAAATTTATTGTGTTCTGATTCTGTAGGTATCTTTTTCTCTGTGTGGCTATTTTCTTAAAACTTACAAGAAGTTTACTCAGTTTTACATGGAAGAGTTCCTTGCCTATATTAAACTGTTGCACTTTTACCTTTTGATTTTGTCTTACCATTATTTCATCTTTATCAGGGCCTTTTGGAAAGTAATGAGGGTGATCCTGAGTTGCTTGTTTTCATCCCGTAAGTTAATTACTGATGTTCGTGCTACTAACATGACTTTAGAAAGTTCAGACTCCCTAAAAGCTTGAATATTTTAGCTTCTGTAGCTTTATTATTCTTATTCTTATTATTCTTATTCATCTTTATGTGTGGGTTCTGAATTTATAGGCTTGCATAATCTTTGTGATTAGCATTTTGTGGTGTCACGTTGCCTTTAGATTCTTACAAATGATCTCTCTCTTAGAAATGTTCATCATAAGATCATCTCTGTTTTGTCACTTGGTATACTCAACTTCCTATATTTTCTTTCATACAATCAAATATCTACTGCTTGTACTAGTGATATAATGGATAAAACATTCAGCTGCAATGGACTTCTTCTTGATATTGCCTTAATCTTGTAAAGAGGTGGCAATCAATGGCCTAAATTGGTTAGATTAAGAAACTATTTTTTGTTAACATGTAAGATCTTGTAACCACAAACTAGAACCTCACTTAAGATGATATGTTACTAGATGTAGATGTTGTAGTTTTTCTTTTTGTATGACTGGCTTGACGTCTCTTGTTTTAACATATACCATTTATAATCCAAGACTTCATAAGACGGCAGTGTGACATTGCAGTCCATGCATCCGCTGCCTTCTATTAGGATGCTGTGAAGTGCATAATATTTTGTTATAAAAAGATTTATCTCTAATTCCTGCAATTTTCTTATTACAGAAAGTTGTTTTCACATAAACCTTTAAGAAGGATCCTTCTTATGAAATGTAGCTTTACTCTTTCATTTGATAAATATAACTGAAGGTTAGTAGGTTACAACTCAATGTTTCACAAAATTAGTTGATCTTTGTGGCTAGTATTGCTCCGAACATGTCATAATAACACATTAGCTAATGTTGGTGCATTTTCTAGATCCAGTTGACACCAATGGGTGTCAATACATCTAATACACCCTTTTAGGTTATTAGTTTTGGACATGATTCAGTATCCTGGTACTATCAAATCCCTTTGAAAGTTTCAGTGAAATCTATAAGGGGCTTTAACTGGAATATGTTGGTTGGTGACTATGTCCTTCTGCCAATTTTCAGAGCCACAGGTTAGCATGTGCATGGGGTATTGTTGATTGGTGATGTATGAGTTGATTTGTTACTCAAACACCGAATGTTTATTAGGGAAATAACTCCGCAACCAACTGATTGGTCTGATGTCCTTTTAGACTTCCTCATTAGCCATGGCATTATGCTCCTTGATCTGTTGATCTTGTCCATAGTTTTTCTTGTCTTATATTCTGTCAGTACATAAAGTTCAACCATATAAAAGGGAGAAACCCAACAGAATTAGATTCTTTCTCTACATTGTCACCTTTTCTTGAAAAAATAAATGGCTTTTTTGTCTGCTAGAGCATGAGAATAAGCCTATAGGATTTTTCTGATAATGCAAGTAGTTACTACTTGTAATCCAGACATAAGTACTGTCATCTATGATCTTCTGGCACATCATGGACTGAGCTATAATTGAGACGACCATTATACCTGTTAAGAGTAGAAGATGAGCTGTGTCTTTTGCTTGAAGTCTATGAATTCTACCTGAACCTCTGGTTACAGCTTATTAACAATGTGATTACTGTCCATATTATTGATCTAGAATCAAACCATTATGATTTCAGCCGGTTTGGAACGAGTTGGTTCTGAGGTTTGATTCCTGCCTTGAGTGCCAGAACCTATTTTTCTTTCAGATTTTAACAGTTCTAATACACAAAAGAGAAAAAAAGAAAAAGGCAAAAAAGACAGAACTCAAGATGCCGAAGGGTCAGGTCAGGCATGAATCTTGTGTGATTACATACCAGTTAACTATGAATTAGGCTAGCAAAGAACACAAAGCACAATACAACATCAAAAAGTACATATTGTGCTTGTAACTATAGTATAAAAGAAGGTAATGATGACAGGAATTTCAAATTAGGCAAGCAAAATATACAATGCAATAGCTCAAAGTATATATCATGCCAGTCTATTCATTGAAAACAATGTACGCAGAGTCAAGGTAAAGGAGTATTTGAAAAGACTAACTTTCACAGATCCCATGACTAATATTTTGACCATTTTGCTCAAGAGCATCAACCCTGTTTGACAGTAGCCATCCCGCAAATTTGTAGCATAACAATACAAACATTTGTTCATATTAAACAGTGAATAAATAATTCACCATAAGAGAAGCTGGGGGCATTGATATCTAACCTGGTTTTGCCTCTCCAAAAAGAAAAAAGGAATATCTAACCTGCATTGACATTTCAATAGTCAAGTATTCCATGAGAAGAGTGGTCTGTGTAATAGGATTCAAGTTTCTTAAGAAATTCAATTTAGAACCTTTTAATGAGTAAGAAAAAGGATAAGAAGAAAAAGGTAAGAGAGAAAGGGGAACACAGCCACTATAATCATGGTAGAAATTGTAAGAGAAATTCAATCTCTCCAGATTTAACTGATATAACCTATGAGACTCTGACAAAAGTATTATGGTGAGATCTAACTTAAGAATGCACAGGTTAAAAATATTGAGATCACACCCCAAGATTTTTTTTTGGAAGGTACTCCCCAAGAATGCATTGACTGAACCTGCTAAGGTACATCTCATGCACCCAAGAATTCTATATGACCATGACCAGGTGTGTTAGAGACATTGAACACACTTTTAGATTAGTAAGAAAATAGTAATAATGAAATAATCATTACAAGGAACACATAATACTTCAGAAGACCACTCCAAAATGAGAAGAAATTAACACTGTACTTGAATCATTAAACAGAACATGTAATACTACAAAATATCACTCCAAGATTGGTATCGCCCTACAAAAACACCAGGTCATATGATCAGACATCAAAAGTAGAATATGGGAAATATACGGAAAACAATTCAAACAACATGGGTCTCTGCCATTTTTGGGCAGAGAGAGAGAGAGAGAGAGAGAGAGAGAGAGAGAGAGAGAGAGAGAGAGAGAGAGAGAGAGAGAGAGAGAGAGAGAGAGAGGTGGATGATGGTGGGGAAGGTTGAAAATGGGAAAGAATGCTGAAAAAACAAGAGAATTTACTGAATTTAGGTTAGAGACACAGAGAGAGTTGAGAGTAGGATTCACTATTTAGAATTTTAGGTTTTGGCTTTTGAGAGGAAGAAGTGCTTTAATTTTCCTTAGCTGTTGAGAAGAAATATAATTATGGAACAACTTTGTCATTATTTACAAAATAAAAATAAAAATGAAGGGTAACACCAAAATCAAGTGCCTAAATAACTTGAATGAAAAAACAATATTTCAGTAAAAAGACTGATTTGCCCTAAAATAAACTTAAGTTCCATAAAAGAACTTAATTAAACAGACTAATTTACCCTTAATATAAAATTGGAAGGACTTTCTAGTCTCATACAATTTTCTTTTTGTTTCTCACGAACTTTTTGGTTCGTTTGACTTCAGACCGGGACTGGACCAATATGATTCGGTTCTTTGAAATGAGTTCCAATAAAGAATCATCACTTCCAATTAAAGAACATATGCTAGTCTTTTCTGTTAATTTCCTGTTGGTTCCTTGGGTCTTGAGAACCAATTCACAGCCCTACTTTTGGTTTTCATGTATAGAACTACTAAAAAGGAACAACTAATTCAAAGGCCCCAAGTATGAAATCGACTTATCTGTTATATTATATATGCCTTTCTTAGCTCTTCTATTTAGTCTATGTTTCAGATTCTTTCTGATCTTTGTTTTCATATTGCTGCTTTATTATTCCTTTTCTACTAGGTCTTTCATTTCACATATGTTTCTAACTTGTATTTTTAGAACTACTAAAAAGGAACACCTAATGCAAAGGCCCCAAGTTTGAAATCGACTTATCTGTTGTATTATATATGCCTTTCCTAGCTCTTCTATGTAGTCTATGTTTCAGAATCTTTCTGATCCTTCTTTCAATATTGCTGCTTTATTATTCCTTTTCTACTAGGTCTTTCATTTCACATATATTTCTAACTTGTATTTCATGTCTCTAATCTCTGATTTTGTGTGGTTGCTGATGAAAAAAAGGAAAAAGCCTGAGGCTTACCTTTGTTGAACCATGACACTAACTTTTCATTAGACTATTTTATAATGCAATGATAATGATCCCAAAAAATTCACAAGCGAATACTATCATTCATTTTCTGGACTGCTGGTTGCATGATAGGTTTACTTCAGATGTTAAAATAAAGAGCATCTCAGTTGTTGGTGGTGCTGGAGGAACAAGTCCTTCCAAAATGAGAGCGTAAGCATATATTTTTTTATGTGATTCCTTCTTACGTTAGTGTAATATTGTTTAATACAGTATAATACAACAGTTTACTCATTTCCGCACTTATATAAATGGTATGTTATTCTAGTAACATAATTGCTCGGTAACTTTAGGTAATGCAGCTCGTGCATTATACTAGATGCTGATTTCATCATGTAATTTTCCAGCACTTACCAACAAATTGGCTCCCATCTGTTTGCCATTGCTGCATGTTTGTTTCCTGGCTTTCACATGCATTCTAGTTTGTTTGTGCTTATAGATGTGTGCAGTACCTTAACTATTGCTACTTTTGAAGGTTCTGTGGATTTTCTTTTCTGATAATTTTCCTAATTGAGGAACTTTTCTCTGTTAGAGCCTACATTATGTATACTTTGTTGTAACTTAGGAACAACACATTTGTGAAATTACATCTGACAAATTATTGCTTTCTTTTCCTGCTCTGTTTTATGTCTTGGTTCATGGAATCAGGACATCAAAATCCAAGGTCAAGGTCCACAGATCTAGTCTTTTATTTTCAGATGTAGACTTCTGTGTTCTAGAGAGATTGTGGGAGTATTAAACCTCTTATTTTTCCTTTCCACCTGATGGTTGTTCAGACATCTCTTCTACACATTTTTGAGTATCCAAAATCCTCCTTTGCAATGTGTACAATTACAACCCATATATCCAGTATTGTCTTTCGGTCAATTGCAATCTGCACTTGCAATTATTAACTACCATCTGTTGAAAATCCAAAAGATTACATGCTTCACTTGTTTGGAACTAAATACCATCAATTTCTTACATAAAACCCTGGTCTTGTCTTTCTTTAATTTCAAAAATCTTAATTCTGTTGCAACTTAAAGTTTTTCCCTTTGTTCCTTGCTTTTGAACATCAACAGGAAAAAAGCCTAACACTTCCTCAATGGGGAACCCCAAATCCTCCACTGTTTTCCCATTGATTCTTTATTTTTGACCTGTTTCCTCTTCCCTTTCTTCTCCATCATGATTTCTTTACCTAGAAGTCTCATGAACTTTTATTTCTTGTTTTCTTTTCATGGCAGTTTCTGTCTAGCTACTTGATCTTTACATTACTAGGAAGCTTTAGAAGGCTTAAAAGGATCCTTGTCACTGCATGTTGATACATTTGTCCTTAGCTTAGTATTGAAGCTCGAATTACCTATAATTGAGGCCTGTCCAATCATGTATTTTAGAAGATGAAAAACATAGGGCAGTGATATATGTGCACCTTGTTTTTCCTCCTGAGTCCCTAAGTAAATGCTAAGAAACGGCTTTAACTCCAGGTGGGTCCATACATCTGAATATCTGGACCTTCGACAATCTTCCAATTGACTTAGATGGTCCATGCTTGAAATTCTGATCCATTGGATGAGTACTGGCCACTGTTTTGGAGCATTGCCCATTAAGTCAAGACAAGATATTGAATGATTCAGATCTTCATAAATATGGGCCTACCTACAGTTACAGCCATTACATACCTTCTAGTGAGGGGCACATGAGGAAAAACTAGGGGCACATATATCACTATCCAAAACATATTTGACTAATTTGCTGCTAACAAGGAGCTGTAGGGAAAAATGAGCAAGGTTTTGCCTTTTTATGCTCTAAGAGTGTTGTGAGGTTTTCAGGTTTTGGCCCTATCGAAAGGACTCATCCTATTTATTGAGCTTAGGATACTATTAATGCTGTATAGCAGATTTGATTTCCTTGAACTCTTCATCTCTACAACATTCTGCTACTTAGACACTTAACTTTTATGTATGTTTTTTAAACTGCTATTTTTCTCTTGATATTGGCCATCCTAGATTATGCCTTGTTTGGGGTGGAGCACCTTAAGCAATGGGTTTTTAGTTTTCTCTACTAGATTGTATCATCCTAAGTCACCTTAGGAGAAAGTGCATCATGGCTTGCTGTCTACACCATAGCTGCAGGAAACGCCCAGAAAATTTGGATTCTGCAAATCCCTGAGTCCCATATCTGGGGACATGATTTGATCCACTTCCAAATTCTTTTAGATTCATGAACCTGAATGTTTCAGATTCAGGATTCCAATGTTTAGGGTTTGTGACCCCAGCGTTGTATATTTGTATTATCTTCTGGAGGAATTGTGATTACTATTATGTCTGTCAAGGTTTTTGTGCTTTAACTCTTCAAAGCTTTAAATCATCATCATGTAACACCCCGGGTTTTTATAACAATTTTTTTTATAATAATAATCATAGTCGGAATCCCAAAATCAAAAGATTCTATTAATTATTTTATTAGAACATTTACTGAAAAACCTGCGGGTGTTATCTCCTTTTTCCAAAACATCAAGACCATGATTAAAAGATAAATATAAGTACGCAAAAATAAATTAAAGACAATACCCATATCAAATCCAACGTCAAAATCATCGGTGCCTTTATTTTCAAAACAATAAATATCCAAAATATAATAATGTGGCCCAGGGTCTATCCATTATAATAATCTACCATACTTAAAGACAAGTCCATAATATATATAATGTCATAATCAAATCTATCTAAAGAAGTTATATAGTCCATAAAATAGGTTCAACAATAATCCATCTAACTACTCACGTCAAGCTATCTATCAGTCAAATCAAGTGCTCCCCACTACTATCACTGTCCTTCCACGGCCTTGCCCTTCCTACTGTCGCGCTCGGTATCTGAGGCATTGCAAAACAAAGCAATGCCTCAGCAAGCTATTGCTTGTGCAGGTACATAGACATTTAATGTAATAACAAAGGAAAATAAAATCAAATAACAGTAAGGATATAATGTGTAGATCAAATTTTCATGAAAATATTAATATCATAAGTAATGCCAATATAGCCTTAAAACATCATATGTGACAAAACATGCGTCTCATGGATATAAAACATGATAATCTTGTAGATGTAAAACATGATATGATCCATTATTAATGAGCATACTATAACCAACAGGGCACCCCAATGTATGTGGGTCCCATGAGTGTCCCATACACTCATCTAACAAATCATGAGTACTCATATCAATCTTCTGAGTGTCGTCCCACTCAGGCATACAATAACATCTCCATACTCATCATACAAGCATACAGAACAAGAGTATGGATCATCATGCCGCAATGGCAACCCCTCCAGGGTCTCAACTACCGCCGCTCTCTATCAACACTATAACGGGAGACTTAACGTTCGTCCCTATGGAAAGGCTCGGATCAGTAGTGTGGACTATCCATGTTACCAAACCCCTACCGAAAGCCATCTGTGGGCAGTGTCTATCACATCACAATCACATCGCAATTTTGGAGGGTGGGTGGCCGGCTCTCTCCCTTCTAGCATGACATCCACCAGGTGAGAGCACCTGTCATAAATCACAAAATATAGAAATTGCGTATCTCGTAAAACCAAGAGCACTCATGGCTCACAAATCCCCAAGGTACACTCCTCATCCCGGGGTTAGTCTCTCAAAGGACTAGTCACCAAGCCTCTACTATCCATGTTATGAAAACCAATAAATCTTAGGGATGCAATAAGAAAAGATAATTACTAATCATACATAAGATACGCTGTATCAGTCTCATAAACAATCGATCATGAAAACTCATTCAATATACTATCGAAATCTAATATCGATCATAAACAAATGACAATCAATCACAATCAACCATGAATGCTATGATAGTGCAAGTTTTAGAAATCAAAACATAACATTAAATGTCGTCACTTACCTCGACGAAAGAACAATCCAATCAACCATATAATCCTCTCAACTCGCGCGCTTTGATGCACTTGTCAATACCACAGTACCATTTTTGCGTCATTTATTATCCCTCAATAAAATTCATCCTACGCTTTTCTCTTAATTTGTACCCATTTACATATCAATTTATATAATGATCTCCTAGATCTAGATCTTGATCTTAATCAACAGTCTAAATCATTTGATTCATCTTTATTTACATGCTTATCTAGCGATTGACATATATCTCCGTAATTACGCATTGATCTGAGAGTCAGATCGCTCTCTGATCAGGCACTCCTAAGACACCTAATCAGATCAATGGTCAAGATCACTTTTTTTTTTAAAATTGCTAGAGATCCAATCTTCTAATCCCCTAGATCATCTCATATTTGACATATGCAATCCATTTCTAAGGCCTGATTATCCATTGATCGGCTTGGTTTAAGTTATTGAATAATATTTTATGATTTGACCAATTTAAAAGTGGTCAAATGTGAGTTTTCAAGTCAAATTTAGGTCTACGTCGTCAAGACGATTGCAACGGATATTTCCGATCATGATTTGGACCTCTGTAGCTCCCAAAATAAAGCTTTTAGTGAAAAAACTTCATAAATTAATTTATAGGGGTCAGGCGGGTGTTTGCACTGATTTACACTGGCGGACGGGGTTTACACCGGCGTCCTCATAGCGCACTGAAGCCAAGACACTTGGAGGGTTCTGGTCATCCAAGACAGCGCGCGTGAGCGTCCCGCTGCACTGCGCGTGTGCGCGATGGAGCACCCGCGTGCACAGTTCACCTCTGTGCATCCCGGTGGACGTCTTGGGCGCACCGTCCATCAAGGACGATGAACCCGAGCCGTCCACCTTCTTTTGGCTTGATCGGAGCCCCAAATGCTCCGATTTTTTCTGTTTTCATCGTTCCTAGGGTTTTTGGGTCCAAAGATCACAATGAACAGCTCAGATCTACCATTTGAGGTGTCCTTAATGTGGGTCTAACCATGCTCCAAGGTTTTGATTCCCTAGGCCATCCAACGGCCATTCAGCTCAAATCTAGCCCGGATCTGTGACGAGAAAGTTGGAAAACAAGGTAAATAACAAGTTAGAGTGTGTAGCTTACTTGATTAGAGCCGGAGCATCGAGATCAAGCCCTATAAAGGGTGCAACTTGCGGTTCGTTTCCCCGGCGTGCACAGGGGAAAGCAAGGGTTCTTCTCTGGTTATTTGGCGTGGGAATGGAAGGGGAACTAGTTTTTTTATAGGTTAAGATCTAATTTTTCCGAAAGGAAAGGTAGATCACCGCCTTCCTCCATTGAAGCTGCAATGGAAATGGAAAGGGGTGTTGTTATTAAAACAACCCCCTCTAATTCGTGTCCCTAACTAATTACCAATTTACCCTTACAACTTAAAATGGTCATATCTCACTCATCCGAACTCCGTTTTCGACATTTTTTATACCATTAAATTCCAATCGACATGTACTTTCTAGTTTTAGTGGTTTCAAAACTAAATTCTATGCATAAATTTTTTATTTTATTTATTTATTTGATTACTAATTTAGGGTTAAAAATTGAGGATATTACACATCATCATCTTCTTCTTCTTCTTCTTCCTCTTCATCTGTCCCTGTATTTTCTCTTTCTCAGAGCCTTTGCTCCCATGTTCTTTCGTTTCTGAATTTGCTTCCAGCTTTGGCAACTATTCTTAGAATCTGTTTATTCTGACATATTATTGTTAATCAAATGTTTAGTGTAGCTGTGATTTTGAGGTTAATCTACATGGACCTTCCATCCTTCATTTATTCTACCCTCTTGATTCTAGTAATTTTTGCAATTATTGATGCTTGTTGGGCATATGGGATAGATGTAGCTGCTTCATTTTGAGATTAAGTCACACGGACTTTCTTCCTCCATTTTCTCCTCTCTTAGTTGTAGTAAATTTTGCAGTTATTGATGTTTCTTGGCATGTTGGATGGATGTTGCAGGTTGGCAAATTATTCATGCTGATAGTTAGAATATACTTTATAGGCATGTGCAATTTATTGACGATTGATCTGTTAAATAGCCATGGCCTCTTTATTACATGGTTTTTGCCTTTTCCTTAAGATGAAATATTATAATGGATATTCTGCCGAAAATTAGAACAAAAATCCATTTCCGTTTGGCACAAAAGTTACTGATTCCTGGTGGAAGTCCACACTTAAAAGCATGGAACAAGTCCACACCGCCTTTTCCATCATCATTTTTGCAAGATCTAAGCTCCTCGCCGTACAAAAATTTGTTAACCCATGAGAAATCAATAGATTTGAATGATCCCAACCAATTTTATATAGATCAGTGGTCATGACTATCAGTAAAAAGAAACATAGCTTGAAATCATCCAATGGGCATGAAATCTTGTACTTAGCCTATCTAAGCCACTCCAAACATGATAAATAGCTTAGAACTATAAAAATATATTCCTATGTATGGAAGACAGGTGGCGTGAACTCTTATCGGGACACAAACTCAATGAGCTGCTCTATGCAAGAAGCTGTATATGGATGAGTCTCTTAGATGGCATTGGTCACACTTATAATCACCTGAAAACCTTCATCATTTGGTAGTACATCTGCATGTTGTTGAGGAGCAGCTAGGAAAAGTTAGTCTGGATTGTCAAGTATACCAGTTTAGACAAACAAGACCTTCTGTTGTTAGAGAGTATCTACTGTATGCACGTTATGATGTATAAAGTCACTTAGGTCAGCATAATGGTGATTTCTTTATTTTGAAGTTTAACATTCCTGGTAATTTGTCTTAGCTCTCTTACCTTGATTAGAAATGTCGCTGGTTCGACACTACCTATCTCCTTACTAAATGACACCAAGCATTAGATGTGTGATCCCCATGATAGCTTTCCTTTGCTTATATGAGTGGGAGGAAGTCGCAATTTTTTTGAGCAGTCAATTTTGTTACGATTAACTCAAATCATGTTTGTCTTAGCTCTCATACCTAGATTAGAAATGTCACAGGTTCAACACGACCTATCTCCTTACTAAATGACACCAAGCATTAGATGTGTGATCCCCATGATGGCTTTCCTTTGCTTATATGAGTAGGAGGAAGTCACAATTTTCTTGAACAGTCAATTTTGTTACGATTAACTCAAATCATGTTTGTGTTAGACAACACTGGCATCTCAAGAGGTGTTTCTAGACCAAAGATGGCAACTTTTGGCATTAATAGAAGAATAAGATAGGGCAATACCCTTAATTCCTTTGGTAGTAGCTCTGTAGGTTGGGGGGTATGATACCCCTAATTTCTCCATTCACCTTTTCTTGAAGAAACTACATAAGATACATCTTTTGTCTGATGGTAATATGATAGTACAGTTTTTGATATACTCTAATTATGCAAATGTTAATGATTGTCATATTGAACTTCAGGTTTATTAATCGAGATGGTATCGACTTTTCAGATGCTCAAAGTATGCAAGCAATTCAGGTATTTGGATGATCATAATTGCAGTATTTTATCAATATGCATCTTTCAATTGAAATGCTTTTTTCTTTGTCTTGAAAGGAGTGGGACTTGGCTGAAAATTTACAAGGAGCGTTGGAATACCAGACAAAGTAAGTGATTCTTATCAATCTGGGTGCCAAATTGCTTACTTTATCAATTGCTTGTATCTGGACATTTTTCTCTTTGATTTTGAGAAAGGTAAAAAACTAGTTTCGGCATTTCATTTCTCTCTTTTGCAAGTTAATGATCTACTTGAGTACTTGATCGGGATGACACAATTGCTTCCCTGTTATTTTTTCTCCTGAGGTTTTAATGTTGTGCTTGGGAATGATAGTCTTTTCTTTATTTAGTCCATTGGCATAAGAGTGACTTGGAGCTTCACCACCTAAGATCTCTTTAGATCTGTAAACGAAGTGTAAAGAAACATTAAGAGGGAGGACGGAGGGAGAAAAAGGCTGCTAATCTTGAATCGTCCTTCATGAGACCTCTAAATTTTAATTGATGGGACTTCATTGGAGTTCTTGGTGGTGGCAGTGGAGCTGCTAAAGGATTTTCCTTTTTCATTGCTTTCAGTGACTATAAAAGGGTGAAGCTCAAGCTATTCATTTTCCTTTTTTTACTGTTTAAAGAGGTGGCTGTTCTCTTTATTATGTAGAATTATAGATACATATTCTACTGGAAGTGATACAGATACTTTTCACATGTAATTTGGTGGTAGATTATGGTTGAACATGACTCATCTAGTGTAATGTTTTAGACGAAGAATTGGAGCCTCAAGTCAGGGTATTTGACCCCTTCTATAACAATGTGAATGAGGCTGCGAGATGGGAATAAGAATCGTGGATTACGTTAGTAGCAAATAATGAATTTTTCCCTACTATTTGCAGCCTTAAAAAATAGATAAAATAGTTCAAATAAGGGCAGCCCCGGTGCACGAAGCTCCTGCATATGCAGGGTCCGGGGAAGGGGCGGACCACAAGGGTCAATAGTACGCAGCCTTACCTTGCATTTTGCAAGAGGCTGTTTCCACGCCTTGAACCCGTGACCTCAAAGTCACACAGCGACAACTCTATCATTGCACCAAGGCTTCCTTTTAGATAAAATAGTTCAAACATACATAAAATATCCTTAGAAGCTTGCGTTGTTTGTTCTGAAAAACTTTTATCTATGTTTAAGGCTGCAATAGTGGTGAAAATTTTCACTATTCTGGAATAACTTAAGCCATGATTCTTATTCCATCCTAGACAGCCAGATTAGAATGGCAAAGGAAAAGATATTTCCTTTTATTTTGTCCACAGAGCAGTCACTCTTATGGATTTTTTCATCTAAATAACTCTCACAATGGTACTAGCCTTAGACAATCTTGTTTATTGTGTCTAGTTTTTTTTTTTTTCCTTTGTACTCTTTATTATTATTGTTCTCAAAAAGAAAGGGAGGGAAAAATATTGTGATGTTGTTTGCTTAGAGTTGTTTTATTGTAACCTGCCGTTAACATGAGGTCCCCTGGCTGGGTTTGTTCTGAGCAATGTTGTTAGGTAGAAGTGTTCTTTGGAGGATAGTTTTGTAGGAACAGTTGGCACTTCAAATTGGGAAACTTCACACATGAAAAATGACATTGGCAATGTCATTCAGCTTTATCTATTTTCTGTTTGTTTTCCTAGATTCATTATTATGTTCTCTAATGGTCTTTATGTTATGATCACTTGTGGAACTCTGCTACATTTTACTCACTTCATCAAGTTCTGTCAAAACATTGAATCAGATATTCTAGATTCCAAAGTGTTGCTAGTCTCACCTTGCATTTTCCTGACAATTTTGGTGCTGAAACAACTCAGATCTACTACATCGGCTTACGTGGTGAAGCTACGCAGGTATTTCTTTGTTAAATACCTTGTAGGAGAATTTTTTTTTTTATGGTGAATTGGTGCCTCTTATAATCTTCATATTCCAAGACTTATTAATGACATTAACAGTTGAAAAGGGATGTAGTTGCAACAGTCGTTTATGAGGTTATGCCAAATCCATCTGATCACAAGTAAGTCTTTCTTGCTTTTCCAGAACAGTATTATTTTATGGAATTCACACTCAAATTTGTATCTATCTTATACTTTCTAACTATTGCCGCGTCATGTGTACTATATATAAAGAGAACTCCTTGGATGACGAAGAAGACAATTTTTTTTGTCAAGGGTAGTCCCAAACCAAAGGAATAACGGTTTCTTCCAAAGTAAATGCGGAAATGAGTGGGGGTATTTTGGGGTAGAAGGAAGAAATCTTGAGAAAAAGTGGGGAAGCATGCTGTTAATTTCTCCACACACTTTCCTCTTAATTTCTCTCCCTATAAAGATTTCTAACTCTCTCTCTCTCTCTCTCTCTCACACACACACACACATGCACGTGACTTTACTACTTTATATCAATGATGCATATGGTGATAATACTGACTTTGTAAAATTGGTTCAACACAAAGTTGAATGCTGACGTACATCATGTACTTTTAACAAAGCAAGCAGTGAACCTGGTCGCTAGTTCCGAGAAGCTGCCCATTCTAATCCTCATAAATGAAAATCTTGATCTCTATATGCACCTCTAATATTACTGGATAGGTCTGAGCTGCTGCAAGTATCATGCTGAACAACTCTAGCACGTCTATAAAACCCCAAGCACGTCATCTCTCTTTTATCACAATGTTCAGTCTATTAATCTATTTAGGCCGCAGGCATTCTTACTGAAAATAACTGCCACCAGGTGCATTAGATATTTGTTTCCTCCATATACACTGATCAAAACTAGAAAATCATAATTATTGCTCTATATGCTTTCTTCAGTGCACGAAGGATGTCTTGGATCATTTGCCCACTGTATTGACTTTCTCATATTTCTTGTTGACTGTGTTGCGCTAAGTGCAGGGCATTTTGGTATCAAAAGCTGTTCTTATTTCCTGCCCATTTTCTTTTGTTTATGCATCCTAAATATAGAACAGCCATTGATGCCGTATGCAATCCATACGAATGCTGCATTCTGATGTCAATAATTGTATTCTCCTGTTGAGTGGTCACCCAGGTATACTTGCTTGCTCACTTGATTCCAGTAGTGGTTGTCAAGATAGTAGTATTCAGGATGTTACTTTTTGTAGAAATCATCAAGACACCTAAAAGTTGGTTAGAACTTTCAGGTTCCTTCTTCCATCATCTGATTTCTTGTCAATGCAGAATGTTGGTTTTGTATCGCCTAGGAATTTGTGTTATTAACTTGTATAAGGTGAAGCTTTCTATAATTTGCTTCTCTTGATCACAGCAAGCATCAAATAAATGACCTTTATTGAATAGGATTTAATTGAGTTTATTTCAGGTTTAGGTGTCTTAGGATGTAAGTTCTGGTATCTGTTCTATGACAAGGTTTTCTAGTTCTAGTTGTCTTCATTGGTGAAAATCCTGTTTAACTTAGTCTCTAACTTGGTTCATATGTGGACAGAACACATTCTGATGGAGGCGGTCTTTCACATGTGGAGTAAAGAACTTACGTTTGCAGTAGACTCTGTAAATATGGTTGAAGGCTTCTTTTTCATCATTGTGATACATATAAGCAAACCTTCTGGCAACTTGTTATCAGTCATCACTCACCTGTTTTCCATTGTGTTGTCCTTTCCTTAAAAAATAGATCCTGGTGAAGGCCTGCAGTATGATTTTGAACAAGTATTGCAGTTCTTCATATTAATATGAGATATGGAGTTGTATTGTCTGTTAAAAGACTTACTGTCAAGATAAAGATTTTTTTTTTGTTAATTTCTTTATCCTTAGTTTTTTTACTGTACAGTAAAGATAGTTATAGTTTCTACTTGGCTTTGTGGTTGGAACATAAAACAGTTTTTTGTGGGTGGAATTTTTGTTGAGTATCGTCCACACTTCAAGGTGAAGGGCCAGTTTACGGTACTTGTTGGGCAACTTTCTTGGCATCTCCCCATTTTGGGAGAGGATGAATCTGATTGACAGAATGGACTACTCTTGGAATGGAGGGAGGGGCCTGCACGCCCCGCTTCTATTTTCTGAGGCTGGATTTGGTTACTTCTACAAAATTTTCATCCTCTAGTTCCTATTATCTGCTGTTCCAAATCTTGAGGTCTTTGAGACTGAACCTCGATTTTAATTTTTCTACTATGTAGATGATCTCATCATCTTTGCAAAGGCACTGTTCAAGGAGTTTGGACAACAATCCAAGCATTCAAGATGCAGAAGGAAATTTTTATAATACAGTACGATGGCATGCTTTCTACTATAGACTTTATTTGGCATCTAATCTTGGTAAATCCCACCTTCAGATGCTTGGCAGCTCAAAACTGGTCGTAAAAACACTGAAAAATGCACAAGGATTAATCGTGATGTTTTCTCCAACCAGAAAAGACTGTAGCAATGCAGGTTTTTGCTTCATTTCTTTGTCCACGTGTTTTGTCAAAACTTTACCTATGATGTATTTTGGATGCTTTATTATCACAGATTCCAAACATGAGGAATGGGTTAGATCTTTCAAACCCCCCAAATTCAACTTTTGTCTTCAATTTTTATTTTTATTTTTCCAAAGTCTTTTTAAACGGATATTTGCGGATTAAATCTGTGAAATCAGTCTCAAACTGGTAAGATGAACAGGTTCAGAGCTAGGAAGAGATCCGTAGAAGTTACTAGCCGCCAAAACACGCTACTCCTACCACCCCGAGACGAACTCCGGCCATCAGGTAGATAAATACGGCGGGTTCAAGTTATGAAGTGGCTGCTTCCGACATATCTTGCTTATGTATGAACTATGTATCAAAATTTGGATCACATCGTGTAAGGGACCATTGGCGCAATGGTAGAATTGTTGTTGTGCGACTTGAGGTCATGGGTTCAAGGCATGAAAACAGTCTCTTGCAAAATGCAAGGTAAGAACACATACATACTCTTAAGCGAGAACAAGTCCATTTTTCATGCGTGTTGACCATCATTCATCACATTTAAAATAGCTTAGATATGTTTGTTTAAAAGGACTTAGATGGGTTAAACATCAAATTTCCTACTCATTGGATGCCTTTAACTTATATTTTCATGAGCAGAAAATAGTGACCCTCTATTTTTATTTAAAAAAATTCCAACACTAAAAGAAAGTAGGTAGAATCATTCAAATGAATTCTCTTTTAATGGGTTTCCTATTTTATTAGGTTACCTATTTTTGGCACAGAAAATGATAAACGGCTTCTATCTAAAAATAAATAATATCCTCTAAGAAAAGAAGAAGAAAACAGTAAGAAACTTCTCAGTACCATCGAGAGAGAAAATGGATTATGACAACACCACCTCTCTTGCCGAACGAATCGTGATCCCACATCAGTAAACAGCCGTACACGATAGACGGACCCGATTGCATCTGAGATGAAAATTATCAGACCAGAACCAGTATCCATTTCATTTTCAAGTCGTAACATCTCTACCATTTTCATCAAGGCCATTATCCAATACCACTTGGAGATCAACCAACAAGACCGTTTACTTGTTATTGTCAGTATCCAAAGATATATCAAGACCGTTGATTTACTACGCTAATAGGAGGGCATGGTGCATGCAGCATCTGACGAGGATCAAGTGTTTAAATCATTAAAAACATGGGTCCTTCCATTTACAGCTGCTCATATTTTTCTAGATGTGTATCCGTCGTGCAACAAGTGGGGCCTACTGTTTCAATGATCTAAACCATTTACCTGGGAGAGCTTGCTATGGATGAATTGTATATAAAATATCTTCACCGTTGGCTTTGATTCATTAAGTGTTTGTCATCAAATGAACACTTATATTTTGATTCTCTAACCGAGATGGTGTGAATGAAAAATCTCATTGTTTTGGAAGTATTTCATTATCATTATTACTAGAATCAATCCTACTACTCCTGGTCCTAGGCTTCCACACTAGAGGAAAAAAACCTGGGGCATATTGCTCAACTCATTGGTCCAGTACTGGCTGTAGCTTTTTCCTCACAAAAGATGGCCTAATATTTACAATGCTTTGGTGGTTACGGGTCGAGATACTGTCGGTCAGTAAATTAATGCAACTTGTCAGACACAGCAATTATTAGGAAATAATCAAGTGAGCGCTGTAGCCATGAACTAGAGACATTACTATCTAGGGTATTAAATTTGAGCACTTGCAATTATGGGTCATCTCTCTTTTCTTTCCAGGTTTTCAAACTATAACCAGAATGCCGACTTGTCACTTTCATTGCTCTGCTAATCAGTCTCTCACGACATCAAGAAATGGTTTCTATTGAAAGGAGAACAGAATGCACGAAGCTCCCGCCTAAAAGGACACACCTAAAAGAGCAGCCCGGTGCACAGGCTCCCACCTATGCTAGGTCCAGTAAGGGACGGACCATAAAGGTTAATAGTACACAGTCTTATATTATATTTTTGCAAGAGATTGTTTCCATGCCTTGAACCTGTAACCTTAAGGTCACACAATGACAGCTTTACCGTTGCCCCAAAACTCCCCTTCATAAAGGGGCACACCTAAAAAGGGCAGCCCCGGTGCATAAAGCTCCCACACCAAGGCTCCCTTCACTTTAAAGCATAGTTACCAAGATAAAAGCAGGGAGAGGGACGAAGATAAAGGCTGACTAAAGCATACAATATTAGTCCATACACAAAGTTGCAGGAGCATTTTCAGTTTTACCTAATTTTTGCAGAAATGTGCAATTATCACCTTCTGCTACTCTTTTCTCTATTTACACTTTCAATTGGGAAATTCAAATCTGCAAGTCCACCATTAGGGCTTTGGCAATGCCTTTCACATGGAAGTATCTAGGAGGTATCCAGAGACCATGACAACAGAAAACAAAAATGGACCTGGATGTGTGTAGAATATGTTTTACTTAACCTAGGAAATATAACAGAACAAGAAAATTCCAGAAAAGAAAAAGAACTGCAATAAAAACATAAGCAGCTTTCTGCACTTCTTTATCCAAACTGTATGACCTAACCATATTTGACAAAAATCCAAAACTTCTTAATTAATCATCATCTTTGTAAATGGACAAAGGTTGTATTTGCAGCCCAACATGGTTTAGGTCCTCCTAGAGAAGGCAAGGAGGTCCTATATCCTAAGTTTATGGATATTTATGGGCTTCAAGTAATGCATGGTCTTCAATTCTTTAAGACTGCATACTATAAGCCCTTGTGGTCCACCCCTTCCCCAGACCCTGCATAGTCAGAAGCTTCGTGCACCGGGGCTGCCCCCTTGAGTATTGCATGGTCTTCAATTCTTTAAAACTTTAAGTAGACTTGCAATATTAACAAAAAAGGAGTACAATTTTTCTGTTACTCTTTTAAACTTTTTTTTATATTTAGAAACCATTTTCAAATGTCATTTCTAAAGTCCTACCATTCTAGACTTCTACTTTCTTACAAGACTTCTAACTCTTGGCTTAAGTTAGTGGAAATCATTAACATTTCTACGAGCACCATGTTCTGGCTGAAACTCAGAAATATGGAAACAGGTTTCTTAAATCCAGGAAATCAGTTTCTGAAATTAAGGAAACAAGTGTCTTCAAACTAGGCATCTAAGTATTTGTTCCAAATTTCAACCCCGACCAGTTTCCTGGTAGCTATGCTTCTCTTATATACATTTTTAGCTAAATTGTGTCAGAAAGGTAGCAGAACTAACAGTGAGTTCAGAAAGTAACACAAAGAATGATATATGAGAAATGATCTAACTCTTATATATATTTATGAAGAAAACAAAAACAAGAAGTAAGAGCGAAAGCCCAAAAGGGAGGCTCCAAGTAATGAAAACAAATGGCATGAAGACAAAGACAAGATATATGAGACCTTACAGAAACTAACAAACCCCATAGCTTCTACATGCTTCTGAAATGTTATTTGCCATAGTGTAGCTTAAAACTCAAACTCAAAACATAGGTGCGGCTTCCTTTTAGCTTGCTCTCTTGCACTCACCTTGACCTGACTTGCTTCTGAGTCATTTGTCAACACTTACCACTTGCCTATGTTGACATTCATGACAATGGCTGCAACAGCGCGAGCTGTATGTTTTTACCCAAAAAACAAATGCAGCAAAGTTTTACTTTCTTTCTGTTGGCATTGCTGATGCAGCTCACCACATTTGATGCCCATCAAAGTTGACAATCTGTGACGACCTGGGTTTTTGAATGAAATTTTAAATACAAACTAATTTCTAATGCAGGATCGATCCAACTTGAAATAATTTTTGTAAAATAGTGCAATACAACAGAAAATCTTTTCTTTTAAATTCACTTTGAAAAACCACGAGTGTCATTTTTCTTTTATAAAAAACAAGGATTCTCGGTGAAATGAGTTCTCATTTCTACGGAAAATTCGACAGAGTTTCCTTTGTTTTTCGAACATATGACATTTAACGCATGTCATTACGAAGTACCTGATAAACATTGTTGACAATTTTAAAATATAAATGGAGACTGTCTCCTTTTCATACATCTAACAAAACAAAACAGTTTACCTCAACACAACACACCCAAGACCTCCACAGTACAACCTAGTCACATAAGTCTTCCAAATTCCCATAATTACATACAATGCAGTCTCTTTCTCATTTCTAATACGACACTTCAATTCAAAGACCAATTCTTACCTGTCCTCTTCTCAAGCTTCTGTTGGTGCGCTCTTGTCAGTCAGCAGCTCCTATTCTTTGGAAGCCCCTTGTTCTGAGACACTATCAACATGCCAAATCTGCTACTATTCTCTGTATCTAAGGCATTGCAAACCACAGCAATGCCTCAACAAGCAATCGCTTATGTAGGCGGAATAAGACGCAATATTTTATATAAACAGAAATCATTATAATTATATATAGATCAATTTAGCCATGCTGAATCATGCAAACAATAATTCAATTATCATTTAACTTGAAATCATTCAACATTTATCAAAATCATGAATCCATGCCAAGATGGAAGGAATACCAATGCATTAGTACAAAACACATTTGAAATGCAAATTATATAGTTACATGTCAAACTTACAATTCATTTACATTTTCCTTATACCAGTCTTCGCTCTTACGAGTCATTTCATATATCAAATACCAACGCGTTGTTGTGTGTATCAAGTACACAGCAAACAATATTTTCTTCTTTGGCACAGTGAGTCGGCGCAATGGGTTAACCCAAAGACATATCAAACTCAAAGACACACCTCAAGTCTTTACTTCTGAGAGACCGGTAGCTCGTCCAGCCCGAAGGCCCGCCCAAATCATAGCGACTCCATGGCCCGCCCACATCGTAATGACCTCTCAGAACGCGTCAAACTCCTCAAGCAATGAGGTTAAATCCCGAGGACCGGTAACTCGTCCAGCCCGAAGGCCCGCCCACATCATAACGATCCCTCAGGACGCGTCAAACTCCCCAAACAATAGGGCTAAATCTCAGGGACCGGTAGCTTGTCCAACCCGAAGCCCCGCCCACATCATAACGACCCATTTCGCTCTTACGAGTCATTTCACAATTTTCTAGTATCAGTCTTATATTTCTCACACATGGTTTACAATAATGCATAGCTTATGCATAAAACCATTCATTCATGATTCAATTTCAGCATGCACATTCATCTTATCTTTCGTATAAACAGACAAGATTCATTTCAATACTTGAAATTCATATACACACATATATAGCAAAAATCATAGCAATCTTAATTCCACCTACCTCAAATGGAGATCTTCCAGTTCACTGACACGAATACTTCATTCAATTCGCGTACGCACTCCCAATCAGTCACTTCTGTAATAATACAAATACATATTTAGTTATACAGTTCTAGGACTTCTCCTAGCTTCTCTAATACTATTTGGGCCATGGGTTTCCAATCAATGTCATTAGCCCTGAATTGGCTATCCATTACTCTTAAGCGACTGTAAGTCACTTTCACTGTTCAGTGGTCTGAACCCATGATTCCTATCTAGATCAACTCGGGTTGCAGCTGGATGTTATTTTTCATACTTTATATCATATCTAAGCTAATTTAGGGTTCAGAAATCCATCTGTGACCTCAAATCATTCATCTAACATCATAAGGTATCTGTTTGAATAGTGATAAATCGGACGGCCTAGATCATCTGATCTGTTTCACTTCAAATTCATATACTTTTAGTCATCCTAACATCTTTTTATGATGAGGAACTCATCTGTGGTGTCTGATCGTCGATCAGACATCATGAAGTTACTATTTGAACAATACCTGATCGGACAGCTAAGATTGTCTGATCGGTTTTCAACCTAGATCTGATTTTTTTTTGTGATCCGAGCTACATCATACCCTAAATTACCTATTCCTAAGCTTTTATTTAAAAATGGATGTTTGGATTATCCATAACGTAGATCTAGTATGAATGGTGCGGATTTAGCTAAAATCTAAAAATCAAGAATAGGGTTTTGTAGATCTTACCTTTTAGATTCATTTTGGTGCATTTTCCACCGTTGGATGAGTTGGATTGGTTCAGATCAGTCGCGAAACCTTCAATCTTAGCCGCACAATATTCCCCTCTTCAATCGACGGTCAAGATCACGTTGGAACCCCCAATAACCTTGCGGGTTTTTTCCGCTTAACGTGTTAAACAAAATGACCGGTCGGATCATCGATCCGAGCTAGCGTCGTCTCCGATGACGGCCTGAAACTCCAGCGACCCAAAAAAACCCTTGTTTTCCTTCATGCATCTCTCTCTCTCTCTCTCTCTCTCTCTCTCCCCTTCCCCGACAGCTTGCTCTCTCTCTCACCGGTGCAACCTAGGGTTTCCAGGCGTGCCGGTTTTCCCTTTCCTCTCTCCTTCTCTTCTCTTCTCCTCCTCCTCCTCTCTTCTCCTTCTTCCTTCTCCTCTTCTTCTCTCTCTTTTTTTTTGGGAAGACAGACCCGACATTTGTCAGGTTCGTTTAATGAGAGGGGGGGTGCCAGTATCAAATCTGGCCCCTCTTCTATTTACGCTTCTTCTTCTTTTTTGGCTATGTTACACAATCATATGAAAAAAAATATGTCATAAGAGACAAAGGTCTCTTTCAAAGTAAAAGTAAACAATGATGGCCTGGACCCATCATCAATTTCAACCAAATGAACTAACAGCTCTGGATGAAAAAGGATAAACCTCATACATGACACTCAATAAAACTATGAAATCAAACTATTATGACATTAGCCGCTAGGAGAAGAATATACACAATAGGACGTGCCCAGCCTTTGCATCTCGACCAAATTTCTCGTGTAAAGCGAAAGAATGAGTTAAGCAACTTGAAGGGAGATAATGGTGGTATTAAAATCACTACATTATACTGTTTTCTGCATGGAAATGGGAGTATCCTTTGTAATGCCAATTGTGCTGTTGATGGCCTTAATGATTCTCTTACTTTTGCCCGTCCTTCATCTTGAAACTGTATCCAGTACAAAGCAAAAAATTACGTAAGAAATTGGTGGGAGCCAATCCAGCTGCATGCTTTGCTTGCCTGTCTCCAGCACAAGGAAAATTTGACATGAGAGATTAGCAAGAATGAAACCAACTGCATGCTTTCTTCATTACTGATGAAAAGATGCAGGAACGACACCTATTTATCATATTGGTGGTTGTTACCAAAGAACATTAAATTAAGAACAGATCAACGTAACAGGAAGTTCTCCACAGTAGCATATTAATTTTCCTTTTCTGGAATGAAATAAAACAAACTTCTATTGATGGGGTTAAGATCTCCCAAACAGTTCTTATGCATATCAACAATTCGTGACGAGGAATTGATAATTTTATATTCTAGGCTGCCGTGAAAGAATTATCTTCACACCAATCATCAATACCAGCTGTAGTCAGAAATGCCAGCTACTGCTGATCAGAACAAAGGAAGACCATGACACCATTCTCTCTCAAAGCCCCAACTGCAAAAGAAGGCTTTAGACCCTCTTTTCCTTATGGTGAGCCAGTGGGAAAGGCTTTAGTCCTCATATAGTAAACTGTTAAGGGTTAATAAGGCTACATGATATCTTAAAATGTACGCTATCCCTGATATGCGTAATCAGTGATTTAGAGATCTGCCAAAAAGTTCACACACACATATTTAACTATAATACTTTAAAATGTACATGTACTCTATCCCTGATATGCATAATCAGTGATTTAGAGATCTGCTAAAAGTTCGCGTGCGCGCGCACACACACACAGATGCATAATCACTGATTTAGAGATCTACCAAAAGTTTCTGGTTCTGTGGGCGTTTGACATACCTGAATCAAATGTCAAATCTAGTATGGTCATGAATTCTCAGAAGACAACCAACACTTCTGCCCAAGATACTTTCAAAACAAAGCTCTAATATGAATTGTTATCTTATTTCACCATTTTGGATTGGGCAGGGTGCAGCAATCTACAAAATCTGATACAAGTCCTCAATGTGCAACATTCTAGGGATATGATATTTAAATAACAATACACAGAATGGAACAACTGCCAAATTCAAGGGTGCTCCGCCTTTGATAGCTTTTGTTGTGTTCTTTAGCAGGTGAATGGCATCATTGGTTCACTAGACAAGGATGGGCTAGCAATACAATTATTTGATATAGGGGATTGATCCTTTCCCAGCATTCTTTCTTCTGATTACATTATGCATCTTATGTGCCTTCTCTATATCTTTGTTGATAGGTATCCTATCAGGACATATAATTTATCAAAGAGCAGTACAGTTTGTTCCATTCAGCGGATTTGGTTATGCTTGAGAGTCATACCCATTTTCATAAAATAAATAGCAGTAGTGGAACAAGAAACTGCAAGTATATAATAGTGCTTCATCACCTTGGGAGGAATAATAAAACCATCATTGGGGAAAAGCAAAGCCAATATAGATAGATGCCTACTTCAAAAGAAGTACTAATCTCAGCAAAATAGGCCCGTGACTGGTAGCTGCGCAGAAGACTCTCCAGCCAGTAATAGTTTTCCTGCACGCACACCTGTCAGTTACCGAGGTACAAGTGAAAGGAACAAAATACTTGGAAATAACCAGCACCAAAATGTTGATAAAATGTACCTGCAATCCATTTTCATGGGCCCGCTGTTTAATTTCAAGGATAGTTGCAAGATCCTGATCTGAATGGGCCCTTCTTGCTGAAGGTGCATTGTCTCATCCAAGGCAAGGTCAACCGTCAGAAAGTTTACTTTGATAAGAAAACACATTTGCCATTCAACTAATTGGGAAGAAGAATATCTAGAAATACATGACTAAAGAATAGCATGAGCATATCATCATACAATATCAACTTTCATATCTCTAAAGAAATTTCCCAGTCACAAAGGATGAAATACCAGCTTCCATGAGATATCCGGATCACATGAAAAATTTACATTAATATCACCCCACACCTCCCCTGTCCTTGAAGGTCTGTTGCCACCAAGGAAGACAGATACACCAACGGAGTAGATCTGCAATATAGTAATGAGAAAGGGATTAGGCAAATTAGCATAATTCCAGTGGAAACTCTAAACAACTAACAACCAGAGAAGATAATCAGTGTACAAGTGCCCGCCCATGCTTGAATGGAAGAACTTGCATAATTTTGGTTTCCAGGAGTTTGTTCAGAAAACCAACACAGTGAATCTCTTCCATCTTGTGTTTGGTTATGACACATAAAGAAGTACATCAATGTGATGGAATTCGTCACAAAGAACATGCATATTTCTTTTCATGAGTCCACCGGCACATAAAACAACAATACATCAATGTTATGGAGTTTATCACATAGAACATGCACGTTTCATTTCATGAGTTCAGTGATACATCAATGCGATGGCATTTGTCACATAGAGCATGCATGTTTCATTTATGAGTTCATTTCATTAAGGACAGTTCATTGATCACTCAAAAATGATGCCACAAACCATAGATAGGTTTTTCAACTCCACAGGAAATGCTAGCTGAACAGAGCATTGTGCTTCCACCATGTGGCCGCGTACAACTTCCCTACATACAGAACACCCAACAGAGATGGAAGACTTTACAGAAACTCCAATCTAATCATATAAAATGATAAGTACAACATGAAGTCCAAAGTTCCAAAGTTTAGCACTACGGTATAAATGAAACCATATATACCTGATCATGCTTGGAGGAAAAGTGAAAGGCAGGTCCTTTAAGTCATCTCTGTTGAAATGTAAAATTGGCTCAGAAGGTCTTGGTATTCCATCCTACAATTACAAGCAACAAGCATTTCAAGATAGAGACTAAAGTTTAATGCCTCAGCAGCTCGAGAGGGAACCAGGTACTGCAAAATCAAGGGAATGGCCACTCCTGGGTCAACTTTTCCTACAATGACAACAGTAAAGGTTGAGGGATCGTTAAAACAGTTATTGAAATATTCACATGCTCTTATTGGATCCACCATTTTAAGGTCACTAATTCTGATTGGCTGCAGCAGAAAAATATCGCCTCAAAAGTAAGCAAGATGAGATCACCAGGAAAGAAATGGTTACCCAGAGGAACTGGATCAGGCAATACCCTGAAGAAATAGGAGTTTCCATAGTTCAGTTCTCGCACATGGTTGGCAAATGCAGTGTACGGATCTCTCTCTTGGGCCTGAATTTCCTCTTCTGCCATTTGCATTACTATATTGACTTCTTCTTCTCCTTGTACCACATTTGTCGTGAATAGTTGATACAGAAGCTGCAGGATGCTCATATAATAAATAGATCAGAAACCATTCAGTAGGCTATAGAAGATGATATAATGAACGCCACTTGTTTCTGAAGTTTACAGATAGGAGTCTACTAATAGAAAGGTCATGTTTTCATCACATTATGAGCCAAATCTAAATGTTGGTTTACTTCATAGCTCAACTCATCTTGACAGACTTCCTCTGAAGAAGCCTTGCCGACCACAGCTCATAATACACTAGACAGAAACAAAGTCCCAGATTTGTGGCCATAATCACATAAAATGCAAAATGTGGAAGTTGGATATATACATCCATTGATAAGGA
Source organism: Warburgia ugandensis (assembly GCA_035236585.1). Lineage (NCBI taxonomy): Eukaryota > Viridiplantae > Streptophyta > Magnoliopsida > Canellales > Canellaceae > Warburgia > Warburgia ugandensis. The sequence goes on from CP141133.1 coordinate 13,982,836, forward strand.
TCCTGCCAACAACTCTAAATCAATGCAGAAACATGAGCAACAGCACAAACAATAGAATGGACCTTACTGACTACATACAAGATCCATTCTCACAGTGCAGCAGAAATAATTATTCCTGCACTATTTGAAACAAAACCTCATTGTACAGTTTCCTCGTACTAATAAGGGCTTATAGACTAAACATGACATGTCTGACTGATTGACCTCTATAAACCAAGGAATTTCTTGCATTGCACATAGGGAATGGGCGCAGCAGTTCTTTATCTTATCATTGCCTTTAAGCTTATTATCCAGGAACTTGGACAACCACAGGCACATCGAAGACTTGCCTAAAGATCAGCTATGTCTCCCATACCTAGCAAGGTCTGTGATAAATAAGTGAAATGGAGGAGACAACACTATGAAAAGCGAACTCTTTCAGACTGTTCAACTACCATTTTAACATGCCCAAATCTCAAATCAAGGTGTAGAAGCCCAAGCCATTCAATCAAGTAAACGGATAATAGTGTATTCAGCATAAAAGAAGAACCAGCTTAAGTTGAGAAGGAAATACTATGAGATCTCAAAGAATTGCTGCTTTTCCCTAATGACCACAACATTGCAAAAGACTGACTTTGATGGATGTCAGCAGCCTGCTACTGCTCAGAACTGAAGAATGATGCATTTCATATAGGAACATAAGATAGTGACAGATGTAATCGGCCAAAAGTAGCTCTGCAGGCCTAATTTGAAAGCTTCCCCAGCATAAAAACATATGGATAGGCATTTGACCCATCTTCTGCACATTCACTTCATGAACACAATCTTTTAATTGTAATCTATGATCTGTAGATATGGATACGGGGGCATAATTACAAGTGTTCGACACAGCAACCCCTCAAAATCCAGATACAGGGCATTACTAAAACAAGTTGTAAAAATTCAAAAAATGCAAAAAATAATTCAAAGCAAAGAACTCAGTTTATTTCCATGTGGCAAGATTCATCCTTCACAAATCACTCAAAAGTCATAAAAAAAAAAAGCAACAAATTAGTCAAAAAAAGTGATATCAACATCATCATTTACAAATTACTACAAAAACCAATCACAAAAAGTTACACATTTGCTTCAAAAGTGATATCAACATCCAATTTCCACAAATGTCACTCATATTCATCACTTTCAACCACTACAAATGATTCTCGGTTTGAATCATGGGCTCCACAGCAGGATCATCCAGAGATAGATTCTCTGGAGAAAAACCTAGAGAGGCTTCCAAGTTTGTCTCCTCAATCACAATATCCTAACCTCTTGAAGGTCTATACTTGTTATCTTTTATTGATAGGAGTCTTAGATTACTATGAATGTAAACTAGATCTTCAGCGCCCTCGTTTCGATGTCAACCTATTCCTCTTTACATTCAAAATGTAAGAGAAGGAGCACCAAGTAACATTTACGATGAAGTATAGCTCCAATTGCATTTAAATCAATAAACTTAAAGTAAAATTTACTGCCTTGATAAAAATGAAATCCATACCTGTCAACTAGTTTTGTAAGCATGGTTAGCCCATCATGTTCTTGCATCAATTGTATCTCTATCTTACATAACTTCCCACTATCCAAAAGACACTGCAAATTAGCCATGTTCTCATTTGACTCTTATGTTATATTCAAGAGATGGAAATAATTTCTCCCTCTAAGAATTCTGTCACAATTAGGCACCTTAAACTTCAAGTGAACCCCCTTATGTAGTCATGCATCATTGTAATACTTAGGAACCAAAGAGTGCGCCAAATAATGAATAGCATATTACTTCTGTTCCATCTCTTCACCAAAATGTCATGCACCTCTATAAAAATCATTGTTTTCAGTGTCTGGACTCTTCCCTTCCTGAGAAAATACTATATTTCTTACTTTCATAATCATGATATTCCATAAGTCATAGACAAAGTGCAAAGTTAGGGCATTTGAATCACAAGTCCTTGTCATCTTAATAATTACATTTTTGAAAACCACCAAATAATTAATCCGATCCCATCATTTATCATCACAGCACTTGGTCTTCAAATTTTGAGCTTCTGCTTCATCTTCAACTCTACGGAATTCCCACTCATTATCCATCACCATTTTGCCAAGGTATTCCCTAACTCACTTAACTCGGCATACCATGATGATCTCAAAGAAAAGAGAGTTTTGGCACAACTAAGAAGCTGGAGGGGGTAATATTTGTTATAACTAGTTCGAACATGAGAGTGGTTAGCAACAAAATTCTTAAGAACTTATTTTCAATCACATTGGCCATCCAAGAAAAGTGTGCAATTCTACTTTGCTCTCCATGGGGTAAACCAATACTCTTTGGTGCAAGATTAAGAGGGTGGACTAAACACAAAGTGTCCAAAAAATATTTTCATACTTCTCCTTAAATTTAAGTCTAGCAGACCTCATGCACTTGCATTGTTTGCACTACATTTCATGGTCCTACTTCCTGTATACACTCTTCAAAGAGACTAACAATGTAAGCAATGTCCTTATACTCCCTAGACATATCAATTGCCTTTAGAAATAAAGGAACACTAGTAGAAGAAGCCAAAAAGTTAATCAAAGGCTGTTTTTGTTATTCGTCCAAGAAATAAATAAAAGAAATGCACTCTAAACTATATAATTTCATTAACAGAGACACTTTTAGTAGCTAAATCTCCATTGATGCCATTTCGAGGTGGCAAATTGTCCTTGCAAGACCCAACTTTTCTTTCTACTTCTAAAAATCCTAACTCATGTTTATACCTATATTAATCTCTCTCTTACCTAACTAACTTCCTTAAAACAATATCTCCACCCTATGTAACTTTTTAAGATAAAACCATATTTTTTCTACCAACTAACTAAATATATATGGTATGTCCACAATCTAACAAATTCCTATCATTGCCTTCCACTTAAAATCAACCTTGTCCTTAGGGTTGCAACAAACATTTTTACACAGAACAACCTTTAAATCCACTTGTAAAACTAATGAAAGAAAGATGCAATAATAGCAATGGTAACTGCTTTGAGGGTTTGTCCTCCTTATGACCTCTTTGAGAGGTTATCCTCCTACTTTTGTTGCAACATTCTTGTCTTTTATTACTCCACAACCTTTTGGCCAGGAAAGTTCTCTAAACCAATTGGTACATAACCACAAAAATAAAAGAAATACCATGTTTTGAGTTGTTACATAGAACTTCCTCTGACAGAGTTACTCATGGATTTGGCAATTTTGGGTTCTTATGGGGAAAATCTTCAAATTATTTCTATTTTAGGTTCTCTGATGCCACTATTCTATCCTAAGTTTATTTAGAGTTTACCACTAGATGAGCATTAGTTTATTAGGAAATTGTGGAACATGCCATTTGAAGTTAGTTCTGTTTGAGAAAGTTCTAATGCATTCTATTTGATATAGTCTATTAGTTTCATCTATTTGGTGTTGTTTTGATGCTAGGTTTTGGTTGAAGTTGTTTGTTCTAAATAAGATTAAGAGCACTTTTAGAACAATTTAAGGAATTTGGTGGAGAATAGCTTGATATTAGTAGAAGGGTTTTGGAATGGGAGGTTTTTCCTCTCCAATCCTCCATCCTCCCAAGCTCAAAACCTTGCAACCATCAACAAAATCTTTTAGTCCCTTATCACTCATAATTAATTTGAGGTTTTTTACAGCTGGGTTTTTACTTGATTATCATAAAGATAATGGGAAGTAGAAGAAGAAGGGCCAAAGCCTCTCTCTCTCTTCCACTATTGCAAATTGGTCAGAGAATAATAAAATTGGCCCTTTTTTCTTTTCTTAAAAGTTTCTTTTCAATAAAATATTATCTAAAATGTTTAAACCATTAAAATAATAAAATAATAAGAGGCAGGGCCCAAATTTAAATCAGTCAGCGAATGTACTAACTACTAAAAAATTTTTAATAGTTTGCAGACCTAACTGTCAAAAATGGTTGTTAAGTGGTTAAAGTGTTTTAAGATGGTAGTTTATAGGAGATCATTATACTTTTCCTTTATAATTGTATCAAACTCTCTTCCAAGTAACCTATTGAAGCAATAGCTCTTCCCCAAGTAACTTCTTGAAGCAAAATCTCTACCTTAGGAAGAAAATCATATCTTCTCCACCAAGTAACTTAATAGATATGGTATGTCCTAACTAATATTCTAACAAACCTCTATCAATCCATCTCCCTTGAACTAACCTTGTTCTCAAGGTTGCAATAAATATTTCCACTAAGCACAGTTTCCTTTAAATCCACACATAAGACTAGTGAATGAAAAAAGCAACAATGATAAAGGTAACCACTTTGAGAGAGTTTGTCCTCATAATGACCATTTCAAGGGGTGATCCTCCTAACTTTTGTTGTAACATTTCATCTTCTATCACTCTCACAACCTTCCACTAGGAAAGTGCTTGTAATACCAATTGATACATAATTGTATAAAAATAAAATGGTTCAATTGGTACAATCTTAGATGAAAATGGTTAGCTTTTAGGAGAACTAGCCTCCTTTTGGTTCAATTTGAAACGAAGCAAAACTCCTAGTCAAAAGCAATTTGTATTTTCTCTTCTTCATTCTAGTCAAATGACAATTTCATATATTCATAGACTTTTCTAAAGCTAGAGAAAGAAACTCCTCCTAAAAGCAAATCATCACTCTTGGCTACTACAACTCAAAGTAGAAAGAGAATAGAAAATGGAACCATCCTATTAGCTAAAATAGGGAAATGTGAAAATAGTTAATTTCTTGCATGAAAAGATTTTTAATTTAGTAACTTTTCCTTTCACTATCATTTTGTAACTACACCCTTATAAGGTTACTAACATATAACCCTTTGAATTAAACACTATCCTCAAGGTTCAAACCTGGATCTTTCAACTTGATTAGCAACCATTGGGATCCCATGCCACCAATTTGAAGCTTTTACGAAATAGGAAATTATTGTTGCAATGATTTGTCTTCATTGGCCTTCGTGAAAGTGAGATTTGTTCAAACATGATTTCCATGTATGCACCTCCTTTTGCATATTACTCTTGTTGGCAAACAAATGAAAGATTGAGAACTTCTCTCAATAGTATTTAAAACAAATCAATATAAAGTAACATACCTTGTAAATAATAAAAAATTTGAACCTTCTATTTTGTCCACCACTAGTTGAGATTAACAACTCGTTTCCCGATCTTCTTCTTCTCTTATAAGTGGTTCCAAGTTCTAACCCTTAGATATCGAAAAGAGGAAACTTAAAACTTAAAAAAAAATTAGGAAGCTCTTCAAGAGGGGCACTTCTTCAGTTGCTTACGCATGTACATCTCTCTCCAATATATCACACGCGCGCACGCGAGAAATCTCCTACCCAAGCAATCTCTAGTTTAAGACAACTTTTATTCTACTTATGACTTCAACTAGCTGTATGATGTGACCTCCAAGAATCTTCTAAAGTGCTATCTTCTCCAATCTTTTCAATTAGGAAACGCTTTCTTTGTATGACTCAAAACTTTTCAAGGCTTATACGGGGCATTTTCTAATATTAGATGATGTGATTCAAGGATATTCACCTACCATGACCACATGCGACTCGCATTAGAAGATACATTACAAAGGTACCCTTATATACAATTACCATCTTATCTTTATGAGTAGTTACCATTTTACCCTCCCAGTCACCTATATTTATATCTAGTGTCAACATATGGCTTGTGGATCTACTTACCCCTAGGCATCTCATTTGTATATATTCAAGTACAATGGCCCCATATTAATGAACTTTAAATCTCTTTTGAAACTCTCTTTGAAAATGTCTTATATTAAATACATATACGTATAAAATCAATTTGATAAGTATTTTATTAAAGATTACTGAGCCTTACATTTTTTCAAGTTTAATTATAAGATGGCCTGCAATGAATATCTTACTCTATATAAGAGTGTGCTTTCCCTATTGGATATCCTATACCCTTTATAAGTTTGCAAATGTCCCAATGTATTCAAAATCAACCCTTAATAGATCTCATAAGTAATGTAGATTCTTCAAGTCCAAGGGTAACAATGATTGTGAATATCTAGCTCTACTTAGCATTCTAGATAGCTGAGATCATGTTCTATGTGCAAAACACTTTCATGCATTCTATGTATGTTCAAGGTCTCTACCTTACATGATACGAGAATTGATTATCTAAATTTTCTAAAAATATCTCATTTAACAAGTATTCAAAAATTATGTTTCCTATTACTATTTTTACTTTAGGACTATAATATGGAACCATAATTTTATTTCTCATTCACATGGTTCTCAACCATCATTTTATCGAACTCCTACTATGTTGCTTAAGGTTTCTTAGACTATCTCATGATTCTTGAATGTCTATTATTAAGCTTCAATAATTCTTAACAAAGATTATTTTTAGTTGTATAACTAGCATATCATGATAAATAAAGATTATAGTTATTCAAATCATCTCATGACAAATATTGTATAATTGGCTTTGTAGAGCATGCATTTCTAACAACTTCGAGATTAATTTTAATGATGACAGCTTATCCGATGATTGCTTCAAGGTTGGTGTTAGTAGTTGTTCCTTCTTTTCATCATCTTCTACTACCATAGATTCTGAGAATTCTTTCAAAGTTGTAATCATTAATTTGATTGAGTTTGACAAAACTTTAGCTTCCCTTGTCATAGATTGAAGAACAATTTTCATTTTTTTGAACAAATCATCAAGCTTGAAGCCATGATTGAAGTAGAAAACCATTAAAGTAGAAAAACTACCAAAAAAGGCTAAAAAGTCATTGAATACCCAAGGTAACTTTCTAAGAGAAATTTGTATTTATCCACCAAGTAACTTAATATATATGATATATTCTATCCATCAAATATGACAAACTTCTGCCATCTATTTTCCCTTGAAATCAATCTTTATTGTCAAGGTTGTGACAAAGATCTCCATAAAGCATGATTACCTTTAGATCCACACATATTCAATGACTACGACAACCTTCCCTTAGGAAAGTGCTCTAATAACAATAGATGAAAATGGTTTAATTCTAGGAGAACTGTCCTACTTTTGGTTTAATTTGATAAGAACCGCAACTCCTAACCAATTCCAATTTGTATTTTCTCTTCTCAATTCTGGCCAAATGGCAATTACAAATATTTACATACTTTTCTAAAGCTAGAGAGAAACTTCTAAAAGTAAATAACCACTATTGGCAAATATAATTAAAAGTAGAAAGACAATAGGAAAGGAAATTATCTTTTTTAGCAACTCTTTCTATCACTCTCATATTGATAATTGCACCCTTATTAGGTTCTTAATATATTATTTGGTATCAGTGCAAGTACTACCTCATCATGGCTATTAATGATAGAAGAAGAAACTATGCTCCTTGTAAGGTATTCCGAGGATCGAAGCTACTTGCAAGAATGGGAAATCTTACAGTTGTTCAAGAGACTTGCGACCAAGGATCAAAACCAATTTGCAAGAATTGGACCTTGTACAATTGTCACAGGGGTTTGGCATCATATGATCAATGGATCTAAGAGAACAATTAGCAACTACCATATCTTTTTGAAGATAAAGAGTCTCCTTTGGAATGGAAGTTACACTAAAAAAATGAAGACAAGTTTTATTAAGTGGTGGGGGTTGATGTAAGATGGCTTAGTGACCAAGCAATTGCTTTTTCTCTTGATTGTGGTTTCCTATTGTCCTTTAATAGTAGATGTTCTATTTAGGTTAATGGTATTGCAACACTTTCCATCTTTTCAATGAATGTTTAAATATCTTTATTGTTCAGTAGACTCAAGACTTCTTCATCTAGTGGATTTAAGATGGTGTTTTGGGGTAGAAGATTATAATCTTCTTCCTTATTTAATTTTTTTTTCACATTTAGTACTACATATTTCATGTAGAGATCCAATTAGTATTCCACTAGTAACTTGTTAAGTATTAAATTTTGGTCAAAATACCCCTAATTTAGCGTTCAATTAGATCGTCTAACTTATTAAATTTGCAATTTTTAGCTTGATTTTGATTTTAGAACTATTTAATCATATAATTATTAATTTGTAAAATTTAACAGTCAAATGATCATTAGAACTAATCAGAAGTATAATGTATGATTTAGATGACTCTAATATGGTCTTTTGTTTTGCAGATCAACCAAAAGAAGCTTGGATAACTCAGATCGAAATTCAACAGTACAGATCACCTAAAAGAAAAGGAATTCTAATTAGAGAAGAAAATGAAACAATTCAAAAAGGAAATCAACGAGAAATAAGCAAAATTTAGAAGGTGAAAAAGTTTATAAATAAGAAGAAGCTAGCCACCACACACTCTCTCTCTCTGTCTCTCTCTCTCTCTCTCTCTCTCCCCTTCCTAGAAGTGGAAACTCGTCACTCCCTCTCCTCCTTTCCTTCTCCTTCTCTCTCCCTTTCTCTTCTCTTCTCTCCCACGTTCTTTTGCTTCTCTCACTCCTAATCTCTCTCTCACCTTTGTTTCTCTTCGTCTCTCCATCTGTTCACAGCATGGTCCACCTCCAGCCCAACCGTCCCAGCTTCTCTCCGTCTCTCTGTTAGCCCGGCATCTCTCTCGCCACCTCACTCTTTCTCTGTTTCTGTTCACCAGCAACATCGGCCGGTTTTCACCATCTCTTTGTTCACCCCTCTCTTTCCCTTATTGCTCAACCGAACCGCACCAACTCCACTGCCCTGCTTCGAATCTCCCTCCTTCTCTGCCCAGTCTGTTCCACATAGACCGGCCAATCCCCACTCTCTCTTTCCCGCTCACTCTCCCTCTGCTTCTCTTCTCTCTGTGTCATCACTGGTGCATCGCCCCTCTACCAGTCGACACCCCGACCACCTGCTGAAGCAGACAATCCGGCCTGACTCGCACCATCTGATCACTGGCAATCCCCTCTGCCCCTCTGTCTCTCCCAGCACTGGCGTTATCCCCTGTCCAGCACCAGCTTTCCCTCCTTCACTGCCCACCGCTCGCATCGATCTCCCTCACTCCCGTCTCCCTTAATCCCACAGGATTCTCCCCTTCACCGCACCGGATGGTTCCCTAGACAAAACCCGGCACTGGTTTTCCCTATTTTTTCCTTTTTCCTTTTTCCTCTTCATCTGACTTCCTTCTTCTCCGTAGATTTCCTTTCCTCTTTTTTTTTTTTCGTTTTAAACAATTTTCTGTTAATTCCTTTTTTATCCATACTACTTTTCTTAATATCCTTATCTGTTCTCATTTTAATTCCCTCCTATATTTTCATTCCAGTTTTACTTTATCTTTATTCTACTTATTCAAAAATTGCACAATCTAAGCGAGATCAATTAAGGCTTAACTTAATTAATGGGTTAGCCTTAACCATCAAGATTTCTCAATTTATCTTATATTTTTTATCTAATTTTCAATTAACTTTCATATTTCATTCTTAAGACATCCCTTAGCTTAATTAATATTTTTAATCTTCAATCTAAAATTCAAAAAGTGATCTAGACTGCCTAAAACCCAAAATCACATTTCATGCAGATATTTAAGATTTTTGAGAATCTTAGTAATCCAACAATTAGATCTTTAATTAAGGACATGTTGAATATATTGATGAAGGCTGATCGACTCAAGAAAGACCAAATTTGAAAAAATCAACAATGATTAAGTTAGGAAGTAGATTTTTTATGTTATTTAGTTTTTTTTTTAAACTGAAAATTCTATAATTTTTAATAGTTGAATGGATTTGAATGTCGATTTCATTTCTAGTAATTTTTATTATTTTTTAATTAAATTTTATTTAAACTCTTAAGACTTGTAGTTGCATAACCTATATTAGAATAGCAGTGCACTTTAAAACAAATCAATACAACTCTAGCCTACAAGTAAATTAAACATCATTCTATGCTTTTCTTACTGTTGCTGCAGTCCGTTTTTAAGCTTTTGCACTGGCTTTGCATACAAACGATCCAAAGATTCACACATGCGGGTGACTCTCTGTGATCCACAACAATCATTTCTGCACCTTGTTTCAGAGCATTGCTCAAAAACATTGTCCATGTGAGAAGTTGCATTTTTGTTTATGGTTTTAAATTGGAAATTTGATCTGAAATTTCCAAGTAAGGAAATATCGAGATTGGCTATTAACGGTTGATCAGCAAAGAGCTAGGACCCACAATCTTCTTTCAGCACGCTGCTCTAAATCACTGGTTTACATACATAACTTCTCTGCAATTGCGTTCTAATTTCCAAACGTTTCCTGAAGATGGAAATGCTTATCCTACGCTTTTCATCCTGTCCCATCCCTACTCTAAACCCTCTCATCAAAGCCCATTGCACTTCATTTCCTCCTCTTTACATTTCTCCTAGCAATTCGATCCAACCCAGCCTCAAAGTGGTTTCCTTCCTCCCCAAACCAAACCAAAGAACCATCAAAACACCAAAAGCTTCGCAAAAGCATGAAGTAGAAATAGAAGAAGAAGACGACGATGAGGATGAGGATGAGGATATGTCATCTTCTTCGAATGGATACAGAGGAAGAGAAGAAGAGAAAGATTACGATCGAGACCCAGAATTTGCTGAAATTCTTGGAAGTTGTTTCGATGACCCACAAAAGGCCCAGGCTCGGGTAAACTTCATTTTCTGTTTATTGGTTCTAGAAATACCACATCTTTCTTGTATTATCTCTATTTTCTCTTCTGGGTTCTTCAGAATGCTTGTCCTTTACTTTTCTGGGTGAGAAAATATTACATTTTTAATTTTTTTGCTTAGTTGTTTATTTATTTTTGGTTAAGGTGGAGGAGAGAATAAGGAAAAAAAGGAGCAAGATACTGCAAACTAAAACTGGGTCTGGAACACCTATGAAGGTTACTTTCAACCAGTAAGTTTATGCATTCATGGAACTCTATGTACATGTAATACATGCATATGAATACGTGGATATAACCCTCATATTAGGTTGTTACTTGGCTTGTTTTGAACTTTCTTAGTTCTATGTAATCATTTACAGCTAAGGAAACAATGAAAATTATCTGCTGGAATCTGTGGTTATTGTCTAGTTCTTATGAAGTATGATTTCCTCAATTGGGGATTGGCACATACATAGAATACTTGACTAGAGTTTATAGTTATGTGAAGTATGGTTTCTTAATATGCAATTAGCGCACACATGTATAACACTTTCTGGAGTTCATAGTTCTTATTTAGTTCCGTAGAAGTATGTTTTCTCATTGGTAGTCGCTGAACGCATCCTTGTCTGTCTAAGTGTTCTTAGAAGATTTATAAACTATTCTCTGTGGAAACTGACATGTGTGTTGAGTGTTGGCACAGATATGAGGTGTCCAGGATAGACGCCAAAAAGTCTAGAAACTGGGGCACAGACGCATATGCACACATTTATGATGTATTTATGCATGTATACAGAAACCCACCCACATATCTCAATGAATAATGAAATGAAGAATTGAAATTAAATCAAAGAAGTGAAAGTCAAAGACTAAATAGAAATAGAAAAGCGAGAGAACCTGAAATGCAACAGCTACATTAATGGTTGCAATGGGATTCAAAAATACCACATGAAATGTTGTGCTGGGTTGGATGCTTGTTAGTATGTTTGGAAGTGTCTCACAGTGTTGGGTACCGGTCTTGAAACATGTCTGGGATGGATATGAGAAGGAAATAGTACAGTCTGATAAATTGTAGGCGACAAAAGATCTAGTCAATGAGTTTTTCTGCATTATGATCTACTCATGCTGCTAACCTCTCGTAGCACAGGGGTATCATGCATGGCATTGGTCCAAGATTTTACCTTATCTTTCTTTTATTATAATTGAAAAACCTTTCTTTAAGAGAAAAAGAAAATGAAGTACAAAAAAGAGTACATTGTAGAAGTGCAACTGGGTACAGAAACATAACATGGGCATATTATTGTGAATGCTACTTTCTTTCCTATCACTCTAGGCTGCTCCAGTGCTCTCCAATTTGAGACAGCTTATGTGTCAGATACATAATGAGCATGAGCATTAAAAAGAAAAACATGATTTAATTTTTCCTCGTGTTGTATCACTTTTTTTCCTAATGTTTGAACTAAATGTAAGTTTCAAGATGTAGCCTCAATGACTGATAGCTACTTCTTTTTCCAAGTTACCAATATAGGAATGAATTTTCCTGGTTGATTTAGTGTAAGTTTTCATCACCATACCTTCTAGACCTTTTCTTTTTAACTTCCCAACTACAGAAGCTACAATGTTATGAGGGTTGAAGTGTTCAACTGCCTCAAGGTACATGTTGTTCCATCTTTCTACCAGTCAGATCCTACATATTCATTTCAATCTTCAGAATCTCTAGCTGAGTTATTATCTTGTGAACACTTAACAAAATTATGCTCTACTTAGTTTGAGTTCTGTCCATTGTACTTAACAAGGATTGTTTGTTATTAATGGACAACCCTCAACTATAGTGAAATAATTCAAGGGTGTAAATGCAACTTTCTTTTTCTCAGCATTCTGTTCTTTTCTCATTTGAGCTACAAAAGTATAAAAAAATAGTGCAAAGGTGGTGTGCCATTTTCATTGTTCACTTCCTGTTCTTTCCTCATTGAGCTCGTTGGTTCACATTCTATGTACATTATCAATGAAAAATCTTTTGCTAAATGGGTTCTGCTTTCACCCCATTATTGTAATCCAACTGTTGGAAGATGCTCTATGCTTAGCTACTTGATGGCATCATATCCTCCCCATGCTATTTATTTTTATCTATGCTGAGTTATGTTCAATTTGGGACTTAATAATGTGAATGTTTCTCTTATTATACATTTTTGCTACTTACGGTTGGCATATACCAGATTTGATTTCTCAAACTCCTATATATGGTTTGAATTCTATCACGCACCATTAACAAATGACATTTCCTTAATCTGTGATGTAAGTGATCTCCTTCAGATTTTATCTAGATTATTCTAAATGAGCTTCAGCAACCTAGTTGATATGATTTATTTGCAGACTATCCGGTCATGGCACATTATCGGACGCCTTGGTGGATGCAATTCTATGAATATGCAGGTAATTTCTAATCTACTAATGCACATACAGTAATGCTTAAGGACCAGATCATAACTGCTATTTCTCATACATGAGGGAGCCCTTCTTTATAATTAGGGACCAGCAGAGAATCTAATGCCACTGAATTCCTTCTGATAATTTGAATGGATAAATGAGGGCCAGAGATCTTCTGTTTTGTGCATTTCCTTGGGAACTTTGACAATTTTGGTTCAAGTTCTTAAGTTTGTTAATTTGTAGTGGATCCATTTCAATATCTGTCAGAGATCCAACATGATCTTCTTGACTTCTAGAGATGCTCTGAAGATTCTGCTAGTACTAACAAGTGAAAAAAGTAGCAAAGCAGCTTAGTCCAGTCATTTTTGTCTTATCCCATTTACATTTCTTTCTTCAGCAATCTTTGGGTTGAGAGAACTGTCTACAGTATTCATATTTTTCTAGTTTAAATTGCTGTTAAATCCTGTGGTGCTGGCCAGAACTTGGATGACACTTGTAGCTTGAAGATTCCGTTCCTTGCTATGTTAATGTTTTACTCCTGTTTATTGTTTTATCTGCATCCATTCACTTGGTTGTTAATTTTTTGGCTGCTTGCATTTTGATTTGATTAGATTTCTTCCTCTATGCAAAAGTATATGTAACTTCAATTTTTGGGTCTGTCTGTTGCAGTTATCACAGTCACCTTTGGATAGGAGGCCAACTTATGATGCTATTCAGGGAGCAAATGTGACACCAACCACCTTTTATAACATTGGTGATTTTGAGATTCAAGACAACTTAGCACGCATATGGTATTAATGTGCCTTCTTCAATAATGAGTTATCCTTCTTCTTGCAGCCTCCCAGCAGCTTATGTGTTATGTCGCTTTGGTTTGTAATACACAGAGTGTAACAATTACTTCTCTAGATTTCTTACTAATGTCTCATGCGAATTTCAACAGGGTGGATATTGGGACCAGTGAGCCACTGATTTTGGATGTACTTATAAATGCATTGATGAATATCAGCTCTGAGTAAGTCTAACATCCCCATTGCATTTTGGCTATATTTATATTTTGGAAGTTCATTATAACCTGTCACATTTGAGAAGTTTAACCTGACAAAATTTATAGATGATGTTCTAGGGAAGCACTTCCCCCTACATTGTCGATGCTTCACGTTGCTTTTCAAGATTGTGTTCTTTTCCATGTTGTGTTCGTTTGTCTAGCTTGTAATCTTTGATGAGTATACTTCACACTCAAAAGAAAAGTGGCCCAAAAGTTTTTGCCAGAATATGACACAATCATTTCAAAACATGGCATGTTACAGAAAAGAAGGGGTTGGAAAAACCTGCCCTGGTACAATTTGAGGCTGAAAAGATGATTGCTTTTGATTAACATAAACTTGGGCCCACTTATGCTTTAGCTAGCTGACTGTAGGCACAACCCTTGTAATATAAAACCATCTTGAAATATGTTCTCATATGTGAAAAGGCTGGGGTCACTATTTTGATAGAGATACTTTTGGATGCCCCAGTCTAACACAGGATGCACTATACAACCGGCTTATACCACTTTAACCTTGGGGTCATTGTAAAATTTGGACCTACTTTTATGTTTCCTAAGATTGATGTGGGCAAGTCTATATGGTCTAGATAATTATAACTCTAAGTGGACCCATATTTTGGAAGATTCAAACCATTTACAATGTTGGCTATTGACTTAAATGGACCTGCCCCAAAGATTTCATCCGTAGATGATCTTATCCATTGTTTGTTAAGCTATTAAATGGATAGGAAAATCTAGATCCAATTGTTTATATATCATGGTCCCAGATATACTTTGTCATCACACATGTAAATCATTGTGATCCTATGTATATCTCTACGCAATTTGTAAATTCAAGGATTTTTAAGACAAAAGCATGTTTGGGCAGCTGTTGGTTGATCAACACCATTTATCCTGTGGGAGTCATCTTAGATGGAGTTAGTCAACTGACTATTTTACTCGATTTCTGTCATGGTTGACCTATTTTGGCATTATCGAGCTAGATCATTGTGAGTCCAACCCGAGCTGGCTAATTTTCATGAAAATCTTGCTAGCTCATATTTAGTCTATCATGAGCTAGACCGAGATAGATCAATTAGTGGAAGAAATCTCAAAGTTAGATTATTTGAGCTGAGTTTTAGGTGTTGGGTCTATTTCTAGTTAAATTGAAGGTTCTTTTGGCTTGGAGAAAAAACAAGGTGGGACTTTTTTCTCACTTGATTTTACAAGAGTTTGAAAAAATAGAGGTTGGGCATAAAAAAGTTGATATCCACTCCCATTCTTAAATAAATGATATTGATATTTATACCTTTTTTCAAGTAAAAAGTTATTTACATGGTAGGCCTTAGAAGGTATCCATACTCCTTTAAAAATGAAAGAAGGCATCCTAATAGACCGAGAGATTTGAACCTTGTTCCTACATGACCTGATCAATTCGATTAGGCACTCACTATTTATTTTCATTGTTCAGCCGTTTGACACACATTTCCAAATCATCATCATCGAGACCTTATCCTGATTAGAGGTTGGTCACATGAATCTTGTTCCTCCATTCCCCTCTATTAAGTGTCATGACTTTATTTAGTCCTTAAGTTTTAAATCTTTTCTCACACTTCTATCCATGTTCTTTTGAGCTTTTCTCTTGCCCTTTTAGAACCTTTGACTTGAATCGCCCACTCCTTTTAATCGGTGCCATTTTAATCTCCGTTGTACATGTCCAAACAATCTAAGTTTAATCTCCCTCATCTTGTTACATATTGATGCTACCCCTAAGTTTCCTCTAACATTTTTATTTCTAATTCTGTCTTTTCTTATCTTGCCACTCATTCATTTCAACATCCTCATTTCAGCTAAGCTCACTTTATGTACATATTGTTCCTTAATTGCTCAACACTCTGATCCATAGAGCATGGCCACCTATACAGCCATCTTATAGAATTTTATTTTCAATATGAGTGGCATCCGCTGTTACACAAAACTCCAGAAGCGCTTCTCTATTTGTTCCAACCCACTTAGATTCTCTGGGTAACCTCCCTCTCAATCTCTTCGATGTCATGAATTATCGATCCCAAATGTTGAAAGTAGTCTTTTAGGGGGACTTCTTGGTTACCAATCTTTATTGTTGCTCCACTTTCGCTCTTCTCCTTGCTAAAATTACATTCCATCTGAACACACATTTTCAAATAAGAAGTTATTTACATTATGAACTTTAGAAGCTATCCATTACCATTTTCATTTGAGAAGTTATTTACATGTTAGGACGTAAGAGTTATTCACACAGTTTCAAATATTATGCTATTTGCATTGTGGGACCTAAAAGCTATCTACACATATTTTCAAATTAAAGTTATAGAAGGCCCACAAATAAGTTTCGTAGTATGTATATGGGCCCACAAATAGTTTCCATCATTGGTAAGAAGGGCTACCAAATAGGCTTCATGGTATGCAGGGAGGGATTATAAATATGCTTCTTGGTAACACATGGAAGACCTACAAATAGGTTTCATGGCATGCAATGCAGACTCACAAACTTGTTCTTGCTAGAAACTATTACCCTAGGCCCACATAGGTTTCATAAGAATTGAGCTTGAATGTATATCATTTTAATATAAAATATTGTATAACATTTTAGTCAATTAAGGTCAAACTCATTTTAGCTCAAGTTAAACTTGAGGTAGCTCATTCTAACATCTTGTAAAATTTGGCTAGCCTAGGTTGGGCTATATTGGGTGAAACAACGATTTTGAGCTCAATATCTAGTTAGATTGGGCCAGCTCTATTTAAAACAAGATTGAGCGAACTGAGGCCAGATTGAGTGACCTTAAACTTGACTAATATGCTGTTAGATAAGACCATAGGACATTCATAAAGGTTAGATAACATGTCTAGCAAGCAGTGTGTTGTTGTACAAAATCTTCTTGTTATGGGTTCCATATTAGCTATCACATACCCACACGATAAAAATGCATGGGGGTACGGTGTTAACTTGCTCTAGTAGGACCCATCTTAGACACTGGAGATTGCAATATATATTTCATGTGGAAACTGGGCCAGTTTACTTTTCTGAGTTTTTTCTAACACAGTTTCAGATTTTACTTATGTTTTGACTTTGAGACAAGTTCTTGAAAGATAGTTTAGTAAGTTATTTGTTTTGAGAAATTCACTTAATCTTTATCTTTAGAACAAGAGCCAAAACATGTTAGATTAGTGTCAACGAGTAACTTTTGACTCTGGCATTTGACCGAGTATCATCTTTGAATGGGCTCTGTTAATTTTCTTTTGGCAATTCAACATCGTCTGCGTGCTGATTCTTGTTCATTTTATCCTTCCACAAGACAATAGATCTCAGTCATGAGCATTCTACTGATCAGTGCCCAACTTACTGGTGCCTAAAGCCAAAAAGTCTGGTTGGCTTGATTCTAGTTTTGATATGTCATCAGGGGATATTTTGGAGGTGTCTACCTTGATATACTTTTATCTTAGGATCTTTGATCCACTTGTAGATTCTCCTGTTGTATGTGTTTTGCTTGCACAACTAGTCAACTGACTACTGGCTGTTCATTGGTACATGCAGCTATCCCACTTACACATTTTCTATTAAGACGCATCAGTACTCATTGTTGACGTTTCTCTGTCCAAGTTTTTTGTCTGACCTAGGCATCCACTTAGGGCCTCTGGATCATAGTTGTGAAATTCTTTTCGGTCATTATTTCAGTTTGGACCACAAGTTGAGATTTTGTTCTAAAGTTCAGTAAAATATTGGCAATTTGGTTGTTTCGGCCGAAATATTGCATTTCATTTTTTGGCAGAAACCGAAATTTCAGCCTCAACGATACAATATTGACTATTATGCTCTGGATGCGATGTAGATAGTCCATGTTTATTGCTAGTTAAAAAGATTCCTAACATTGTGCTTGCAACACTAAATGCAACTATGACTGAATTTTAGTTCTAAGTGGATTGTTCTTATGTTTGTTCTTTGTCATCCCTTGTCTGCCTAGTGGCTTTGCACTTGTCAGTTCTTATCGTTATCATCTGGATTCCTTGCTTTATTACTAGGAAGTAAGTATGACAATGAAATTGTTCCAATCAGATTGCATTGTTTAAGTAGTTTGTAATAGATACTCAGCACTTTAAAGGTTCTGTCTGGAGCAGATTTTAAACATTATCATTGCTTATTTTTCCAAAATAATGCTGGATCTCTTCCTCTGTTAATAGCCATGTAGGGATCAAACAATTGGTGTTGGGTGGACTGGAATTTGAGGGTTGGAAAGAGAACTTGACATCAGAAGATGCTGGTTACAGTGTCCACAAGATATGAAGTACCCCAGTCCAGATTCATCTTAGTTATCAAAGGGAGCTTGGCCTCCTTGGTGGCGTGGTCCTTCAAGCAAAAGAAAAGAAGCATAATTTCCTGTGATGGGCATCTTTCCAAGTTCCATGCAACTTGATCAACCTATCGGTTCTTATCCCCACATAGCAATTTTGACAGCACTCTGGAGTTAGGGAGGCTTCGTTGCACGCACAATGCATCTCTATTTGAATAGCATAACGGGCTTCATAATAATTCTCATATTTAGTGTCACAAGCTCTAATATGTTAGACAACTCATCAATGAGTTAGAACTCCTAAGTAGAACTGTAAGTTAAGTTTTACAAATAATCTGTTATTTTTGCATCTATATTGTTTGTACGCATACTGACCCATTCTCAGCCATTCTAGGCGAAGCATCTCAATCCTTGGTGTAATTGTAGAGTTGTTGTTGTATATAACCTTGAGGTCATAGGTTTAAGGCGTGGAAACAGTCTCTTGCAAAATGTAAAGTAAGGCTGCATACTATTGACTTTTGTAGTCCACTCCTCTCCTAGACTCTGCATACATGGGAGCTTTGTGCACCAGGGCTGTCCTTTTTACATCTTAATCCTATCGGATTAAAATTTTGCCACCACCATCCGAAACTGTCTTTGCCAAATTCATTCCTAAACGATCCGGCCCCTTGTGTGTCTGACCTTTCATGAATAGCAAGATGGACAGTAAAGAGTTTTTTTCGCTCTAAAGCCCCACTTAACCCAAGAAAATGAGAGGTTGGTCCATCTAAATCTAGTGCATGAGATATCGGCACGATCTGCTGGATTACGCCTCTCTGTCTCTAGCTTTGGAGTTAGTCAAAAGTATGGGTCAGACTCAGTTTTTGAATGATTAGTCCACTTCAGCTGACCTTGGTACCAGATCTCACATTTATGGAATATACTAGGTTCTTCATTTTTTAGTCTTTTGCAGCATAAAATTAGACGGCGGAACACAAAAAATTATCTTCAAAAGGTCAAACAAGGAAGAGCCTTTTGATATTTTATAGCTGTGAGATCGGTTACTAGGCCACATGAAATGGGATGAAGTGAATCAGATGAATGGCGTGGATCACTGAAAAGATAGAAGAAAAATGTAAGCCAGTAGATGCCTTTAATCCTGTAATAAAACAACTATTTCTACTCTCCCTCTTTTTATTTGTACTTTTTCATGCACCTGCACCATTTGGGTAGCCTAGGTGCACGAAGCTCCCGCCTATGCAGGGTCCAAAGAAGAGGGCAGACCACAAGGATCTATAGTACACAGCCTTGCCGGTGACCTCAAGGTCACATTTACCATTGTGCCAAGGCTTCCCTTCACCAGCACCATTTGGGTGTGCCAAGTGAAGACCAAAAAATACAAAGTAGGAATTTTTTATTAATATTTTTTCAATGATCCAAGATGACCATTGGAGGTGCTAGAGGGAAGAAAAAATGTCATTCAATAGACATCTCTATAGTGGGCCCTCAATAAGTGAAATGTAGACGGTGTTTACTCTATCCTAAAACACCATCTACATTTCAGCTATTGGAGGCTACCTATAGAGAAATGTTAGAATGTACCCTCTTATCTTGAGCAGAGGCACATCTAATGAACGGTTTGGATCATAAAAAGAAATAATGAGAATGAGTCTCGATACACCTAAATTGTGCACTGGGTATACAGGAAGGAAAAAAAACACACACACACTCTTTATCCCTTTTTCGTAGCATTACCAAAATGAGAGGAATGATAAACGAAGAGTCTAAACCAAACCCCAAACATTTGCATGCATGAACCCACCTTTTGTTGATCCGGACCTGTTCATTTCTTTCTCGCATCTGAAAATGTAAAATGTTCAAGTTCTGATGTAAACCAATAGTCGGTTACAACTAAAAACCACCTAAAGTACATTTATAAGATGCCAAAATGGTCCAAACATCATGAATTTTAACTTGGAAAATCTTAAAAGCAAGAGAAACCAGATAAACAGATTGGGTCATCCAAATATGCGCACTTTCATGCAAATATTGGCTATCTAAGTGTTTATCATCTCTCTCAAATATACAGCGTTCTTTGCAGCAGAAGAATTTTATCGATGATATCTTTAGCATCAAATGGCTGTATCTATTTCCACTTATTTTTATATATAATTAGGTCTCTTCGCTAGCAACTGCATTGAAATCTTCTACCTTCTGGCATCTAACTCTGCTCATAAACAGGAAACAGACACCACCTAGTATTAGTCCTGGCAAACTTCAGAGAAGTCTGAAACAAATGCGCACTGCATTAAAATAAAAAATCTGACACTGAAGTAGAATCTAATTGTAAAGAAGCATAGAGATCCTGTGTAAAACACTCAAATGCCAGCAACAGAGTAGCATTGCAAGAAATGAACAGTGTGATGGATCGATCCACAGTGGTGAATATCTCATACTTTAATCAAGATCAGACAAACTGCCTGAAGAAGATCAGCATCATAATGCATCTGCAGCCGATTGCGTCCAGAGCCTACCACTTAAGGATCACATCTAGACCCACTTCAGGAACCAGCAGCAGAGCCAGTACGCCTTTGACACCGCAGGCTAGCAGGTGACTATTCCTTAAAGGACAGCCTGGTGCACGAAGTTGCTGCTTGAGGCCCGGGGAAGGGGCAGATGACAAGGGTCTACAGTACGCAGCATTACCTTGCATTTTGTAAGAAGCTGTTTCCACGCCTCATCCCGTGACCTCAAGTTCACACGATAACAACTCTACAATTACACCAAGGCTCCCCTTACACCAGTCAATTTTATTCATTGCTCAATCGAGTCATTAAGACAACAGTCGATCCAGGGCAGCACCTTGAAGATTACTTCCACGCTCAACAGACTGTTTCCCATCAGGATTCATCAAGACTGCAAGTCATCAATAATGCCATCGCCTATTGCACACCTTCAGTATCTTTGTGAATCTCAACTGGTTACATCTTCCCACATCGTCAGTATTGAGTTTCAAAGCACTTTCTTCCTCAGTCAAGCTTCTATATAATTCAATTGCTTCTCAGCTTCACCGGAAACATGGATCTCCTACAAGGTAGACTGAGAAAAGTCCCCGTTCTGAGAGAGAGAAATCAACAACAGGGAAAAGAAAGAAATAAAGATTACTTCTAGACTCAACAGACTCATTCCCACTGCAAACTGACCAAGACTGCAAGTCATCAAATAAGGCCATAGCCGACTGTACATATTCAGTAGCTTTGTGATTCCCAACTCAATACATCTATCTGATTCAGTTCTTTCTCAGCTTCACTCAAAACATGGATCTTCCACAAGGCAGACTCAGAAAAGCCTCCATTTCAAGAGACCTATCAACAAAAAGAAAAAGAAAGAAATGAAATGTGCAAGACATTGAAGATGTATACTGATACAAAATGATTAAGCATCTTGAACTAGTAAACGTCACCATTTCTGGTTTCTAAAATTTGGGAACTCATAAGATGGAATTCAACTCAATTCAATCATATAACTTTTCTGTCGTAAGAGCCCTCTCACTAATGGCATATTTTGCTTCAACATCTTCATACTTCTCTCCTTAGCCACTTGATATGTTACAGCCGACCCTCTTATCTCTGACCATCATCTATCCTACCACGCCTCACGTCAGTCTGCCAGCTCTGCATCTCGTAATTCAAAGCATCCACATCTCCAGCAGCAAATGTCAGAAACTAGAAAGGTGAGTCTAGTTGCCGTGTTTGGTCTACCAAAAATTATGGATCTTTGGAATTGACCAATCTGTTATATGAAACAAACCTGGATTTGATCATGCAACATCTTCTCTATATGAATCCACCTCAAAAATGGTGTCTTTAGCCATCCCATAATCATATCTTTCCTTGTTACCCTGATGATGATTTAAGTTGGAGGCAAACTACCTCCCTTCCTAAAGTACTGGGAAGTATTACCATACACTTAAAGTTATGTAGTTCGGTATCTGAGCGGTCTCATGCACTTATTTGGGATGTTTATGAGCATCTTGGTCCTGTGCAATTCTTGTCTACGTTTTGATAAAGCACATAAAAGTGAAAGTGATACTCCAAGTCAAATATTTTACCCTTTAGCCCCTTGTTCTATCTAGAGTATATTTGTTTATAAAAGATCAGGCTGACCGTGGGGCAAGCAAAATACAGGACCATCAGACCAACCAGCCTAGCAAGCTTTGCCAGGTACTAAAATGGGCCAGCAAGCAATAGAGAAACCAAAAATATAACTTCCCAAACGGAATGAAATTACTAGTTAAAACATGAAGAGAAGAGCCACCAAGCATTCAATAGAGTATCCTACAGATGTGGTTGGGTTAGGGGACTCTACTGGTAGAGGGTAGACAAAAGAAGGCTCGCCCAAGTTTATCATGAGAACAACAAAAATGGAAAGAGAGTGCAAAGCCAACCACTTTTAGGGTGCTAATGGAAGGAGGGCTGCATCCCAGGTATGAAGTAGCTCATTAGCCAAAACTTTTGGGCTGGTGAGTATGGCCATTTCCTCAATCATATTTGACAGGAAGAGAACCATATCTCCAGCTTCTTAGTAAGACAGCAACACAGCTCCTCTACCAGATTTGATTCACAGACAGTACAGCCTGCCTCCTGTCCTACATAGAAGTTGTATCAGCCACGCAAGCATGATCCATCTTATACAAAGGAAACTGCAATTTTCTGTGATCGATGGTACGCATACTAGACCTTTAGCTGTTGAAAACTTCTATATATGCAGCCTCTACAAAACCTGCCCAAATTGAATTTCAATTAAGAAAAAACCTATGCCTCCTTCATATCCAACTTTTACTTAATAAAAGGAACCCAATGCATATTCTTAGCTATTTTCCCCTTTGCCTATTTTTAAATTAAAGATCCCTACATTCATATTCCCCTTTCCAGATGCCTTGATGGGCAGAAAACTCCAAAACTGAGAAGACATCTCGTCCATCTACAATGCTCACCGATATTAGAGGACAAATTCTGAAGTTAGAACATCCAGCCCAACTTAGAACCTAGAAAATTTAGACTACCTTACATGCAAAGGCGTAATCGTTTAATATAGTTCCCCAGTTCCTGACCAATTGGCTAAAAGTTTCACATGCAACAACACAAAATATTAACAAAGACCTAAAGATGTGAAACCATCTGAAGACACTGAAGATCCTGAGAATTTGTCAAATGCACTTGGGTCATCACATTTAGAGAGCTTTTGCATCATCATCTATAAGCAGTAACATATATATATATATATATATTGAAAGTTCTTCTGCAAATTAGTATTTTTTATTATCATCGTATCTTACAAAAATGGAAACTGAGGTGTGTGTGTGTGCATATATCCCCACTTTAGGTCTTGTATTTTCTTTGAAAGGTTGGGAAGCTCAGTAGTGTCTCAAAAGATCAGAGTTGCAGCAGCCACTTCAACTTGTCCTACAAAGTAACCAAAATGGTATAGCATTCTCAACCTTAATTCTCAAAGGTAAGTTTTCGGTTCTATATATCAACCATTTGTTCACATTTCTCCTTATCTCAAACCAGTAGAAAGCAAGATCCTGATAAGATCCTTGCTTACCGAATAGCTACTCACATAATTACTAGTTAAATCAAGGAAGAGATTGGTTTTCATTATCTTCACTCACCCGAAATCTTATTTCCTAAACATAGAGCTCCAATCACCAATGTTATAGTACTTCCAGCCATACCTGGTCAAATTTACAACAGAACTCCAAGTTAAATAAGCAGAACCTTTGTTCATTAATTTTCTAACTTACACCACTGCCTGGCCTGATGCTTTGAAGCAAGACTCAAAATTTCAAGGATAAGGACTGGAAGACAAACCCAGTACTAATATGGAAAAAGGCTAATATGATAGGTGCACGCATTTTTACCAAAGAAGTTTGAAGCCAAATCCAACCACATGTAGCCATTTTTAGGATGCTCTACCTTTTTCTTTGAAACCATAGATATATTAATCAAAATTAAGAACTACAAGAAAGCAGCTTAGGCAGCTCTACCTTGTTCTTAATTTGCCACTACCACTGCAAGTCATCGCCAACAAACTGGAAAATATCCTAAACTATGAGACACAAGCAGAGCAAAGCTCTATAATATCACTCACTTGCATATGTAACCAACTTCAAACTTCCATGAATGATGATGATGATGATGATAATAATAATAATAATAATAAGGCATTATAACTCAAAAACATGATTCTCTCTATACTGGACATTATTTTCCAACTAGCAGACTGATAACAAATGAAGGGAAGCCTTGGCGAAGCAGCGGAGTTGTCGTCATGTGACCTTGAGGTCACGGGTTGAAGGCGTGGAAAGAGCCTCTTGCAAAATATAAGGTAAGGCTGTGTACTATTGACCTTTATGATCCACCCCTTCCCTGAACCCTGCATACTAGGGACTAAAATCCTTAAAAGACAAGTACTGAGAAACACAATATAACTGTAGCTATCAAATTAATTAGGATGCTAAGACAGACAAGGACCGGTTGACAACTAAGTGAAACAATGGCTCATGTCAACCACCCATCATTCTTGTCATAGGAATCATGTCAACCATCCATCATTCTTGCTGCAGGAAAAAAAGTAGGACTTCTAGAGTTAGTTAGTCCACTATCCTGCTGCACTAGTCATTCTACCAGCTTTTATACGGGATATGAGGAATTGCCTCCTGACTATTTTATATCTTTTGGGGCTATAGTCATGTTATAAAGTTGGAAGCAATTGCCCAGCCCTTCTCATGTTAAAGTTTGATTACACATCTTCCTCCTCCCCAACTACGTCTATTTCCAACTATCCTTCTATGTGCATAATTACTAGCCACACTCCAGCACTCTTGCCAGCCTTCTAACACCAACAGCATCCAGGACCATCAACATGTAGTTAAACTTTTGTCTTAATATTGTAGTCCAGAATAAATCAGCTACTAGAATGTTTATCTACTAAATGATGGTGCAGTAACTCTCTTCCATTAGGGAACCTTATCGCTGATGCTGAATGAAGATAGGAGGTTTCCACCACTTTTCTCTTGCATTTATGATTCTTCTCAAATTTAGGGAGTCAGAGAAATGTGTAAAATCCAACAATTTCTATGTGCCATTCCAATCAAGGACTCCGCAAACAGTGCAGAGCAAAGTAGTTTCAGAGCATTTTCAAGATATCTCCTCTATAGACATCTGAGATTTTTGAGATCCAGGAAGACTGTGATTGAGAAACCAAAACATGATCCCTTTTCCCCACTGATAGTTTTCCTTGCAAAACCAGCAAACCGACTCTTTCGCACCTAATTCAACTCAATTAATGTCAATACTGGACAAGCCACTTAACCGTTCGTTTCATGGCCATACTGCTAATGATTTCCATACAGCCAACAATGAACTAATAATTTGCCTGAGCTTCATACAGCTTCTTAATTTTTGGTGCCACTAGTTAACTGTGCCACTGCCAATGTTAAGCAAAATGGCAGTAGCTAAGGTGTGATCTTGGATATCAATTTTCTGGTCTTGGGTGAAGATCTGACTAGCTAAAAGCAGTCACATCCATGCAATATTGAACTCTTCAGAGAGCTATACTAGATGCATTGCAGGATATCCAAGCAGTACTTCAAGAAAGACCAGAGAGATACCAATGATTAGAGGTCCACTTCCATTCAAATGTAGAAGATAACAAATCTCCAAGATATAAACTCATCTTTGCCAGGAATACAATGTACCTCTTGGGAAGCTCAGTCTTACCACATTCCATGCATGTTTTTGAACTGTAGGCCAGGATTCATGGCCTTCAGCAACAAATGTTTAAGCTGGCAAGCGATATCAAAACGTCAAATGCCTAACACTGTTAGCCAATAAAGTCAGCTGGGACCTTTAGCTAGAAAGAGGGTTCTTCTGAACCAATCAACCGGGTAATATCAAATTAGAACAATTACATGACCAAATAGGAATTGTCAATAGAAGCACTAACAGAAATTGATGGTGAACTGACGACTAAATGCTCCAATAAAAGCAATAACACTGTATGCCATGGGTCGATACATAATATCAAAAACCTATTATAGAAGTGAATGAGATATCAAATGCCTTCACAATCAAGCATCCGTTCATATCAAAAGGAATGACTCAGACATTCACAATATAACCAGTATGCATAGTAGAAAAAAAAATTACTAAAATGATAGACCAGGAGTAAATGCTTCTTTAAAAGCAAAAACCTCATGTGGCAAAGCAATGTAGTATTGGAGAAACGAGCTCAGCATGTTTATCAAGTAACAACAACAGCAAAAAAAGGAAAGCATCAACCAGAAACTCACTAATTAGATTCAATAATGCGTACACATTTAACCACAGTGAAGAAGACCATAAAACAGATAGCCACTGAATTGCGCATAAACTTTAAGTCTACATGGATTTTGAAATTTACATAGAACTGTTCCCATCAGATCCTGGTCTAAAATCCAGAATCTAAGATGTTCATCAATATCAAACGCACGTACAACTCCAATATTATATTACACAAAATCATAAAGGAAAACCATAATATCCATCCTTCTATACCTTAACCTCTCGCCTTCAACTCTGCAAGACGCCTCGACAGGTCGTCCTCGTCCACCTTCTCTGCCACCTTTGTCGGAATCGCATGAGCTGCCGGCTGCGGCAATCCGACAGAAACCTCCAATCCGTAATCATCCGCAACCTGTTGCATCAAACTGTTCACGTCTCCTTCCGGCGTTGAAAGAGAGGTGCTTCCCGCCATTGAATTCTCCACAAATTCTGCCTGAACCTCCATATTGACAAACTGCTTCTCAAATTGATCCATTGTCTCCGACATCTTCTGCAAATTCCCAGTGCCGAGAGAAGAATCAAGCGCCTTAACTATTGACGCCATGGATTTGTTGATCGTCGTCATTTTCGCCTGTGAATCTAGGCGAGCAACAACAGCATCAAGGCGAGAAGCAAGACGGAGATAATTCATCTGTTCGTTGCGTTTCCGGATCGAGTTTTCCGCATAGATCCGTGCACCGTCCATGTTTCCTTTCTCGATCGCCTTCTTGACCTTGAGTTTTTGTTCTTTTTCTTCTTTCTCGCTTTTTCTTGCCTGGCGTTGTAGACTTTTTGCGGTGAATTTGAGTTGCATGATCTGGTTCATTAGTTTCTCTGTGTTTCCCATTGAAAAGATTGTTCTTGCTTGGGGCTAGGTTTAGGGTTTTGATCAGAAAAATGATCTCTGAATTTGATCTTTCTATGCGAGGGTTAAGGTTAAGGTTGTGATCGGAATTTCTGCGCGATAGGTTTAGGGTAAAGCATCCGTTTAAGGGAAGATGAACCTCCCGTCCAGCTTCCCAATAGGACGAGATCAAACGCATCAAGCCAACCTTAACGAAAATTATCTTATCTTGGTTTATATCATCAATCTCAGCCGTCGAAATTCACTCCGAGCTGATGTGTAATGATGAATGTGACCTCCACCTTTGTTCTCCATGGACTCATCTTGATCAATGTTTCCAGTTTGATCCATCGCATGGTGGTGGTGGATCATGAGATGGATTGAGATGGGCTAAGTTGTATGTGAGCCCGCTTGATTTTTAGATTTTTCAACACTTCCCCTTCTCAATGGCTTAGGAGATGACTTGAGTTTTATAAATTTCATCTCATTTGCCTGTTGGTGGCTCTTGAGATGGCTTGATTTTCAAATTTCTCACCTAATTTGCTCATTTGTGATTATTTAAAGACTAAATATGAAGATGTAAATATCATGTCATGCTATCTCAAGATGGAACAATTATAATAAAAAATTGGTTGTTTGATGTCGCCCCAAAAATCACAAAGGAGAGTTGTTTTTAGATTGAGATGGGAGAATAGAGAAGAAAGAAGACAATTTTCTCCCCCATTTTCCTTTTCTATAGCTACACCAATGATGAGTAGGACAAGCAATTCGGGTTGGAAGGTCGTGTTCATATCGTGTCGAGACTGACTCATTATAGTATATGAGTCGACACGAACATGACCCGCTTAATAATTGTGGCAAGAACACGTGACTCAAATACAATATGATTATTAAACGAGTCAACACAACTCGTGTAATACGATTAAATGAATGTAAAATAACTAATATATGATGGTTTTTTGTATAAGAATATAGGCAATTAGTTTTCTAAAAACTGTAAAAATATAGGGCGGCTTTTGATGGTTTTCAAAAGTCATAAAAATATAAGATAGGTTTTCAAAGTATATGATGGTTTTTGAAAACCCATCCTATATTCCTAAATTAAAGATTTTTAGAAAATCATAATAATATATGACTAGTTTTTAAAAATCGTCCTATATAGAATATAGGAATATAGGAGTATTGGTATAGAATGGTTTTTGAAAACTTGTTTAATATTGAAAGTTTTTCAAAAACCATAAGAATATAAGACCAGTTTTAAAAAACCATCCTATATGACGGTTTTAAAAAATCATCCTATATTGATAGTTTTTTTAAAACCATAAAAATATAGGACGGTTTTTTCAAAAACCGTCCTATATTTTCAACCCGATTGGTTAATAGGTTGCGGGTCAGATGGGTCAACACGATGAATTAATAGGTTGGGTGTCAAACAGGTGGACAAAGAAGAATAAAATATGTGAAACACAAAGAGAGAGAGGAAGGAGTTTGCACTAAGGATCATCCACTCTCTATATTTTGGGCAAGAAGATTGTTTGCATCTAAGAAGTAGGGGCATAAGATATTTTAATTTAGATCAGTTTTCAAATTATATTTGGCCTATTTTATTCATTGATAGGATATGCATTCTCAATCCTTGAATGGTTATTGATTTGATTGATTGATCTCATGTTTTGAGCACGTGTTCCCTCTATTTCCATGATCCATCCATGAGCATCGTTGATCCTTGAAATTTCATGCTATGCACTCTTATTTGATTATCTTTTATGGTTCGTGCACACATTGTTTAATATGTTATAATATACACATGCTGCATAGTTTTCCTTTTTGTTCTAAAGTTTATAAATCATGGATCTATCTTATTAGTGCATGGGCGTGTAGTTTTCTAAATCCTAAGGCTGATGTGTCATAGATCTAATTTATAAGAATGTGCACGTATAGTTTTCTAAATTCTAAAGTTTAACCCATGCCCCATACTCATGTGCCATGCAAACCACCTGATCATTTTAAGTTTAATCCATGCACACCTTTCTCGATTGACCCAATTCTTACTATGTACATATTCATTTGTATAACTTACGATATTGTACCATTTGATTCAACTTGAAAGTGCATGCCAATCATTCTATGTCTTGCTCGTGATATATGCCAATTGATCTCGCATGCAAATCCATGTGCATGTGAGTCGATCTTGTGTACCAATGTATGTGCATAGAGATACTATATTATACTACCATTTGATTTAAGTCCAAAGTCATGCGCACAGTTATCTGTTAATTAGAGATCATGCGCACAATGATATGTTGATTGAAGATCATGTGCATGAGTTATTTGGTTAATCTAACATCACGTGCATGAGCTATTGTTTAATTCAAGGTCATGCATATAGTTTAATCTTAATCCATTTCATATGCTCTTTTATTTTGGTTTTAGATGCTTGCGTACCATGACTCATCCGTTGATTATTTGAACATAGGAGCATCGTTTATAACTATTTTAAATCTCATTCATTGATTCATTTTGATGCATGTGCATAACATAGATGATGAGCATGATGATTGCATTGAATAATTTTACATGTGCATGTTAAGGACGTTGTGAGATAGTTTTAGTTCATGAAAAGTGAACACCTATCTTTGTACATACATGATGATGGCGAGATTAAGGCATGGACGAGTAATTCAACGACAATAGGATGATGGTTATAATTACATGTGTGCATATTAGTAAGTTCAGTTTGTAAAATGTATGCATGATGAAAAGATAATTAAAGGTATCATGTGCATGATAGAAATGAGTTCATGTCATGCTATTGTATGAGACCCAATATTTGGAATCTATGTTTTACATTGACATCGCACTGATGACTGGCTGGACATGGTGAAATCAAGCCAAGGTAGAGGATGATAGAAACTGATGCTCGATTCTAAGTTCAGCTCAATAACATATGCAGGGGGGTGGCAGCGCCGTGTACGAAGCTCCCGCCTATGCAGGGTCCGAAGAAGCGGCAGACCAGCTTACCTTGCATTTTGCAAAGGGGATGGTTTCACGCCTTCAACCCGTGACTTTAAGGTCACACGACGACAAAACTTTTACTGTTGCGCCAAGGCTCCCCTTCTGTTCAATAACATATGCATATTAGACTGGATTTTGATACCTTGGATCTTTAGGAATGAGTTGATATGGACTTCAAGTATGCATGATATCATTCTAGATAGGAATATGTTTATACATTCATGATCGCCGCTTGATTTTGACACGTGTATGATCAAATAATTTCATGGGATGCATGCGCATGTTCGAGGTGTCGAGTGCTAGAAATGCTTGCTTGAAGATATATAAATTGTACGATGGCATGGTTGCACGGTATCATGGCAAAAACGTTTTGGATTTTTTAGAAGGGACCCTTGTCACAGAGTTAAAAGTTGTCATTACATGACCTTGAAGTCACAGGTTCAAGGTGTGAAAAGAGCCTCTTGCAAAATACAAGGTAAGACTGTATACTTTAGGCCCTTGTTGTCTATTCCTTCCCCAAATCCCACATAAGCAAGAGTTTCTTGCACCAAGACTGCCCTTTTTTACGTTTTGGATTTTTTAGGATTTCACGACGAGACACTCAAACGGTTTTGATCATTTTATGTTATCTCATATATCTCTCGTTCCATATGAGCATTTGTAGTTGGCACTTCATAATTGTTTTGGAATTAGTCATAGTGTACCTATTTATGAGACCCATGTTTTAATAATTTATAAATTGTAATACGAGTATCGCAAGCACCATTTATTATACAAATTTCTTTCAAACCATGATATGTTGACCATGGCTTTGTGTTATTCGCTTTAATGAGTGTTTATATGATTGCATAAATATGTTATAAGAACTCTGATGAGACTATTTGATGTCGTATGTGAGAAGTGATTTGAATATGAGGATTTGGTTTAATTCAAGTTATAATATCTTATAATGTTATTTGAGCTGTAAGCAAGTGGGTTTTGGTAGTGTTGTTTTCACACACTTATTTTGGTTATATGTAGAGTTTTGATAAGGAAGGGTGTATCGATAAAAGTTGTCATCGTGTGACCTTGAGATCACGGGTTCAAGGAATGAAAATAGTCATTTGCAAAATACAAGGTAAAGTTGCATACTATAGATCTCGTGGTCCACCCCTTCTCCAAACCCCGTATAGGAGAGAGCTTTGTACGAGAGAGAGAGAGAGAGAGAGAGAGAGAGAGAGAGAGAGAGGGGGGGGTACATCTTTGAAATGTTTTAGAAAAAAAAGAAAAAAGAAAAACTTTACTCGAGATCATGATTATTTTCAAGGAAATTTTTAAAAACTGATTTCTGAAAAAACGGGGCGTCACACGTTTATTAGCGACTCTACAATTGTGTTCTTCTTGTTTAAAAATTAGACAAAGGCTCTTTGAGATCACTTTGTTCCTACTTATTGTCAGTTATCAAGGCCTTTGAGAGTCTTGATTAGCCAATATCGTGCCATGAGCTCTTTAAGATCTTGGCCTTGGACTAGTTACTTTTGGCTCTTTGAGATGTTAAATGTGGAAAAAGATATGTTATCTTGGAAAGTCACAAATTTTTTAGACTAGTTATCTTAAGTAAAAAAAACTGAAGGAGAGCCTTGGCGCAACGGTAAAAGTTGTCATCGTGTGACCTTGAGGTCACGGGTTTAAGATATGAAATCAGCCTCTTATAAAATGCAAGGTAAAGTTGCCTACCATAGGCCCTTATGGTCCACCCCTTCCCCAGACCCTGCAAAGAAACTCCATCTCTAAAGAGTTACTGATTATTTTAAGAGATTTGATTATGTTTTGTCCTTTGGATTTGGCGAAGACTAAAAGCAAGGTGTTTATTCTTTTTAGTGATTTATTTAAAACTGTTGGAGGCATTTATTGGCGGAGATAGTGTTGTTTACTAACCTCCCAAAACCAATTTTCCATTGAAATGATTGAAAACCCAACAACAATGGACATTAAAATGAAAAGCACCACAAATTTTTTATTTTTATATCCTTTAGCCTTTGATCACATGCTACATGTTTGGCTAAGCTAAGGAGTATACAAGATATCGTTGCTTGAAGCAATGTTTGTTGGAAATATAAGAGAATAAAAAGGGCAGCCCCGATGCACGAAGCTCCCGCCTATGTAGGGTCCGAGAAAGGGGTAGACCACAAGGGTCTACGGTATATAGTCTTACCTTGCATTTTTGCAAGAGGTAATTTGCATGCCTTGAACCCGCGACCTCAAGGTCATATGATGACAACTTTATCGTTGCGCTAAGACTCCCCTTCTTGAAGTATAAGAGAATATGACTGATTATTTCTATTAAATTGCATAAAGGCCACATTCTTATATTTAATGAAAGTTGAAAGAGAAATCTGAGCAGCTCAGCATATTCTTTGTATAAAAATAGGTAACTCGAAAAATCAATGCATTTAAATGATCCTAACTATTATATGGGGGATTTGAAAAATTAATAATAATGAATGGCCACTATTTTTTTGCTCACAAAAACATAAGCTAAAAGTATCTAATGGACACGAAATTTGATCTTTGGCCTATCTAACCCATTCTAAATTTGACGAACCACTTAGATCTATAAAACAAAGTTCTATGGAAAATGAGAAATAGGGCATCGACTTCTTCTTACTCTTAAGAGCATGTACATCTGCTACGACTCATCAAAATAATGTTTGAATCATTATAATCCTCTTTTCATTGATAAAAAAAAATAATCCTGTTCGAATAAAAGGTTGTAAAAATGTTTAGATGAAATGGAAATTACTAGTCATAGAAGTCACAAAATTAAGGAATCAATCAACAACTTTTGTCAATACTGTTTATCAGGGCCAACGGAAGACAACTTGGCATCTCCCTTTCGAATACGCTTGGTCACAAGTTGGAGCCACTTTCTCTTGCGGGGGATATAGGAAAGTATATGAATAACTTGCTTTGTAGCATGAAAAAAAAGAAGAAGACTTGCTTTTCTTGGTCATACTCAAATGGTCCAATGACTAAAGTCCCTTTCAATACTGGTACCATTCTTGGAATTGCTTTGTAATTATTTACTTATACCAAACAAAAATCAACTACTTTTGCTTGGAGAAATAGGATTTGTTAGAAACTTGAAACAAAACAAATTTGGTAAGGGCAACCCCGGTGCACGAAGCTCCCGCCTATACGGGGTCAAATTTGGTAATAAAGTAAAAAACATCATTATGGTCAATATCCTCCTTTCCTTATAACAAATAGTGATGTAGCTACTCAAAGAAATGTTAGGAAGCTTCGGGGGTGGATCACGGAGACACACTAAGAAGTATTACAAACCTACCACATTTACATGATGGAGAAATTTAATAACCTTTTAAAAGTTGTTATCATGTGACCTTGATGTCATAGGTTCAAGGTGTGGAATTAGCCTCTTGCAAAATGCAAGGTAAGGTTGCCTACTATAGGCTCTTGTGGTCCGCTCCTTCCTCGGACCCCTCATAGGCGGGACCTTCGTGCATCAGGACTGCCCTTTTAAAAGAAGGGGAGCCTTGACGCAATGGTAAAAGTTGTTTTCATGTGACTTTGAGGTCACAGGTTCAATACGTGGAATAAGCCTCTTGCAAAATACAAGGTAAGGTTGCCTACTATAGGCCGTTGTGGTTCGCCCTTTCCTCGGACCCCGCATAGGCGGGAGCTTCGTGCATCGGAATTGCCCTTTTAAAAGAAGGGGTGCCTTGGCCCAACGGTAAAAGTTGTCGTCTGACCTTGAGGTCACGGGTTCAAGGCGTGTGAATAGCCTCTTACAAAAATGCAAGGTAAGGTGGTGTACTTTAGACCCATGTAGTCCGCCCCTTCCTTGAACCCCGCATAGGCAGGAGCTTTGTACACTGGGGCTAGAAATCTAACAACCTTTGTTGAATGGTTATCATTAATTAATGAAGTAAAAGCATGCTTATGATTTAAATATTTTACAAATTGGGAAGGAAAGAGATTCCAAAGTTAGTATAGAAAATTCCAAAATATTAGAAGGAAGATCTACATAGTAGAGTTGTATTATCCTTACTCCTACCTTACTAGACAAGGATAGTAAGGCACCCCAGTGACTAGACCAATCTCAATTTGGCATCTTGATTTTTATGCTTAGACCCAATCTTTTTCTTGTATTGTAAAATGTCAGTTTTGATGCAAAAAAGCTATAGCATATGCGGTGTTCACCGAAGACTACAAGCGCTTGTAGTATATAGCCTTACTTTGTATTTTTTTAAAAAGCTATTTTTATACCTTGGACTAGTAACTTTAAGGTTACATGACGACAACTTTAACATTGCACCAAACTTGTGGTGCTTTTCTTTTATTTTCAATGTTTCGTCTTATTTTAAAGAGAAAGAAAAAAGAATGGGAAGAGGTACCTTTTTTTCTCACTTTTCATAATAGAAATAACAATTGAGGGTTTTGGCTCTTGTTGTTAATGGCCCATTGTACGTACTCTCGCTGCTTCCCATTTGCTCCAAGCGGGAAAACTGAAACAGAGCTCCAGGTGCTTTTAGTACACCGAAGAGAATAATCCATGAACACGGAAACGCACTCCTGAAGAATATCAGATCAAATCCAGACCGAATTTACGCTGTGTATCAGCAAAGTTTATGAGCAAGTTGCAACCCACGAGATGCGATGGATCACGAATTCGGAATAACGAACTTCGATGATCCTAGGGAACCGTACATGCTGCCTCCTCGTCAAATGATGTCTACACGTGGCTACATGCTTCTATAACGTCTGTGAATGCAGAGCACAGAAATAATTTCTCCTGCGGCTGTTCGTGTCCTTTTGCGCTGTTTCGGTGCTTATCTTGTGATCAGCACAGTACCCATTTAGCCGTTTCTGCAACCCGGTAGAGAATTTGGCAGAAAGGAAAACAACCCTCTTGAGAAGAAGGACCCGTGGAATGCCCGTTTCGCTTTCAGCTATCTAGTAGAGAATTTGCAAGAAAAAGAAAAAAAACCCAGAGGAGGAGTTTTTCTATATAGGCAAGAATAACCGTTTGGCCATTTTCAGCAATGCAGTAGAGAATTTATCACGAAAATAGGAAACATTATGGAGAAATAGAATTTTTTCTTTGAAGAAAGAATACCCATTTGGCCATTACAAGAACCCCATTGGAGAATTTATCAGGAAAACAGAACATCGAGTTGAGAAAAGGGATCTTCTCTTTTTGAGAAGAATTTCCATTTAAACCATTGAAGAAGTTGAGCTTTCGTTTGTCATTTGCTTTCATTTTTTGATTGTATTTGTTTGTTGGTTGGCAAAAAGAATGAATCGGAACGGGGAAGCAACTGGTTTTGAGGTAGCAGTGGTCGTACCAAAGAGGAAAGAAGATGAAGAGGATGATTGTGTTGAGGTTTTGGTGTCGAAATTTAAGAAGGTGGGATTGATAGTTGAAAGAGTTCCAGGTCTTTCAGATGAATTCATAAAGGTTGGTTTCTCTATTATTTCTTTTATCTCTTTACCTTTTCCGTTTGTGCTATTCCGATTCATATTGTAGATCTGTCGAGTTAAACATTGTGCGTTGTGCTTTTAGTGAAAAAGAAGATTGTAAATTATGTTTGTTATTCCATGAAATCCTCTATGATTCTTCCTGGAGATTTCTGGGTTTAGTATTTATAGGAAAACCGAATTGGTCTGTTCTTGAAGCTTCCTAGTGGTTCATTATTGAATTCTTTTATTGGGTATAATTATTGTCGTAGCCATGTATTTCAATTTAATTTGGCATTGATTGACAGAATCGTTAAAGACTTTCTATGTTAGGGTTTATTAACCTTAGAACTTGGTTATCTTTTTAAGTTTGTTGTATATTTGATACTTTCATTCCCTGTTCTTGGATCTTCACATCATGGGTGTGCTAAGAACTGGAAATTGGTTCTCTCCCATTTTAGATGTTATATTATTGGTCATGTCTGCTACAAAAAAGTGATGTGATTAGCCATGCCCATTATCTTAAAACCTGCATTTTGCTGTTTCTCGAGACTCTGGTTTAAGACATACTAGTCTATTTGTTGTCTGGGAAAAGGATCTGATTGTTATTACTGTGTTTAATGTCACTCATATTCTGTTCTGTCGTACAGAAATGAATTTTCTTCTGCTGTTTTGCAGATTTTGGCAGCTATATAGCAAGTTGGTTTATTAATCTAGTTGTTCCTCTTTTTTATTTCCATTCAGTTGGCAGCACCTTTGGAAGTTCTGGGCAGCGCTGCAAGTGAGTTGCAAATCATGAAACCGACTCACATTGGTAGCCATCTAAAGATCTTCATCATCTTTTCTGATCATTTTGTTTTTAGTTTGGTTAGACGGCCTTCAACTTGACCAATGTAAAGTCGTTTACATTGGTTTATCTTCATGGATTTTTGAGGCATGTAAGTTCTGTGTTGAAGTTCAGTTTTCACATACACAAATTCATGTGTTCT
This sequence comes from Warburgia ugandensis, assembly GCA_035236585.1. Classification (NCBI taxonomy): domain Eukaryota; kingdom Viridiplantae; phylum Streptophyta; class Magnoliopsida; order Canellales; family Canellaceae; genus Warburgia; species Warburgia ugandensis. Next base: position 14,019,873 of record CP141133.1, read on the forward strand.
TCTTTCTTGATTTGATTTCAGGTATGGATTTACAGTTTGAATGGGATCAAGTTGCAGCTTTTGTGAGACAGCCTGATGGTTCCTTGTTCAGTTGGTGCGAGCGTTTCCGTTGCTTCCATCACTTGATTTATGGAATTGTGAGTTAATCACTCATTGTCTTCATCAGTATTCTTTCTACTATTGTATCAGTTGCTGGAGTCTCTAAACTTGAAGGGGAGCCTTGGTGCAACGGTAAAGTTGTTGTCATGTGAACTTGAGGTCATGGGTTTGAGGCATGGAAACATCCTCTTGCAAAAATGCAAGGTAAGGCTGTGTACTATAGACCCTTGTGGTCCGCCCCTTCCCTGGATCCCGCATACGCGGGAGCTTTGTGCACCAGGCTGCCCTTTGGAGCCTCTAAAATTATGTAATTTGATACTTTTCAGCAGTAGAAACTGCATTTGTTACATTTTTTTCAGATTGTACAATTATGGCCAACTTGCAAACCAAGATTCTGTTGGTTTGAAGTTTGAACACTCCAACCAGGTCCCAGAGTTGTTGTCATCATGTTTATGTTGCATTTAAGTACAAGCACTACAAATTTTATTTTATATTTTATTTATAATACCTTAAAGCTATTATCAATTACATCTTAATCTTCCTCTCAGTTTAAAGCACTAAAATTCTCAAATTTATTCTAGGGCCTTGAAGTATCCCACTATTGTATACTCTCCCTTTTTCTGCATGAGCATTGACTTCCTTTGAGCTGTTGCTCCAACAAAAATGCTTTTGGTTTGTATCCCTCAGGGCCATATTTGTGTAGCTTGAATTCATAGAATCTATTTGAACGTTGGTAGTTTAGTGGTTGACCATATTGAACTCACTTTTTCAGGTGAATGCAACTGATTCTGCTGTAACTCTAAGGTTTGCTAACAAACGGTTCAAGTGGGACATGGGTGAATCTCTAATCAGACGATTGGAATCTGAGGGAATTGTCAAACAAGTGTTTCCTTTGCATGGTATGCTATTTATATTATTTCAAGCTCTTTGTCATTGTAGTGGCATCTGAAGCAAGATCTGAACATGCAGATGAAATAAAAAGGAAGATGCTCTTGAGGAATTGGGCACTTAACTGGTTGGATTTCACATATCAGCCGATTGATGAAATTTATTCATATTTTGGGACGAAGGTGGAGCATGGCTATTGTTCGAAATGCATTTTTTCTTCCATGTACTGTTGTTTTCCTAATGTCCAGTCAAGATCAGTTATCTTGTAACAGAGGTGATGTCTTGGATGAGAATCTGTTATCTCTGGCATTAGCATTGAAATTCACTAAATTCCGGATCTATACATTTACCTGACTACTCACAGTTTATGGATAATTATAATTTAGATTTCTTTCTTGTGCCTTATATTTAACTCTTCATGTGGAGAAATACATGTCACATTTCCCAAAATGAAGAGGAAGATGCTCTTGTAGGATTGCATACTAAGCTGGTTGGCTTTCACATATCAGATGTTTGCTGAAATTATTCATATTTTGGACAAAGGTGGAACATGCATATGGTTTGAAATGCATTTTTTCTTCCATGTCACTTTTATTTTTCTAATGTATAATCAAGATTCTATATTTTTATTTGCATTTTATTTCACTTATATCTTTATGAGAGATGGTAACTGTGGCTCCTTTTTTGGAGCCTCAATGGGAGACTCCAATCTAGTCATGTTATTTAGAATATCTATGCCATTTATTATTTACTTCACTTGTGGTCTTTCTTAAGGGTCTTACTATGCTGGATTTATACCATTACCCCATCACTCCCCTTGGTCATAAAGCTTCAATGGATGGGCTGGTTCGTTTGGGAATACCCCTACCCATCTATAGCGGGCCGTTGAGCCCACCTTTCATTGGATTTGCCTCATGTCTTATCTCTGTTCGGGTGACACCCTTACTTTTTAAGGTGGTGGGGGTGGGGGAGAATTACTCACCTTTATTCATTGCAAGTTGAGCTAAATGAAAGGCAGCAATCTTTGCAGATTTCTCAACAGCACAAATAAGAAGTAAAATACAAATAAGAGTTATGGAATTAAATCTCATATTGTGAGAAATCCAAGAATTTCTGGGGGCACTAGAACGAGCAAAAATGGTTGAAGAGTCTACTGTTTGAAAGAAAGAAAAACACAGTTTTTGAATCAGGAAAAGTAGGACATAGGATTTCTTAGTTGTGCCTTACATTTAACCCTTCATGTAGGGAAATACACCTTGCCACATTTCCCAAAACTGACACTCTTATCAGGTTACTTTCGTACAGACTTCTTGTGTCTTAGCATTGGAGAAGCTTTACAAAGAAAAGAAGTCAAGGAAATTCAGATTGAATCGAGTCAGCAACATATGAATTGCACATTCTGTTTTGTTAACAAGTTAAAAAATGTTCTTCTCAGATTAACATCAGCATCCATGACAACTGAATGTATTAACTTCTACTATTGTTTCCTTTTATTTTAGGAATTTTACCATAAAACTAGACTGAAAAGTTATTTGAGTTAATATGCTGAGAATCATGATTCGGTCAGAAAGATATTTTTTCCAAAAATACCAAGGCACTGAGTACTACTTATATTAACACACACACACACACACACACACACACACACACACACACACACACACACACATATATTTATATTTATGAGAGCTGGATCTTTTTCAATTGAAATTGCATCTTGAGTAACTCCAAAAAAACAATATTTCAACCCAAATGTTTGTCTTTTCTACTATTATGAGAACTAAAACCATTTCTCTCATAGAATGAAAACTACGAATGGGAAATTTTTAGGAAAATGATTGTGATTCCAGAAGTGATTTAAGGATATTTGTGTCAGCAGATATTGATTAGTTTTTATAGATATAATGGAATACCTCTTAAAATCTCAAAATGTTTTTGGGCTATTTCATATTTTCAATGAAGGGGAGCCTTGATGCAACGGTAGAGTTGTTGTTGTGTGATCTTGAGGTCATGGGTTCAAGGCATGGAAACAGCCTCTTGCAAAATGCAAGATAAGGCTGCGTACTATTGACCCTTGTGGTCTGCCCCTTCCCCTGACCCCGCATACACGGGAGCTTCATGCACTGGGGCTGCCCTTTTTCTATTTCATATTTTCAATGACTACATGGGAAAAATAATTTGTAAACTAGGGTTATGTGGGAAACTTGTTTCTTTTCTTCTTCCCTTGTATAATATTCATGATAAAGTTTGTGCAGTTTGTCAAACATAACTGTCATAAATGCTTATGTTTTGCAGATAGCTACCTACTTTGCTTTTATCGGAATGTACACACGGTGGTTGTTTTTCCCAGCTGCATGGGGTCTTACTTTGCATTTGATAGATTTTGGGTAGGCTACTCCAGTTTTCCATGCCTAAAGAATAATTCCTCTTGTTTGACATGGTGCATTGCAATAAAATTTGCAGCCTTCATTTTAAATATATCTTTTTTCAGGTCATGGCAGTTGTTGGTGCTCCCTATTTTCTTTATGTTCACTATCTCATGGGCTGTACTGTTCATCCAGTTCTGGAAGCGCAAGAATGCTGCTCTATTAGCAAGGTGTTATTCTCTGTTTCTTGGTTCTGCATTTGTTTTCAATATTATTATTGGTCAGCTTTTTGAGCAGTGAAGGGTTTATCAACTATATCTTGCAATGGGCTTGGCTTTCCAAATTAGTGGTTTGGAACAAACATAGGCTAATGCACTTCTTTGTGTTGCACAGATGGCAAATAAGTCATTCAGCGGGTTGGGGAGGATATAAAGCTGTAGATACTGAAAAGAGTTCTTTTATTGAGTCAAATAGAGATCTCAACAATAAAGTGGGGACTCATAAACCAAAAGAAAGAGACAAGAAAAAGCTTCAAAGAGAAGAATGGTTTGGACGTCTTCTGAGATTCAGAAATGATGCCATTGTTGTCTTGGCTATTATTTGCCTCCAGTTGCCATTCGAGTTAGCATACGCTCATATATATGAGGTGCTTGAGTCTGATATTATGAAGTAAGGAATGCAATTGCACTTACTTCGATTAATCACATTGATCATTTTCTTTGAATTTCTTGAGTACATTTTAGATGACTACTGCATCTAGTAGAACCTTCGCTGTTTTAGAACTATGTCTTCTCCACTGGTGGTTCCTTTAAATCCAAGTTCTTTTTTTTCATTGACACTGCTTCATACATCATACTGTTTTACTTACATTATTCTTAATTGGTATAGCAAGTGGTTCCTCAATAAATGGAAGCTTTCGTTTACCTGAAGCCTGTTATAAGCTGTCCGTTACCTCAAATCACATTTTGAGCATAAAATAGCTTCTTGCATGGGCTGACTGACCTAGACTTCTGATTCTCTCACTTTTGATGCCTGAAGAAGTAATATGGGTTGGATAGAAGTGAAGAGAATCAAGGGGGAAAGATAGGGTAATAGCATCATTTACTATCTTCCACTCACACTCTTCCTAATGTTTAATGTCTAAATCTGAAAGGCAGGAGTGTTGCAATGATACCATAAATGACTTCGAAACTACTCAATAAATCAAAGTAGACTAGTATTTTTTTATGTTAGCAACCTAGGACCCCTAAAAGAGGCAGGACATGGTTTTCCATATATCATTTTGTTGCCGGATTGACTAGAACCTAAGTCCTAAAGTTCACTACTATGACAAATAGGTAAAAATTGGAGGGATCTGTCAAAATTGATATTATTTCATGGGTGTGTTACCTGTTGGAGGGGATCCAGTCTTCTCTAAAGAATGTTCTCAAACTAGTTTCTTTAGTAGACATCTTGCTATGCCATGAAGGCATAGCTTGCTGAAATTAAGAATTTGTTAGGCATGGTAGCTAGAATAAAATCCTTGTGCCAATTGAAGAAGCAGCGAGATAGGATCTTCTCTTCTCAATGATGAATGCAGATCTCACTTCACTCTGCCCACTTACAAAGAGTTAGAACAGTCATGTCATGTAGATCAGATATAATCAAGAAAGATATGGCCATGCTTTGATCCAGCTATGCACAAACTGTTGCAATATGCTCCAATGAAAAAGTTTGTCCTAATTTGGTTATATCCAGTAGTTTGGAGATAAAAGGATCTTCTTTTTCCCCACTTTAACCCAGTTAGGTTGACCGTGGTGACTGTTCAGTGTTGGACCAGTGTTCGTCCAAAGTAAAAAAAGGTAAAGAAAGCCCTTTGTATCAGCATTGAATGGTACCGATGTCGTGATCAGAACTCAATAAGAATGTCAGAAGATCTTGTCAATGATGTCATCAATAAGCATGCATAACTGAAAGGTGTGGAACCTTTGGCGGGCTGTTATCAAGGGTAAGGATGGCTCAGACATGTGCCTGTCCTTTTGAATATCAACAGGAAAATGACAATGACCTCTGGATGGGAACACAGGAACAAGCACATGCTTACTGGAATCTACTGGTGGTGGAGTAGGATGAAAAATATTTGCAGAAAGAGAGTAGAGTCTGGAAGGTTCCAACTGATCTGGTAGATTGGTTGAAGATTCTCCCTTGGATCTTCAAGCATACACTTGTTATCCTTTCTTCTTTTGGGCTGTTAAGACTAGGTCAATGATATTTGGTGGAATAGGAAGAGGAAGGGAAGACAACCCCTCTTGATTGGTAGGAAGCATATCATCAGCGTTCTCCCTTTGAAAAGAGGTACCACTTAGAATGGAGCTGTAATGATAACCATGTTCTTTCCTAAAAATTTTCCTGAAGGATTAGGCTGAACAGTAGCCACATTTCTTGTGGATCTCTCATTCTCTCCATTTGTTTTGTTGTTCTTTTTTTCAAGGTAAGTAGTTGCCTTTCTTGCAAATATCTCATTCTTTCTATTTTTTGGTAGAAAGAATTTCAAAGAAGAAACATTAGGATAACTTTTCTTCACCAGTCATCAGTCCCTTCTTTTCTGGATTGAAAGATGGAATTTGGTTAAAATGATAGAGGTTGAGATTATAGTCCCAAGGCACTTCTCAGAACATGAACTGACAGGCTGATAACAGATGCATGAGTTCTGAACTCAGCAGGAGCAGTTTTATGACAAATTTCCTAAGAGAAATAGGAGATGGGACTTTTCAGCCTATACTTTGCAGTAGGGATTAAGTATTATCTACACCTATAGATGACTTATTTTGCATGTTTATTTCATATGTTAAACTAAGTAACCCTTTTATGTAAATCTAAACCTGATATTTAGACTGTGTCAAATATAATTTGACATTTTCCCAGGCATCAATGTCCTGTAGTGACATATCATGTGATAATCAACATACTAGTCATGTTGATCACCTTATTTTTGTCAGCAGCCACATTGCCAGAACTGAGTAGATCCCACTTCTGGAGATGAATCTTTACATAATGTCATGACTGGAGTTTCCAATATTAACCAGTAGTAATTAATGTGTCTTGGCACAACATTAGAGTTGTGATCGTGTGACCTTGAGGTCACTGGTCCAAGGCGTGGAAACAGCCTCTTGCAAAATGCAAGATAAGGATGCATACTATTGGCCCTTGTGGTCCACCCCTTCCCTGGACCCTGTATATGCAGGAGCTTCATGCACCAGGGCTTAAAAAAAAAGAAGTAATTAATTTGTCTGCCAAAATCAATGAGTCCACTATACCTACCCATGCCTAGTGGTGAATATAACTTGAGATATAATCATGCATTCTTCTAAGATCCTTTCTTTCTTGTCATCATAGCTCCTGTCTTACACTTTATTGCTTGTGCCATTCTGATCTAGTGTCAATATTAGTGGGAGTTGATCCATAGTCTAGTGAGAAACTGTATATTGCAGGTCACAAGTTTTGGTCTTCCTCCCCATGTTTCATTACCAGTGGATGTATGCCACTCTTATATTTTAAATTTTTTTTTGATGTTTTAAAGTTTTTGTCCATGATCTATCGTTTTAATCTAAGGTTAGTATTTTGTGTTTCAGGTTTGGATTGACAGCCCTATATCTATTAGTCATTCAATATTATACCAGGATTGGTGGTAAGATTTCAGTCAAGCTCATCAAATATGAAGATAATAAGAGCACAGAATCTAGTGCCGATAGTTTGATCTACAAGGTCAGTCTTTTTACTTGCTTGCAATAGGCAGATCAATTTGGCTTTATCCGACAACCTCATCTAACTACTAGGTTCTCTTTTGCAGGTTTTTGGCCTTTATTTTATGCAGTCATATATTGGTTTATTTTATCATGCCTTTTTGTACCGTAACTTTTTGACCCTCCGGCAAGTATTGATTCAACGTCTGATTGTATCTCAGGTAAGAGGTTACAGTTTTCTGCCCTGTACTGTTTCTGGCTTCTTTCTCTGGCATGTACATTGAATCAGAAATGTTTCCAGGTACTGGAAAATTTGCTTGAGAACTCGATTCCTTATCTTAAATACAGCTTCAAAAAGTACAAAGCTGTTCAGTGAGCATCTTGACCTTCCACTTTCTACCTGTTACGTCCTTCTCAATTTTGTATGATGCAATTAGGTTTTTTCTTTTCAATTACTGGCATCTGGTGCACAAATCTAATTTGAGGTCTCCTATGTTAAAAAGCAAAAAAAAGCATGAGAAGGGATCTTTAGAAGGGCGGTCCATTCAGCTGGCCCTCAGAGTAGAGAAAGAGTACCTGAAACCTACTTATTGTGCAAGCAACGGGGAGGAGCTGGAAGATGGTCTCTTTGATGGTAACTTTACAAGATAGTGTATTTTGGACCTTTCAAAAATTGTATTTTTTCTTTTGTGATTGAAAGTTTTGAAATTTGTTGCAGACTTTCTAGAGTTGGCTTTGCAGTTTGGAATGATAATGATGTTTGCGTGTGCATTTCCCCTTGCATTTGCTTTTGCTGCGCTGGTAACTTTTGTGATGACTTAAATCTTTTTCCTCTATGCTTTGGATCATATAGGTTGCAAATCTCAAAATGTACATTTCTTTTCATATGTGCAGAACAATATTACGGAGATCAGAACGGATGCTCTTAAGCTGCTTGCTATGTTGCAAAGGCCTATTCCTCGTGCTTCTGCAACAATTGGAGCATGGCTGAACATATTTCAGGTTTCCATAGTCTCATGTTATTTAATTGCTAAGGATTGTACGTCAGCTGTAAATATTGCATGCCTTTCTAGCTGTACCATTTCTTTTTTGAGCATTGTATATTTTCGAATCATATTTTACTGATTTTAAGCTGGTGATTCTTTTCTTCAGCAAAGAAATTATGTGCTGATGTCTGGTTGTTCCATTTCTCACACATTATGTTCTCAAGGATGCACTTTGATGGTCTAGTGAAACAAGACCATACAAGACATCATTAAAACATGTTGGGACAAGCACAAATGACGAAAGTAAGAGATATTCTACAACTAAAGTCAACATGAAGCACCATCCTTAGCAACGGATCCAGCTTATCTTTGGCTTCTATGAGAATATGGCACTAAATTGATCTCTGAAGATGTCCAGATACCACGAATTTGTTCAACTGGATTGACGGACCTTCATGATCAGTTTCAGCTTTGAGAGATCTCTCCAAGGAGAAATTTTCAACAGTAGAGTATTTCTCCACCCAGTTTCTGCAACTTCCAATCTAGAAAGGAGATCCAAATCTTCTGCTGATCTGAATCCTTGAACCCCATAGAACCAAATTTCAGCCTTACTTCATGGTTGCTTATGACATCCCCAGACATCATAAGATAGCACTACATGTACATATGCCTAACTAGGGTCTCTAGAAGATTTCATGTACTGGCTGAAAGTATTCAATGTGGACTGGCAGATGGTTCACTAGCCTACCAAGAGGCAAAAACCTACTTGGGTTACTTGATAACCCTTAATCAACTGGGGGATTAATATTGATTCCGCTGGAATTCTGACAAGTCTTGACCCCAATAATCCTATCCCTTCTAGCAGGTCCAATATGTATTTTTCATGGGAAGAATTTGTCCAGCTAGATTTGGGGACCTTAGTTCCTAGATTTGGGTGAATTCCCAATTCTCCTATGTGAAACCTTTGCCGATCAAATGTCTATTTTCTTTGATGCCTTATGCACCAATACCAATAATGATTGGCTTCTATATGAACTGCTAATTTTAATTGTTCTTAGGCTTACAGCTATATGGTTGAAGATCTCACACACACATGTAAGAAATGCCATTAGTGATATTAGGATAATCAACAAAAGCTTCAAGGTACATGTATTCCCACATTGCTATATATAACCTCATCCAAGCTCGTTCTCCAGCTAGAGGATAGATACCTCTGCATCTTTTTGCATGTGTCAAATGCTTGTGTAGAAAGCAGTGCATTGTGTTTCAGGTCTTCTATCTTATTTTTGGGTATATGGGGAGAACATAAAAGAAGTTGATGTGAACGAGGTTACATGCTTAGAACCACTCAAGAAGTGTTGTTTCCATGATTCTAGCCATGTTCTATGATATAGTGAGAATTTCCTGTCAGTAATAGCCGACTACCAATTGCTTGAAGAGAAGTGGGTGGTGGAGATATAGGCAAGTTCAGAGAAAAGATTAATGGTTAGCAGGTTTACTTTTCCAAGGTTGTGGAATCTTTGAGGTTGATTTTATGCATCTCATTTTGATGGGCAATGGAAGGCCCAAAAGGATGTGGATAGAAGTGGTGAGAAAAGATTTAAAAACCCTTGGACTTAATGAAACAATGACACTTGATAGAGGTGAATGATGGAGCAAGATTCATGTAACCGATCCCTAATTGGGCTTCCAATTTGAAACCTTCTAAAGAAATCGAAGACTCCTAGCTAGCTGTTTGTGGCAATACTTTGATCCATAAATACATACACAAGGATAGAAAAATGGCTTGCGCAATAGAGTTTCCCTAAGCAGTTAGTGGGTGCCTGCAAACTGTAGCATTTTTCTATTGATATGTAAAAGAGAAAAGGGAATGATATTCCCGCCTACTCCACCTAACTTATTCTCGCCCATTTTATTGTCTTTAGGCATTTAGAGTTGACTTTTGATTTTTGTAGTTAAAAATCAACAACTCAATATACAAAATCCTTACTATTATAAAGGATGAAAGCAGGAACTTTTTCTCTATCATTAAGAGTTCCAAATTATGGTTTTGCCACCACCATCTACAATTTTACAATTGTTCAACCGACCTTAACCTTTTTGAGTCAATTACAGGCGTACTATTTGAAGAGATAATTACCATTTTACCTCAGTTCTCTGAACCAACTTTCTCTACTTCTGATCTTCTCCGCTAGATTAACTTTAAAAACACTTCTATCTTAGCATTTTCCTATTTTATCATAAACCTAAACTCTAGATCTCATTTGTCTTCCGTTTTTTATTCTTCTGCATTTTTTTCATGACTTCTTTCTTTTCTAATATATTTTTTTTAAAGTTCTTTTCTTTTTTACTTGAGGATTCTTGCTTGAAAATTTTGTATTTAGTCTAAGAGATTTACTGATAAAACGATTAGCTTCCATGCATTTGCTTGTCATTGCTGGAGAAATCTTTATTCCAAGGGCGAACCAGATAAAGCTTGAGTTTGCTCATGTCTTTTGTGATAACATTGTCGGATGGATTTGCTTTATCTTTTAGTGCATCATATTTCCAGGGACAATTTCTTTGTGGTGGTTTATCGGTATTACTTTAGATCATATCAGTGATTATTCTAGCTTATTGGATGATTTGTATACTTTCACTACTTTCGTCCACTTAGAGGGTGCTCAATTATGCTGTGCTATGATCATCATGATGAGATGCCAATGATTTAAGTCCCACTTTGAAGAGATACCATCCAATGAATAACTGGCAAAAGAAAAAAAAAAGACGCTTACTAGATACTAATCAGTTGGATATTTTGGATGATCACGATTGATTAATCTCAACATTTGTGACGTCAATACCAGTGGAATTATTTGTTGAAATTAATTGGATTAAAGTTTGTAGCAAGCCACGGGAGTTTGTGTCAAAGATATTCTAATAATTCTTTTGATATATCTTTTTCATCTCAAGTTCTGAGTTTGATTTGATAGACAATGCTTCATCCATCCCTCTTCAAGTGGAATGAGAAATCTATCCAAAATTTTGAAAGTTTAACAAAATCTCTATCTGGCATGATCAATTAGCACATTTAAGTTGGTCAAGTCTGTGAATCTTGTCTGCCATCTTAAGTATGGGCAGTTGTGATGTGAGGGGGTTCTAGAAACCATATTTGAAATACATAGTATGGGCCCCAATGGTTCCAGATTTGGGTCATCTCAAGTTCTCAACTATTGATTTTCTTGGACCCATCTTTGATAGCGAAAATGGCTAAGGATGTTATCCATTTGACCCTAGCCTCTTTTGGAGAGTTCAAAAGGTTTCTTTATTGCTACTATCAAAGTGCCCTCCTAAGGAAAATACAAACTAACGGGTAAAAACATTGAGGAGATTTTAGTAACCCCTTAACATTCACCTCACCTTACATACTTTAAACAAGAATGAGAATCAAACTCATTATTTCACTTATGATACTTTGGATCTTTTTTCTTCAAAAGCACCTTCTCTAGCAAGGGAATCAGCATCACCGTTGGCACTTTGTAGCACATGAAAATAAGAAACATGTTGCTAATGGAGTGTGGCCTTAACCTTATCGATAAATTGCCAGAAACTTCATTGTTTAATTTTTAATATAGTTGGTCAAACTATTTACTATCCATCTGAAAACTCAGTAACACCAAAAGGCTTGAATCAACCTTGGATAAGATTCTTGGGTCATCACCTGTCTGAGACAAGTCTCACAGATCCCAGGAAAAATCCATGCTCGACTGAGGCTGTTTGAGATGGGAAAAGAATCATCTATTATGTTAATCCCAAGTAGTGAAATTTTGCTGTTATCAACAGCCTTACAAAATTCTTTAAGAATAAACATTGCAAGCTTCCATGGCCATTTTTCTTTTTGTGGAATAATTTTATATATGTTTTTGAGGCTGCAAATAGGCATGTCTCCTAACCAAAAGAATTCACTGAGATCTAGATAATTATAGTATCTTAAAGCCCGTATTATGGTTGTTGAATTTATACATTTGATTTATGTCACAATCTTTTTTAATTTTCTTCAGCTTGTAGTTAAGGGAATTTTGTGCTCTTGAATCTCTCTCTTGATTTGGCCATATTGACTACTTGGTCGTTTATGGTGAATAAAGTACCCTTGAGTCTCAATGGTGGAGGAAATGTTGGCATTTGCATATGAATATTAAGCAATCATTGCTTGGCTCCTTTGGCCTTGCATCTACTCCATAATGCACCTAATTATATTATGTTTTGTTAACCCACTTTACATGAGAGGCCGAGAGATTCACCTAAGTGTTTGACAAAGTTGACCATGAAGTGGAAATCATCATGCTACCAAGTGCGCTAAAGATAATAAATACAGTAATGCACAATTACTTTCTTTGTTACATAGATAGGAGAATTGCCAACAAATATCTAGCACAGTTGGTTGTAGACAACTGGGCATCTCTCCTATAGTATGCTTGGTTGCAGGTCTGAGTCGCCACTTTCCCTTCTGCTGGGACTGGATCTAGGAGTGTATGTGAGTGATTTTTTTTGTAATTTTTAGCTTGTACAAAAACAAAACCATAAATTTAAGAATTAACTTAGATATTAATCTTTGTAACATAAGTAACTTCAAAAGTTTTGCTTGTTAACCATGTGCATAATACTAGTACCCAAAAAACCACAAAAAGGGGCAGCTACTATGTTAAATGGAGGGAATGGGAATATCATTTCTGAAGAAATGTCATTGAACTTTTTGAGCAGAAGTCCATGTCATCTCGCACTCATGATGTAACTTGTAAAATGCATTTCTGTACTTCTCATTTGGTTGATACCCTCTCTTGCACCCTTGTGGATTATCAGCTGAAGATACATTATGTGCCTATGCAGTTTCTGATGATAATGTCAATCTGCACCAATTGTACACTTCTGGTTTGCTTGTACGATCAAGAGGGAAAATGGAAAGTAGAGCCTGGACTGGCAGCTATTCTCATCATAGAACATGTTCTTCTGTTAATCAAATTTGGGTTCTCCCACATTGTTCCAGAGGTGATTTTATATCTTTTTCAGCAGCTTCTACACAGTCTAGATTCTGAATCCTATTTGCCAATGTTTCCTTACCTTCTAGATGAACTGGTGTTTTCAAAATATCTTACATCCATAGGACAATGTAAAGAATTGAAACTTGGTAAAACATAAAGTAGCAAACTATTGTCTTCTAAACCATTTTATGTTATCTGATTAGGAACCTGCTTGGGTGAAAGCGGATCGTGTGAGAAATGCAGCACAGGTGCAGGACATGTGCTCTAAGAAATTATTGAGAAGCCTTTACAGCCTAGAAAGGAAGAGTGACTGAAGAATGACGACAGACCTCTTCCGGTTCCTTGGAGTGCATCTTTTTCTGATGGCTTCATAACTTTCAATGCCATCACCGCACCACCATTTCTAGAAGATGAAGAAGATGCTCGAGTTATCCTGGGTTGGGGGTCTGGAAAGTTTTGTAACTGATCTTGGAAATCCTATGAGGTAGGTTGTGTAAAGAGAAATGCTGCAAAACTGTTCTGTCGAGCTTTCTCCACCGATAATATTAGTGGTGTAAAGATCATGGTAGGCTACATTTGTTCAAAGCTCCGTCTCCAGATGAAGTAAATGGTTGAGATGTATTGTCCATCGATCTTCTTACACAGGTTGCAGATGTAGATATAGGGAATGAAAATGATGCAGATGTAGGCTAGATTAGATCTTCCACAACTATTTTTCATTTTTTTTTTTTTGATGGGCATATGGAGTTTTCTGACTGCTAACCCCAAGGTGGGTTTGAGGTTCTCCTTAGTTCCCACTGAGACCCATTTGGCTAAAGGGATAGGGCAGGTGAGTAATCTAGTCTAAGTGAAGGTGGAATACCTGTGTCAACTTGCAGGGGTTACACCCAAGTTGCAACCAAACTGCGGCTAGTACTAAATACTTGGGCTGTTCATGTCTCATCATCCCATGCTGGTCCGGGTTATTTGATATTTGTTGCTTTGCTTGATCCTGCCTAATCACCGCAGTGAACGGACTTGGACAGATCATTAATACATTAAAAAAGGACAGACTAGGGTACGAAGCTCTCCCTATATGGGACCTGGGAAAGAGCTATATCACAAGGGTCTATAGTACGCAGCCTTCTCTTGCAGTTTCACGGGATGCTGTTTTTACACTTAGAACATGTGACCTCGGAGCCACACAATGACAATTCTATCATTGCACCAAGGCCCTTCTTTTAGATTATTAATATATCCTTGCATGAATTATCAAGTTTAATCATAAGCATTCAATCAGTGAACTGTAATTGTTGATGGAATGAAAATAGAACATAAGTAAAAGTTAGACATACATACCAAATTAGTAGATTTAGTTACTTGCTTACAGGTTCTCCTTTTGAACGTAACTCTCTAGGCAAAGCAATCCTGTCCAAAGTTGTTGTCTTTATTTATAAGACATTTATTGACAGGCTTTCTAGCCATTGCCTTAAAAAAGGGCATCTCTGGTGCACGAAGCTCCCACCTATGCAGGGTCTGGGGAAAGGGCAGGCCACAATGGCCTAAAGTAGGCAGCCTTACCTTGCATTTTTGCAAGAGACCGATTCCATACCTTGAACCCATGATCTCAAGGTCACATGACAATAACTTTTACCATTGCACTAAGGCTTCCCTTCTTACTTATCATATTTAACAGGAATAATTTTGTCCATGCAAACCTGAAGCCTGAATGACCACAACAAGCACGAACCGGTTCAACTGATGAGAGGCCAGAAAAAGAATTTTCAGTGGCAGAAAGAGGCAAATACCAGTAGTTACTAGCAGAGTATTCTTTCACCGTAAATTCTAAAATCACCATGCCTTGAGATTATGCCATGTGGAAAGAGACAAGATTATCTATCCATTGAAATTCATTCCTTGTCCATAAACTTAACCCAAAAAAAGAGAAAAAAGGACCGTCTTGGTGCATGAAGCTCCTACTTATGAAGGGTTTAGGGAAGGGATGGATCACAATAGTCTATAGTATGCAGCCTTACCTTGCATTTTTTACAGAGATTATTTCATGTCTTGACCTTAAGGTCACACAATGACAACTTTACCCTTGCGCAAGGCTCTCCTTCATTTTGCATTTTTAACAACTGCCAAATATTCCTTATTAGTTTACTACTTATCACTCATAAGAACAGGGTATTAACTACCTTGAAAAGGTTAAAAACCCTTTGGCTACAACCAATGAAATTATTTCACCTCGCTACTCATCACATTTTCATGCTATCTCGTTACTCATGGAATCCATGTATGGAAAGGCTAAGTTTTGGTATCTGATTTTATAGAAATGCACTTCTTTTATAATTAAACATAATAACAAATTATGTGTGTTTTTGGTATATGAATATTTGTGAATTTTGTGAATAATGAGTGTCAATTTATGAAATTTCCTCCTTGACTTGCCCCATCTCATGACCTACCTCGAGTCACAAACTTTTGCCCCATCGGGAGTGTGGGTTACTGATTTACTGCCCCATTAAGCAGGTCTGGGAATGGACGTTCACGGGTTTAAACAATCCCACTGCCATCTTTACTGTGTACTTTAGGCCCTTATGGTCTACCCCTTCCCTGGACCCCACATAAGCTGGAGCTTCGTGCACCGGGCTGCCCTTACCGCCATCCTTACTAATATATGAGTCTTATTATTTTCAACCGCCTGTACTAACATCTTACGGCAGATACTAAATTTATGATTTCAGAAGATCTATCTAATTCAATTCATCCCCACTCTCTTAGATAACTTGCACACTCAAAATTACTTTGATTGGATGCTTGTAACCTTTTTTAAAAAAAAAACTTAAATCACGGCAATTGATATTTGAAAATGAAAAATTCAGTAGCTAAAATCGCTCAGTTGTAACATTTTCACAGCCAGATTAAACGTAAGAGAAACAAGATGAGCGCCTTAGATCTAAGATCAATACTAAAAAATGTATCATCTGCCATGAATCACAGCCAATTTTTACCTGCTGATCCCAGCCGTCATAGAAATCCCGAGTATATATATGCATGATCTAGCCCAGAAAAAAAAGAGAGGTCATTTTGCCCGTGATCATATTGAAAAAATGGTTTTTGCTTTTTCTGTTTCATTGGGTTAAAAAACAAAAGATTTTGTAGAATGGTATGCATTTATATAGAGAAAGGGCAGCCCCAGTGTTTGAAGCTCCCACCTATGCAAGGTCTGAGGAAGGGGCGGACCACAAGGGCCTAATGTATGTAGCCTTACCTTGTATTTTTTGCAAGAGGCTGTTTCCACGCCTTTAACCTGTGACTTCAAGATCAAACAATGACAACTTTTACCGTTGAGCCAAGGCTCCCCTTCTGAATGTTCCGGTAGAGGGAGACTTGATGATTGTCATCAACTTATTTAGATCTCTTTGGGGCTCTCTGTACCTTAGAACCTTAGCCCGGTTTGCAGAAAAGAAGAAGTCATTTTCTTTGACAGTTTCAACACTATGGTCTTCTTCATTAATGTCTAATGTTTTAGTTAAAAAGTTCCGATAAGCATACATGTTCAAGAAAAGAGAAAGGTATACGCACCAATTTTTCTATGTAGGCTAGAATCTTTTGGGTAGATCGAAGTCCTTCGTCATATTCAGAATGTCAAAAATTAGCAAACGATGACAAATTAATACATTTGGATGATCCCTGCAACTCATTTTAGGTCCTTGCAAAAAATTAAGAAATACAGGGAGGAAAGTAGACTCCTTTTTTAAGTTTGACATATAAATTTTCTAGTTTTGTTTTTCTTTTGAGTGCTTAATCTTTGTTTATTCTTAAGTTAACGTTTAATTAGAGTTTGCCAACAATACATGCTTACTGTGTTGTTAGTTTTATATTCTCTATTTATTCGGAACTAAGAAGG
Source organism: Warburgia ugandensis (assembly GCA_035236585.1). Lineage (NCBI taxonomy): Eukaryota > Viridiplantae > Streptophyta > Magnoliopsida > Canellales > Canellaceae > Warburgia > Warburgia ugandensis. Next base: position 14,036,844 of record CP141133.1, read on the forward strand.
AGAGCTTTGGCGCAACGGTAAAAGTTGTTGTCGTGTGACCTTGGGGTCACGGGTTCAAGGCATGGAAACAGCCTCTTGCAAAATGCAAGGTAAGACTGTGTACTTTAGGCCCTTGTGGTCTGCCCCTTCTCCAGACCCAGCATAGACAGGAGCTTCGTGCACTGGGACTGCCCCTTTTTATTTATTCTGAACTAAGAGAGGATCATTGCCAAACAATTTTCTTTCGGACTTCCATTTGATCTTCCAACAATCTTCACTCAATTTTCTTTGCTTGGACAGCTTTCATATTGCTTGCGTTTTTCAGCTGTGGCTCCTAAAGTCTTCAAACATAACTCAGCCTCTTTTATCTTCGCCCTCCAGCTTCTTCTCAATTAAACAAAAGCTATATTGTTGTGCACAGCGAGGTCATTCAACACGATCACACGTCACACAGCGAGATAGATTTACGTGGTTCGGCCAAACTCACCCTATGTTCCTAAGAAGAAGAATAGAGTGCTTCTTGATGGAAGTATGTACAAAAAAATTTACATTAGAGGCAATGATCAAACACTGATTGCTCTGGCTCCTATTTATGGGACTTCAGAGGATTGTGATTGACCGGATTCCCCTTGAGAAATCAGTTACAAGATCAGATCTTGATTTCTTTGGGATATCCAAAAATCCGGTCCTGATATCCAGTCTCAATCCCAGTGATATCTTTTCAGAAAAGGGGCGGACTACAAGAGGCTACATTACACAGTCTTACCTTGCATTTTTGTAAGTGGCTATTTCCACTTATTGAACCCATGACCCCAAGGTTGCACGACAACAACTTTACCGTTGCACCAAGACTCCACTTTTATCAAGTGCCTGGACATTCAATCAAGAGTACAAGATGCAGAAAACAACTCCAGGCACCCACAAATGAAGCAAGGAATTGGGTTGTAGGTGTGGAAACGAATTCCATAAACTTCAAAGTTCGAAGAGAGGAGGTGGTTCTACTTGAACAGGTGTTGCCCCAGTTACTTCTCTCACTACAAATTGGGTAAGGAAGCCGTTAAAAGCCATCAAAATTGTGGCAGACCTTTCAAGCAGAGGTGATATTGATGAGTTGGCTGTGTGCCCTCCACCCTCGAGAGTGGTAGATATGTCTACAACCTCCACGCGTGGATATGAAGAGACGTTATGGCAATTCTTACATGACGAGCAGGTTGAATAACATTCTTGTATGCGATTGGGTTGGTTGGAAAAACCACTCTTGTAAAAGCCATTAACAATGGATTTGCTGGGACTTCAGAATTTGATCTGGTGATCTGACTGGCTGCATCCAAGAAACTCAATTTGAAAATGAAACAATCAGCAGATTGCAGGAGAGCACTATATATATTTTGATCCTAGATGATCTCTGGCAAGGAAGGGGAGCCTTGGCATAACAGTAAAGTTGTCGTCGTGTGACCTTGAGGTCATGAGTTTAAGGCGTGGAAACAGCCTCTTATAAAAATGCAAGGTAAGAATGCGTACTATAGACTCTTGTAGTCCGCTCCTTTCTTGGACCCTGCATATGCTAGAGCTTTGTGCACTGGAGCTATCCCTTATAATCTTTGATAAATATTCAGCCTCGCTAGCATTGGTATTCAAAACAAAATCAGCAGAACAGATGCAAAATTGTACTCACCACGAGATTCCTCGGAGTGTCTGACGACAAAGAAGCTGATATGGCTATCAGAATGGAGACCCCAAAGAGCGGTGGAACAAAGTGGTAGTCAACCTCAATAGCAAGAGAAGTTCTAAGGGCAAGTATATAGAGCTGCACCATCTCTGTGTTTGATATTTTATAAAAGAGGAAAGTGAACGTACTCCTTACTGAAGTGTTGGTTGATCTGTTATCTATGGCCTTGTAACAACAGATCTGTTTTGAACCATACTCGTTGCGATTGAGGACAGACTGATGAGTTTCTTGTAATCTCAGATTTAATTGAAAAAGTGGGAGACAATGGTCCTAAGGTCTACTAAACCACTGGATCATGATCATTAACTGATCAAATTATATTCATCGGATCATATATCTATCCTGATCACCTAGTTAATTGATTTGGGTGGTTTAGGTCATTTGATCTGATTGGAATACACTCGTTGACATGGTAATGAAGGTTAGCTCCAACGGATGGCCACGACTAGAACTCATCTCAAGGCTTGAGATACGTTATATTAATTGAGTAGAGAGAGCCTTGGCACAATGGTAAAGTTAGCATCGTGTGACCTTAAGGTCACAGGTTTAAAGGGTGGAAACAGTCTCTTGCAAAAAAAAATGCAAGGTAAGACTGCATACTATAGACCCTTGTGGTCTGTCCCTTCCCTGGACCCTGCATATGTGGGAGCTTAGTGCACCAGGGCTGCCCTTTTCTTTAAGTAGAGACAGAGGTACGAGAAATCACATTTTGAAGTGCTCTCTCTCTCCCTTCCAAATTTTGGAGAAAACAAGAAAGCAGAAGAGTTGCATGGCTGCGCGAATTTTCTTGGTGGAGTTCAAGTCTTAATTCATGTTGGTCTTGGGGGCTTGTTTCACATTGTAGAAAAGGGTTTTTATGACTGTGGTTTCCCTCTAACATATAAGCTATTCATCTTTTTTTCTCTAGAAGGGGAGCCTTGATGCAACGGTAAAAGTTGTCATCATGTGACTTTGAGGTTATAGGTTCAAGATGTGGAATCAACCTCTTGCAAAAATGCAAGGTAAAGCTGCCTACTTTAGGTTCTTAAATGAATGGTACTTGAAGAGCCGTCATGGTTTTGTTGATTTCATTGATTCACTTTGTAGCTTGATCTATTTGCTAAAGTTTATAGATAGTAAAGGATGATATATGTTTGTTGTTACCATATGCATAATATACATGCATTCTATAGCTATAGTTAATGAATTATAACTTACATGGGTTCTCTCTCTCTCTCTCTCTCTCTCTCTCTCTCTCTCTCTCTCTCTCTCAATATATATATATATATATATATTGAGAGAGAGAGAGAGAATCTGGTGCAACATTTTGCTCTATCTGCTTCCTGAAATTTAACTCGTTGAGAAGTTTGTTAAGCTCCCAAGGGGCCTGGGACTTATGCTCTAGATTTTATCTACCTTTTTGTAGATGACTGAAAAGAAGGGGAGACTTGGTGTAAGGGTAGAATTGTCGTCATTTGTTTGTAAGATCACGGGCTCAAGCATGAAAACCGCCTCTTCAAAATGTAAAATAAGACTGCGTACTATTGAGAACCCTCCGTCCGTGAAAGGTTTGTGCACCGAAGCTACCTTTTTTTTTTCTTTGGATGACCGAATCTACCTTAAGAGACGTAACGTAAGAGAATATTATATTAAGTTAGGCGGCTCTGGTAATGCGTGTTGAACCATGATCCGTGATTAGACTGTTCATCAAGCATGCAATTCGGACTCTCAAATCAGCAGATCAACTTAGCCAAGGAAAGGGAGAACCTCAACCTTGTTCCACAACCCAAACCATTCGGGAAAAAGTAAGCCCTTAAACCCAACAAATGAACAGAAACTACATACAGCCATGGCCATGGAGGAGATGAGATTATTCCAAGTCTATACATAAATAGGAAAAAACAAAGCCAAGGTTGGGAAGGAGACTAAGAACTTCCCCTGATAGTAATATCCTCAGTCCTTATGTTCCTCCAACTATGTTCTGGGCAGCCACAGATCAAGATCATGGCTTGCATGGAAGCATGCAGAATGGAATTAGTGACGAGAATAAGAGTATTTTCCAATCAATAATTCAATCTAATGAACAGCCAATGGACAATATGATTGCAGCCGGAGGATCCACATTTTGGTCTTCAATGGCCTCAAAAACTTGCACAAACAGCACCCATGATGAGCCTTATCGAGAGTAACCACTGATTCATATACTGCTGATCAAGACTTTGATCCAAGCTAAAGCTTTTTTGTCTTCTATGAATCTACCGGGTCTCCAAAGGTCCCCTTCACTTCTATGAATCTGCATCTCTTCGAGAATTCGATCCTTCGTAGGTGCCGGTGCCTCTTCGCGAAGTCGATCCTTCCCGCCGGCTGCCGAGGTAACCGCTCACCTGGCGAGCATATTTGGCAACAGCTTTGGCCCATCTCTTGATCTCTCCCTTCAACTTATCAGAATCCAAATTCTTCAGTCCTCCCGCTTCGATGGGAATTGAGATTTGCAGACCGGAGAAACAGCGATCGAAGCGCTTCGAATTTGATCGCTCCGACACCTTGGAGGCATGGCCACTCGCAATGGCACCGTCTCCAACAGACATGAGTTTGTGGTGATTAATTGGGTTGTTAGTAAACTTGGGGAATTTATAAGTCCAGGGTTTGGTTTTGTTGCCGTGTGTGTATCGATTAAGCTTCTTACTATTGCAGGTTGACTAGTCGGAGATTCTAAGAACAGCCTGTTTTTGGACTTCCATGGCGGTTGCTTGGAAGGTGGATCAAGTCCAGTTCCTGATCCTTCAAGTCATTGGCAAACGTGTTAGATGTTTGATTTGGTCCATCTGAAGCTGGTTTAATCTTTTCATAATCCACACAATTGATCCGATTAGGCCCCACTCGGCATGATCCGACGATCATATGCTCCTTCACTTGTTGGCCCCACATCTTCAAAAAGATAGCACCCATAAAGATCTAGGCCGTTGATCTTGCAGCCCTTATGGGTTGACTGGTTGTGATTAAGTTGGTTTCAGTGCTGTTGTTCTGTAAGCATATCCGGTGTTTTGTGCTTGCAAACCCAGAAAATGACATTGACTTGTTAAGACAACGTGTTGTTCATTAGTTTGGTGGATTTAGTAAGACGTAGTCGTGCGTACGGAAAAGGAGAGCTTAGGCGTTACGGTTGAGGTGTCACCGTCTAGGAGCAAAAAGTCTCTTGCAAAATGTAAGATAATGTTGCATATTATAGGCTTTTTGTGTCTGCCCTCCCTTCTCCTTACCCACGTATGCAGGAGCTTTGTGCACTAGGCTGCCCTTTAGTCATGCAAACGAAGATGCTTCTTCCTGTTGTTAGCCTCTGACTAAAGATTGAGACACTTTAGCTATTGTATAATCTGGAGGAGAATTAGTTTGTTGAGAGAGTTCAGTTAATTATGAGAGAAGGAATTCTTCCTCACCATGATGCTATTGCTAGGCCATGCTGGGTCCGCTGGCCACACCAGACTTCTGCCTTCCGCTGTCTGGTGATTGCGAGTCCTTGTAAACAACACAACAGGCATACACTCTCAACAACGTTTAGCAGCAGTTAGTCGCAGACAATGAGGCATCTCTTTGGAGTACGCTTGGCCGTTGATTGGTTCGTCATTTTCTCCGGTAGCTTGGGATTAGATTTAGTAGAGTGTGCGCGATTATCTACTCTACTAACAAGGCATCTCCGTCGAAACAGTGGCATGCTAGTATTGTCTCTTGTTTTTCTAGGGGAACTGTTTGATTCAAGTATAATAATCCATGCACTAAGTCTTGATTCGTGTTCTCTGTACCCTTAAAAAATGTAGAAAGCAGTTGCAGATTGATTTGGATGGAGAGAAGTCTTTCAAGGTTTGCGAGATATAGCTTTGATGATAATTGATCTTTGAGATTTACACTGATCTACAGTTTTGACACTCCATGTACATGATACGGTTGAAGGCAGCCAATTCACTGACTGGCTTTCTCTATGCACCAAAGTCCGAAAGATGCGTGGAGATGGATGGATGCAGTCAATTAACAGTTCCAACGCTATACAAACATTCATGTAATGCAACAGGGGGACGCTACATTGGCTGATGCTTTTGCAAACCTGCTAATCTAAGGATGTTTACAAAAGGGCAGCCCCGGTGCACGAAGCTCCCGCCTATGTGGGGTCTGGGGAAGGGGTGGGCCACAATGCCCTAAAGTAGGCAGCTTTACCTTGTATTTTTGCAAGAGGCTGATTCCACGCCTTGAACCCGTGACCTCAAGGTCACATGATGACAACTTTTACCATTGCGCCAAGGCTCCTCTTCAATCTAAGGATATTTATATGAATCAGATAACAAATTGAAGCAAAAACTAAGTGGATGCTTACCTCCAGCCATAGCAGATGATCCAGTAGTGTTTTTAAGGGTTCTTCTAATTCTTGGCAACTTGAAGGGGAGCCTTGGCGCAATGGTAAAAGTTGTTGTCATGTGACGTTGAGGTCACGGGTTCAAGGCGTGGAATTAGCCTCTTGCAAAATGTAAGGTAAGGCTGCCTACTATAGGTCCTTGTGACCCGCCCCTTCCTTGGACCCCTCATAAGTGGGAGTTTCATGCACCGTGGCTGCCCTTTTTTTTCTAATTCTTAGCAACTCATGATGATGGACAAATCAACAGAGAGACTAAATTGCTGGAATTAGGGGACCCTTAAATATACATGTTAATAGCAGTTATCCTTTCATCAAGAATACTAACTGTCTCAAAATAGTTATTCATGAACAATGAAGAAAAAAAAATGTCATCATCAATGGCGTTTAGACTAGCAACTACGTACCTGTCAATACCATGATACCCATGTTCACTTTAAATTCTAAATGTTAAGGACCATAGAAAAAGAAAATTTCTAATGGATTCAAAATCAGATCAATTAAGGTGAATCCACTAGGTTGCAATGGGCATGCCTTTTTTAAAAAAAGACAGCCTAACACACAAAGCTCCTGCATATAAAGGGTTTGTGGAAGGAAAATATCACAAAGGGTCTATAACATATAGCTTTACCCTGCATTTTTGCAAGATACTTGTTTCTATGTCTCAAACCTGTGACCTCTAGATCACACTAGTCGACTCTACCATTACGCAAAGCTCTAATTCATTGATGTAAAACTTCTAAATTGGCTAAGATTATTCTAACCCATCCATTAATAGCACTTGAGCTGAGACAAGGTGAAACAATATCTCTCATCTAATTTTTAGTAGTGCTTGAGAAAAGTTGAGATGAAGATCATCTCATCTTAAATTGAATTTCCAGTCATCTCAGTTTATATCATTACCCTAATGCGGTCATTTGACGCCAGTTAAGTCTTCTCAAGTTAAATCTCATATCATCTCACGTCAAGTGAGCTAATTTCATATCAAGAACGAATAACCCCACGTAATATAATGGAACAATATCACGTGGCATCGCCGTGTAGTACGTTTATTAGATTTTTAACACAAAAAAGCGGCAACTCTGTAGGGTTTTAGAATCTCTGTGGGTTTTAACAGCCGCAGGAAACACACAGAGAAATAAAGAAAGAAATCGGAAGACAGAATTCAAGGTAAAATTTCCTTCTTTTTTTTTTCATTTTGATTTTGTCTCTGAGATGGGCAGAAACTCCAATCCTCTTATTTCCCCTTTCTTCCAGTGATTTTTGAACTAAAGATTGCTTTTTGTTTCCCTTTTCTTTTGAGGAAGTGATCCTTCCTTTCTTCTTTTCTATGTGTGTAAAATTTTAGTTTCTAATTGAGGAATTTGGGTCACTTGTTTGTGCTCTGAATTGCGTGGTAGAGACGCCAGCATCCACGAGAAACTGTGTTTTGAACAGTTCATCAGAAACTGACAATAAGTAAAACAAATGGGGTCTAATATTATGGAAACCTGCAGGTAGGCGGAGATAATGATGGGTGATATATGGGCAATTGAGATGGACTTTACATTTCTTTGTTATATTTCAATGGGTAGCAGAAGAATCTGAATTAGTTTGGTCACTGAAATGGGTAACTTTTGTTTTGTATTGAAAGTTCCAACTGCATTTGGCACATTGGGTCTTCATCAGAGTTGGGTATTTTTCACTTTACTACCCTTTAATTGCCAGGCAAGGTAGTGGGTTAAGTGGCATTTTGTGTTGATTCTCTTAGTGTTCGATGTACAGTACTTATAGAAATTGTGGGTCTATGCCGCTTATTTTCCTTGAAACTTCAGCTGGAAATTATAAACCTTAACTTTAGTTGGTTTGTACCTTGCGGGACTATTATCATCTGCTGATAGAAAATACTATCTGTATTTTTCATGCTCCCATTGAATGAAATGAAAGTGCCAACCACGTAACCAAATTGTCAATATTCATGAGACAGCCTTTACTTGCTATCTAGGTTCCGTTATATTTCTCTTTAATTTAAATGGGTTATAGTGAATGCAAGAACTTGTAAATTGAAGTTGAACTGACCATAAACTGGTAACAATCATATTCATTGGCTCTTCTCGGAATGGCCTTCTCATTATGGTGTTCAGTTCTTGGTTTCTCCATTAACTATTTTCTTATATTTCATTGACACATTTGTTGAAATCTTAAATGTTCTTAACAGGATGTGGTTTATTTACCAGTTGTTATGAGAGAGTTCTTCAAGTAGCACTTGGAATTGCCTTTTGATTTGCTTACTTACAATCTTCACATTATGTTTGTGTCTGCTAGATCATAAATTGTCAGTACAAGGAGAAAGATGCATGTTTATAGTGGATCAGTGACGGGTTCCTTGAACCAACCACTTTGGAGTAGGGTTTCTACCTTTCCTCATAAGGTTTCTTCTACTTGTGAATTCCCATCTCATATTAGGCTCAATATTTCCAAGCCATGTAAAGCTTCCCAGCTAGAAGGAAGCTTGGTGACAGGAAGGCCACCCCCCTCTGTATCTGTTCCTGTGCCTGAAATTGGAGGTACTGGGCCTTTTTTTTCTTATCTGTCTTAACTTTCCTTTCAACCTAGTTCATGAGGGAATTTACTCTATTTTCATGCTTGGAAAGGTCTAATATTTAACTGGTGCCATCATTTTCTCTAGCACAACTTACAAAGAAATTTTAGGATCATCATGATTTCTATGTTGATACCAAGTTCTCTTTGAGTCATACTGCTGTATGATTTGTGGAACTCTTTATTTTGGATCCATTTTCTTCTTGCCATACTTTTTTGGCCTAAAAAAGATCCATCAGTCTGTGTATGTTTAACTCTGAAGATAAAAAGGAGCCATCAGTTTGTGCATGCATGTTTACAAATTTGAAGATAAATGGCCTTAGAGTATTGAACTACATAACTTTCTGCCATTTTGAGTTGGTTCATACTTAATAGAGGTATGAAGAAGCGACATTATTCATTAATTCATCTTGTGTTCAAGATGTATGTTTATGTACCAATTTTAAGTTCACAGGCTCTCTCTGTGATTTTCTGGTGAGATATCTGGGGATCAGGTCCACAATTTCCTCTTGATCTCAATGACATTTTTTTAAACCCTGCCCTGAGCAATACTTCGCATCCGTTATTTGTTTAGTAGATGTCTTCACAAGTGACCAGGATTTGTCAATGGGCAGCTGATTGGTTTTATATAAATTTATACACTGTGGAAGTAGCATATCCAACTTTAAGTAATAACTGGTATTTTTGTTTAATCATTTTTTTCTGTTATTTTATTGTTTTTAGCTGTTCCAGGTAGCACCTCCATATATAAAGCTATATACACAAATTTTTACCCCTCTAAGCAGTGGCACACAAATAAGTATTGTATTGATATTTGTGCTTCTTTTTGGATTATAAAGTCTCGATCAAAGTCATGTTTTTTGGTGTCCATACCTTACCCTGTTCATGGTCTCCAAGCAAGAAGCTGGCTGTCTTGGAGCATATGTGGGTGCCAGATAGCTCTTAAAGGTTTCTCTCTTTCTGTCAAAATCAATAGTGCTAGATACATCTGTAACCATTCTCCTTGCAGTGATCTACATTTGAACGTGCCAACATATACTTGCTAGAGCCAATTTTAGTTGATGGCTGAAGATATGAGCCTATGTTGTGGAAAAATATTACAGCCGTGTCAAAACATACGCTTTATTCCGTACATACTTAAAATGTCATCTATTACACACATGTCAAGACCGATTAGATCCATGTGTAAGCATGCAGATGGAATGTAGAAGCATCCACAAACTCGAATCATCTTAAGAGCATTACAGGTGTGCATGTGCAGGCACTACGTTTGAATCTAGTATCTATATTTCCAAAGAAATTAAGAAGTATGAAAGGGTAGTTGGTGTCTTGGTTATAATTGTTGAGAACTAATGAATTTGGTGAAACATGCACACCTCTGTATCTTGTACAAGTATTTATGGTATGTGTGCTATTTTCTTGTATTCACGCAGATATCTATAGGCCCCAAAAGTATCACAGAAAAGAACCTCCCTTGGCAAACTGAATGTGAGCACAAAAATACCATTGATCTGTCAGTGCTAATTTGTTGCTTGCTTCTGTACTTCATGGCTTTCAGTTTGTGTAATACTTAGTTATGTCATCTTTATCTACCTACAGTAGTTCGATGGTGTTGTTGAGCTTTCATGTTTTAGTTGGTGGTTTACCATTTCTTTGCCTAGAAATGGATCAACACCATTATTTAATTGTTAACATATTTGTAGTTGTGAAGTAGTAATGGTTTAGGATTACTGAATTGTTGTTTTACCGATTCTTTGTCTGGAAATGGTTGAAAACTGTCAAGATCATTAGTTCTTTGCTATCGTGAAGTCATAATTGTAAGGGACCAACTAATGGCCAACTTCTAGAAATGGAATTGCATGTTCTGTTACTCAGATAACAGAAGTGGTATAAAAGATTTTACCCTGAGTGAAGCTGATCCTGACATTCATGCAATTATTGGGAAGGAAAAACAACGTCAGTTCAAATGCTTAGAGCTCATTGCTTCTGAAAATTTTACATCTCGGGCTGTGATGGAAGCAGTTGGTTCTTGCCTCACAAACAAATATTCTGAAGGACTACCAGGGAAAAGGTGTTCTGGGACAATTTAATATATGCTTCGTGATCTTGTTCTTCAGCTGATTCTTCATTTGTGTGTAACTAATCATTCCTCGTGCATTTTGATCAGGTACTATGGTGGCAATGAGTTCATTGATCAGATAGAGAGTCTGTGTCAGGAAAGAGCTCTGTCAGCATTTCGGCTGGATGGAAAGGAGTGGGGTGTCAATGTTCAACCGTTATCCGGTTCTCCAGCCAATTTTGCAGTTTACACTGCCCTTCTTAGTCCACATGATCGAATAATGGTAAGCTTGATGTTTTGCTTTGTTTCTATGTTTGGTTTATCCGGATAATTTTGCAGTCAGTCTTGTAGGCTTGTCTCCTTTTAGATTTGGTACACCACCTATCTTAAACTGTACTTGTAACTTAGGGTCTGGACCTACCTCATGGAGGGCACTTGTCCCATGGGTTCATGACTCCTAAAAGGCGGGTATCGGGCACATCAATTTATTTTGAGTCTATGCCTTACAGGCTTGATGAATCTACAGGTTGATACTCTCTCTCTCTCTCTCTCTCTCTCTCTCTCTCTCTCTCTCTCTCTCTCTCTCTCTCTCTCTCTCTCTCTCTTGCTGAATATGAATTTATGCTGGCATGGTTTGTTGTGTTCTTTACACTTCTTGTCGATCTAAGTTTAATTCTGACCACGCAAGCAGGGCTTGTTGATTATGAAATGCTTGAGAAAACAGCTATTCTATTTAGGCCCAAGCTCATAATTGCTGGTGCTAGTGCATACCCCCGAGATTTTGATTACCCTCGTATGCGGAAGGTATTGATCTTATGTGATTTTCTTTCTGATTGTACTGCTCAAGAAAATGCCTTAGCTCTTCCTGTCTGTATTCTACCTCTAAAATATTACATGAAATGTTTTGGAAGATAGCAGATGCCGTTGGCGCTTTCTTTATGATGGACATGGCTCACATAAGTGGACTTGTTGCTGCTTCTGTGGTTGCTAACCCCTTTGAGTATTGTGATGTAATCACTACAACAACACACAAGGTAACTTGATATATTCACATTTTTCTATTTCTAATTTGGTAGGCAGATTTAAAATGGTTTAAAAATGCTCAATTTGTTGGTTGGGTAAAATTTGCTCTAATTTGGTGCATCATGTGAGCAAAGACTACCTGTGACCTCGTTGTTATTTTCTAGATTTACATGCTAGACTGCTGTCTGAGTTATAGATGCAGTGGGAATCAATGACGACAAGAACTGCATACAAATGTGCAGTTTCTCAATATTAGACATACGTGCAGTCAATGTTCCTTGTGTTCTTTTCTTCTTATTCTGTTCTATCCTGACCATTGACTTTGATAATGTGGTGTTTGCTTTGGGTATTCATTTGCCACGTCATTCTGTTAAGAAAGTAACAGGGTTTCCCTATTTTCTCTATTTTGGTTTGGATATTTTCCTGTGTTTGAACACACACATCATATTGTTACTGTTGTTTGATCTCCACTGCTGTCCAGTGTATGTCCTTTTTCTGACTTTGAACCCACTCCAAGTATTACTTTCTGTACATAATGAAGGAAACACCAAAGTTATCTGCTATCTTTAAAAGGTTGTCCATCTTAATTATTACTCATGCATTTCAACTTGGTTTTCACCCTCAGTCTCTCTACTAATGTTTTAGGAAACATTCGAGGCATTCAGCCTGAGCTGTACTCCATCAATTCTCTTAAAACAGTTGAAGCATTCTGAGACAGATGAGGTGATACTCCCTCAATCGTCCTGAAGCTGAGGCATGAGCCTCATATGTCCACTTGCTGATGTCAATTGTGGCTTCAAAATATCGATTTTTCCACCTTTTTTCTGTTATCAAGTTTATGGCTAAGGAGAAAAAGAATAATGCTGTTGTACGAGCCACGTCAGTGTTACTTTAGATTTGTAAAGGTTTTTGCTTGCCGACACCAGCATTATGGAGAAAAATATTCACCCACAGCTATGTAGCAAACATGATCGAACCAAAATCCAGTACATCAAGGTCTACCACTAAATGTGAAATTTCTGCTGCATGGACATATTTCTCTCATGCTTTTCCCTTTCTCTTGTAATCTCTTAGAGAGAAACATCTGTGTTCTAATTTTCTCATATTCTTTTTAAGTTTCTGTGATGTCGTTCAGTTATTTCAAAGTGTGAAGCATATTACAAAACATTAAGGCTGTATTGCAGTTGTTATCTGACAAGAAGTGTTTTGCACTAGAATATGAATGAGAAGTTGTGACAGAACTGGATTTGCATTAGCTACTAGTGATTTATGGGTGGAAAATGGAATTCTATATATTTCTAAAAATTTTACTTTATTTTTTCTGGTCAACGTCCCTTAAAATTTTTTATCTTAGAAATCTTAGGTTTTATTTTTAGAAAATCAGTGAGTTTTTTAATCATATGCCTCTAAATCTACCTTATTGGCAGCCCCTTTATCTCAGGATGACATCTAATTTTTAAAATTATCTCCTATACAAAGGAAAGATACCAGTGGATAGCTTTTATCATATGTGCAACCCCTCTCTGCAGTGAAAAAAGAAAAAGAAAAATCAAAAGGAAGAAAAAGGAGAGAAAAGATGTTTGAACCAATCCAATCCTTGTCTAAGTTATAGTGAATCAATTCTTTTAAGTTGAATATTCTTCCATTCTTTAAAGTACATTTTTGTTGAAGTTGTTAATTTCATCATCTACGGTATGCTTGACAATGCCTGGTGTCTCTGTCATCTGGTAGAAATAAGTAACATTGAAGGGATTATGACAACTTCCTGATGGAATCTGTAGTCCAAAGAAAAAGTTGGCACTTTTCAACTGTTTGTTTCATGAAAGAAATTTACCCTTAACTTCCTAGAAGTTTGGTTGGTCCATTTTTAGCCTGACGCACCATGTTATTTCCTTGCAGTCCTTACGAGGTCCACGAGGTGGCATGATATTCTTCAAGAAGGCTCCTGTCCTGGGAGTTGATCTCGAAAATGTCATTAACAATGCTGTATTCCCTGGTTTGCAGGTTAGTTGAAGCAGTCTCATTTGGTCTGTAGGTTGCTTTTAAATTATTTAGACTCCATGTTTATGAGCTCTACAATTAAGTTTTTGCTTTTTGTTAATAAATCAAGCTTACTACAAAAAAGATTGCATCACAGTTAACTCTGTGTTTACAGGGTGGTCCTCATAATCACACAATTGCAGGGCTCGCAGTGTGCTTAAAGCACGCTCAGACCCCAGAGTTTAAGGCTTACCAGGCACAGGTACACTGCTTTCTTTCATGTTGAAGAATCCCCTGGTCACTTCTACCATCTTATTACTCATGTATGGTCCATCCTGTTTCAAGACTTGTCTGATGGCTTTTCTTACAGGTGGTATCTAATTGCAAAGCTCTGGCGTCTCGGTTGATTGAATTGGGATACAAACTTGTTTCTGGTGGGAGCGATAACCACCTTGTTCTCATGGATCTAAGGCCCCTGGTGAGCTTCTGACTTCTCCTTCTTGTGCTTATCCATTTACAATGGGAGAGCTGTCCTCGTATCTCTTCTATTGCAATTCTAAACATTGAAATGGATATTTTCCATGGTCGATATTTGGATCATAGTGCTCAACCGTGATCCGACTCAGGGTTTATGGTGAGCAACTGTTAAGTCATTTTAGCAACTGAAACTTGGCTGTTGCGTATGGGTTGATCCTTTTCCATTCAATTTTTGATATCGGTGTTCTCAAAGTGTGAACCAAATAGCATTTTTATTCTTCTTTAATTTAGCTGTTTGCACCAAATAAATCTTCATTGTCGACGAAGTTTTAAGGAGCATCAGCCAACTTTGAGAATTTGGCCAGAATGGCTGAGCTCTCTCCTATTGTTACTACAATTTCCGAGTTTAGGTGTTTGGATGTCCCATGTAGCAAAGTCTGCTTCTTCTAGTGGAAATTATTATTCCTGCTTGTATTTCATGCTGTTCTAGAAAGTTTCATTTTTTTTTTTCTTTCTTCTTCCCTTGACGTTATTGACTACTCTACAAAAGGGAATTGACGGGGCTCGAGTCGAGAAAATCTTGGACATGGGTTCAATTACTCTCAACAAGAACTCAGTGGCAGGTGAGTGAAATCCTACCTTTTGTACTCCTTTTCATTTTCTTTCTCTATCTCATCAGATGAGTACATTTTCTGAAGGTGATAAAAGTGCTCTGGTTCCCGGGGGCATCCGCATCGGAACACCCGCTTTAACTACCAGAGGATTCAAGGAGAATGATTTCATTAAGGTTGCAGACTTTATTCAAGAGGGTGTGAGGATTGCTCTGGACGCCAAGCGTTCTGTTGGTGGAACCAAGCTGAAAGATTTCATGGATTATGTTGAATCACCAGAGTTCTCTCAGCAGGAACAGATTTCAGACCTGAAACGAAGAGTAGAAGTTTTGACCAGCCAATTCCCTTTGCCGGGAGTATAAGATGAAGTTGGATGGAAAGCAGCTCATTAACTGGAGCTTTTTACCAGCAGATTTGGATTACCAGTGGGAGTAAGCAAGCATATCCCATTAGTATAATATCATGTACCAAATAAAGAAACCATGAAAGATCATAAATTCTGAATAAAAAATGTAGAAACCATTACTAAACGCAGCTCAAGCGATTCACCATGTTTTGAATGGCTTAGGTATGCTAAATATAAAATACTATGCTCATTCCATGCTTTCAGCTTATGTTTTTGTGAGGTGAAAATCATGACCATCAAGTTTTTAGAAAATTTTCACAGAGACAAATTCAGCCAATGCTTAAAGTTGGTACTTCAGAGATTACATACAATAATCTTGTGGTGCAGCTTTCTTTGCAACAAAGGGCAGCACCAGTGCACGAAGCTCCTGTGTATGGGGGTCCTAGAAAGGGGCGGACCACAAGGGTCTATAATACATAACCATATTTTACATTTTTTTTGCAAGAGATTGTTTTCATGCCTTGAACCCATGATTTCAAGGTCATACCACGACAATTTTACTGTTGCAACGAAGATCGTTTGTAAATGTCTATGTAAAGGCCGCAGCTAGAGGTTTAGAATATTGAGATGGCTTTGTGGAGCATGGCTTATCCGTAGCATGATCTACCACATAGATGGTTTGAATTTTAAAGAGTGGCCCTGCTTGTAGTTTGGCTGCTCATATTTTCAGTTGAAAATATGTTCTTACATGATGCAACTGCCCAAGGAGAGCCCTAAGCTAAACAGAGTACAAATATATACTGCAACCAGAGCTAGCCCAAGTCTAAGGCTTACTTGGCCTGTGGGTCAAAGGAGTTTACAAAGGGAAATGAACCCATGGTCAGAATATGTCTCGTTGAACAGTTTGCTACCTCAAGCAAGGGAACATACGAATGGGCTGAGAACTGAGCTTTGCCATGTTTCTGGATCCCTTCTTTTAGCAATGTTTAACAGAGCAACTGCCTTATGGCCTTGTAATTTCATATAATGGCTCACAAGTTTTGTTCATTCAGTTTTACAAAAATTAACAGTGTGGATCCGATGAATGTAAAAAAAAAAGGCAGCCCTGGTGCACGAAGCTCCCGCCTATGCACAGTCTGTGGAAGGGGCGGGCCACAATGGCCTAAAGTAGGCAGCCTTACCTTGTATTTTTGCAAGAGGCTGATTCCACACCTTGAACACATGACCTTAAGGTAACATGACGACAACTTTTATCGTTGTGCCAAGGCTCCCCTTCTATCGGATGAATGTGGCATCTAAAAATATTAGTCTATTAGCCCCGTGGGATGCTCGGGCGATCCATTTGTCTATTGATCCAAACACAAATTTAAGTCAAAATCTTAATTATTTTCTCTTAAGCTACCTAGGTATATTTAAGATATATATATATATATTTTTATTTTATGTCATTAGTTAGATAAATGTGCCTTCAAAGAATTTGCTTTATACTTCCTCTCTTTTTCAGTTATACATTCATCTCCTTCAGCAATCCCCAACATTTGTCTCTTTCTCTAACATTTTTATCTTTATCTTCTATTATTCTCATATATTATTAGTTAAGTGGGTTTTTAGAAGAGTCACTACAAGCTATCTAAGTGTTTTTAAAAATATTTTTTTATTTTTTTATGTCATTATTTTGATTAATGTGCCTTCAAAGAATTTGCTTTATACTTTCTCTCTTTTTCTGTTATACATTCATCTCTATCAGCTATCCCTATCATCTTTCTCTTTATCTTCTAATTCTACTTATTCTCATACATTATTAGTTAAGTGGGTCCTAGGAAGAGTCATTACACTCTCATAATTTTTTGCCTAACCTTTTCCATTTATTGTTGTATATATAAATATATGTTTACTAAAGAATATGACTCTCTCTCTCTCTCTCTCTCTAGAATCTTTATGATGCAAAACATGGCATTTTTTGCATTGAAAAAAATGCATATTGGACCACTTTGAATTTTTTTTAGTGATCCAAGCCTTTCATCTGGTTTGGCATTTCTTAGATAGCCAAGGTACCAAGCATCCAAGACCATGTTTCATGGAGCCTTAATGGCTGTAAAATAGATGGTTTTGAGCTTATTTTGTAATGTACGATCTATTTTACAACCGCAAAAGGTCAAGGAAATAAGATCTCAAATAGAGACGATGTTCGGCAACTTGGTTATATGAGACATGTCGAATCAAATGAATAACTAAATCACTAAAAAAGAAAAAAATGCAAAGTGGACCCAATATGCTTTTTTCCAATGCAAAAATAATGCAATATTTTGCATCATTGAAATTCTCCCTTTTATGTCTGAAATTTATTCTATATGTATGTATGTATGTATTGATATATATTGAAGAAAAATGAGATATGGGACTACTTTTTTATATTTTTTCATCAATCTAAGACGTTTAATTTGATTTGGCCTCAATTAGATGGTCTTTTTTCTGGGCCTCTTATGATCGTATAACGGACGGTGTAAAACCAAAAACTCTCTTATCATCTATTTTACGACAATAGAGGCAAAAAAATTGAAGAACTTAGAAATGTCAATGGATGTAAGTTTTCATACCAAAGGCATAATTTTAAGTAGAATTATATGAATATTTTGGATCGATGAAAAATATAAAAAAGTTGGTCCAAACTTCATTTTTCTTGAATACATATATGCTCTCTCTCTCTCTCTACTCAACTCCTTTGGCCCACATGTGAACTTTCAGCCGTAGATGTATCATCCCAACTATTAATCTTGTATGCATCGGGATCTAGGATCGTCCACTCAGGGAAATAGACCATATAGGGATGGATCTTTGATCACTTGAAGTTGCTTGATGAACTGGCTCAAATTATATAAGCCTTGCCAATCTGAACCCAAATTATATATAGTCAAGATGGTTATTGCTATCACTATTATCTGCATCATAATTACAAACCATCGCGTCTAGTCTATTTATAAGTTGATGCACCATACTATTTATATATCTAAGCCATTGATCATATTTGGAATGTCTTAGATAGGCTAAATACAAGAGTTTATGTCCATTGGATGTTTTCAACCTATGTTTCTTAACCTTCAAAACCATGATCATTGTATTTTAGAAATTTTCGAAATATAAAAAGGACGACCATTCGCAAAAACTTCCGAATAGACATCTTATATTTGATCTGAATTCCTTTCTGTTAAAGAATCTCTCTCTAGTTGCTCTGGAACAATTAAGAGACTCTCAAAACAAAGATGGGGTTGTGCTTTTGGTGGCAATTTCTTTTTCCTTTTTCTTTTTTTCAAGTTACCTAATTTTTGCATGATGAATGGCTTGGATTTTATTAAAAATATTAAAAATAATGGATGGACTATGATCTGAAGTCCTCCCCCATACCATTAGTTGTCTCTCTTGTGACACTATTTCTGGGAAGATCGGTGTTTGTTACCAATTGCACTAGACTTTGTTGGTTTGAAACCCTAATTTATAATTTTTATTATTTTATAAGAGAATAACTACAAAACAAATCACTCTCCCATGCAATCCTAAATTTAAATCTTATGGCCAAAGGAAAAAGTCGCAACTTGAACCTGAATACTTATACTAGACATTTTAAACATAAAGGAATATGAAAAAAGTGCTTTTGAGCGTCAATAGATTAGACCCTGCTTCAATTGTTGCCACTCATATTATGAGTTTGACTGGCATTAGCCTTTTTCCGGATCTCATATAATTATGCCAACAAATGTCTATAGGAGTTGGTCGCGGACAACTCGACATCTCCTGTGGAATGCGCTTGGTTGCAGGTTTAGTTCCTGCTTTCTCTTTGACATAGAATTAGATTTACGAGAGTGTGTCCTCAAGAATTATTTATGTGGTTTGCTTTGTAATTTTTTGCTAGACAAAAAAAGAAAAAGAAAAAAAAGAAGCTTATCAATTCTAACTAGTCTTCCACCCATGATATCTCCATTGTTAAATTAACAGGACCCACATTAACGGTGTTGATGGAATCTGGCGTCATATGCCTATCCAACCAATGGACAGAAATGTTTATCAGTGGGCCCAACCGCGCATTAAGCAAGTTGTAAGATATAACGACCGAGCGTTTCTACTTGCATTTAGGAATTTAAATTAAAAAATTTGTCAAAAAAGAAGGATAAAACGTGAAAGAGAATTTTCCTCGTGTTTTGGTGACGAAGCATTCAATGAGCGAAGGCGACGGCTCCTATAAATACCCTTTCAACTGCTCCCCCCTCTCTGCTCTCCTTTCCAACTTCTTTTCTGATCTCATTTTTTCCTTTTTGGCCATTTTGATTCACTGACGAGAAGGAGAGCTAGGGTTCCCAACGATCGATCCGAGTCCCTCCTCTTTGATTCTTTCCCTCCGCAATTTCCGACATGAATCCTGAATAGTGAGTATCTCTGTTCCCTACTGACCTTTTTCTTCTATTGATTGGTCGTGGATGTGGATTCGTTTTCCGCATGATTTCTGTGATTGTGTTTGTACTTTTGTTCATCTGAATCTGTGGAATTCGATATGTTCTGATGCGGATCTGTTCGTCCGTGGATCTGGATCTCGTAACCTTTGGTATGGTGCGATCGTTCATGCTTGATTTGCGTTTTTCTCTTGAATCTTGTGGGGGATTGTGAGGAAACGTTGGAGTTTCGTATGCGAGATTGTATGGGTTTATTTGGTTTAGTTGGTATTTGGAGATTTAGATGAGTGAATTTGTCGATATTTTGTTTTTTGGTTTGAAAAATTGGTTTGGTTTTGTTTCAGTTTTGGGGGCATCTGATTTGGCAAGTTTTTTGTCGGTGAAGTAGGTGAATTACGTTTTTGCCCTCATTTTTGTGAAATTCATGTCGATGAGAAGATAATAAGGCAATGACTGAGTAAATATCCAATCTGTTATGCAGGGTTATTTCCCTGTTTGTCGTGGAAATATTGGAATCTCAAATTGCTGAATGAATCTCTGTAAACTGAAAGAATTAATGTGATAATTGGACAAGTGTGGTTGTTGATAAGTCTGCTCTCGAGTTCTGTTTCCAATTTTGCCCAAGAAAGAAGAGTGTATCCCTCGGAACTGTGGCTTTAATTTTGGGGATCGGAATTCGGATAATTTACATCATGAAGACTGAAAATTGGAATATAATATAATGAATTGCAGTAATTTATTTGGATGATAGATTTTATCAATAATACTGCTACGTGTCTGGACTGTCAAAGCTAAAATCCTATCGGCTTGGTGACGGTAGCCTTTGTTGATCTGAGATGTAAATTGAATGGTTGCAAAAGTTAAAGATAAACAGTATAAGAAACATGCGCAATCAGGACATTCTAACTTGTGGAGTTTGGCCTATGGAAGATGGAATAAGAGTGTCAAGGGGTTTTTAACCGAGAATAGGGGCCATACTTGTCCTCTTAGCTGTGTACAAACCGGTTACTATTGTTTCGAACATTGGCTGAGAATAGTCACGGCATTGAATTTGATGCAAATCCAGAAAATCATAAATAAGTGACGAAATTTAGCAAAAACTAGGAAAAGAGGTAGAATACTGCAGGCACATTATGATGTGTTTATTGGAAACTTTTTTCTGCTCTGTAATTGCAATATGTGTATTTAGAAGTAAAAAGTCTTTACCTTATTGGAAACTTTTCAATTCACATTGTTGACAACTTTTTCCAAATATCTTTTAGTGGCTCTGTGAAGAAATTATTTCCCGTTCTCTTGAGTAGTGGCCTAATCATCTGCTGAATGATCAGAATTGTGATTTATATGAGCTGGAAATATTGATGTTAGTAGTATCTGTACATGATTTTGACACTACCATTCCAGCAATCATTGGTTACTGAAGGATTTGCCATTGACGAATTCAGCATCCCAGCAGTAGTGCATTATGGTTTGCTTGACTTATTTTGGAACCAGTAGTTCTATGATCAATGATTTGAATAAACGCTCTATGTGCTTTTCAATTTTTATTTCTTTAACTTGCACACATTTGGAAAAATGTTATAAATTTGACAAATTGTCCTACTTGACAGTGTACACCTACTCATGCACACAAAGTAAGTGATTATGCCTGTTCTATACCAGCATGAACAGTAATTTCTTGGTGAAACTGAGTTCTCAAATGCTTGAACTTCCTTTGAACTTCTTGGTTACTTCTGCAGTCTTATTGTTTTGCATTCTTGTGGCTGTGTCTCTTCAATTAAATTCTGTTCCTGCACTGTGGACTTGCCTCTGATATGTGATCCTGAATTAGAATGTTTCTAAGTTCAGAAGAAAAATGCCATTAGCTTTAGGATGTTTCTCTCAGGCTGTTCTTTCTCAAAAAGAAACATATCATATAATTTGGACGCTTGAACGGTTGGCATGGGATGTTCAAAAGTTATGCTTTGCTCTTTCCCACCAGTAAAGTGTTTTCCTTTGAAGTGTTTTATCCAAGGGGAGTTGATGAATTGTTCTTTTGCAGTGACTATCTTTTCAAGCTTTTGCTTATTGGAGACTCTGGTGTTGGCAAGTCATGTCTTCTGTTGAGATTTGCGGTAAGGCTCATTCACATGTTTTCTCCCTCTAATGTGCTGGTTTCCTTCTGTTACATAGAATGCGACTTTGGCTTCAAATATCATAGCAAGTTAAAATCTCGAGTGGGAAAGCTGTCTTAGATTGGTTGTCTTTGACAATGCAAGGCACCAGCTATTTATATCTTTTTATGGAAATGTAGAAGAGGGCAACTGAAGATTGCAAATGACTTTAAAAAATTGAGGTCTTAAATATGGCAGGCTCACCAGTTTTGGTTGCAAGTATGTTTCTCAAGGATAAGAAATTCTGAAGTGATGGAGATGGATAGATAGCTATTATATATAGACCCTCTAGGGTCTGCCCCGTCCCCGGACCCCACATACACAGGAGATTTGTGCACTGTGCTGCTTTATGTGATTGCAAGTTCACAACTTGCATGGATGATTCATATGCATTCAATTGTAACTGTAGGGGACTGGCTGCAATATTTTGCATCTTTGAGGAAGAAAAAGGGGAGAAGTATTATTTATTGGTTATTGCTACTGTGGCTGACCAAATATGAGCGAACAGAGAAAAGACATATATGGCATTTTAAAATTAACCACTTCACCTGTCAGTTATATCGTGCTGGGGACAGAAAAAGAATAACACTGAGTTTAGACTAAAAGGATATCTGTCAAAACTTAGGTGCCAAATTAGTGTTGCTCTTTCGCCGTTTCTCCTCCACAAAGCACTGGTCCTTTTTAACAGCTCCATATGATTTGTGCTTGTAAATGCACTAGAAAAACCCTAAAAATCAATTGTGGAACAGTAAGCTTTAGTATTGCGGGATGAGTTTTGCCTGCTGAATTATGCTTCCTATAGTCCAGAGTTTGTAGGCATCATTGCTTCAAGTTCATGGTGTTTGATCCAGTTTTTTTTTTTTTTTTTTCACTTGTTTCATTCTATCAGTTTCTTTTCCAAACAATACTTCACCAACCTGATATCAGAATCGCTCTGCCATGTGATTATTGTGGACTTATCTTAATGGTGTTCTATAATGTTTCATCATGTGAATTAGACATCATGATAATTGTAGCATTGTATTAGGCAACAGGAAGTTGATGGTTTACATACTAGTGATGTTTACAATTGCCGATCTGTTTCTTTAAGCACCTTTGTTTCATGTATGAGATTGAATAGGCCTTTTCAGTTTTATCTTTTAGACGAACTAATGCATACTCATTTATTGGATATGGTCAGACTTTTAGGCTCTGGTATGAATTCTTTTAGTGTTGTCAGATGACGTGTTAAATCTTTTAGTCACAGTTTTCCTTGCTATCTTATACAGGATGATTCATATTTGGAGAGTTATATTAGTACCATTGGTGTTGATTTTGTAAGTATATTATATAACCTTTCATTTTTCACTGAACGACTTATAGATGTTTTGATCAAGTATATAGTGGGCCAACTTGCTTTATATTTCTGTCTTCAGAAAATTCGGACAGTGGAGCAGGATGGGAAGACCATTAAGCTTCAAATTGTAAGTAATACTTTTATTATCTTCCAGTATCAAGCATAACTTTGTATCCTGATTGTCAAAGCCATTTCTTGTGGTTAGTGGGATACGGCTGGACAGGAACGTTTCCGGACAATCACAAGTAGTTACTACCGCGGTGCTCATGGTATTATTGTAAGTGATGCATCTTCCCTTTCGGTATTGTCACCTGCATATGTTAGAAGGAGATATGACAAGCATTCTTGGCCTTGTGTGGCAGATTGTTTATGATGTTACTGACCAGGAAAGCTTCAACAATGTTGAACAATGGCTTAATGAGATTAACCGGTATGCAAGTGAGAATGTGAACAAGCTTTTGGTTGGAAACAAATGCGACATGACAGATAAGAAAGTTGTTTCTTCTGATACTGCCAAGGTAATTTTAGTGCTTCATTCTAGCTTCCTCATTTCTTCTAGTCACAATCAGATGCAGGAACTGAATATGGTCATTGCATTCTCTTTGTTTTGTTTGTAGACTAGCACATACTTATCCTAATCTTTTTCTTACCCAAAGGCATTTGCTGATGAGATTGGGATCCCATTCTTGGAAACAAGTGCAAAAAATGCTACCAATGTGGAACAGGCATTCATGACCATGGCTGCCGAAATAAAGAACCGGTAAGTTGTCCCCAACAACTTTAGACTTGGAAGTGATGCCTATAATTTTGTTTATGTCCTGGGTGTGAACAGAATATTTGTATTTCAAACTTTTGGAGAAGTGTTGCACTTTGAGATCTATAATCCTGATTTTGAGGCGTGGAATGCCATATCCAACTACAAAAATGACTAAACCATCTGTGCATGTTTCCTGTTGCTACTGTAGGATGGCAAATCAGCCAGCCATGAATGCCAGCAGACCAGCGACTGTGCAGATGAGGGGGCAACCAGTTGTCCAAAAGGCCACCTGTTGCTCCACCTGAATCAACTCTTCAGAACAAATTTGGAAACCTGCTTCCAATCGAGACATGTTAGGAGTCACGAGCGGTGGTGAACAACACAATTGGAGGGTTTGGGTTTGCAGTCCACCTTAGTAGCAACCTTTATGTGCATAGAAGAAAAGCCAGAGAAGCATGCATGGCCTGTAAGTGTGACCACAAGCACATTTTTAAATTGGATTCAAAATGTCCGTGGCTTGTGACTGAAAACTGAATCAACTGTAATTCATTTCGTAAAGTGTTAGTAATTGTTGCCTGCTTGGTTTCTTAAGGGAGAGGTCTTATTGGCATTACTTTACGTGCCTGCACATTGCCTTGACGAGCATTGGCTTCGCTTCACATTTTTCTCACTTGTACTGAAAAGTGTATCTCCAGTTTCAAGTTTGGTCGCAAGGTCCACTGAGCCATGCCTGCTGCACTTCCAAAACCCAAAAACGTCTTCATTTCTTGGAAATTATCTACCGGGAAGCATCTCTAGAAGTTATTTTTCCAATTGGCCACCAGCACCGCCAAAGATGATGTTTGTTGTGCCAGTGGCTATATTACCTCTGGAGATTAAGTTTCTTCTGGCATTTTTACTTTGTTATCTTATTAGATAATTTCAGGGTGTTCTTGCCTGTCTTTAAACTAGATCGAATTGCAGAATCTACCAGTTGAGTGGTAAGTTCTCCTTGAAAATACCCAGTTTACTTCCCAGTGATGGAAGAGCACAAGTAGTAGAAGTCCGAAATGTTTATGTGAATAGTGGATTGCATTCAGCCTGAACCAAATTCATTGGTGGCCATTCACCATCGCCTTGGGGAACTGAATGGATTTGCTGATCCTCGTGGAACTTAACTCCTGTTTGTTTCTCTTGTTAATCTCGTTTTCTCTTAGATTTGAAACTGCACTGGATCGGCATGCCCATGGTCAGCAAGTGGATTTCCTGGAAATGCCGGAGGATTGGGGTTCCTTCAGATGACATCTGTGGAATTTTCAAACATCCTCTATGGCAAGCATGCAAAACTTTACTGCATCCTGGTGAAAGTCCACGCTTCCACCCCCCTTTCATGCATAGTGAAAACTTTTCTTGTAGACCTAAGCCATTCATCTTGTTTGGAATAGCTTGGATACACTAGAGATTAAAATTTATGCCCACTGAATGTATTTTGCCTATCCTCCGTTTCATGAAAATCATGATCATTCATTTTTAGAGTGTGTCCGTCTAAAAAAGAATCTTATCGAAACCATCTCTTTGAAACCCGCTATAGACGAGTCATATTTGAAAACTTTCTGCCATTATATGGTTCTAAGCCTTTGATAGTGCAACAATTGCTTATTGACTTTCTAACCATGTCTTTGGAGACCAAATTCAATTCTTACAAAACAACTAATTTTGGTCCATAGATACCACTAGACAAGAAAAAGGGTAAAGTCATGCCATAGATGAACTAAGTAAGAATATACATTAGGTCTTGGGAAGCGTACATGCTCAATAGGAGGTGTACATGCCCATTTTTTCATGCAAGAAATTTTTTTATTGCAGATCTAAGCTGTTTATTATGTTAGGAATGACATAAATAGGCTATAACGTAAATATCATACTCCTTAAATGGTTTTAGACTAGTATTTATTTAAAATTATCACATATTTCTATTAATTGTTTCAAAGACCCTAACAAGTTGTTATGATTATCCAAACTCATTGATTTCTCAAGGTTATCTATTTTTTGGCTTTTGTCCTTTTTACTCTCTTAATAGCAGTTTACCAAGGGTTGAAATGAGGTCAACTCTTCAGCTCATCACTCCCATATCTCTTCATCTTTAACACCCCTGCTTTCTTTGGATTCTACATCAGAATTGAATTTCTCCTTCAGTTTCTCATTTGAGAAACTCTAGGAGTTGTCCCATGGAGAAAACAAATAATGAAGCTAGCTAGCTCTAGACAGAAAATCATTGAGAAGGTGGTTGATGGCTTTAGTTTTCAACTGTCTCCTCCTACTCTGGTTTGCATACGAAGCATTCATTTGTCAGTGTCTTGTTTGATTTCTCTTTTTAACGAATTCATCAATTTCAATACTGTTTGAAAAATTATAAATATACCCATTAGCAGGGTGCCATTTTGATGCTTTTGGAAGTGTCAAAAATCAAACGGGTGTTCATGATTTTTGAAACGAGTGTTCCTATCAATACCTTTCTTTTTCTTTTGTTTTCGGTAGTAAGACGTACAGCCACGAGCAGTACTGCAAAGTGGCTCGGAAAATGTAGGTAACTAAGAGTGAGATTTAGATCGGGTTCCAGTTTGCTAATGATGGCCAGCCTCTCTTTCACATCAATTCTGTTGATTAATCTTGTGGAGCATTTGCCGCACAGATGCCTGATGAACATAAAAGCTTGTTCTTTCCTTTTTTTACACTCGTAATCTCTACCTAGCTTTTGCCTACTAACAAATGATAAGTCTTAATGAACTATCTAGGAGGGTTCCCACGGTCCACCAGTCTTATGCACAAGATCCTAAACAAAGTCCAGGGAGCCCAGACCCAACTTCCTGGCTTATTGTTTCTCAATTCAACGTGCAGTAGTCAAACGATCTTGGACATGGAAGAATCAGTCACCGCTCACCACTAGATCTTGTCCCATGATCAACATTATATATCCCATTCATTTCACTTATATAATTGCTCCATTGCTTATCGTACTAGTTCAAACAATGCGAAGCGATTCCACTTTTCTGCTTGAGATGACTCCATGGATGCTGGTGCATAACGTCTGGTGTGTAGAGATGACTTGGACTTCTAGATTAACATTTGTTAATGGACAAAACGAGAAATTTTGACTGTAACGAAAAGCAAAACCAGACTGTTTATTCTTACATGAGCATCATCTTCTAACGAGTTCAGCTTTGCAGCAATTACAGCCACACTCAATCCTACTCTACCCTAAAGAGGCAAGGATGCCCTGAGATGGGGGCAAGGACTTCATGATTAACACAAACGTTCTTCCATAAATGAGATGAAGCAACCTCTTATTGCTTCAGAACTTTGCCACTTACAGGTGGAAGGCGATGAAGGCCCAAACACAGCCCATGTTTGCATACATTTTCATCATATTGGGTTGGGCCTTCTGACAGGGTGCAGAATCCAAGGGATTTTCAGGTTGAAGCTTAGCCATCCCGGGTCAGCAAAAGATGTAAAATACAAGATTTAAAGAAAAAGAAGGCATCAGAACAATAGTGTTAAGGGAAAGTCCCCAGATAAATATAGAACGTAACCTGACCAACAACCAGATGCCACCCAGTAGCTGCAAGTCCAATAATAGATTGTACACCAAGAGAATATTTCGTTCAAACTGGAAAAGATGATTTAATTCAAACCCTTCAACAAAAGCACAACCAGTAACTTGTGCAAGCAAATATGTAAGTCTCTAATCTCTTTCATTTCTAAGATCTGTCTTCTAGAAAATCCAAAAAGGAAGGAACATTCAAGAGGAAAAACGAGCCACAAAATTTTCATGCCACCACTCACTTGCTCGCTTGCCTGTTCCTCTTCTTAACGCCAGACTTAGCAACCTTAAGGCTCCTGTGCACTGCACTCAACCTTGCAAGAGCTGCATTCTTCAGATCAGGCCTGTAGTGATTGTCTGCAACCTGTTGCAAGAATTGATCATCAGGATGTGAGGAGCAAATCATCAACATCATCATCATCAAGACCTTATCCCGATTAGGGGTCCGTATGAGGAACAGATGATAAAACAAATTTAAGATACTTCTTTGTTCATTAAAAAGGTGGTGGATTGCAAAGAAAGTCTCAACATAGTAAGATTACAGGTGATTTTTTTCCCCTTTTCGCCAGACTACCACACTACTCTATTTCAAGGAACTTACCATTAGTGCTATTACCAGTTCATAAAGCCATCATTAGCTCAATCAGAAAGTAATGCGCATCCATTATCCAAACAAGGGAGTGCAGAAAACCACCTTAAATCACTCTAATCTAACTGGCATCCCTCAAACTGACAATCGTCAAAATTCACTGCAGAGTACATGGCCCACCTTCCGGTCCAAATATACAATGAAAAGATGCTACAACTGATAGCTGTTTCTGGCCCCAGGTTGAAAGTTTTTGCCTTATTGAAAAATATTGTCATATTGACATAAATGTCAGCATTGTATATTCTTAAAATGTAGGAACCACCATATCCAGCATATTCAACCCAAATACCGTACATTTAAATAAAATGCACAATTACCAACATCAAGGACCAGATGAACACATGACATAAGGCAACATTTCAAACAAGCTCAGAAGCCAAGCGTATCAGGTACATTTCATTGAAGATCATATATGTTCTTCTTACATGTTAGCTGCTCATCACTGCCATAAAAAGATAAAGAAATCGGGAAAATTTTAATCTATTCTTTATGAAGAAACACAGGAACAGAGGTTGAAGAAGAGAAACAACCACGAAATCCCATGAGAGAGAGAGAGAACAAGTACATGCAAGTGACAAAATTTGTGATTAGAAGTTTAGAACCCATAATTGCCAAGTGACATCGCGATCCACCCATCAAAATTAACAAAAGCATCAGGCATCCAAACATAGCAACATTTTAACAGGCAAGGAGGGTGAACAGTACTGCAAGACAAATGGAAATGCTTAAACTTCATATCGAGGGTTAAAAAGATGGCAACAGACCAAAGTCCTATTTCATATCTCTGAAGAAGAAAGCTTCACCTTTTCATAAGAGGAAATGTTTGTATAGGCGATAAATATGACAAGATGGATACTAGGCATACAGTAACAGACACCAAAATGCAGAATGATCAACTTTAGAGAACACAAGATGACATTGAACAAGAAAACAAGTATGTCAAACAAACAAGCTCAGAAGCCAAGCCAGTTATATTTCCTTTTAAGTCCATCTTGAAATCGCTCCTTACGTGTTAGCTGCTCGTCACCGGCAAGAGAAAACCAAATAAGTAAACAATCCAGAAATTACTTCAGAGTAAGAGGCAAGGAGAAGATGTGTTGTAGGCTGGACAAAAACGAAAAACTTTGAACAGATTCCTATAATATAAAGAAATCCTCAATAAAAAATGAACAAATCTGTAACAACATCAGCTATTCTCATTCTTAAGGGCCTTGAAGGATCGAAAAAGCTCCACATGTGAAATGAAAATGATCAAGCAAGACCAGCTTGGTTTTTAACTTTCTATAGCTTCCAGATGCAAGACTTATATGCTATCCAACAGAGCCAGCTTTTGCCAAGCTATATGAATATCTGCAACTATGTATATCAAAGCAGCAGAACACAACTGAAAACATGGAGATACAACTAGCCCTCAGCCTTTGAAATCCCAGACCGCTAGAACCTAAGCCTAAGCCCAATGAAACTAGGCAAGAAGCATAAGCCTTTTCACACCAATCCCAAGATTAACTGCCTGAAAAAACAAATTCCAGCAACAACAAGGAGATCTAGGAGCAATGCGTTTACACGTTTTCACATGGAAGAAAGATCACATTGGTAATGTACTACTAAGTTCTATTTTGATTTGTCTCCTAACCACTATAAACATGTCATCATTTTCAAACTAATCGAAGATAATAAATCCAACAAAAACAAGTTGCAGCATAAAATTACAAATACTTCAGACAATGTAGTTTCTAAAGCGATGAAGCATCAACAAAAAAGACTCTCCTAGAAATTAAAATCCTACACATTAATACCTGATTAATGACGACTTTGGCCATCCTACGGAACTCCTTCTTCATAACGGACTTGTGAAACAGATTAGCAGGCTGGTTCTGCTTCTTTGTCTTGGTAGTGGCAAGGACAACTGAGAGATCTTTCCCTCCCGGCTGGATAGACACAGTCTTCTTGTTTGCTAGCCCTGAAAGTCCAAACAGCACATAAGAAACACAAAACAAAAAGAAATGAAAACGCAAAGTGACTCCAAAACAGAATATTCCTATACCAGAGTGCTTGTAGGAGTTGAGATTGTAGAGATTGTTGCTCTCCTTGCTGAACTGCACCTTTCCGTCACCATTTCCAAACTCCTTCACGAGAAAGCAGTTGTTCTTCTTCACTATCTCCCAGATCAAATCTCCAGGAACTGTGGCCATTTTATCTATCTACAAGGAAAGCCCAAAACAATCATTCAGAAAAGCAAACAAAAACATAAACTACCAGGTATTCTCAAAGGAATAGCACAGAACACGGAAAAAAGTGATCAGATGAACAGCAAAATCACTGCGGGTTTACAAAAAAGAGAGCATCAAAACCTACCAAAAGTCTTAAAAAATGCAAATTCATGAAAATCCTAAAGGCCAGATCAACATCTAACAATAATTCCAACTAGATCAACTAGTTGGAGGATCAAGCAGATACTTAAAAATCGTAAGACACATAGAATTTGGGCAAAATAGTGAAAGATCAAATCCTAGAAAAACTTTTACATTTACAGGAAGAAAGAGTGTAAAAACATCAAGATCATAAACCAGGAAGATTTTAACGAAGAAAGAGCTATTACCTAAGAGGAAGGGGAAGAAGATTCAGTCTCTTTGGCTTCTTCCAGCTTCAGAAGACGGGAAATACCTTGAACTACCACCTTATAGGTGTGTCAAAACCCTAAGGGCATGGTGGAATACCTGAAGTGCCTATTCTTTTCCTTTAATGACATTTAACTCCATGCATTTTCTCCCCCAAAAAAATGCCCTTTTTTTTTTCTTTTGTCTTTTCGAGTTTTATTTGTGAAGGTGAGCTTGGCGCAACGGTAAAAGTTGTCGTCATGTGACCTTGAGGTCACGGTTCAAGGCGTGGAATTAGCCTTTTGTAAAAATGCAAGGTAAAGCTACCTACTTTAAGCCATTGTAGCCCACCCCTTCCCCAAACCTCGCATAGGTTGGAGCTTCGTGCATTGGGGCTGCCCTTTTTGAGTTTTATTTATGATTTCTTACATTACCAAATTTCATCCCACTTAAAATGATATTAATCTATTCTCAGTTGAGCTGAAAATTAGAATCGTCAAAAGATTCAAAACTAGTGGTTCAGATCATCTAAATATATTGATTTTTTTTATAGATTATCTAATTTATATATCCTAAGCATGAATTGCTTGCCTAGAGATGGAGCTTATGAGCTTCTGCTCTGCCAAGGACTCTTTAACATTTTAGACTTCTTTTTTTTAATCTCATATTCATAGACCCTCCGTGGTCTATCCTTCTAGACCTTGCATATGCAGGAGGTTCGTGCACCTAGTTGCCTAATGTCACACTCTCTTTTGAAATTCTAGTGTACATTTATTTACGGGACCCACTTTCATGATAATCTCAAGTGTTCATCTTAGCTATTTTGCAATAGATGTGGCTTGATCCAGAAATCACTTGTGTTAGATGGCTGTACTGTAACTTGTTTTAATTCAAAATCAATGGGTACAAAAATTAATGTTATTAAAAATACTTAAAATTTTCAACGTTTGAATTAGTTGGAATATATGATTTTTGAGACATGGCTCATCTGGAGCAAGAAGCTTAAGATTAATGATTTTAAAAAACATGAGCTTGCATATGTAGGAGCTTTGTGAACTTGGTTGCCATTTTATATTCTGATCCCTCTGGTAATAATGCCTCACTCTCTTTTGAAATTCTATCGTACTTTTATTTAAGGGGCTCACTTTCATGATAATATCAATCGTTCATCTTAGCTATTTTACATTAGATGAGGTCTGACTGAGAAATCACTTATATTAGATGATTGTACTATAACTTGTTTTATTTCTTAAATCAATGTTACAAATATTAATGGTATTAGAAATAGCTAAAAAATTTAATGTTTGACTCATTTAGAATAATATAATTTTTGAGACGTGACTTGGACCCCACACATACTTTTACCATAAAATCGTAAAGAGATGGTGTAGCATTAGTACCATCAGTTCCCCTTTTATAGGAAAAAATTGTTTGAAAAACCTTGTATTCTTTATTTTCTTTCATTTCTACCCTGAACTCTAATTCGATGAAATTGCACCCCCAAATCAATTATGCTCTAAGTAGAAATGTAAGTGGCCTTTAATATTTCTACCAAGTCAGATGCAGACATGGCAGTTGACTTCTGACTTGGCTATTGACTTACACTATGTGGGTCCCCCGTCTCTAACTTTGGGTCCCATAAATAGTACAGAAACTTCCTTCTTACAGAAATCCTGGCTAGAAGAGAACAAAGCAATCTATCTATTTGGGGTCCAGAGAAAAGGAGGACCACAAGGGTCTATAGGCAGTCTTACCTTGCATTTTTGTAAGATGCTATTTTCACAACTTAAACCCGTGCTCTTAAGGTTACATGACATAACTTTTACCGTTGCGCCAAGACTCCAAAGTTGGCAAGAATGATCTAAAAAATTGCAGAAATGGTGTTTGAGCAATCCACTTCCCTTAGATTTAAGCTTCTATACCATTCAATTGTAAGTCTGATGCCCAGACAATATAGGCTATTTGGGACGTGTTCAGTAGCTGTTTGCATGTATTTTGAGCTCCTTTTCACTCAGAGATCTTGTCTGCTCTTCAAGTGACTGAATCTTTGCTTTTAGCTTCATGATCATGGTAGCAACTAACTGTGACAACTAAGACCAAATGTTAACTATATGCTTACAAACAAGTGAGAAGAATTTGTACCATGAAACCAAGCTCTTACATGGCATTTCCTCATATAGATTATGTGCAATTTTAATTTTGATTAAGACAATTAGAGGAAGAGTTGGATAAGAATTTCCATCCTTGAAAGCTTTTCATGACTTTCCAATGAAAAGAAAAAATGCATGCTAGGCTCAATTTTTATAAATTGTCAATGATCCAAACCATTCATCTCATTCTGGCTGTCCTAGATGCCATATGTACCCAAAATCTTATCTATTGGACACCTTTAAAATCATACTTGCTAGACCTTTTGAAAAAAATAAAGGACACATGATTTTCATTGCAGATTTTTCAATTTTTAATTGTAAATGGGCAATGATATATATATTATCTTTTAATTTGGGCCACCTCTTTTCTTTGTCTATTTGTCTGTATCTCTCTCTATAGAAAAATGTGTATGTATCATCATCCTTGTAATATTTTTTCTTTTTGAAAAGTGGTGATATGTTGGGCTGTGGGTAAGGGTAAAAGTTGTTGTCGTGTGTGACTTTGAGGTTATGGGTTTAAGGCGTGGAAATGGCCTCTTGCAAATGCAAGATAAGGCTGTGTACTTTAGGCCCTTGTGGTTCGCTCCTTTTCTAGACCCTGCATAAGCGGGAGCTTCGTGCACTGGGCTGCCC
Source organism: Warburgia ugandensis (assembly GCA_035236585.1). Taxonomy (NCBI): domain Eukaryota; kingdom Viridiplantae; phylum Streptophyta; class Magnoliopsida; order Canellales; family Canellaceae; genus Warburgia; species Warburgia ugandensis. The sequence goes on from CP141133.1 coordinate 14,070,303, forward strand.
TTTAAATCCTTTTTCAATTGTTAAGGTTAGTGATATGCACAACATGAAAAATAGGCAGGACACCATGCTACCTCTTATTTTAGATTTTTTTTTCTTTTTTTGAACAAATTATTCACTTAAAAATTATGATACTTGTGTTATTTTCTAGTTAATAAACCCCACGTGATATATGTAGGCCCATCAGGTACAATAAGTATAAACTATAAAAGCATATTTGGATGCTATATTTTATGATCAAAAGACCCAGAAATCTTGTCTAAACTATGTTAGAAGATCTAAACCATTCATAAGCATGTAAGAGTTGGACCCACATATTAGAAGTTCTAAATCATTTCAAATCATAGGTCATATAAGCTCTAATCCTATGTACTAGAATATCTAAATAGTTAAAATCATACATCACGTAAGGGTTAGGCGCACATTTTAAAAGATCTAAACCATTCATATCATAAGCCATGTAAGAGTTTGGGTCATAGGTTATCTAAGCATGGCCAATGATGACAATAATTTATATTTTCTAAAATATGGGCCGACATGGAGTTATTATTTGTAAAAGATGCATGGCTTATAATTTTAAGACTACCATATAATTTAACATTTTTGGGTCATAGATTTAACGATTTAGATCTATAAAGTATCAAGACTATATATTCTTTTATAGTTATTACTCTTTGTAGGTGATGGGCACAGAGTTACGAAGCAAACTGCTTAAAAGTATATCCTAATTGCTAAATCTACTTGAAATCTCCCCAACAAAGGAAAAGTGCCACTTCGAACCTTCAGCCAAGTGTAACAAGGAGAGGTGCCATGATGTATCCGACTACTTATGCTAGACGGATTTCTGCCCACATTAACTAGAAAATAAGGGCAGCCCCGGTGCACAAAAGCTCCTGCTTATGCGGGATCTGGGAAAGGGGTGGATCACCACGGTTTATAGTATGCAGCTTTGCCTTGCATATTTGCAAGAGGCTGTTTTCACGCCTTAAACCAATGACCTTAAGGTCAAACAACGACAAGTTTAACTAGAAAATGACACCTGTTATATTTCTTAAGCTATGGGATTTCTACAAATGATCGTGAAAGCAACATCTTTAAGAAGATCTATCCAACTACAGATGGACAATAAACATCTACACCATCCATTTTCAACTTAAAATCCAATTAGCGAGATCTTTGGCGGAGAGCTCATCTAGGATATGGCCTTACTTGTTATTATGAGTTCTTGTCCCATGCCAATTTATGTGCCTGGCCCGTATGTACCACCAGTATAAAGCTAACTGGCCATATAGGTAGTATTTGATATTAAAAAAATTGCTTCCAATACCAGTTTGGGAGCCTAATTGCCGGCACAAGATTTATGCTACCAGTATTTGGACTTAAGTAATATTTAAAAAATACATCTAATAATTATAAAATTTCTTCAAAATTCTTATTACAAACCCAATTTCTGCATCATGGGATGCTCCAACTCAATTTCCTAACTAAACGAATCCAAGCCCAGATGTCCAAAACAGGTCTTGTAATTCACCATTTTTCAGCCAAAAGAAACAAAATTGTGTTCCTCCAGTGATGGATTTTCTGAAGGGTTTGGTCCCCCAGAAAGGAAAGAAGAGAATGTGTTTTGGGAAAGGGGTGGACCACAAAGGCCCTATAATATGCAGGCGTGCCTTACATTTTGAAAGAGGGGCCTATAATACGCAGCCTTAACTTACATTTTGCAAGAGACTGTTTCCACGGCTCAGACCCATGACCTCCAGGTCACATGGCGACAACACAACCATTGCGCCAAGGCTCTCCTTCCTATCTTGATCTCAACAATATCTCTTCTTCAAAATGAAAATCATGGCGGCCAAACAAACACCGAATTGCAAAGTCACACCCGCCAAAACTTGATGACAACTAGTTGTTCACTCAACCTCAGCTTTCATTGTCTCTATTGTCGTCAACAATCTATATGTCATCGAAAATCTTCCGATACTCATCAAGCCAAATGGACGCCCATGAAGAAAGTTCCAATTTTCAATTTTAAAGCCATGAACTGTTCAATGGAGCTTCTGCGATCCGTAGTTTGCAGTAGACAACATCTCTCCTGGAATACGGTTGGTCACAAATTGGAGTTGCTCTTTCCTCTTTGGCGGAGGACTAGATCTAGGATTTGACATAAGAGTATGCAAATGATTAACTTCGTAATTCTTCGCTTCTAGAAACAGCAGCCCTAGTGCACGAACCTTCCACATGTGGGGTCTGGGTCAGGGGCAGACCACAAACATAAATATTATGCAGCCTTACCTTGTATTTTGCAGGAGACTGTTCCTATGCATTGAACCTGTGACCTCAAGATCACACATGACAACTACACCGCTGCACAAGGGTGTGACTAGTCCAAAAAGACAACCCATAAAAGCATCTCCTAAAGTGCCTAAATTCGACACATGATTATATTAATTTGTGCCCTACTTGCATTGAGACAAACCCCGGGGCTCGCTAGAATATCCAAGCAACAACATAACGTACTAAGTCCTGAACCGCCTGGATTGGGTCAGAAATAAAGGTTTAGGAGCCGCAATGTCCTTCAGCATGGTCTAGAAGATCGCAGTTGACCATATTATGAAGCCACTGCTTGTTAAACTACCAAGGCATGGATAAATCTCAGCAATCTTAAAAAGCTTCGGCTGATACCATCTTCTATAGATGAAGAATCATCCAAAGGATTTATATGCTCTAAACGGGGAAGCAATAGATTCAATATTACCACATAAAGCAACCACAATGATACAGATACTAGATCGACAGTGATAACATGCTAGCATTCCAACCAAGAAAACTTTAAAGAACAAAGCAGCTACTCTTGTGAATATCTGGCATTGACTGATGGAAAAGAGTGAAAGATAGTCGTCTTCACAGTACCTGATGTCCAAGATGCTGTTTTAGGCGAGAGACAGGAACACTGTTCTGCCAAGTAACATGCCCCTTATATAGAACAGATATCATGTATTTCATTAGCTAAATAGGACCATAAATTTTACAATTTAAAATCATATTACATCATGTACAGAGACAGTAACAACCTATTAAGATTGACTACACTGATGGTCCTAAGTGATGTGCCCAAGGACAGAAAATGATGCCTCCTACCACTTCCAATTTCTACAACAATGGAATACCAAGTCAGCCAAGTACAGAGAGAGCAACTACATTAATGCTCTGCAGAAATGTACACTGCTAGCTTAGCTATATATCGTGAGGATTTGACTTGCCAAATGCAGGCACAAGCAATTATAAATAACTTGGCTATATGGCGATGATTGAGTAACCAAACTGCAGGTACTAGTAGTCGTATCCCCACAAATGAAAACCTACGTTTGAAGCCGGAACCACCTTTAACCAGAAGATACCAGCATATTGATTCTGCTCGGGCATTTCCAAAAAAATCAGTTAATGGGTTGCCCGATGTTCACATATGATGTGCAGGCCCTGGTGAGCAGTTCAGTGCTTCATCAATTCTGCTCAAAACAAGTTTCAGTGGGACACAAGAAATCACTCGTCCCTCCGACTTCACCACCACAGATTTGTTCCTTTCTTCCTTGTAATTGTGATCAACAGCAAACGAGGACAGCTTCCTAGTCTTCTTAGAAAGAAAACCACATTTTCTCATCTTGGCAAGCTTCTTCCTTGACAAAGGAGGATGACCGGCAGAATGACGAGAGGTTTTCTTCTGAGCTTTGCTTAGAGAGTCAACAGCATATCCAGTCTCACACTGCATGGTACCACTGATATTGACATTCCTCCCAGGGAGTGGCGGGTCATAAGCTAAATCCATTAATTGCTCTCTTTTACTTGGAGAATGCTCAATGCTACTCATCAGTAGTTCACAGTAGCCATCTTTCAAAACCTCAACTGTAACAGGGTGACCTATAATAGCTTTACCATTCAATTTGCTCATCAAGGAAACCAGAGGAACACGCTGACCTTGATAGCTGGCCCGGACATCGAGATTAACATCAAATAAGAAAGAGCCCTCGTAGACATTTCTATTTGATGAATCCATAATCTTGTCTCTGGAGTAACTTGAGAGATGAGAAACTGCCATTTGACGCGGCACACAGCAATCAGCTGGACCTCTAAGAAGGGATGATTCTTTATTTAATGACCTGGTTGTTGATTTCCTGGTAACAAAGTTCTTATATGATGAATTGCGAAGGCCACTTTTCCCGTTCATTGACTGGATGGAAGCTTCTCTAATTCCTAAATCTCGTCTTCCAGACTTGATGAAGCCAGAATCACTGAGACCTGCAGTGTGAGCTTGAGCATCTGAACTTGGATTATTCCATTGTAGGGAACCATCTCCGAGATCACCTGAGAAGTTTCTGCATTCCACTAGCTGGTCAGAGTTATCCGATATAAGCGACCCACCAGAGGAGTTCTTCTCAAGTTTACAGCCATAACCTACAAAAGAAGCATCTTTATCCTGTTTACCCATCAAATAATGATTGGATGGATTAATATCATCAACAAAGCTCGTACTTGAACCTAGCCCTTTGCTGGCACTTTTACTCAGACATCTTGAATTCCTCTTTCCTTTCAGCTGCCACTTTGAAGTACCTTTATCTAAACTGTATGGGACATAGTTAACTTCAACAGCAAAACATGTAGAACCATTCTCATCGACTTCATCATTGTTGAGCAGCACTGATCGTGTCTGACAGGAATGGCTAGATTGCCTTCCAAATGATCGGAGCTTTCTCGACCCAGAAGCAACAAACACTGGAGAAATTTTCCCCAAAAAAAAAAGAAAAAAAGGAATATCAAGTAGGGCATCTACTGATAAGTGCCAGTATAAGAAGTGGAATAAAGGGATTCCAAGCAAAATAACTTCAGTACCAAGATACATGATAACAAAAATTTACCCTTTCAATTTTTCAGCCACCAAACACGTAGGTATAAGCACCATATGACATTCCAAGTTTATGACAAGAACAGGCAAATCAGTGTAAATGATCAAAACAACTACGAGTGTATGAGTAGATTTATAGACGAAGAGTTGAATGGGTGACCCAAGATGAGCACAGTGCAACATGTTGACATAGGATCCCTCAGTATCAGGGATATAACCTATCCTTTCATAGCTGCTATAACATTCTTGACATAGGATTCTTAAATATCTGTTATAACTGCTAAAGACATCTCATCCAATCTTTGAGTTTAGATTGATTGAGTCTCGGTAACAGATTGAATGATTGTAATCTGAACTTAATTGTAATCCTCTAATGAGAAAACTGTAGCACGTAACATCTATAAATATTGATACAGCGATAGAGTAAAAACAACACAAACTCTTATCTACTGTAAATTTTCTGTCATTAGTTTACATTTTAACTTGGCATCAGAGCCTCAAACCAGCCACATTAACCCTAAATAGAAACTCTACCCTATCGACACTCGTGGAAGGAGGAAGAAAAATATCCACCACCCATATGCAGCCTACCAATTCGATAGCTCTCACTTTTCATGATAATTGAAAGATTGAATTTCCATAACAACATCAACTGGGCTCAATCTGTTAAACTGTTCACGAGGGGGGGAGGAAAAATCAGTTACCTAGAAGGTACAAAAAGACACCCGAAGGAGATGAAGCTCCTATCGAAAACTGGGAAGAAGAGAACTCCTATGTAATGTCTTGGTTCATCAGCTAGATGCAGCCAAGCATAGGAAATACCTACCTGTTTTTCAAGAGTGCTAAGGAGATTTGGGATGCAGTCAATCAGGCATATTCTGAGGGAGGGAACAATCGATTGATGTTTGAGCTGGAAAAGCAGATTCCGAACGTAAAACAAGGGGATTCCCAATGTCACCAAATACTTCAACTGATTGAAAAGACTATGGCTGGAACTTGACCATTATTAAAGCCGAGAGCTAGAAACAGTTGAAGCATCTGTGAAATTCACTCACCTCTTGGAAAAAGGAATGACCTACAAATTCCTTGCGGGGTTACGATTAAAATATGATTCAATCTATTCATTGATCAATGGTAACAGTCCCTTCCCTTCTTTGGATAAAGCATTCTCATTGGTTAAGAATGAGGAAAGCAAGAAACAGGTGATGGTAAATGAGACATCTCAAGAGTCAGCAATGTTGGCCAAAAACACCAGATGGTGGGAGATGCAAAGAAAAAGGGGATGGATCCTAGAGAGGAGCTGTGGTGTGACTTTTGTATCAAACTGAGGCCACAAGGTTTACATCTTGGGAGCCCCACGGCAAGCCAAAAAAGAAAGGAGGAAAGGGTGAAGGTAAGATCAATGTTGCTGAGGTTAGTGAAGAGGCAGCAAGGCCAAGCATCAGCATCACTCACGAAATGCTAGCTGAATTAAAACAGCTACTTTTGGCTGAGGCCTCCTCCGGATTTGGTAACTATGTTGCTGCCCTCAATGTTTTCTTTAAAGATAAACAACTTCCATGGATTGTGGATTAAGGAGCATCAGAAGACATGACTTCTGACAATTTTAAGCTATTTGTCACATATTCACTACGTTCGAGGAAACAGAAATTTGAAGTAGCAAATGGAACCTATTCCTTTGTGGCAAGGAAGGAACCATTATTGTTTCTCCTCATCATACATTATTTAATGTTTTACATGTTCTTTGGTTGGCTCTAAATCTCATTTCGGTAAACAAGTTGTGTCGAGATTTGGGATAGTGTGCTAACTTTTCTAAGACTAAATGTTGTCTGTAGGACTGAGTCTCAAGGCAAAAGATTGGAGTAGCTGAGAAAAGGAATGGGTTGTATTATCTCAAACAAGGAGCAGTACTAGCTACTAAAACTATTACAGAGAGCACTAATGAAGGAATTCCTAATGGGGTTTGAATGTGGCATCAAAGATTGGGTCATCCATCGTATAGTACCCTTCATAGAATGTTTCTTATATTATTTTGAAATTGCAATGTCTCTAGTCTCAATGTGATGTTTGAGAGATGGCTAAGCGCCATATCGTCCCTTGTCCAATTAATATCAATAAAACAAGCATTTCTTTTGCTATTGTCCATTCCAATGTTTGGTGCCCTACTCTAGCTAGCACTTTATCTAGTTATCGTTGGTATGTCATATTCATAGACGAAACTACCAGGTTAACTTGTGTTTATCTTATGAAACAAGAATCTAAGGTAGGTCAACTCTTTGTTAGATTCTACTCCATGATTGTAAACACAATTTAATGCCTAAATCAAGAGCATCCATACTGATTATGGTAGAGAATACATCAATAATTTCCTTCAGTAATTCTTTATTGAGAAGGGTATTACTCACACTATGGCATGAGTTGAAACCCCAACATAAAATGGACTTGCTAAGAGAAAAAATTGTCACCTCTTAGAAGTCAATAGGAGCCTAATGTTTACTCATCAAATGCCTAAACATTTTTGGGGGATGCGGTTATGACTGCTGCCTACCTCATAAACCGCACCCCATCTCGGTTCTTAGGACTCAAAACACCACTACAAACCCTTCTTGAAAAAACTCAGCCTATAAAGCTCCGCCCCAGCTTCTCCTAAAGAGATTCAGCTGTATGACTCATGTCTATCACAAAGGCACCAATAAACCTGATCTTAGAGCCTTTAGGTGTGTCTTTTTCAGTTACTGTAGCAACCAAACAGGATATAAATGCAACTGTCTGAAGTCTAGGAAGTTATATGTTATTCGAGATGTGTCCTTTCAAGAAAATATTTCCTACTTTGCCAATTCTGATCTGCTGGGGGAGAAAGCTCAACTATCATATCAGAATTGGATTCTTGCCCCTGCTCAAATCCCAGAGTCATCTCCTATGCTTGCACCCTCTATTTCTACTCCACAGCCACTTCCACATGAATCTAATGATGCTAATGACATTGAGGAAATGCATGAGCAACAAGCAGAAAGCCTTAGCAAGAGTGAGGAAATACAATCTGCACCTGAATCTGAGAGCAACAGCAGAGAAGCTCTCTGTACGAGCAGCAAACAGCCACACCCTGTAAAGGTATATGAAAGGAAAAATAAAGTTCAAAGAGATAAACAACCCATCTCTGATCGTCAACTAGTCCAATCTGAAAGCCTTGAGGTAAGGCATGCTTCTGACTCTAGTTTGGAATTAGAAATTGTTGGTAAGGGTGATGATTTACCGATTGCACTAAGAAAGGGAGTAAGGACATGCACTATGCATCCCATCTCCAATTTTGTATCCTATCACAGGTTAGGAGGAGCATTTAAATGTTCATTGCGCAATTGTCACAAACATAGATTCCAAAAGACATTTATGAGGCCTTACAGAATGTACACTGGAAAAAGGCTGTTCTTGATGAGTTGGAGGCACTAAAAAGGGTATCAGACACAGGAATTTGTTTAGTTGCCAAATGGAAGGAAAAGGCTGTAGGCTGTCAATGGGTATTTACCGTGAAGTATAAGCCTAATGGAACCATAGACAGGTATAAAACCAGATTGGTGGCTAAAGGACATACTCAAAGCTATGGGATTGACTATGCAGAAACTTTTGCACCAGTAGCAAAAATGAACAGTACTAATATTACTAACCTAGGAAGCTACTAGAAGCTCATGCAGTATGATGTAAAAAACGCATTCCTAAATGGAGATCTCCAAGAAGAAGTGTATATGGATATTCCCCCAGCCTAGGGATGAGTGGGAAAAACATCGAATTATGCAGACTAAAGAAAGCACTGTATGGCCTTAAACAATCTCCCAAAGCTTGTTATGGAATGGTCACCAACTTTATAGTGAAAAATGGGTGTAAGCAGAGTCCTAGCAACCGCACTCTCTATTTGGAAAAATCTCTATTTTAATCGTGTATATTGATTATATCTTTGTAACAAGTGATGATGAAGTAGAGATGGAGAGATTGAAGCAGAATGGGACACAAGAATTTGAAGTGAAAGACCTAAGAAATCTCAAGTATTTCTTGAAAGTTAAAGTGGCTAGAACAGAAAAAGGATCTTAATATCCCAATGGAAATATGTGCTTGATCTGTTGAAGTAGACAGGAATGCTTGGTAGCCAACCAGCTATTACACCGAATGACAAAAAATGCCAAACTCATATCGAGCACCGGGGCTGATCATGAGTTTAAGGGCAGATATCAATGGCTCGTGAGAAAGTTAATTTCCTTGTCACTAACAAGACCTAATATTGCTTTTGTTGTAGGTCTCGTGAGTCAATTTATGCATGCTCTAGGAAAGGAACACACAGAATCAGTCTATAGGATATTGAAAGTAGCAGAAGTCAAGTCCTGAGAGAGGAATACTTATACCAAAAACGATAGGATGCAAGTGGAAGTCTATACTGATGCAGACTGGGCAGGATCATTGGAGGATAGATGATCTGCTACAAGGTATTGCATGTGTATTGGGTGCAACTTTTATCACTTGGAGAAGCAAGAAGCAGAAAGTGGTTGCTAGGTCCAATGCTGAGGTAGAATTTCAAGCTCTAGCACAAGGAATATGCGTAATTTGGCTGAAAACTATCCTGTCAGATTTGAGAATTGCGGTGGAAAAACCTATGAGATTGTGTTGTGACAACAAAGCTACATTGGCTATTGCTAGAGACCCGCTTCAGCATGACCGCACCAAGCACACAGAGACAGACACTATATAAAGGAACGGTTGCACTATGCAGAAGCGTGTTCACCATATGTGCATACTAAGAAGCAGCATGCAGATGTTCTTACAAAAGGGCTGAATAACAAAACCTTTGGCATGCTCACAACTAAGATGGTACTAATAGATATCTACTCACCAACTCTAGGGGGAGTGTTGACATAGAATCCCTAAATATTAGGGCTTTATAGTTTCCTCGCATAGCTATTATAACAGTCTTGATATAGGATCCCTAAATATCAGGGTTGTATCCTTTCATAGCTGTTATAATAGCTAAAGACATCTCATATAATCTTTGATTTTAGATTGATTGATTGTAATCTTAACTTATTTATAATCCTCTAATGAGAAAACTGTATCATGTAGTATCTATATATAATGATATATTAATAGATTAAAAACAACACAACATTAATCAAGTCTGCTGTACGTTTTTCTGTCATTAATTTACATTTTAACTCAAAATATTCTCATTTTTATAGGGAATATAAGTTATAAATGCATCTAAAGTTTTACACCCTTTGTCTCGCAAAAAGGAGCACAGGCAAAAGAGTGTAGATGATCAAAACAACTCTAAGTAGACTCATTGATGAAAACTTGAATGGGCACCTACAATATATTCTCATTTCTGTTGGGAAGAAAAGTAACAAATGCATCTGAAGTTTTACACTTTTGTCCAGCAAAGACAAGCACAAGCAGGCATAAATCATCAAACCACCTGAATAGACTTACCAATAAAAATCATCTTCATCATCATCAAGACCTTATCCCAATTAGGGGTTGGCAACTTACCAATAAAAATATAAAAAGGGCAGCCCCGGTGCACGAAGCTCCCACCTATGCAGGGTCCAAGGAAGGGGCGGACCACAAAGGCCTAAAGTACACAGCCTTACCATGCACTTTGCAAAGGCTGTTTCCACGCTTTGAACCCGTGACATCAAGGTCACACAACGACAACTTTTACCGTTGCGCCAAGGCTCCCCTTCTTACCAATAAAAATATATAGGGACAAATCAAGATGGAGCACAATGCAATATATTGGAGGGTTTCTCCAAACAAGAAGCTATGGCAACTACTCAAATGATATTAAGAATGTTTCCCATCACTTCTAAAAAAAGTAGGCTATTTCTTTACAAAATTGTGCACAATTCTGATATTTGTAGTGAAGACAACAAATACATCTATAACCTTTGTCTGGCATACAGGGCAGGGATCCTTCGCAGACAGCAACCCAAAGTCACTGTTAAGGATACTCAGCACTACCATAACTGATATTGTTACATTTTTTTGTAGAAACTTCTTGAAACAGTTGGGATACAACTGATTTGCCCTTCAGGCAGTGGGATAGTCAAATGGCAATTCCTTTTGGACAAATATATGGTTCACAAGCTGTATTACGTGCTACATCATTACATCCTCATCCTTGGATTGGGTAACAAGTACACCTTTCAGTGTCACCTATTATGTTTAGGGGGTTGAGGTGCTAGGAAGTAAAAGTTTTCAATATATCTTGGATGAAAACCTGAACAGAAGGACAACAAAAAAGAAAGAAAGATAGCAGCCCAACTTATCACCAATACCGAATTGCAAGTGTTACATGTTTATCTTTCCTGCAGATATGATAAATCCAGCATCATAAAGATAGTACTGTCCCCTTAATACCACCCATTTGATGGCATTGACAGCTTAATTAAGAAAAAATCAAAGACCAACTCAGGCTGAGCTTCTAAGAAACCCTCACATAACAACATACTATCTCTTCTTCCCATGAAAACCTCAAAATCCTTGTCTGTGTCCAGGAACACAGTGAAGCCAGCTCCAACTTGTCCACAAGCAAGGTTAGCAGGTCCATTACCAACTGGTTCCAAACACAAACAGAAGTACTAAAACCTAAGCAGATATGCTAACAGGGTCACTTCATAATGGAATTTTTTACTCGTGCATGGAAGCCAAAACATTATACATGTAGCCAGAGAAAAAGGACAAGACAAAATCTGTCTAAAGAAAGAAGTGTCTGCGTACAAACTATCAGGGAACAGCAAGAAAACACCTACATGCACTGGAAAATTGTAAATAGAAGAACCAAAGGCACCCTACCTGGTACAAACTGGACAAGATTTATCAACAATGACATGGTTTCAAGAAATAAGCAAATGTCAATGAATTTTGTCATACAAGTCTGCAATCATTTGAAGGGGAGCCTTGGTGCGGCAGTAGAGTTGTCATCGTGTGACCTTGAGGTCAGGGGTTCAAGGCGTGAAAACAGCTTCTTGCAAAATGCAAGGTAAGGCTGTGTACTATTGACCCTTGTGGTCCGTCCCTTCTCCGGACTCCGCATACCCTTTAAGTCTGCAATCATTTTGGTCAGGGGTTATGACAAACTGCACTGTTAAATGACTTTTCGGCATCTCTACTTGTTCTCATAATCTAGAAGACTTGGATTCTTGAAGCCAGCAATGAAATCTTGGTTTCATTTAGCTGATAAATTTTGTCAGTAACACGAGAGAGTCAGACTTCTACCAGTATGTGGAAATCAATGCATATGCAGGAATTTATGCAGTTCATCCTTATGCTCACTAGGTATAAATATCAAAGAAACATAATACAAAACGCCATTTACCTTCAATTTGGTTTTCCTCACTGAAAAACGGTGTATCCACAAGGTTATTAGAGAAACCATTATCAAGAGGATCCATCACTTGTGAAAATGCATAATCCTTTGTTTTGGAAAGGCAATGGGACAGGGTGGCATCAACTGCAGCATCACCAGTATGTTCAGAAGCATTTAATGAGTTCTCCTTCTCACATGACGTCCCTGTACAGTCAGAGTTGTTGTTAAGAACCACTGAAAATTCCTCCTTTTTCGATTCAGTAGATTCCAAAGCACTCTCTTTGTTCTCTGTGACTTCTTGAAGAGACAACTGCCCTGTACTAACAACTCGATCGCAAAAGGGAGGGACAGCAACCTTAGCTGTAGTCTCTAAAACCTTTGTCAATGGACGATGGCGATTTTTCTTTTTGAAGCTTTCATTATCATGAGCCACCTGGCAGCTTCTCCGTTTCAGGGATGAGCAAGAACCTTTGCTGCTATTTACAGGACTGTTACTTGACAAACTGTTACAGATGTTTGATTCACTGGGTGAAGTACTATCTGGGGAAACATTCTCCTGGGATCTTTCAGTTTTGATCTGTATGTCAGGCTTTCGTCTAGATTCCACCCTCAAACCTAGGTCCTGAAGACCTCTCATCCGCTTTGTTCCTTCAGTACCATCATCCTCTGAATCATTTGGGTTTTTTCGTCTATTCCTTTGCATATCTATTTCAGAAGTACATATGGAATTTAGTCCTTCACATGATACAACAGATTGGGATAAGTCATGCTTCACGTTGTCTTCTGGTAAGCTGTGATTTTCTTCAATAAACTCATCTTCTTTGACAGGACCAAACATGTTTTGATATTTTCTGACCAAAGTGCCATTTCTGGTGCGAGATGTGCTATCCATCCTCGAGGAGAACTCCCAGTGGTGATTAGACTTATAAGCATTCTCAAGCTCAAGAGCATGAAGAATGGCATCTTCTCTGCGAGCATACTTCACTGCTTTCTTATTAGAATGTGCGGCAGAAGCCTTGGCTTTTTCAATACATTCATCATAATCCCCACAACGAAATGCCTTCACACGCTTAGATTTTTCAAGATTATACCAGTCCCTGAAGACAGAGGAATCAACACTTATGGTGCAACCCAGAAAACTAAGACCTAAGGCCCATAACAATATAAGCAGAGAAGTACAAAAACAAAGTTGAAACTACAAGAGATGCTCCCTAAGACTTATCAATCATAGAAGTTCACCAGCAACAGAAAACAATGCCAAAAGTACAATTAATAATAATTTAAGAGCATAAACCTGAATGCAATTTGAAGAAACCAAATAGTTCTACCATTCTTAATGATCTTATGAATGCTATTCCAAATTATTGAATAGAAGAGTATATACACGTTAAGTCTTATTCTTCTCTTGAATAAATCCGGTTTGGGGCCTTAAAAGCCAAAAAGAAAATGCTTAATACCTAAAAATGCAATACAAGGAAATGGTTAAAAGTTCACATGATAACTATATTTCATCCACTGACAATTTCACTTCCCTCAAGAAACTTTTCCAAGTAGAGCATAGTGACTCTCACCAAGTGCCCCAGATCAAATTGTCAGGATATAAATCCAACCAGAGGCAGGTGACATTTCAGTTGCCTAGGTACCTAAAGGGAATGTGCAGCACAGAGATGCCAAAGCAATATCTTTTTAGCTCCCTGTCCGGTCCCTTTATAAGCTTGATAGATTGCTCCACCAGTTTGTTAGCTTTCATTGGAAAGTGTTTATGGAATAATATCTTTGCACAGAATTGTCATGTCATTTTCTTTATACAATCAATTTCTTGTTTTTTCAGATCTTTCTCGAGTATTAAGCCAATATAGGGTATTTCAGTATTTTGTCAAGATTATACATTGAGGTACACTTGTATGTTGGTTGCCTGAGGAATAATAAGAAAACCTAATTTTCTCTCTAAGTGTCTCGAGGCTGCAAAAGTGTTGGCACATATAATATCAAACTCAGGCATGAAATAGAAAACAATGAGAGACATGGGTTAGAGAGATCAAGTGGTCAGTAACACGAAGCAGAGCAATGAACATATTAATTTGATTCGGAATGTCAAAAGGAAGAGCTAAATCTCTGCAAAAAAAAAACTATATAAGACTCCAAACAAGCCTGAAAACTTCTAGAAGATTTCCACTGGTAATGACCAGCTAAACCCAGCCAAGGGAAAAGAAATTTCAAACAAATTTCTAAATCAGAAACAGAGAGTAAGCACACTCTTCAACAACTCTCAAACTTGTAAAACAGAAAATCTCCACTAAAATTAACACCAAGATGATAAAAAACATCACAGTTCACATAAACAAACGTGCAATCCTTTTGGTCCAACAATGTCATTGAGCAAAAAAACTGTGTAGATAGTTATTTTAGCTGTCAGATAACTCTTAAAAAAGGTTGCAGATCACATACACTAGACTACAAAGTTAAATTCTTGACTAAAGGGCCAATACCTGGTCTAATACTTAATGAAGGCACCAAACCTAATTCCATGGATCAGATACCTACAGAAGTCACATAGATGATTTTGAACTTTTAGGGATATATTCTTTCTAGAAGCACTATTTTTTTCATTGTACTCTAACATCAGAGAAGCTGAAATCTATTACCTCTAAGGAGTTCATTAATCAAGAGCAACCTTTCAAATGTGAATCTCCATGGGGAATAGCATATTGGGCAAAAAGTTAGTAAAAGCACTTTTCGATTCTTCTTACTATCTTCATCCTACAACAAAGGTCCTTTTTCTCTGTTAAGATTTTGTGGATGCTACTTGGAGTGTTTCAAGGTTGTGATGTGGCAGCAATTAGAGAGTTTGCAAGGGAATTGTCCACTTGTCTGTTAAGCTATATTTATTCATTCACAAAGTCATGCCAACTAAGGCATTTTGCTTCTGTTTCAGATATTTGATCCTTTGAGGTTCATTCACTCTTTTATCAACTGAATGGCATCTATACTTAAAGATTCCTGCTTTAACTATGATTTATACAAAATCTTTTGTGCTTTTCTTGATTTTTCTATTTAAATTTGGGAATTGATAAAAATACCCATATCAAATAGCATGAACACCCACTTGACACCGATTTGACACTTCAAAAAAGCAGCAAATGATGCCTGTGTGAGCGTGCATGCTATTTGAAATGGGTGTTCCCACCATTTCCCATTTAGGAAAAAATGTACAGACAACCTGAACTACCACTCCTTACAAAATGACCCTTCCTTTGTTTGGTAGTGGTACCAAACCTTCTATCGGTTTCATAGAATGGTCCTTCCATTAAGATTTCATCCAATTTTACTAACAGAGCCTTTTTGGGTCCACTCAACTATATTTCAATAGTTTTAAAGTCTTTTTAGTAATTTATGTTGAAAAAAAATTAAATCAATAAGGGTACCAATATCAAGACCTGACATGTCAAAGAAGCCATTCAGTAAGTCCTAAGCTTTGATAACCAAACTTTTGCTGGATTTCTAACAAGTGAAATAGGGTTGGGAGTCGATTTGTCTGAATAGAGAGAGGCAATGTAGATCATCATGATCAGGTTTAGAAGAAGATGATCAAAGGGATAAATGAGATGAGATGGAGACCGACTCCATATCAGTTTCTTTGAGCAGAAGAAGACTTAGAGATGAAGTTGAAGATGATTTAGTATTTCTATGAAGAAAAAGCTTAAGAGACTTAGGATTAGTGTTTTTGGAAGGTAATGAAACATTTTGCTGCACCTTTGGTTTGGGATTTTGGTGCACCCTATGGTCCACCCCTCCCCAGACCCCACATAAGAGGGAGTGGAGCACCCTTTTTATTTCAGAAAACTAAGGGATTGCGTCAATTAACTTATGTTTCATCCATAGCATATTCTTTTTTCCTTTTCTTAGAAATAGTAGAATTCATTAGGAGGAGAAATGAATACAGGATATGACGACCACGAACATTAACAAACAAACTATAACAGCACTTCACTTATGAACGCAAGAATGACTCTATGTAATTTCTCCACCAACTGTCTACCACTTGTTACTTCTCC
This sequence comes from Warburgia ugandensis, assembly GCA_035236585.1. NCBI lineage: Eukaryota > Viridiplantae > Streptophyta > Magnoliopsida > Canellales > Canellaceae > Warburgia > Warburgia ugandensis. Next base: position 14,086,600 of record CP141133.1, read on the forward strand.
ACGAACAAGACCAGATTTCAAATCCAGAGATGAAGCCAAATTAAGCTCCTTTCTGAAGTTCTTTAACTTTTACTGGAAAGATAATCTACAAAACCCATTTCACTGCATTCCTAGAGCCCCATTCAACCTTCTATTTCAAACAAACAGATAGCTTCAACCCATGAAGAAGGGCTATCACATCTGACATCCTCAAATTCTTCATGCTGATCTAGCATGACAAGACCATCTCACTAAACCAGAATTGTCTTTTGTTACTCCACAACACTACAGGACCCAAACTAATGAAAGATGATCTGTCAAATGAGCTTAGAGGATTTCTAAAACAGAGAACACATGATAAACATTTTGAACTCTACTTCTTACTGGTCACAATCTCCGAAGGCACCTCACAAAGCCGCCTAAATATTTTGTTTCTCTAGGCTGATTGCTGACGCATTAAGAATTTCTTCTTAATAAGAAGCATATGATAACTTTTGGTGGCAAAGACTATATTGTTGTTTTTTCATATTGCCCACTAAGGGGTCGCAAACAGAACTCAAAGCATTCTCCCTCTACTTGGCAGGAAAGGGACAGCAAGAATTAGATGAAAGCTTAGTCCATGTATTGCCAGGATATTCAGACAATGAGACAGAAAAGATCAAAACGAGAGATTAAGGTCAACAAAAATAAGTCTTCCCAGCCTCCTGCCACAATGAAGCATCAGTTTGGTAACTCTAACTGCAATGTATGAAATGCTAGACACTCAAGATTTGTCTGCAACTGCCATCAGTAGGAAGCAATGGTGCTGGGAACCTAAGAAATTAACAAAAATCCTATGACTGGGCAAAACACACTCAATATGACTCTAACTTGCACCAATAAAATCATAGAAACCAAGAACAAAAACACCCCAACGTGCAACTTCGATAATAGACGATTCTTGTTGATTCCACAAACATATGCTCATCAATCAAAGAAAACAATCTACCACAGTTATCAACCTCTACATCCCCCAAAGTTAAGACCAAATATCAAAGACCAGAACCATTTACCACCCTTTCACTTTCTTTTTTATGGTTATGACTCTATATTCAGAAGAATTGATACTTTCGGCACATTACAACACCATCAGTCCTCCAAAAGTAGATTCATCACCCAAGGGTCACCTAAATCTTAAATATGCTGACAATGAATCTTGAGCACCACACATGGCTTTCCAAGCCTCAAAACCAACCCACCTATACCCCTCCAGTGGATCTATGACTTCACAGTACCCAGAGAATAAGGTGCATCCTGTTCAGCCTCATTATACCTAGTTTACTAGCTTCTTTAATTTGCAAACCCCTCTGGTAGTCTACACTATCCTTCTAAAGGAAGCCTCATAAAAAAGACACTCAATTTATCTCAACCAAACACTTAAAGAATGACAAAAAAATAATCAAATCACTTGTAAGAATATATCTGTAATATTTACAGTGAGGAAGAGGATGTGTCCTGCCTAGAATAAAGTTTTCTTTCTGTGTTTTCAACCATGGGGTCCCACAAAGCCTAGCCCATTCAAATAGGACAAGGAAAGAAATAGATGACAGAAGCAGATCCAACCTTCAACAAAGAAGCAACCTCTCTTGAGAATCACTGTTGGTTCTCACACATAATCTAGGAGATTCAGCAAGATTTAATCTCTGACTCTCCATACAACCTTTGATCTCTTGCTTTCAAATTAAAACTGTCTCCAAGAATGCATTTCAAAATTGAAGTTATCATCTACAAAATGAATGTACTTTACTATTAAACTTGGAATTCTCCACTTGAAAGCCTTCAATCAGCCTCAATTGAGAAGTTTGTTCACAAATCTACTCAAGGCTTAAGACTGACAAGAGAGTAACAGAAGTTCCCTTGACCCAAACGTCAACAAACTTAAAGGGTTTCTCTATTAACTGGTTATTTACATAAAGCTATCTTCTTTAATGACCATTTAGTTGAAATACACCAATCATTTTTTTGTTTATTTCTTTATAGTAATATAACATCTGGTTAAATTAATTGTTAAACATAAAAATTCTTCCTAAACCACAGACATATGGAGCAGGAATATTTATACAAAAATAGTATACTAAGCATTCATCTTCCTTTTGTCAGACACTTGAGAAACTATAAATGCTACTGAAGTGCATCTCTGTACTCTTGCAAAGCTAATTATCCTCCGCATTGTCTACTAACGAGCATACACTAGATGCTTTAGCTCATGGGGCAGTTTCTGCCACTTCTGAATATCTTTTGCTCTTTCTCTTTTAAATAAATTGCTAATACTAATTTTTGAGGAAGGGCAAAATCATTTATTTTCACTATCCATTTCTACAGTTTGTCTTTCATGTCCCTACTAATTTTATTACTTCCACATAATTGTTACACCCAATATTGGAGCATCCAGGTTGTCTTTGTCCAGCTTTTAGTTCTATGGTCAGCCATTTATTTATTTAATTCTGTTCACTCAGATGTAACCATTCTTCAACTCCAATGTTATGTAAACTTTACTCCATGATACAGAACGGATTGTTTGTTGAAGTGTAAGCATGTACACGAGGAATTATAGAAGATGCTTATCTAGTTTGATACTCAAACCCAAGGTTGTCAGTTCTGATTCGGGAGGAGGGCTGAGAAAGGTTTCAGGATTTATGAAAATAAGTGGATGACTCATCTAAATCATATCTCACACATCTAAACAAGATGGGTGAACCAAGTATAAGCATATAGTTAAGAAATGTCTCACCTTACTGAACTCTGTGTTTTCCTGGGTGCCTCAATCTGAAGCATATCTAATGTGTTCCTCACCACCTGTATCCTTTCAACCCCCACATCTTCAAGTCCCTTTAACAAGATACAACATCAAGCAAGTGGCTATTATCATTGTTTGATTTATTCCAGTATGCATCTGCACTACCCTTGTGGCAGAGCTAAAAGTCAATGCAGATGTTAAAAAATATGGGGTTCTACCTCACCCTTCTCAAAATTTACTGTTTCTTAATTCCCATAAAAAGGGCAGTCCCATGCACAAAGCTCCCGAGTGTGCAGGGTCCAGGGAAGGGGTGGACCACAAAGGATCTACAGTACGCAGCCTTACCTTGCATTTTTGTGAGAGGCTGTCACCACGCCTCAAACCCGTGACCTCTAAGTCACATGACGGCAACAGTACCGTTGCGCCAAAGCTCCCCTTATTCTCCTATGAGTAAGCAATTACACATTGCTCAAAATCTAGCATAAGTTCTGGCAGACAATAAATTGAATTCTAGACATTTTGTTGGGACTTGGTTCACCTTCCATTTTTAACCTAGAGATAATCTCAAAATAGCTACCGCTCATGTAAACCCAAATCCCATTGCTTAAGTCAACTACCTTACTAAATCTGGGGCAGGAGAAGAACAGGCATGGTGTGTGAAAAGGGCAGTGGTAGTAGGTAAAGGAGTTCTCCAGTACTATAGGACATGAACATGAAAAAGGAAAGGAAACAAGGACAGGAATTTTTGGGGTTCATTTTGATCCATTCAAATTTCAGTCAGCTCCCTAACCATTTTGTCCCTTCAAATTTCTTCTCACCCACATAGTTTTGACTATTATAGGGCATCATCAAATACCATGTAGAATAAAAATGGATACCATTTATAAAAACTCCAACATTTATTCTTCATTCTTAATTTAAGCAACAGTGGTGGGCAATAAAAAAGGCTCCAAAACCAGCATTCTTTAACATATTGCCATCTTATGTTAAGAATTTACAAACCCATTGATCATTTCATGCAAGACTGAATGAACATGATCTCGCACCCTGTTGTCAGGTAGACAAAAGATAGAACAGCCAGAAGAAAATTTCAGATTATTAACATTATACAAGGTCAGCAAACAATCAAAACCACAATTAGTGAACATGCAAATCACACAATACTCCAGTAACAGAAAAGCCATTACAATAATCGTGTCTACCATTATCAAAATCACAAAAGATAGGAACAGAGAACTTTAAAAAAAAAATTCAATATAAGATAAAAAACACTACTCACACGCTTGCATCCTCTCTTCCCAGGAGCTTTACCGGAGTGCCCAATCTCTGCGAAACCAAGAACGTCTCAGGCAATTCATCCACACCCATTATTCGGCCAGGCCACCACGACCCGTTTCGACGCCTAACCCAAACCAATCCTCCAACAGAAGTATCAATCCCCTTACAATTTCCCTCACGAGAACTTCCCATCCTCATCTCACAACCCAACAAAAACAAAACAAGAAAAAATAAATAAAACCAAGACCAAGTAAAAAAAAAAAAAAAAACTACCGTATTCCTGGCTATCTCTCAGTAATTTACATTCCCAAGAACAGAAATCTCTTGCTGCAGAAGAAGAAATGCTCCATATCCTTCATCCTAAAACATGAGTAGAGGGAAAAAATGTAAAAAACATCAGTTTTCCGTGAAAATTTAATGACAAAACTTCTAGAAAAAAGCTTCAAAAGAAAACATCAGATATTGAAACCCTAGTTAGCATGAAAATGAGTAGATCAAGAGATTTCAGAAAACAGGGAGATCTGAAATGGGAAACGGTTAGAATATAAAGGAAAAACGTTATCAGACTTGCCTCAAGATTCTGATCTTAAAAATCGGTAGGAGGAACAAAAAATAAATAAATAAATGCATTGTGGATTCATCTCAAGATCCTAACCTTTTGGTGTTTGTTTATTTTTATTTTTTTTAACCTTTGCTTGGGTCAAATTATTTGCTTTTCTTCTCCGATAAAGATTGTACGAATCAGGGGAATCAGAAAAACAAAATGGATTGAATTTCTTTTGGATTTTACGCACCTTTGGGGGTTTTATCTACGAGCTGGGAGTTTTCTTCTGGGAGTGGGAGCTTGTTGATTGCAGCAGAGAGAGAGTGTTTGTGTAAGAGAGTTGGCCACTGAATCAGAGTATTGTTCTACGGCAGGGGCAGGGCCCACATTTAGGTGATCAACACCTGTTATTGTTGGAAATAGACAAGAAGTCTTATTCACTGCATGATCTCGGCCTTTGTTTTCTGGTGATCTGTAAAATGGACGGCTGACAACAAACGGTTAATAAATTATGGAGTTATTAGGATCATCTAATATTTGATCCTGCGGGGGAATCTGGCTTGACCTTCGACAGCACGTGCACTCTTTGCTGTCGCATTCACGAGCAGCTGTGGGTAGCGCCAACAATAAGTTGACTGCAAATAGAGAGGAGAGAAGTAGGGCCCACAGTTTGATGATCCAAGCCGTTTATCTACCAAATCACATTGTAGAATAGGTGATGCCCCAAAATTCTTGTCGATTGGGTGATCAGGGTCTCTAACTGTTTCGAGTTTACAATGAAGATTATGGTATTTTTTGGTTTTCTGATTTCGTTTTTGAAAGACCACTGGTTTCAGTTTCCAATTGGACGTGAACAATTTGTTGTCCATATTATACTTACAAAATTAAAGGCTAGGATCATACGATTGATGGGGCATGGACTATCTAAGAGACTAAGACGAGGCTAGAATATGAACGATCTAGATGGCTGCAAAACCAGCCATGTTATGTGCTCTTATTTTATATTCTCATCGTTTATACTCTTGTTTAACTCTAACCATGTGATTTTAGTTCTATATTGTTTTATCGCAGTTAGTCCAAGCCCAGATAAAGGAAGAGGGTTTTACATCAGGTGCCAACCTACAAGGAAAACTTATGGCAAACCCCATACATGAACCCATTTGAACAAAAATCATGTGACTGACAACTAATCAGGATAAGGTCATCATGATGATGATGAGTTTACCTCTTGTTTGTTTACATAAGCATCGTCTAATTTCTAGACAAAATGATGCTGAAATAAAATTTAATAGGTAAGGACACAAGGTGGTGCCCGAGGTAACGTGATAAGATGATGGTAATATGTTAAGATAGTAATTCACACCCGTAGGTGAAGACGACTACTATTATAATAAAGTATTGTTTCTCAATAAGGAGGATCTTGGTGCAACAGTAAAAGTTGTTGTCATGTGACCTTCAGTCATGTGTTCAAGATATAGAAACAGCCTCTTGCAAAAATACAAGGAAAGGCTGCAGATTATAGGCACTTGCAGTCCACCTCTTGCCCAGACCCTGTATAGGTGAGAGCTTCGTGCACAGGGCTGCCTTGTTTCTTATAGATGAGGCTAAAGAACTTCAGTCACAACAAACACAACTTCGTTCAAAGTAATGGCTGCATTACATTGACAAACACTGATGAACATCACAGCATTATAGACGAAGAACATGTAACATAGCACAAGAGACCCAGCTGGCTAGTTGAATGATAAGAAACTAATCTCCACTCAGAAAACTGACAAGTTTAGAGAGATAGGAATCCCCTAAATTTGTGGCACTTCTCCTTATCAAACACCAATAAAGAATAGATCTTATTCTCAATCACCTCATAAGACTCTATTTGCATTCCCCTGAATATAATACTGCTGGAACAATGATCTGGGAGACCCAATTTCTGTTACTTTCTCCCTTCAAAATACATTTTGCTGAAGTCCTTGATGAATTTGCTCATGCAGATTAACGTGTATGTTACAACACCATGAAAGCTACCACGTGCATCTCAGTGTATCGCTTTACATGGCAATGAAGCTCTCCTGAGGTATGCATGGAACTGGAATGGTTGGTCATTGCGAATTTCACAGTTGAAGGTGGCATTTCATGGAAGACAAAGCTGTTCCCCACTTGGCACTGCTTGCTGCAGACACAGTTCACAGTTTGCAGCTTTAGACGCATCCTTGATCACACATCGCTTGAGCCAGATTTAGGAAGGCACAGATATTTCCCCCGTGCACCAAAGACCTGTAAGCAAGAATGTAGAATAAAGGAATTTTCAGGCTTCAATTCTAATTCCATCTTTGTGTCAACTCAGACCTGCCTTATATTGTAAAAAAGGGTTTAGTGGGATCACTTATCAACCATAACACCATCAGTCGCGTATTTGAGATTAGTGGGTAAGAAGAAGTGCTTACTCAGGATTTTCTTTCAGAAAACCATATTCACTCGCTGCTTTGATGGATTTTTGATATGTTTGTTTCATTGTCTCCTGTCAGAGAGAGTGAAGGAATTTTTAGTCTATACTGAAACAGTAAACACTACTACGTGTTATTGAAATAAATATCCTTCTAATGGTGTCTCACAAGAATCCTTAATTAGAGGAAGATGCTGTACTGCCGAGTACCAACTGATTTTAGGAAGAAGTATTGATGAAAGCAATGGTACACCAGATTCATTCATGCAGCTTATTGGATCTAGAATCGTATAAAAGGGCAACCCGGTTCACAAAGCTCCCGCGTATGTGAAGTCCAGGGAAGGGGCAGACCACAAGGGTCTATAGTAAGTAGATTTACCTTGAATTTTTGCAAGAGGCTGTTTCCACGCCTTGAACCCATGTCCTCAAGGTCACATAACGACAACTTATAATTGCACCCAGACTCCCCTTCCGAATATAGAATCGTGTGTTCAAAAAAAAAAAAAAAAGGTTCAAACATCTGCCCTGTCTTAGGTTTGATCTGGGATTTTGTTAAGGTGATCTCACAAAAGATACATTTCATTGACCTGATAATGAGTTTTGCCTTACAAAGGAGACAGGAATCCCTCTTCCAACTACGTATAACCAGAGATAATTATGTCAAAGGCCCTGATACAAGATATTACACCATTATTGCTCAATTATCAATTTGATAATTCTCTCTATAAAAACCTAGACCCTGGATTTCATCCATCTCTTATACTGAAACAAGAGTCAACATCTACATGGAGTTTAACAAAGATACAAACCAGGATTAAACATATAGTATGGCCATTTCCATTATGATGAACATGGATCCATGTGCCATCCGATGCATGCATTATGGACTGCTTAAGATATTTTTCACTAACTTTAGGGTCTTTCTATTTCATACTTGTCATGTAAAGAGTTGCATTGCAAATTTAGAAGAAAGATATCATGCTAAGACTTGAGCACTAAGCCTAGATGGTTAAGGGCCTTGTCTCACAACCAAGAGGCTGCGCATTAAAGTCATTGCTTACATACCCCAGAAGAGAAAAGGAAGATAAAAAAGAAGAAGAAGAAAAGAGAAAGATATGATGTTAAGCAATATAATCTCACACAGATAAGCCCAGGGAATTAAACAGAGAAAACTGCAAGGAAACAGGATCAAGCCTTATTAACCTTCAGTAACACGAGAAGTCCGCAAGATCTACCAAATAAAACCTTAAAAATCAGCTGAAAGAGACGAGCAAAAAAAGGCTCCAAAGCATTTCAATGCTCTTAAGAAAAAAAAAAAAAAAAAAGAGTCCTAACAAGCTCGTTGACCACGTATAGAGAAGCCCAGCATTACAAGTGGAAATGAAACTGGGCATACATTTCTATATTAACCTAAAAACGTCATAACTAAATATACTTTTGGAAAAGAAATAACTATCCCTACGCACTGAAGTGAACTGACACTAAAGCAAAAGCCTGACCAAAAGACATAAATATGTCCTACATGAGTGGTAGCATGCTTTGATCATGTGGTCGTATATGCGAGGAAAAAGAGGCAAACTGTGGGCTATTGCTAGACTTGTTTTCATACTAGTTTCTCTTTTTTCTAGTAAAATAATTTGCTGTTAAAGAAGGAAAAGAGAGAACTTCTAGGGTGTAACACTGTCACTTGTAATGGCAGTGAAATAAGCAAACTTTATGTATTCTAAGAAGAGCTGTGCTAGCCAATGACGCACAGTTTACTGGAGATATAGATGTATGTATGAGTGGTGGTAATTTCAGCTTTTTCATGCGGGTGTAAAGAGCAGGTGATATCTGATTGGCCAGGAAAAAGTAGAAACAGAAAAAGTTAAAGAAAAGGGCAGTTAGAAACTTTTCCCCGGACAATCAAATGTAACCTATTCTTTACACCTGCAGCTCCTTGAAATTACTACTCCCTTATATATATAGTTTACACTGTTGAGGAAATATTTAGATGGAGGACAGTTACAATACATGTTTGTAATATACTCCAGTAGGACATAGTGTTTTGGCTGTTGATTTGTAAGAATTGCCCAAATTGACCTGAATTTTAGAGAAGGATAGAAGAAAAGGAAAATTGCAAAGACTCTGCAGCTGCTAGACCAAGTTTTCCCTTTTAGTTTAGGCCGCATACTTTGCACTCCCCCTTCCCATCCTTATCTTCCTCCTAAAAAGCAGGCCAATCATGGTCATTCTTGCAAATCAATGGCCAAAACACCATGATGTACAATATATATGCAGTTAGCATAGCGTTCCTCTTTAGTTTTTGAACCAAGAGGTACCTCAAACATTTGGCACATTGACAGCACAACTTTGAAAACAGACTCCAGAGAGGGAAGACTTTTACATGGTGATGTTAGCAAAAGAATAACAATACGATGAACCTTTCATCATGCACCTTTAATATAATTATGATAATCTGAAAAATATATTATAGAATCTCCATGGTGAAACTAAACTAAGAGTCGCTTTTCAAAACAACTAGAATATCACTTCATACGAAAAAAAACTACCACGAGGCCAAACTAAGGTTCGATTATTTTCATGCATTTCTTGTGATCCCCCCTACACTTTAAACAAAGTTTACACATAGCTCCTAAAATTCATTTTGTTCATAAGTTGGCCTCAAATTCATTTAGTTAGTATTGATCATTAAGAACCAAACTGCTCCTAATAACAGAAAATAACAGTTTCCAGACCGGGCAACTTCTGAAGCTACTGAATTTGGGTGGCTACATGCAGACCATATATAAAATGTAGGGTCTAATTGCAAACCAGAGCCCTCACTTAAGAACCTTAAGTGTGGAAACTTCACATTTGTATCCTAACGCTGTTTTATGTGACCCAATTCAGGACTTCCATCCAGTTTCTCTTGATTTTTCAAACAAAATGACTTAAAAGGGAAAAATGATCATAAAAGCTCCAAAATGACTAACATAATCCTAGATTGGAGTAGAATTTTCAAAAACATGCCATTCACTATCCGTGGATAACTGAATCCAGGAAATATTATCCCCATGTGAATTAGCCCCATTTAATCTTTTCATTTTGTTCTGCAGGATCTTCCTTGCATGACTTAAAGCCAAGAATTGTTACCCTTATTCATATTAGTCCGGTGCGTCAATTCTGATGGAAATCAGTCTACCGCCCTATGTAGTCACAGGCGCAAGGGGTGTCCCTTGCGCCCAAAGGGATTAGGCACGCCTAGGTGTCAAGGCACAAAATTAAGGATTTTAAATCTTTAAAAAAAAGATAAAAATCAGAAAATTTTGAAAAAATCCAAAAAAATAAAAAAAAAGCATAGAAGTATAAAGATATGAATAAATACTTGTCAAATGAGTGAAATGGAATTCTTAAGTAATAAATCAACATGAGAACAACAACAACCTAAAGTTAAACCAAACAATTAGACATAATTAAGTTCAGAAATATACATAAATGTATAGGAATCTCTTAGAGTGGAATGAAAACAAATCAAACAATCATAAGAGGAACCCTGCAAACAAATAGAATAGAAAAATTAAATAAATAAGAGTACTAAAGTAAGAAATATAGAAAAGTAAGAAGGTTATGGAAGCAAAACTTAAGAAATATGCAAAATATGAAAACAATGTTATGGATCAGTTGTTTTGAGCATTATAATGGTCTCATTTATACATTTGTTACAAAAACAAATGGGGGTTCGGGGGTAGCACCACCAAGAAGCAGGGTCTGACGCAGCTGCCTTGGTGGGGGTCCAAGGGGGCAACGCCCCCCGACGGTATGCACCATCTGAAGGTTGTAGCTCCAGTTGCAATTGAAAAAGTATCAAATGTGAATGCAAGGCGCATGGAAACGAGGGTGCATTAGGCGCACGACTAGTCACAAGCCCATACCTTTCTGTGTCTAGCAACTAGTTGCACCTACAACTACATAGTACCTAACGAAAATCTGTAATTTCTTACCTTTAATCACTTCAAGAAACCTTCAATTGTCAATCGAAGATGAGGATGGTCGCAAGAAGACGAAAGAAAGTCTGGGAAGAAAAAGAAGACGAAAGGGGAAAAAAGGGTTTTATATTGATTATGGTGCGCCTGGAGTCGGGGGCCAAAAAGTGCAAGACGCAAGGAACAGCAAGTCACACGCCTAGGCGCACTACGCCTTAAACCCGCTGCGCCTGGCCTTAGTCAAGTCGCAAGGCTGCGCCTAGCGACTAGTCGTGTGATAGTCGCACTTGTGACTACATAGCTACCACCTAGTTAGGGAAAACAAAAACCCAGCTCCAAAATCTTCTACTCATAGAACACAGACCCTATCAATCTCTTCAAACCCATCTCAATACTTCCCTCAAAACAATCTCTCCCTCTAAATCCACCCTAAAACAAGATCTTTATATTGGATGAAAATCTCACTTACCTTTTGAATAAAACGAGTTGAGCCCAAACCATCACTGCTTTCTTCTTTACCGCAAAGGGAGTTTGGTTTTTCTTGGTTTTCTTTTGTTTTTCTCTTCAAATCTATAAGGGTATTAAGACTAATTTTCCATGGATCAAAACTTTCAAAATTCAAACATCATTCTAACAAGAAAAAATTACAGAACCCACTAGGGTACAATATTACTTTCCCATGGATCAGAAGTTTTAAAATTCAAACTTCATTGTAACTGGAAAAAGTTACAGAACCCTTCAAGGTATTGAAAGAAAGGCAAACAAAATTGAATAATCCAAGTTTCTTCAAGCTGGAACATGAAAGTCCTAAACAAAAAATATCAGTTCCAGAGCTTAAAAATAACATTAATTGCAAAAGCGAAAGAAGAAAGCGTAGGGGATTTTGAGGAAAACAATAAATGACGGAGTTAAATGAGCTTACTTAATGACACATAGATATGGATCTTAACAGCTTTTTTCTTTGATTTGGGCTTTATACCTATGTGTTTAGGTTGCAGTGCATGGGGTAGGGACAGATTCCTCTTTCAAAGAAGCTCAAGAATCACACCTTGTTTTGATATTGTTAGCTTGTTTAGATCATCATTTGGTTAGATTTTCTTGCATTTAAAGATGAATAAATGTGAATATGCACTAACCTATGAAATTGAGTACTAAAAATGGCGAGTTAATTTTCACGATCTAAAAATTACTGTTCATGATCTAAAAATTCAATGATCGTGATTTAGAAATTCAAAACAGGACGCCCCCCTAGCTAGGCCCTACCTTTGGATGATTTGATCCATTCATCTTGTTTGTCCTATCCTATTTAAGTTACTTGTGAAAATTCATGCCCATTGAATGTTTCTACCTACTTGGAAAATAGTTTTTTAGTTGAAAATTTCAATTGTCATGATTTAAAAATCGAAAAAAGAGAGAAATTCATGCCTATTAGGATGCCACCTAGATAGGCCTCAATTCGGATGATTTGGTACATGCATCTTATTTGGTCTAGCCTATTTAGGCTACTTATGAAAATTCATGCCCATTGAATGCTTCTACCCACTACCTTTTTCTAGCTGGAAGATCAATGGTCATGATTTAAAAATCCAAAAGAAAGAGAAAAATGCATGCCCATCAAGATGCACCTAGCTAGGCCCCACTTTCGAATGATCTGATCCATTCATCTTGATCGGCCTACCCTATTTAGCCTACTTACGAAATTCATTCCCATTGAGTTCTACATACTAGTTTTTCTAGTTAAAAAATTCAGCGTTCATGACTTAAATGAGTTTTTGACAGTTTTTTCATTTTAAAATGTCATGTGAATGGCATGTGGAGCCATTCTGTTACAGAAATAATGGCTGGGGGACAGAAGCCCAACATTAGGTCATTGAGAACAAGGTCATGGTACATATGTGAGGTTTCTATACTTAAGGTCTCTTTCTTGTTTAAATGTGGCCTAGTTCTCCATATCTTGCTTTACTACCCTAATTGCTTCTATAATCCAAGTGAATAGCAACCATGATAAACTAGCTGTAGTTAAAGATGTCGAACATGTCCAAAAGACAAAACCACAGAAATGGCCTAATCTTTACCTGCAGTTTACTTTCAAAGTCCTCAGGCGACCAGTGCATCAAATTGTATTCGTGATTCAGTTCAAGTTCTCCAACTGCAACCTGCAACCCAATTGATAAGTTTTGCATATAACCAAGATTCAAGAATATCTCCAGTGCTAACTCCTGCAAGATAATTATCATCGCAAAGATACAAGACAAGATAAATGAACAAGTTCATGCAGTGTGCCTCTCAGTAAATGCTGCATCAGATAAAATAACTGCTTTAATGTCCAAAACCAAAGAGATTTTATTTACAAGATAGTCATGTAGATTGCGCAAATTTATAGATCACAAAATCTCTTGTTCCTTCAGGGATTCTGCAGTTCCTTTCTCGATGCTTCATTATCTCTTTCTTTTTTCCTTATTTACTTGTTTTTTCCTGTTCTCTTGATTCTTAAGTCTAAGGATCTAAACACCTGAAACTAAATAATTTTAAGATCACTAGTGGCAGGGGATCAAAACCCAAGCTTGAAATCTTATGATGCGTTAAGTGTGGTTATGTAATTTTAAAATATCTAAGAAAATATTACTTTTGCTTTTCTTGAAAAGGCTACGAAAGTTTTATCTTTGCAAACATAATGGCATCACCATTAGCAGAAATCAGATTTCTAGAAAATGGTTGTGACAGACATTGCAGAAGACAAGTAGACCTTCAAAAACTTGAAAGACTGCAAACAAGTAGGTTTTGATAAACCCAATAACGAAAGGACTGCAATTGACCCACTAGGCATTGGTTGGTAAGGAATCAAAGTTCTATCTTGTTCAAAGAAATGGTTAAAACTACCAATGTCAAATGCATAGAGTTGCTCATCAAATTTTACCCACAGAACCAATAAAAAAAAACCTCTTGGACTCACACAAGCAAATAAAACTTGTGCAGCCCAACTCCTTTACCTTGGACAAGTTCTTCTCTCAGTATGAGCTTCAGAAGTGCTTTGGGAGAGGCCACTCACTGTTCTAAAGTGACATCGGTTTCACTAGAAAAATATTTCAACACCAAAAAATAATGGTGGAAGATCATCTAGCATTTTAGTCTTTTTCTTTTGCCAAGATGACACATCTTGTTTCCAACTGTAAATAATTTTTTCATCATTGCCCAAGAGGTTGACTAATCAGCCAGTGCATGATGTATTCTATTACCTGGTACCCAGCACTCTCCTAGAATCTTCAAGGTCTTTTTGCTTCTCTCACAGAAGGGTGCAACTAAGCAGCATAAGTCGGTGAAAGCAGGGATGATTAAGGTTTTGCAGATTTGATCTTAAGCCTTTCAGCATGGGACTCTCATCATCAAATTGAATGGTGGCATCAAACAATTTCTGGCTAGCAACCATCTCCACAAATATGCGCTTAACTGTTTGAAGATGCTAGACAAAATGTAGTCCAGATAACATTGTTTCTCAAGTCCCTGTAATAACCCAAGCAACCAAGAACAAGAAATCCATGGAAACAACAAAGTATGGATTTTCCACCAAGCTAGATATTTCTCTCCTCATAGCCTCCCTTCTCTCTATTACCTCCCTTTCCACCACCGGTCTTCCCCACTAACAATTAAAACAAGTTCAGTTTTTCACGACAATGACAACAAGGGAATTGACTTTTGCGGATAGTGTTCTAGGTTACTTCAAACTGAGCTAGCTTCAAATTTATGGAAAGGGCCAGGCAAATTATGAATAATTATAAGCAATAGTTAAGTCAATATGAAAGAGAGCAATAACACTGCAGTCAGAGTAAGTTTGTTTCTTTCTCGTCACCCATGTGTTTCCTTTAAATAACCTCATTAATCACAATGTTTCACTTTTGTCTTTGCGCAATCTCAATACAAAACTTGCCTCCTATTTCAGAATGAATATGAGTCTTCTTGATCAATAAGATAAATCTTCTACAGAGATCTGATGTCCTTGACATGCTGAACTATCGAGGTTTCTTTTTCCTCTTTCTCCTTGCATTTGTTTCAGCATATTTTGAAAATTTTCAGTAGTTAAGATATCTTCAGCAAAACATAGCAACTGGCCCAAATAAGTTTCCAACCAAATTTTCAAATAGGCAAAAGGGAGCTTCTGTACACTCTACACAGACGAGGTTTTAGGAGCCTGGGATTAATGGGACTCTCTTATATAATAGTACTACACTGGGGAAATCTTTCATAGATCTACTAGTTCAGCGATAAAGCAAAGCTCTTTAGCTAAGAGAACAGATATCATAGTAGTCTGGTCCCTGAAGCAGGATATAAAAGTTATAACTAAAAACTTCAAAAAAACTATCGGTTAGACAAGGAACAGCATATGCATGTGCGATTAGCATATCTCATTAGCAAAAGAAGTGACAAGATGAATCTCACAAGACCCTTAAGAGGAAAAGATAAAATGTAAGACATTAAACACAAAAGATAAATCGGATGTCAGACCTAAAAGAAATTTTTTATCACTCATAAGTCCTTCCAGAGATCAAATCAAAGAAGAGGAAGTCAAGAATTCCATCACATAACTTTGTTTTCCTGAAGTTTTGAGCACTTAAGCAACTTGGTTAAGTGTCTTGTCTAATGGCTATGAGGTTGTCAGTTTTAACACACTCACCATTCACAAAAAGGAAAATAAAGAAGAAAATTTTGATTCCTGAGTCGGTACAGAAACTTCAAATATAGTATCTTCCTCATCAGAGTGTGGGTAAGGTTGGAATATTAGATTTAGAATTCTTCAGTACAGCCATTTCATATTAGTGAATTTTCAACAATGGTTTTACTATGTTTCTTTCTGTGCTTAGATAGTCTAAGTGAAGATGATGAGCAAATATTGTATGAAATGCTATATGTTACTTCAAGATGAAATGAATATAGAGCACACATAAAGTGGATAATGGGATGGTCACACACACCCCTCCAGCACTGGCAGCCTTTGCAGGAGCTATCAGAACTTTGGCTTTTCTCAGAACATCAATTGCTTGAGGTGTACAGGGCATATTTGATCCTGGGAATACGATGGGACCAAACAATTATTACCAGAACAGAGTAAGAGAGAGAGTGGAACAATCAAGAGAAAAACATTTAGAAGTGCTACCTTCAATCAGTATACGGCATCCAGAATTAACCAAGGCAAGGGCCTCAGTTTGGTCAATCTCATTCTGTGAAGCACAAGGAAATGCGAGATCACATCGTTCATTCCAAGGTTTTGCTTCATCGAAATACTTAGCTCGAGCATATGCTTTCGTGTACTCTCTGTCCAAGAAAGAAACAAATAAGTAAAGCTATATAATCAATATTGCAAGTTAAAGTCATTGCTGGAGAAACATGTTGGCACCTCAAACTTTTTTGTGTTCCTTTGATGTCCCTCAGAAGTGTCAATTTTGCATAATCAAATCCATCTTCATCCAGTAAATAGCCCTTGGAGTCTGCTAAATTATGAAAATAATTATGAGGTCCACATGCAGTCTATTCATAAATGTTACTGTAGTGCATCACCCACGAAAAAAATTAAAAAGAAAAATTCCATGGATGCCGACCCCTAATTGGGATAAGGTCTTGATGATGATGATGAATTTCCATGGATAAGGGAAACAGTGTTAATACACAATTCATTTCTTCTAATAAATCTAGAAGATGGAGCATGTAAAGGTTACCTGATACTGTAATAGGTATAGCACCATATGAGTGAAGCTTCTCTAGAACATGCATTGCAATCTTGCCAGCACCACTTACAACACACCTGAAGGTAAAAGATGGAAATGTATACTTGAAAAGGAAATTTCAATTCGAAATTTTCTTAAATGTTCATGTTTCAACCACATGACAAAAGGAGTTAAGCAAATTAACAAGTAAATGCCTATGCAAATTTTAGATTTACTCGAGCAAATGACATACAAAAGCTCAGTCATTCAGTAGAAGAGCAGCCATCAGAAGAAACCACATTAAAGGCATTATCTCCATACCATTTCATGATGAAACAAGGGAGCCGATATCTCAACACCCTTTGACACTAATGCCACACCATATTTTGGGGTTTTATGTAAAAAGCAAGGAGAGTGGAGAGATTGAGAGGGAGGTTACCCAGAGAATCCAAGCGGGTTGGAACAAATGGAGATGTGCATCGGGGGTTTTATGTGATCGGCGGGTGCCACTCAAACTAAAGGGAAAATTCTATAGGATGGCTATAAGGCCGGCCATGCTCTATGGATCAGAGTGTTGGGCAGTTAAGGAACATCATACTCATAGGCTGAGTGTTGCAGAAATGAGGATGTTGAGATGGATGAGTGGTAAGACAAGAAAGGATAGAATTAGAAATGAAAATATTAGAAGAAATTTAGGGATAGCACCAATAGGTAACAAGATGAGGGAGATTAGACTTAGATGGTTTGGACATGTTCAAAGGAGGCCAACAACGGCACCAGTTAGAAGGAGTGAGGCAATACAAGTAGAAGGTTCTAAAAGGGCAAGGGGAAGGCCCAAAAGAACGTGGATAGAAGTGGTGAGGAAAGATTTAAAAACTTTGGGACTAAATGAAGCCATGGTATTTAATAGAGTGGAATGGAGGAATAAGATTCATGTGGCCGACCCCAAATTGGGATAAGGTCTTGATGATGATGATGATGATGATGTAAAAAGCACATGTTTGGTCCAATTTTTTGATTAATCAAACCATTTATCTTAAGCATCTTGCCGGAGATGGGCCATGTCTCAAAAATCACATATTTTTAGATGATCCAAACATTGATTTTTTAGCTGTTTTTAATACCATTAATTCTTTTATCGTAGAGTACAGTCATCCAATATATGTGATTTTTGTGTCATACCTCATCTCCTAGAAGACAGCTAAGATGAATGGTTGAGATTATTGTAAACATCAGGCCCTTAGATAAAACTATAAGAGGGTGTGGCATTAGCACCAAAATAGTGTGAGAATATCAGCTGCTTAAAAAAACAATGCTTTTGTTTTGTAACAAGCTAAAATGGAAACAAACTTTTTCACTGTCAGAACTATTATATGATTGCAAAACAACCTCCCACAAGCAAGGGTAAGACTGCAAAAGGCCCTTCACAGAGATTCGATGAAGTAACAGCCAAAGACTGCTGTCCGCAATCTACAGCAGATCTAAGTATGATATTACATGGGATGGCATAACAGTGACAGTAGGTTCCCCTCTAAAAAAAAGATTTTATGGTTGCAGAAGAACTTCCACAAGCAATGATTACCAAGAAACATATTTTTCTTTAAAAAATCTCTAGTATGTGCCAGGAGACAGTAGGTTCAGATATAGCTGGAGAAAGTCGTCTGGTTGATAATAGTCAGCATCTCATAACCCAAATGATATTGCCAAAGCAAGGAGAACAGATAACCCACCAAATGTGATGCATGTTCTATGCAGTCATTTCCCATGTAAAAGGGAAATGAGCAATTCCTTGCTTTAGTAATAACACACTGTTCTTGACTATTTTTCTCTAATAGTGTGTTTTTAATAAAGTGAACACTGCCATTAGCAAAACATGTAGACATTTATGAACACACAAAGGTGAAATCATGACAGCTTTTAAAAGCGACACAAGGACACATTATCTTTCTGTATGCATATTAGGTTTTGGGATCAAATTCGAAACCTTAATCCTTTGATTTCTTTATTCATTTCTCCAAGTATTAGATGAGCGAAGAAAACCTGCAGAAAAGGCAGGGGCACTCATGAGATAGCAAAAGATACACACTCAGATAAATAGCTTGAAAACTGTAAGAAGTGGAATAAGAGAAATTCCTGACAAGCGGACAATCAGATTCAGAAAACATTAGGTACCAGTCCATAGCCAGTAGCTTCAGTTCGAAGACTAGATCCTGACCAGAAGATCTTTGGTCCCGTAAAATTTCCCTGCATATGTAAAAGATACTTAAGACAAAGTACACTCAAGGAAACAAGTTGCCACTATCATTTTACAAATGCATTAAATCACAGGCATGATAGAGTAATAATACTGTCTTGTGGAAAGATGAAAGCAAAAATACTTTAGTTCCAAAGGCACTTTGACCAACGTATACAAGAACCATTCTGTTCCAAGTTCCACTTATTGTAAGAAGACGCAGACTAAACCAACAGGAATAAGAGAAAATATAGAATATCTCGTGCTTCCGCTCAATGGATAGCTACTCATATGAATACCCGAATCTCATAATAAACAGGCTGAGAGTGCAGAGACAACCTGAACTAGATAATGCACCATGTAACCAAACAGGTGCTTACCACACCAGATTTCACACAGGTGCGATCACATTTCATGTATGATGTATAAGTGATAAGTTCAGACAGGAATTTAAATATCCATCTTCTTCTTATAGGTAAAACTGAATATTTTAAAGCAAAAACTCAACTTCAAGTTACTTCTACATAAGGCAGTTAAATAACCTTCGATAAGAAAGATACAGGCTTGACAACGGTACTCGGATAAATAAACTGAATGCAGCCATGTTTTCCATGATAGGCAATATAGAGCATTATGACTGCTTTCCTTTATCACGGAGAACAAGATATAAGGTCTTTAAACCAACCGATCATCTCAAGATACATTGTTTTTGGCATATGCAATTGTATAAATGGAGATCAATCTAAGGAGTAGTTATGAGAACAGAGAGCAGGAATCATGAGATGGTTGGTCTCTTTAGCTATTTTTCAGATGACAGAATTACCTTTATTTATCAGTATTAAACTTCCCAACTTGTCCTTCCATGATGATTTCTGTGTATAGTCAATCCCCTTTAAGCATCTAAAAGAGAAATTGTTTGCCAATTTAAGACCTATTTAAGCTGGGGCAGTTGAGATGAATAATTTGGATTACTAGAAATCTGGATGTTGCTTGTTCTTTTGTCACATAGGCATCATCAATGTAGGCTAAATATACTAATCTGGCCCATTCTGTGTGACCTCAGGCATTCACAGAGTTGGCCCCCACTTAAATAGGCCATGTTTCAAAATACATAATGAGACCTAAAATCCAACTGCATCGGTCATTGTAAATCCCTAAACCTAAGGCATGACTATCTGTGACTAGATCAGGAAATCTCGTGTCTCTCTCACACCACATGGGCCACCCATCTCTTCTTCTCTATTTTCTCCATCATGTGGACCCAAGTTGTGTCTTTCTCCCTCCACTATGTTGTGGGCCCCAGAATCTTTATTCCTCGATGTGTGGGACCTCTCTCTCCAATGTTCACAAATCTCCCTCACACCACTAGTATGGTGAGATGAAAGAGGAGACGAGATTAGAAGACCCAACATGGTGAAAGGGGAGGGAAGAGATGGTGTGAGTGGGACCCACACGTTAGCAGGATCTCTATCCCATTCTTAAATAGGAAAGGGAGAGGTTGGTGAGTTTAATACTTATATGCAAAGGCAAATGTGTCAAGTTAAAACATCACAAGAAGGGTACTAATGGAGTTAGTTTTAGGGATTTTTGCCAAGGAATATTTTGGACCTGGTTTGATGGACAGCAGAGAAAGTTTAGGAACTTTTTAGCACACACTTCCCAAGTTTGGGGTTTTTTTTTATAGCAAAATCTCTCATAATAACAACAACAATAATGATGATGACAATGAAAATAATAACAATAATAATAAGAGAAGAGATATAATTGCATCCCTCCACCCTCTTACTAATGCTATCTCTAGGTGGGGCCAAATTTATGAAGATTTGAATCATTTGAATGATCAGAGCTGCAGTTTTCTTGAGTTGTAAAATGAACGGTCAAAAGTTCCACCATCTATTTTATAATTAAAAGCAGCAAAGGCTAGTAACATCCAATGAATGAGAATTTAGGAGGATAGCACATACAAATCAAGGGCAACATTGTGAATGATTTGGATCTTCATAAATCTGGGTCCAACTAGAGTTATCTCCGTCCCTATCATTTGGTAAGCGGCTAATGAATAATAATAATAATAATAATAATAATAATAATAATAATAATAATAATAATAAGCTGAGGAATATCCACTTTAGCAAGGCAATGACCAGGCATCTCCTTGTAGAGTATGCAAAGACAGTCCATGAAGGTTTCACAAAGATTTCCGATTTTCTCTAGTACCATCTCGTTAAGTGTCATAAATACCTGAAAATGACCAGCTAGACGTCTGTACTGTCCAAAGAGGTAACCCATTTCTCGAGGACCAACACCCATGTCTTCTGCAGGAAGATCCTATAAGGCACATAGTACATGAAAATGACACTGAAATGTCAAATGTATACTGAAAAATCTGGCATTTTAGACTACTGAGAGAACGCAAATGCAAAGCAAAAAAATCATGGGCAATCATTTTCTTAGTACCTGATCAGGACCCAAATACCGATATAACTCATCCATAAAACTTTGACAAAAGCGCATGACCTGTCACAGAGTTTCATATTGAACTTGACAACCACTTTTGGAAATGGTACAACTTGGCAAAATTCTACTATTCAAAACAGTAGCCCATGCCATAATTAGGAATAATCAATACCTCATTCTCGCTTTTTCCTCTCGGATCAAAATCACTTCCTCCCCCAGCACCTCCAAGTTTGTATGGTGATAGAGCATTTTTCAGAGTCTGTAGAAGATTAACAAGATAAAGCACGATAAATCTGTTATACAATGTAGAGAAGTTTTCATCTAGACACATTGATCAATGAAAATAACAACTATAATGCCTGAATAAATGCTGCTCTCAAGCAAATAACCAGTGCCAAGAGAACACATACAGAGTGGAATCAATAGATCAACCACAGAATTTCATTTTCTTGAATGCAGTACAGAAAACCTACTGAAACTTGGGATGAGTCAAATGACATGAAAACGTAAGGAGAAAGCATACCATTTCATTTAGTAAAAATACTTGATTGTCATGTTAAAATTCAAGTGAAATACATGCAAGGTGATAGGACAGCTTGCTATGGTAGGTGGTTGACTTGGGAAATCATGATGTCTGTTTCTTTTTCCACTTTTTTTGTTGGTGAATCATACATCCAATTTGCTTTCCCTTAGCTACTTCTTGCTTAAAAGAAGAGCAAAAAGGACATACCAGAAAGCATGTTTTGTAAGTGAACCTCCGAACTCATGATCCCTTTAGCAATAACATAAATTTATTTGCTCATTTTAAAGAAGGGGAAAGAAAAGCCCAGCATTAGAGGGATGACCAAGACCCAACACAAATAAAAAGGATAGCCTATGAGGAATGGGCGCGAGAGGCAAAACTACTTGAATAGGTGAAACACTGAAAAACAGTTAACCATAGCATGGTCACAGGCCACCTTGGCTAGTTGAACACGTTTTCTGGTCTTCCAGCACCCAATCTAAAACAATTTGACTTTTTTTGCATAACATGGGAGACCATTTGGGAAAAGCTTCATGTTTGTTTTGCTTTGAACCTAATCTCAGTCCACAAAAGACTTGACAAATGATACCAAACCTAAACTAGTTATAAGAATTGATTCTTCCACTTCAAGTAATTTCTCAACAATAAAACTGGAGAATGGCATAGTAATTACTGCCTCAAAATTCCTAAAAGACAGAACCAGGGGAGGCAGGGATTACAATATGCACTGAGAACTAAATAAGATGGAGTGAAGAAGAGAACCTAGTTGTAAGCTCGAATGGGAGACAAGTTGTAAGTTTTCTAATCAAGTAATTAGATACAAATAAAGTAGACAACTTATACCATCACAATTAAAAGATAATCATACAACCAAAGTACACTCAATTATATTAAGTACAAAAGTAATACATAAACATATTCACACTGGCTCTCAAGCTTGGAACATATTCAGCTCCAAAATCAGACATGTTGTGAACACATCAGCAACCTCTTTGGCACTTGAAGCATAACCTGGACTTCTTTGATTTTGTTCACATTTTAGTTTCAGTTGGACTGTCACAATATAGAGCACTTCGTGGCTTCAGCTGAGTTCTTGTAACAGATTTTCAACTTTGTATGCTCTGTAGCAGTTGAAGCCAAGCTTTTACATTGTGTTTTAGCATTGATCTAGTTGAAGTCCTCTGCTTCTACTTAAGAGTACGAAATTAAAAATCACTTTACATAAAATATGAAATTTTACAATAAAGATTACCCTAGTAGAGGGTCTTGATGTAGAGGAACACGCATACACTTGAGGGCATTGATCATGCCAAATCCAAGAAGAATGGATGTATTTCCAAGTCTAGAAGCACAAGGGGCAGCCAGGTGTCTTTCACACTGTTGAGGGGGTCTTCTATTCCATATTTTGACATTTTATTTTATGTTTTAAGCAGTTAGGACCATTATACACCTGATAAGTGAAAACCTGATTTGCCTCTAACTGAAAGGAGGAGATTTCCCTTGGGTTTTCTAGGATTTACTCCTAGGCTTGCTCTATTCTTTTGAAATTTCAACTTGGTAAATCTCCCTTCGATTGATTTGTACTCCATCAGATCTCTATTGCAGTCGGAATTTCAAGCAATGTAATTAAGTAATGCCAGTATCATGACCATTCATGTAGAAAAAAACAACAAGGACTAATGTAACAGTTCACAGATTTGCTAACACTGTAATAGATCTGAATGATTGCAGATGAGAAGAATAAAAGATTAGATTAGGAAATCAGTATATGAGAAGAAAAACAAGAGAAGAAGAATTTGCTTACTTGTTAAGATGAATACATACAACTTCGACTATATCCTAAGCTTTTCCACTTCTTTCCTATTTCCTACGCCACAGAAATCCAGTACTGGACTTTAAGGCAAGTGGTCACAACCAACATCAAGAATTGTCACAAAGAACTCTTCCTACTTCCATTACATATCTTAGAAAAGAGGCGCAAAGAGAACTTGCAGTTGTGAGACATATTACTGTCATTAGCGAAGCATCACCATCAAAGTGGAGTTTGCTTGTTCAGTACATTTGAGGAGCCATTCTCAACAATGAAGTTGGACTCCAACAAACATATGTGCTACAAAAGGCTCCTCAATCTGTAGAGCACTTCATAGGGTAAAAGCATTGCTCATGATTCATGCCCCTAAGATGCATAATGGTGAAAAAGAACATCTATCAGTAGAAAGAAATGGCCTCTCTAATCCTAACTGCTAAAGCATCATCACATGGATGGCATGAAAAACTTAGTGGCCTCCATCACTTACATCAAACATTCTATAAGAAATGATACTCTGATTTCTGAATCAAACAGAGATAAGAAAGGGCAGCCCCATGCATGTAGCTCCCACATGTGCAGGGTCGGGAGAAGGGGCAGACCACAAGGGTTCTAAAGTATGCAGCCTTACCTTGCATTTTTGCAAGAGGCTGTTTTCATGCTTCGAACCAATGACCTCAAGGTCACACGATGACAACTCTACCATTGCGACAAGGCTCCCCTTCTCTCCGAATAAAGTTATAACTTAAGTTGCCAAAGTCAAACAGGAGCACGATTATTGCCATTTGGGCAAAAAAATAGATAAACTATTAAAGAAAATGTTTGTTCTGTCTTTCATTTTAGTTTTATCTATTTTTTATCTTTTATTTTGTGTAATTGACAGTATTCTTCATGTAAAATGAAGCCACTAAGTTCAATATGAAAAGAAACACAAACAAATACTAAGTAGCAGAAAGATTGCAAAATCTTGACAGTTGACCATGATAATACCTGTTCAAAACTTAGAAACTTTGCAACACTTAGGGTCATAGACGAATGGAAACGGAGACCACCACGACAAGGACCGAGCACCCCACTGAACTGTACACGGAATCCCCGATTCACATGTGTTTCTCCCTTATCATCAACCCAAGGCACTCGGAACACAATCATCCGTTCAGGTTCTAACAACCGCTCCAGAACATTAACATACCTGAAACATATGGATATAAGCTACCTGTATGAAAATTTCTTGCTTCAAATACGTAAAGGACAAGTATAAACACCTTAGAGACCAGAAACAGCACAATAATTAGTTGCCAGGGTAACTCACTGAGAATTTTTTGTGAATACTGGCTCCAGTGAATGAACAACTTCTTGCACTGACTGAACAAACTCCAGCTCATGAGGATCCCTTCTCAACACAGCTTCAAGAATTGTTGCAGCAGTCTTCGACATATGCGCTATTAATGTCGATTTAGAAAAATTACAGTTAAGTAGAGAGAATAGCAATGAGTTTGAATACCAAATAAATTTGAAGAACCGTTGCAGCATGTTCTTACCCAAGTTCTAACAAATGCAAAATGAATCAACCAATCTTAACAATGAGAATTCAAAGATAAATTTTAACAACTCATCTATTTGATAATAATTCTGCCCAGCAATAGGAAGCAAAGGCACAGCACAAACACTTCAAAGGTCAGACTAAATGATCCACATATGATCCAGATCAACACGTGAGGAATAAAATCACACGACATCACTGAAATTTTCTTTCTTTTTTCTTTTTTAAAGTTAGACACAGACACCTGCGAGCAACCTCGAACACATGACCTGCCACAGGATAGGCACCTTCACTGGACTAGAGTGGATATCAACAATTTTCAGGAAGTATACAATGTTTATTTTTTATATCTGGTCCTATTTTACTAGGACTAGAAATCTTTCAGAGGACTGGAGAGCATATCAACATAAGATCTTCCAGATAGAAGATTAAGCTTAAAAGCTGGTGCATAAGAAAAGTAAGAAACTTTTAACCATTTGTTTCTTCAATATTTTGAAGGTCAAAGAGTTAGGACATATTTGTAATCTATTCAAAATATAATAAAATCTGCAGTAAGAGTAAAGGATTACTATGGAAGTTCTGGATGCTAAGTCTCAATGTTAAGGGACAAATTACCTCCGAAGTTGCTTTACAGAAAATTCTTCATGGCAGGAAATTTGAGGAAAAATTAATTGGCAGCCACAACAAAATTAATGGAGAAATAAGTTCAGTAATCTGTTGGGAAAAGGGGAAGTAGGAATTTGGGGATAAAGTGTTGAGAGGGAATGGATGAAGATGAGAAAAGAAGAAATTTAGAACAAAGTAGGCACTTCCTATCAACCCTAGCAATCTCAATATTCACAAAAATTAAAAAAGTACTATTGCTTCTTTCTCTTCACTTTTATCAGTCAGCAAATATTAAAAAATAAAATAAGACAAGGGACAAAGCAAGTGGTGTTAATATATTGAAGGATGTTTTCCTAAAACTGATTGGCAAGATTATCGATTCAGGAAAGATTTTTCAATACAGTCGTGACCTTTCACAACACAATTAGAAAGTTATCACCCATCGATTAATCTGCAGTCGTCCTGAATAGCCTTTTATATTTGGGACATGGTGATAAAATCAGTAATACTCCCACTTCAATTCCTTCTTGCAGTTGATTCTAGCTACTCACTGTTTAAATGTAAGGGAGAAATTTTAACTTTTAGGTTACTTAGTTTATGGATCTTACACTCTATCCATCCAAAATGATTGTGCAATGAATTTCAAATGAATCATCTTGTTGTCATTGGCTGTTTGACGTTGCAACAGCATGCTGAGTCAAGGTATACCACTAATTAGATAAATGGTTGAGTTACAGTAAGAACTCAGAGAGTACACCTTAGGCAACAAGCACCCACCATGTCAGTAAGGTGTGCTCCTACTCCCAAAAGGTTGTCATATCAAGTCCATTCACTTGCCAACTTTGTGACAGAAAAAAAGAATGTAGTTAGCAGTCTGTATTATCTCAGCTCTAACATATTCTATAACACTTAAAAAGAATGTGTAGTTTGCAAGACAAGGTAATAATCTTAATAGCATAACCACTACAGAGCTCCAATTGGAAGAATGGACAAGTTTGAAAAAACATTTATACTCATTAGTGAAAATATGACTTCACATATTGTCAGCAATTGAAATTATAGATAAAACTATAACTAGCTAAAGCAAGTGAAAAGAGTACAAGACTGGCGGAAATTTCACATACACAATGATATCTTGCTAAATGATCATGAAGATGGAATAGGCGGGACTTCAAATGACACGCACTGTATAACAGTGTACTTACGTTTTAGGAAGATTGGTCTGTCAATAGAAGATACAATTTTATCCTTGGAGGCCTGCTGAAGTCGAAGAGCCTCCTTGTGAAGTAGACTATTGTTATGTTCTTCCAATGCACTCATCTGCATATTCCTACTGCCTTCATTCCCATATGGATTTCTTTTGTGCTTTCTCCCATAGTCCCTACAAACAGCACAAAAGATCCTTGCGCTTCCATCCTGAACACGGACATAGGCCCACTTGTAGGTTTCTGCCCATTCCTCCCTCCATTTTTTCACAACTTTCTTCTTCTTTTTTGTAGGTTGTGTCTTTGATATCTCTTGATCTTCATTTGGCTGTTGAGAATCTGTAAGCAGCTTCTGCTCTTCATGATCTTCAACAGCAGTCGGTTCTTGATGGATGCTGGCCACAAGAGGGGTGGTAGCAAATGCAGGGTCATCCTCTCCGGGTCCTATCTCCAAATCAATTTCTTCCCCAATTTCCCTCACTACCAACTGATGCCGCTGTGCCTGCTGAAGCAAATTCATCTGATCCCTTGCAGAATTCATCCCTAAACCTCTCTGTGATATCAACATCCAGTCCTATAAACTCTCCCATGCTGCACATTTCATACTTTTCTCCACACATAAACACCCCATATATCTCACTGCAGCTTGGCTGATTCTCACTACAGGTGGAACATGTTTGACAAAGAAATTACTAAATAAAATCCCTGTCAGATATCAAGACGGGTCCGTGAAACAAACTAACTTGTCACCTCACTAAAACTCCAAACTTGCAAAAGGGAAATAGATTTAAAATCCTCCTGATATCAATGAACAACAAAACCTCGCTTCAAGTACAGCTCTATCAACACACCAAAACTGCCTATCCACAGAATCATACCCCAAATTACTGTCCAACAAAACCCCACTTCAAGTACAGCTCTATCAACTAACCAAAAGTGCCTATCCACAGAATCATACCCCAAATTACTGCCCTTTGCCTCAAAAGCCCTTCTCTTTCCTGCCCAGTTCACACCATCACAATCAATAAAAACCAAATCCATAAGGAAGCCCAAACAGTTCGTTTTCAACAATACAAAAACTAGTTGAGCAACAAGCCCCGTAATTGACGAAAAACAAAGCCTAGGAATCAAATAAGTGGATTATAGAGATCGTTTGTTCAGACAATCATTGAAACAAACATCCATCGCAGGAACAACAAAAGAACTAAAAGAAACACATACCTCAAGGATAGAAACCGGAAGACCCAGTTCCAGCTATTTTGGCAGTCTTTTCTCAAATTCCGAAATATGGGTTATTTTTCCCAAGTGACTGGTTATGATGGGTTTCCTGTAGAATCAACTCTCTTTTTCTCTCTCCCTGCCTGAGAACCCAGAAAGAAAATAGGGTTTTCTTGCATGGGTTGTTTTGAAACGATTGTTTACACAAACAAAAAAGTAGCTGTCAAGCCCCCGAAGTGTTCCATGTAAAAGTCGAGATAAAACTGAAAGCAAAAACAGAGGATTTATGTTTTAGGATTTCCCTGGAAACCAAAACAAAAAGCATTAATTTTGCGGGGTTGAAAGGACCCGGACTGTCAAATTTATCAAAGAAGAAACGTTGTAAGCAGAGCTGGCTTAAAATCATCTAACTACATTTACCAATACAGAAAAGATTACATTCGACAGTTTCTGTCCTGCTCCTTCGTAACAGACAAGTTATGCTCCCATATACCCCACATGGACACAGGCGTAGCCAGCTTTCCCCTGACTGGAGGATCCTAATCTAACTCTGCTTTGGATCCAACGACCAAAAAATTATGCCCAAAGGGCGCCAGTAATATCTAAGAAACAGTGAGAGCTTCTACTTTCTTTCTTTTTATTTTATTAAAAGCACCATTTCTTGGATGTTAGAGGTGCTCTTCTGCCACAACTTCTGCACTAGTAAATAAAGTCTAATGATCAGCAAAGATCAATAGTACAAAAGTGGAAGAGTTACAGAGTTATGGGTGTTGTCATGCTCTCTTAATTTGTTCTTGAGATGAACTAACTAAGATGGGATGATATAAAATCTAGTTTGAACT
The DNA here is from genome assembly GCA_035236585.1 of Warburgia ugandensis. Taxonomy (NCBI): domain Eukaryota; kingdom Viridiplantae; phylum Streptophyta; class Magnoliopsida; order Canellales; family Canellaceae; genus Warburgia; species Warburgia ugandensis. Next base: position 14,115,715 of record CP141133.1, read on the forward strand.
AAATTTGACATAAGATAATAAAAATTCAACTTAAGTGTGAGTGAAGATGGGATGTTTTTTATTTCAACTCATTTAAGGGCAGCTTTGTGCATAAAGCTCTTGCTTATCAAGGCTATGGGAAAGAACCGGATCACAAAAAGTCTATAGTATATAATTTTATTTTATATTTTTATAAGAGGCTATTTTCATGCTGCAAATCCATAATCTCATATTAGCTGCATAGTTCATCTCATCTCAAGCACTGCTAAAACACACTCTACTATAAATTCACAAATTTTTTGTGGCCCGGAGGTAGCTGTCATCTCTGGGTCTTGTCTTGTGGTCGGCTCCTTATTCGAATTTGAGTTTGGAAGGAACCCATTTTATAAGGCTGATGTCAAGGGCATTTGGAAGCATGTGGCTTGTCAAGGCCACCTGCAATCAAATCAGTTCAGGAAAAAGAGGAGAATTTGAGAGAAGGTTTGTCATTCTCAAACAGAGGTCCGCGGGGCATCCTCGGTTGCCACTTTTGACCGGAGTGGATCCCTGATGAAAAGATCAACGGTTCGAACGCACGGTTTCACTTAGCTTGCACATCATCAATCGTCCATCTGAGATATCATGCAACTGCTTTCATATTGGTGGAAGGAAGAATGCCAACTTTACATAGTGGGTTCCATCTCTGCTTGATCAGAGTCGTTGATACTGATATCAATTGTGAAGATTTGCGTGGGTCCAAAGATGATTTTGAGAGGAAAATCTTATAGGGTGTTCAGTAGATTGTTAGATGGCCTGAGATGAATTGTTATACAGTGTGATGGCTTGATATTTTAGGAGAGTTTTGCTTGAGATGGTCAGAGACGATGAGATTAGATGAATAAGATGGAATGAAAGTCTAAAAAGAGAAGAATATTGTTAAATTATTATATATACTTGAATATTTTAAAATAAAATTGAGTACTTAAGAGCCCACTTCGCATGCCATGCAAATAGAAACCTATGCATTTGGTCTCATTCAATAGTTCCTGTCACTTCAAGAGTACAATTTCATGAGTTTGGGAATACTACTAAGTTCATTTGTTAACCAGCTGCTGGCTAATAGTCTTTCTTTTTCAAGGGGGGCTTTGGCGCAACTGTAAAGTTGTCTTCACGTGACTTTAAGGTTACAGGTTCAAGGCGTGGAAATAGCCTTTTGCAAAGATGCAAAGTAAGGCTGCATACTATAGACTCTTGTGGTCCGTCTCTTCCCCATAACCCGCATAGGCAGGAGCTTCCTGCAGGGGGGCTGCCCTTTCTTAAGCTAACAGTCTCTCTTTTTCTTGAGTTTCACCATCTTGTGACATAGCCAGGTCTGCCTCCCTCATCTCTACATTGAACTCATTGTGTAATTGGCCATTGATTGCCCCCTCTTCCTCTTCCTCTTCAATGAACTCACAGGGAAGCTCACCTCAAAAAACTTGGCAGTCGCCTGGTCATCCATGTAAAACCAGTTACTGTTGGGATTCCAGCCAAGCCCCCAAGTGTTTCTAAGCTCCTTCAAATCCTCCAAACATTTCTGAAATCCACTATATATTTGTTTTAAGTTGAGTGAAATCTACTGGCAGACTGAAGAAATTGTTGAAATTCTTGACTATTTCTTTCACTGCAACGTATTACGAAACGATCCATCACTAGACAGGATTCCACTGTGTATATATTCCATCTTATATCTGTGGTCCGCCCCTTCCCCAACTTCTGCATAGGCGGGAGCTTCATGCATCGGGACTGGCCTGCCCTTTTTATTTGTTCCAAAACCCGTCTTTGTTTTTTGTCTTGTTATTATACTTTGCCTCCCTTTTTTAGTTGGGACATCATCCATTTCTTTTCCAACCATCAAACATGATCTGTCACGCAACTATAACATCACATGTTTTTCTAAGTAGGGGTCACATGGATGAACAGTTAGACATCTACGAGCCATTGAGGGTCACATGCATGAATGGTTTGACATTTTTGAAAAAAAGAAAAAGAGGCAGCCTGCAGCACAAAGCTCTTACATATGCCGGGACTAGGGAAGGGGTGAACTACAAGGGTTCTACAATACGTAGCCTTATCTTGTATTTTTGCAAGAGGTTATTTCTATGCCTCAAATCTGTGACATCTACATCACACGACGACAACTCTATCGTTGCACCAAGTCTCTCCTTCGCCATTGAGTTCATCTCCTATATAATAACTTGATCAGAAAATGAAACACAATCGTGCGGAAAATTTTCAATGGACCTGTTTGACATGAGAAGAAGAAATCAGTTAGAAGATTATACAATGGTTGTGATCCTGGAAGTACTTGAACAAGTATAAATCAATGTAGACATTGAGAAAGCAATGCTGAAACCATGAACTAATTGTTCTTAAACTCTTTTAGCAGTTCTTGAACTTTGAGTTTGAAGGTTAGCAGTGGCAGGGGACTATGGATACACTAACTTGAAGGATATGAGCGGTCAAAAATACAATAGGCCCTATTGATCAAAACCATTTCTATCTTGGAGCTCATATGTATGAGTTATGCAGGAAACTTCTTTACCATTCATTATGTAAATTTTACAGAAATTAGGTAACTCATTAGAAGTTAATGCATTTTGATGGTTTTAACCGCTTGTTTTAGGTCTTTAAAAGTTTTAATAAAAGTAGATGACCTTAATTTTTTATCCCAAAAAACATAGACTAAAAGCCACAATGCTCGTAAAATTTCACTTGTAATATCTAAGGAATTCCAAACATGACGAATGACTTGTATCTACGAGACATAATCACCATGAGTTTGTGGTATTTGACAAACCCAATTCTTGATTGCAAAGATTGCTCTGTAATACATTTCCCATGGATTATGTTTTGACTGTCTTTCAAGAACTACTATTCACTGCTAAGGCACAATGGCCGAAAAGCTAATTAGATTTCCTACCTATATCAGATAAAGGGGCATCCCCGTGCATGAAGCTCCCGCATATGTGGGGTCTCAGAAGGGGTGACCACAAGGCTCAATAGTACCAAGTATTATCTTGCATTTTGCAAGAGGCTATCTCCATGTCTTAAACCTGCAACCTCAAAGTCACACGACGACAATTCTACTGTTACCCTAAGGCTCCCCTTCTCCTACCTACATCAAATGCAACTAAAAATTGCAGCAGAACGTGTAGGCTGTTTGTCACGCAATCACTGAAGTGGTGCTTTCGAACCCAAGCAAAAGAAATAGAACAAGAGGAGAGAAAGTCGTAGATTTGCTCCATTTTGTGTTTGAAGTATGGAGTAATTTATAGGCACTGATGAATCGCCTCCTCGATTTAGAATTGATATGTGGCTGACTTGTCTTACACTGGTAACATCTACTTTTCATGAATGATTCAGCCCATTTATCTCATTGCTCTTGCTCTAAATATGTCGTGAACAAAAAATACAAGAATAAGATAATTCTAGCATCATAAAAAACTTGTTTTTGGGAGTTAAATTTTGACCGTTGTTTATAAGAAGTTTCTAACTATACATTTCTTATGATAAAAAGTAACATTTTTTCAGATGCTAGAGTTATCCAATCCACATCCTATTTCAACACAAGATATCCAAAGCTGGAGCACCGAGATGAGTGGGGAGAAAAAAAAAAGAAAAATAGATTTTTAACTAGAACTCTTTCTTCTAAACTTTCTTCTTTCTGCTATATAAAGGGCAACCTCGGTGGACAAAGCTCCTGCATATGTAGAGTCTAAGGAAGGGGCGGACTAGAAGAGTCAATAGTACCAACCTTACCTTGCATTTTGCAAGAGGCTGCTTCCACACCTTGAACCCACGACCTCAAAGTTGCATGATGACAAGGCTCCCCTTATCCTTTTTGCTACATATAAGGTAATAATGGTTAGGAAGCCATGGGCTATTTTAGATCCGCCATCTAGTTTTGAGTAGTTTGAACCGCGGGGCGATATGTGAAAATGAACAAAAAATAGTACGTGGATTGGATAACTCTAGCATCTGAAAAAATGTACCATTTATCACAAGATTTGAACTGTTAGAAACTTTGTATGAACAACGGTCTAAACTTAACTCCCCAAAAAAAGATTTTTAAGATGCTAGAATCATCTTGTACTTGCAATTACATAGATAAATAATAATAATAATAATAATAATAATAATAATAATAATAATAATAATAATAATAATAAAACCTCAATGAAACATTTACTTTGCTGATTATACTCATAAATCATAAGTTATCAAGGGTAAGAAGGACTCAGACCAGTTCCACTAGTGGAACAAGTAACCTATGTTCTTGTCATCTTTCACTGGACCGATGGCCTTGTAGCAACTGCTTTGACTGCCATTAAAAAATGCTCTGGTGGGTCCTATATATCCTTGGATTTCGTTCCAGCCTTGGCACAACTGTAGAATTGTCATCATGCGACCTTGAAGTCACGGGTTTAAGGCTTGGAAACAGTCTCTTGCAAAATACAAGGTAAACTTGCATGCTATTGAACCTTGTAGTGCATCCCTTCCCCGAACCCCATATGCGAGGGAGCTTTGTGCATTAGGACTGCCCTTCTTATTTCGTTCCGGACTGCAGCAGCATCCTGGAAATAGCTTGCCTTTCCAAACCCTTCAGTAGGGGGTGGCCATTCCCATTTGGGTCGAGCTGGGACGAGCCCCTCCGTTATTCAATACCTCTCCTGTTCAAAACACCAGGGACCCAGTACTGAAATACTTGAACAAAGAGGTAGGCCAATATCCCGATGGCTTTCCGTTGAACGTGAACAACCACTTCGAAGTAAACACTTCCTATCATCAACAACAGCTACAAGATGAAATACTGACAAGCTTGAAAGGTTTTGATCTTCAGAAAAAGTCTGAAAGGTTCCTCTTAAGATGAGAAACGTTCTTGGAAACAAAGTTCTGAGATTTTGAGTGAAACTCAGAACATGTCCTAGATCAATATTTGGATAAAAGGAAATTTATAGCCTAAGAAGGGGAGCCTTAGCGCAATGGTAAAAGTTGTCGTTATGTGACCTTGAGTTCATAGGTTCAAGGCGTAGAATTAGTCTCTTGCAAAATGCAAGGTAAGGTTACCTATTATAGGCCCTTGTGGTCTGCGATTTTGAGTGAAACTCAGAAAATGTCCTAGATCAATATTTGGATAAAAGGGAATTTATAGCCTAAGAAGGGAAGTCTTGGCGCAATGGTAAAAGTTGTCGTCATGTGACCTTGAGGTCATGGCTTCAAGGCGTGGAATCAACCTCTTGCAAAATGCAAGGTAAGGCTACTTACTATAGGCCCTTGTGGTCTGCCCCTTCCCCATACCCTACATAGGTGGGAGCTTCATGCACCAGGGCTGCCCCTTTTTTTATGCGGTAATGAATAGTAAGTTCATATCTTGCCAAATTGGTCAAATCTCTTTCACTCTAGTTGATACTGCATGAAAATAGCATCTTACAAAATGCAAAGTAAAGTTGCATACTATAGACTATTTATGGTCTGCTCCTTCCCTAGACCCCGCATATTGAGGAGATTCGTGCACTGGGCTACCTTTTTTACTCTGTTTGATTCCAGCTATTTGTAACACACTTATTTTAAATGCGTTCAAGGATGGGAATTAGTCGATGAATAATATCTTCAGCAAAATTAATTGCTTGGGGTGACTAGTGCATTTTGTGTCATTTGGATGGTTTAAGAGCCTAAGTTAAAAGAGTATGCACACAAGAAGTATGTTACTTGTACCAAATGAGAAAGAAAATGAAAGAAGTGTAATTTCTTACGATGTATTGCATACCATAGGTAAGAAGGGGAGTCTTGGCGCAATGGTAAAAGTTGTTGTCGTATAACCTTGAGGTCACGGATTTAAGGCGTGGAAATAGCCTCTCACAAAATGCAAGGTAAGGCTGTGTACTTTAGGCCCTTGTGGTCTAGATGACATCAAACCCTTCATAAATGCATCTTCTGCATTCTACTGCAAAAATCACTGCTAAAATTGTCAAGTTGGTTTTGGAAATTCATTATGTAAGTACTTATACTATGATAAAATTTACTATTAGAACAGGAGCCTTAGTGTAATGGTAGAGTCTTGCATACGGCCTCTTGCAGAATGCAAGGTAAGGCTGACCCTTGTGATCTGCCCTTTCCCTGGACCTTGCATACACAGGAGGTTCATACATGGGAGGTTCATCCAAGGCTCCCCTTCAATCACCGGTGATTATAATAACTCTGGGAAAACTGTACTCATTAGGCACAGCATGCATGCCCCAGATATTGATTATGGCCTTGGCTCCATAATATGGCCCTTCTTTTACTTTTAGTCTTGCACGCTGCGATCATTTAAGGCTAAAAGATTAAGCAAAAGTTATCACTCCTAAACCAAGTCTTTCTCTTTTTTAACTTCCTTTCATCACTGTCAATGAATGTGGCGTGCATTGCAATTCACCATTGCTTAATTCTAGAATGACTATGGTACGCGCAAGAGTGAGTCTCGATAGTTAAAGTCACAACTTTGAGACTCTTCAAGGGTGTTTGTGAATGCGCGTGTCATCATCATCAAGACCTTATCCCAATTTGGGGTCGGCCACATGAATCTTATTCCTCCATTCCACTCTATTAAATATCATGTCTTCATTTAGTCTCAAAGTTTTTAAATCTTTCCTCACCACTTCTATCCACGTTCTTTTGGGCCTTCCCCTTGCCCTTTTAAAACTTTCTACTTGTATTGCCTCACTTCTTCTAACCGGTGCTGTTATTGGTTTCCTTTGAACATGTCTAAACCATCTAAGTCTAGTCTCCCTCATCTTATTACCTATTGGTGCTATTCCTAAATTTTCTCGAATATTTTCATTTCGAATCCTATCTTTTCTTGTCTTACCACTCATCCATCTCAACATCCTCATTTCTGCGATACTCATCCTATGAGTATGATGTTCCTTAATTGCCCAACATTCTAAACCATAAAGCATGGCCGGCCTTATGGCCATCCTATAGAATTTTCCTTTTAGTTTGAGTGGCACCCGTTGATCACACAAAACTCCAGATGCACATCTCCATTTGTGAATGCGCGTGTCCATCATTAAAAAATAAAATAAAATAAAACTCTAAAATGACCTCTAATCATGACTCAGGACCATGTACCCTGCTTAAGGTATTACTGTACATCTTTTGAATAGAAGTTGATGTGTATGCCCTTTGTCTAATTCTTAGTGCCGGTTATCTTTGATAATATCCATCACCATATGGAAGAAGGTGATCCTGCTTGACATACCCACCAAAACAAGACAGATTGTTAGAATCAATCACGATAATTAAAAATCAAGGATCAATTTGGAAATCCTGAAAAATCAAGATCCAAAATTCGGCATTTATAAAGAGAGTTTATAACAAATTATCTAATGTATGCAATTTTGCATTTGAAGGGAGCCTTGGCGCAATGATAGAGTTGTCGTCGTGTGACCTTGAAGTCACAGGCTCAAGGTGTAGAAACAGTCTCTTGAAAAAATGCAAGGTAAAACTGCCTACTATAAACTAAACCCTTGTGGTCTAGTTATCCAAGTGTTTGAAGTAATAATGATGTATAATAATTTGAATTGTTATCACGATATACTTGAACGGGTGTCTGCCACCACTATGCAACATGTAAGGTCAGAGGGCAGCCCCGGTGCACAAAGCTCCCGCCTATGAGGGGTTTGGGGAAGGGACAGACCACAAGGGCCTAAAGTACACAGCCTTACCTTACATTTTGCAAGAGGCTGTTTCTATGCCTTGAACCGGTGACCTCAAGGTCACATGATGACAACTTTTACCATTGTGCTAAGGCTCCCCCTCAACATCAAAGGTCAGAGGAAAACCACAAACCAACATTCTTGATCGTGGGTGGCCAATCTAGGCATGGCCACCAATGGAAAGCCAGACATGCAGTGGCCCAGCCATTTAAATTTGAAGTACTGATTATCACTAAAATATTGTTCCTACTAATCCATATGTGGCTTAACAAGGAGAAGATCTACATCTCATAACTAGCGAAAATGGTTCCGATATATATAGAGTAAAAAGGGCAGCCTCGAAGCACTAAGTTCTTGCATATGCAAGGTCTGAAAAAGGGGCAAACCAGAAGGGCCTATAGTACGCAGCCATACCTTGTATTTTTGAAGAAGCTGTTTCCACGCTTTGAACCCTGGCTTCAAAGTAAAACAATAACAACTTTACAGTTCCGATAAATATAGAGTCAGTAATTGAAATAAGAATTGAACAAAAGCAACCGTAAACGTCTTGACAGCAGGCCTGTTGATAGATTTGAGATTCTCTCCAGTTCCAAGTCTCTCAAGCCCCTTGTTTTTCTTCCTACAGGTCCATTGCTCAAAGCCATAAGAACAATGGCTAAAGCTAACAGATATGCTGTTGAACTGGCCATTAGAGACACTCCTGCAAGAAATCATCTCACAGACATACAGTAACATGAACTTCAGAATGTAAACTAAGCTCTCAAAGGACTTCACATGGACCAATTAAAAAGAACACGTTTGGAAAACAGGAATGAGAAATTAAGAGATAAAACAGGAAGGTGTGGAGATCCATAGAGTGAGCATAATCAATCAAGGACGGGCTGAGGCAATGAAGTATCACTGAAATGGCAGCCCCGGTGCCCGAAGCTCCCGCCTATGCGGGGTCCGAAGAAGGGGCGGACCACAAGGGCCTATAGTAGGCAGCCTTACCTTGCATTTTGCAAGAGGCTGATTCCACGCCTTGAACACGTGACCTATGACGACAACTCCAAAGTTCCCTTTGTAGAGGCCTTATTTTGCAAGAGACTAAAATGTGAGGCCATATTTACCTTCTAGCGTCCTTATTTTAGTAGACCACAATGTACCGTAGAATCATCAAAGTATATGATAGTATTCTTGAGAGCATATGGTAATTGCATGGCTTCATAGAAATAATGCAGTACATCATATTGACAGATAAAAGTGCAAGTGCGGTGAAGACTTTGGATGGCTTGGACCATATCTTCTACTCCATGACTTAGATGGGCCATGCCCTAAAATCTCATCCATTAGATAATCTAGCCTTGCCAGCAGAGAAAAATGCACGTTCGATTCAGATTGTGAAAATAATCTGAACTACATCCTCTGGAACATGTCCTAGATGGCTATGTCACAAAAGATTGTTCTTATTAACCACAACTGAGAAATCAAAAGGTTCAGATCTTTCATGAAATGGAAATTTGAGGACATGGTCTGGAAGACGAATGGCTTAGATCATCCAAATTCTACCATAACTTGCACTTTTGGTTACACTTGCCAATGTATTCACTAACCTTTCATACCCTTTCTTTTGTCTCTTTCATTGATGTTTTAATTTATCTTGCTTTGGCTTACCTACGAGAAAAAAAGAAAAAAGAAAAAGAAATGATTTAATTTTCAATACCTATTTTGACTTTTCTCGAAGGAGTATTAAATTTTAGCTTAAATCATATAAAAAATAGTGGTACAAAAAAATATCGTTTATCACTTATTTCTCTTTCCTTAAATACGTAATGATCCTGCGAGTGAACCCTTTATTCTACATCTAGAGTGCATTCCAAAGCAACATGAACCATCCAATTAATTTCTCACCGAGGCCAAAGGGGAGCCTTGGCACATCAGTAGAGTTGTCATCGTGTGACCTTAAGGTCACAGGTTCAAGGCGTGGTAATAGCCTTTTGAAAAATGCAAAGTAAGGCTTCATACTATTGACCTTTGGGATCAGCCTCTTTCCTGGATCCTGCATACGCGGGAACTTTGTGCACCAGTGCTGCCCCTTTTTTAGGTGTCAAGCGGCCTGGCTAAGAGGGTTGCAGATGGGTCATCCAGATCAAATAGATATGGGTAGAAATACTTGTTCTTTAAACGGTAATGAATCCACATAAAAATGTTTTCATAAACATAATTTAGTTGTAATGTGTTACATGTTAAGAAAAATATCAAGTTATTGAAAATTGTTGAAAATTTATAGAAACAAACAAAGAGAAGTTCTTAAAATTTTCAAATTCAATTGGAAAACACAACTTCAACAAATCAAGCACAAATTGCATTAATAATTTGTTAAAATTCTCTAATATTATTTGCAGATGTAATTATTGAAAATTGTACAAGTGTTGTGAACAATCTAGGAAGGGCCAAGTGTCGAGGCTACCAGACTTTCCTTAAGTTTGCTGCACCATGACAACCACATGACCGGGCAGATGGCTAGGATAAGTCAAGTGCCCTTTCTATCATTTGCAAGCTCCGTTCTTCTATCATTTATATTTTTGCAATAACAACATCCACAAGACTCCATATTGTTGGTTAGTGGTAAAAAGAATACAACTCTTCTCGCCAACAAAAAGGGGCAGCCCTCGTGCACGAAGCTCCCTCCTATGCAGGGTCCGGAGAAGGAGCGGACTACAAGGGCCTATAGTACTCATCTTTACCCTGTATTTTTGCAAGAGGCTGTTTCCACGCCTTAAACCGTAACCTCAAGGTCCTACAACGACAACTTTTACCAATGCACCAAGGCTCTCCTTCCTCAACAAATATCTACAAAGAATACAACACTTCTCCCCAACAAATGTCTATAAAAAACTAAGGTTTAGAGGAAAGGTATATTTACAAATGAAATTGATGGCTAGCCAAAACATTTTGAATATAACTTGTATAACAATTACTTCATAGTTGATTTGTGGCTATATTATATTTTTATTTGCTCATATCAATGCTGATGGGCCCACAAACAGGTGCATTCAATGGAGGTCCCACACCTACTTTGCTTGTAACTTTGTATAATTGATTAAAGTTCGATTTATGAGCTGATAAATGAGTGAAAATTGGTGGACCACAACAACTTTTGTTATGACTATTGTGCAACTAATATGGGTTTATTTTGCAGGCTTACTGCACTTTTATTTCTAGGTATTGACAGCTTTGGGCCCACAAACATGTGAAAATTAATGGCAGGGAAATGCCTTTTCTACATGTGATTGCTATTTAAGTAATATATATATGATTTGTACATTCGTTTCACTTTAATTTATAGGATCCACAAATAGATAAAATCTAAATTTAGTGGGCCTTATTTTGCACTATTTGGTGATAGTGGACCAATAATTAAAAGGCCCATAAATGAAAATTAGTAGTGGCCAAAATTGCTATCATTTAGGAGCAATAGCCCCAAAACAAGTAAAAATTAATGGATATGGCAACTGTAGACTGAAACAGGTGTCTTTATTGTTTTCTCTCTATTTCAAAATAGAAAACTAGACCAATTTTCTATTGTAAAATTGAAAGAATACAATAAAAACAATGTAAGTTTCCCAAACACGCACTTACATTTCATCACGAGTTTTTATATGAGGGAAATGTTTTCCTAGGGCCTCATATGCACCCTTTCTGTCACCACTGTCAAAATGACTAATAGAATGGTGTTTGGGGGCCTACAATCCAATATTTTATCAAAATTTATTTTTATTTAATTTTTAATAAAAATAAGAAAACAAGGAAAGCCCATATATGAATAAAAAAGGTCAAACTATTTCCATGGGAGTTTCTATAATGAAAAGCTTTTCATGGTTTATCCATTTATTCTGATTTATATGGTAGGATCATGTCTTTGTTGATATGGCATCAAAATCCCAAAAGAATGTAAAAAAAAAAAAAAAGAGAAAAAAAGTAGTAAGAAATCCAACTGGGTTTGTGTATTTCTCCTAGAAACATATGGGAAGCAGAAAGGTAGCTTTCCTTTTTTGTTTGCATCTTTCGTTTGCTTAATGAAGGGGAGCCTTGGTGCAACGGTAAAAATTGTCGTCATGTGACCTTGAGGTCATGGGTTCAAGGTGTGGAATCAGCCTCTTGCAAAATGTAAGGTAAGACTGCCTACTATAGGCCCTTGTGGTCCGCCCCTTCCCTAGACGCCGCATAGGCGGGAGCTTAGTGCACCGGGGCTGCCTTTATCTTTTGTTTTCTTAATACCAAAGAGTACCTGCCATGTTGGGATATCACGGAACTTTAAAATACCATTAAAGGCACCCTTGGAATGATCTTAGGTTTTTATTTTGTTCCATGGATTCTCTCTTCTTCACTTAGGTCTTCTATTTTTATAGAGAAATGGCAGTTTTGACAAAGAAATGGAGGGTGCTCTATGTTGAATATTTCAGAGCTATGTTTCTTCTTCTTTGCTTTAAAGCAATAGACAACCCATTTCATATATGCTTAACTTGCCTCATCATTTACCTATAAGTTAGATACTATGATTATACATAATTGTTTTTCAATTTTTGATGAGTTAATCATATAATTGATTTTTCACTTTGAGTTATTTCTTTCTATGATCTTCTTTAATAAAGGGCAGTCCCGCTGCGAAGCTCCCGCATATGTGGGGTCTGGAAAGGGGTGGACCACAAAGATCAATAGTATGCAGCCTTACCTTACATTTTGCAAGAGGCTGTTTCCACATAGTAGATACCTTTTGCTTTGAAGCCTTTCTCAAGTTCAAATTCTTGAAGTGAAGCTACTGACTGGAAAAGAAAGCTAAATACAGACCCCTTTTGTTTAGGTGTTTGTTCTTGTTTATGATAAAAATTAAGAACATGGTGCCTTCATAACATAACTTGTACAGCCATGGGAGGGCTTTTCTCCTCCTTTCAATGATATCTAACTATTTAACAAGTGTAGCAAATTCCTCATTTCTGGCTTTTTTTTTTTCCACACATGATGGAAGCAGCCTCTTGCAAAAACTGCAAGGTAAGGCTGCCTACTATAGGCCCTTGTGGTCTGCCCCTTCCCCGGACCCTGCATAGGCGAGAGCTTCGTGCATCGGGGCTGCCCCTTTTTTACATGATGGAAGCCCATTTAGAATGTTCTCATCACATGAAACTTTGCAGGTTTATAGTTCTATTCATTAAGGGCTTCTATATCTAGATTCTACTAGTATTCATTAAGAGCTTCAATATCAATAAAGATATTTGGTTCTTTGGAATGCATAGATGTGTGCATGGTACACTTCCCTTGCTTCTCATTACAGTAGAGGCTCTTGAGCTAGTAGAGAATGCAAGCAAAGATTTGAATTTGTTCACCAAGATGTAGATTTTCTATTTTCAATGTTATCCAACTTGTAGAACTTGTTCCGCAGGATTTAGCTCTTCTATTTTTAGCTTTGTATGTTCTGATTGCTGACCTTAATACTAGGAATAATGGGTAGTCTTGATCTATCATCTTATTATCACTATGGTTCATGAGAGTGGAGAGATTGAGAGGGAGGTTACCCAGAGAATGCAAGCGGGTTGGAACAAATGGAGATGTGCATTTGGAGTTTTGTGTAATTGGCAAGTGCCACTCAAACTAAAAGAAAAATTCTATAGGATGGCCATAAGGCCAGCCCTGCTCTATGGATCAGAGTGTTGGGCAGTTAAGGAACATCATACTCATAGGATGAGCGTCGCAGAAATGAGGATGTTGAGATGGATGAGTGGTACGACAAGAAAGGATAGAATTAGAAATGAAAATATTAGAGGAAATTTAGGGGTGGTACCAATATGTAACAAGATGAGGGAGATTAGACTGAGATGGTTTGGACATGTTCAAAGGAGACCGACAACGGCACCGGTTAGAAGGAGTAAGACAAGACAAGTAAAAGGTTCTAAAAGGGCAAGGGGAAGGCCCAAAAGAACATGGATAGAAGTGGTGAGGAAAGATTTAAAAACTTTGGAACTAAATGAAGCTATAGTACTTAATAGAGAGGAATGAAGGAATAAGATTCATGTGGCCGACCCCTAATTAGGATAAGGTCTTGATGATGATGTTGTTGTTCTAATCATTTGTGTAGGCATCACCTTATTTGGTTGATGTTGCAACAAACTATAGAAGACAAAATCATAGTCATGCTCCAACAGTTTTGCTGCATGGTCCTGTTTTCATCGTCTACTAAGTCCATCCTCTCCTCTGTTCTATTGTTCCTTACTTTTGGCTTGGTGCACCCTCCTGCACTGAGACCTAGTTCTTGAAAGAATACTTACTCTCAACTTGTTCATTTCCATGTATTAAAAGATTCCACTAATATTTGTTTAATTAGTAAAGGGAACAAGTAAACTTTACTAACAAAGTAAACATCTAAATCCAGAGACATGATGGTTTTTACAAGTTGCTCGTTTGTTATATGAGAACTATTTGCTCATAACACCAATATTGACTTCTAACATGATAAAAGTTTTACAAAATTTTATAGATCACTTATTCTATCTTTACTTAAGGATTTCACATCCGATGTCTTGGAAAATAAGAATTAGAGCATAGAAGTCAGTAGTCTACCCGAAAAGTTTCTGCGACTTTTGTAATGTGCCACAACCCTCATCATCATCAAAGCCCTCTCTCAATTAGCAGTCGGCTACACGAATCTTGCTCCTCCATTCTCCTCTATCACATGTCATGGCCTCATTTAGTGCAAAAGTTTTTAAATCTTTTCGGCTCCAAAATTGCTTCAATGCATACACAGCCACTAAGCGAAAAACTGTGAAAATTTGACTGATATAGCCAATAAGTCAGATCTATGATTTCTCCCACTCCATTATCAAGTAACATGGTAAAATGCATCCAATTCTACTAAGGGATGATGCTGCTGCTACTAATTATACTTCCTTTTTCAACAAAAAATGAAAAATAGAAATATTCTTCCTTTGCTATACTGCATTCCTGCTAAGAAAGGCCCAGTAAACATGTTTTCTTGTGAAATCTTCTTATGTTCAGGACAATGTCCAGAGACTTGGAAGTAGGATCTCATGGCTTAAATATGGAAAACATTAGAAGGAACACTTCAGATGAATATGTAGCTCAAAGTGGCAAAAAGACTTACCACCCATTCATCAAAAGTGACAAAAATTGATCTGTTATTAATTTGTTACATATCTATATAGCTTTCCTTTTCAAGCAATGTGTCTGCTGCCACTAATATTGGTCAAAATCAGCAGAGAGTTGCCTCCATTACAATGCATAACAAATTAACCTTTGTTTTCTGGTAGACGGTGACTTGAGCAAAAGTAAACAAGTAGAAAAGTCAAATTATCTGTAATATACCCAATTGTTTCTTAAATTTCTTCTGAAATTTTCAAGCAATATCTTATGTCACTGGTAAGGGCTCAAACCAGCAGAAAGGGGAGCATATAAATGTACATACATTTGATCAAAAGAAAATATAAGACACACTAAACTTTGTTTTCTGTTACATGGAGACAATAAGAAAACTTAAGCAAGTGGAGAGCACAAAGCTCTCACAAGTTGAGTCTAACTGAGACTCCTCCATGAGCAGCTAATGTAACCAATTAGGAAATCCATGCTTAAGTTGTTGAAGAATAACAGGTTGATTTCCTTTTCTAGTGATATAATTGACACTTCTTACCAGCTAGCAATCAGAAAATGCAGGCTTTGACCTCCATTTGGGCATTATCCACTTGCAATATGATAAGAGAGAGCTTCTGTAGTTGCCAGTACCAACTCAGACCATTGAAAGTACAAAGATAACAAAAAATTCTGCTTCTGATTTCAAGAAAGTGATGTACAACTAAGCCACACAAACAAATCATGGGCTTGAACCAACATAGCCACAAAGTCAGCCCAATGATTAAGAACTTTTCTTTCGTCTTTTTTCTTTACGATACATCGCAGATTTAGTTGTTTCAACAAATCCAAGTAACCTTCAGTCCTCTCCACAATCCCCACTTCCACCTGACCCTTGGGTAATCACTCATACATTTTGAAATCAGAGTACGTGTGGTTTCGTCAACAGAAGTACCAGGGATGAGCAGTTCCACATCAGACAAGGAGGTGAATTGGTCCAATACGGAGGACAACAAGGACCATGTACCTTCAAACTCAAGTACTGGCAAATGCACCATCAGTTTCTTCCACCTTTTCCATCCAGATCTAGTGCACGAATCTCTGTGACAAAAATATTCTTTAAATTCCAAGAAGGCCTGAGGCTCTAACACCAAAGTCCTCATATTGGGGAAAGCAGATATCAGTTCCTCAAAGCTAACCTGTCCATGAAATTCCACCGACCTGGATGGTCTGGGTACCTCAAGGACTACCTTCTCAACTGTTGTATAGTCTTGAAACATATGTACAAGCTCATAAAGATCTGAAGACTCAATTCTAAGAAACTTTAAATGGAGAAACTTTTCCCATTCCATGGTATCACTTGCTTCTTCAATTGAAAATTCAAAATTAGTAAGTAGAGGTGCTTTGATAGTAAGTACCCTGGGTTTAACACATTTCAACTTAAGCTCAACCAAATTAGGGGCATATATAGACAAAGATAGTGGAGCATTAGACACAGTCCACTGACAGGCTTTGAGTTGCAAGAGATGAATATTGGGCTTACTAAGCCCACCAACCCCAATCAGATTAAGAACTTCCAGAGACGGAAAGCAGTCATTGAACTTTTCCAAGTCTTCATCATCTAATCTTATGAAGTCAAGTGTCAGACTTGTGAGCATTAGCATTGGCCTCAGCTTATCCACTGATAGCCAAGCATTTTTAACCTCCAAACTAAGAAGATTATCACCTGCATAAGTCAGAGAGGCCGCACATTTAGAGCTTCAGTTAAATACTTCACAATGAGAAACAAAGATCAGTAGTAGGCTTATATAAATAGCCAAGTCATCAAAATTATATAGTTGGGGCTACCACTTAGTATCCGACTGTTTATCTCTAGCATGCCCAATTTGAATGGATGACATCCTAAACAAGGTGACATCAAACAGTCCATATCTTCAAATACACATCCTGTGAATGGACTTTTCACAAAATAACAATGCGGCAGCTCATGTTCAGTAGGACATTCACCACAAACTGGAGGTTTTACATTGCTGGTGGGGTTGCTTGTGCTCAAAGCATATTCACACAGTACCTTAAGACCCATTCATACTTCAAAAGGTCCCTTCTATCTTCCACCATCATCTGGTCAATCAGAAAACGTCCAGTTTTCTCTGCTATAAAAGCCAATTCCAAGACCAGTTATGTATAAAGGTCAATATATGTATTGGATATCATCTAGAAGTCCATGTGTATTTCTTAACATATACATACATTCATGTCTTTAAGCATGTCAAAATGTACTTTGATCACGTACATATCACTATTCACTTCAAGCCCAATTGAAGTGAAAAAAATGATTATTGGTGCAACCACTTGCATTATTTAAATTGCCACATATAATTCAGTTTACCTCTGAATCAGCCAATACCAATAGAAGAAAATGCTAATTCAGCAAGATACTAGGTAGCCAATATAAAACCAAAAGCACAACAAATATGCCAACCAGTAAATTTGCTGTTCAGACCCAACTGTAGTCAAGTGACTGATCATGTATGCCTTCAGTTGTTGGTGTGTATCCCCGCTACTATTCCGGTTTATCTCTTAGCCAGACACAGTTTCAGCTGTTATAAACCCAAAACCACATCAAGTATGCGAATTAATATGTTACTCTTCAAACCCAACAAAGTCAAGTAACTGATCATGGTTTATCATCTTTGTATTTACCCAAACCTGATAGAGGAAAGCGCTCATTTCTGGCAGACTTTTTTTTTTCAAATCATATAAAAAGAGCCCCAAAAATAAGCACCAATTAATATAAACTCAATTGTTTATACTGACAGATGAAAAATTCCATAGCTTATATCAAGCATCCAAGCTAAGACAACAATGGATTAGTCCACCACTACTCATCAACAACAACAGCAATAATAATACTAATATCTCAGCTGATAAATTGGATTTGTAAGTTCATATAATGGCAACTCAAAATCTTGGTTTGGTTGTTCGATGATATTACTGCAACAAAAGAAAAGGGATCAAACATTTTCTGTTTCATGTTTCTGTTCTCTTTGCCTCTCAATGAAAAAACTGAAATTACATGTTTAACGAAGACCTGCCTCTGGAATTCTTCTGGTTATCTGAAACCAAAGTGTTCGTTCCAAATTTCTAACCCTTTAATTTCTAATAACACCCTTCTAACTAACAACTTAATAAATAAAATGGAAGAATCTAAAGAATACTCACATAAGTCAGAAATCAACCCCAAAACCTCCGACGTTCTCCAGCAAGACTGGGCCCAGAAATCCGAAATCGAGAGCGATATCAACCGTCCAGAAGTCTTTGGCAACCATTCAGAGACGAAATCGGCGGACGTAAGAAAGAGATCATCTTCTTCCTCATAGAAGTGGTCTCCGAATAAATTTTCAACGCCGATGGAAACGGACTCTATGGTTTTAGATTGAAGGAGAATATTGGTGACGATGGTTTTGAACGGGGTAATCAGGCTTTTTGTTTGCGGGTCCCGGGATTTTTGGTAGCGAATGTACGAGCAGAAGATGCTGATAGATTTGATTTCGTCGGAGATGGAATTGAGGGTTTTTGAGGCGACTCTGCAGCGAGCTACATCGCGAGAATCGTTCAGGCGGCTCAGAATTTCGATGAGCACGGGAGAAGGGAGATCTTCCATGCCAGAGAGTGAATGAATTTGCAGTCCTGTATCGGTGGGCGTACTGTAGAATTCTTTCAGGTTACGCGGCTAAAGTGCACCAAATTGCTCTTAACGGGAACTAGGATTTAGCAGTTATAACGATAGATTAAGTTTTCTAGGAGAAAGACAGCAAATTACATATACACGAGGCCCGCACCTTTGTCGACAGGGGCACAGGGCAGCCCCATGAAGCTCTCGGCTATGCAGGGTTCAGAAAAGGTGGACCACAATGGCTTAATAGTACACAACTTTATTTTTTATTTTGCAAGAGATTGTTTTCATGTCTTAAATATGTGACCTCAAAGTCACATGACGGTAACTTTTACCTTCGTTAATCTAAACTGTTTATCTACTGTTCCAACTCTAAATTTCAATGATTAGACAATTGCAAGATAAAATTATATTAAATTTGTACTTTTGTCTTTTAAATTATATTATTTTTAAATAAAGTTTATAATTACACATGTTCAAAATTTTTAAATATTTTTTCACCACTTTTATTTATATTTTTTTCAGCTATTTTTCTTGTCCTTTTAGAACCTTTGACTTCATGTCGCTCCATTAATTAACTAGCCAAGTCCTGTTCTTAAAATAAATATCAGTTGTAGCAGTAAACATCCAAATTTATAGAGATCAGATACCTAGTCAGATCAATCAAAACTGGGCCTTTACGTCTGCAATGCATTAATGCTTGTTACATTTTTTTTTTGAAAACATTCCAAAAAAGAAGAAGCAAATGCATAATCCAGAATATGTGAGCATTTCTCTAATAAAAAATGCTTTAAGTGGTATTGTTGAACACTTTCTTAAAAGTATTGTTTCAGGAGTAGCATAATTTTGAAACAGAAGGTAAAATACCACTCCCTTCTCTCAACAAATTATGAACAAAAATAGACAGTAGGCGAGCCACTTCAGTTTATACATATTGATTTATAACAAATTATTTTGGAATATATTCAAGAAATTATTGCCATAAAAGGAAAGATGTCACAGTTATACTTTTTGTGTTGCAGCACGTCCGTGTAATTTTCAGGGATTATGTCCATAATATTTCTTTGAAGGGGAGCCAAGGTGCAACGGTAAAAGTTGTCGTTGTAAGACCTTGAGGTCAAGGGTTCAAGGCGTGGAAATAACCTCTTGCAAAAACAAAATAAGGCTGCGTACTATAAGCCCTTGTGGTCCGCCCCTCCCCCAAACCCTACATAGGTGGGAGCTTAGTGCACTGGGACTATCCTTTCGTCCATGATATTCCTTTCAGTTTTTTTCATTTTTGCATTTGAGATTAAGTATGATTTCCTTCCTTTAATCTGGTTTGAAGAGGTATCTCATTAAATAATGCAACCTAAATTATTGAGTTTTGAAATAAATCGAAAATTATGTATTAAATAAAAGATAAGTTAATATGTTAGAAATTGAAAAAAAAAGAAAAAAGACAGCCCCGATACACGATGCTCATGCCTATGCAGGGTCCAGAAAAGGGGTAGACCACAAGGGCCTATAGTAGGCAGCCTTACCTTGCATTTTGCAAGAGGCTGTTTCCACGTCTTGAACCTGTGACCTTAAGGTCACACGACGACAACTTTTACCATTTTCCTAGGCCCCTCTTCTACTTCTAAGGAAGAAACATAAAAATAAAATGATTGAAGACATGCCAGTAAAAGGTTCATAAACATAATAGAAGAGTATGTGCATAGACAGTTAATATCTAAACTATTAAAGATATTGAAAGAATTGCTTTAAAAACTGTATTAACCTCTTGTTTACTTTCATTGCAATATTTTTGTAGTGCTTCTTGATATGCCATCAGATAATGGATAAATTTCTCTTTGTTTATTTTTATTCCTAAAGGATAAAGAGTTTTATCTGTTCCGGACTAACTTCCTTCAAAAGGGTTCTGCTTGCTTTGTGAATGTCTCGATAGATAGAAGATATGATTTCTCGGAACTCGGATCTTCTTTCATAATAATTGAAGCATTTCTATCACAGCCAGAGGAAAATCTCAAGTTGCAGATATTGCTATTTTTGGAAATTGAAATAGCAAGGAATTTCTTGGCTGGTTTTGATAAACAAAGGACAGCCTTGATACACGAAGCTCTCGCGTATGCAGGGTCCGTCCCTAATTTCATGGCTGGTTTTGATAATTATTATTAAATGTTTTACTCTTATCACAAGAACCATAATCCATTTACTATTCATAGATACAAAATGTACTCTAAAGTTATTGTTTCCTAAAAACATTAGGGATGACCTGAGAAAGAGGATGAAATAGTAAGAAAACATAAGCAATCAAATAAGTGAATCAATTTTCCTACTTTGTAAATGAAACAGATGTAGCAAACCAAACTGAATTGCATGACCTCTTAACATTACATCATTGAATTCCATTATACTTTGCTTATTGTAAATTAAGCCGAATAAAAAAGGGCAGCCTTTGTGCACGAAGCTCCGGCCTATGCAGGGTTCAGGGAAGGGGCGGACCACAAGGGCCTACAGTACTAGGCCTTACCTTGTATTTTTGCAAGAGGCTGTTTCCATGCTTTGAACCCGTGACATCAAGGTCACATGAGGACAATTTTTGCCGGTGTACATTAAGCTGAAATGATATTCTGAATTCTTAAGTTTTTGTTTTTTTTCGGAGTGCTAACAAAGACAAAATGAGCTTTCTTTTGACAATGAGGGTAACTAATAGAATAAATGACCACCCAAATGAGAAGATCAATCCTTATTTGACCAAAATCAATAACAGCTATGAGTAAAGGTTTTTGGGTTAATGTAGATTAATTTTCAACCAGAAGAAAAAATTCAAGCAGATGTGGAAGGACTTCTAGATAGGAATAAGCAATGAGAATATCAGTTTGTATCCAAAGTTTTACTAATTTGAAGGGGAGCCTTATCACAAGGGTAAAAGTTGTTGTCGTGTGACCTTAAGGTCACGGGTTCAAGGCGTGGAAACAGCCTCTTGCAAATGCAAGGTAAGATTGTGTACTTTATGCCCTTGTGGTCCGCCCCTTCCCCAGACCCTGCATAGGCGGGAGCTTCGTGCACTTGGGCTGCCCATCCAAAGTTTTACTAATTAAAATTTCTAAAGAGCAACGCAAAATCGAGTATACCAACAAGAAACAGAAAGAAACCTTGCCAAATTCCCCTTCTCGATCAAGTAGAGGCTATAACCTCTATGACTCCATCCTTGGGTATATGATGTTGTAGAGAGGCATGTTTGTTCTGTGTCTATTAACGTTTATAGCTCTTGTCACTGTTTTTTGCTGCTGCTTTTGAGGTTGGTAAACCATTGGTCAGTGTACAAACATGAATTTGTAGACAATGGATCTGTTTGTTGTAGCATATAGAGACAGTAAGTAAACTATATAAAGGGGTAGCCCTGGTGCACGGAGCTCCCGCTTATGCAGGGTCCGAGAAAGGGGCGGGCCACAATGGCCTAAAGTAGACAGCCTTACCTTACATTTTTGCAAGAGGCTGATTCTACACCTTAAACCCATGACCTCAAGGTCACATGACAACAACTTTTACTGTTGCGCCAAGCCTACCCTTCACAGTAAATAAAATATATGCAAACATAAAATGAAAAGCAATGTAGCAAAAACTGTCTATAACATCACAAAATTGCTTCTTCAATTTACTCTTTAACTTATTTTTCACTAGTTTGCTGCCACTAATACCGACCTAAATCAGTAGAAAGTTTCCCTTTCTATACAAATGTATTCTAATGAAAACAAATTAAACTTTGTTTTTCAGGTATATGATAAAAATAAGCAAAACTAAGCAAGCAGAAGACCACCAACTTACCACAAGCTGAGCCTAATAATTGACCTGCAGACTAGTTCTTGAGAAGGGTTCATGTAACCAAGGAAGATCCACACATTAGTTGCTACAGAATGAGCAGGTCAGATCTTTGAAGGAAAGATACAACTTATGTTTATTTTCTGCTAGGTGTTGGAAAATGAGGTCTTTACCCATTTTTGGTGCTATACATTTGCCGGTGAGGGGACAGAACATCTGTAGTTACCAGTTTCAATCGGGACGTTACAGAGAGAAAGGGGTAGCCATGAAAAGGGTGTGCAAATGTAAGTCACACAGACAAGTGAAGGATTTGCTAATAAACAAATCATTGATTTGTCAAAAATTGCTCGAATTAATAAATGGATTTGCTGACAAACAAGAAATGGGTTTGCTAAAAATAGCTCTAATTAATACATCATAATAGTTAAGAACCTCTCCTTCTCCCGTTACTCTTGATATTAGTTTGCAGATTCACATCCTACGGCAGAGCCAAGCAAAATCAAGCTTCCATCTGACACTTGGATGATCACTCATACATTTAGAAATTAGACGATGCATAATATCATCAACAAAGTTACCACGAATGAGCATGTCCACTTCAGTCTAATATGGAGGAGAGGAAGGACCATTTACCTTCAATCTCAAGTAATAGCTCCTTCCAATTTTCTCGCCCAAATCTACTGCTTGAATCTTTGTGACGAAAACTTTCCATCATTTCAGCAGAAGCTAGGGGCCCCAACACCAAAGTCCCTATATTGGGGAAAGCAGATACCAGTTCCTCAAAGCTAATCTCTTTACGAAAATAAGCTGAGTTCAAGACTTTTACCGAAAGAACCAGCTTCTCAATTGTTGTACAGTCTCGAAACATTTGCACGAGTCCATGAAGATCAGACGAGTCAATCCTCAGAAACTTTAAATGCTGAAACTTTTCCACTTCCAAAGTACCGCTTGCTTTTCGAATTAAAAAATCAAATGCAGTCAGTAGAGGTGCTCTAATAGTAAGTACTTCTGGTTTATCCCATATCAACTTCAGCTTGGCCAAGTTAGGGGCATATATGGACAAGGATACCTCACTGTATAATGTCAAGTTGCAGTTCTTGAGTTGCAAGAGATGAAATTTGGGATATCTAAGTGATCCAACCCGGATTAGATTAAGATCTTGCAGAGAAGGAAAGCAATCATTCAACTTGTTAAGGTCTTCATCAACTAACCTTACAGAGTCCAGTGTCAGACTTGTGAGCATCGGCATTGGCTTCAATTTTTCTGCTGACAGCCAAGCATATTTCAACTTCAAATGGTGAAGATGATAGTCTGCAGTAACCAGGGCAGATTATAGAGGTTCAGATGAATGTTTACTAGAAACAAGGATAATTGTTAAGCCTACATGAGTTGTCAAGTCATCAAAAGCATAGTTGCAGCAACTTCTTGATCTACCACATAAATGGAAAGTTCACAAAACAATAACAGATCATTCCATATTCCGTGAGAAAGAGTGCTTGGGTAATTTTTGGATAAGTCCAACTCATGCTACAGTGTCGGGTGCAGAACAAAACTCCACGCTAGATAAAAAAAGGGTCCAGATAAATGAATTTCTGATGGAAAGGTTTTTATCTAAATAATTCAAAATTCCCTACATTTTTAATTGACATGTGAATTTATAAAATTAAACTCAGATTTCAAGTATAATAGTTTCGAAATATAGTCACTGATCTAAACTGCAAATGCAAGTTCACATCCTAGAAATAGTTCCCAAGTTCTTCACGTCCGACCGCCTGGGATATGCTTGAACAAGGAAATCCGAGATGGAGAGCGATCTCCACCCTCTGACGATCTTCGGCAACCATTCAGAGACAAAATCAACAGACGTAAGATAGAGATCATCTAACTCAATGTTCCCCTTCTCAAGTGGGAAGCAATTCTTGAAGCCAATTGAGACGGATTCTAGGGATTTGGATTGAAGGAGGAGATTTTTTACGATGGTTTTGAATGGGGTTATAAGGGCTTTGGTTTGTGGGTCTCTGGATTTTTGGTAGCAATCGAAGGAGCAGAAGATGTTGAGGGTTTGAGTTTCGTAGGAGGGAGAGTTGAGGGTTTTTGAGACCACTCTGCAGCGAGCGAGATCAGCAGAATTGTGGATTTTGTTTAGGATTTTGATCGAAACTGAAGCTGGGAGATTTTCCATGGACTGGATTCTGGAGGTTGTGCTTGGCTTGTATGAAGCTAACTTGGCGGAATGTGCAGTAGATTTCGTTCTAGTCTGTGCCAACTTCTATTTACAGGAAGAGGAAGCCCAACCCAATTTCTAGTCTGAGCGGGCCAGATTGTTGTTTAATTATATTACAGAATTATAAATTCTTGGGATGACTTTTGCCCAGAGAAGTGTGGAATTTACATGCAATGTGAAAAACAAGTATTGTTGCGGATGACACAAGAGATAATAACAATAATTGTTATATTTTTTATATTTTTTCTCTTGTAATAATTTCTTTAGAACTCCTCATTAAAGACTATTTGGCTTTTCACATCTTTCCTTTCATGTGTATATGCATATTGGTAATTAGCATATAGATTGGCTGCTGTGTTATTGACTTTTTTAAGATATAAGCTGTTCAAGATTTTAGCCACTTTTTTAGATAATCCTCAAAAAATAAATGAATTAGAATGATTTTAGCCACTTTTTTTTAGGTCTTTGATTTTTTTTTTTAAAAGATGGTTTTTTAAATTTTAACTCAAATAAACATAGGGTAAAAGCATCACTGGGCATTAAATTTGGTATGTCCCTACCTAAGCCTATCCAAACACCAATGTGTAAGATCTAAGGAAAATTTATGACCGTGAGTGGAGAAAAGACAGGTCTTCTTCTGGGAAATGCCCTGATGGGTGTCTAATAAATGCAGTGGCAATGCTGGGCTCACCAAAGCAACATGCTCTAATGGCTTTCTTTGACATTCTTGGACCATGACTGTCGTTGGACATTTAACTAATCTATCCATTACGTATTCAGTGGGCAACATGAAGCAGCCTCATCTTTGGAGATGATCTGACCGTTTGTCTGATGGCCGAGGCTTTGGATATCTCATAAACAAAAGATGACGACGATTGATGATTCTAGAATATTAAAAGTATGACTTCTCATATGATGGGCTCCACAAGTATCGATGAGCCTTGATTCATCCACCAACCTCAATTATCATGGCATGAGGTTGATGACTATTAGATCACTCATTTTCTATGGGCCAAATAATTCTGCCGTATTGCAGCCCACATTTACTCAATATTGACCGTCCGCTGCAAAGGCTTTTTCGATGGAGTTATTTGGTCCATAGGATTGGAGATCCAAGTCTAGATCCACTAGGTGAAATGTCTAGATTGAAAAAAGATGCGACAGACTGCTTGAGTTGGTCTGTGAGAATCACCTTGGATGAATTTTAACCGACCAAACACCGATTTTCCAGTCACACATTGACTCGATTGCCTGAAAAGATGGAACCTTGGGCTATGACTAGTAGGAACCCTTCAAGGACGCAAGTTTATCCTTGACTTCCTTTCTTTTAGAACAATAGCAAGGAAATTTTCCAACGATGGAATCCATCAATGAAGAAAGACCAGCATCTTTTGTCAAAGTCCTCCACAAGCATTTTTCTTGGGTCATGGCCTTCTGCCGTATAACACAAGGTGAGTATGTCTACTTCAGCACTTGCCTCAATTAGATTTAAATTGATGGTACACCTTAGTCTTCCACGTGAAACTAAGATAAAACCACCTTCGTCTTAAAGTATGACATTTCCAAACGGTGGGCCCATCTGATGGAAGATCGCCCATCAGGTTGGCGTCAAACTCATTGAAGATGGAAGATGATGGACCATCAAAATCTTCCTTTTTCAAGTCTTCCATGTCCAAATAAAATGATTTGACTTGCCCGTAGACCACGATATGATGAGGTCAATAGACCGAGCCACTCCACTCATTTGCATGGACCAGGCACGATAGGTTATGCGCTAAAAGAATTATACTATTAGATTATCCTGGCCTTTAGTTATTTTAGTTTAGGAATGAAGACTAATGATCATGGCCCGACTTTACTATCCACTTTACATGCCGAACAACAAAGTCTAGCATCAGCCACTGCATGAGATTTTTGTGTCATAGCTTGCTAAGTGAAGGCCCAGAAGAATGATTTCGGATCAGGGATACTTGTGCTGATCTTGTAGATTTTAACTGAGTTTCTAGTAATTAAAGTGGGATTATATGATAGTCAAACATTTTTGAGCTTTACGACTTTCTAGTGACGAATCATATGTGAAAGTGACTATAATCAGATGAACGGTTCTGATCAACCATAGGTTGGGCTCATAATGTAAAACTGGGGCGATGTAGCAGCATTGGCAATAAGGAGTAGTTGAACTGTTCATCTTGTTTGGCTTGCCCTGTTTAGTATCCATACCAAAATTCATGGTGATTAGAGGCTTCTACCCTATAGATCTTATAGATATATATTTTCAAGGTACATAATTTAATAACAAAACAAGGCATGGCTCAAATCAGCAAACGATTATTAAGTTTGTTAGTTTGCCAACCTATGGCTGATCAGAACCGTTCATCTGATTAATTATAGTCATTCTGACATATAATTCGTCACTAGAGAATCCTAAAGCGCAAAACAGTGTGACTATCATATAATTCCTCCTTGATTACTAGAAACTCTTAAAGCTCAGAAAAGTGGGACATTCAACCGTTTTTGGATTATACAATGCGGGCAGCTAAATTTTACAAGATAAGCACAAGTATCTCTGGTTCGAAATCATTCTTCTTGCCTTCTCTTAGCAAGTCATGACCCAAAAATCTCATGTAAAATCTCTTCATGATCCCTAGTCTTCATTCCTAAACTAAGAAAACTAAACGCTAGGATAATCAAACGGTATAATTCTTTTGGTACACAAACTATCATGACTGGTCCATGAACATGAAAATGAGTGGACTGGTTCGGCCTATTGATACGAGCATATCGTGGTTTACGGGCAAGTCAAGTCGTTTTGTTTGGACATGGAGGACTTGGATCTGGGACTGTGAACTTCTCGAGCTATTGTCAGCCTTGGCCTATGCTGGGATCAAGTAGGATTGGACCCCACATATATATGACTGTTATCTGCATCGTTAATTTGGCTGTCCAAGGTTTGCTGCTAACTATATAGCATTGCATGAAAGGTTTGCTGCTAACTGAGAAGGACTCTTGAACGACTATATATGAGAAACAAAACCTTTCCATTCAATTCATCTCCACTCTGTGGGAATGGTGTGTCTAAGATAGGATTAAAACAACAGACCAGATCATGCGAAATAGGGACCTGCTTTTATTTTCCTCCTTAATCTATAGATAATGATCCTGAAGTCAAGCGTCCCGTCTACAATCTAATCGTGTACCATCCACCCTTTTATAATGCACTCTTCAATTCACCTATTGGTGAATTAGTCCCAGATAGCAGGAAACTCTACAACATCTCAAGAACATGGCTATCAAGTAGACCATGCTCCAATGTACAAATCCTTTTTTGTTGATCTTTTTTCCTTGCTAATCTCAATCTGAATGGTTTCAATTTAAGCTCCCAATTGGTTGATTTGAGGCGTTCATAAATATAATCTATCCAACTTACATTTGTACTCATTAAACTATCCCGCGGATTGGATGAGTTTGGCATCTAAGAAACAGAAACTAGAACCCTTCCCTGCCAATCTGCATACTTAATTGTCCAAGGCCAAGTGGAAATTTCTTTGCATCTCCTTGTTTTAAAGAATTTTTTCTTGGTTGAAAAGGGCAAAAACAGAGTTTAGGAGTGAAGCTATTTAAAGAAAGCCAGACTGCCTAAAAAGAATCACTCTCATCGTCTTCTTCTCTGTGCTTGCTGATCAGCAATGAAGGGTGTGCATATCAATTTTGAAGGCACTGTGGCCTGAAGTACACAGCCTTACCTTGCATTTCGCAAGAGGTTGTTTCCACATCTTGAACGCATGACCTCAAGGTCACACGACAACAACTTTTACTTTTGTCGATCTAAACCATTTATCTACCATTCCAACTCTAAATTTCAATGATTGGACAATTGCAAGATAAAATTAAATTAAATTTGTACTTTTGTCTTTTAAATTAGACCATTTTTAAATAAAGTTTATAACTACACATGTCCTTATCTTGATTAAGGTTCTTATTCTTACCCTTTATTTAGTTCCAAAGTTTTTAAATATTTTTTCATTACTTCTATTCACCTTTTTCTCAGCCATTTTTCTTGTCCTTTTAAAACCTTTGACTTGGTCGTGTCGCTACTTTAATTAACTACCTAAGTCCTGTTATTAAAATAAATATCAGTTTCTGTAATAGTAAACATCCAAAGTTGTAGAGATCAGATACCTGGTCAGATCAATCAAAACTAGGCCTTTACGTCTGCAAAGCATTAATGCTTGTTACATTTTGTTTTTAAAAAACATTCCAAAAAAAAGAAGAAGCAAATGCATAATCCAGAATATGTGAGCATTTCTCTAATAAAAAATGCTTTAAGTGGTACTGTTGAACACTTTCTTAAAGGTATTGTTTCATTTAATCATGTTACAAGGGTTGTGTCGTGTCGACTCGTTTAATAATCGTGTTGTGTTCGCCTTGACACGATTATTAAGCAAGTCAAGTTCGTGTCGACCCATATGCTATAATGGGTCAGTCTCGACACGACGCGAACACGACCCGCTCAGGCGTATGGACACAGAGATCCATGAAGCTGCTCATGGGTGCATGTCTTCAACATTCAAAGAAAAGAAAAGAAAAGAAAAGAAAAAAATCATACAACATATGCAGAAACAGACCCAACAGTAAACTAAACATAGAAAGAAAGAAAATGACCAACTGATGAGTGAAAGATGCATCAAATAGTGCGCGCGTTCAATATTCAGAAACATAATTGGAAATAGCAAACTACAATATAAAGAATATAAACTAATCAATGTATACATCTACAAAGGATAGCTTTTGGCATATTAATTGGCTTCTCTATGCATAAGCAGGCATGTTCCAAAAGCAATCTACTGTAAGTTCCTGCTGCTAACATCAGACAAACAAGTAAACCTCCAAGATCTCATTCTCTCTCCCTCTGTGGAAAATCAGTTGATGAAATTTTATGATTTTCTTGCTAATCCAAAATAATTTTTAAGGGCTGAGTTTGGAAATAGAAAGTAGGCTTGCTGATGGACATTTGTGCTGGAATTTTGCAGGCGTGCTGCTTGTGTGACTAGAATATTTCACAACATCTCATGATTTCTGGAGATTTTGCAGGCATAACTATGGATTTTTTAATAGTTTCTTGTCTTGAAATAAAGGGCCAGCCCCAGTGCACAAAGCTCCCATTTATGCAGGGTCCAGGAAAGGGGCGGACCACAAGGGCCTATAGTACGCAGCCTTACCTTGCATTTTTGCAAGAGACTGTTTCCATGCCTTGAACCCATGACCTCAAGGTCACATGACGACAACTTTTCCTGTTGCGCTAAGGCTCCTCTTCAGTTTCTTGTCTTGAAATGCTGAAGAAAAATAAGGTTGTCTAGTCAACGTGCACAAGAAACATGGCTGCATTAATCAGGAAGGAAACCCTTTGGCTAACAAACTAGTAAATTTTGATCTTTCCTATGCACAGACCATCCAGCACTCAGTTGCCAATCTGTTTTTTATTTTTTATTTTTTGGCCTGGCCAAGAATTAGTGATGGCAACATGTTGAGGACATTTTTAATTGTATGAAATGCCTTAGTCCACATGAAACACTGTGTTTAAGAGCAGAGTTGCATCAGATGTCCAACTTTCTTGGCATGTCTATGTTTCTTTCAAAAACAGTGTTGTTTGCAATTTTTTCGTCAGAAAGTGCTGAATTTCAGGAATAGAAAGATGATACATCACTTAGGACTATACACTATTAGATCTTGCCTAAGATGTTCACAGATGGGTAGATCTTTTCTCAATACTCACTTCCATCAGTGGTTCTGTGTACTGACCTGCAGGTTGCCATCCTCCAACAAGAAACAAAAGCCAGTGATAAAAGGCATTGAGGACTGTACATGAACAGACACACAAAGAACAAACCAACCTCTTTACATGATCATCTGCACCAGAACACACATCTCCATACAAGCACCAAAACTGCACTACCTTTGCACAAGCACCACAACATACATGTCTTTCTCACATACTATATACAAGCAACAGGACATCTCTGCACAAGCACCACAGCAAATCCACCTTTGTACAAGTCCATTGTTGAAGCAGACAGAAAAATCAGACCACAGTAGTGTTGGTCCAGACCCATTTTCAGGCGGCCGCCGTATTCAACGGTGGCGGGCGCAGCAGTCGGTGCCGACTGCTGACTTCAACAGCGGCGGGCGCCGCCGTCGGCCACCGCCAGTGACTTTGTGTAAAACGGGTTGAAAATCAGACCCGAAAATTCCCTATAAATAGGGATACCAAGAAGGCAAGGCCGAGAACCCATTCCTCTGTAAAAATCCCCATGTATACCTCTCTGTAAAACCCCGTTTCATAGTGAAATCATTCTCTCCCGTGGACGTAGGCTTATTGGCCGAACCACGTTAAACTTTGCGTTTTTTGTGTGTATGATCTTGGGCGGGGACGAAAATCCCCAACAAGTGGTATCAGAGCTCGGTTCTGCCGTGAAACAGAGGCAGAAAAAGGATTTGCAGTTCCGTCGGTCGAGAGGAGGAAGAAAACTGTTCCTGCTATAGTTGCTACAGTAATCATCATTGCCGCTACAGTGAAAAGCACGTCATCATGTTGATACAGTAAAAGCATCATCATTATTGTCGGCTACAGTGATCGCTACAGTACTACTACAGTACTGAGTTGGCACAGTACCCAAGCGGGTTTCAACAGTTCGAGTTTCAACAAATACGGAGTTACAACAGTATAGAGTTGTAACAGTACGAGTGCAAATAGTAGCGCATTTGCACAGTATCTGAGTTGAAACAGTAGCGTATTGCAACAGTACCGGTTGCAACAGTTCGAGTGCAACCGTAGTTGAGTTGCAATAGTAACGAGTTGCAACAGTGATTCGATTGGAGTAGACCTATTTTTTGGCAGGTTTTCAAGGGGGATAGACCAGTTCTTGGCAAACGCAGTGGTGTTCTCAAATTTATAAGATTTTCTCCTAAAATTGCTTTAATTCTGCTCCAGGTGGTGCTGTGACATGGGAATCTGCGAGAAGCGCAGTTCTAAATGAAGAAATGAGGCGACGAGCTCAAGTTGTCACCACATCACAATCTGAGATTTTGATCTCAGAAAATCGAGGGAGAAGCAAGATCAAAGGACAGGAGAAGAATAATAGAAGCAGGAGTAAATCTAAGTCCAGATACAAGAATCTGGAATGCAATTATTGTGGCAATAAGGGTCACATTAAAAGGCAGTGTTACAAGTGGAAAGCCGAGAACAAAACAGAGAATGCCAAGCAGGAGAGAAGAAATGATGAGGGGAATGATCGTGTAGCTGCTACTACTTCAGGCCTTGTTGTGGTCTGTGATGAAAATGAAATCAACTTAGCCTCCAATGAGATTGGATGGGTTGTTGACAGTGGTGCTTCTTTTCATGTTACCTCGAGGAGGGAGTTTTTCACCTCGTACACTCCTGGTGACTTTGGAGTGTTGAAGATGGGTAACGATGGGCTGTCAAAGGTTGTTGGTATCGGATCCGTCTGTTTGGACACCAACAACGGAACAAGGTTGATTCTCAAGGACGTTCGACATGTACCAGATATCCGGTTGAACTTAATATCAGCCGGAAAGCTTGATGATGATGGGTACTGTAGTACCTTTTGCGATGGACAGTGGAAGCTCTCTAAGGGAGCGCTTGTGGCTGCCAGAGGGAAGAAATCATCTAGCTTGTATGTGATGCAAGCTTCGATTCCTATTAACTCTGTGAACGCAGTTGATGTTGCTGGTTCTTCAGAGTTGTGGCATAGGCGGCTCAGTCATATGAGTGAGAAAGGACTAGATTGTCTAGTCAAGAAGAATTTGCTTTCAGGGCTCAAAGCTACAAAAGTAAGCAAATGTGCTCATTGTCTTGCCGGGAAGCAGCAACGAGTTTCCTTCAAAAGCCATCATTCTTCCAGAAAGCCAGGCGTGCTTGAATTGGTACATTCAGATGTATGCGGTCCTATGAAGGTACGCACATTTGGTGGTGCATTATATTTTGTCACATTTATTGATGATTATTCCAGGAAACTCTGGGTCTATGTTTTGAAAACTAAGGATCAGGTGCTTGACAAGTTTAAAGAATTTCAAGCTTCTGTTGAGCGGCAAACGGGGAAGAAGCTGAAATGCATTCGCACAGACAACGGTGGCGAGTATTGTGGACCTTTCGATGCTTATTGTAAGAAGCAAGGGATCAGACCTCAAATAACTCCTCCGAAGACTCCTCAGCTAAATGGTTTAGCAGAGAGGATGAACAGGACATTGATGGAGAGGGTCAGATGCTTGCTTTCTGAAGCAAAGCTGCCCGGTTCCTTCTGGGGTGAGGCGCTATACACAGCAGCCTATGTTATTAACCTATCTCCAATAGTTGCCTTGAATGCAGATGTTCCTGACAGGCTATGGTATGGAAAAGATGTCTCTTACGATCATTTGCGGGTATTTGGGTGCAAAGCGTTTGTACATATACCTAAGGATGAGAGGTCCAAGTTAGACGTCAAGACCAAACAATGCATTTTCATCGGCTATGGGCAGGATGAGTTTGGTTACATGCTATATGATCCTGTTGCAAAGAAGCTGGTTAGAAGTCGTAATGTGGTCTTTATGGAAGACCAAACCATTGAACACATCGACAAAGCCAAAGTATCAGAAACTCAGAGTTCTGATACTCTGACAGATTTAGATCCAGTTCCTGTTTCACATACGCCAAGTGTAGATGACACCAATGACCATGGTGGTGCTCCAGTTGATGTTCAAGATAATCAGGCTGAGGGAGAACATGAAGCTGCTGAAGACATGGATGTTTCGTCAGAGGCTGATGATATTCAGCAGGAGGTTCCTACTGAGGAACCAACAGTTTCATTGAGACGGAGTTCGAGAGATCGTCAACCCTCCACTCGATATTCATCAGATGAGTACGTACTCCTCACTGACGGAGGAGAACTTGAGAGCTACACAGAGGCAGCTGAAAGTGAAGAGAATGCAGAGTGGATTGCAGCTATGAAGGATGAGATGAAATCCTTACAAGACAACCACACTTTTAAGCTGGTAAGATTACCTAAGGGCAGACAAGCTTTGAAGAATCGGTGGATATACAGGGTGAAGTTTGAAGGTGACACTTCACGACCACGATACAAAGCTAGACTTGTCGTGAAACTTGCCTCATCATTCACCTGTAAGTTAGATACCATGATTATACATAATTGTTTTTCAATTTTTGATGAGTTAAATCATATAATTGATTTTTCACTTTGAGTCATTTCTCTCTATGATCTTCATTAATAAAGGGCAGTCCCACTGCGAAGCTCTCGTGTATGTGGGGTCTGAGAAGGGGCGGACCACAAGGGTCAATAGTATGCAGCCTTACCTTATATTTTGCAAGAGGCTGTTTCCACGGAGTAGATACCTTTTGCTTTGACGCCTTTCTGAAGATCAAATTCTTGAAGTGAACCTACTGACTGGAAAAGAATGCTAAATACAGACCCCTTTTGTTTTGGTGTTTGTTCTTGTTTATGATAAAAATTAAGAACATGGTGCCTTCATAACATAACTTGTACAGCCATGGGAGGGCTTTTCTCCTCCTTTCAATGATATCTAACTATTTAACATGTGTAGCAAATTCCTCATTTCTGGTTTTTTTTATTCTTTTTTTATTATTATTATTCACACATGATGGAAGCAGCCTCTTGCAAAAATGCAAGGTAAGGCTGCCTACTATGGGCCCTTGTGGTCCACCCCTTCCCTGGACCTTGCATAGGCGGGAGCTTCGTGCATCGGGGCTGTCCCTTTTTTACATGATGGTAGCCCATTTAGAATGTTCTCATCACATGAAACTTTGCAGGTTTATAGTTCTATTCATTAAGGGCTTCTATATCTAGATTCTACTAGTATTCATTAAGAGCTTCAATATCAATAAAGATATTTGGTTTTTTGGAATGCATCCATGTGTGCATGGTACACTTCCCTTGCTTCTCATTACAGTAGAGGCTCTTGAGCTAGTAGAGAATGCAAGCAAAGATTTGAATTTGTTCACCAAGATGTAGATTTTCTATTTTCAATGTTATCCAACTTGTAGAACTTGTTCCGCAGGATTTAGCTCTTCTATTTTTGGCTTTGAATGTTCTGATTTCTGACCTTAATACTAGGAATAATGGGTAGTCTTGATCTATCATCTTATTATCACTATGGTTCATGAGAGTAGAGAGATTGAGAGGGAGGTTACTAAGAGAATTCAAGCGGGTTGGAACAAATGGAGATGTGCATCTGGAGTTTTGTGTGATCGGCAAGTGCCACTCAAACTAAAAGGAAAATTCTATAGGATGGCCACAAGACCGGCCATGCTCCATGGATTAGAGTGTTGGGCAGTTAAGGAACATCATGCTCATAAGATGAGCGTCGCAGAAATGAAGATGTTGAGATGGATGAGTGGCAAGATAAGAAGAGATAGAATTAGAAATGAAAATATTAGAGAAAATTTAGGAGTAGCACCAATAGGTAACAAGATGAGGGAGATTAGACTGAGATGGTTTGAACATGTAAAGGAGACCAACAACGGCATTGGTTAGAAGGAGTGAGGCAATACAAGTAGAAGGTTCTAAAAAGGCAAGAGGAAGGCCCAAAAGAACGTGGATAGAAGTGGTGAGGAAAGATTTAAAAACTTTAGGACTAAATGAAGCCATTGTACTTAATAGAGAGGAATGGAGGAATAAGATTCATGTGACCGACCCCTAATTGGGATACGGTCTTAATGATGATGATGATGTTCTAATCATTTGTGTAGGCACCACCTTATTTGGTTGATGTTGCAACAAATTATAGAATACAAAATCATAGTCATGCTCCAACAGTTTTGCTGCATAATCCTGTTTTCATCGTCTATTAAGTCCATCCTCTCCTCTGTTCTATTGTTCCTTACTTTTGGCTTGGTGCACCCTCCTGCACTGAGACCTAGTTCTTGAAAGAATACTTGCTCTCAACTTGTTCATTTCCATGTATTAAAATATTCCACTAATATTTGTTTAATTAGTAAAGGGAACAATTAAACTTTACTAACAAAGTAAACATCTAAATCCAGAGACATGATGGTTTTTACAAGTTGCTCATTTGTTATATGTGAACTATTTGCTCATAACACCAATATTGACTTCTAACATGATAAAAGTTTTAGAAATTTTATAGATCACTTATTCTATCTTTACTTAAGGATTTCACATCCGATGTCTTGGAAAATAAGAATTAGAGCATAGAAGTCAGTAGTCTACCCGAAAAGTTTCTGCGACTTTTGTAATGTGCCACAACCCTCATCATCATCAAAGCCCTCTCTCAATTAGCAGTCGGCTACACGAATCTTGCTCCTCCATTCTCCTCTATCACATGTCATGGCCTCATTTAGTTCAAAAGTTTTTAAATCTTTTCGGCTCCAAAATTGCTTCAATGCGTACACAGCCACTAAGCGAAAAACTGTGAAAAATTGACTGATATAGCCAATAAGTCAGATCTATGATTTCTCCCACTCCATTATCAAGTAACATGGTAAAATGCATCCAATTCTACTAAGGGATGATGCTGCTGCTGCTAATTATACTTCCCTTTTCAACAAAAAATGAAAAATAGAAATATTCTTCCTTTACTATACTGCATTCCTGCTAAGAAAGGCCCAGTAAACATGTTTTCTTGTGAAATCTCGTTATGTTCAGGACAATGTCCAGAGACTTGAAGTAGGATCTCATGGCTTAAATATGGAAAACATTAGAAGCAACACTTCAGATGAATATGTAGCTCAAAGTGGCAAAAAGACTTACCACCCATTCATCAAAAGTAACAAAAATTGATCTGTTATTAATTTGTTACATATCTATATAGCTTTCCTTTTCAAGCAATGTGTCTGCTGCCACTAATATTGGTCAAAATCAGCAGAGAGTTGCCTCCATTACAATGCATAACAAATTAACCTTTGTTTTCTGGTAGACGGTGACTTGAGCAAAAGTAAGCAAGTAGAAAAGTCAAATTATCTGTAATATACCCAATTGTTTCTTAAATTTCTTCTGAAATTTTCAAGCAATATCTTATGTCACTGGTAAGGGCTCAAACCAGCAGAAAGGGGAGCATATAAATGTACATACATTTGATCAAAAGAAAATATAAGACACACTAAACTTTGTTTTCTGTTACATGGAGACAATAAGAAAACTTAAGCAAGTGGAGAGCACAAAGCTCTCACAAGTTGAGTCTAACTGAGACTCCTCCATGAGCAGCTAATGTAACCAATTAGGAAATCCATGCTTAAGTTGTTGAAGAATAACAGGTTGATTTCCTTTTCTAGTGATATAATTGACACTTCTTACCAGCTAGCAATCAGAAAATGCAGGCTTTGACCTCCATTTGGGCATTATCCACTTGCAATATGATAAGAG
Organism: Warburgia ugandensis; assembly: GCA_035236585.1. Taxonomy (NCBI): domain Eukaryota; kingdom Viridiplantae; phylum Streptophyta; class Magnoliopsida; order Canellales; family Canellaceae; genus Warburgia; species Warburgia ugandensis. The sequence continues at coordinate 14,152,645 of CP141133.1, forward strand.
AGAGCTTCTGTAGTTGCCAGTACCAACTCAGACCATTGAAAGTACAAAGATAACAAAAAATTCTGCTTCTGATTTCAAGAAAGTGATGTACAACTAAGCCACACAAACAAATCATGGGCTTGAACCAACATAGCCACAAAGTCAGCCCAATGATTAAGAACTTTTCTTTCGTCTTTTTTCTTTACGATACATCGCAGATTTAGTTGTTTCAACAAATCCAAGTAACCTTCAGTCCTCTCCACAATCCCCACTTCCACCTGACCCTTGGGTAATCACTCATACATTTTGAAATCAGAGTACGTGTGGTTTCGTCAACAGAAGTACCAGGGATGAGCAGTTCCACATCAGACAAGGAGGTGAATTGGTCCAATACGGAGGACAACAAGGACCATGTACCTTCAAACTCAAGTACTGGCAAATGCACCATCAGTTTCTTCCACCTTTTCCATCCAGATCTAGTGCACGAATCTCTGTGACAAAAATATTCTTTAAATTCCAAGAAGGCCTGAGGCTCTAACACCAAAGTCCTCATATTGGGGAAAGCAGATATCAGTTCCTCAAAGCTAACCTGTCCATGAAATTCCACCGACCTGGATGGTCTGGGTACCTCAAGGACTACCTTCTCAACTGTTGTATAGTCTTGAAACATATGTACAAGCTCATAAAGATCTGAAGACTCAATTCTAAGAAACTTTAAATGGAGAAACTTTTCCCATTCCATGGTATCACTTGCTTCTTCAATTGAAAATTCAAAATTAGTAAGTAGAGGTGCTTTGATAGTAAGTACCCTGGGTTTAACACATTTCAACTTAAGCTCAACCAAATTAGGGGCATATATAGACAAAGATAGTGGAGCATTAGACAGAGTCCACTGACAGGCTTTGAGTTGCAAGAGATGAATATTGGGCTTACTAAGCCCACCAACCCCAATCAGATTAAGAACTTCCAGAGACGGAAAGCAGTCATTGAACTTTTCCAAGTCTTCATCATCTAATCTTATGAAGTCAAGTGTCAGACTTGTGAGCATTAGCATTGGCCTCAGCTTATCCACTGATAGCCAAGCATTTTTAACCTCCAAACTAAGAAGATTATCACCTGCATAAGTCAGAGAGGCCGCACATTTAGAGCTTCAGTTAAATACTTTCACAATGAGAAACAAAGATCAGTAGTAGGCTTATATAAATAGCCAAGTCATCAAAATTATATAGTTGGGGCTACCACTTAGTATCCGACTGTTTATCTCTAGCATGCCCAATTTGAATGGATGACATCCTAAACAAGGTGACATCAAACAGTCCATATCTTCAAATACACATCCTGTGAATGGACTTTTCACAAAATAACAATGCGGCAGCTCATGTTCAGTAGGACATTCACCACAAACTGGAGGTTTTACATTGCTGGTGGGGTTGCTTGTGCTCAAAGCATATTCACACAGTACCTTAGCAAACAAATGTTTTGGGACCTTGATCCATGAGAAGATGACCCATTCATACTTCAAAAAGTCCCTTCTATCTTCCACCATCATCTGGTCAATCAGAAAACGTCCAGTTTTCTCTGCTATAAAAGCCAATTCCAAGGCCAGTTATGGATAAAGGTCAATATATGTATTGGATATGATCTAGAAGTCCATGTGTATTTCTTAACATATACATACATTCATGTCTTTAAGGGCTGAGTTTGGAAATAGAAAGTAGGCTTGCTGATGGACATTTGTGCTGGAATTTTGCAGGCGTGCTGCTTGTGTGACTAGAATATTTCACAACATCTCATGATTTCTGGAGATTTTGCAGGCAAAACTATGGATTTTTTAATAGTTTCTCGTCTTGAAATAAAGGGCCAGCCCCAGTGCACAAAGCTCCCGTTTATGCGGGGTCCAGGAAAGGGGCGGACCACAAGGGCCTATAGTACGCAGCCTTACCTTGCATTTTTGCAAGAGACTGTTTCCATGCCTTGAACCCATGACCTCAAGGTCACATGACGACAACTTTTCCTGTTGCGCTAAGGCTCCTCTTCAGTTTCTTGTCTTGAAATGCTGAAGAAAAATAAGGTTGTCTAGTCAACGTGCACGAGAAACATGGCTGCATTAATCAGGAAGAAAACCCTTTGGCTAACAAACTAGTAAATTTTGATCTTTCCTATGCACAGACCATCCAGCACTCAGTTGCCAATCTGTTTTTTTTTTTTTTTGGCCTGGCCAAGAATTAGTGATGGGAACATGTTGAGGACATTTTTAATTGTATGAAATGCCTTAGTCCGCATGAAACACTGTGTTTAAGAGCAGAGTTGCATCAGATGTCCAACTTTCTTGGCATGTCTGTGTTTCTTTCAAAAACAGTGTTGTTTGCAATTTTTTCGTCAGAAAGTGCTGAATTTCAGGAATAGAAAGATGATACATCACTTAGGACTATACACTATTAGATCTTGCCTAAGACGTTCACAGATGGGTAGATCTTTTCTCAATACTCACTTCTATCAGTGGTTTTGTGTACTGACTTGCAGGTTGCCATCCTCCAACAAGAAACAAAAGCCAGTGATAAAAGGCATTGAGGACTGTACATGAACAGACACACAAAGAACAAACCAACCTCTTTATATGATCATCTGCACCAGAACACACATCTCCATACAAGCACCAAAACTGCACTACCTTTGCACAAGCACCACAACATACATGTCTTTCTCACATACTATATACAAGCAACAAGACATCTCTGCACAAGCACCACAGCAAATCCACCTTTGTACAAGTCCATTGTTGAAGCAGACAGAAAAATCAGACCACAGTAGTGCAATGGCAAATGACATGAGCCGTGTACTGTATTGAGTGAGCAAGCAACAAGACGTAGGTAACTTCTATCTGATCTCTCTGAGCAAAAATATAACTTGTTTGTCAGCCATCAAATAAGGTTACAAAATAGCAGGCGGACAGGGGCAGCCCCAGTTCACGAAGCTTCTGTGTATGTGGGGTTTGGACAAGGGGCAGACCACAAGGGTACACAGCCTTACCTTGAATTTTGCAAGACACTGTTTCCATGCCTTGAAGCTGTGACCTCAAAGGACTGAATATCTAAAAATATGCAGTCTCCCAATTCTGGTGGAATACTGCCTGTTAGCTTGTTCATGGATAAATCAATCCCAGTCATCAAGGATAGCGGTACACCCTCAAAAATGTAACTTCTTCCCTTTGTGGTGAAAGGAGTTGAAACCCTAACTGATGAATTAGGTGATTGCCTCAGCACTGTAGTAGAATAAAATTCTCCCTGAATTTGAATTGCAAACTTCCATGATGTAATGTTGTTGAGACAAGAAGGTATCTTTCCTGTAAGAGAATTGTTGGAGAGGTCTAACAAATGAAGATTACTAACTTGACACAATTGCCTTGAAATATGAGATTGAAAGAAGTTATTCTTTAAAACAAGTGACACCAAATCGTGAAGGTTGAATATCCAATTTGGAATATGACCAGATAGGTTATTGTAACTGGCATCTAAATTTTGCAAGAATGAACTATTCAACAAGCTTGTTGGAATTGACCCAGTGAAGAAGTTATGACTAAGGTGTAAAACTCTCAACTTTGTCATATTTGAATCTTTTGGGAGCATATGCCCTTGCAAACAATTGTATGAGAGATCCAAGTACCATAGGGATATGAAACTCATTAGTTTATATGGGATTTCTCCTGAAAGATGATTGTAAGAAAGATCTAATACCTGTAGAAAATCCATTTGTGCTAAAGATGAAGGTATATTGCCTTGCAAGGCATTTCCAGAGATATTCAACTGCATCACCATGGGGAGTAGCATTCTAATGCTTGTAGGAAGTGTCCCATATAAATCGTTTGCAGAGATATCAAGATGTCTGAGGGTTGAGCCCTTAGTATTGTTGGGACATTGTGAAAATGAGCCTTCGAACAAATTTTCCCTTACTGACAAGGTCCATAATGCACTTTTGCACAATAACCAAGATGGAATGGTCCCTTTGAGAGAATTATGATCCAACCATAATTCTTCTAAGCCATTTTGGTTGGAGATGAAAGTAGGAATGCCACGGGTACTGTGTAGGTTGAGATTGCAATTTTCCAAATATAACCCAAAGAGGTGAAAAGTAGGAATCCAATGTGGGTACTTTGTTTCAACATGTAGTTTATTGTTTGCGAGGTCAATGGATAAAAGCTTTGAGAGGTTAGCAAACATGGAAAAGTAGAGGACACCACTAAACTGATTTTCTGATAGATCGATCCACTCAAGCATTGTTAGATTGTTGAAAATGAATGACGGGACGTTTCCTGTAAGTTGGTTATGAAAGAGAGATAAACTGTTCAAAGAATACATGGCTCTCATGCAGGGATGTAGATGACCTTCAATTGTGTTATTCTTGACATCCAAATGTATTAATATCCTTAATTTGCAAAGCCCTGCAAGTAAGAAATATAATTATGAAGCTGGTGTAATGATATAGTGGAACAATTAACTTAAATGAAGGAAAATGAATACATGACTTGAGTCTCTACGCACATGCTTTTTTGAGCAACTGATGAATTGATTATTTAAAGCATTGATCATACCTCTTATTCTTCCATATTGATCATGCCTCTTATTCTTCCATATATAGTATGCATCTCTACTACTAACCAAAGATAAAGCAATCTGTATTACAAAGGTCATTGTGTTTAATAAAATCTCAAATGTCCATTTTAGATCTCTAGCATTGGCTAATTGTATAAAGTTAAATTAATTGACAATTCTAATCATTTGATAAAAGGTTTTTTTGGATCCCACTATTTTGGAAGGGGAGCCTTGGCGCAACGGTAAAAGTTGTCGTCATGTGACCTTGAGGTCACGGGTTCAAGGCGTGGAATCAGCCTCTTGCAAAAATACAAGGTAAGGCTGCCTACTTTAGGCCATTGTGGCCCGCCCCTTCCCCGGACCCCGCATAGGCGGGAGCTTCGTGCACCGGGGCTGCCCTATTTTTTAATGACAATAGTTTAGCAAGTTTGCAATGTTTTAGATTCTAGGGGGAATGACAAAGGATCGCCATAATGTTTTCTAGTTATTAAATAATGAGTCCTTTTTTTTATTCTTCCTTTTTTGCCCATAAATAGTCAAATATTTTTGCACCAATGCTTTCTAGCACAGTGGCACAAGGAGTGTCTTGCTAGGATACCAGAGTTTGAAAATGTGCATGGGTGGTTGAGTGTCTAAATTTCAAAAAAGAAGTCAAATATTTGTTAGAGCAAAGTACACTTTAGTCCCTAGAACTATTTGCTTATGATATTTTAGTCCTTAAAAGTTTCAAAAAAGTATTTTAGTGCCTAAAACTATTGATTTGGATTGCATTATACTCCTTCTATTAATTGGTTGCCTTCAATGTTTCTAAGCCCTTAGATATTTGGTGGTTTTGTTGATGAATGTAGACCAAGATAACTTCTTCTCTTGAAAATGAATCAAAGGTTCACAATAACAATATGCCTTCTGTTGGAGGACAGCTCATCCATGATATGGTCCAGCATATAAACCTTATTTTTATTTTTTATTTACAACAAAGAACTAGAAAGTAAACTATTCACTAATTTGTTAAACCTAATTCTCATACATATGTTAAAGTCTCTCTCGTGACTTGTTACTAAAAAGAAAAGGAAAAAGGAAAAAGGAAAAAAGAAACTCTATGTAAGCAATGGTTGACATCCAACAAACCAAAACAACATTCTTTAGATGCTTGAGATGCCTTTTAAAAAAAATTTGGACCACCATGTGCCCAAAGATAAGCAAGTCAATTCAACATTATGAATGAATCATATGTGGGGCTCATTACTGTGATATTATTGCATTAACCCAAGAAAAATGTGATGCTGTTGTCCATCTACTACATTTCTTAAGATTTGATTTTTGTCGTGCGTAGAGTGTTGTATTCTCCAAACAAGGTCGAGAGATGACTTTTTACACAGTTAATCTTGCTTAATTTATTTTCTATTTTTATCCTTTTGATTAGAAGATTCCAATAAATTTTTCATGTTTGACTTTTTAGAATTGCAAAGAGATCAGCACTGCTTATAGATAAATGCTATTCAGACTAATTTCTGGGACTGAATTCAAAACTGGCCTCCCTAAATCCCACCTTGGAATGATGAGACGCAATCATTTTTTTTGGTGTCTACTATTAAGGCTATCTGCAAAAATCATGCTCATTGGATGATTCTAGGTTCTAGTTTTTTTCCTTGAAAAATCTAAAGGTTATAATTTAAACACTGAAAATACATAGCTAAAAATTATCCAATAAACATGAATTTTGGTATTTAACCTATGTAAGAGAGACTAAATAATATGGAAAGATTGGATCATCCAAATGTAGGGCTTAACTAGGCAAGGATTCAAAGTGAGTCCCAGAACTCACTTAGAATAGCATTTCTCCTTCTTATACGTTATCTCCCAACACATATCCAATGGAAAGATTGGATCATCCAAATATTATTTTGTGCCAAACTATAGTTGTGGTGCATAGTTTAATTCTAAGATCTACAAGAAAAATGTAATGTATAATATAGATGCTCTTACATGTCAATGTCAATGAGTTTCTCAATAAATTGCTGCTCAAATAGAGCTCGGTGAGGGATGTTGAGTTATAAAACCATGGGACAATGTTCCGAACCTTGTCATCGGCTATCAAATTCTCATTGAGATATAGCATCTGAAGATTAGCTAATGGCCTTACACGTGCAATATGTTTGAGTAAGTAGAGTTAACAATTAAATTACAAAATGCTAAGAAAGGTGCATCTGAAAATACTTAACTCAAATGCGCACAAGCGATAAAAGCTACTTACCTGTTGTTTCTTTGGATGAGATGCTACCAAAAGGATTTTTAAGTTTATTGTTTGACAAAAACAGAATTTCTAGGGAAGAAAGGTTGCCCAGACATGGTGAAAGACTTTGATCTTCAAGATTGTTGTTACATAGATATAGACTCTCTAGTCTCCTCAAGCCACATAAACCTACAGGAAATAAGCATAGAGAGTGTAAACAATAAAATCAGTAAGATATAAAACCCAATCTCAACATCTATTTGTATCTCCTCATTAACAGTGCAAGGACAAACTCAGAAGAACTCCAGCCAATTTAAGGGAGCACGAAGGCTTTCTCAAGTTTTTAATGCAAAAAAGAGCCAACTGTCAATAACATATTTTTGTTTGAAACATTTTTTTAACTGTAAAACATCTGACCAAATATGTCAAAATCATTTTATGCCCCTTGTTTTATTAAATAGACAAAGTTATTTTACTTCTGAGTTTGTATTGAAAAACCTTAAATTCTGGGCGTCTTACCATTTATACCCTAAAACTCAATAAATTCTAAAAAAACCATAAATTTGAAATGTCTTCACAATTGCACCTAAAAATCTGATGGGAGCTCAGCCATTTGTTTTCCCAAGTACTACGTCAACCAATTCTTTGACTAGCTAAGTTGGGGTTGACTTGATGGTCTGTCATTTTACTATTAAAAGAAAAACAAGAAATAACTATATCGATAATTTTGTGTAAGATCACCGTTCGGGGATAATCTTATCCAAGAACACAATTCATCTACATATCATGACATCAACAGCGTCAATGCAATTTAATCGACGAGTTTCTACTCCAAGATCAACATTCTTTCTTCCCCAAATTCTTCTCTAAATTCCAATCTGTACTTATCCACTCGATCGTATGCTATCTTATTTTTTCACACTCTCGTTATTTCACTCCTTATTCACAATGACACTCTTGTTATTTCGCATTTTTTCACACTCAGCCGTTTTGATAATGACACCGAGCAAGGATACAATTTTCTTGTCTTTCTTTTTTACCCTTTTTAGGACTGTGCAATTATGATTAGCCTGAGGAAGCAATTATTGAAGCGCACACAATGCAGAGTGGATGGATTGAACGTATTGACAATCTACTCTTACACGCCCGGACACGGTAGAGAAAGGGGGAGAGAGTGCAAGTGTGCAGTTGGTGAAAACACTTTATCTTTTTGTCCCATCTATATTGGGGTTACACTACTTTAATTTTGGAAAGGTTGTATTTTTGGTTTTCCTGAAATTGCTTACGTCATTCCCAATAAAAAAAGATGCACCTTGTAGGTGGGCCCATCACATGACCAAAATCTAGATCCCAGCCTATGATTGTTGGATTAGATACATTTATTGGTTAAGAATGTAATCAAATGCATCCTATTCGTTTGCGTGGATCGATACGTGTGTTAGATTCATTTTTGTGAATCGAAACATTCATCTAAATCAAGTGGGACCATCCTGTATGCTTAATCCAAACTTTTGATGGTGGGCTGGTGGACATCAGATGAAAGGTAGAAGTTATACCAGTTAAACCGCCAGCCGAGTCTTTGCCCAAATTATTGTAAGATAAGTCCAAGGATTCCAATAGAGTGAGGTTGTTCTCAAGGTTTAATGTTTGTAGTTTTGATAAACTACATAAACCTGCACAATTCAAGCCTTATTTGTTAGAATTGATAATTCAAACCACTCATCTAAGTTTAATCCAATTGCAATGGTAGAATTGGGCCCAGATTTTGTAATCTCCGAATCTCTAAGTTGTCAATTCTACCGTTGTCGCCATTGGAAAAAATAATAATATAGTTTTCCTCCTTAAACTAGAGATAATGTGGAAGTCAATAGTCGAGTCTTCAACCTAATCATGCACCATACGCTTGGAAGAGAGTGGTGAAATTTCTACTTCGCTTTCAACAAAGACCATCAACACGCATTTTGTGCACAGGAGAAAAAAACCGCTACCACTTTGACACAATGGCCCCACATTGTGTTGATCTCCTCTGTTCATTCTTTTTTAACTGAAATTATCTATCTTCTAGCTCAAACCTTATAGCCAAAGAACCCAGGAGAAAAAGACCACTAGTTTGACCAACACTTGGCTGGTCATATCTTTTAGTTTCTCATGTATACCACTTTGGAAATTGTTAAGCATATATGTTGGCAAGAGAAGGTGTTCTCTTGGATGGCTAGAGAATCACGTCTGTAGTTAGCTTCATGCACTTCATTAATTGGTATTTTGTTCATTCCAGTAAGGTATTTTACATTTTTAGTATGTATGTGTTGGCTCTTCACCTGCACTGGTTACGATAGTTTTAGATAAACTCAATCTATTGCTCTCATAAATGTACAACCATGGGGAGTTATTTTTTCTCCAGTCCGATAAGGGCTAATACATTCTTTAAAGTTAAGTAATATGATAATTGACAAGAAGTTGAAAATTGCAAGATTTCTTCATAGACAAGTCTAAAAACATGAACAAGGTAAAATACTTGAATACCATATTCTAGAGAAATACTCACCAATGTTAAAGGCTGACAAAGAGATCCAGAAAGCAAAAGAAATAAAAAAAGGAGATATAGAAAAGTAAGAAAAGGAAAAAAATGAAATAAAATAAACATTTAACAAAGAAGGAAGTTGTGAAAACATTAATTCATTAGGATGCAGTTTAATCTTTTCCATTCATAGAACCTTCTGGGCATATTTGTTTTAATCAATATTTTGTCATTGCTTTCAATAGGCACGCTAGAATTTTATGCATAAATAGTTAGATTCATAAGCAAAGGTAATTAATATATTTCAACTCGACTTTAATTCATTAGCATGCACTTTAATCTTTTCCATTCATAATACCTCATACTCATATTTATTTTAATAAATATATTGTCATTGCTTTGAATAGCCACTCTAGGATTGTATGGATAAATAGTCAGATTCATAAGCAAGAATAATTTAATATATTTCAACTCAAGAGTACTTAGAAAACTAATTTTTCATTACAACTCAAGGGTGGGAACAATTTTTGAAGCAAAGATAGAATAAAAAAAACTTCCCAGTTAATGCCTCCCAATATACATCTATAGTTTCAAAGTATTTATACCGCCAACTCTTATTGAACAATAGAAAGCTAATAAATCCCCAAAATCCCAATACATATGACATTGCAACAAATGAGTAAAATGCAACAGTATTTTTAAGAACACCAGGATCCTTGCTCTTCCTTTTTGGGACTTCAGAAGAAGTATCAGACGAGCAACTTCTTTTCAGCGGTTCTCCACAGAGTCTTGGATTTCCCTCATAACTACTCTCATTAAATGTCAAAAAATGATTACTCAAAGGAATTTTGCCTGATAGGTTATTGAAGGCCACAGTGAAAGTAGTAAGTGTATCAATTCCAGCTATTTCATAAGGGATCTTCCCAAACAAGTTGTTATGTGAAAGGTCCAAGCTCTCCAAATTTTTTAAATTCTTGAAGGATTGATGAATAGGGCCAGTTAGGAGGTTGAAGGATAAGTTTAATGAGTGAAGCTCTTTCAAGTCTCCCAATTCCGGTGGAATATTGCCTGTTAGCTTGTTCATGGATAAATCAATCCCAGTCATCAAGGATAGCGGTACACCCTCAAAAATGTAACTTCTTCCCTTTGTGGTGAAAGGAGTTGAAACCCTAATTGATGAATTAGGTGATTGCCTCGGCACCATAGTAGAATAAAATTCTCCCTGAATTTGAATTGCAAACTTCCATGATGTAATGTTGTTGAGACAAGAAGGTATCTTTCCTGTAAGAGAATTGTTGGAGAGGTCTAACAAATGAAGATTACTAACTTGACACAATTGCCTCGAAATATGAGATTGAAAGAAGTTATTCTTTAAAATAAGTGACACCAAACCGAGAAGGTTGAATATCCAATTTGGAATAGGACCAGATAGGTTATTGTAACTGGCATCTAAATTTTGCAAGAATGAACTATTCAACAAGCTTGTTGGAATTGACCCAGTGAAGAAGTTATGACTAAGGTGTAAAACTCTCAACTTTGTCATATTTGAATCTTTTGGGAGCATATGCCCTTGCAAACAATTGTATGAGAGATCCAAGTGCTGTAGGGATATGAAACTCATTAGTTTATATGGGATTTCTCCTGAAAGATGATTGTAAGAAAGATCTAATACCTCTAGAAAATCCATTTGTGCTAAAGATGAAGGTATATTGCCTTGCAAGGCATTTCCAGAGATGTTCAACTGCGTCACCATGGGGAGTAGCATTCCAATGCTTGTAGGAAGTGTCCCATATAAATTGTTTGCAGAGATATCAAGATATTCGAGGGTTGAGCCCTTAGTATTGTTGGGACATTGTGGAAATGAGCCTTTGAACAAATTTTCCCTTACTGACAAGGTCCGTAATGCACTTTTGCACAATAACCAAGGTGGAATGATCCCATTGAGAAAATTATGATCCAACCATAATCTTGCTAAGCCATTTTGGTTGGAGATGAAAGTAGGAATGCCACGAGTACTGTGTAGGTTGAGATTGCAATTTTCCAAATATAACATGGAGAGGTGAAAAGTAGGAATCCAGTGTGGGTACTCTGTTTCAACCTGTAGTTTATTGTTTGAGAGGTCAATGGATGAAAGCTTTGAGAGGTTAGCAAACATGGAAAAGTAGAGGACGCCACTAAGCTGATTTTCTGATAGATCAATCTGCTCAAGCATTGTTAGATTGTTGAAAATGAATGACAGGACTTTTCCTGTAAGTTGGTTGTGGGAGAGATATAAATTGCTCAAAGAATACATGGCTCTCATGCAAGGATGTAGATGACCTTCAATTGTGTTATTCGTGACATCCAAAACTTGTAATGTCCTTAATTTGCAAAGCCCTGCAAGTAAGAAATATAATTATGAAACTGGTGTAATGGAATAGTGGAACAATTAAATTAAATGAAGGAAAATGAATACATGACTTGAGTTTCTATGCACATGCTTTTTTGAGCAACTGATGAATTGATTATTTAAAGAATTAATCACGCCTCTTATTCTTCCATATATAGTATGAATCTCTACTACTAACCAAAGATAAAGCAATTTGTATTACAGAGGTCATTGTGTTTAATAAAATATCAAATGTCCATTTTAGATCTCTAGCATTGGCTAATTGTATAAAGTTAAATTAATTGACAATTCTAATCATTTGATAAAAGGTTTGTTTGGATCCCACTATTTTTTAAGGACAATAGTTTAGCTAGCTTGAATAATCTAATGAACACAAGTTTGCAATGTTTTAGATTCTAGGGGGAATGACAAGGGATCGCCATAATGTTTTCTAGTTATTAAATAACGAGTCCTTTTTTTTTATTCTTCATTTTTTGCCCATAAATAGTCAAATGTTTTTGCACCAATGCCTTCTAGCACAGTGGCACAAGGAGTGTCTTGCTAGGATACCAGAGTTTGAAAATGTGCATGGGTGGTTGAGTGTCTAAATTTAAAAAAAGAAGTCAAATATTTGTTAGAGCAAAGTACACTTTAGTCCATAGAACTATTTGCTTATGATATTTTAGTCCTTAAAAGTTTCGAGAAAAGTATTTTAGTCCCTAAAACTATTGATTTGGATTGCATTATACTCCTTCTATTAATTGGTTGCCTTCAATGTTTCTAAGCCCTTAGATATTTGGTGGTTTTGTTGATGAATGTAGACCAAGATAACTTCTTCTCTTGAAAATGAATCAAAGGTTCACAATAATAATATGCCTTTTGTTAGAGGACAGCTCATCCATGATATGGTCCAGCATATAAACCTTTTTTTTATTTTTTATTTACAACAAAGAACCAGAAAGTAAACTATTCACTAATTTTTCATGTTTGACTTTTTAGAATTGCAAAGAGATCAGCACTGCTTATAGATAAATGCTATTCGGACTAATTTTTGGGACTGAATTCAAAACTCGCCTCGCTAAATCCCACCTTGGAATGATGAGACTCAATCATTTTTTTTTGGGTGTCTACTATTAAGGCTATCTGCAAAAATCATGCTCATTGGATGATTCTAGGTTCTAGTGTTTTTCCTTGAAAAATCTAAAGGTTATAATTTAAACACTGAAAATGCATAGCTAGAAATCATCCAACAAGCATGAATTTTGGTATTTAACCTATGTAAGAGAGACTAAATAAGATGGAAAGATTGAATCATCCAAATATAGGGCCTAACTAGGCCAAGATTCAGAGTGAGTCCCAGAACTCACTTAGAATAGCATTTCTCCTTCTTATACCTTATCTCCCAATGCGTATCCAATGGCATCTCCGTGTCATTATCTTTTCCCTAAATTATTTTGAGCCAAACTATAGTAGTGGTGCATAGTTTAATTCTAAGACCCACAAGAAAAAATATAATGTATAATATAGATGCTCTTACATGTCAACGACGATGAGTTTCTCAAGAAATTGCTCCTCAAATAGAGATAGGTGAGGGATGTCGAGTTATAAAGCCATGGGACAATGTTCCGAATGTTGTCATCAGATATCAAATTCTCATCAAGATATAGCATCTGAAGATTAGCTAATGGCCTTACACCTGCAATGTGTTGGAGCAAGTAGAGTTAACAATTAAATTACAAAATGCTAAGAAAGGTGCATCTTAAAATACTTAACTCAATTGCACACAAGTGATAAAAGCTACTTACCTGTCATTTCTTTGGATGAGATGCTGCCAAAAGGATTTTTAACCTTATTGCTCGACAAATCCAGAAATACCAGGGAAGAAAGGTTGCCCAGACATAGTGAAAGACTTTGATCTTCAAGATTGTTGTTATATAGATCTAGACTCTTGAGTCTCCTCAAGCCACATAAACCTACAAGAAATAAGCATAGAGAATCAGTAAGATATAAAACCCTCAGACATCTTAAGGGAGTACGAGGCTTTCTCAAGTTTTTAATGCAAAAAAGAGCCAACTGTCAATAACATATTTTTGTTTGAACTGTAAAACATCTGACCAAATACGTCAAAATCATTTTATGCCCCTTGTTTTATTAAATAGACAAAGTTATTTTACTTCTGAGTTTGTATTGAAAAGCCTTAAGGTATAATGTTCGTAGCTTTCTCAAACTACATAAACCTGCAAAAGTCAGCAATTATTTGTGAGAGTTGGGGATTCAAACTACTCATCTATGCTTAATCCATTAGCAACGGTAGAATTGGGCCTAGATTTCGTGATCCAAATTATGTCTAAGTTGGATCATTCTATGATGGTGGGTTCTAAGAAGACAAAAAAAGGTTTGCTTCATCTTTCCTTTTGAATTTTCTAATCCATCTAATTTAATACCAGAACAAAATAACAAATAGTGGCTGTATGCTTAATCCAAACTTTTGATGGTGGGCTGGTGGACATCAGATGAAAGGTAGAAGTTATACCTGTTAAACCGCCAGATGAGTCTTTGCCCAAATTATTGTAAGATAAGTCCAAGGATTCCAATAGAGTGAGGTTGTTCCCTAGACACGATGGAAGCGCTCCATTGCCAAGGCTATTGAGCCCAAGGTTTAATGTTTGCAGTTTTGATAACCTACATAAACCTGCACAATTCAAGCCTTATCTGTTATAATTGATGATTCAAACCACTCATCTAAGTTTAATCCAATCGCAACAGTAGAATTGGGCTCAGATTTCATGATCCAAACCAAACGTTCAATCTAATTTGTCCAGTTTCTACTATTCTTGCCATTGGAGGCAAAAATTTACATTATCCTTGCTTTTGCATTTTCTAATTAATCCATCTAATTTTATACCCAAACAAATAGTGACCAAGATGATCCAAACTTGTGGGGCATGGTTTATCTAAGGAGGTGGCTATCAAATGAAATGCAGACGTCGTACCTGTTAAACTGTCAGATGAGCCGTTGCCCAAATTATTGAAATTTAAGGCCAAGTATTCCAATTGATTGAGGTTGTTCACTGGACACAATGGAAATGCCCCATTGCCAAGATTGTTATTCCCAAGATGTAGCGATTGTAGTTTTCTCAAATTACATAGACCTGCAAAACTCAATGGACTTTTAGAGAGTTGGTCCATATATTTGACCAATTCCTTTCATAATTGGAAACATTCAGATAAATGCATGCTAAAATCATTCTCAGCTAGGGCCTTGTGTTATTAATTAGACAACATCCTTTAGCAAAATTGACGGTGGAAACTAGAATTGTAACAGTGACGGTCACTTGCTTTTTCTGTATTAAGCATAAGAAGACCTTCTTTTATTTTGTTTGAGAAAATGCTCTTTAATCCCTAAAACTATTCACTTATGATATTTTAATCCTTCAAATTCAAGAAAAATAATTTAGTCCCTAAAGATAATAATTTAGGTGTACTTTAATTATTGCGTTAACTTTTTGCCAGCAGAACTAATGGTTAGGCCATGAAAAAATACATTTTAGTCCTTAAAACTACTCGCTTGAGAAACTTTATTTCTAAAGCTAAAATGTTGCTTATGGTGCCCAACCATCACTTCCCATGATGAAAAGTTAGAAAAGGACTAAAGTGACCATTGGATTTTTCAATTGAGAAGGATAAGAGGTAGAAGCAAATGTTTATGATTTTTTGCATAGTCTACGTGAGGGGCAAAAGCTGTCTATGTGCAGTTGTTTGTAGACAACGATGGTGCTTCTTCTCATTATGCTTAGTTGGATTTTCTTTGGTAGAAGCTTGGTTGAAAGTTTGAGGTGGCACTCTTCTCTTATTTGGGATATTTGAATCACATTTGAGAATTAGGATAATAGTTCTCACCACTTTGCTTCATAACTTTTTGCTGTAATTAAAATAAAAATAAAAATGAAGGACCAAACAAAATGATAGGATCAAATCATCCAAAGATGGGCTTAGCTAGCAGCATCTCAGAGTTAGTCTGAAAACTCAGGCAGGATGGCATTTCTCTCTATACAAATCTCCAAACAGGATATAGCAATAGTCTGTACATCTACTACAAAAACCCCAAGTGACAGTGTGGAAATAGTTCCAAAGAGGAGTGGGAACATCACCTGTGTTATATTAATAGAGAGCCAACATTACCTTTGGGGTTAGCCCAGCCACCGATGTAGTTATAGCTCAGATCTAGAGATTGTAATTCGGTGAATTGGGCAAATAAAGTGGCATTCGGATACCATGTTGGTAGAGTACTATAGTCTCTTATAAATGAAAGATTGATTGTAGTCACATGAGATGCTTGAGAGGAAGAAGAAGATATGCTGCATGTTACACCCTCCCATTTGCAACAATCCCCTTCAGCCCAAGACTCCGAGTATTGAAAAGAGCCATCTGAATTGACAACAGAGTCTCTGATTTGCATGAGAGCATCCCTCTCTTTCTCCAAACATCCATCGTACCCACTCAAACAGCAACACAAACTCACAAACAACACCAAAATGCTATAAGCGCGTAAGGCCCTCGTACTGGAATAGCTTATCTGCAAACTCCAAACACAATTTCAGCCAATAATGGTAGTGGTAGTATCCTACAAGATGAGACCAAATATATAGACCGATATTATGTCTTACTTGATGGTGCTACGTTGCACAGAAAAGTCAGCAACGAGAAAACAATTCTCGTGTCCTGGACTTTCTGGAGTAAAAGGGGATTATCCCCACCTCACCAATTACTTCAATTAAATTTAAATTGATGGTGCACCTTAGTTAGTCATCCATGTGAAACCAAGATAAAAGCTACCTACGACTTAAACTAGGATATTTCCAAATGGTGGGTCCATCTGATGGAACATCACCATCAGGAGCACATCAAAGGTCCTTGAAGATGGAAGGAGACAGACCAAAATAAAAAGTTTAAAATTAACGCGTGTACAAAATAAAGGTGTGAACTTCTTCTCAACCTACCGTGACTCTTTTAAGTTCTAATCTTGGGCAACAATAGTTCACTTAATCTTGACCGCCAAGCCCTGTGAGGCCACCACCTGGAATCTCATGATCCAGTTGACGATTCCACGAATGTAGGGCCTCTATAAAGCTAGTACACTTTGGATGGTTACCGTCCAAATGCAATATTAATCAGCAGATCAGAACCCTAGGATATTGTGATGGTGCTTGGATCATCTGGGTTATAAATGCAAGTTTCACAGCTAAATCACCATAATGGGTCATTTTGAAAATTATTTATAATCCTAGTATCTAGGATCTACTATCCAGAGACCATCCAAACAACTTAGATCCTGATCAACGGTGAGCTCCATCATTAAGTGAATGGTCTAGATCGTACTCAGATAGGCAGAAAAGAGCGCTTGTAAAACACGCCAGACACAAGACGTGACGAAATCTTCATAATTGCATAATTTGGAAAAATCACCTATTGCTTAATCCTAACAGTCCGAATTTTCACGAGTAAATCATCTGCCTTGAGTACGTTGGTGCGAACCCCTTAAGGTGAATGGTGGTGATCAGCAGAGTTTTGGGCCCACTCGTAAGTGCTTTTTAATCTTAATCACCGTGCTCTACACTAAATCACACATCTTAATCTTCCAAACGTTATATCTGATGCTAGATCCTTTCTAATGCTATTTTTAATCTTAGCAATGGCAATGGCCATGGAATGCAGCCCACATTTACTCAATCTTGACCGTCCGCTGCAAAGGCTTGTTCGATGGAGTTATTTGGTCCGTAGGATTGGAGATCCAAGTCTAGATCCACTAGGTGAAATGTCTAGACTTAAAAAAGATGCGACAGACTACTTGAGTTGGTCTGTGGATGAATTTTAACCGACCAAACACCGATTTTCCAGTCACACATTGACTCGATTGCCTGAAAAGATTGAACCTTAGGCTATGACTAGTGAAGGACACAGGTTTATTTCCGACTTCCTTTTTTTAGAGCGACAGCAAGGAAATTTTCTAATGATGGAATCTATCAATGAAGAAAGACCAGCATCTTTTGTCTTTGTCAAAGTCCTCCACAAGCATTTTTCTTGGGTCATGGCCTTCTGCCGTATAACACAAGGTGAGTATCACTACTTCAGCACTTGCCTCAATTATATTTAAATTGATGGTACACCTTAGTCTTCCACGTGAACTAAGATAAAACCACCTTCGTCTTAAAGTATGACATTTCCAAACGGTGGGTCCATCTGATGGAAGATCGCCCATCAGGTTGGCGTCAAACTCATTGAAGATGGAAGATGACAGGCCATCAAAATCTTCTTTTTCCAAGTCTTCTATGTCCAAACAAAAATTTAACTGAAATAATTGGTGAGTTGGAGATACTCCCCTTGTCACGGCAGAAAGTCCAGGACTCAGAGAAATGTTTTACTAGTTGATGACTTTTATGAGGGATCATAGAAGATAAGATGCTGGCGTTTCATCACTGATGGATTCCATTGTTGGGAAATTTCCTTGTAGTCACCCTGAAAGAAGGTCGGTCAAGGATAAGCTTGAAGAGAAGGGATTCCAACCACTTACTCAAGGGATATGATTTGCTGGTGAAATTTGGACGGCTACATAATGATAATGATTTGCTCATGTCATATGTCATGGTGGGATCCACCAAATAGTAGACATCTGTCTATTGGATCAAACCATCGAAAGTGAAAGCTTGTTAACCTATCTACACGCCCCATCCCCATCCCTAGTCTTCCTCATTTTTTCTTAGATTGGCCATGCCCAAAATATCTTCTCCGACAGATGATCCTAACCGTCTATTCTAAGATATATATGAGACCATTTACATGTGAGTTTCTTGAAATTTGGTGCATTTCCTGTAAAACAAGGGGGCTTAACCACCGGTGCTAGAGAGTCAAGGGCATGCGTTTCATGATTGGACTATCTCCCATCTTGCCACTTCTTTTCTGTTAAATTAATTGATCGTAACACCTTAATAATTCCTCCATGTGGTACAAATAAACTTACTTCTTTGGGTATAACATTTCCAAATGGAGAGTCCGTCTGGTCGCAGCTCTCCATCGATGCGCATCAAAGCTACAGTTTATTTTTTTGGTGAAGAAGTATAAGAAACACATGGTTAGTGGAAATTTTGGAATGAGAAAGTGCATCAGTTGGAAATATTAAGAAGATAAAAGGGGTGGCCTTGGTGCACGAAGTTCTTGCCTATGCGGGGTCCATGAAAGGGGCAGACCACAAGAGTCTATGGTAGGTAGCCTTACCTTACATTTTACAAGAGGCTGATTCCATGCCTTAAACCCATAACCTCAAGGTCACACAATGACAACTTTTATCGTTGAGCCAATGCTCCCTATTCCAATATGCTAGTCTTTGCCTGTAGAGATAAGAAATTATACAAAAGTTTAAACTGTGGAGCATTAATTAAGAAGTGCCAGTACTCCTATTAAAACAAATGTAATATTATAAGATGAATTACTGTAGGACAGAGTTAATCATGTTTGTGAATATCCTCTACCTTAACTACCTACCATTTCCCTTAAAGGAAAAAAGGTAGTCTTTGCATCTATACACTGTACTGACTGATCCGTGCTATCTTCAAACAACAAAATCAATCCTAGATCCAGAGTCTATGCTGCATGAGAATAAAGTTGGACATAGTTTATGCATGCGAAAACATGCATTTATAGAAAAATTATAGCAAAATGGAAATTTTTTATTGGGAAAATATGTATTAACTAGAATGCAAATTGTAGCAAAATTTATAGAAAATTATATATCTTATAATTTTTTAGAGAAAAATAGAGATTTTATAGAAAGAAGGGAAGCCTTGACACAACTCGTAATATGATATACAAATCACGAGTTGAGGCATGAAAATAGCCTCTTGTAAAATATAGTGTTAGGCTGTGTCATACAAACCCTTTATGTTATGCTCCTTTCTTTGACTGTGTAGACATGAATTTTGATACGGAGGCATCGATGGCCGTGAATTTTGGTATGCAGGTAAATAGGGCAGCAGGCTGAAAAAGATGAGTGGTTAAGATCAACTAAATTTAAAACGGTGTATTCTTTTTGCACCGTATAAGAAACACTTTCTTACTAGCAGAATAAATAAAAAGAAAAAAGGATTAATTAAAAGCAAGTGGGTGTAATTTGAATTTCGTTGACAATATTGTACGGAAGGTTAAAGGACGGACCCACGGCGAGTTATGTAAGAAAATTCCATTGAGTGCCCTCCGTACATTTTTCCTTTTTCTTACTGTACTTCAATGGATGAGATTTTGCTGCCTAGTTCTTCAAATTGTGGATGACTTAGATCTTTTGAAAATTGGGCCCCACGAGAGTAACTCTCTCTCTCAAAACTGTTAACGGTGGATGGCAGTGTAAGAGTTCACGGATAATTTTGTCCATGGATTGTAATCCGATGTCACAAAAGCTGATGGAAAGGCACATGGCTTGTCATCCCGTCGCACAAAGTAGCCAGCCCGGCAGCCCCACGTTCACTTGTACAGAGAAAAGAATACAAGGAATCAAGTTGTTCAAGGGTGTGAAAATAGTTGTCCGAGGAATCAAGGCTTTCTGCCCATCGTTATCTGAAATCTATGAATTATTATCTCCATGGAAGAAACCCCTATCTAAGGGGGCTCATACTTTCATTTTGAAGAA
Source organism: Warburgia ugandensis (assembly GCA_035236585.1). NCBI lineage: Eukaryota > Viridiplantae > Streptophyta > Magnoliopsida > Canellales > Canellaceae > Warburgia > Warburgia ugandensis. Next base: position 14,173,009 of record CP141133.1, read on the forward strand.
TACTATCACAACCTATTTATCTAGGATCGTATGGATAAATAATCAGATTCGGCAAAAGTAATTTAATATATTTTAACTCAAAGAGTACTTAGAAAACTAATTTTTCATTACAACTCAAGGGTGGGAACAATTTTTGAAGCAAAGATAGAATAAAAAATCTTCCCAGTCAATGCCTCCCAATATACATCCATAGTTTCAAAGTATTTATACTGCCAACTCTTATTGAACAATAGAAAGCTAATAAATGCCAATGCATATGACATTGCAACAAATGAGTAAAATGCAACAGTATTTCTAAGAACACTAGGATCCTTGCTCTTCCTTTTCGGGACTTCAGAAGAAGTATCAAATTAGCAAATTCTCCACAAAAATCATGCTCATTGGATTCTAGCTTCTAGTTTTTTTCCTTGAAAAATGTAATGGTTATAATTTAAACACTGAAAATGCATAGCTAAAAATCATCCAACAAACATGAATTTTGGTATTTAACCAATCTAAGAGAGACTAAATAAGATGGAAAGATTGAATCATCCAAATGTAGGGCCTAACTAGGCGAGGATTCAGAGTGAGTCCCAGAACTCACTTAGAATAGCATTTCTCCTTCTTATACGTTATCTCCCAAAGTGTATCCAATGGCGTCTCAATGTCATTATCTTTTTCTTAAATTATTTTGAGCCAAACTATAGTAGTGGTGCATAGTTTAATTCTAAGACCCACAAGAAAAAATATAATGTATAATATAGATGCTCTTACATGTCAACGACGATGAGTTTCTCAAGAAATTGCTGCCCAGAGAGAGATGGGTGAGGGATGTCGAGTTATAAAGCCATGGGAGAATGTTCCGAATGTTGTCATCAGCTATCAAATTCTCATCGAGATATATATTATTTTTTTCTCTTGTAGTAATTTCTTTAGATCTTCACATCTTTCCTTTCATGTGTATATGCATATTGGTAATTAGTGTATCAATCTGATATAGCTTGGCTGCTGTGTTATTGACTTTTTTAAGATATAAGTTGTTCAAGATTTTAGCCACTTTTTTTAGGTAATCCTTGAAAAATAAATGAATTAGAATGATTTTAGCCACTTTTTTTTTTAGGTCTTTGAATTTTTTTTAAAAAGGATGGTTTTTAAAATGTTAACTCAAATAAACATAGGCTAAAAGCATCACTGGTGTCATGGGCTCAGAGTTTCAAACTCCCGTGAGGCACTTAGTCTTGAAATGCGCTTAAGGCACCAAGGCTAAGTTCAGCCTGAATTGCGGAAGCTCACAAGAAAATATGAAAAAATTATAAGAAAATGAAGGGAGAGAACTAGAAGCTGATAACAACTTACTCTTATAACTCAAAATAGCTTACGTCTTAATAGTGTTGGCTTCTAAGCTTGATTCTTCTTTATAAGATGTCTTACAAATGAGGGAGCTCCTCTATTTATAGGAGTTCATTCTCTTTCCACCTCCTCAATGAATGGTAGAGATTATTACATTTGTATGGTTGAGATTGTTATCTAGAACATTCTCTTAAAATATCTTAAGTTTATAATATTTTAGATTCTAGATATTTGTAAGGACATTTCTAAAATCTGTGCCTTCTAGATTATAGATCTTACTCCACAAATTGATGGACCAAGTCTCATAAGTTAAGTCCATGAGCTAAGTAGGCCTCATTTGGAGTCTGCAAGCATTGGTCACGGGCCCTGCTATGCAAGTCCGTGACTTTGGGCATTAAATTTGGCGATTGACCCCTTGTCATACTATTTCAGATCATCAAACGGCGGGCTGCAAGAGGAATGGTCAAGATGGAGTTGAAGCTAAAATCATGGAATTGTGGATTTGGCAGCTGTGAGATTTGGTCCCACAACTTGAGGCAGTTCCATTACTCTTTTGAATTTTGTGATTGGGTCTCCTTCTACATGCAACTGAGAAGGACCCTCGAACGACTATATATGAGAAACAAAACCTTTCCATTCAATTCATCTCCACCTGCGGGAATGGCGGGTCTAAGGTTGCATCAAAACCAAGGACCAGATCATGCGAAATAGGGACTTGCTTTTATTTTCCTCCTTAATCTATAGATAATGATCCTGAAGTCAATCGTCCGGTCTACAATCTAATCATGTACCATCCACCCTTTCGTAATGCACTCTTCAATTCACCTGTTGGTAAATTAGTCCCAGATAGCAGGAAAGTCTACAACATCTCAAGGACATGGCCATCAAGTGGACCATGCCCCAATGTACAAATCCTCTTTGTTGAACTCTTTCCCTTACTAATCTCAATCCGAATGGTTTCACTTCAAGCTCTCAATTGCTTGATCTGAGCCGTCCATAAATATAATCTATCCAACTTACATTTGTACTCGTTAAACTAACCCGCGGATTGGATGACTTTGGCATCTAAGAAACAGAAACTAGTACCCTTCCCTACGCAATCTGTATACTTAATTAGGATTTTTGCTAAAATGTCATTCTGGCTTTTTTGCAGAAAAATCCCACCCTTTTTTGATTTTGCAGATTTGCCATCACATAATTTGCCACTCTATTACCGCTACACTGTGATTCTCCGTTAATTCTTTCGTAAATTCCAAAATGCCCCCAGTCATCTGTCTGCTAAGCATTGCAGAAGAACTGCTTAACAGAGGAACGCCAATATACTGCTTAACAGAAGATCACCATTAAAAACAGACAAACTCCCTCGTCTTCATTACCTACTTCACACCCCTTAACTCGTGCATCTACGCACCCCTACCTTGTCCCTCTCGTCATCCGAGCACCCCTACCTCATCCCTCTTGTCAATTGCAGGAGCTGTCTGTTAAGCATTCCAGAAGAACACCGATGACCAAGCCGACGGCGCTTGTCTTCATCAGCCTACTCCTCCAAAGATCGGTCATAGGTGCATCTGCGCACCCCCTACCTCGTCCATTGCTCATCTGCGCCCTCCCCCCACTCCGTGTAACTGCTTCGTCGTCTCTCTCTGACCAGGTAATCTCTCTCTCTTGCTGTCTTGCTCGCTCTCTATCGCTCAGTCTCTCTCTAGATGCCGCCTTTATGTGTGTATTCGTCTCTGTCTCCTTAGTTTTGTCCCCCCCCTCCTCTATCTTTCTTTGTATGTATTTCAGGTGTTTGATTTTATTCTCCAACGAAGTGGTCTCTTTATACAACAGTCTCAACTCCATTTAACATCAACAGTCTCAACGAAGTGGGAGCATTTGGATCTTTAGCTCAAACTTGGTAGAGCCCTTGGGAATTCGTCTCAAGAGGATGTTGGTTCAAATCCAACAAGATCCGTTTACTTATGGTTGATTTGGAAATTGTGGAGGAGCATTGCTTCGAATTAATATTTCATATTGAAAAACAATGGAAATCAATGATTGAAGTGGTTCGGTGTTGGGGATGACCCTGAATTTTTTAGCACGCCTATGTATAGGATGCCTGAGGAAGGGTTTCACCTTGTGGGTGGCTCAAGAGAGGATTGGACTTTGGCATGAGCTCTCTGGTTGTCTGGATTCCAAAGCTAAGATATAAACAAGAACAATGCTCGTGTTAATCTTGAAAAATTACATGCTTATTATGATTGTTGTACTGAGACAGGTATAAACAAGGTGGTGGAACAAAGAAGTGACAAGAGAAGTGGCACGACGCTGGATTGTGTGGTGTACATTTTCATATGTAAGCTCTTCAAGTCGGTTCAATTTTTTATGGCATCAGGTCTGATTGTAGGGGCTTTAATGGGTAACCAAGGAGCTAGAGTGTGAGAAATAAGAATTCTCCTTTGGAAGGAAGTTTAATCCAGCAAGAGATCCATGTTCAGTACTATGGGATGGTCTTGTGACAATGGAATTGACATATGGAAAGAAAGATCACCCAAGATCATCACCATCACGGCTTATGCTATATTTACAAAGTAGACCGACAGATTCTAAGGAAAACATCCGTGAATTACAACAGGCTGTTGATATCTATTCTTCAATTGAGCAAGCAAGGAATGCTTATGGACCAGACTGTTTACAGGTTTAACTTCTTGTACTCTGTTACTTCTGCTAGTGAGTATTCCTGTCTAGAGAAAGTCAGTTAATGGGCCTCTTCTTGTTTCGTTGTTTCCTTCTGATTCTTGTTTCTTCCACGTTAATGTATTTGTTTAAATAAAGCACCAAGAATGCAGTTAGCTGATACACCTATTACCAATCTCTGGAGGAGTAGGCTGATGAAGACGAGCGCCGTCGGCTTGTTCTTCGGTATTCTTCTGGAATGCTTAAAAGACAGCTACAGCGATGGACGAGAGGGATGAGGTATGGGGTGCTTTTGCTGCGATGAATGACTCGGGGGCATTTTGGGAATTACGAAATAATTAACAGAGAATCATGGTGTAACGGTAAAAGAGTGGCAAGCAAATCTGCAAAATAAAAAAAGGGTGGGATTTTTCTGCAAAAAAGCCCTACTTAATTTTATGATAGAGAAAGATATTATAAATAGAAGAAGCGGCAACAAAAACATCATTAAAATGCTTGGATTAGGCAAGAAATTGATAAGGAAAATATTTGTAAAATTCAATTAAATATATGTGCAGAGGTTGGAAACAAATTTCGAAGAAAATCATTTCTAGAATGTGAATTTAAATGTTTTATGGGGAGTTATAATTAAATTTGCACATCTTTTACTAATTAATCATGAAATTTGAGATTCTATGTACTAAATTCATGTGGTCAAATCAGAACTAGCTACTACACCTTTTGGTCAAGGATAATATTCTTGTTGACGAGGCCATTGACATCATGTGGCGCCCCACTCTGGCATGAAGGGCCTGACCTTTTGTTGATCCAACCCGTTTTCACAATTTGGGAATCAATGGCCAAAAAATTGCGATGATGGGATAATTCTAGCATTAGATCGAGGAAACTACTTCTAATCGCTAGAAATGAATGGTTAGGAACCCTGTATAACAAGGGTTCATTGGCCATAAGGTTTGAGCTACAAGATAGATAATTTCAGTTAAAAAAGAATGAACAGAGGAGATCAACACAATGTGGGGCCACTGTGTCAAAGTGGTAGCGGTCTTTTTCTCCTGTGTACGAATGCATGTTGATTGCCTTTGTTGAACCCAAAGTGGAAATTTCACCACTCTTCCAAGTGTATGGTGCATGATTAGGTTGAAGACTCGGCTATTGACTTCCACTTATCTCTAGTTTAAGGCAAAAAATAAGAGCACATCCCGATCAATCAACAACATTTAAATAGCGTGATTGACGGGACAAAAGAAAACTTAATTTCCATGCACATGTTAAGGAAGAAGACGAAAGAAGATTGAACTCCGCCTCTAATTTTTTCCACATAATTAGTAGAAATGAGAGGAAAGACTTGGCTAGGAATGTAGTAGAAAAGTACAACTCAATTAGAAAATAATGATCTTAAAGTCAGTCGCTCGGTCTTCGATTTTATCTCCCCAAATTTTGTTGGTTAAAAGAATAAAAATGCAGCTCTTATGTTGTTTGGCAGCAAACCTTTGACAAATCAAGGGCTAGGATCGGTTAGTGAACATGTAATTGAATTTTATAGTAGATTTCACCATTTCCTAATGCGCTATTGAATTCACCTGTTGGTGAATTAATCTACGATAGCCGGAATTTCTACAACATCTTAAGGACATGACGGACCCCGCCTTTTGTTGATCCAACCCGTTTATCAGAATTTGAATTTCACATAACTAAAAATTCGTGATTATGGGATAATTCTAGCTTTAGATGGAGTAAAGTAGGTTCAATCACAGAAAATGAATGGTTAGGAAGTCTGCATAACAAGGGTGAGGCCAGAAAAGGGGTTTTTGGTCAGATGGTTTGAGCTACCAGCTAGATAATTTAAGTTAAAAAAGGATGCATGGAGTAGATGAGCAAAATTTGGGGCCATTGTGTCAAAGTGTTGGTGGTCTTTTTTTCAAGTACATTGGTTATTGTTGATCGTCTTTGTCGAAGGCCAAGTGGAAATTTCCTTGCATTTCCTTGTTTTAAAGAATTTTTTTTTGGTTGGAAAGGGCAAAAACAGAGTTTATGAGTGAAGCTATGTAAAGTAAGCCAGACTGCCTAAAAAGAATCACTCTCATCGTCTTCTTCTCTGTGCTTGCTGATCAGTAATGTGCATATCAATTTTGAAGGCACTGTGGCCTGAAGTACACAGCCTTACTTTGCATTTCGCAAGAGGTTGTTTTCACGTCTTGAACGCATGACCTCAAGGTTACACGACAACAACTTTTACCTTTGTCGATCTAAACCATTTATCTACCATTCCAACTCTAAATTTCAATGATTGGATAATTGCAAGATAAAATTAAATTAAATTTGTACTTTTGTCTTTTAAATTAGACCATTTTTAAATAAAGTTTATAACTACACATGTCCTTATCTTGATTAAGGTTCTTGTTCTTACACTTCGTTTAGTTCCAAAGTTTTTAAATATTTTTTCATTACTTTTATTCACCTTTTTCTCGGCCATTTTTCTTGTCCTTTTAGAACCTTTGACTTCGTCGTGTCACTCCTTTAATTAACTACCCAAGTCTTGTTATTAAAATAAATATCAGTTTCTGTAGTAGTAAACATCCAAAGTTATAGAGATCAGATACCCGGTCAGATCAATCAAAACTGGGCCTTTACGTCTGCAATGCATTAGTGCTTGTTACATTTTGTTTTTAAAAAACATTCCAAAAAAAAGAAGAAGCAAATGCATAATCCAGAACATGTGAGCATTTCTCTAATAAAAATTCCTTTAAGTGGTATTGTTGAACACTTTCTTAAAGGTATTGTTTCATTTAATAGTGTTACAAGAGTCGTGTCGTGTCGACTCGTTTAATAATCGTGTTGTGTTCGCCTTGACACAATTATTAAGCGAGTCATGTTCGTGTTGACCCATATACTATAATGGGTCAGTCTCGACATGACGCGAACATGACCCGCTCAGGCCTATGGACACAGAGATCCATGAAGCTGCTCATGGGTGCATGTCTTCAACATTCAGAGAAAAAAAGAAAAGAAAAGAATCATACAACATATGCAGAAACAGACCCAACAGTAAACTAAACAGACCCAACACTGTGTTTAAGAGCAGAGTTGCATCAGATGTCCAACTTTCTTGGCATGTCTATGTTTCTTTCAAAAACAGTGTTGTTTGCAATTTTTTCATCAGAAAGTGCTGAATTTCAGGAATAGAAAGATGATACATCACTTAGGACTATACACTATTAGATCTTGCCTAAGATGTTCACAGATGAGTAGATCTTTTCTCAATACTGCCTTCTATCAGTGGTTCTGTGTACTGACCTGCAGGTTGCCAACCTCCAAACAAGAAACAAAAGCCAGTGATAAAAGGCATTGAGAACTGTACATGAACAGACACAAAGAACAAACCAACCTCTTTACATGATCATCTGCACCAGAACACACACATCTCTATACAAGCGCCAAAACTGCACTACCTTTGCACAAGCACCACAACATACATGTCTTTCTCACATACTCTACACAAGCATCAGGACATCTCTGCACAAGCACCACAGCAAATACACCTTTGTACAAGTCCATTGTTGAAGCGAACAGCAAAATCAGACCACAGTAGTGCAATGGCAAATGACATGAGGCGTGTACTGTATTGAGTGAGCAAGCAACAAGATGTAGGCAACTTCTATCTAATCTCTCTGAGCAAAAATATAACTTGTTTGTCAGCCATCAAATAAGGTTACAAAAAAGCAGGTGGACAGGGCCGGCCCCGGTTGACAAAGCTCCCGTGTATGTGGGGTTCGGGAAAGGGGCAGACCACAAGGGTATGCAGCCTTACTTTGTATTTTGCAAGACGCTATTTTCACGCCTTGAAGCCGTGACCTCTAAGGACTGAATATCTAAAAATATGCCGTCTGAGAGCTGGTTGGCAAGAGAATCGAATCCACATAGAAATTACCTTCTCCATACGTCTCCACTTTAGAACTGCAAGAGCAAGCTATTGAATCCATCAGCATCTGTAGAAATCCCCCTGGCAGCTTGATTTGGTAAAGATGAACTAGCCAGGGGAATTACTAATAGCCTTGTGGAGGAATCCAGCAAAACAACTGTATGCGCTTAGATATAAAAATTTTAAAAAATGGAAAAGCGCAGCCCAGTGCACTAAGCTACCGTGTATGTTGGGTCGGGGAAAGGGACAGACCACAAAGGGCCTATATAATGCAGCCTTTCCTTACATTTTAAAAGAGGCGGTTTTTCAAGCTTCAAACTCATGACCTTCATGTCACAAGGCAATAGCTCAACCATTGTGCAAAGGTTCCCCTTCTTTGCATATGCTTAGATATGTAAAATGGTAAATAGTACCGCAATTGCACATTCGATTGCTGCTCTTTGTTCTTTGTCATAATGGGAAGTGCTTACTGCTGAAACTAAAGCAAGCTAAAAGGGCAGCCCCGTGCACGCCTCTTTCTTATGTGGGGTCTGGGAAAGGGGTGGACCACAATGGCCAATAGTAGTTGTATATTGGATGACCTGATTGATATCCTAATAGCATTTAAATTCCATAATGATTGCACCATTTTGTTTTTGAAGTTCCACCGCTCTAATGCAAAACAAGCATTGGCCATTTCTGAGCCAGAAAGTAGAAGGTTAGCAAATGACGACGTCTAATGAGGGACCTTTCTACAACTATAATTTCAGGCTGTGTACATAAATTAGGTTACTCACGAGGATGGATGATCCTAGCCACCTGTTTTAGGATTTTGAAAAACCCAATGGTAGATAGATTAAAAGCATCTAATATGCATAAAATAAAATTTAGTATGTAGCCTATCTTAACCATTGCAAACATGATGAATGGTTTAGATCTGCTGGCAGTCTACTCCATCACGTATAGAAGAAACATAACCAACGGATAACCCATGAAATTGCAAATCGGTGGGCATGTTCAATATTCAAAGAAAGAAGAGACCAGCAAAAGCAAGGGATGCTAAACATACGTCAATATAAGTAGAGACCAGCATAAGCAGATTAAATGGCATTTGATCTTTGTGGATCCTGTCAATTACTATCCAATATATGTGCAGATCATGGATTTGTAGATTATCTGCCTGTCCCACATATGTCATGTGGAATTTTAGATGTTGACTTCTTTTAAAATATGTGAACCTTTAATCTAAGTATAGAGTGCCCTATATAGTCTAATTATCAAATTTCAAGAGCATTAGATTCCTTTTTAACTCAAATTATGTCGCTAGTAGCTCAAACCATATGACCAAAAAACCCTTTTCTGGCCTCACCCTTGTTATGCAGACTTCCTAACCGTTCATTTTCTGTGATTGAATCTACTTTACTCGATCTAAAGCTAGAATTATCCCATCATCCCAATTTTTTAGCTATGTGAAATCCAGATTCTGATAAACGGGCTGGATCAACAAAAGGTGGGGCCCGTCATGTCCTTAAGATGTTGTAGAATTTCCTGCTTCCGTAGATTAATTCACCAACAGGTGAATTCAATAGTGCATTAGGAAATGGTGGAATCTACCATAGAATTCAATTACATGTTCACTAACCGATCCTAGCCCTTGATTTGTCAAGGGTTTGCTGCCAAAAAACATAAGAGCTGCATTTTTGTTCTTTTAACCAACAAAATTTGGGGCGATAAAATCAAAGACTGAGCAACGAACTTCAAGATCATTATTTTCTAACTGAGTTGTACTTTTCTACTACATTCCTAGCCAAGTCTTTCCTCGCATCTCTACTAATTATGTGGAAAAATTGGAGGTGGGGTTCAATCCTCTCGTCTTCTTCCTTAACATGTGCATGGAAATTAAGTTTTCTTTTGTCCCATCAAGCACGCTATTTAATTGTTGTTGCTCGATTGGTCTCTCGTTTCAACAAAGACAACATACAACAACGATGCAAGAAAGTAAGGCCTTTTCTTTCATATGATTCTTGGTGGGTCCCCATGAGAATGGGCCAAAAATCATGCATTTTTCACACCAGAAAGGCTCCCAGAGACAAGGGTATGGATTATCTGATTTGTGGTTTCTAGACATGGCCTGGCTAATGCAGGACTAGATATAGGGACCAGATCACGGCGTGATTGGGACATGTTCTTATTTTCCTCCTTAAACTAGAGATAATGTGGAAGTCAATAGTCGAGTCTTCAACCTAATCATTTGGAAGAGAGTGGTGAAATTTCCACTTCGCTTTCAACAAAGACCATCAACACGCATTCGTACATAGGAGAAAAAGACCGCTACCACTTTGACACAATGGCCCCACATTGTGTTGATCTCCTCTGTTCATTCTTTTTTAACTGAAATTATCTATCTTGTAGCTCAAACCTTATAGCCAAAGAACCCAGGAGAAAAAGACCACTAGTTTGACCAACACTTGGCTGGTCATATCTTTTAGTTTCTCTTGTATACCACTTTGCAAATTGTTAAGCATATATGTTGGCAAGAGAAGGTGTTCTCTTGGATGGCTAGAGAATCACGTCTGTAGTTAGCTTCATGCACTTCATTTATTGGTATTTTGTTCATTTCAGTAAGGTATTTTACATTTTTAGTATGTATGTGTTGGCTCTTCACCTGCACTGGTTACGATAGTTTTAGATAAACTCAATCTATTGCTCTCATAAATGTACAACCATGGGGAGTTATTTTTTCTCCAGTCCCATAAGGGCTAATACATTCTTTAAAGTTAAGTAATATGATAAATGACAAGAAGTTGAAAATTGCAAGATTTCTTCACAGACAAGTCTAAAAATATGAACAAGGTAAAATACTTGAATACCATATTCTAGAGAAATACTCACCAATGTTAAAGGTTGACAAAGAGATCCAGAAAGCAAAAGAAATAAAAAAGGAGATATAGAAAAGTAAGAAAAGGAAAAAATGAAATAGAATAAACATTTAACAAAGAAGGAAGTTGTGAAAACATTAATCCATTAGGATGCAGTTTAATCTTTTCCATTCATAGAACCTTCTGGGCATATTTGTTTTAATCAATATTCTGTCATTGCTTTCAATAGGCACGCTAGAATTTTATGCATAAATAGTTAGATTCATAAGCAAAGGTAATTAATACATTTCAACTCGACTTTAATTCATTAGCATGCACTTTAATCTTTTCCATTCATAATACCTCATACTCATATTTATTTTAATCAATATATTGTCATTGCTTTGAATAGCCACTCTAGGATTGTATGGATAAATAGTCAGATTCATAAGCAAGAATAATTTAATATATTTCAACTCAAGAGTACTTAGAAAACTAATTTTTCATTACAACTCAAGGGTGGGAACAATTTTTGAAGCAAAGATAGAATAAAAAAATCTTCCCAGTTAATGCCTCCCAATATACATCTATAGTTTCAAAGTATTTATACCGCCAACTCTTGTTGAACAATAGAAAGCTAATAAATCCCCAAAATCCCAATACATATGACATTGCAACAAATGAGTAAAATGCAACAGTATTTCTAAGAACACCAGGATCCTTGCTCTTCCTTTTTGGGACTTCAAAAGAAGTATCAGACGAGCAAATTATTTTCAGCGGTTCTCCACAGAGTCTTGGATTTTCCTCATAGCTACTCTCATTAAATGTCGAAAAATGATTACTCACAGGAATTTTGCCTGATAGGTTATTGAAGGTCACAGTGAAAGTAGTAAGTGTATCAATTCCAGCTATTTCATAAGGGATGCTCCCAGACAAGTTGTTATGTGAAAGGTCCAAGCTCTCCAAATTTTTTAAATTTTTGAAGGATCGATGAATAGGGCCAGTTAGGAGGTTGAAGGATAAGTTTAATGAGTGAAGCTCTTTCAAGTCTCCCAATTCCGGTGGAATACTGCCTGCTAGCTTGTTCATGGATAAATCAATCCCAGTCATCAAGGATAGCGGTACACCCTCAAAAATGTAACTTCTTCCCTTTGTGGTGAAAGGAGTTGAAACCCTAACATCCTCAAAAATGTAACTTCTTCCCTTTGTGGTGAAAGGAGTTGAAACCCTAACTAATGAATTAGATAATTGCCTCGGCTTTGTAGAAGAATAAAATTCTCCCTGAATTTGAATTGCAAACTTCCATGATGTAATGTTGTTGAGACAAGAAGGTATCTTTCCTGTAAGAGAATTGTTGGAGAGGTCTAACAAATGAAGCTTACTAACTTGACACAATTGCCTCGAAATATGAGATTGAAAGAAGTTATTCTTTAAAACAAGTGACACCAAATTGAGAAGGTTGAATATCCAATTTGGAATAGGACCAGATAGGTTATTGTAACTGGCATCTAAATTTTGCAAGAATGAACTATTCAACAAGCTTGTTGGAATTGACCCAGTGAAGAAGTTATGACTGAGGTGTAAAACTCTCAACTTTGTCATATTTGAATCTTTTGGGAGCATCTGCCCTTGCAAACAATTGTGTGAGAGATCCAAGTATCGTAGGGATATGAAACTCATTAGTTTATATGGGATTTCTCCTGAAAGATTATTGTTAGAAAGATCTAATACCTCTAGAAAATCCATTTGTGCTAAAGATGAAGGTATATTGCCTTGCAAGGCATTTCCAGAGATGTTCAACTGCGTCACCATGGGGAGTAGCATTCCAATGCTTGTAGGAAGTGTCCCATATAAATTGTTTGCAGAGATATCAAGATGTCTGAGGGTTGAGCCCTTAGTATTGTTGGGACATTGTGGAAATGAGCCTTCGAACAAATTTTCCCTTACTGACAAGATCCGTAATGCACTTTTGCACAATAACCAAGGTGGAATGATCCCTTGGAGAAAATTATGATCCAACCATAATTCTTCTAAGCCATTTTGGTTGGAGATGAAAGTAGGAATGCCATGTAGGTTGAGATTGCAATTTTCCAAATATAAATTGGAGAGGTGAAAAGTAGGAATCCAGTGTGGGTACTCTGTTTCAACCTGTAGTTTATTGTTTGAGAGGTCAATGGATGAAAGCATTGAGAGGTTAGCAAACATGGAAAAGTAGAGGATGCCACTAAGCTGATTTTCTGATAAATCGATCGACTCAAGCATTGTTAGGTTATTGAAAATGAATGAGGGGACGTTTCCTGTAAGTTGGTTATGAGAGAGATATAAACTCTTCAAAGAATACATGGCTCTCATGCAGGGATGTAGATGACCTTCCATTGTGTTATTCTTGACATCCAAAACTTGTAATGTCCTTAATTTGCAAAGCCCTGCAAGTAAGAAATATAATTATGAAACTGGTGTAATGGAATAGTGGAACAATTAAATTAAATGAAGGAAAATGAATACATGACTTGAGTCTCCACGCACATGCTCTTTTGAGCGACTGATGAATTGATTATTTAAAGCATTAATCATGCCTCTTATTCTTCCATATATAGTGTCCATCTCTACTACTAACCAAAGATAAAGCAATCTGTATTACAGAGGTCATTGTGTTTAATAAAATATCAAATGTCCATTTTAGATCTCTAGCATTGGCTAATTGTATTAAGTTAAATTAATTCACAATTCTAATCATTTGATAAAAGGTTTGTTTGGATCCCACTATTTTTTAAGGACAATAGTTTAGCTAGCTTGAATAATCTAATGAACACAAGTTTGCAATGTTTTAGATTCTAGGGAGAATGACAAGGGATCGCCATAATGTTTTCTAGTTATTAAATAACGAGTCCTTTTTTTTTATTCTTCATTTTTTGCCCATAAATAGTCAAATGTTTTTGCACCAATGCCTTCTAGCACAGTGGCACAAGGAGTGTCTTGCTAGGATACCAGAGTTTGAAAATGTGCATGGGTGGTTGAGTGTCTAAATTTAAAAAAAGAAGTCAAATATTTGTTAGAGCAAAGTACACTTTAGTCCATAGAACTATTTGCTTATGATATTTTAGTCCTTAAAAGTTTCAGAAAAGTATTTTAGTCCCTAAAACTATTGATTTGGATTGCATTATACTCCTTCTATTAATTGGTTGCCTTCAATGTTTCTAAGCCCTTAGATATTTGGTGGTTTTGTTGATGAATGTAGACCAAGATAACTTCTTCTCTTGAAAATGAATCAAAGGTTCACAATAATAATATGCCTTTTGTTAGAGGACAGCTCATCCATGATATGGTCCAGCATATAAACCTTTTTTTTATTTTTTATTTACAACAAAGAACCAGAAAGTAAACTATTCACTAATTTTTCATGTTTGACTTTTTAGAATTGCAAAGAGATCAGCACTGCTTATAGATAAATGCTATTCGGACTAATTTTTGGGACTGAATTCAAAACTCGCCTCGCTAAATCCCACCTTGGAATGATGAGACGCAATCATTTTTTTTTGGTGTCTACTATTAAGACTATCTGCAAAAATCATGCTCATTGGATGATTCTAGGTTCCAATTTTTTTCCTTGAAAAATCTGAAGGTTATAATTTAAACACTGAAAATACATAGCTAAAAATTATCCAATAAACATGAATTTTGGTATTTAACCTATGTAAGAGAGACTAAATAAAATGGAAAGATTGGATCATCCAAATGTAGGGCTTAACTAGGCAAGGATTCAGAGTGAGTCCCAGAACTCACTTAGAATAGCATTTCTCCTTCTTATACGTTACTCCCAACACGTATCCAATGGCATCTCTGTGTCATTATCTTTTTCCTAAATTATTTTGGGCCAAACTATAGTAGTGGTGGTGCATAGTTTAATTCTAAGACCCACAAGAAAAAATATAATGTGTAATACAGATGCTCTTACATTTTAATGACGATGAGTTTCTCAAGAAATTGCTGCTCAAAGAGAGATGGGTGAGGGAAGTCGAGTTATAAAGCCATGGGACAATGTTCCCAACGTTGTCATCGGCTATCAAATTCTCATCAAGATATAGCATCTGAAGATTAGCTAATGGCCTTACACCTGCAATATGTTGGAGCAAGTAGAGTTAACAATTAAATTACAAAATGCTAAAAAAGGTGCATCTTAAAATACTTAACTCAATTGCGCACAAGTGATAAAAGCTACTTACCTGTTGTTTCTTTGGATGAGATGCTGCCAAAAGGATTTTTAACCTTATTGATTAACAAATCCAGAATTACCAGGGAAGAAAGGTTGCCCAGACATGGTGAAAGACTTTGATCTTCAAGATTGTTGTCATATAGATCTAGACTCTCGAGTCTCCTCAAGCCACATAAACCTACAGGAAATAAGCATAGAGAATCAGTAAGATATAAAACCCTCAGACATCTTAAGGGAGCACGGAGGCTTTCTCAAGTTTCTAATGCAAAAAAGAGCCAACTGTCAATAACATATTTTTGTTTGAAACATTTTTTGACCTGTAAAACATCTGACCAAATACGTCAAAATCATTTTATGCCCCTTGTTTTATTAAATAGACAAAGTTATTTTACTTCTGAGTTTGTATTGAAAAACCTTAAATTCTGGGCGTCTTACCATTTATACCCTAAAACTCAATAAATTCTAAAAAAACCTTTAATTTGAAATGCCTTCACAATTGCACCTAAAAATCTGATGGGAGCTCAGCCATTTGTTTTCCCAAGTAGTATTTTAACCAATTCTTTGACTAGCTAAGTTAGGGTTGACTTGATGGTCTGTCATTTGACTATTAAAAGAAAAACAAGAAATAACTATATCGATAATTTTGTGTAAGATCACCATTCGTGGATAATCTTATCCAAGAACACAATTCATCTACATATCATGACATCAACGGCGTCAATGCATCCACCCCTTCATCTTGCCAGGGTGACAATTTAATCGACGAGTTTCGACTCCAAGATCAACTTTCCTTCTTCCCCAAATTCTTCTCTGAATTCCAATATGTACTTATCCACTCGATCGTATGTTAGGTTCATCTGAGTGAATCATACAAGATGTAAATCATGGCACTTCCCTCCTTATTCATAATGACACTCTCGTTATTTTCCATTTTTTCATACTCAGCAGTTTTGATAATGACACCGAGCAAGGATACAATTTTCTTGTCTTTCTTTTTTCCCCTTTTTAGTTTCTCATTATTTTATATGGTTTTGGATTGAGGTTTCGGTGGACTGTGCAATTATGATTAGCCTGAGGAAGCAATTATTGAAGCACACACAATGCAGAGTGGATGGATTGAAAACACTTTATCTTTTTGTCCCATCTATATTAGGGTTACACTATTTTAATTTTGGAAAGGGAATTGTATTTTTGGTTTTCCTGAAATTGCTTAGGTCTTTCCCAATAAAAAAAGATGCACATTGTAGGTGGGCCCATCACATGACCAAAATCTAGATCCCAGCCTATGATTGTTGGATTAGAAACATTTATTGGTTAAGAATGTAATCAAATGCATCCTATTTGGTTGGGTGGATCGATAGGGGGGCAAGTGTTCTTCGGAATGACTGGGCGTAAAGGGCACGTAGGCGGTGAATCGGGTTGAAAGTGAAAGTCGCCAAAAAGTGGCGGAATGCTCTCGAAACCAATTCACTTGAGTGAGATAGAGGAGAGTGGAATTTCGTGTGTAGGGGTGACATCCTTAGATCTACGAAGGAACGCCAAAAGCGAAGGCAGCTCTCTGGGTCCCCACCGACGCTGGGGTGCGAAAGCATGGGGAGCGAACAGGATTAGATACCCTGGTAGTCCATGCGGTAAACGATGAGTGGATCGATACGTGTGTTAGGTTTATTTGGTTGGGTGGATCGATAATATACGAGTGTCGTTACCTTATCAATGAGACTTCCAGAAAGGAAAAAAAGAAAAAGGGGGTCTCTATTATCATTGCTCCAGGAATCTAAGATTATGCTCACCCAAATAAACATTGGAACATGTGTTATCTAAGGTGGCCATCAAATAAAACGTATAAATCATACCAGCTAAACTGTCAGATGAGTCTCTGCCCAGATTATTAGAACCTAAGTTCAAATCTTCCAACAGAGTGAGGTTGTTCAGCAGACATGGTGGAAGTGCTCCATCGACAATACAGTTGTTGTTAAGGTATAATTTTCGTAGCTTTCTCAAACTACATAAACCTGCAAAAGTCAGCAATTATTTGTGAGAGTTGGTGATTCAAACTACTCATATATGCTTAATCCATTAGCAACAGTAGAATTGGGCCTAGATTTGGTGATCCAAACTATATCTAAGTTGGATCATTCTATGATGGTGGGTTCCATACCTCTAGCTTGTCTATTCTACCGTTGTCGCCGTTCGAAGAAGAAAAAAAAAGGTTTGCTTCATCCTTCCTTTTGAATTTTCTAATCCATCTAATTTAATAACAGAACAAAATAACAAATAGTGGCTGTATGCTTAATCCAAACTTTTGATGGTGGGCTGGTGGACATCAGATGAAAGGTAGAAGTTATACCTGTTAAACCACCAGATGAGTCTTTGCCCAAATTATTGTCAGATAAGTCCAAGGATTCCAACAGAGTGAGGTTGTTCCCTAGACACGATGGAAGCGCTCCATTGCCAAGGCTATTGAACCCAAGGTTTAATGTTTGCAGTTTTGATAACCTACATAAACCTGCACAATTCAAGCCTTATTTGTTAGAATTGATGATTCAAACCACTCATCTAAGTTTAATCCAATCGCAACAGTAGAATTGGGCTCAGATTTCATGATCCAAACCAAACGTTCAATCTAATTCGTCCAGTTTCTACTATTCTTGCCATTGGAGGCAAAAATTTACATTATCCTTGCTTTTGCATTTTCTAATTAATCCATCTAATTTTATACCCAAACAAATAGTGACCAAGATGATCCAAACTTGTGGGGCATGGCTTATCTAAGAAGGTGGTTATCAAATGAAATGCAGACTTCGTACCTGTTAAAGTGTCAGATGAGCCGTTGCCCAAATTATTGGAATTTAGGTTCAAGTATTCCAATTGATTGAGGTTGTTCACTGGACACAATGGAAATGACCCATTGCCAAGATTGGTATACACAAGATCTAGCCGTTGTAGTTTTCTCAAATTACATAGACCTGCAAAACTCAATGGACTTTTAGAGAGTTGGTCCATATATTTGACCAATTTCCACCCCATGCATGCAGAGCAAGTGGGTATGGCTAGTGATCCCAGCCGGTGGGACAAAGATCCCTGTTTCTCTATCAATTTGTTTTTTTGGATGGTGTAAATATTAGATTGAGAAAATGATAGAAAATGTGATCACAATAACAAGGAGATCCAATCAGACATCTACAAAGAAAGAATCATCCAATAAAATTGAGAGAAATGTAAAGTCACAAATCCCAACAAAAACAAAATCTTCTCTCTTAAGCAAGCCAGAAAATTTAAATACCACCCAAAATTCCATCCATTACCAACCCAAAACTGCCAAGTCAGGCGAAGAAGCATACCAGTTTCTTATCATGCTTGAGAAGGTATATCTTTTACAAAATATTTCCAAAAGCCAAAAGTTTAACACCTAAACACTAACTATTGATATTTATAGTCTCCTTTCATTGTACCTGCTAATAACCTCGATGAATCTCCTCCCAGATTGTTTTGAGATAAGTCCAATTGTTCTAATAAAGAGAGGTTGCTTAGTAAACATGGTGGAAATGCTTCAGTGCCCAGATTGTTTCCACCAAGACTTAGTTGTCGTAGTTTTTTGAGACTACATAAGCCTGCAAAAATTGATAAATATAATGTAAGATTTGAGACATCGAACACTATTCTAAACTGTACAGCCAATAGAAATGTTTCACACAAATAGACTGAGATTGTATAGAATGTGACCGGTCATTCACGAGGCTGTTATCTATTTTACATCAATTATTAGCCAACTTTTGATACTGGAAGGGTCAAGATTGCTTATGTATGAGATATTTAGCGTATGCCAAATTGGGCGGAGTGTGATAAATGAATAT
This sequence comes from Warburgia ugandensis, assembly GCA_035236585.1. Lineage (NCBI taxonomy): Eukaryota > Viridiplantae > Streptophyta > Magnoliopsida > Canellales > Canellaceae > Warburgia > Warburgia ugandensis. Next base: position 14,191,840 of record CP141133.1, read on the forward strand.
GGTTTGGCACAAAAGAGTGGAGGCTCATGTATATGGATGGCAATGGGGCAAGTTAAACTGGGCCCCACCCTTCCTTGCACTTGCCTGGGCTGACTGGGGCAAAAAATCAATGATTTGCAGCTGTGATGGGGTAGATTTTTTTTTTATATATACGAGGCATGGCAGGGCTGGTCAGTGAGGAAATTTCATGGGTAGACCCACATTATTCACATAGCCAATGGTTTATTTTTATACTTTAGTGATTGAAGAAGACAATTTTTATAAAAATCGGGTACAAACATATAAAAATCTTTTTTTGTATTAAATATGAGAAGATTATTTATTTATTTTTTTGAGAAAAATGCTGATTAATCCCTAAAACTATTAACTTATGATATTTTAGTCCTTCAAGTGCGAGAAAAATAATTTAGTCCCTAAAACAATTAATTTAGGTGTACTTTAGTTATTATGTTAACTTTTTGCTAGCAAAACTAATGGTTAGGCTTTGAAAAAATACATTTGTCCTTAAAACTACTTGCTTAAGAAAGTTTAGTCCTCACAGTTCCCGAAACATAGTTTAATTCTAAAGCTAAACTGTTGCTTATGGCACCCATCCATTAGTTCCCGTGATGGAAAGTTAGAAAAGGATTAAAGTGCAACTCAAACAAATAGTTTCAGAGACCAAACTCTTTTTCTAGAGCTTCAAGGACTAAAGTGTCATAAATAAATAGTTTCAAGGACTAAATTATACTTTTCTCTTTTTTCTTTTTTGGATTTGATGCCTAAGTTGGTATACTTAGATTACAAAATCTTGCACATGCTTGGAAACTTATTTTTTATTGTATTTTTCTATTTCACAATAGAAACTCAGTATTAATTTTCTGTTGTGAAATAGAAAGAATACAATAAAATATATTTCCTAACGCAAACTTGAATTCAAATTTGAGCACAGGCAAATATTTTTGTTACATAATGAGTCCAGATTTTGTAATCTCCATTGGAAAGAAAAAAAATAGTTTTCTTCATCCTTACTTTTGCTTTTGAATTTTCTAATCCATCAAATTTACTACCAGGACAAAATAAAAAATAGTGGCTGTAGGGATCATCCAAACTTTTGGGGAACAGCTTATCTGTGATGGTAGGCTGGTAGCCATCAGATGAAAGGTACAAGTTATACCTGTTAAACCGCCAGATGAGTCTCTGCCCAAATTATTCTCAGATAAGTCCAAGGATTCCAATAGAGTGAGGTTGTTCCATAGACACGATGGAAGCGCTCCATTGCCAAGGCTATTGAACCCAAGGTTTAATGTTTGTAGTTTTGATAACCTACATAAACCTGCACAATTCAAGCCTTATTTGTTACATTTGATGATTCAAACCACTCATCTAAGTTCAATCCAATCGCAACAGTAGAATTGGGCTCAGATTTCATTATCCAAACCAAACGTTCAATCTAATTTGTCCAGTTTCTACCATTCTTGCCTTTGGAGGCAAAAATTTACATTATCCTTGCTTTTGCATTTTCTAATTAATCCATCTAATTTTATACCCAAACAAATAGTGACCAAGATGATCCAAACTTGTGGGGCATGGCTTATCTAAGAAGGTGGTTATCAAATGAAATGCAGACTTCGTACCTGTTAAAGTGTCAGATGAGCCGTTGCCCAAATTATTGAAATTTAGGTTCAAGTATTCCAATTGATTGAGGTTGTTCACTGGACACAATGGAAATGACCCATTGCCAAGATTGTTATACCCAAGATCTAGCTGTTGTAGTTTTCTCAAATTACATAGACCTGCAAAACTCAATGGACTTTTAGAGAGTTGGTCCATATATTTGACCAATTCCTTTCATAATTGGAAACATTCAGATAAATGCATGCTAAAATCATTCTCAGCTAGGGCACTGTGTTATTAATTAGACAACATCCTTTAGCAAAATTCCATCCATTACCAGCCCAAAACTGCCTAGTCAGGCGAAGAAGCATACCAGTTTCTTATCATGCTTGAGAAGGTATATCGTTTACAAAATATTTCCAAAAGCCAAAAGTGTAACACCTAAACACTAACTATTGATATTTATAGTCTCCTTTCATTGTACCTGCTAATAACCTCGAGGAATCTCCTCCCAGATTGTTTTCAGATAAGTCCAATTGTTCTAATAGAGAGAGGTTGCTTAGTAAACATGGTGGAAATGCTTCCACGCCCAGATTGTTTCCACCAAGATTTAGTTGTCGTAGTTTTTTAAGACTACATAAGCCTGCAAAAGTTGATAAATATAATGTAAGATTTGATACATCGAACACTATTCTAAACTGTACAGCCAATAGAAATGTTTCACACAAATAGACTGAGATTGTATAGAGTGTGAACGGTCAATCACGAAGCTGGTATCCATTTTACATCAATTGTTAGCCAACTTTTGATACTGGAAGGGTCAAGATTGCTTATGTATGAGATATTTAGCGTATGCCAAATTGGGCAAGAGTGTGATAAATGAATATGGTTTGGCACAAAAGAGTGGAGGCTATGTATATGGATGGCAATGGGGCAAGTTAAACTGGGCCCCACCCTATATTGTGGGTTTCCATAATATGTCTTGCCCTATATTGGGTTACAAATCCCAATGACTCGTGATTAAGCGGTGTAGATGAAAACTCACCTAGCCTCGCCCCATTGCCATCTGCACTCACATGTAATTTTTTTTTTCTTTAGAGCTGATAAGAAGACAATGATATTTTTTTGGTTCAAAGCACATTTTCTTCATAATACATTGACGGTGGAAATTAGAATTGCAACAGTGACGGTCACTTGCTTTTTCTGTATTAAGCATAAGAATACCTTCTTTTATTTTTTTTTTGAGAAAATGCTCTTTAATCCCTAAAACTATTCACTTATGATATTTTAATCCTTCAAGTTCAAGAAAAATAATTTAGTCCCTAAAGATAATAATTTAGGTGTACTTTAATTATTGCGTTAACTTTTTGCCAGGAGAACTAATGGTTAGGCCATGAAAAAATACATTTTAGTCCTTAAAACTACTCGCTTGAGAAACTTTAGTTCTAAAGCTAAACTGTAGCTTATGGTGCCCAACCATCACTTCCCATGATGAAAAGTTAGAAAAGGACAAATAGTTTCAGGGACCAAACTCTTTCTCTAGAGCTTCAAGGCCTAAAGTGCCATAAGTAAATAGTTTCAAGGACTAAATTATACTTTTCTCTTTTTTCTTTTTTGGATTTGAAGCCTAAGTTGGTATACTTAGATTACAAAATCTTGCACATGCTTGGAAACTTGTTTTTTATTGTATTTTTCTATTACACAATAAAAAACCAATATTAATTTTCTGCTGTGAAATAGAAAGAATATATTTCATAACACAAACTTGAATTCAAATTTGAGCGCACATAAATAGTTTTGTTACATAACAAGTCAATGGGTTACTCAATTTCTTCTCAAGCCAAATAAATTGGATGAAATTTGGAAGTTGACTTGATCATTTTAGAACAATGTATAAAATGTGTATGTCAACATACTAATCATGTCTATATGACCATATATGGGGCTGAAAAAGTGGCTAAAGAGCAAGCATGCTAGAGATGTCAACACTCAACATACATCCCAATATGATCCATGCTCAAGAGACCTAGATACCTCTGATCACTTCCTTTTTCTTTTTTTCCAAATCAAAGGCATTTATCATGTTAAGAATGGCTTAGATAAGCTAGAGACCAAAATTTCATGCCCATTGGTGGGATTGCATTTTGCCTATGTTTCTTAGTGAATCATAACTGTCTATGTTTGTCAATTTTTTTTTTTTAAAGACCTAGAACAAGGGGTCGTGATCATCGATCCACAAGAGAAATTCTATCCATACTGAGTTTCCAAACTAGCCCCATAGCTAAGCCACACCTTTGGATGGTCTATGCGGCTAAGGTTTGGGATAGTGACCATTGGATTTTTCAATTGAGAAGGATAAGAGCTAGAAGCAAATGTTTATGATTTTTTGCATAGTCTGCGTGAGGGGCAAAAGCAGTCTATGTGCAGTTGTTTGTAGACAAGATGGTGCTTCTTCTCATTATGCTTAGTTGGATTTTCTTTGGTAGAAGCTTGGTTGAAAGTTTGAGGTGGCACTCTTCTCTTATTTGGGATATTTGAATCACACTTGAGAATTAGGATAATATTCTCACTAGTTTGCTTCATAACTTTTTGCTGTAATTAAAATAAAAATAAAAATGAAGGACCAAACAAAATGATAGGATCAAATCATCCAAAGATGGGCTTAGCTAGCAGCATCTCAGAGTGGCAGGATGGCATTTCTCTCTATACAAATCTCCAAACAGGATATAGCAATAGTCTGTACATCTACTACAAAAACCCCAAGTGACAGTGTGGAAATAGTTCCAAAGAGGAGTGGGAACATCACCTGTGTTATATTAATAGAGAGCCAACATTACCTTCTGGGTTAGCCCAGCCACCGATGTCGTTATGTCTCAGATCTAGAGATTGTAATTCGGTGAATTGGGCAAATAAAGTGGCATTCGGATACCATGTATAGTATCTTATAGATGAAAGATCGATTGTAGTCACATGAGATGCTTGAGAGGAAGAAGAAGATACGTTGCATGTTACACGCTCCCATTTGCAACAATCCCCTTCAGCCCAAGACTCCAAGTATTGAAAAGAGCCATCTGAATTGACAACAGAGTCTCTGATTTGCATGAGAGCATCCCTCTCCTTCTCCAAACATCCATCATACCCACTCAAACAGCAACACAAACTCACAAACAACACCAAAATGCTATAAGCGCGTAAGGCCCTCATACTGGAATAGCTTATCTGCAAACTCCAAACACACTTTCAGCCAATAATGGTAGTGGTAGTATCCTACAAGATGAGACCAAATATATAGACCGATATTATGTCTTACTTGATGGTGCTAAGTTGCACAGAAAAGACTCCTAGTCAAACATGCTAGAAACATGATATGAGCAAATCAGTATCTTTATGTAATTTCATAAAGTCATTAATGCTTAATTGTGACCATCCAAATTTCACTAATAAATCATCTCCCTTGGGTAAGTGGTTGGAATCCCTTCCCTTTGAGGACACAAGCTTATCCTTGACTGGTTTTCTTTGAGGGCGACCACAAGAAAATTTTTCAACAATGGAATCCATCAATGGTGAAAAGCCAGCATCTTATCTTCTACAATCCCTCATAAAAGTCAGCAACCAGAAAACAATTCTCGTGTCCTGCACTTTCTGGAGTAAAAGGGGATTATCCCCAGCTCACCAATTACTTCAATTAAATTTAAATTGATGGTGCACCTTAGTTAGTCATCCATGTGAAACCAAGATAAAAGCTACCTACGACTTAAACTAGGATATTTCCAAATGGTGGGTCCATCTAATGGAACATCACCATCAGGAGCACATCAAAGGTCCTTGAAGATGGAAGGAGACAGACCAAAATAAAAAGTTTAAAATTAACGCGTGTACAAAATAAAGGCGTGAACTTCTTCTCAACCTACCGTGACTCTTTTAAGTTCTAATCTTGGGCAACAATAGTTCACTTAATCTTGACTGCCAAGCCCTGTGAGGCCACCACCTGGAATCTCATGATCCAGTTGACGATTCCACGAATGTAGGGCCTCTATAAAGCTAGTACACTTTGGATGGTTACCGTCCAAATGCAATATTAATCAGCAGATCAGAACCCTAGGATATTGTGATGGTGCTTGGATCATCTGGATCATAAATGCAAGTTTCACAGCTAAATCACGATAATGGGTCATTTTGAAAATTATTTATGATCCTAGGATCTGGGATCTACTATCCAGAGACCATCCAAACAACTTAGATCCTGATCAACGGTGAGCTCCATCATTAAGTGAATGGTCTAGATCGTACTCAGATAGGCAGAAAAGAGCGCTTGTAAAACACGCCAGACACAAGACGTGACGAAATCTTCATAATTGCATAATTTGGAAAAATCACCTATTGCTTAATCCTAACAGTCCGAATTTTCACGAGTAAATCATCTGCCTTGAGTACGTTGGTGCGAACCCCTCAAGGACGCAAGCCTATTCTTGAATTCTTTGTTCTCGAGTGACCCTAAATAAATTCCCAAATGATGGGATCCACCGGGGCTGAGAAGTCATCATTTGTCCTCAGCCACTCAATCCAGCAATCACTCGTCAAAGTTGTCAGTGGTGGGTCCACCGGAAAGAGTTGGCTTTCTTGATATGTGCACAAGTAGGGACCAGTTTGTTTGTGATGCCAACCATCTGTTTCTAGGTTGCGCATCGGATACGCCATGCTTCAAGCCATCATTTGCCCAAGTAACTGGGCATGGTTTATCCAAGTAATACTGGAAATGAATGGTGGTGATCAGCAGAGATTTGGGCCCACTTGTAAGTGCTTTTTAATCTTAATCACCGTGCTCTACACTAAATCACACATCTTAATCTTCCAAACGTTATATATGATGCTAGATCCTTTCTAATGCTATTTTTAATCTTAGCAATGGCAATGGCCATGGAATGCAGCCCACATTTACTCAATCTTGACCGTCCGCTGCAAAGGCTTGTTCGATGGAGTTATTTGGTCCGTAGGATTGGAGATCCAAGTCTAGATCCGCTAGGTGAAATTTCTAGATTGGAAAAAGATGTGACAGACTACTTGAGTTGGCCTGTGAGAATCACCTTGGATGAATTTTAACCGACCAAACACCGATTTTCCAGTCACACATTGACTTGATTGCCTAAAACGATGGAACCTTAGGCTATGACTAGTAGGAATCCCTTCAAGGACACAAGTTTATCCTTGACTTCCTTTTTTTTAGAGTGACAACAAGGAAATTTTCCAATGATGTAATCCATCAACGAAGAAAGAAAGACCAGCATCTTTTGTCAAAGTCCTCCACAAGCATTTTTCTTGGGTCATGGCCTTCTGCCGTATAACACAAGGTACACCTTAGTCTTCCACGTGAAACTAAGATAAAACCACCGTCGTCTTAAAGTATGACATTTCCAAACAGTGGGCCCATCTGATGGAAGATAGCCCATCAGGTTGGCGTCAAACTCATTGAAGATGGAAGATGATAGACCATCAAAATCTTCCTTTTCCAAGTCTTCCATGTCCAAATAAAATGATTTGACTTGCCCGTAGACCACGATATGATGAGGTCAATAGGCCGAGCCACTCCACTCATTTGCATGGACCAGCCACGACAGGTTATGCCCTAAAAGAATTATACTATTAGATTATCCTGGCCTTTAGTTATCTTAGTTTAGGAATGAAGACTAGTGATCATGGCCCGATTTTAGTATCCACTTTACATGCCGAACAACAAAGTCTAGTATCAGCCAGTGCATGAGATTTTTGTGTCATAGCTTGCTAAGTGAGGGCCCAGAAGAATGATTTCGGATCAGGGATACTTGTGCTGATCTTGTAGATTTTAACTGAGTTTCTAGTAATTAAAGTGGGATTGTATGATAGTCAAACATTTTTGAGCTTTAGGATTTTCTAGCGAAGAATAATATGTGAAAGTGACTATAATCAGATGAACGGTTCTGATCAACCATAGGTTGGGCTCATAATGTAAAACCGGGCGATGTACCAGCATTGGCAATAAGGAGTAGTTGAACCGTTCATCTTGTTTGGCTTGCCCTGTTTAGTATCCGTACCAAAATTCATGGTGATTAGAGGCTTCTACCTACTAGATCTTATGGGTATATATTTTCAACGTACATAATTTAATAACAAAACAAGGCATGGCTCAAATCATCAAACGATTATTAAGTTTGTTAGTTAGCCAATCTATGGCTGATCAGAACCATTCGTCTGATTAATTATAGTCATTCTGACATATAATTCGTCACTAGAGAATCCTAAAGCACAAAACAGTGTGACTATCATATAATTCCTCCTTGATTACTAGAAACTCTTAAAGCTCAGAAAAGTGGGATATTCGACCGTTTTGGATTATGCAATGCGGGCAGCTAAGTTTTACAAGATAAGCACAAGTATCTCTGGTTCGAAATCATTCTTCTTGCCCTCTCTTAGCAAGTCATGACCCAAAAATCTCATGTAAAATCTCTTCATGATCACTAGTCTTCATTCCTAAACTAAGAAAACTAAAGGCTAGGATAATCAAACGGTATAATTCTTTTGGTACACAAACTATCATGACTGGTCCATGAAAATGAGTGGACTGGTTTGGCCTATTGATATGAGCATATTGTGGTTTACGGGCAAGTCAAATCGTTTTGTTTGGACATGAAGGACTTGGAAAAGAAAGATTTTAATGTGCACATGGTGATATTCCATCAGATGGACCCACCATGTGGAAATGTCATAGTTTAAGAGGTAGGTAGCTTTTATCTTGGTTTCACACCGAGAATAAGGTGCACCATCAATTTAAATTTAACTAAATAATTGGTGAGTTGGGGATACTCCGCTTGTTACGGCAGAAAGTTCAGGACTCGAGAAATGTTTTACTAGTTGATGACTTTTATGAGGTATCGTAGAAGATAAGATGCTAGCGTTTCATCACTGATGGATTCCATTGTTGGGAAATTTCCTTGCAGTCGTCCTAAAATAACGTCGGTCAAGGATAAGCATGAATCCTAAAAGAAAAGGGATTCCAACGACTCCGGCAAGGGAGATAATTTTCTAGTAAAATTTGGACGGTTACAATTAAGCATTAGTGATTGATTTGCTCATGTCATATGTCATGTTTCTATCATCTTTGACGATGAATCTTTCAACTACATTGATTTTTCATACGTTACATCAACAAAAATAAAAAGTTTCAAATCAACGTGTGTAGAAAAATAAAGGCGTGAACTTCTTCTCAACCTACCGGGAAAAGTTCTAATCTTGACCGCCAAGCTCTATGAGGCCACACCTGGAATCTCATGATCCAGTTCACGATTCATGGAGACATATTTAAATAATTGAGATAAGGTCTTAATTATTTCAATAATACCTAGTAGAGGAAAACGGTGGAACAAGATTTATGTCCAAATGCAATATTAATCAGCAGATCAGAACCCTAGGATATTGTGATGGTGCTTGGATCATCTGGGTCATAAATGCAAGTTTGAAAGCTAAATCACGATAATGGGTCGTTTTGAAAATTATTTATGATCATAGGATCTGGGATCTACTATCCAGAGACCATCCAAACAACTTAGATCCTGATCAACGGTGAGCTCCATCATTAAGTGGATGGTCTAGATCGTTCTCAGATAGGCAGAAAAGAGCACTTGTAAAACACGCCAGACGCCAGACACAGGATGTGACGAAATCTTCATAATTGCGTAATTTGGAAAAATCACCTATTGCTTAATCCTAACCGTCTGAATTTTGACGAGTAAATCATCTGCCTGGAGTACGTTGGTGCGAACCCCTCAAGGACACAAGCCTATTCTTGACTTCTTTGTTCTCGAGTGACCGCTAAAATAAATTCCCAAATGATGGGATCCACCGGTGCTGAGAAGTCATCATTTGTCCTCAGCCATTCAATCCAGCAATTACTCGTCAAAGTTGTTAGTGGTGGGTCTACCAAAAAGAGTAGGCTTTCTTGATATGTGCACAAAGACCAGTTTGTTTATGATGCCAATCATCTGTTTCTAGGTTGCGCACCGGATACGCCACGCTTCAAAATTTCCAGTAACGCCATCATTTGCCCAAGTAACTGGGCATGGTTTGTCTAAGTAATGCTGGAAATGAATGGTGGTGATCAGCAGAGATTTGGGCCCACTTGTAAGTGCTTTTTAATCTTAATGACCGTGCTCTACACTAAGCCACACATCTTAATCTTCCAAACGTTATATATAATGTTAGATCCTTTCTGATGCTATTTTTAATCTTAGCAATGGCAATGGCCATGGAATGCAGCCCACATTTACTCAATCTTGACCGTCCACTGCAAAGGCTTGTTCGATGGAGTTATTTGGTCCGTAGGATTGGAGATCCAAGTCTAGATCCACTAGGTGAAATGTCTAGATTGAAAAAAGATGCGACAGACTGCTTGAGTTGGTCTGTGAGAATCACCTTGGATGAATTTTAACCGACCAAACACCGATTTTCCAGTCACACATTGACTCGATTGCCTGAAAAGATGGAACCTTGGGCTATGACTAGTAGGAACCCTTCAAGGACGCAAGTTTATCCTTGACTTCCTTTCTTTTAGAACGATAGCAAGGAAATTCTCCAACGATGGAATCCATCAATGAAGAAAGACCAGCATCTTTTGTCAAAGTCCTCCACAAGCATTTTTCTTGGGTCATGGCCTTCTGCCGTATAACACAAGGTGAGTATGTCTACTTCAGCACTTGCCTCAATTAGATTTAAATTGATGGTACACCTTAGTCTTCCACGTGAAACTAACCACCTTCGTCTTAAAGTATGACATTTCCAAACGGTGGGTCCATCTGATGGAAGATTGCCCGTCAGGTTGGCATCAAACTCATTGAAGATGGAAGATGACGGACCATCAAAATCTTCCTTTTCCAAGTCTTCCATATCCAAACAAAAAATTAACTAAAATAATTGGTGAGTTGGAGATACTCCCTTTGTTACGGCAGAAAGTCCAAGACTCAGAGAAATGTTTTACTAGTTGATGACTTTTATGAGGGATCATAGAAGATAAGATGCTGGTGTTTCATCACTAATGGATTCTTGGAAAATTTCCTTGTAGTCACCCTGAAAGGCCGGTCAAGGATAAGCTTGAAGAGAAGGGATTCCAACCACTTAGTCAAGGGATATGATTTACTAGTGAAATTTGGACGGTTACAATTAAGCATTTATGACTTTACCAAATTACATAACGATAATGATTTGCTCATGTCATATGTCATGTTTCTATCATGTTTGACGATGGATCTTTCAACTACATTGATTTTTCATATCTTATATATGGTAAAATATGATGAATAGCTTAGATCAACAAAAATAAAAAAATTTAAATCAACGTGGGTAGAAAAATAAAGGCGTGAACTTCTTCTCAACCTACCAGGACTCTTTTAAGTTCTAATCTTGTGCAACAATAGTTCACTTAATCTTGACCGCTAAGCACTGTGAGGCCACCACCTGGAATCTCATGATCCAGTTCACAATTCCACGAATGTAGGGCCTCTATAAAGCTAGTACACTTTGGATAGTTACGGTCCAAATGCAATATTAATCAGTAGATCAGAACCCTAGGATATTGTGATGGTGCTTGGATCATCTGGGTCATAAATGCAAGTTTGACAGCTAAATCACGATAATGGGCCATTTTGAAAATTATTTATGATCATAGGATCTGGGATCAACTATCCAGAGACCATCCAAACAACTTAGATCCTGATCAACGGTGAGCGCCATCATTAAGTGGATGGTCTAGATCATACTCAGATAGGCAGAAAAGAGCGCTTGTAAAACACACCAGACACAAGACGTGACGAAATCTTCATAACTGCGTAATTTAGAAAATTCACCTATTGCTTAATCCTAATCGTCCGAATTTTCACGAGTAAATAATCTGCCTTGAGTACGTTGGTCCGAGCCCCTTAAGGATGCAAGCCTATTCTTGACTTCTTTGTTCTCGAGTGGCCGCTAAATAAATTCCCAAATGATGGGATCCACTGTTGCTGAGAAGTCATCATTTGTCCTCAGCCACTCAATCCAGCAATCACTCGTCAAAGTCGTCAGTGGTGGGTCCACCGGAAAGAGTTCGCCTTCTTGTTATGTGCACAAGTAGGGACCAATTGTTTGTGATGCCAACCATCTGTTTCTAGGTTGCGCATTGGATAAGCCATGCTTCAAAATTCCCAGTAACGCCATCATTTGCCCAAGTGTCTGCACTCCATACCAATGCTCTTTTACAATCTCTATAAGTGTGTAATTTTGTAAAATCGCCTATTGCTTAATCGTAACCGTCCGAATTTTCATCATTAAATCATGCCTTGAGTAAGTTGGCACGAATCCCTTCAACGACGCAAGCCTATTCCTGACTTCCTTTCTTATGGAGTGGCAGCTAATTAAATTTCCAAATGATGGGATCCGCCGGTGATGAAAAGTCATCGTTTATCTTCAACCACTCAATCCAGTACTCGTTCGGCAAAGTCATCCATGGTGGGCCCACAGGAAAGGGTTCGCTTTCTTGATATGTCCACAAGTGGGGACCTGTTTGTTTGTGATGCCAACCATCCATTTTCAGGTCGCGCATCAGTTACGCCATGCTTCAAAATTCCCAGTGACGCTATTATTTGCTCAAGTAACATTTCCACATGGTGGGATCCACCAAAGAGTACACATCTGTCGGTTGGATCAAACCATCGAAAGTGAAAGCTTGTTAACCTATCCACACGCCCCATCCCCATCCCTAGTCTTCCTCATTTTTTCTTAGATTGGCCATGCCCAAAATATCTTATCCGACAGATGATCCTAGCCATCTATTCTAAGATATATGAGACCATTTACATGTGAGTTTCTTGAAATTTGGTGCATTTCCTGTAAAACAAGGGGGCTTAACCACCGGTGCTAGAGAGTCAAGGGCATGCGTTTCATGATTGGACTATCTCCCATCTCGCCACTTCTTTTCTGTTAAATTAATTGATCGTAACACCTTAATAATTCCTCCATGTGGTACACATAAACTTACTTCTTTGGGTATAACATTTCCAAATGGAGAGTCCGTCTGGTCGCAACTCTCCATCGATGCCCATCAAAGCTACAGTTTATTTTTTTGGTGAAGAAGTATAAGAAACACATGGTTAGTGGAAATTTTGGAATGAGAAAGTGCATCAGTTGGAAATATTAAGAAGATAAAAGGGGTGGCCTTGGTGCACGAAGTTCTTGCCTATGCGGGGTCCATGAAAGGGGCAGACCACAAGAGTCTATGGTAGGTAGCCTTACCTTACATTTTACAAGAGGCTGATTCCATGCCTTAAACCCATAACCTCAAGGTCACACAATGACAACTTTTATCGTTGAGCCAATGCTCCCTATTCCAATATGCTAGTCTTTGCCTGTAGAGATAAGAAATTATACAAAAGTTTAAACTGTGGAGCATTAATTAAGAAGTGCCAGTACTCCTATTAAAACAAATGTAATATTATAAGATGAATTACTGTAGGACAGAGTTAATCATGTTTGTGAATATCCTCTACCTTAACTACCTACCATTTCCCTTAAAGGAAAAAAGGTAGTCTTTGCATCTATACACTGTACTGACTGATCCGTGCTATCTTCAAACAACAAAATCAATCCTAGATCCAGAGTCTATGCTGCATGAGAATAAAGTTGGACATAGTTTATGCATGCGAAAACATGCATTTATAGAAAAATTATAGCAAAATGGAAATTTTTTATTGGGAAAATATGTATTAACTAGAATGCAAATTGTAGCAAAATTTATAGAAAATTATATATCTTATAATTTTTTAGAGAAAAATAGAGATTTTATAGAAAGAAGGGTAGCCTTGACACAACTCGTAATATGATATACAAATCACGAGTTGAGGCATGAAAATAGCCTCTTGTAAAATATAATGTTAGGCTGTGTCATACAAACCCTTTATGTTATGCTCCTTTCTTTGACTGTGTAGACATGAATTTTGATACGGAGGCATCGATGGCCGTGAATTTTGGTATGCAGGTAAATAGGGCAGCAGGCTGAAAAAGATGAGTGGTTAAGATCAACTAAATTTAAAACGGTGTATTCTTTTTGCACCGTATAAGAAACACTTTCTTACTAGCAGAATAAATAAAAAGAAAAAAGGATTAATTAAAAGCAAGTGGGTGTAATTTGAATTTCGTTGACAATATTGTACGGAAGGTTAAAGGACGGACCCACGGCGAGTTATGTAAGAAAATTCCATTGAGTGCCCTCCGTACATTTTTCCTTTTTCTTACTGTACTTCAATGGATGAGATTTTGCTGCCTAGTTCTTCAAATTGTGGATGACTTAGATCTTTTGAAAATTGGGCCCCACGAGAGTAACTCTCTCTCTCAAAACTGTTAACGGTGGATGGCAGTGTAAGAGTTCACGGATAATTTTGTCCATGGATTGTAATCCGATGTCACAAAAGCTGATGGAAAGGCACATGGCTTGTCATCCCGTCGCACAAAGTAGCCAGCCCGGCAGCCCCACGTTCACTTGTACAGAGAAAAGAATACAAGGAATCAAGTTGTTCAAGGGTGTGAAAATAGTTGTCCGAGGAATCAAGGCTTTCTGCCCATCGTTATCTGAAATCTATGAATTATTATCTCCATGGAAGAAACCCCTATCTAAGGGGGCTCATACTTTCATTTTGAAGAATACTATCACAACCTATTTATCTAGGATCGTATGGATAAATAATCAGATTCGGCAAAAGTAATTTAATATATTTTAACTCAAAGAGTACTTAGAAAACTAATTTTTCATTACAACTCAAGGGTGGGAACAATTTTTGAAGCAAAGATAGAATAAAAAAATCTTCCCAGTCAATGCCTCCCAATATACATCCATAGTTTCAAAGTATTTATACTGCCAACTCTTATTGAACAATAGAAAGCTAATAAATGCCAATGCATATGACATTGCAACAAATGAGTAAAATGCAACAGTATTTCTAAGAACACTAGGATCCTTGCTCTTCCTTTTCGGGACTTCAGAAGAAGTATCAAATTAGCAAATTCTCCACAAAAATCATGCTCATTGGATTCTAGCTTCTAGTTTTTTTCCTTGAAAAATGTAATGGTTATAATTTAAACACTGAAAATGCATAGCTAAAAATCATCCAACAAACATGAATTTTGGTATTTAACCAATCTAAGAGAGACTAAATAAGATGGAAAGATTGAATCATCCAAATGTAGGGCCTAACTAGGCGAGGATTCAGAGTGAGTCCCAGAACTCACTTAGAATAGCATTTCTCCTTCTTATACGTTATCTCCCAAAGTGTATCCAATGGCGTCTCAATGTCATTATCTTTTTCTTAAATTATTTTGAGCCAAACTATAGTAGTGGTGCATAGTTTAATTCTAAGACCCACAAGAAAAAATATAATGTATAATATAGATGCTCTTACATGTCAACGACGATGAGTTTCTCAAGAAATTGCTGCCCAGAGAGAGATGGGTGAGGGATGTCGAGTTATAAAGCCATGGGAGAATGTTCCGAATGTTGTCATCAGCTATCAAATTCTCATCGAGATATATATTATTTTTTTCTCTTGTAGTAATTTCTTTAGATCTTCACATCTTTCCTTTCATGTGTATATGCATATTGGTAATTAGTGTATCAATCTGATATAGCTTGGCTGCTGTGTTATTGACTTTTTTAAGATATAAGTTGTTCAAGATTTTAGCCACTTTTTTTAGGTAATCCTTGAAAAATAAATGAATTAGAATGATTTTAGCCACTTTTTTTTTTAGGTCTTTGAATTTTTTTTAAAAAGGATGGTTTTTAAAATGTTAACTCAAATAAACATAGGCTAAAAGCATCACTGGTGTCATGGGCTCAGAGTTTCAAACTCCCGTGAGGCACTTAGTCTTGAAATGCGCTTAAGGCACCAAGGCTAAGTTCAGCCTGAATTGCGGAAGCTCACAAGAAAATATGAAAAAATTATAAGAAAATGAAGGGAGAGAACTAGAAGCTGATAACAACTTACTCTTATAACTCAAAATAGCTTACGTCTTAATAGTGTTGGCTTCTAAGCTTGATTCTTCTTTATAAGATGTCTTACAAATGAGGGAGCTCCTCTATTTATAGGAGTTCATTCTCTTTCCACCTCCTCAATGAATGGTAGAGATTATTACATTTGTATGGTTGAGATTGTTATCTAGAACATTCTCTTAAAATATCTTAAGTTTATAATATTTTAGATTCTAGATATTTGTAAGGACATTTCTAAAATCTGTGCCTTCTAGATTATAGATCTTACTCCACAAATTGATGGACCAAGTCTCATAAGTTAAGTCCATGAGCTAAGTAGGCCTCATTTGGAGTCTGCAAGCATTGGTCACGGGCCCTGCTATGCAAGTCCGTGACTTTGGGCATTAAATTTGGCGATTGACCCCTTGTCATACTATTTCAGATCATCAAACGGCGGGCTGCAAGAGGAATGGTCAAGATGGAGTTGAAGCTAAAATCATGGAATTGTGGATTTGGCAGCTGTGAGATTTGGTCCCACAACTTGAGGCAGTTCCATTACTCTTTTGAATTTTGTGATTGGGTCTCCTTCTACATGCAACTGAGAAGGACCCTCGAACGACTATATATGAGAAACAAAACCTTTCCATTCAATTCATCTCCACCTGCGGGAATGGCGGGTCTAAGGTTGCATCAAAACCAAGGACCAGATCATGCGAAATAGGGACTTGCTTTTATTTTCCTCCTTAATCTATAGATAATGATCCTGAAGTCAATCGTCCGGTCTACAATCTAATCATGTACCATCCACCCTTTCGTAATGCACTCTTCAATTCACCTGTTGGTAAATTAGTCCCAGATAGCAGGAAAGTCTACAACATCTCAAGGACATGGCCATCAAGTGGACCATGCCCCAATGTACAAATCCTTTTTTGTTGAACTCTTTCCCTTACTAATCTCAATCCGAATGGTTTCACTTCAAGCTCTCAATTGCTTGATCTGAGCCGTCCATAAATATAATCTATCCAACTTACATTTGTACTCGTTAAACTAACCCGCGGATTGGATGACTTTGGCATCTAAGAAACAGAAACTAGTACCCTTCCCTACGCAATCTGTATACTTAATTAGGATTTTTGCTAAAATGTCATTCTGGCTTTTTTGCAGAAAAATCCCACCCTTTTTTGATTTTGCAGATTTGCCATCACATAATTTGCCACTCTATTACCGCTACACTGTGATTCTCCGTTAATTCTTTCGTAAATTCCAAAATGCCCCCAGTCATCTGTCTGCTAAGCATTGCAGAAGAACTGCTTAACAGAGGAACGCCAATATACTGCTTAACAGAAGATCACCATTAAAAACAGACAAACTCCCTCGTCTTCATTACCTACTTCACACCCCTTAACTCGTGCATCTACGCACCCCCTACCTTGTCCCTCTCGTCATCCGAGCACCCCCTACCTCATCCCTCTTGTCAATTGCAGGAGCTGTCTGTTAAGCATTCCAGAAGAACACCGATGACCAAGCCGACGGCGCTTGTCTTCATCAGCCTACTCCTCCAAAGATCGGTCATAGGTGCATCTGCGCACCCCCTACCTCGTCCATTGCTCATCTGCGCCCTCCCCCCACTCCGTGTAACTGCTTCGTCGTCTCTCTCTGACCAGGTAATCTCTCTCTCTTGCTGTCTTGCTCGCTCTCTATCGCTCAGTCTCTCTCTAGATGCCGCCTTTATGTGTGTATTCGTCTCTGTCTCCTTAGTTTTGTCCCCCCCCTCCTCTATCTTTCTTTGTATGTATTTCAGGTGTTTGATTTTATTCTCCAACGAAGTGGTCTCTTTATACAACAGTCTCAACTCCATTTAACATCAACAGTCTCAACGAAGTGGGAGCATTTGGATCTTTAGCTCAAACTTGGTAGAGCCCTTGGGAATTCGTCTCAAGAGGATGTTGGTTCAAATCCAACAAGATCCGTTTATTTATGGTTGATTTGGAAATTGTGGAGGAGCATTGCCTCGAATTAATATTTCATATTGAAAAACAATGGAAATCAATGATTGAAGTGGTTTGGTGTTGGGGATGACCCTGAATTTTTTAGCACGCCTATGTATAGGATGCCTGAGGAAGGGTTTCACCTTGTGGGTGGCTCAAGAGAGGATTGGACTTTGGCATGAGCTCTCTGGTTGTCTGGATTCCAAAGCTAAGATATAAACAAGAACAATGCTCGTGTTAATCTTGAAAAATTACATGCTTATTATGATTGTTGTACTGAGACAGGTATAAACAAGGTGGTGGAACAAAGAAGTGACAAGAGAAGTGGCACCACGCTGGATTGTGTGGTGTACATTTTCATATGTAAGCTCTTCAAGTCGGTTCAATTTTTTATGGCATCAGGTCTGATTGTAGGGGCTTTAATGGGTAACCAAGGAGCTAGAGTGTGAGAAATAAGAATTCTCCTTTGGAAGGAAGTTTAATCCAGCAAGAGATCCATGTTCAGTACTATGGGATGGTCTTGTGACAATGGAATTGACATATGGAAAGAAAGATCACCCAAGATCATCACCATCACGGCTTATTCTATATTTACAAAGTAGACCGACAGATTCTAAGGAAAACATCCGTGAATTACAACAGGCTGTTGATATCTATTCTTCAATTGAGCAAGCAAGGAATGCTTATGGACCAGACTGTTTAGAGGTTTAACTTCTTTTACTCTGTTACTTCTGCTAGGGAGTATTCCTGTATAGAGAAAGTCAGTTAATGGGCCTCTTCTTGTTTCGTTGTTTGGTTCTGATTCATGTGCCTCTTCTTGTTTCTTGCACGTTAATGTATTTGTTTAAATAAAGCACCAAGAATGCAGTTAGCAGTCAGTCTAAATTTTGACAATTAACTGACACTATCTCCTTGTTATACTTGAGAACAAGTATCTACTGTCTCCATAGTCCTAGTTAAAGTGCATATCTTTCTCTTTTTAACCTTAAATTAACAAACTTATTTTTCTGTTTAACTGGTAATTCATGATCTAACTGCTACATAGCAAACTTTATTTCTTAAAATTGTCATTTATTATACAACAAATAGAAAAGGTGGGGATGGGAAGACTTCCAGTTTAATATTTGTCCGTTACTTGAGATTTCGTATTATGAATCTCTTGCCCATGATCCAGAAATAATTTCCTAAAGGATCTCATTATCTGCGAAAGAAAATAATTTATGAGGCACCAGTGGAGAACTCCATGGCCTGGAAAATTCAATGAGGATGATTGATGTACTGGAGGACCTTTCATGGAAGGAATCTATTGTAGAAAAGATTCATTTCATATGGTAGAGCAGAAAAACAAACAGATCTCATATGTTGCAGGCCTTTTGGAAGTGCTCATCCAATGCACTACCCTGTCTGAAGTGGAAGTGCTCATCCGTGGGAACTTTGTTAAGGATATTATGCGTCATCTCATTTCTATATGTAAGAGTGATTATCCGAGTGTTAGATGGAAGCTTGATGTTGCTTCTCTTTGGCGTAGAACCTTAAATCTGCAATCTAATATCAAGAGTAATGGGAGAATGAAAGGTTCTTAACTATTGTGATGTATTAATTAGAGCTATTTTTAGCAAATCCATGACACTCTTTTCATGGTAAAGACTGCATTTTCCAGCACAAGTTACATGTTTGATTGAAAGATTTGCCTGTTCATTTTGTGGGAACAAATTTATGGATCTTCCTGGGTTACATAAACTCTTCTCAAGAACTAGTTTGCAGGCTCAATTATTAGACTCAACTTGTGTTAAGTTGCATGTCTTCTGCTTGCTTAGTTTGATCATATACCTGAAAAACAAAGTTTAATTTGTTTTCATTAGAATACATTTATAAAATAAAGGGAAACTTTCTACTGATTTAGGTTGATATTAATGGCAGCAAACTTGTTTAAAATAAATTAATAGGAAGTTGAAGAAGTAAATTTTGTAATGTTATAGATGGTTTTTTTAAGATTGCTTTTCATTTTCTGCTTGCATATTTTTTACTCGTTTTGGAGGAGAGCCTTGGGTCAATGGTAGAATTGACCCTGTATAACTTGAAGGTCATGATTTGGAGGCTCCAAAACTGCCTCTTTGCAAAAATGCAAGGTAAAACTGCTTATATATGCAGGAGCTTCTTGTACCGGGCTGCCCTATATTTTTTACTTTCTGTTCCCATATGCCAGAACAAACGGATCCTACTCTACCGATTCATGTCTTAACCTCTGCAAAGGCAAGAAAGGAGGTACGGTGGGTCTCACATGGGTCCCACAAATGGTGTTCTACCAGAGTTATGATGGGAAAATTGGCAACAGGACTCCATTCAGTGGTTGGTGGTAGTTGGGGTCTATCAATTCACCTTAACTTTAGTTGTTGGGTTTAGTTCACACCGAGTGATAGTTGGGGGAGAGGTAGTAGCATATTTTCCTTATTCAAAAATTACATTCATTGGAAAATTTCAGCATCAGCTAAACTATTTGTTTTAAATGTTGAAGAATGCACCTAGTGGGATGCTAGGATTGTGTAATCATTGTTGGCTTTTCTGCAATTAGATATCCTTCTATGTCCGATGCTCTGCTTAACCTAGTTGGTATCCTGCCTCATTCAGTGGGGTGACTTAATGCTGTTAAGGAAACACGATCTCAGGCTATCCTATATTCTCATCAAAACCAATTTTCCATCCTCTCTTATATATAAAGTTAAACTGATCTTATACTATGATTGTAAACAATGCTATCTTACCATTCGTATCCCATCAGTCAAGGGATTGTAATAGTTAATATCCTCACACCCAACAGTAAACTAAACATAGAAAATAAAATCATAAAACATATGCAGAAACATACCCAACAGTAAACTAAACATAGAAAGAAAGAAAATGACCAACGGATGAGTGAAAGATGCATCAAATAGTGCGCGCGTTCAATATTCAGAAACATAATTGGAAACAGTAAACTACAATCTAAAGAATATAAACTAATCAATGCATACACCTACAAAGGATAGCTTTTGGCATATTAATTGGCTTCTCTATGCATAAGCAGGCATGTTCCAAAAGCAATCTACTGTAAGTTCCCACTGCTAACATCAGACAAACAAGTAAACCTCCAAGATCTCATTCTCTCTCCCTCTGTGGAAAATCAGTTCATGAAATTTTATGATTTTCTTACTAATCCAAAATAATTTTTATGGGCTGAGTTTGGAAATAGAAAGTAGGCTTGCTGATGGACATTTGTGCTGGAATTTTGCAGGCATGCTACTTGTGTGACTAGAATTTTTCACAACATCTCATGATTTCTGGAGATTTTGCATGCAAAGCTATGGATTTTCTAATAGTTTCTCTTCTTGAAATAATGGGGCAGCCCCATTGCACAAAGCTCCCACCTATGTGGGGTCCGAGGAAGGGGCAGATCACAAGGGCTTATAATATGCAGCCTTACCTTGCATTTTTGCAAGAGGCTGTTTCCACGCCTTGAACCCGTGACCTCAAGGTCACACGACGACAACTTTTACCGTTGTGTCAAGACTCCCCTTCAGTTTCTCGTCTTGAAATGCTGAAGAAAAATAAGGTTGTCTAGTCAAAGTGCACAAGAAACATGGCTGCGAAACATGGCTGCATTAATCAGGAAGGAAACCCATTGGCTAACAAACTAGTAAATTTTGGTCTTTCCTGTGCACAGACCATCCAGCACTCAGTTGCCAATCTGTTTTTTGATTTTTTTTATTTTTGGGCCTGGCCAAGAATTAGTGATGGGAACATGTTGAGTGCATTTTTAATTGTATGAAATGCCTTAGTCCACATGAAACACTGTGTTTAAGAGCAGAGTTACATCATATGTCCAATTTTCTTGGCATGTCTATGTTTCTTTCAAAAACAGAGTTGTTTGCAATTTTTTCGTCAAAAGGTGCTGAATTTCAGGAATAGAAAGAAGATACATCAGTTAGGACTATACACTATTAGATCTTGCCTAACATGTTCACAGATGGGTAGATCGTTTCTCAATACTGACTTCTATCAGTGGTTCTGTGTACTGACCTGCAGGTTGCCAACCTCCAAACAAGAAACAAAAGCCAGTGATAAAAGGCATTGAGACCTGTACATGAACGGACACACAAAGAACAAACCAACCCCTTTACATGATCATCTGCACCAGAACACACACATCTCTATACAATCACCAAAACTGCACTACCTTTGCACAAGCACCACAACATACATGTCTTTGTCACATACTCTATACAAACATCAGGACATCTCTGCACAAGCACCACAGCAAATGCACCTTTGTACAAGTCCATTGTTGAAGCAGACAGAAAAATCAAACCACGGTAGTGCAATGGCAAATGACATGAGCCGTGTACTGTATTGAGTGAGCAAGCAACAAGATGTAGGCAACTTCTACCTGATCTCTCTGAGCAAAAATATAACTTGTTTGTCAGCCATCAAATAAGGTTACAAAAAAGCAGGCGGACATGGGCAGCCCCGGTTCACGGGTTCGGGGAAGAGGCGGACCACAAGGGTATGCAGCCTTATCTTGCACTTTGTAAGATGCTGTTTTCACACCTTGAAGCCATGACCTCAAAGGACTGAATATCTAAAAATATGCAGTCTGAGTTCTAGCAGCTGGTTGGCAAGAGAATTGAATCCACATAGAAATTACCTTCTCCATACGTCTCCACTTTAGAACTGCAAGAGCAAGCGATTGAATCTATCAGCATCTGTAGAAAGGCCCCCTGGCACCTTGATTTGATAAAGATGAACTAGCTAGGGGAATTACAAATAGCTTCTTATATAACACTAAGTTCCAAAGTTTATTTGGGTGAGCATAATCTTAGATTCCTGGAGCAATGATAATAGAGACCCCATGTTTTGATTCACTCTATCGAATAGGATGCATTTGATTACATTCTTAATTGATAAATGGTTCTAATCCAACAATCATAGGGTTGGATCCAGATACTGGTCATGTGATGAGCCGACGCATGCAATTTCAGGAAAAACAAAAATACAATTCCCCTTCTCTAACGTACACTTGCTCTGTCTCTCCCTCTCTCTACCTTGTTCGGGCGTGTAAGATTAGACCTGTCAATACGTTCAATCCATCCACTCTGCATTGTGTGTGCGTCAATAATTGCTTCCTCAGGCTAATCATAATTGCACAGTCCACCGAAACCTCAATCCAAAACCATATAAAATAATGAGAAACTAAAAAGGGCAAAAAAGAAAGACAAGAAAATTGTATCCTTGCTCGGTGTCATTATCAAAACGGCTAAGTGGGAAAAAAAGGGAAATAACGAGAGTGTCATTATGAATAAGGAGGGAAGTGCCGTGATTTACATCTTGTATGATTAACTGAGATGAACATAGCATACAATCGAGTGGATAAGTACAAATTGGAATTTAGAGAAGAATTTGATGAAGAAGGAAAGTTGATCTTGGAGTAGAAACTCGTCGATTAAATTGTCACCCTGGCAAGATGAAGGGGTGGATGCATTGACGCTGTTGATGTCATGATATGTAGATGAATTGTGTTCTTGGATAAGATTATCCCCAAATGGTGATCTTACACAAAAATATTGATATAGTTATTTCTTGTTTTTCTTTTAATAGTAAAATGACAGACCATCAAGTCAACCCTAACTTAGCTAGTCAAAGAATTGGTTTGACGTAGTACTTTGGAAAACAAATGGCTGAGCTCCCATCAGATTTTTAGGTGCAATTGTGAAGGCATTTCAAATTAAAGGTTTTTTTAGAATTTATTGAGTTTTAGGGTATAAATGGTAAGAAGCCCAGAATTTAAGGTTTTTCAATACAAACTCAGAAGTAAAATAACTTTGTATATTTAATAAAACAAGGGGCATAAAATGATTTTGACGTATTTGGTCAGATGTTTTACAGTTCAAACAAAAATATGTTATTGACAGTTGGCTCTTTTTTTGCATTAAAAACTTGAGAAAGCCTCCGCACTCCCTTAAGATGTCTGAGGGTTTTATATCTTACTGATTCTCTATGCTTATTTCTTGTAGGTTTATGTGGCTTGAGGAGACTAGAGAGTCTATATCTATATAGCAACAATCTTGAAGATCAAAGTCTTTCATCATGTCTGGGCAACCTTTCTTCCCTGGTAATTCTGCATTTGTCAAGCAATAAGGTTAAAAATCCTTTTGGCAGCATCTCATCCAAAGAAACAACAGGTAAGTAGCTTTTATCACTTGTGCGCAATTGAGTTAAGTATTTTCAGATGCACCTTTCTTAGCATTTTGTAATTTAATTGTTAGCTCTACTTGCTCCAACATATTGCAGGTGTAAGGCCATTTGCTAATCTTCAGGAGCTATGTCTCTCTGAGAATTTGATAGCTGATGACAACGTTCAGAACATTGTCCCATGGCTTTATAACTTGACATCCCTCACCAATCTCTATTTGAGCAGCAATTTCTTGAGAAAGTCATCGTCATTGGCATGTAAGAGCATCTATATTACACATTATATTTTTTCTTGTCGGTCTTAGAATTAAACTATGCACCACTACTATAGTTTGGCTCAAAATAATTTAGGAAAAAGGTAATGACATGGAGATGCCATTGGATACGCGTTGGGAGATAACGTATAAGAAGGAGAATTGCTATTCTAAGTGAGGTCTGGGACTCACTCTGAATCCTTGCCTAGTTAAGCCCTACATTTGGATGATCCAATCTTTCCATCTTATTTAGTCTCTCTTACATAGGTTAAATACCAAAATTCATGTTTATTGGATAATTTTTAGCTATGTATTTTCAGTGTTTAAATTATAACCTTTAGATTTTTCAAGGAAAAAAACTAGAACCTAGAATCATCCAATGAGCATGATTTTTGCAGATAGCCTTAATAGTAGACACCAAAAAAAATGATTACGTCTCATCATTCCAAGGTGGGATTTAGCGAGGCGAGTTTTGAATTCAGTCCCCGAAATTAGTCCGAATAGCACTTATCTATAAGCAGTGCTGATCTCTTTGCAATTCTAAAAAGTCAAACATGAAAAAATTATTGGAATCTTCTAATCAAAAGGATAAAAATAGAAAATAAATTAAGCAAGATTAACTGTGTAAAAAGTCATCTCTCGACCATGTTTGGAGAATACAACACTCTACGTACGACAAAAATCAAATCTTAAGAAATGTAGTAGATGGACAACAGCATCACATTTTTCTTGGGTTAATGCAATAATATCACAGTAATGAGCCCCACATATGATTCATTCATGATGTTGAATTGACTTGCTTATCTTTGGGCACATGGTGGTCCAAATTTTTTTTAAAAAGCATCTCAAGCATCTAAAGATTGTTGTTTTGGTTTGTTGGATGTCAACCATTGCTTACATAGAGTTTCTTTTTTCCTTTTTCCTTTTTCCTTTTCTTTTTAGTAACAAGTCACGAGAGAGACTTTAACATATGTATGAGAATTAGGTTTAACAAATTAGTGAATAGTTTACTTTCTAGTTCTTTGTTGTAAATAAAAAAATAAAAAAAAGGTTGATATGCTGGACCATATCATGGATGAGCAGTCCTCCAACACAAGGCATATTGTTATTATGAACCTTTGATTCATTTTCGAGAGAAGAAGTTATCTTGGTCTACATTCATCAACAAAACCACAAAATATCGAAGGGCTTAGAAACATTGAAGGCAACCAATTAATAGAAGGAGTATAATGCAATCCAAATCAATAGTTTTGGGGACTAAAATACTTTTCTGAAACTTTTAAGGACTAAAATATCATAAGCAAATAGTTCTAGGGACTAAAGTGTACTTTGCTCTAACAAATATTTGACTTCTTTTTTTAAATTTAGACACTCAACCACCCATGCACATTTTCAAACTCTGGTATCCTAGCAAGACACTCCTTGTGCCACTGTGCTAGAAAGCATTGGTGCAAAAATATTTGACTGTTTATGGGCAAAAAATGAAGAATAAAAAAAAGGACTCATTATTTAATAACTAGAAAACATTATGGCGATCCCTTGTCATTCCCCCTAGAATCTAAACATTGCAAACTTGCTAAACTATTGTCCTTAAAAAATAGTGGGATCCAAACAAACCTTTTATCAAATGATTAGAATTGTCAATTAGTTTAACTTTATACAATTAGCCAATGCTAGATCTAAAATGGACATTTGAGATTTTATTAAACACAATGACCTCCGTAATACAGATTGCTTTATCTTTGGTTAGTAGTAGAGATGCATGTGCGTGGAGACTCAAGTCATGTATTTATTTTCCTTCATTTAATTTAATTGTTCCACTATTCCATTACACCAGTTTCATAATTATATTTTTTACTTGCAGGGCTTTGCAAATTAAGGACATTACAAGTTTTGAATGTCATGAATAACACAATTGAAGGTCATCTACATCCTTGCATGAGAGCCATGTATTCTTTGAGCAATTTATATCTCTCCCACAACCAACTTACAGGAAACGTCCCGTCATTCATTTTCAACAATCTAACAATGCTTGAGCAGATTGATCTATCAGAAAATCAGCTTAGTGGTGTCCTCTACTTTTCCATGTTTGCTAACCTCTCAAAGCTTTCATCCAATGACCTCTCAAACAATAAACTACAGGTTGAAACAGAGTACCCACACTGGATTCCTACTTTTCACCTCTCCAATTTATATTTGGAAAATTGCAATCTCAACCTACATGGCATTCCTACTTTCATCTCCAACCAAAATGGCTTAGAAGAATTATGGTTGGATCATAATTTTCTCAAAGGGATCATTTCACCTTGGTTATTGTGCAAAAGTGCATTATAGATCTTGTCAGTAAGGGAAAATTTGTTCGAAGGCTCATTTTCACAATGTCCCAACAATACTAAGGGCTCAACCCTCAGACATCTTGATATCTCTGCAAACGATTTATATGGGACACTTCCTACAAGCATTGGAATGCTACTCCCCATGGTGATGCAGTTGAATATCTCTGGAAATGCCTTGCAAGGCAATATACCTTCATCTTTAGCACAAATGGATTTTCTAGAGGTATTAGATCTGTCTTACAATCATCTTTCAGGAGAAATCCCATATAAACTAATGAGTTTCATATCCCTATGGTACTTGGATCTCTCTCACAATTGTTTGCAAGGGCATATGCTTCCAAAAGATTCAAATATGACAAAGTTGAGAGTTTTACACCTTAGTCATAACTTCTTCACTGGGTCAATTCCAACAAGCTTGTTGAATAGTTCTTTCTTGTAAAATTTAGATGCCAGTTACAATAACCTATCTGGTCCTATTCCAAATTGGATATTCAACCTTCTCGATTTGGTGTCACTTATTTTAAAGAATAACTTCTTTCAATCTCATATTTCGAGGCAATTGTGTCAAGTTAGTAATCTTCATTTGTTAGACCTCTCCAACAATTCTCTTACAGGAAAGATACCTTCTTGTCTCGGCAACATTACATCATGGAAGTTTGCAATTCAAATTCAGGGAGAATTTTATTCTACTATAGAGCTGAGGCAATCACCTAATTCATCAGTTAGGGTTTCAACTCCTTTCACCACAAAGGGAAGAAGTTACATTTTTGAGGGTGTACCGCTATCCTTGATGACTGGGATTGATTTATCCATGAACAAGCTAACAGGCAGTATTCCACCGGAATTGGGAGACTTGAAAGAGCTTCACTCATTAAACTTATCCTTCAGCCTCCTAACTGGCCCTATTCATCGATCCTTCAAGAATTTAAAAAATTTGGAGAGCTTGGACCTTTCACATAACAACTTGTTTGGGAAGATCTCTTATGAAATAGCTGGAATTGATACACTTACTACTTTCACTGTGGCCTTCAATAACCTATCAGGCAAAATTCCTTTGAGTAATCATTTTTCGACATTTAATGAGAGTAGTTATGAGGGAAATCCAAGACTCTGTGGAGAACCGCTGAAAAGAAGTTGCTCGTCTGATACTTCTTCTGAAGTCCCAAAAAGGAAGAGCAAGGATCCTGGTGTTCTTAAAAATACTGTTGCATTTTACTCATTTGTTGCAATGTCATATGTATTGGGATTTTGGGGATTTATTAGCTTTCTATTGTTCAACAAGAGTTGGCGGTATAAATACTTTGAAACTATAGATGTATATTGGGAGGCATTAACTAGGAAGATTTTTTTATTCCACCTTTGCTTCAAAAATTGTTCCCACCCTTGAGTTGTAATGAAAAATTAGTTTTCTAAGTACTCTTGAGTTGAAATATATTAAATTATTCTTGCTTATGAATCTGACTATTTATCCATACAATCCTAGAGTGGCTATTCAAAGCAATGACAATATATTGATTAAAATAAATATGAGTATGAGGTATTATGAATGGAAAAGATTACAGTGCATGCTAATGATTAAAGTCGGGTTGAAATATATTAATTACCTTTGCTTATGAATCTAACTATTTATGCATAAAATTCTAGCATGCCTATTGAAAGCAATGACAAAATATTGATTAAAACAAATATGCCCAGAAGGTTCTATGAATGGAAAAGATTAAACTGCATCCTAATGAATTAATGTTTTCACAACTTCCTTCTTTGTTAAATGTTTATTCTATTTCATTTTTTCCTTTTCTTACTTTTCTATATCTCCTTTTTTATTTCTTTTGGTTTCTAGATCTCTGTGTCAACCTTTAACATTGGTGAGTATTTCTCTAGAATATGGTATTCAAGTATTTTACCTTGTTCATGTTTTTAGACTTGTCTATGAAGAAATCTTGCAATTTTCAACTTCTTGTCATTTATCATATTACTTAACTTTAAAGAATGTATTAGCCCTTATCGGACTGGAGAAAAAATAACTCCCCATGGTTGTACATTTATGAGAGCAATAGATTGAGTTTATCTAAAACTATCGTAACCAGTGCAGGTGAAGAGCCAACACATACATACTAAAAATGTAAAATGCCTTACTGGAATGAACAAAATACCAATCAATGAAGTGCAGGAAGCTAACTACAGACGTGATTCTCTAGCCATCCAAGAGAACACCTTCTCTTGCCAACATATATGCTTAACAATTTGCAAAGTGGTATACATGAGAAACTAAAAGATATGACCAGCCAAGTGTTGGTCAAACTAGTGGTCTTTTTCTCCTGGGTTCTTTGGCCATAAGGTTTGAGCTACAAGATAGATAATTTCAGTTAAAAAAGAATGAACAGAGGAGATCAACACAATGTGGGGCCATTGTGTCAAAGTGGTAGCGGTCTTTTTCTCCTGTGTACGAATTCGTGTTGATGGTCTTTGTTGAAAGTGAAGTGGAAATTTCACCACTCTCTTCCAAGCGTATGGTCCATGATTAGGTTGAAGACTCGACTATTGACTTCCACATTATCTCTAGTTTAAGGAGGAAAATAAGAGCATGTCCCAATCACGCCGTGATCTGGTCCCTTTATCTAGTCCTGTATTAGCTAGGCCATGTCCAGAAACCACACATCAGATAATCCATACCCTTGTCTCTGGGAGCCTTTCTGGTGTGAAAAATGCATGATTTTTGGCCCATTCTCATGGGGACCCACCAAGGATCATATGAAAGAAAAGGCCTTACTTTCTTGCATCGTTGTTGTATGTTGTCCTTGTTGAAACGAGAGACCAATCGAGCAACAACAATTAAACAGCGTGCTTGATGGGACAAAAGAAAACTTAATTTCCATGCACATGTTAAGGAAGAAGATGAGAGGATTGAACCCCACCTCCAATTTTTCCACATAATTAGTAGAGATGCGAGGAAAGACTTGGCTAGGAATGTAGTAGAAAAGTACAACTCAGTTAGAAAATAATGATCTTGAAGTTCGTCGCTCAGTCTTTGATTTTATCGCCCCAAATTTTGTTGGTTAAAAGAACAAAAATGCAGCTCTTATGTTTTTTGGCAGCAAACCCTTGACAAATCAAGGGCTAGGATCGGTTAGTGAACATGTAATTGAATTTTATGGTAGATTCCACCATTTCCTAATGCACTATTGAATTCACCTGTTGGTGAATTAATCTACGGAAGCAGGAAATTCTACAATGTCTTAAGGACATGACGGGCCCCACCTTTTGTTGATCCAGCCCGTTTATCAGAATTTGGATTTCACATAGATAAAAAATTGCGATGATGGGATAATTCTAGCTTTAGATCGAGTAAAGTAGATTCAATCACAGAAAATGAACGGTTAGGAAGTCTGCATAACAAGGGTGAGGCCAAAAAAGGGGTTTTTGGTCATATGGTTTGAGCTACTAGCGAGATAATTTGAGTTAAAAAAGAATCTAATGCTCTTGAAATTTGATAATTAGACTATATAGGGCACTCTATACTAGATTAAAGGTTCACAAATTTTAAAAGAAGTCAACATCTAAAATTCCACATGACATATGTGGGACAGGCAGATAATCTACAAATCCATGATCTGCATATATATCGGATATTAATTGACAGGATCCACAAAGATCAAATGCCATTTAATCTGCTTATGCTGGTCTCTACTTATATTGACGTATGTTTAGCATCCCTTGCTTTTGCTGGTCTCTTCTTTCTTTGAATATTGAACATGCCCACCGATTTGCAATTTCATGGGTCATCCGTTGGTTATGTTTCTTCTATACGTGATGGAGTAGACTGCCAGCAGATCTAAACCATTCATCATGTTTGCAATGGTTAAGATAGGCTACATACTAAATTTTATTTTATGCATATTAGATGCTTTTAATCTATCCACCATTGGGTTTTTCAAAATCCTAAAACAGGTGGCTAGGATCATCCAGCCTCGTGAGTAACCTAATTTATGTACACAGCCTGAAATTATAGCTGTAGAAAGGTTGTTTACCTTCATTAAATAACACCCTGAAATCTAACCGATTCTTTCAACGTCCCTCATCAGACGTCGTCATTTGCTAACCTTCTACTTTCTGGCTCAGAAATGGCCAATGCTTGTTTTGCATGAGAGCGGTGGAACTTCTAAAACAAAATGGTGCAATCATCATGGAATTTAAATGCTATTAATATATAACTACTATTGGCCATTGTGGTCCACCCCTTCCCCAGACCCCACATAAGAAAGAGGCGTGCAGGGGCTGCCCTTTTAGCTTGCTTTAGTTTCAACAGTAAGCACTTCCCATTATGACAAAGAACAAAGAGCAGCAATCGAAGGTCATGAGTTTGAAGCTTGAAAAACAGCCTCTTTTAAAATGTAAGGAAAGGCTGCATTATATAGGCCTTTTGTGGTCTGTCCCTTTCCCCGACCCAACATACACGGGAGCTTAGTGCACCAGGCTGCGCTTTTCCATTTTTAAAAATTTTTATATCTAAGGGCATACAGTTGTTTTGCTGGATTCCTCCACAAGGCTATTTGTAATTCCCCTGGCTAGTTCATCTTTACCAAATCAAGCTGCCAGGGGGATTTCTACAGATGCTGATGGATTCAATAGCTTGCACTTGCAGTTCTAAAGTGGAGACGTACGGAGAAGGTAATTTCTATGTGGATTCGATTCTCTTGCCAACCAGCTGCTAGAACTCAGATGGCATATTTTTAGATATTCAGTCCTTGGAGGTCACGGCTTCAAGGCGTGAAAACAGCATCTTGCAAAATACAAAGTAAGGCTGCATACCCTTGTGGTCTGCCCCTTTCCCGAACCTCACATACATGGGAGCTTTCTCAACCGGGGCCACCCCTGTCCACCTGCTTTTTCGTAACCTTATTTGATGGCTGACAAACAAGTTATATTTTTGCTCAGAGAGATTAGATAGAAGTTGCCTACATCTTGTTGCTTGCTCACTCAATACACTACACGGCTCATGTCATTTGCCATTGCACTGCTGTGGTCTGATTTTTCTGTCTGCTTCAACAATGGACTTGTCCAAAGGTGGATTTGCTGTGGTGCTTGTGCAGAGATGTCTTGATGTTTGTATAGAGTATGTGACAAAGACATGTATGTTGTGGTGCTTGTGCAAAGGTAGTGCAGTTTTGGTGATTGTATAGAGATGTGTGTGTTCTGGTGCAGATGATCATGTAAAGGGGTTGGTTTGTTCTTTGTGTGTCCGTTCATGTACAGGTCTCAATGCCTTTTATCACTGGCTTTTGTTTCTTGTTTGGAGGTTGGCAACCTGCAGGTCAGTACACAGAACCACTGATAGAAGTCAGTATTGAGAAAAGATCTACCCATTTGTGAACATCTTAGGCAAGATCTAATAGTGTATAGTACTAAGTGATGTATCATCTTTCTATTCCTGAAATTCAGCACTTTCTGACGAAAAAATTGCAAACAACACTGTTTTTGAAAGAAACATAAACATGCCAAGAAAGTTGGACATCTGATGCAACTCTGCTCTTAAACACAGTGTTTCATGTGGACTAAGGTATTTCATACAATTAAAAATGTCCTCAACATGTTCCCATCACTAATTCTTGGCCAGGCCAAAAAATAATAATAATAAACAGATTGGCAACTGAGTGCTGGATGGTCTGTGCATAGGAAAGATCAAAATTTACTAGTTTGTTAGCCAAAGGGTTTCCTTCCTGATTAATGCAGCCATGTTTCTTGTGCACGTTGACTAGACAACCTTACATTGCATTTTGCATTTTGCATAAGGTAGTCCAGGGAAGGGGCAGATCACAAAAGACTATAGTAGGCAGCCTTACATTGCATTTTGCAAGAGGCTGATTCCACGACTTGAACCCCTGACCTCAAGGTCACATGACGACAACTTTTACCATTGCGCCAAGGCTATTAAATCTGTGTTACATATGGTTTGTATCTAAGTTGTTGTTTGATGACAGATTGGTGTAAGGATATTAACTATTACAATCCCTTGACTGATGGGATACAAATGGTAAGATAGCATTGTTTACAATCATAGTATAAGATCAGTTTAACTTTATATATAAGAGAGGATGGAAAATTGGTTTTGATGAGAATATAGGATAGCCTGAGATGATGGTGTTTCCTTAACAGCATTAAGTCACCCCACTGAATGAGGCAGGATACCAACTAGGTTAAGCAGAGCATCGGACATAGAAGGATATCTAATTGCAGAAAAGCCAACGATGATTACACAATCCTAGCATCCCACTAGGTGCATTCTTCAACATTTAAAACAAATTTTCCAATGAATGTAATTTTTGAATAAGGAAAATATGCTACTACCTCTCCCCCAACTATCACTCGGTGTGAACTAAACCCAACAACTAAAGTTAAGGTGAATTGATAGACCCCAACCACCACCAACCATTGAATGGAGTCCTGTTGCCAATTTTCCCATCATAACTCTGGTAGAACACCATTTGTGGGACCCATGTGAGACACACCGTACCTCCTTTCTTGCCTTTGGAGAGGTTAAGACATGAATTGGTAGAGTAGGATCCGTTTGTTCTGGCATATGGGAACAGAAAGTCAAAAATATAGGGCAGCCCGGTACAAGAAGCTCCTGCATATGTAAGCAGTTTTACCTTGCATTTTTGCCAAGAGGCAGTTTTGGAGCCTCCAAATCATGACCTTCAAGTCATACAGGGTCAATTCTACCATTGACCCAAGGCTCTCCTCCAAAACGAGTAAAAAATATGCAAGCAGAAAATGAAAAGCAATCTTAAAAAAACCATCTATAACATTACAAAATTTACTTCTTCAACTTCCTATTAATTTATTTTAAACAAGTTTGCTGCCATTAATATCAACCTAAATCAGTAGAAAGTTTCCCTTTATTTTATAAATGTATTCTAATGAAAACAAATTAAACTTTGTTTTTCAGGTATATGATCAAACTAAGCAAGCAGAAGACATGCAACTTAACACAAGTTGAGTCTAATAATTGAGCCTGCAAACTAGTTCTTGAGAAGAGTTTATGTAACCCAGGAAGATCCATAAATTTGTTCCCACAAAATGAACAGGCAAATCTTTCAATCAAACATGTAACTTGTGCTGGAAAATGCAGTCTTTACCATGAAAAGAGTGTCATGGATTTGCTAAAAATAGCTCTAATTAATACATCACAATAGTTAAGAACCTTTCATTCTCCCATTACTCTTGATATTAGATTGCAGATTTAAGGTTCTACGCCAAAGAGAAGCAACATCAAGCTTCCATCTAACACTCGGATAATCACTCTTACATATAGAAATGAGATGACGCATAATATCCTTAACAAAGTTCCCACGGATGCGCACTTCCACTTCAGACAGGGTAGTGCATTGGTCTAATATGGAGTAGAGAAAGGACCACGTACCTTCAATCGTAAGTAACAACTGCTTCCAACTTTCTTGCACAAATCTACTACTTGAATGTTTGTGAAGAAAACGTTCCATTGATTTAGGGGAAGCTTGGGGCCCCAACACCAATGTCCCGATATTGGGGAAAGTAGATACCAGTTCCTCGAAGCTAATCAGATGAAAAAGAAAAGAAAAGATGAGTTCATCGCTTTTCCCGAAGGACCAGCTTCTCAATTTTTGTACAGCCATGAAACATTTGCATGAGTCCACGAAGATCAGACGAGTCAATCCTTAGAAACTTTAAATGCTGAAAATCTTCCACTTCCAAGGTACTGCTTGCTTTTCCAATTGAAAAATCAAACACAGTCAGTAGAGGTGCTCTAATATAAGTACTTCTGGTTTACCACATACCAATTACAGTTTGGCCAAGTTAGGGGCATATATGAACAAGGATGCCGCACTATATAATGTCAACCAACAGGTCTTGAGTTGCAAGAAATGAAATTTGGGATATCGCAGATCTTGCAGAGAAGGAAAGCAATCATTCAACTTGTTAAGGTCTTCATCAGCTAACTTTACAGAGTCCACTGTCAGACTTGTGAGCATCGGCATTGGCTTCAATTTTTCTGCTGACAGCCAAGCATATTTCAACTTCAAATGGTGAAGATGATAGCCTGCAGTAACCAGGGCAGACTATAGAGGTTCAGTTGAATGTTTACTAGAAACAAGGATCATTGTTAAGCCTACATGAGTTGTCAAGTCATCAAAAGCATAGTTGCAGCAACTTCTTGATCTACCACATAAATGGAAAGTTCAGAAAACAATAACAGATCATTCCATATTCCGTGAGAAAGAGTGCTTGGGTAGTTTTTTGGATAAGTCCAACTCATGCTACAGTGTCGGGTGCAGAACAAAACTCCACGCTAGATAAAAAAGGGTCCAGGTAAATGAATTTCTGATGGCAAGGTTTTTATCTAAATAATTCAAAATTTCCTACATTTTTAATTGACATATGAATTTATAAAATTAAACTCAGATTTCAAGTATAATAGTTTCGAAATATAGTAACTGATCTAAACTGCAAATGCAAATTCTCATCCTAGAAATAGTTCCCAAGTTATTCACGTCCGACCGCCTGGGATATGCCTGAACAAGGAAATCCGAGATGGAGAGCGGTCTCAACCCTCCGGCTATCTTTGGCAACCATTCAGAGACAAAATCAACAGACGTAAGATAGAGATCATCTAACTCACTGTCCCCCTTCTCAAGTGGGAAGCAATTCTTGATGCCAATTGAGACGGATTCTAGGGATTTGGATTGGAGGAGATTTTTTACGATGGTTTTGAATGGGGTTATAAGGGCTTTGGTTTGTGGGTCTCTGGATTTTTGGTAGCGATCTAAGGAGCAGAAGATGTTGAGGGTTTGGGTTTCGTAGGAGAGAGAGTTGAGGGTTTTTGAGGCCACTCTGCAGCGAGCGAGATCAGCAGAATTGTGGATTTTGTTTAGGATTTCGATCAAAACTGAAGTTGGGAGATTTTCCATGGACTGGATTCTGGAGGTTGTGCTTGGCTTGTATGAAGCTAGCTTGGCGGAATGTGCAGTAGATTTCGTTCTGGTCTGTTGCCAACTCCTATTTACAGGAAGAGCTTCACTACTACAGTGCCATTTTTACTCACCTAATTTTTTTTGTAATTTTTCTTCATCAAATTAGGAGGTGCAATAGCTTCTCTCTATTCGAGAGGCATCTTTCAACGACGAATGCTGAACTGAACGCATGTGAGTCGGGTTCTAACGACCATAATTCGTTGAGCCCACGTTTGCATGACCATAATTATTCTATCTCAGAGCCTTGAACGACTATATGTGAGAGAAACAAGAGACTTGCTGGTATTAAAAGAGGTTAATTAGAGAGGAAAGAAGAATAGTCGGAGAATAGATAGGAAAAGCTTCATCTTTCTTTACTAAACATCCATAATTGACAACGAAAAATGTGTTTGATTGGTTGTCAGTGTGTTATGGGGATGAGATGTGTTTGCTATCAGTAGACGGTCCAGATCATCTGGAGATGTAGCACAATCAGCAAAACCGTGTCCTTATCATAAACAAGCACCCTCCGATTGAATCATTCATCTTTAACTGCTGTATTACCAATCTCCATGGGAAATGATCGATATCCGCAAACGTAAACAGTTGATGATGGAAATCACTTTGTTAAACACTCCCAAGGTTAGACGTTGATGGCAATTGAGACTCATGACAACCTTTAAACTTAATTATCTAATTATCAAGTGAAGAGCGAACTGGCCTTATCAAATAATCAAGTGTCCAAATCAGTTCCCATTTACGAACACCATGGCTTCTGGTTTAAACATATCGAAGAACTGGAACTGAGTGTTATTAGGCAAATGGAATTGGTGTACGAACGTCAACTTACATTACTGAACCCATCAACTCAAGGTCACACAAGGACAATTCTACTGTTGCACCAAAGCTCCCCTTCTCTTTAGAGAAAAAAAAATATAGGCTTCATAAATTGATACGAATGGAATTTAAACACCAATTTTCAGCTAGCAATACGACTCCTAATGGTATTTGCTTTGTTGGACGATCGGGTGTGAGTTGGAGGTTATGGGTTTGACTCATGAAAACAACCTCTTTTAATAATGCAAGATAAAGTTACGCCCACTATAGAGCTTTTGTGGTCTGCCCTTTTCCTGGACTCCACATATGCTAAAGCTTGGTGCACTAGTCTACCCTTTAATCAGCCAACCCTAATTACTCATAATTAAATGATGATGGAGATAAAACAACTAGGAGAGCTAATGCTGTATGGGTGGATTCATGTAAGTTTGTTCACATAAATACCCATCCAAATTTTGCATAAAATGATTTCAAATATTTCTACGGAACAAGGAAAAAGAGATCTTAAATATGACTACAATGCTTTTTAATTAGGCATGGAAGTATTTGATTTTTTAGTCTGCAGAATTGATATACGAATTTGGAAAATCAAATAAGGATTTACCCAAAGTTTGAGGTTATTTTGTTATTAGCTACAAATTTATAGACTCTGTCATAGAGTAATATGTGATTATGAAATGGATTCTTGTCCCATTAAAGGTGGCCGAATTTCTTGAATTGGGACTTCTTCAAACACACCGTTCACGTGTTCTAGCTATTTACCCCTTAGCCACCAACAATAATGCACTTGGTTTCCCACACAAGACGATAAAAACGTGCAGTTTTACCACATATGCAAGATCCACAAGGCGTCTCCTTCACTCCTACAAGGAAAAATGGGTTCCCAAAAGACTATAGGTGGGATCCACCTTCTAGTAGATCTGAATCATTCATTTGTTCAATTGATCCCCATCATGAAGAACCCATGTTCGATCTGTAACCTCTGTATGGTGGACGATCCTTAACTTCACTAGACAGGCATATATTCAGAGGGTTAGAATTGTTCAATTGCAGAGAATCCTTAAAGTAGAGATGGATCTATTGTTGGATCATCAATTAAGGGGCGGATGGGCCCCGGAATAACAATCCAGCCAAGTCCCTTGGATGCTTGCCCCAATAATTTATATAAGAAATTACACGCAATGGACAAATATTCCTTTTGCATCTCGAGGGCAGTTTAGTCATTTACACAAGCTTACTATTGCATAGTTTGGGACCCTACAGACTCTTCGGTGGTTCACCCTCCCCAGACCAACAAGGAGACATCAAACGACGATTTCAACGGGGATTTTAATGCTACAAACAAATAATTAAAAATAAGCCTGAAATTTTATAAAATTATTAAGATATACTTTATGATGCACGAATCCCTTATTTTCAGACAATGACCCATAAATAGACCATTCATTTCCGGACAGAGCCAAAACACTACGGATTTTTCTGAAGTTTGGGCTGTTTATTAGTCCCTCCCATTAATATGAACATGTCATAAGATATCATAATTAGCAGGTAGATTAACACAAAAATGACTATCAAAATTAAAAATTGCCCAAAATCTCTCTCTTAACTCACAACAATTATAGAAAAAAAAAAAAAGTTGCTAATTTTTTTTAAATAAGAGCCGATCGGATGATCCTAGCCGCTTTCGCGTTAGTAAAAGATGCGATCGATTGAAGAATCTTGATATCGATTGATTGATTATTCCAAGGCCTCAATTTAGCAATGCAACTAGGCCCACGAGATCTACAGGAGGGACAATGACATCAACAGTCCCGATCAACGATTGAATGAAATCATCTAATGCTTTCAAGATTCAAACTAAATTTTCTCTAGAAAATTTATCTGGTATAAACAATTTGATACATAATTTGGAATATCTGATTCAAACCTTTCTCTCCAACAAAATAAGGCTTGAACCAGTCAATATCAGACTATCCTTTTGTTATGATCAAAGGGGAAGATTATTCCTTTTACCAATATATCCGGACCAAACCACGATCTTAGGAGATCTCTCTCCATCTGTCCCTTGCTTATGGCAGCCTAAGACGTTGCGTGATAAGTAACCATCAGCAGAGTAGGACCCTTGAACGACTATACGTGAGAAACAAAACCTTTCCATTCAATTCATCTCCACCTTGTGGGAATGGCGTGTTTAAGATAGGATCGCAACAACGGACCAAATCTTGCGAAATAGGGACCTACTTTTATTTTCCTCCTAATCTATAGATAATGATCCTGAAGTCAATCGTCCGGTTTACAATCTAATCGTGTACCATCCACCCTTTCATAATGCACTCTTCAATTCACATTTTGGTGAATTAGTTCCAGATAGCAGGAAAGTCTACAACATGGCTATCAAGTGGACCATACCCCAATGTGCTAATCCTTTTTTGTGGAACTCTTTCCCTTACTGATCTCAACCCAAATGGTTTCAATTCAAGTCCCCAATTGATTGATCTGAGCCATTCATAAATATAATCTATCCAACTTACATTTATACTAATTAAACTATCCCACGGAATGGATGACCTTATCATTTATGAAACATAAACTAGTGCCCTTTCCTGCGCAAACTGCACACTTAATTGGGATATTTGCTAAAGTGCCAGTCCTTCATGGATTTTTTGCAGAAAAATCCTGCCTGTTTTCGATTTTGCAGATTTGCCATCACATAATTTGGTTCTGCGTTAATTCTTTCGTAAATCCCAAAATGCCCCCAATCATTCATCCAGCATTTGTCTACTAAGCATTGCAGAAGAATTGCTTAACAGAGGAACACCGATATACTGCTTAACAGAAGCTGTCTGTTAAGCATTCTAGACAGATCACCATTAAAAACAGACAAACTCACTCGTCTTCGTCACCTACTTCGCACCCCTGCATCTGCGCACCTCATCCCTCTCGTCATCCGAGCACCCCCTACCTCATCCCTCTCGTCCATTGCAGGAGCTGTCTGTTAAGCATTCCAGAAGAACGCCGACGACCAAGCCGACGGCGCTTGTCTTCATCAGCCTACTCCTCCAAAGATCGGTCATAGGTGCATCTGCGCACCCCCTACCTCGTCCATTGCTCATCTGCGCCCTCCCCCCACTGCATGTAGCTGCTTCGTCGTCCCTCTCCGACCAGGTAATCTCTCTCTCTCTTGCTGTCTTGCTCGCTCTCTGTCGCTCAGTCTTTCTCTCTAGATGCCCCCTTTCTGTGTGTATTCGTCTCTGTCTCCTTAGATTTGGACCCCCTCCTCTATCTTTCTTTGTATGTATTTCAAGTGTTTGATTTTATTCTCCAACGAAGTGGTCTCTTTGTACAACAGTCTCAACTCCATTTAACATCAATGGTCTCAACGAAGTGGGAGCATTTGGATCTTTAGCTCAAACTTGGTAGAGCCCTTGGGAATTCGTCTCAAGAGGATGTTGGTTCAAATCCAACAAGATCCGTTTACTTATGGTTGATTTGGAAATTGTGGAGGAGCATTGCTTCGAATTAATATTTCATATTGAAAAACAATGGAAATCAATGATTGAAGTGGTTCGGTGTTGGGGATGACCCTAATAATTGGAATTTTTTAGCACGCCTATGTATAGGATGACTTTCCTGTATAGAGAAAGTCAGTTAATGGGCCTCTTCTTGTTTCGTTGTTTCGTTCTGATTCATGTGCCTCCTCTTGTTTCTTCCACGTTAATGTATTTGTTTAAATAAAGCACCAATAATGCAGTTAGCAGTCAGTCTAAATTTTGACAATTAACTTACACTATCTCCTTGTTATACTTGAGACCAAGTATCTAATGTCTCCATAGTCCTAGTTAAAGTGCATATCTTTCTCTTTTTAACCTTAAATTAACAAACTTATTTTTCTGTTTAACTGGGAATTCATGATCTAACTGCTACATAGCAAACTTTATTTCTTAAAATTGTTATTTATTATACGACAAAGAGAAAAGGTGGGGATGGGAAGACTTCCAGTTTAATATTTGTCCGTTACTTGAGATTTCGTATTATGAATCTCTTGCCCATGATCCAGAAATAATCTCCTAAAGGATTTCATTATCTGCGAAGGAAAATAATTTATGAGGCACCAGTGGAGAACTCCATGGCCTGGAAAATTCAATGAGGATGATTGATGTACTGGAGGACCTCTCATGGAAGGAATCTATTGTAGAAAAGATTCGTTTCCTATGGTAGCGCAGAAAAACAACCACATCTCGTCTGTTGCAGGCCTTTTGGTCCATTTAACCAGATACAAATTGTATGGTTCTGGACTTCTCTTCAGCTGTTCACATCCAATAATTGAGCAGGTCTTGTCTTCAATTTCTGTAGGAACTCCTTCCAAAACTGTACAAAAATTTCGGGGTGGGGGTAAGCAGATACACCTATTACCGATCTCTGGAGGAGTAGGCCGTCTGCTTGTTTGTCGGTATTCTTCTGGAATGCTTAACAGATGGCTACAGTGATGGACGAGAGGGATGAGGTAGGGGGTGCGTGGATGACAAGAGGGACGAGGTAGGGTTGTGAAGTAAGTGATGAAGATGAGCGTCTTCGTCGGTGTTCTTCTGTTAAGCAGTTTAGCTGCTGCGATGAATGACACGGGGGCATTTTGGGAATTACGAAATAATTAACGGAGAATCATGGCGTAACGGTAACAGAGTGGCAAATTTGCACAGAATCAAATTATGTGACGGCAAATCTGCAAAATAAAAAAAGGGTGGGATTTTTCTGCGAAAAAGTACTCAATTTTATGATCTTGAAAGATACTATCAATAGAAGAAGCGGCAATAAAAACATCATTACAATGCTCGTATTAGGGAAGAAATCGATAAGGAAAATATTTATAAAATTCAATTAAATATTTGTGAAGAGTTTGAAAACAAATTTGGGAGAAAATCATTTCTAGAATGTGAATTTAAATGTTTTATGTGGAGTTATAACTAAATTTGCTCATCTTTTACTAATTAATCATGAAATTTGAGATTCTATGTACTAAATTCATGTGGTCAAATTAGAACTGGCTACTACACCTTTTGGTCAAGGATAATATTCTCGTTGATGAGGCGATTGACATCATGTGGCGGCCCACTCTGGCACGAAGGGCCTGACCTTTTGTTGATCCAACCCGTTTTCACAATTTGGGAATCATGGCCAAAAAATCACGATGATGGGATAATTCCAGCACTAGATCGAGGAAACTACTTCTAATCGCTAGAAATGAAAGGCTAGGAACTCTGTATAACAAGGGTTCTTTGGCCATAAGGTTTGAGCTACAAGATAGATAATTTCAGTTAAAAAAGAATGTACAAAGGAGATCAACACAATGTGGGGCCATTGTGTCAAGGTGGTAGCGGTCTTTTTCTCCTGCATACAAATGCGTGTTGATTGTTTTTGTTGAAAGCGAGGTGAAAATTTCACCACTCTCTTCCAAGCATATGGTGCATGATTGGGGTGAAGACTCGACTATTGACTTCCACATTATCTCGAATTTAAGGAAGAAAATAAGGGCACGTCCCAATCAATCAAGAACATTTAAATAGCGTGATTGACTGGACAAAAGAAAACTTAATTTCCATGTACAGGATAAAGAAGAAGACAAAAGAGAATTGGACCTCACTTTTATTTTTTCCACATAATTTGTAGAGACGCAGGGAAAGACTTGGCTAGGAATATAGTAGAAAAGTCTTTGATTTTATGTTAGTCCCTCAGTCTTCAATTTTATTGCCCCAAATTTTGTTGGTTAAAAGGATAAAGATGCAGCTCTTGTGCTGTTTGCCAGCAAACCCTTGACAAATCAAGGGCTAGGATCAGTTAGGAAACATGTAATTGAATTCTATGGTAGATTCCACCATTTTCTAATGCACTATTGAATTCACCTGTTGGTGAATTAATCTACAGTAGCAGGAAATTCTACAACATCTTAAGGATATGACAGACCCCACCTTTTGTTGATCCAACCCGTTTATCAGAATTTGGATTTCAAATAGCTAAAAATTCGTGATTATGGGATAATTCTAGCTTTAGATGGAGTAAAGTAGGTTCAATCACAGAAAATGAACGGTTAGGAAGTCTGCATAACAAGGGTGAGGCCAGAAAAGGGGTTTTTGGTCGGACGGTTTGAGCTACCAGCTAGATAATTTAAGTTAAAAAAGGATGCACGGAGTAGATCAACAAAATTTGGGTTGATTCTAGCTTTAGATCGAGTAAAGCACGTTCAATCACAGAAAATGAATGGTTAGGAAGTCTGCATCACGGAAAGGGATTTTTGGTGGGATGGCTTGAGCTGCCAGCTAGATAATTTAAGTTAGAAAAGGACGCATCGAGTAGATCAACAAAATTTGAGGCCATTGTGTCAAAGTGGCAGCGGTCTTTTTCTTCTGTGTACGAATGCGTGTTGATGGTCTTTGTTGAAAGCAAAGTGAAAATTTCACCACTCTTCCAAGCGTATGGTGTATGATTAGGTTGAAGACTCGACTATTG
Source organism: Warburgia ugandensis (assembly GCA_035236585.1). NCBI lineage: Eukaryota > Viridiplantae > Streptophyta > Magnoliopsida > Canellales > Canellaceae > Warburgia > Warburgia ugandensis. The sequence continues at coordinate 14,234,578 of CP141133.1, forward strand.
ACTTCCACATTATCTTGAATTTAAGGCTGAAAATAAGGGCACATCCCAATTAATCAATCAACAACAGTTAAATAGTGTGATTGACAGGACAAAAGAAAACTTAATTTCCATGCACATGTTAAGGAAGAAGATGAAAGAGGATTGGACCCCGCCTCTAATTTTTCTACATAATTTGTAGAGATGCGAGGAAAGACTTGGCTAGGAATGTAGTAGAAAAGTCTTCGATTTTATGTCAGTTGCTCAGTCTTTGATTTATTGCCCCAAATTTTGTTGGTTAAAAGAATAAAGATGCAGCTCTTGTGCTGTTTGCCAGCAAACCCTTGACAAATCAAGGGCTAGGATCAGTTAGTAAACATGTAATTGAATTCTATGGTAGATTCCACCATTTTCTAATGCACTATTGAATTCACTTGTTGGTGAATTAATCTACAGTAGCAGGAAATTCTACAACATCTTAAGGATATGACAGACCCCACCTTTTGTTGATCCAACCCGTTTATCAGAATTTGGATTTCAAATAGCTAAAAATTCGTGATTATGGGATAATTCTAGCTTTAGATGGAGTAAAGTAGGTTCAATCACAGAAAATGAACGGTTAGGAAGTCTGCATAACAAGGGTGAGGCCAGAAAAGGGGTTTTTGGTCGGACGGTTTGAGCTACCAGCTAGATAATTTAAGTTAAAAAAGGATGCACGGAGTAGATCAACAAAATTTGGGTTGATTCTAGCTTTAGATCGAGTAAAGCACGTTCAATCACAGAAAATGAATGGTTAGGAAGTCTGCATCATGGAAAGGGATTTTTGGTGGGATGGCTTGAGCTGCCAGCTAGATAATTTAAGTTAGAAAAGGACGCATTGAGTAGATGAACAAAATTTGGGGCCATTGTGTCAAAGTGGCTGCGGTCCTTTTCTTCTGTGTACCAATGAGTGTTGATGGTCTTTGTTGAAAGCAAAGTGGAAATTTCACTGCTCTCTTTCAAGCTTATGGTGTATGATTTAAGGCTGAAAATAAGGACACGTCCCAATCAATCAACAACAGTTAAATAGCGTGATTGACGGGACAAAAGAAAACTTAATTTTCATGCACATGTTAAGGAAGAAGACGAAAGAGGATTGAACCCCGCCTCTAATTTTTCTACATAATTTGTAGAGATGCGAGGAAAGACTTGGCTAGGAATGTAGTAGAAAAGTCTTCAATTTTATGTCAGTTGCTCAGTCTTCTATTTTATTGCCCCAAATTTTGTTGGTTAAAAGAATAAAGATGCAGCTCTTGTGCTGTTTGGCAGCAAACCATTGACAAATCGAGGGCTAGGATCGGTTAGTGAACATGTAATTGAATTCTATGGTAGATTCCACCATTTCGTTGAATTCACCTGTTGGTGAATTAATCTACGGTAGCAGGAAATTCTACAACATCTTAAGGATATGACGGACCCCACCTTTTGTTGATCCAACCCGTTTATCAGAATTTGGATTTCAAATAGCTAAAAATTTGTGATTATGGGATAATTCTAGCTTTAGATGGAGTAAAGTAGGTTCAATCACAGAAAATGAACGGTTAGGAAGTCTGCATAACAAGGGTGAGACAAGAAAAGGGGTTTTTGGTCAGATGATTTGAGCTACCAGCTAAATAATTGAAGTTAAAAAAGGATGCACGGAGTAGATGAGCAAAAATTGGGGCCATTGTGTCAAGTGTTGGCGGTCTATTTCTCGGCTATCTCTGTTATTGTTGATCGTCTTTGTGGAAGGCCAAGTGAAAATTTCCTTGCATCTCCTTGTTTCAAAGAATTTTTTCTTGGTTGAAAAGGGCAAAAACAGAGTTTACGAGTGAAGCTCTATATAAAGAAAGCCAGACTGCTTAAAAATAATCACTCTCATCGTCTTCTTCTCTGTGCTTGCTGATCAGTAATAAAGGGTGTGCATGTCAATTTTGAAGGTACCGCGGCCTGGTAAGTGTTAGTTTTGTTGGCCGAGCAGCCAAGCATGTTTAGCCGAAGAAAGGCAAGCTCTCCTCAAAATCGCTCTCTGTGTTCCAGCCGGGATGCATTCGAGCACTGGGATGGAAAGAACTGCTGTAAATGGGAAGGCATCACTTGCAGCAACTCCACAAATCGGGTGGTCAAGATCGACATGTATTACAGAAGGCCTGACGATTATGGAACATGGTACCCAAATGCCACCTGGTTTGCTCAACTCGAAGAATTGCAAGAACTTCATTTAATGGGGAATAGCATTGGTGGGTGGATCATGTCCGAACTGCGCTAATTTTCGATGCAAAGTCTTACGTTTAATACCTCTTGAAAATTACTACACAAGCACAAGACATATCATTTTATTGCTCTAATTAACGCAGGAAAACTACTTGTGTGTGTTTGTTGCAGCACTTCGGTCAATGAAACACTTACAAATATTGGACCTCACTAGCAACGAAATGAAGGAGAGTCGTGATATGTGTTTCCAGAACATGACAGCTTTGAGAGAACTACATCTATCTGGTAATCACTTCGATCAAACCCCTTTGTGTTTGGGAGAGATGCGTTTCCTCAAAACTCTAAATCTGGCTGGTAATCAACTCCATGGAAAGATTCCATCCTTCTTGGGTAACTTGCATTCCCTTCAACACATAGATTTGTATTATAATCAGTTACAGGGGATTCTTTCGTCATTTTTGGGTAACTTGCATTCCCTTCGTCACATAGATTTGTCTTCCAATCAGTTACATGGGAGCATTCCATCCATTTTCACAAATTTAACTATGGTTGAGTCTATTGACCTGTCAGATAATCAACTAGACAGACGGTTCTCTTTGTCTATGTTTTCCAACCTCTCCAAGCTCCACCGCCTTCGCCTCTCCGATAGTCAACATTTGGAGATTGAACCCATACCTCCAACTTGGGTCCCATCTTTTCAATTAGAGGAACTGAGATTGTCGAACTGCAGCATAGAAATACAAAGGTCATAGTCTTCTTCACTTCACCGTCAGACATCATACCTTGCAACAAGTGGATATATCAAGAAACTTAATCAGCGGTAACATTCCTTCTCAGTTGTTATATAACACCAATATTTCATTCTTGGACTTAGGACATAATAGTTCAAGCGGCCCACTCCCTCAACCTCAATATAACATGACGTCTATGCTTCAAATCCTTCTGATTTCTGACAATCATATTCATGGCACATTTCCAAAAAATACTGGTAGTATTTTCCCATATTTGCGAATCTTTGATATGTCAAGGAATGCTCTGGAAGGGAGCATCCCTCTGTCTCTTGTCCAAATGTGGTCTTTGACATCTCTATCTCTTGCTAACAATAACTTGTCTGAAGAGATACCAAAACCACCATCATTGGTGATCTTAGACTTGTATGAGAATAACTTGCATTGAGAGATGCTCCCTAGAAATTTCAATGTGATGAACTTGGCGGTTGTAGCACTTCAAGGAAACCGTCTTACTGGAAAAATATCACCAACCCTATTGAATTCTTCCATGTTATTTCATCTGGACATTGGGGATAATTACTTGTTAAGAAATATTGAAAATTCTTTTCATGACCTTCCTAGCTTGTTGTTACTCATTCTCAGAGGAAATGATTTTGAAGGTGGCATGCCTAATAATATATGCCAAATGAAAAGAATCCTCGTCTTGGATCTCTCACATAACAATAATTCTAGAACCATCCCAACCTGTCTTGGCGGCTATATGATTTCACCACAAAGGCTATGTCAATATCTTATGAGGGAGAACTTTTGGATCTGATGAATGGAATTGACTTGCTATCCAACAGATTATTTGGTAACATCCCACCAGAATTGAGATCACTAAGACAAATTATTTCACTCAATTTGCCCAACAACCTTCTAAGAGGTCTTATTCCAACATCCTTCTAGAATATAGAGAGCTTGGATCTTTCTAACAACAAACTGATTGGAAGGATCCCCCTTCAAATGATACAACTCAATTTCCTTGAGTTTCTTAATGTCTCCTTTAATGATCTGTCAGGCAAAATTTCATATGATGGGCATTTTATAACCTTCGAGGAGAGTAGTTTCATTGGCAACGTATGTCTTTGTGAACAGCCACTACAAAACTACTTAGTCGATACCCCATCATAATCACTTGATAAGAATGAAAAAGGAAAATATGACTCCTCCACAATGATTTATTCTTTTATTCAAGTGTAGTATGATGGGCATTTTACAACCTTCGAGGGTAGTAGTTTCATTGACAACCCAAGTCTTTGTGGACTGCCATTACAAAACTACTTAGTCTATACCTTATCAGAATCACTTGATAAGAATGATAAAAGAAAGTCTAGACTCCTCCAGAATGATTTATTCTTTTATTCAAGTGTGGTATGAGAGGTATTTTAAGACCTTCAAGGAAAGTAGTTTCATTGGCAACCCAAGTCTTTGTAGACAGCTACTACAAAACTGCTCAGTCGATACCACATCAGAATAACTTGATAGGAATGAAAACGAGAAATCTAGACTCCTCCATAATGATTTATTCTTTTATTCATGTGTGATATGAGGGGCATTTTACAACCTTCGAGGAAAGTAGTTTTATTGGCAACCCAAGTCCTTGTGGATAGCCACTACAAAACTGCCCGGTCAATACCCCATTAGAATCATCTGATGAAAATGAAAAAGAAAAATCTGGACTTCTCTAGAATGATTTATTCTTTTATTCATATATGGTATGAGGGGCATTTTACAACCTTCAAAGAGAGTAGTTTTATTGGCAACCCAAGTCTTTGTGGATAGTCACAACAAAACTGCTCAGTCGATAACCCATAAGAATCACTTGATAAAAATGAAAAAGGAAAACTTGGACTCCTCTAGAATGATTTATTCTTTTATTCATGTGTGGTATGAGGGACATTTTACAACCTTCGGGGAGAATAGTTTTCTTGGAAACCCAAGTCTTTGTGGACAGCCACTGCAAAAATGCTTAGTTGATACCCCATTAGAATCACTTGATAAAAATGAGAAAGAAAAATTTGGACTCCTCCAGAATGATTTATTCTAGTGTGGTATGAGGGCATTTTACAACCTTCGAAGAGAGTAGTTTCATTTGCAACCTAAGTCTTTGTAGACAGCCATTGCAAAACTGCTCGATCGATACCCCATCAGAATAACTTGATAAAAATGAAAAAGAAAAATCTGGACTCCTCCACAATGATTTATTCTTTTATTTATGTGTAGTATGAGGGTTTTTTTACAATTTTCGAGGACAGAGTAGCTTCATTGGAAACCTAAGTCTTTGAAGACAGCCACTACAAAATGGCACCGCAGATTAATTCACCAATAGGTGAATTCAATAGTGCATTAGGAAATGGTAGAATCTACCATAGAATTCAATTAAATATTCACTAACTGATCCTAGCCCTTGATTTGTCAAGGGTTTGCTGCCAAAAAATATAAGAGCTCCATTTTTATTATTCTTTTAACCAACAAAATTTTGGGCAATAAAATCGAAGACTGAGCAACTGACTTCAAGATCATTATTTTCTAACTGAGTTGTACTTTTCTACTACATTCCTAACCAAGTCTTTCCTCGCGTCTCTACTAATTATGTGGAAAAATTGGAGGTGGATTCCAATCCTCTTTCGTCTTATTCCTTAACATCTGCATGGAAATTAAGTTTTCTTTTGTCCCGTCAATCACGCTATTTAACTGTTTTTGCTCGATAGGTCTCTCGTTTCAACAACGGCAACATATAACAGCGATGCAAGAAAGTAATACCTTTTCTTTCATTTGATTGCTGGTAGGTCCCCATGAAAACGGGCCAAAAATCTCCTTCCTTGATCCACTTTTCACACCAGAAAGGCTCCCAGAGACAAGGGTATGGATTATCTGATGTGTGGTTTCTGGACATGGCCTGGCTAATACAGGGCTAGATCAAGGGACCAGATCACGACGTGATTGGGACGTGCTCTTATTTTTCACCTTAAACTAGAGATGATGTGGAAGTCAATAGTCTAGTCTTCAACCTAATCATGCACCATACACTTGGAAGAGAGTGGTGAAATTTCCACTTCGCTTTCAACAAAGACAATCAACACGCATTCATACAGCGGAGAAAAAGACTGCTACCACTATGACACAATGGCTGTACATTGTGTTGATCTCCTCTGTTCATTCTTTTTTAACTAAAATTATCTATCTTGTAGCTCAAACCTAAATTTGGGAGAAAATCATTTCTAGAATGTGAATTTAAATGTTTTATGTGGAGTTATAACTAAATTTGCACATCTTTTACTAATTAATCATGAAATTTGAGATTCTATGTACTAAATTGTGTGGTCAAATCAGAACTGTCTACTACACCTTTTGGTTAAGGATAATATTCTCGTTGATGAGGCAATTGCCATTATGTGGCGCCCCACTTTGGCACGAAGGGCTTGACCTTTTGTTGATCCCACCCGTTTTCACAATTTGGGAATCAATGGCCAAAAAATCACGATGATGGGATAATTCTAGCATTAGATCGAGGAAACTACTAATCGCTAGAAATGAACGGTTAGGAACTCTGTATAACAAGGGTTCTTTGGCCATAAGCTTTGAGCTGCAAGATAGATAATTTCAGTTAAAAAAGAATGAACAGAGGTGATCAACACAATGTGGGGCCTTTGTGTCAAAGCGGTAGCAGTCTTTTTCTCCTGTGTATGAATGTGTGTTGATTGTCTTTGTTGAAAGCGAAGTGGAAATTTCACCACTCTCTTCCAAGCGTATGGTGCATGATTAGGTTGAAGACTCGACTATTGACTTCCACATTATCTCTAGTTTAAGGCGAAAAATAAGAGCACGTTCCAATCACACTATGATCTAGTCCCTTGATTTAGTCCTGTATTAGCTAGGCCATGCCCAGAAACCACACATAAGATAATCCATACCCTTGTCTCTGGGAGCCTTTCTGGTGTGAAAAATGGATCAATGAAGGAGATTTTTGGCCCATTCTCATGGGGACCCAACAGGAATCAAATGAAAAAAAAGACCTTACTTTCTTGCATCGCTATTGCATGTTGTCGTTGTTGAAACGAGAGACCAATTGAGCAACAACAGTTAAATAGCGTGATTGACGGGACAAAAGAAAACTTAATTTCCATGCACATGCTAAGGGAGAAGACGAAAGAGGATTGGACCCCACCTCCTATTTTTTCACATAATTAGAAGAGACGCGAGGACAGACTTGGCTAGGAATGTAGTAGAAAAGTACAACTCAGATAGAAAATAATGATCTTGAAGTCAGTCTCTCGGTCTTCGATTTTATCGCCCCAAATTTTGTTGGTTAAAAGAATAAAAATGGAGCTCATATGTTTTTTGGCAGCAAACCCTTGACAAATCAAGGGCTAGGATCGGTTAGTGAACATTTAATTGAATTATATGGTAGATTCCACCATTTCCTAATGCACTATTGAATTCACCTGTTGGTGAATTAATCTACGACAGCAGGAATTTCTACAACATCTTAAGGACATGATGGGCCCCACCTTTTGTTGATCCAGCCTGTTTATCAGAATTTGTATTTGACTTTGCTAAAAAATCGCGATGATGGGATAATTCTAGCTTTAGATGGAGTAAAGTAGGGGTCAATCACAGAAAATGAATGGTTAGGAAGTATGCATAACAAGGGTGAGGCCAGAAAAGGGTTTTTTGGTCAGATGGTTTGTGCTACCAGCTTGATTATTTAAGCTAAAAAAGGATGCATGGAGTAGATGAGCAAAAATTGGGGCCATTGTGTCAAAGTGTTGGCGGTCTATTTCTCGGCTATCTCTGTTACTTTGTTGATCGTCTTTGTGGAAGGCCAAGTGAGAATTTCCTTGCATCCCCTTGTTTCAAAGAATTTTTTCTTGGTTGAAAAGGGCAAAAACAGAGTTTACGAGTGAAGCTCTATATAAAGAAAGCCAGACTGCCTAAAAATAAACACTCTCATCATCTTCTTCTCTGTGCTTGCTGATCAGTAACGAAGGGTGTGCATATCAATTTTGAAGGCACTGTGGCCTAAAGTACACAACATTACCTTGCATTTTGCACGAGGTTGTTTCCACGTCTTGAATCCGTGACCTCAAGATCACACGACGACAACTTTTACCTTTGTCGATCTAAACCATTTATCTACCGTTCCAACTCTAAATTTCAATGATTGGACAATTGCAAGATAAAATTAAATTAAATTAAATTTGTACTTTTGTCTTTTAAATTAGACCATTTTAAAATAAAGTTTATAACTACACGTCCTTATCTTGATTAAGGTTCTTGTTCTTGCCCTTCATTTAGTCCCGAAGATTTTAAATATTTTTTCACCATTTCTATTGACCTTTTTCTCAGCCATTTTTCTTGTCCTTTTAGAACCTTTGACTTGGTCGTGTCACTCCTTTAATTAACTACCCAAGTCCTGTTATTAAAATAAATATCAGTTTCTGTAGTAGTAAACATCCAAAGTTATAGAGATCAGATACCCGGTCAGATCAATCAAAACTGGGCCTTTACGTCTGCAATGCATTAGTGCTTGTTACATTTTGTTTTTAAAAAACATTCCAAAAAAAAGAAAAGCAAATGCATAATCCAGAATATGTGAGCATTTCTCTAATAAAAAATGCTTCAAGTGGTACTGTTGAACACTTTCTTCAAAGTATTGTTTCAGGAGTAGCATAATTTTGAAACAGAAGGTAAATACCACTCCATTCTCTTAACAAATGATGAACAAATATAGACAGTAGGTGAGCCACTTCAGTTTATACATATTGATTTATAACAAATTATTTTGGAATATATTCAAGAAATTATTGCTATAAAAGGAAAGATCTCAAAGTTATACTTTTTGTGTTGCAGCACATCTGTTTAATTTTCAGGGATTATGTCCATGATATTTCTTTGAAGGGGAGCTAAGGTGCAACGGTAAAAGTTGTCATCGTGTGACCTTAAGGTCAAGAGTTTAAGGCGTGGAAATAGCCTCTTGCAAAAATAAGGTAAGGCTGTGTACTATAGGCCCTTGTAGTTTGCCCCTTCTCCGGACCCTACATAGGTGGGAACTTAGTGCACTAGGGTTGTCCTTTATGTCCATGATATTCCTTTACCATATGCAGATTTTTTCATTTTTGCATTTGAGATTTAGTATGATTTCCTTCCTTTAATCCTGGTTTGAAGATCTATCTCATTAAATAATGCAACCTAAATTATTGAGTTTTGAAATAAATCTAAAATTATGTATTCAATGAAAGATAAGTTAATATGTTAGAAATTGAAATATAAAAAAAAAGGACAGCCCCGGTACAAGAAGATCCTGCCTATGCGGGGTCCAGGGAAGGAGCAGACCACAAGGGCCTATAGTAGGCAGCCTTACCTTGCATTTTGCAAGAGGCTGATTCTACGCCTTGAACCCGTGACCTCAAGGTCACACAACGACAACTTTTACCGTTGCGCAAAGGCTATGTTAGAAATTAAAATGAGACAGCAAAATATTTATCAATCATGTAATAAACTCTTCATCTTAGAGTGTAACATCCATAACATTACCGAAGCTACCTTTTTGAGTGCTGAAATGATGAATGCATCTAATAAGTCTAATCAAACACTTGATTTTCCAATTTGTCTCATTTCCAATTAGTTCAGCTATTTTCTTAACAATCACCACTGTGTATCCCTGAAAATAATGAAAATTATTATGAATTATGATATACATCTAAGAAAGAAAGAAGTAGAGCCTTGGCGCAATGTTAAAAGTTGTCGTCATGTGACCTTGAGGTCATGGGTTCAAGGCGTGAAATCAGTTTATTGCAAAATGCAAGATAAGACTGCCTACTATAGGCTCTTGTGGTCTGCCCCTTCCCCAAATCCCTCATAGGCGAGAGCTTCGTGCACCAAGGCTGCCCTTATTTTTAAGAAAGAAGCATAAAAACAAAATGATTGAAGACATGCGAGTAAAAGATTCATAAACATAATAGAAGAGTATGTGCATAGACAGTTAATAACAAAACTATTATAAGATATTGAAAGAATTGCTTTAAAAACTGAATTAACCTCTTGTTTACATTCATTGCGGAAAATTTCTTTGTACACAATGTTTTTGATATATGCCAGTATTTTTTGTGTCATCAGTGATGGTTTTAAAATATTTTTGTAGTGCTTCTTGGTGTGCCTCCGGATAATGGATAAATTTCTCTGTGTTTATTTTTGTTCCTAAAGGATGAAGCGTTCTATCTGTTTCTGACTAACTTCCTTCAAAAAGGTTTTGCTTGCTCTGTGAATGTTTTGGTAGAAGATATGATTTCTCGGAACTCGGGTCTTCTTTCATAATAATTGAAGCATTTCTATCACAGCCAGGAGGAAAATCTCTGAGTTGCAGATATTGCTATTTTTGGAAATTGAAATATCAAGGAATTTCTTGGCTGGTTTTGATAAAAAAAAGGTACAGCCCCAATGCACGAAGCTCTCACCTATGCAGGGTCAAGAGAAGGGAAGAAGAACCAAGACAACAATTTTTTTTATTTTATTTTTTAAATCTTCTTTTTTCGACAGCTGACAATAAACTGAACATGAACTTCCTAAAGTAGGAGGGTGTAAGCACATTCGATCTAAATGAAACTAACAAAATCGCTTAATGAAAGAATTGCCTTGACATTAAACGAACAGCATTACCAATCATAAGACCTGAGAAAGAGGATGAAATAGTAAGAAAACATAAGCAATCAGATAAGTGAATCAATTTTCCTACTTTGTAAATGAAACAGATGTAGTAAACCAAACTGAATTGCATGACCTCTTAACATTACATCATTGAATTCCATTATACTTTGCTTATTGTAAATTAAGCCGAATAAAAAAGGGCAGCCACTGTGCATGAAGCTCCCGCCTATGCAGGGTCAGGGGAAGGGGTGGACCACAAGGGCCTACAGTACTCAGCCTTACCTTGTATTTTTGCAAGAGGCTGTTTTCACGCCTTGAACCCGTGACATCCAGGTCACACGACGACAATTTTTGCCAATATACATTAAGCTAAATAGATATTCTGAATTCTTAAGTTTTTATTTTTCGAGTGCTAACAAAGACAAAATGAGCTTTCTTTTGATAGTGAGGGCAACTAAGAGAAGAAATAACCAACTAATAGAATAAATGACCACCCAAATGAGAAGATCAATCCTTATTTGACCAAAATCAATAACAGCCATGAGTAAAAGTTTTTGAGTTAATGTAGATTAATTTTCAACCAGAAGAAAAAATTCAAGCAGATGTGGAAGGACTTCTAGATAGGAATAAGTAATGAGAATATTAGTTTGTATCCAAAGTTTTACTAATTTGAACGGGAGCCTTGGCGCAACGGTAAAAGTTGCTGTTGTGTAACCTTGAGGTTATGGGTTCAAGGCGTGGAAATAGCCTCTTGCAAATGCAAGGTAAGGCTGTGTACTTTAGACCCTTGTGGTCCGCCCCTTCCCTAGACCCTGCATAGGCGGGAGCTTCGTGCATTGGGGCTGCCCATCCAAAGTTTTACTAATTTAAATTTCTAAAGAGCAACACAAGATCGAGTATCCAAACAAGAAACAGAAAGAAACCTTGCCAAATTCCCCTTCTCGATCAAGTAGGGGCTAAAACCTCTATGACTCCATCCTTGGGTATATGATGTTGTAGAGAGGTATGTTTGTTCTGAGTCTATTAATGTATATAGCTCTTGTCACTGTTTTTTGCTTCTTCTTTTGAGGTGGGTAAACCACTGGTCAGTGTACAAACATGAATTTGTAGACTATGGATCTGTTTGTTGTAGCATATAGAGACAGTAAATAAAATATATGCAAACATAAAATGAAAAGCAATGTAGCAAAAACTGTCTATAACATCACAAAATTGCTTCTTCAATTTACTCTTTAACTTATTTTTAACTAGTTTGCTGCCACTAATACCGACCTAAATCAGTAGAAAGTTTCCCTTTCTATACAAATGTATTCTAATGAAAACAAATTAAACTTTGTTTTTCAGGTATATGATAAAAATAAGCAAAACTAAGCAAGCAGAAGACCACCAACTTACCACAAGCTGAGCCTAATAATTGACCTGCAGACTAGTTCTTGAGAAGGGTTCATGTAACCAAGGAAGATCCACACATTAGTTGCTACAGAATGAGCAGGTCAGATCTTTGAAGGAAAGATACAACTTATGTTTATTTTCTGCTAGGTGTTGGAAAATGAGGTCTTTACCCATTTTTGGTGCTATACATTTGCCGGTGAGGGGACAGAACATCTGTAGTTACCAGTTTCAATCGGGACGTTACAAAGAGAAAGGGTAGCCATGAAAAGGGTGTGCAAATATAAGTCACACAGACAAGTGAAGGATTTGCTAACAAACAAATAATTGATTTGTCAAAAATTGCTCGAATTAATAAATGGATTTGCTGACAAACAAGAAATGGGTTTGCTAAAAATAGCTCTAATTAATACATCATAATAGTTAAGAACCTCTCCTTCTCCCGTTACTCTTGATATTAGTTTGCAGATTCACATCCTACGGCAGAGCCAAGCAAAATCAAGCTTCCATCTGACACTTGGATGATCAATCATACATTTAGAAATTAGACGATGCATAATATCATCAACAAAGTTACCACGAATGAGCATGTCCACTTCAGACAGGGTGGTGCATTGGTCTAATATGGAGGAGAGGAAGGACCATTTACCTTCAATCTCAAGTAATAGCTCCTTCCAATTTTCTCGCCCAAATCTACTGCTTGAATCTTTGTGACGAAAACTTTCCATCATTTCAGCAGACGCTAGGGGCCCCAACACCAAAGTCCCGATATTGGGGAAAGCAGATACCAGTTCCTCAAAGCTAATCTGTTTACGAAAATAAGCTGAGTTCAAGACTTTTACCGAAAGAACCAGCTTCTCAATTGTTGCAGAGTCTCGAAACATATGCACGAGTCCATGAAGATCAGACGAGTCAATCCTCAGAAACTTTAAATGCTGAAACTTTTCCACTTCCAAAGTACCGATTGCTTTTCGAATTGAAAAGTCAAATGCGGTCAGTAGAGGTGCTCTAATAGTAAGTACTTCTGGTTTATCACATATCAACTTCAGCTTGGCCCTAATTGGGATAAGGTCTTGATGATGATGATGATTAAGATATACTTTCTGATCACCCTTAAATAAAAAGGATACTCTATTCTGACCTCTCCATTTGCAATGGGGGTTCAACCTTATGCACTGAATCTTTGGTGTCTATTTGCTGGATCATCCTCTGAAAGTTGCATTTAAACTTATGAAATGGGTCGAAATCTCTAAGATGCAGACCTGGGTTTGGTAGCTGTAGATTGGGAATGAAGAAGATGAAGTTTGTAGCAAACTCAGGCTTACAGTTGGTTTGGAATTCTACTTTTCAGATCATGCTTTATGTCTGACATCTCTAAGTTGTACTTGTGAGAGGGTACATTATGTATGACAATTCGTGATCAGTTCAACTTGAGAAATGTCCAGTTAGTCTCTTAAGAAGTCAAAAAGAGGCTGTAAGTTTCTGTCTCTTGTCATGCCCTTTTTCCTTTCATATAATTTTATTCACTATCTAATTTCATCCCTTTTCCATATTTTATGCTTGGAGAAGGACATTTTCAAACAGAAGTAGAGCTTGATTATTATTATTTTTTCTTCGTTTGGTATATTAGTAAGCTCTTAGACTGAAACCTTACAGGGGAAACATAACTAGAGCTAGGAACCTTCCCCATCAATCCACAATCTCTTGGTTGTTAGACAAGGCACTTAACCCATAATCAATTACTCAGAGGAAGTAGAATTTACACGTTATTCAGCAAGTGGCTAAATCTCTTTCATGGGAGTTGGTATGCTTCTTGTGTTTGTCCAAAGCACTTTTAAATAAGGGTTTATGCATTTTAAGGAAGGGGAGCCTTGGCGTAATGATAACGTTGTCATCGTGTGACCTTGAGGTTATGGGTTCAAGGCATGAAAACAGTTTCTTACAAAAATGCAAAGTATGACCGCGTTTTATAGAACCTTGTGGTCTGCCCCTTTCCTAGATTTGCAATGCAAGCTTGTTTTTCCCTTTTGAAGAATATGATTGGCTACTTGTTCATGATTCAACTTATTTACTCATTGGGCATTGCTATGAACAAGTCCTTGAATGGAAAACCAGAAAAACTAAAGCAAAAGGTAGTCTGGTTTAGGCCAATCTCATCCTTGTTTGATCTCGAGGTTGTAGCTTATGCATTCAAAGGCTCCTATAGTAGAAAGCTCTCTTTGCGAATCATTTTTTGAACAATTGAATCAATCAAATAAGTTAAGTGCAAAAAGAGAACTCTATTTCTGATTATTCTCTCTTTTGCCGCCAAATTTATATGATGCGTACCAAAACTCACATATAAAACCCCGTTCCGTAGCCGATCATTTTTTGGTAAATGATTGCTATTAATCCTGTTTTACTGGACCCCTTTTTCTTTTCTTTTTTCTCACTTTACAAAAATACATAATTGTATAATAAGATGGGCCGACAAATAGCTCACACGTTACAATTTAAATATCAAGATGATTAGCTTTTGATTTTCTTTTGGTTTGAATGGCAAGATGAATAGCTATTTCATCCATAAGTTTTTTTACTTCTAATCTAGCATTGAGATGCTATAGGTCAACAATTTAGGCCGTTTGATTACAGTGCCCACAAAATGGATAAGCGAATTGATTATGATCCAATCCGCATTGACACAGATTAGATATGCATTGGATTTTTGTCTTATTTTTTATTCATGCACACAAAAACCCCAAATTTGTATCCGGTCCGGGTGCAAATTACAGATTTCTAATTATTTGTCCATCCCACATAAGTCATGTAAAAATTGTAGACGTTGATTTTTTTTGAAACATATAAACTGCCAATATTGTTTAAAATGCCTTAGGTAGGCTAATTACCAAATTTCAAGAGCAGTAGATTCTTATAGCTTAAAGTTATGAAAGTTGAAAATTAGAGTTACTAATTTGTTTCCCTTTATAGAAATATAAAACAAATGGCTGAGATCATCCAAATGCAACTCTATACATGGATCTCCTAATTTTGAGAGTCTGAACAAAATTAATGGTTTATGTCGTGCAAAAGAAGTCAACATTTGTGATTTGTATGATTTTCTAATTTAATTTTCCAAAATGTCCTTATAAATGTATATTCATGGATATATCCAAGTGGATTATAGATTTAATGAATCCGATTGATTCTATTCATTTTTATTTGCAGATCGAATTTATTGAGATTGGGAAACAAAGTTTCTTTTATTTTAATTTATTTTTGCATTTTTTAACTTAATGGATTTCTGCAGATAAATCCATGTGGGTTATGGATTTAGCAGGTTGAATCCATTATACCCATGTTTTGAATGAATCTAATTTTTTCAATCTAAGTCCACCATTTGTTAATAGATAAAGGAGGATAAAGAGATAATTTGCAGATTTTAATCCGTTTTACCAGCATTCCTTCACTAAGAGTAAGGATGATAATGGGTCAAGTCAAACTATATTTTTGGACCCAACCTTGATCCTAGTTATTTTCTCATCTCTAATTTGAACCTTGCCCTTTCTGAGGTCAAAGATTTTTTAACCTTAGCACTTGTTGGAGTTGAAATTTTTTTGCCTCTTAGGGGTCATTTTGGCCGGATTCCTTATTGACACTTAGCATGCTAGTCATTGAGAATCATTTTCCAAACCTACACTATAATCTACTTTTGGCAACATAAAAATATAATTTCCAAACCAACATTGTAATCTCCCGCTGCACAAATGCTTTAGAGTTTTGATTATTTTTTATTATTGTATGACAACAAATACCATAATGCCCTTATATTTGTATTTTAGAAAAAATTCATATGAAGGCATTTTTGACATAAACTATATAAGTTGCCTGGGTCTCTTAGTATTTTTGTCATTGACCTTCGCACAACATGCCCTACTCAGGTTACAAATCTTTTAACCTTATTCTTGCTTGAATTATAAATATTATGTCCCTAACCTTGACCCTTGCGGGTCATTAGATTCGGATCTCCTTAATTGACCTGACCCATTTGCTTGTAGTCTTGGGAATATCAATTTCCCATGCAAAAGCAAAAAATAATTTCAGGAAAAGATTATCCTTAGATACCCCAATACACAGGGAAGCCTATTCCTGGGCCAAACAGCCGCACTGTCATAGCTAAATAATCCCACTCCACTGTTATAGCTCGCCGCCTCCAGCAGCTTGCCAGGGCAAAAGTAGGGTTTATCTCAGCCTCCGAAACCCTGCAAATGTTCGAAAACTAGGTTTTCCCAATCTCTCACTAATTTTCTCTCTGCAAGAGCTCTAAACAGTCAACAATGGCAAAAAACGAAGGCGGACATTTCGTATCATCTTCCATCAAGTTCCGTCTCTCACCAAGTCAGACAAACTTTCCCGTTTTCCCAAGCCTCCCCTTCGCTCGCCAAGCCTTAGCTTTCAATCTACAGAAACACAAAACAATTTGTTCATAAATTTGTATCTTCTCTAACAAATCACAGAAAATTCGGTCATTTTCTCACCAAATCATCACTCCTTTGTTCGTCTTCATTGGCTCTTGCTAAGCCCGAATAGACGAATTTGAATGCGTCTGAAGGAAGAGAAAGTTATTCAAAGGGATATTCTTCAAGGAAAGAAGATCAAGAAAGGGTTTTAATTAGTGAGGTTTTTATTCGGAATAAAGATGGATAGGAACTTGAGAGAAAGGATCTTGCAGCTGAGGCGGAAAAGGCGTTGAAAGCGCGTCGTCCGAATTCAGCTTTAACGGTGCATGAGGTGCAGGAGGATGTTCACAGGATTATTGATAGTGGATACTTCTACTCGTGTATACCGGTTGCGGTTGATACACGGGATGGAATTCGGTTAGTTTTTCAGGTATCTTTGGTGTTAATTGTTGTCACATTGCGTGTTTGGATGGAAATGTAGGAGAGATGATCACTTAAAGATACTTGTGGGTGTGTTACTGCATTTGGTTGTGAGGTTATATTGTGGAGGTTACATTACTTAGATTGTTCAGACCTGTTTATTGTGTCCTAGATGATAACCATAAGTAAAGGAATTATTGCCAATAAGAAAAATTGGAGAAATTGCCAAGAAAGCAGTGACTAAAATCCATGTTAACAAAGGCATTCATCGTAGCCAAGTGGCTGGGGAGCTGTTGCCAAAAGGAGTCGGCTCAGCCCAGCTTGGCTTGCGCCATTACTTGAATTCTTGGTCAATTCACATGAGTCTTAATGAATTTGAGAGGAAAAAACTTGGGTTTGGACTAGAAAACAGTCATGGGAAAATGATGCACGTTCAAGGGAGTCAAGCATTTACTTGGGGAGTTTTGGTATTGGCTCCTGGAAAAAACTATTCATGTATGGGAGGCTAAGCTTTTACAGAAAGTTTCTCACCCTTCCCAAAGTGTTGGTTTGGCTTCTTAGTGCTTAAAGTTCTCTAAGATCCTGATCTAGTTATTTTTCCATTTCATTTTCGATGTTTTTTTTTTTCTCGTCATTTGTTCTCAGATTCGAGGGTGAGGACGTTTGTGGAAATGGTTGGGGTTTTCGGGTTGGGTTTTTCAGGTCCGATGTGCCCGAATTTCTTGATTCTTCTCCCTTCTTTTCTATTATGTAGTTAGTGTATCTGTTAGGCTTTGATTTTGGGGATTTTTGTTGGAGCTACGGTGGACATCTCAACTTGAAATTTGGAAATATGGAGTTTTTTTTTCCCCTTTAGTCTTCTTCTTGCAGCTTCTCTCTCTGTGTGTGAATTGAAACTTGTTTAGTTTGCTCTATGGTCAAAGAACCCATCCACTTTCCATTGGATTTTCTTTTCCAGGTGCTTCAGAAGTGATTGCAACTTTAACCAGAACGAAAATAGTGTCTAATGTGGTCTAGTTTTCTATGGCAGGTTGTTTGAGAGACAAAGATGGGAACTATTTGGAGAGGTCGTTTGAGCAAGGTTAATAGAAGCTAATGAATTGAGGTTTGTGATAGAAACTGTTTAACTTGATTTTGCTGTAAATCTTGTCCATACCTTCCGAATTAGGATGCATTTTGTAAGAACCAACTCAAACTTAGCTATAGGTTACTGATTATCTCATGTCTGTATGTTTACTTTTCCGGTTTGATATCTGTAGATCCGTATTCTTCTCAGGTCATATGTGATGATGATTTTCCTTATGCGCTTATTCATGGGTGAACACTTGATTGGCTCGATATCTTTTGCTTATGAATGCATTTGTTCTTTTCGCTAAATTTGCACGTACAGGGAAAGTGCACATACCATCTTTTTTCAGTAATTTTTGAAGGAGTCTCATCCTCATCATCAAGACCTTATCCCGATTAGGGGTAGGTATTTTGCTGAAGGAGTCTGATCAACCAAATTCTTCAATCTCTTGATCTATAACTGCTTTTCATGGATGAAGATGACTATGACATCATCAGGCAGTTCTGCAACAAATCCAAGTTTCCCTAAAAAACATGGTAGTAGTCAAATAGACTACAATGGTGTTCAGCTCACTAAGTTTCATTTAGATTGTTCTTATTTGCATTTTCCCTGGATGTTGTTAGAATCCAAGCTGACCATATTAGTGGAAGAACTGAAAAACCCTAAGGAGGGTGATCTTATCTATAGGAAGTGGGATTTTGAGAACCTCATGTCATGACTTCACTACACTATATGTTCTGATATATTACTGTTTTTGTGCAAAGCAAAATTGTACAGGAAAGTAGCTTGTGGTAAGATGTGGATGGAGGAATAGTATGTTTACAACTATCCATTGGAAGGAGATGAATCCCCCATGCTTCTAGTATGTAGTATCTGAAAGCCAAAAATATCTTGATAGGATTAGATAAGAGCTTGAGCTGTCATCGTCATCATCATCATCATCAAGACCTTATCCTAATAAGGGGTCGGTCACATGAACCATGTTCCTCCATTCCCCTCTATTAAGTACCATGGCTTCATTTAGTCCCAAAGTATTTAAATCTTTTCTCACCATTTCTATCCACGTTCTTTTGGGCCTTCCTCTTGCCCTTTTAGAACCTTCTACTTGCATTGCCTCATTCCTTCTAGCTAGTGTTGTTTTCTCTCTTTGTTAGACATGTCCCAACTCCGCCGATGCTGGTCCCAATCCCGGATAAAAAAGGAGGAGGGTTTCGCATTAGGAGCCATCCGGCAAGTAAAACCTTTTTAAAGAAGTCGAAGATGATTTTATTATTTTCTCTTCTTACTTGCAAATGAATATACATATGTGTATTAGTTTGTAAGTAAGAAGAGAAGATAATAAAAATCATCTTCAGCTTCTTCAAAGTATGGCAACCCGAACATGACATAAATTGTTCATTGACATTCCCTCAAGCTTTAGCTATATAGGATTAAATATTTGGTAAGAGACACCTTTCCTTCCTTTATGTCATTCCACAGCCGTATTATGGGAGAAACAAGCATGTCTTGTACAAAGCATACTGGAAGTAGTAAGGATCCATCTAAACTATCTTCCTTGTCCTCTAGTTCTACCTTTTAAGTTGGTGGTGGCACCGACAAGCTAAACTCAAAATGTAGTCATTGTGGGAAGATGGGGCACATAAACACTTATGTTGGGGGTTTTCATCCTATTTTATGATAGATGTCTAATGGATAGTTCTTAGACCACCCCTATTGAAGGAGTGAAGTCCCTATTGATAGACGACATTGTCTGACTGTTAATCTAGATCAAGTCATTTTGTTGATCACTAGAAGCATCTGGCAGCTGTATAGAGCCTGTAGACATTTTCATGGTCGGAGATCATTGGTCAGTTTTTGAGTACTCAAGCTATTGCACATCATACTTACGTTGTTCTCACATCTACCTTGGGGTAATTAGTTAGGGGCTTCAGACCCTATGACTGGTAAGACAGAGAATTTTCATATCTTTTGTCATGTCTTCACAAAGATAATGTTAAAATTACAGATGGATCCGTGAGATCTACGTTTTGAGAAGGGAAACCTCAAGGTCTCTGTCCTGAGTTTTATTTCATTTTGTTCTCTATGGTTCCTCCATTTTCTTCCATCAACGAGGCCAACTTGCCATTCTAGGAAGGATTAACATCTTTCTGAGCTAGAGCTCATAATCTAATCTATTTTCAGGCTCCAAAACTAGGGCCTATTTGACACGAGGAGCTTAGCCAAGATTGTGAATCATTTCTTTCTTCTTACACATTTTCTTTTGTAAAGCAACCTTCCTAGGTTAATAAGGGAATGTAATGAAGAGATTGAAAAGGATTTTCTCCAACTATCTTACCGAGGCCAAGTTTGCCTAAGGAGTCTCATTGATCTTCTATGCAGTTAAACTATGCAGTTTGAGTGACCTATGCCGGTTGTGACATTTCATAAATGGTGTGTACGCTATGTATTCCTTTCATGTACTTGCTTTCTAAAATATGGATCTGTCATGGTGCATAGCTCTAGTGTGTAATACAGTATGTAGTGCTGCAGTGTTCAATATGCATGTTGATGAGGTAGTATTTGTGCTTCATATCATCCTGCAACATGGATGGAGGTAGTATGGCTCTCTGACTATATGGTTTTCTTTCATTCAGTAGTTCTTTTCCTTCTAAATTCCTTCCTTTCAGCCTGTACCTTCTCTTTTCTATTTTTGTCGATTCTTGTTCTTTTTGCTTTCAGTCGGCATCATCAAAGCCTTAACCCGATTAGGGGTTGGCTTTCAGTATGAGGTTTATATTCTCAGATGCAATGCTTCTCATTGCACATTTATTGAATTTGGTGTCTTTTTCCTCAAATTGTTGCAAGGACAACTATATTGCATTGCAATTACTGGTATTTCAAATGAGTTTGTCTGTCAAAGTCTTTGCTTGAAATATGGCTTCAGCACACTTTCTTTTTCATTCCTCTCTCCAATATCTATGTTTCTTCCATTGAGAGTGGTCAGTCTGAAAACCGGGGTGATGAGAAGTGCATTTTCTCATTTTCTCAAATGATTAACTCACCATAATGAGCTCCACCGAAACTTAAAGTTACACATGTTGTAATCCCACAAGATCATAATCACCATCACCAAATATGCATTCCCGTCTTTGTTCATTATGTTAGATAACTTAGTGTAAGTGTTGCATTAATCATCACTTTGTGTTCATAGGGGGAGACTTCCCAAAGAAGGAAAATTAAAACAATCAAACAATCATCGACCATCACCATCTTGGTTTGTCTGTCGTCGTCTAGATCAGTGTTTTCAGTACCTTCCCAGATGCCAAACTGTTACGTAGCAGCAGCATATACCATATTGGCCAGCATTTGAATTACTGGAATTTTTAAAAATTAAAAGTTACAAAAACTTAAGAATAAATCTTAAAATAAAGGAAAATAGAACTACTAAATTATAAAATTTTCTGGTAACTCTGAGTACATTCTTAGATGATATAGAATCATTACATCAGCATATTATTTGCTTACTAGATATCAAACTAGGAGAAAGCATATGAATGGACAGGATGAAATTCATGGGCCCATTAAGTCAAACTAAGGTGCCTACTTGCCATGCAATCACATCAAAATAGCTAAGTTACCACTTTTGCCCCATTTAACGATTTCTACCATTCGCTTGCCGCCTATCCCACCCTAACATCACAGTAGCTATTCTAATGGCCTCCTGTCAAGAATCCCTCTCACCACATATCCCAAATCTTTCTTCTATCTCCTTATTCTCTTCACTACTTACACATCCCTCTGATTTGATACCTTCACCTTTCTGAACTTCATATCCTCTTCCAACTTGGTAAGGCTTCCTCTCTTCTTGGACTCGCTTGTCATCTGCTTGCTCCAGAAAATGGCACAAAGTTCCTGTCCATACAGCAAACAGAGAAGTTGCCTGTTTGGTTCTGTGAAATCTCTTTCTTTTTAGAGTAAGCCTGTGTCTTCTTAATGAGAGAGTTAGAGTGCTGATTTAGTTTTTGATTTGCCCTGCGACAGAGTTTCTATTGTGACAGTTGTTTGTTGCTCTGTTCACATGGGTTTTTGCTTCCTTGGGGTCTATCTTTGGAGTTTGTTTGCCTGTTGTAATTGTAATTGATCATTTCAATCTAATAATGACATTCAAAGGATAATGAAAACAATCAAACTATGATCAGCTTTGTATTCTAAGACATATCAGTTGGACTTGCCTTTTTGGGTTTGAATACCTTCTGGTATTCCATTATTTGACTGGTATTGGCCAGTATTTGACAGGAACAGTATTTGCGATGTTACCATACCTTTTTTACCATTACATAACAGTATTGACAACACTGGTCTAGATTGGTCGGCACGCAGACACGTGAATTCTTGTGAGAGAGTGTCACGTGGGAAGCTAAGACAAGAAGAGAAAAGGAGACAAAATATGAGGCAAGTAGGGATGTGTAATCAAAGTACAAATTCGAAAGAAAAGTAAATTAAGGGGAAGGATGACAGTCATAATGATTTTAGATCCTAATGTTGTCATTTGATGAATTCTACAAAAGCATGACAGGGCCTTTTTTTGTGTAGTCTTGAAGATTTAATGGGCATGACAGGCCTCTCCTTATCATGTGCTTTTAACACTTGTTTGGTTAGAAATCCATTTCCAATTGAACCTAATTTCTCTTGTTTGTTTTGACATGGAAAGCCAAATCCAGCTGGAATTTAGGTATGCGTGGTGATTAATTTCCATCATTTTAATTCTTGGGAAAGCCATTCAAATACTTGACAAGTAAGTGTGTTAATACTCTATTCTGAAATCTGGAACCTATATCAACTTGCTCTTTCTGCTTCCTTAGAACAGCAATGGAAAAAGAAGAAGAAGAAGAAGAAGAAGTCAATCTTCCATCTACTTCTTCCCCTCATATGACCATCATTTCCACACATTTAAGAATATTTCACGAAATCTTATGTGGAAGTATTGTACTTTTTATGCTCTTTTCTTCCCTTTGGATTCAAACATTGACAATGCTTAATCTATGAGTGACTTTTCTTGTACTTACAGAGCATGCAGGAGGATATGGAATGTTTGTCTGGCCATTTAGTGTTATTCTCACAGAGCATGTGTGGTAGCAAAGATCACACTTTATGAGTGCCTCAATAGTAGAGGTAAAAACAATATTTTTGCATTTTGTATTTTTATGCACTTATGGTAGTAGAATGTGTTGTTCGTTCATCTTTGTTTCTGAATTTCTATATTTTAGTTGAATTCTAAGTCATCTAAATAAACTCAATAAAAATAAGCTGAAATTCGACTTTATGCACACCAGTTGGCAACTTGTCATTCCTATTTTCAGTTAGATTCCTTTATCCATGATGTGACAGATGCTGAGACTATTATTAACCATCTAATTTGCATTCATTTTGAAGCAGCTAGGAGCTGGAACTTTGTTGCCTGGATTGGTATCTGCAAAAGTGGGTTCAGATGTCACACTGACTGACAACTCCAATAGGTATTACTTGTTTGATTTAGGGTTGCTTTTACATGCCATTTAGCTTGTACAATTTGATAATGTAACTGGTTGATCCAATATATAATGTTAAGAACTGTTTGTATGCATAAGTGTTTGGGTTTTGAGACAAGCTTGTGTGTGCAGTGAATATAGTCTATGTTGTAGCAGTGTACCAACAAGTTGGGTGGAGTCCTTGCTGAAGGAGACATCTAGAAAGGTTCTTTATATGTGGAGCAAACTCTATTCCTTACTGTAATTTTTTGTCTGCCATACCATTTCAATAGAACTTTCTTTAGCATATCAAGAAAAGTGAAAGAAAAATTACAGTGTTATTGAAAATAGAACACATACACAATTTATATTTGCTTTTACTCAGAACAAAAGGAAAAACCTTATCTTGTCAGTTTGTTCATATTCAAAGATATGCCAAGCAGCAGGGATGTCACCAATTCTCAAAAAACAATAGCAGTGATAACTTGGTTGGGATTTTGAGGGCTCAAAATGGTGAGTGATAGTTTCCTGAATTCAGTAGCTGTCGTAGGATGTTAGGATTGAGCTACCATTGAATATCTCAGTCCATAGTCCCCGGGAAACTTGAGGGATGCAATCCTTTTCACTTAGTTATCATTTTGATGTTTACGGAGTACAACCATTCTAAATAACGGGGATAAATATTACGATATCTCATCAATTCCATTCCACATGTATCCTTATGGTGGCTCATGTATCAGTTCTATTTTGGAATATGCATCACGTGTACATGTATATGTAGCACTTAGCTATAACAACATGAATCATAGTAAGTAATATTCAAAGAGATTCCCAGTTATTGTCAATTTGGCTTCTCCAAAGCATCATTTGACGCAGATCGGAAGCTACCCAAAAGCAAATAGATCACCAAGCATGTCGCTTTCTTTCTGTATTTACTAACATAAGCCGTCATCTTAAAAAAGAGTAACAATCGGAATCAGAATGTATGGCTTATGCTACTTTCTTTATAAAACATCACATGAATTTACTGGTTTCTTTAGTCTGAGGAGTTGAAACAAAAAGGGATATTGATCAATTACAGACTTTGCTTGAGTTTTTTATTGACAGCAACCATGAATTATGCCTCTTTTTCAGATTTACATCATAGCATGTGATACAAATATTATTAGTTGGTTGGCAAGAATGATAGTTTGAAGCTTGGAATTGCAGGTACTGGACAACATGAGAAGAACTTGTGACCTCAATAATCATGCGAGCATATATTTCTTGTGAAAATGTGACACCAGAAATGCGCACCATGATTTCTTAATCTTAGAATGTCATACTGAAGATCTTCCTTTTGGATCTTTCTTCATTAACTGTTCTTTTAATCTACTGTTTGGATTGCAGCTTTGATGAACTGGACTTTCTAATGATATCTGATGCAAACTTGGTTCAGCTCCATCCCTTGTGCAACTCGTGATGCGGTGATGAAAGAAAAAGAATAAAAGAGAGTAAAAAAAAAAGAAACTGGCAAACTGTGATATTTAATCAGACTTGTTGGAGGATGCCAACTGCATATTCCCTAAGGGAGATTTATTTCATCAAATGGAACATGAGAGCGAGCAATTTTTAGTTGAAAGCCACTGCAAGAGGTTTAGTGTAGTTTGCTCCATTTAATCTAAGTTACCAATGGCCTATCTCACTTGGGAGCCTTGGCTTTGAGCAGGAGGCTGAAGGAGCTAACAATGTAATATCAACGCCCTATCTTTTATGTGGAGGCTGTCGTCAAGGTTCTTATCAGTTTAGTGGTTTGAGATTTGATGCGTTTCAATTCTAGTAAATGAATGACTTTTGCTATACTTGAGCAAAGGCCTTGTAGTGTTGTAGCTCAATAAGGATCCTCCACCACTATAGATTGGGCTGCCAATTGGAATGGATTATTGCTATCCTAATCGAACTGAATGGATATGATATGGTTGAAAAATCCTATTTGTTGGTGGACACGGTAGTGATTTTTAATTTGTGCATTTTTTTGAATGGATACGAAGGGAGGGCTACTATTTGCGGATTAATTTACACTTGTTAGGACCCGATGAGTAAGAGGTGCGAACCTAAAAAACCAGGGCTTAATATGTTTGTATTGGAGAGAGAGAGGATATGAACATCAACGTGCCATGTTTTCCATTTCATTGCTTGTAATTACAGGTTTAAATAATTGAAACAGGTTGAACCAAAAAATGCATTATAAAAGAGGGACTTACGTCCGCAATGATATTTCTGCCCTCTTAATTTACGTAACGCTTCCCCTTGTTATTTTTTGTAGAGGAATGTTGTTACGGTGGGAGCCCTACAGCAAGCGCACCAGTTTACTTGATTAGAATCGACCATCTGATTTCTCTGGTTAATACCTTGAATGTCAAATATGAAAGATAGCTGAATAACCTTTACTTCCGAATGCATATCCTCTTACACATTAATTATACACTGTTTGGTAAACATATTTTCAACCCTCTGTATTATCACAGGTGTTGCAGTTTCATCTTTACTAAACCCTAGAGACAGTTGTGCGCAACTTATCATTATTATTATTTTTAACTGCAATCCAGATTTAATCTCTTACATAGTGTCACTGGTAAAAATCTAAATCTTAATTACCTGGTGAAAATTTCCATTCTAATGTAAAACAATCTAGATTTAATCCCTTACATAGTGTCACTGGTGCTTGATATCAGGTGAGCTGGATTGATGAGATGAGGTCTGGCCTGAAATGATTTGCGCTGAGTTGACATGACCCCACATCCATCTCAAGCACAACTAACAATGAGATTAGGAGATACCACTTCATCTTAAGCCAGCTCATGAACCACTAACAGTCATATAGCCCACTCATCTTATCTCAAGTCAGCTCACTCTATTTGAATTTTTCTGATTTACCATTGATTGATGTTAGTTTGGGTGTCAGTAGATGATAGGCCCATCACTCAAGGGAGCTTTTGCAACCAAGCAAGTAGTTCAAGACCTTTCTAAGTGTGTGCAATGAACTAAATCAATGCAGATCAGCTGATCAAACTCATTAAATTGCTTATATGTTTATGTTGTAGATCATGAGGAAGCAATGCACCCAGTCCTAGTCTAGTGCCGAACCAACCAACGATCGATTAGATCAAGACGTGTGACCAACAACAGACTAACTTCTATTTATAGAATTGTAAACAAGGTTGATGGGAATCAAGGAGCAGCAATCATGCCATCTAATATTAAGACAAGAACAACATGAAGCATCACGCCTATGGGGCCTTCTTTTAAGAGAGCCTAATGGCTAACTTCCTAGCTTTTGCCTTAAAAAGGGCAACCTGGTGCACGAAGCTCCAATATATGTAGGGTCTGGGGAAGATGCAGACCACAAAGGGCTTATAGTACACAATCTTTGACTTATATTTTTCAAGAGGCTATTTCCATACCTCAAACTTGTGACCAAACAGACAAGTCTATAGCCTGTTTAGCTTGTGGATATGACTTGAGAGACTTAAGCCGGTGTTCCTAGATCTATGGAACAAGGCTTGATTCTAGAAGGCATGTGTTCCTGGATCTATGGAACAAGGCCTGATTTTATGAAGAATCTTTATAAATATTTTAAATCATCTAAAGTAGTCTAGAATACTCTAGGAGAATGCTAGATCAATATAGAAAGAATAGAAGGGTTCTAGAATACGATCAGGATCATTATTGTATTGACAATTGGAATAGTTCTAGCCATCTATTGAGGAGGTGGATGGGGATGAGTATGTATAAATAGGGGTTAGCTCCTCATTTGTATTCAATTCAAACAATTCAGTTGTATCTCAAGCAAAGGTTAACAAGTTCTTTTTTAATAGAGTCTCTTTCTGAGTTCCTCTCATTGCTCTAATGAGTGAGTGAGTGCAGCCCTAGCAAGTAAGTGTAAGGATGACTTGTTCTTTGCCAAGGAGTTGCACACAAGTGCCAGACGGGTTTAACAAAGGTGAAACTGCGACCCTGTGACAAGTTGCTCATTAAAGAGCTTATGATTATATATTGTTCTTGATGATCAGTTTGCTTTGTCTTCCCTACAGTGGCATCTTAAAGAACTCAAATTATACAGGATTTTCAGGCATTTGTGGTGACTAAGAGTATTTCAAGCATTTTTGGAAGCTCTCTCTCTCTGAAATTGTCATTAGCTGGTCCCTGTTATTGGGTTTTGGTGCTGATAGATTAGACTCTATTAATATGTATGTTTTATAAGTTGGATAAGCCCATGAAGTTGTAAGGCTCTTTCTTGCATGCTATTAGTTATTTAATAATATTCTGGATCTATTTGTCCGCATAAGATAGAATGATATAATTAACCCTGTATACAAAAGTGGAGGATTCTGACCTCTATCATTCATCAATAGGAACTATTGACATATGATATACAAAAAGATTAATTAAGTACAAAATTACAAATTTTATTTGGTCTCACAAACACTAGTGAGTTTGAGGAAGATATAGCCTTACTTCAATTCAAATCGTGTCATATTGGCATCTCCCCTCATTGCTTAGTGGTGTGTGATGGCCAATTATAGCTAGCAACTTCATCTTCTAAGTTTGAGAAATTGAAAACCTATAGAAGTCCTCGACAAATGACAAAGGTCAATGGACTTGATCCACATTTGAAACATAATTCCTGAGGTAGAATAACAACTATTGGAATCATGTGCTAGTTTTCATCTCAATAAAATCTTCGCTTATTCATCCTAGCTGTAGTAACTAAAAGAATTACTAAGATAATTTGTACACTTGCATATGCAGTATCCTATCAAAGCTTTAGTAGTTAACCCTTGTCCCAAGATACAAGTCTTTGATAGCAATCATTTCCTCAACGACATCTCCCATCTCCATGCGCTCTCTTGGTGATTCTACGCAACATGATATGCCGACCTTAAACACCGCAATCAAGCAATCTTGCAATTTATTTCTCATGTTGACACTATGGCCGTTATTTTTGCTCCTGGATGTAGATTCAACATTTGCAAGCAATTGTGGATCTGCAATTTTCATTACTTGGTTTGGCAAAGCCATTTTGGTGAACTGATAGAGGTCAAGTCCATCTTTGAACATGTCATCGGTAGGTCTCTTTCCCGTGAAAATCTCTAGCAAAAGAATACCATAGCTATATACATCGCCTTGTGTGCTTGCCTTGCAACCCATCCCATATTCTACAATATACGGTTTCAACTTTTAGTAACATCATATACACATTTCAAAATAGGCATTATCATTAGTTGGGAAAGAAAGAATGATATCATGCCAACTCAAGCCTTATTATGGATTCATAATTATAAAAAATTATGTAAATTGATAGATAAAGTCATTTACCTGGAGCGACATATCCAATAGTTCCCTTTATTCTTGATGAGCTTGTTTTATCTTTGGAGCAATTATCCATGGCCTCAAAAAGTAACTTTGCTAGTCCAAAGTCACCAACATGTGCATTCATGTCATCATCAAAAAGTATGTTGCTTGGTTTTAGATCGCGATGAACAATTGGTACTTTTCCATGGTGATGAAGATAATGCAAGGAAGATGCAACGTCAGTAGCAATATTTACTCTTTCGACGAAGGTCAATTTTCTCACTAGACCTTGCTCACCTTCATTAGGATGTAACCACTTCTCAAGACTACCCTTTGGCATATACTCAAAGACTAGAGCTTTGAAATCATTGCCACTGAAATCAATGCTTGTGCAGGAAGTGATGATCTGAACAAGATTACGATGGCGAGCATTTCTTAGAGCCTCACATTCAGCGTTGAAGCTTACAAAAGCCCCATGTTGTTGAAGGTTGAGTACCTTCACTGCAATGATTTCTCTATTAATTTCTAGAGTTCCTTTATACACAGAACTATAACTTCCAACACCAATCAAATTTTCCAAGGAGAACCCATTAGTTGCTCTGTGCAGATCTGAATAAGAGACCCTTAACAATTGATGATCCGCAAAACACGTGGAAGGAGGCTTCTTTTTCAACTTTTTTTTCCACTGGAATGCAACAATGAAAAGTGCGGTCATAATCAGACAGAAAACCACAGTAAATGTTGCCATGCCTACCTTAAAAGCACGAGACCTTCCATGTTTTGTATAAATGCGGGTAGGGCATGCAGGCAACTGTAATTCTGAGATACCTCCACAAAGCTTGTTGTTTGCGTATATTGAAATTGCACTTGCATCTCTAAAGATCCCATCTTTTGGCACTTCACCCTCAAGATCATTAAAAGAGAGGTTCAATAGACGAATTCCTTTCAGATTGCTCAGGGATGAAGGAATGGTTCCTTGAAAGGAGTTGTGTTGCATGAAAAGGTATTCCATACTTAAACAATTGCTCAACATGCTTGGAATCTCCCCGGACAAGTTGTTGTAAGACATATCTAACGTCCCAAGCATTTTAAGGCTGCCAACTTCCGAAGGTAGTGATCCTGTGAAAGAATTATGTGACAAGTTGAGATATATTGAGAGAGCAGGAATGTTAAGAACTTCGTCTGGGATGTTGCCACTAAGCTTGTTGTTAGCAAGATCTAA
This sequence comes from Warburgia ugandensis, assembly GCA_035236585.1. Lineage (NCBI taxonomy): Eukaryota > Viridiplantae > Streptophyta > Magnoliopsida > Canellales > Canellaceae > Warburgia > Warburgia ugandensis. The sequence continues at coordinate 14,264,562 of CP141133.1, forward strand.
TCGTTGCATATTCCTACAATTGCCAAGACTTGCAGGAATTTTTCCTGTTAAATTATTGGACCCTAATGAGAGCAAGCCCAATCCTGTCAAGTTGCCTAGAGATGTTGGAATTTGTCCCTGAAGTCTGTTACCACCCAAGTACAAAGAGTATAATTTGTTAAGCTTACCAATTCCAATTGGAATAGTTCCTTCAATAAAATTTCCTTCCATGGATAAATCAGATAAGCCTATGAGATTTTCCAACCCCCGTGGGATCGTTCCAGATATTTGATTCTGACCTAAACTTAGGTAAGTTAGTTGGGTTGAGAAATTAGCCATTGCATTGGGCAATACACCTTTGAAGTTATTAAGCCTTAGTCGTAAGAATGATAGACGTGTGCAGTTAATCAAAGAATTGAGAAAAGCCAAGTCATTCGCTTCCTTCGTACCTCCCAGCTGATTTCCCCAAACTCTAAGATCGGAGAGACCTCGAAGGCTGCCCAAATTTAGAGGCACAGAACCTGTAAAACTGTTGCTACCAAAGTCAAGTATTGCAAGTCGCGAAGCATTGGGCAATGAACTTGGTATGGGTCCTCTAAATCGATTGCCACCTAAATAAAGCCCGTGTAAGTTTGGGAGAGTTGAGCCTAGATCGGGTGGAAGGCTCCCGTACATCCGGTTCTCTGTTACACAGAATACAGCAAGTGATGAGAGATTATAAAGATGGCTGGGAATTGTACCTGACAATGTATTCATATATAGGCCGAGAAATTTTAGCTTAACCAATCTTCCTATATCATAGGGGAGACTTCCTCTCAAACTATTTTCCCCCAATTCCAAGTGGGTGAGAGATGAAAGATTGCCTAGGGAAGGTAGGATGCTTCCTTTGAGCTTGTTATGTCTAAGATTTAACCAAGTGAGGCTCGAAAGTGACTGGAAATCACCAGGAATGACTCCAACAAGCTCATTGTACTTTAAATCAAGTACTTGAAGTTGGGTCGTCATGTTGGCTGGAATCTCTCCGTTATAGGAATTATTGCTCAGATCAACAAATCTCAATCGTGGAAGGCGAAAGACGGCTTGGGGGAGGTGGCCGTAGAAACTGTTGTTTTGGAGGCGAATTACCCTGAGAAAAGAGAGGTTTGCAATGGAAGGAGATGTTGGACCTACCAATCGTTGATGTGCAAGGTCCAATCTGGTGACCCTCTGACGATGACGATGGCCACAAGTGACTCCCTTCCACTGACAGAAATGGCGACTGTCGTTCCATGAGAACAAGGCATCGTTTGGGTCAGCAGTTATTTGATGCTTGAAGGCAAGCAAGGCAAGTCGATCGGTTTCATTTCCTAACAAGGTGGCAGATTGTACGGGCAGCAGCGAGAGGAAGAAGAAGAAGAAGAAATGGATGGAGGAGAAGAAGAGAGAATGATAGAAGAAAAACGAGGAAGAGCATAGAAGCAGCCGAGAATTGATATTATGAGGGGCACAAAGCGCCATTGGAATTAGGAGACTGAAGTGAAGGAGAGAGAAGCAAAGAGGGTGAGGAAGATTGCATGGCAGATGTATGTATTTATAGGCAAGAGAATCAGCTCAAGGGATAAAGATTTATGTACTCGCGTAACGTGTAGAATGTTTCGCAAGCAGTCTTAGGTGCCCATTTTTGTTCAATCTAGACCATCCACTTAGCAAATCTCGACTCGGATCTCTTATTCTACGGACCAGAATACTTTACTTAACCAGCCAATTACTGTTGGTAGTAGGCCCCATCTGGTCATCAAATAGATCGTTTCTTACGGTCTTTAATTTAATTGGCTGCTGCACGTATAAATGCACCCAATAATGGAGCGACTTTTTGTCATGTGGGCCCCTCCTGGATGGCCTTAACGGGTATCAGAAGTCTTGATTGATAGACTCGTGTAGTGTGGAGCGTGTTTCATGGGCTGTCTCTTCCGGGCTAATAATCAATCTGATTTTTAACTGATTAAATCATCACATGATCAATGGTTCAGATAAAGTAGATGTCTGTCTCATTCTTTTAAAAGATTAAGCCGAATAGATTACATTGAAGGTGGAGAGAATTATGGGAAGACCATAAATGCCTTCATTTGCCCTACACAAAGTGAGATTTATAATAATATTTTATTTATTTTATTGGTTATATTTAATCGAAAAGTGCATTTCTTTTAGAAAGTAAAAGTTGGAGAGGTAGCCATATGTTTTCAAATTGGGTAAGTTCTAAAGGAGCAGTTAATGGATGAAAGCAAAGTTTCAGTATGTACAATAAGAAGTCACCATCATCTGTTTCATTACCTAGCAAGTAGGAAATCGTGTGTCGTGGCCATGGGTCCCATTAATCGTACCCATTCAAACGTGGAAGACTAATCATGCCCCAAATTAGGTGAGTTCTAAAAGAGCAGTTAATGGATGAAAGCCAAGTTTCAGTATATACAATTAGAACTCACCATCATCTGTTTCATTACCTAGCAACTAGGAACTCGCGTTTCATGGCCGTGGGTCCCATTAATTGTACCCATTCAAACGTAGAAGACCAAGCAAAGACATCATATGTACAGCAGCACATGCCAGAAATTGTTGAGACTGATACAGCAAGGGTCTTTCTTGAGAGACCGGTGGCTGTTATTGCAACCTCCCAATTGCTTTTGATGACAACTACAATTGGACCCCTTATGTTTTATATCCACGGTAAAGGGGTGCTTTCGTGCAACGGTAAAAGTTGTTGTCGTGTGACCTTGAGGTCACTGGCATGGAATCAGCCTCTTACAAAAATGCAAGGTAAGGCTGCATACTTTAGATCCTTGTGGTCTGCCCCGTTCCCAGACCCTGCACATGTGTGAGCTTCATGCACTCGGGCTGCCATTTATGCTTTATATCCATGGTGAAGAAATTTTATAAAACATAAGAGAGAGATAGTTACCTGTGTGGTATGTTTGGATTAATGTACATTGCAGGCTAACTTATCTTAGCGAATACAGAAGATGCAATTGAAGTTCTCTCTCTCACTCTCTCTCTCTCCCCTATTGTCTGCCTATTTCAGTTTTATCTTGGTTGATTTTGTGATTTTATTCTGGCATCTATGGATCTTTTCAACTCGGGTATTTATGTTCTATTTGGATCAATGTACAGAATAGAGTTGTTGTCATGTGACCTTGAGGTCACGGGTTCAAGGCATGAAAACAGTCTCTTGCAAAATACAAGATAAGGCTGTATACTATTAACCCTTGTAATCCATCCCTTCCTCAGACCCTGCATATGCCGGAACTTCGTGCACTTGAGCTGCCTTTTTATTTGGATCAATGTATGAAATAAGTTTGGTCAAGCATTCCTAACCAATTAACGAAGGTCTATATGTAGCATTTGTTAAATGGAACTACTGCTAGATTGAACTGTTAGAACTATTGTTTTAAACTTCTATGACGACAAAGTCCTTCGTGATTGAATCATCCTTTTGGTTTTCTAACTATCCAATGTACTTCAGAAGGACCCAATCACTAGAACTAGTTTAAGTTAGATTGAAGGAAGCAGTATTGTTTGATGTAGATTGATTCTAAGCTTTGAATTGGTCTACGCTAATGGCTAGAACTAGGTTAGCCAAGGTGTTTCTGGCCTAAAGATATATAGAATCTTTTATGGATATTTTGAGACGTTAATCTATATTTCTTCTTCTTCTTCTTCTTTTTTGAACGATAGACACACAATTTTGTATTTGGATTGTTGCACAAAGTAGGCTAACTTTGTATGTTCTATTTGGATCAATGTATGAAATTGTACGAAGTAGAGTTGTCATCGTGTGACCTTGAGGTCACGGTTTTAAGACATGAAAATAGTCTCTTGCAAAATGCAAGGTAAGGTTGCATACTATTAACCCTTGTAGTATAATTATCCAACTTACACACTATAATAATGAGTATAGAATTGCCACCAGATAAATCATCACACAACTAATTTTTCCTCTTTCTTTTCATAAGAAAAATCAAGAATTTTCATGTCATCTTTCAAATCAGCAAGAGGAATACTAAGCCACGAGAAATCAAATGAACGGGTCAGATCATCCAAAAAAGAGGCCCATCAAACAGCAGTGGGTGATGGGGTTAGAACGCTTTGTTTTAGCATTCCTATTTGAGTCAAACTACCTAGCTAGGTATCAGAGGATCTGAAGAAGTATATTTTTGGGCCCACATGGAGAGATCTAGGTGTAAATATATACCTGTAAACTTGCAAGTCTTAACAACGGAACTACGTAGCTCTAGTCCTATGTCAAATGGATATTTTATTCGCACGTTATAATTACCAAGAACCAATATATGGTTCACAAATTCCTCGCAAGACCCTAAACATAGAGTTTTAGATGAATGGTCTAAGAATGTCCAATCAAAACAAAATTAGTATAGCAGGAGTAGGCTAGCCATTATATGCCAAATTAAAGGAATGGATCATTGTCAATGTGGCACATGTCAGCCCCAAAGGGCCTACTTCTTGCTGAGCAAGCAAATGCACTTTTTAAAAGCAATTTTCTTCCTCAGCAAAATCAAGTTAGGGGCAAATTTCTTTCTTTCTTTCTTTTCCTTTTACCAATTGAGTTCTTCTACCTAGGCACTAGAAAAGAATGCACCCGAAGTAGATCTAGGTTTGGGTGATCTAAACCATTCATCATGTGTTGCGTTCTCCATTTAGGCGGTAAATTGAAAATCATGCCCAACGGAGGAATCTAGATACTAGTTCTTTAAGTTAAAATTTTAACAAATATAATTTAAAAGAAATAAAATGCATAGCTAAATTTATTCAATTGATATAAAATTTGGTAGCTAACCAATCTAAGGCAGGACGAACATGATGAATGAATCCAATCACCATTTTACTTTTTTGAGATTCGACTCGTGGACAATTCCTAAGGTATGGAATTAGGGCATGATTTTGTAACATTAAGACGGCTAAGTCAAACAGGAAGAAGACTCATGAATCATGGCCGTCAAGGATTAGGTTTCATGGGTTGGGTGTGGACTTCGCAGCATCAGCCAAGGCCAACCCAAGCACTTTAAAATTATGCTTGAAATTGAATTATGCCAAAGACCCAAAAATTTTAGATCATGAAAGACTTTGGATCTTTGGGATAAGGATGAGGAAAAATATGTTTCAAACCTCTAATTTTAGTCATTTTTTTCAAAGATACCCTCAATTTGTGTAGTTGTCAATACTACTCACTAGACTCGAGACTTATTTTTTAAATCCATCAGGCACTGTTAAGAAAACTAACAATGTCAACTGCCTCCATGAATGGCAATTGGCCACCAACATTTCTATTAACTATCTTTTGCGAGTAGGAGTCCCCATGAGTGTGCACGCTCAAGAGAAGAAGTATGCCTCATTTTTCATGCATGTTTCAATATTTTTTGCAAAGCCTAACTCACTTGTCATGTTATGAACGGATTTGATAGGCTAGAAATCGACTTCCACGCTGGTCGGATATATTTAGCTTATGTTTCTTTATATGTAAAAAATAGCAACTATTCATTTTTGTATTTTGAGCATCATGAATGGCTTAGATTTGCAAAAAGAAAAAAAGAATGGTGTGGCAAGCATGAAAAATACTCCTTCCTCTCTTATTGAACATGTATAGTGAAGAGGACTATGATTATTATTTAAAACTTGAAGGACTTTTTCTGCCCATTCCTCTTGTCATTCTATAGTAGCCCTAGATCCCTAAATCCAAAAATTCTCCTTCAAGGCTTAGTTTGGAACAAGAACTTTTGGGTTTAGCTTCCACTTTTGGCCCATGTAATCCCCTTCTTTTTTGTGTTATTTAGAACCACGTCTTTGTTGTAGTTGGTCGTGCTTCTATTTGATGGGTTCGCTCTCCTCTAATATCGGATGGCTAAAGGAAAACAAAATCTATGTTTAATTTTGCTACGCATCTCCTGCATATTATGGATCTTATAATTTGAAGATTTTATAATGTAAAGACTTTTCACAAGCAATCCCGTAGCAAACTCTTCACTAAAAAGGGCAGCCCTGAAGCTCCCGCCTATTCAGGGTCCAGAGAAGGGGCGGACCATAAGGGGTCTAAAGTACACAGCCTTACCTTGCATTTTGCGGGAGGCTGTTTTCATGCCTTAAACCCATGACCTTAAGGTCACATGATGACAACTTTTACCGTTGCGTCAAGCCTCCTCTTCGTAGCAAACTCTTCACTATTAAGTTTTAATTTTTATATTAAGTGTGGCGACCGAGGTTTTTATAACACATTTTATAATACATTTTGTAAAGATAGGGCCCTTAGAGTAAAAAATTTTCGCAAACCAAAGCAGCGGAAATTCTTTTCTTTAGAATTTGTTTTGTAAAACCTAAGTCACCACTTCCTACATAACATAAGTAGAATTTTGTATAAGATAAAATTCCATTGAAGGAATATACTTTTATTAAACTTCAGGATCCATCCAGTGGTTCACAGTACACAGCCCATTGTATCCTTACAATACTTGTCCAAATATACAATCCAAATTACAAAGTTCAAAATTCAATACATGTTCTACTACAATGTTTCGAGGGATATACCCTGATTACTTATTCTTCAATTGTTCTTCAAGTCTTAAGCTCCTAAGTCTCCTTCTCTGTATCTGAGATATTGTAAACATTCAAACATTTACAATATCTCAGCAAGCTATGCTTGGTAGGGGATAAGAATGTAAGTTATTGACAGTATAATCTCAATATTCAAGTATCCCATAATTCGTTCTAAAACACATTCATTAATAACTATTAGTTATAAAGACATCTCATTTCCTTGTCATTTGTGTTCACCTTTATACAAGGACAAATCCATTAAAAATGTAAAAATAATCAAGCATCATTTCTATACAAAGCTGATCAACTCTTTTCATTATAAGAGATTTGTATTTCAGCCAGTTACTATACAAGGAATTTCCCTTCTTGGGAAAAATATTGGTAATATACAATTACCTGACATTTCATCATGTCATCCCCTAAGGCATTTCACTATGCCAATTTCATATGCATCATAGTGCAAAATAATCAAGGACTACTATGCTTGCAGTCTGATCCGTACAACGCGCCCGGATAACTGTTCAATAATCCACTTATACCATTCTCAGTGGAAATTACAATATCCATGTCCATATGGGAGGACCATGGCTGTCACAGTGGTGGCCTTCCCATAATTGCCCCACCCGACTTTTAGCCTTTCTTAGGCTTGGTATTCAATATCATCAAGTTTCAGAGAGTGGGTGGCCAAACCCTCTTAACTCTCCTAGCATAGCATCCCCAGGCTTATGCCTGTTTAAAACAAAACCACAAGCCTCCAAGCTTGTATGTAAAATAATACTTATAAATATCAGACTATCTGTCTGTTTAACTAGGGCTAGAATATTTTCTACTTTCCTATTCACTTAGGGTTGTTCTCAATTCTCAACTTAACCATTTAATACTTATTTTCCTCATCATTTGGTTGGATCATATTTCAATTTGAGGTATTTACCTTAATATATTGGTATCATACATGTCAATACTTCAAAACATAAGATCATGTATTAGACATGTATCTTCATGTAAAGGCATTCTTAATAATCCACCTACCTCAATAAGGTATTCTTACTCCTTGAAATCTGCCACAGTCTCGATCAACATATATCTGTCAAATCATATGTATAATGTCATTTTTGTAATCAAGGGTACATACTACATGGTCTTTTGATCATCCTTATGTAGGATGATCTGAATCTTTCTTCCTTGAATATCCTATATCCATGGGTTTAATATCATCTATACAAATACTATCTATATCATACATAACAATCTAATTTACATAGATGTTTCTTTTTCCTTATAGTTTTTGATCATACAAGATCTCATCTTGTTTGATCATCCTTATCTCACTTACTATTTTTATTAGGGTTAGATAATTTGCTATCTTTTTATGTTCTTATTATTATTCAACCAGTTAGTGTCTTACTTGGTTGAAGATAATTTATTTCTTCCTATCACTAGACAACTCCTCCTTATTTCGGGATGACCGGTACTTACCGGTTAAAGTACGCTCAAAAAGTGGTTAATACAACCCTCATGTAAGGAGGCGTTTAGACCTTTCTTACGTCAATGGGAGGTGAGGGAAAAGCACTTGGCTCTTGTATACCCCCTATAACCACAATGTTCAGAGTCCACTGGAGTGGTACTAGCTCAACCTTTGACAAGGTTCCTATGAGCTCTTTACTTTAAGTCCCTTCTCTAATTGATTTTAATTAATTTCCATGGATATGCACAATGTCATCCATGGATGTTCATTATTTTCCTATTTTGGGCCAAGGAAATGATAAATCATTCCTTATATTGTCCTACTAACTATAGCCCTTACTAAGTCAAAATCATTCATTCATCTTAGTTGTCCATGAATTTCTATATTTCATTAGTTTACATTTTTGGTGATTTATGCTCCTTATATCTTAACAATTACTTAACAATTGAATTAAATTTGACAATAAGTAAATCATCAACTTGAAAGCATAAATCAAATATAAATTTAACAACTATATACTAACATTCTTCCTATGAATATAACTTAAGCTAGTGAAATAAAACTAACATGATCCTAAGTTATGAAACACATCTTCTATCATAATGAAATCATATTTAAATCCTAATTTACACTAACATGATCCTAAGATAATCAAATCTACTAACAAATTACTCATTTAGGGCATATCATACTAAAATTTAAAGATTACACTATCATGCTTTCTAACTTAGAACATAAATCACATTTACACTTCTATATCCAATAAAAGACAATTAAAACTTAAAACATAAATCACATTTAAACTTATATATCCAATAAAAGACAATTAAAATAATTTTATTAAGATTATTATAAACCTTTAAATATGATCCAACCATTAGATCTTAGGTGTTTTCCTTTAGATTAAGGGTTTTAATTAACTTTAGGGCTTTTAATCCATTAAGATCCAAAAATCATATCCACTTGATTTTGTCACATTTCATCCATGATCTAACTGGATTCCATCATAATATCATCCCTTTAATCCATCCCAAGGATCTGATCATACTTGATCTCATTGATCAAGTGGGTCCCTTTGTATTTTTTTTGTTTTTATTTTAGGGTTTTTCTACCATAAAGGGTAGATCCCCTATTTTATCCAAGATCTGTCCAAATTAACCATAGATATTACTTTATTATATTATTATATCATCACTAAAATAAATTTCCAAGATCTGATCACCTCAGATCTTGAAGATCTTAGAAATTGGACACTTATTTCCAAAATATAGAAAAATACAGAAAAATACAGAAATAAATTTTAGAAATATTATGAGTTCATTAGAAACTAGACATTACAAGCTTTCCATAGCTTCTTTCTGATCTCAATTTGGAGTTCATATGACTCCACAATCTTAAATTGAAGTTTTCAGCCATTCCTAGGGTCTAGATTTGATCTGGGCCCACAAGAATTAATCTCTCTCAATTGAGGGTCCAAACCTTGTTAGATTTTCTTGAAAATTGTATCCTAGGGGTTTTTGACCCTCTTGGATTGATTGGAAAGCTCAGAATTTCAATCTGAGCTCTCTATCACCATAATTTGAAGGGGCTGGTATTTACTTTATTTTTACCATTTTTCATTCAAATTAAATTACAGAAAAATAAAAATTACACTAAAACATAATAAATATGAATGGGAAGTAATTCCACCTACCTGATTTGAGAAAAACAATATAATTGATGCCCAATTTGAGAGAATTACCGGTTGATGATAATATAGCCCCATTATCCACCTTTTTGTGATTTTCTGTTGTTGGAACCGTTGGATCTTGAAATTGATTTGGGAATTTTGTATATACTGTAGTATAGGATGTTATGGATGGTGTAATTGATGAGATTCTTCCTGGAACGGAGTGCCTAATTGAATTTAGGTCTCTTGTTCCAATTAGAAAGAGGAGAGAGAAATAAGGAAAAGAGAGTTTGGGGAGGGATGAAGGGGAATTTGGGGCTGAAATTCTAGGGAAGGTTTGGAAATTTCGTGGTTAAGGTTGTGAAAATTTTTGGAAATTTTTGGGACATATTTATAGCCAAATTTGAATTTTTTATCATTTCTTTTGATAAGATATTTTATTACTTTAGAATTTTTAATTACTAATGCATTCTCCACTCCCACTACAATCTCCACTACCAGCAATAATGCATTGAGCAATTATTGGTGCTTCTAGAACCTTGGCCCACTTTGTGGGCCCCACTTTTATGTGAAAAGACCTTTTTGCCCTTTTTAACTCTAAAATTGGAGAATAATAGGCAATATTTGTCCGAACTCAGAATCGAGCGTACTTAGTGGCGTTGGAATCGTATTTCTAAGTACTTCATGAATATTGAGGTCTTATTTCTTGGATATGGGATATGGGTAAAATTACCATTTTACCCCCAAATGGAAAAATTAAGAAATTTTCATTTTAACTCAGAATTGAACGTACTTAATGTTGTTTCGATCAGTTTTCCAAGTACATCCATAATTTTTATTTTTATTTTTTAATTTTTAATTTAATCTCTATAAAAAGAGAATTTTCAATAACCTAATATTCCAACCCAGAATTTCTAAAAATTCAAAATTTATTAATTTTTCTTAATAATTTTACAAATATTCTTGGTCATTACATTAAGAACCTAACTTTTGCATTGATAAGGAATGCTGCCAGTTTGCTTGAACAGAATCGGCCATCTGATTTCTCTGGTGAATGCCTTGTATGTCAAATATGAAAGATAGCTGAATAACCTTAAGATCCGAATGCTTATCCTCTTACACATTAATTATGGACCGTTTGGTAAACATATTTTAGTTGAAAGCCACTGCAAGAGGTTTAGTGCAGTTTGCTCCATTTAATCTAAGTTACTAGTGGCATGTCTTACTTCGGAGCCTTGGCTTTGAGCAGGAGGTTGAAAGAGCTAACAATGCAATATCAACGCCCCATCTTTTATGTGGAGGCTGTCATCAAGGTTCTTCTCAGTTTAGTGGTTTGAGATTTGATGCGTTTCAATTCTAGTAAATGAATGACTTTAAGACCTTGTGGTATTGTAGCCCAAGAAGGAGCCTCTACCATTGCAGGTAGGGCTGCCAATTAGAACGGATTCTTTGCTATCCGAATCGAACTGAATGGATAGGATATGGTTGAAAAATCCTATTTTTTGATGGACACAAAAGTGATTTTTAATTTGTGATTTTTTTGAATAGATACAGAGTGAGGGCTACTATTCGCGAATTATTCGGTTTGAAATCTAACTTTTATAATACTAAAATAACTTAAATTGTTTGTTGAACTATAATATTAGTTAGAATGATTGGATATTAGGTATTTTGTTCATAGTTGGGAGATCTCGTAAATGGTGTCATATATTTATACACCATTTATATGCTAGTCATCAGTGATAAAATATAGGAATCTAGTCCTATGAGATTTCTATTTACTTATTGACCAAACTTATGAATAAAATCCAAGATCAAATTCTCTTTACTAGAGCTTGAATATCTATGGAGTTATTGCCCTGTAAACAAGTTCTTTTAGTTGTTTATGGGGTAGTGTTTGATTGCTTTTGTATTATAACTATTGTTATCTTTTACTAGTACCTTGTGACAACTGAGAACAACTGATGAGAATACTAAGCTAATATTTAGCAACTTCATCATCAAGACCTTATCCCACTTGGGGGTCATAACAAGACTCATGTGACCGACCCCTAATCGCTATAACGTCTTGATGATGATGATGATGAAGTTGCTGAATCATTAACTTAGCATTCTCATCAGTTGCTTTTTTTTGTGACAAGGTACTAGCATTCGCCTTTCCTGCTTCAACAACTCCTGTTTTGTAATATAGAACTTAGTAGTTGTAATGTACACATGTTATGCCAAAAATTCTGAACTGTACTTTGTTGTAGTCTGTTGTTGATAGATTCTATTCAATTTTTTCCTTTTCTAGATAGGCAACAACTTAGTTTTCCAAAGCCTTTTTATTTGCACTTTTTCAATTTATTTAAATTTTGTACTACAGCCAAGCAGCCAAGAAAGATAACTAATGGTCTATATCCATTCTAACCTCATCCTTAATGATGTGGAGAAATTAAGAAACTTTTTAATAATGGCTTGCCGCGAATGAACATACTAACAATTCGATTCGTGGATGCTTTGTTGATGAATGGTTTGGGATGCTTAATTGTTAGATTAATTGTCTTGCTTTCTAAAAACGATTAGCTAAACAGAATGGAATGGATAATTTGCTATCTGAGCCGAACTGAATGATATGGAATGAACTTTGAATATCTGAACTGCTATTCGAATAGTATTGAAAACAATGATATTTATTGGAATGGATGCGAAATAATGACATCCGAACCATAGGTCAACTGTTTGAGCCCATTTGTCACTGTGTGCACGACAATTAGAAAACAACACAAATATATTTGTTGCACTTCTCTTTGTTCGTGGGGCATAGTTAGGTACCCCTTGAAACAATCCCTAGTCTTGTACACATGTTTTTATATGTAAACTTGACTACTTGCATGTCATATCGTTGGTCATGCGTATCATCTTTGGGCGTCTAAAACTTGCCTTTTGTCTCTCATGAACAGCTGCTTGTCTCTTGGTAATTAGATTGCCAGAGACAAGGACTAGCATCCCATTTTTCTGGCAGGCATCCAACCTTTTCCTGCCAGAAAAATGGTGGAGATCATAATTACTGGTATGACTTCATTAAGGGGCATTGCAAAGTTGATTCAACTCAAGATACTATTGGGTTAAGCTTAGTAAGTATGGCGGGGTGGTATGGTTATGTGTGCGCTTGTTTATGTTACTTTCTTTTTAAAACTATTTATCCAGTCTTTAAATTTGAGTGATAATAGTTGCTGGTACACTGAGAAAGTTTGGGATAGCCACAAAAAGGCTAGTAGAATCCTTCTCAGCATGAAGCCCAAAGGAAAATGACAGGATGCCTTGATGCTCATTGGGAAAATGATATTACCGCCCTCTACTGGACATATTCCAGCCACCTTTGTGATTTTCTGGGTATTTAGCTTCACAACAGGTTAATTTTCATGGTTTCAAAGTCCAGAAGTAAGCCATAAATATCCAAGAAACCAACCAAAAGCAGGAATATGTTAAGTAGAGGGGGAGGCAATATCATTTTCCCACTCATTTGCCAATGAACGGCATTCCTCTTGCAAATTTTTGCTGATAAAGCACCACTGTTCACTAAAAAATACAATAAGAAGCATAGGCATTTCTGTGCCAAGTCTTTTACTGTAGTGGGGCATTAAAGCCTCTCAAGTCTAGAGGGGATTTCCTCATCTTTAGAGGTTTCACTACCATTATGTTAATAACAGGTAGTAATTGATGTTGAAATCATCGTGAGTTGATTCAAGTGGATGTTGTTGTAAATAGTCTTCTCCTTTTGAGTGATCATGGTGACTTGGTTAAAAGATACTTTAAATCGCACAAGTACTACCTCTAATTTATTGGAGTTGTCAGTTAGTATGACATCTGGAACCACTTTTGCAACTAACCAATCCAGGCAACGAAGTTCCATCTCCTAGGTGCTCTAAAACGAATGCAAATCAGATGGTTCATAACAGTCTCTGCGTCTGTCAAGTCATGGATAAATAAACTAACAAGAAATGGAAATCACAAGTTACCCAACACGTGCATATAGTCAAATTTCAGCTTATTCAAACGGCTTAGAATTCAATTCAAAAGATGGAAAAATTCAGCAAGAAGGATACTACATGGCCAGACAAACATTCCACTATCCTCTTGCATGTTCTGTATGTACAACAGAATTCATTCATAGGTTGACTTTCCATAGCTGCTGCTTGAAGTCTTAAGGAAGATGCTTAACCAATGTTTGAATTCAAAGGTAAGAAAGAAAGCAGCACAAAAAGCACAATGATTCCCCACAAGATTTCATTGATGCTCTTAAGACAAAATAAAAGTGGCATCTGCAGGTTGATTTTCCACTACCTGCATATTTGTACTAAGGAAAACTGTAATAGCTCGACGCGGGTTTGATCATTTCTGCAAGATTTCGAGAATGGAGACGGCTAAAAGGAGGGGAGTGTGAGCGAAGTAACTACCTCGATGATGGTGTCGTGACGAAGGCATCTTTGAAACCTGATTTTCTGATGTAATCTATATTATATATAAAGCAAACTCCCCTTATATGTTTGTTGATGAATTTACCAAGCAGAAGGGTATTTTCTATGTATGTAGTCTTTGGCCTTCCGACAAATATCCAACCTACAGGCAAGAGAAAGAACCAGCCACCCAACGTAGATTGCTTATTTAGTGCTTGTGCTAAGGGTGATTAAACTAAACGATCTTTGAAGTCAGGTCCCCTTCCCGTTGTATTTGCTTCTTCTGACATTTTAAGAGTAGGCAGAAGGAAGGGTATCCAATTGAATGTGGGGAGAGGATGGAGAGTCGACTTTTACCGACGGAAATTTTCTGCCGTAAAAGTAAAGAATTGTTTGATAGGCTTACCGGCGGTATTACTGCCGCTAAAAGTAAGGCACCGTCAAATTTTTTTTTATAAATCCCACTGCCGCTAAAAGTAAAGATATCATCAAATATATTTTCTTAATCTACATGAGCACATGCACGTGTCATGACTTGTGTGCGAAAACGGTGGTCATAGACGAAAGATCCACTTCCTGTTTGTTTTCTTCTCTTCTTCTTCTTCCATTGTCGTTTAGAGGAAGCAGGAACAATAATTCGATGCAGATTTGCGGATTTCAGAATCAAGTGTGGTGGAACTAGAAATAATTTTCTGACAAATAAATTTTTAAAGAAATTATTTTGGCGCTAATCTGAAGTATAAGGAATGAAAATAGCCTCTTACAAAATGCATGGTAAAACTGCACACCTTATGCCTGTATGGTTCGCTCCTTTTCTAAATCGTGCATATGTCGGAGGTTTGTACACCGGGCTCATGCTAGCCTATCGGGTAATGTAGGGTACGCGTATTGTTTGATCTCTAACTGTTTGATTAATTTACACTTGTGTGAACCTAAAAAACAAAGGCTGAAGATATGCCATGCCAGAGGGACTTTTATGTCCGCAATGATATTTCTGCCCTCTTAATTAACGTAACGCTTTTCCTTTCTTGGGTGATCCTACAGCAAGCGCAACAGTTTGGCATGATGGACCCCACCTTTGCTTGATCATAATCGTCCATCTGATTTCTCTGGCGGATGTCTTATTTGTCAACGGTCCATATGCTTTCAATCTTCAGTATTTTTTGACCAATAGACATCCAAGGATGGCCGATCAGTAATTGGAATAAGGTCTTCCTGGCGATGATGATAAGTCATCCAGGGATAGATAGCGGACCCGCAATTGGAATAAAGTCTTGATGATGATGATGATGAGTCATTCAAGGATAAATCAGATGGACGGTTCTGGATCAAGGATCATCATGCCAAGATAAGGCACTCAATAACAAGCTACATACTGCGCACAATATACCATCATTCCTCGTTTTGGTGCTTAAATTGCTGTGAAAGCTTTTTAAAGTCAAAACCTAAAGCGTACAAGCCAAGAAAACTATGAAAGGGGCAAGGCTATGTCAATTGAGAGGGGTGCCAACATCATTTCCTTTCTATACAAAGGATAACCCAAGTGCACAATCTCCTATGTAGGCAGGGTCTGGGAAAGGACGGACCACAAGGATCAATAATGCAGCTTTATTTTACTCGCCTTCGTCATTTTCCTTTCCATGTGAGTTAAAATTACAAAAAGGCAGCAGTGTAAATTTAATAATTCAAAAAAGCATAGCGAAAAAACCACCTATTTTGGGAATGTCAATGGACTTTGGAGAGTCACGATCTTATGAGATTTGAATGTCACGTAAAAGTCACGTACTTTTAAAGGTGTCGATAGACTTGGGCATTTCGACAGACAGTAA
The DNA here is from genome assembly GCA_035236585.1 of Warburgia ugandensis. Lineage (NCBI taxonomy): Eukaryota > Viridiplantae > Streptophyta > Magnoliopsida > Canellales > Canellaceae > Warburgia > Warburgia ugandensis. The sequence continues at coordinate 14,280,522 of CP141133.1, forward strand.
CGATTTGATCAAATTCGGACATGACAGGGATATATAAAATAATCCAATGGACCATATTGGATTGCAATTAGGATCTAATGTTTGAATGGACTGGATCAAGACGATTCCCTAAAATCTTTTAGATAGTCTCTAACTCTATATATATATATATATATTTTTTTTAAGAATAGTGAAGTATTCTTATTTAATTATACCTAAGCATTTTAGACGTTATTTTTTAAAAAAAAAATTGATATGTTTACTAAACTCTAAACGCTTCTATCCAAATACAAAATCTTTGAAAAAGTTTAACTTTCTCTCCAATTTAGTATATATGTCTAAATTTCATATAATTATTTAAAATAATTGTATGTCATGTCTAACAATATTTGTTTCATCTGTCTTAACGTTCCTTATTTATTTTTTTTACGTAGCTTTAGCTGCTTAAAATATTCGAACAAAAATTATGCCTTTAACTGTGATGACAGTAGTCCATAATTTTAATTTTAGTTTTGAATTTAGAAGAATGTGAATTAAGAAATCAAAATTATAATCCAAGGAATTATCCGAGTAAGACTCCAACTTATTTAGATATGGGTAGATCATGACCGTGACAATGGTGGATCCGATCTATATCAGGGCCGTTGAGAGCCTTGCCTAGCTAAAATTTAGTTCTCAAATGGACATAAGTAAACTTAAAAGTACTGCGTTTGGTTTATCAATGGTGGGCTCATCCAAGATCGTGTTATTTTGAGACAGCGATCCATGCCGAGGCCGTTGAATGATCGGTTCAAATGCGCCTCTTGTGCGACGTCCATCGAATCTGCACTGGGAAACATGAAAGGAATTGAAAGTGTCATGGTATCACCTCTTCAAGGCCAAGCAGTCGTCAGATATAAACCAGAATTCATCAATGTAAGCTGCCCATGCCCTTTTCTCTAGAGCATAGGTTTATGTTTAATCCTTACAGGATGATCTGATAAGAGCAGGCTATGACATTGCAGAGACATCTTGTTTTTCCCCTTTCTCCTTAAACTCACTGGTGAAACGTATTTGCATAGTCCATGACTATATTATCAAATATTAAAGAACTAAAATGATGATTGATGAGGCAAAACTTCTCAACATTGCAGTGACAGATCCCCTTTTCTTTTCTCCTGTAACCCAACGTAATTCTACAATTCATGTCTGCTTATGTCATATAACTAAGAAGTAACACGAGCTCGTTTTTTCCAGTAATAGTTTGATGTCACGTCTACTTTCAATTGAATTTCTTGTACCCCATGTGTCAGCTATCTAAATTATATTGAAGTATGAGTAGACCATGCTTCTTTTGTTATTTTCTGTGAGATTCCTTCACCATGTTTATTGCTTCCAACTAGTGGTATTCTAGAGTTTGATGGTGTACGCATTGTTGACTATATTTCAATCGACTTGCTACCCATCAGGCATTTGCAAAACAGAAGACTAGCCCAAAAGATTTGAATCCAAGATGTTAAAACCATAAGCTGTTGCTACTTCATATTGGCAAAGGGAATATCAACATTTACAAAAGAAATGATACAGAAGGGGAGCCTTGGCACAACGGTAAAAGTTGTAGTCATATGACCTTGAGGTCACAGGTTCTCAAGGTGTGGAAACAGCCTCTTGCAAAATGCAAGGTAAGGCTATGTACTTTAGGCGCTTGTGGTCTGCCCATTCCCTGAATCCCACATAGGTGGGAGCTTCGGCTGCCCTTTTTACAAAAGAAATGATATGTCAAAATTTGGAATTCTAGGTTGCCACCTCCTTTATTGGAACCTGTACAGACTGAAAATTACCCTTATACCTTTTTCTGCTTGAAACCTTTATCCTTTTCAATGTTTATGCTCCTTATTCGAAATACAGTCTGAAACCTTCATCAGTTACCACTTCAGTCAATAAGCACGCCTCGGGGCTTGTTTCATAATCTTTCATTTGAAATACTTATTCTTTCTACAGTTCTATTATTAATATTTTGTCGGTGTTGGGATAATGGTGGCCTATGCAGAGGACTCATTTCTGGTATTTGATTCAAATTTAATTGGTGCATGTGATTTGTAAATATGATATGTTTTATTTTTCTGGTTATTGTTTCACGTACTGTGTACTGACAATGAATTGAATTTTCTCACATGCATAAACTTCCCCCAGCTGTGCCTCATTCATGTTCGTGTGTTGATGAAACTAAACTGCATCACATATCCAACCTTGTGTGTAGTTATCGTTGCATTATGCGTATCCTAGGTACTGAGTTTGCTGATCATCATGTATGGATATTAATTTCTCGCAAATTTCGAGGCTTTTAAACTTGTCAATTGTCAATTTTCCAGTGTGATAAATACTTCTCTTTTGGTTTCTTTGAAGAGGAAATATTCACCCTTAATCTGTTGATCAGGCAAGAACGATCAAAGATGCCATAGACTATTTTGTAAACCAAATTGTAAACCAATCTACACATGTTTACAATATTCAGAAATTAAGTGGAAGCAAAATTTAAACTGTTAGGAACTTACCTCCGGCCATTAGCAATTTTCTAGATAATAGATTTGATGCAGGTTTTCTTCAAGGAATCTTCTGATTCTTCAGCAGTGTTTGATGATGGAGAACAGGATACATCTGCTTGAATCAGGGACCCCTTAAGAGATGGAGGTTAATGGCAGTTATCCTTCCATCAAGGATAACTGCCATGGGCAGTTATGATGCATGCGTTGGAATTTTTTGAATTCAAATGTTAAGGACCACAAACAATTTTCTAACATATTTGGGCTATGAGGTTGATGATTTTCCTGAACAAGATATAGCTGTTTGTCGCCTTCGAATTAAGGGAATGGCATGCACTAGCTGCTCTGAATGCGTAGAACGTGCGCTTCTGATGGTTGATGGAGTGAAAAAAGCTGTCGTGGGTCTTGCACTTGAAGAAGCAAAGATCCATTTCAATCCTGATATGACTGATTCTGATCACCTGATCCAAGCCATTGAAGGTGCAGGATTTGATGCTGATCTTATTAGCTCTGGGGATGAAATGAACAAAGTGCATCTAAAACTGGAAGGCCTCAATTCTCCTGAAGATGCCATCATCATCCAATCCAGCCTTGAGTCAGTAAGGGGTGTGAATCATGTTGAAATGGATGCTGCAGGTGGCAAAGTAACAATAATCTATGACCCAGATCTCACTGGTCCTAGGTCTCTTATACAATGCATTCAACAAGCTAGTAGTGCTCCAAACTTCTCCCATGCAAGCTTATACACACCCCCAAGACGAAGAGAAACAGAACGGCAACCCGAGATTCAGGTGTACCGTTACCAATTCCTTTGGAGTTGCCTGTTTTCAGTACCGGTATTTCTTTTCTCCATGGTACTCCCCATGCTTCCTCCTTATGGCAGCTGGTTGAACAGTAAGCTTTACAATATGCTCACAATTGGAATGCTCTTGAGATGCATCCTTTGTACACCTGTACAGTTCATAATTGGCCAAAGGTATGATATTGGATGTCCCATTATTGCTGTTGCAACTGATATTGGTGCCATTTGTTGTTGCTGTTAAAATGTGATTGGTATTGCTAAGGCCCTGGTTTTTAGAAAATTTTGGGCTTCAATCATGAGCAATGTTCTCACTGATATTTTGCTGTCTAAAAGTGAACTGTAGAACTGTTCCAAGCCCCACAATAACGTTTTTTGTGGCGAAATTTCTCACCAGTTTGAATTTTCATTTTGTTAGTGGTTCTCATGAAACATACATGAAGCAGAAAACAGAGGCAAGACAAAAGTGAAGGGAGAAATTTTGTGGATCTGAACGTAGAGTTATGACTGCAAGTTTATGGGCTAAATTACATATAAATGAAATCGAAATCTAAAGTAGCTTTGGACACACTACATACTAAATGCATGTGTGTTGTGAAATCTTGCTCTTAAGCTCATGCTTATTGCCTGTGATATTTAACTTGTTAACTAATAGGCATCTTTCTCCGCATTTTGACTTTTTTAAATGAGTTTTCAGCTTCTCCTGAACTTGAGATTAACCTGTATATACTTCTCTATCTTCGCCAAATACGGGGAAATGCAAATCCACCTGGATGTCCTTGGTTCTTGTGTGAAGAACTGATTTTGTAATATCTTGGTTGCATTGATGTCACTAGATAAAACACCTAGCTTCAAGCAAGTTCATGAAACAATGTCTAATTCAGAAAATATTAAAAGCAGGCAAGATATTGCTTGTAACCTGATTGAGCTACGGTCCGGTGCTAATACTTCTCCATGAAACTAACCATATTAATCAAATACAAAAGCTTGTTAGTTATCTCCTTGTATCCGGCCTGCTGAAACTGAGTAGAGGAACTGCTATACATGCATCCTGCTCTTTGTCATAGGTATCTGCGACTAATTTAACTTTTATGTAATTCAAAATTGTCTTCAGTAACAAAACGTGTTGCTCTTAGGCTCGTGCCTATGCTGTCATACCTGAATCAGTGCATGCATTGCTGTTGACCATTTAGCCCCTTTAGGTAAGGTGGATGTTCTGTTCTCTCCTTCACCAGCAATTTTCTGGTTATAAATCAGTGGTGGATTTACTGGTTAGAGTTGATCATGCCAGACTTAAGAGGATCGAACACATTCGTTTTGAGTCATTGGTACTGCTTCCTGTTTATTTGAATTCAACACATTGTAATCACCATAAACCCTTCAGATTTTTCATGTCAAAGTCCTCTATGTACCCTTTTATTCTTTTTATTTCCTCAATATCACTTCTCTATTATGCTATCCGCATGTACTAAACATACTATACCCGACTGTGTCTAGTAATGAGGTATTTGACATACTCTTTTCATACAAGCACCGCCTCAACACATTTGTCTCTCAAGCCAAGCTCATGAAGCTTAGTTGCCCCCATGTATCATCAACATGCCAAGTTGCTTAAATCTTTTATTTCATACTATGTTTGATCCCAGATCACCTCTTCTTTCGAGATGTCCATCTAGAGGGCCACATTCTTGACATCTACTAGTGAGGAGCATCAAATCCTGTTGGCTAAGCAATGACCACATGAACAGTCATTCTTCTCTGTAAAGCAAATGTTTCGTTGTAGCCTAATCCATGTTGTTAGAAAAAAAAAGCTATGACTCTAGCTCCTATCTATCATATGTATCATCTGATATACAAACCTATATTCCGGCCAGTGGTGTGGAAATGTCCCGATCATTTGTTGTATACAATGCTATTGGTACTGCCTTAAGAAAAGAGAGGAGGTTCATTGATATGAGCTGCCAATTCTTGTTTCTGTATTGTCTACCTATAGAAAATATTTCCCTGGAATAAGGCCAGGCCTATGAGTAGTGGCTGTGTTATCCGTGGATGACCCGTGTTTGTCAACTATTGTTCTCAGTTGTGTCTACCCACCATGCAAACACTCAATAGAAGGGTGGTCATAGAATCTGCCTTACTTCAAATGAAACATGGCTTGATATTAGAATTTTCCTTGAAAGAGAAACCAGTGAGTCAGGGTTGCAGCAATGGAAGTTCACATTGTTGCTGTGGAAGGCTTCTTTGACTGAAGAGCAAGGATATCCAGATAGCATAAACAACCACATGGAAAGAATGTGTAATCCAGCTTATGTGTAGTGCTGTAAACAGTCTTATGAACAGGAGGGGTATATGGGATTTTGTTTATCGTTCTGTCCATAAGTACATTAGAGCTCTGGAGTATAACATAGTAGGACCTTTCTACATCAGTGATATGTAACATTACTGAACTGAAACAGTGTGGGAAATCTATATGGAAGTCTGCTGGAGAAGTTCTTCTGCTGACAGATGCTCAGAGCACTGAAATAAAATGTCATAAGAAATTCTGCCTTGGAGATGGGATGCTTCAGAAAACTTGAATAAATCTCATAAGAAGTGCTTCCTTGGTGATGTGAAAGTGCTTCATTCAGGAATACCACGCTGAGATAGTTTATGAAGTGTAGAAAACTCTGCACGTTGTTGCTAGGATGGCGAAAGTCTTGAGATCCGTGACAGGTGTATTGCTTTCCACAATCACTCTGTAGGTGCTTAATTCATGTAACATAAATAATACAGAAAGTAAAGGTAAAAGAAAATGGGGTTTAATTTTAAAAACTGAAAACCTAGAATGGTTTGTAAAGTCATCAAAACAGTAAGACAAAAACATTTTGGTTTAAGGCCAAATTTGTTCACTGCTACCTGTAAAAAGTACTTGAAGCATATGGAAGATATGAGAATAAGCAAAAGGAGAAAGTTTATAGATATGTAGTTTGAATGGAATTGAACATGTGTTTTTAAAATACCCCTGTCACAATACGTCATACATTTATGTCCCAACACTTTCAAGTGGGGTCTAGACTATAGCTTGTAAAAGGAACACTTACGCTAAGCCATGTTGCTCGTTCTTTTGAGTCTCAGGATTGGCTTAATCTCAACTTTATTGCCAGCTCGTCTATGTTAGTAATTGCCAAAAAATTCTAGCCTGCAGAAAAATCTGTTGAACAGACAATTATTTTGGCATCATAATGTGATGCCTGATCAGTATGAGTAGGTCATTATTTGTAGTAGGTGGAATGATCCATTAAGCAGTTCGGAGAAAAAAGTGCTGCTATTTACTAACTTTGTGGAAGTTGATGGTGATCAGATTTTATGTGGGCTCGTATCATGCCCTGAGACGGAGGTCTGCCAACATGGATGTTTTGGTTGTATTGGGAACAAATACTGCTTATTTCTACTCTGTATACATTGTTATAAAAGCTGCTACATCAGATTCATTTGAAGGGCAGGATTTCTTTGAGACAAGTGCCATGTTGATATCTTTTATTCTTCTGGGGAAGTATCTGGAGGTGGTCGCAAAGGGGAAAACATCTGATGCTTTAGCAAAACTCACGGATCTTGCTCCTGATACAGCTTTCTTCTGAACTTGGATGAGGATGAGAATGTGATTTCAGAGATGGAGATCAGCACTCAGCTGATACAAAGGAATGATGTAATCAAAGATTGTTCCAGGTGCGACGGCTCCCATCGACGGTATTGTTTTAAGGGGGCAGAGCCATGTAAATGAGAGTAGGATCACTGGAGAGGCAAGGCCTGTTGCTAAAAGACAGGGAGACAAGGTTCCATTGGATTTTTCCTTCATTATCCTCTTCACACGATCTTTCACTAGATAAGTAATACAATGTATTCTTTATGCAGGTTATTGGTGGAACGGTAAATGAGAATGGATGTTTGCTGGTTAAGGGTACCCATGTTGGGGCGGAAACTGCATTGTCTCAGATAGTTCAGCTCGTGGAAGCTGCTCAGCTTGCTAGAGCACCTGTTCAGAAGCTAGCTGACCAAATTTCCAAGTATTTTGTTCCCACAGTAAGTTCTTCTTCCAGCTTTTTCTTTCAGTTTCAAGGATATTTTGGAGAATGTCATAATATTGTTTCAGCTGCTATGAACCATCCTTTCAAGTATCAGAATAAATATTTCCAGCTGCGAAAAGTGTATTTCTTTAACAGTAACGGTGAAGCTTTAGCTCTTTGACTCCAAATTAGAAAATAAATAGAGAAGTCACGTATTCCATGCAAAACAGCATAGACCTAGGCAAAAACAAATGACAAAAATCAAGAATGTGTATGAAACTATAAAGCAAGGAATAACTGGAAGAATATGAAAAGGAAAGTTTTCTCTTTTTTTGGCACATTTATTAAATTCTAGTCCATTTTGGAACAGTTAGACCATAATTATTGAGGTTACATATTTTTCTACCAATTCAGGTTGTCCATCATCATCCACATTCTGAGAAAATTCTAGTATCTCATAGTCTTATGTTTGTTCCATGCCTGTGCATGTATCGTGGAGGACTTTGCATGCAAAAATTGCTTGGTATTTCTTTTTCTGCTCGGTGCAGGTTGTCATGGCCGCATTCCTTACATGGCTAGGCTGGTTCATCCCTGGAGAAGTTGGCATTGACCCACATCGTTGGATACCAAAAGCAATGGATGGGTTTGAGCTTGCACTGCAAATTGGCATTTCCGTACTGGTGGTTGCCTGCCTGCCCATGTGCTCTAGGACTAGCAACCCCAACAGCAGTCACGGTAGCCACTGGAAAAGGTGCTTCTCAAGGTGTCCTGATTAAGGGTGGAAATGCGCTCGAGAATGCACATAAGGCAAGTAAGCAACTGTCAGTAATTTCGGTATTGATAATTCAAAAGAACAAATAATAGCTGCTCCTGTGCCAAGTTTTCATTTTTCTGATCTTGATTCTTACTGTATGAAATTGAGAATGTCTGATTCTGAACATTGGGTGCTGAACTTAATCTTCCACTGAGATACAGGTTAAAACCGTTGTCTTTGATAAGACTGGAACCTTGACCATTGGAAAACCGTTGGTAGTTAGCACAATGCTTTTCTTCAATATGCCGATGCAGCAGTTTTGTGATATGACTGCTGCAGCTGAAGTAAGCATGTAACTAGGACCATAATTGTTAATTTCAGGAAGATTTCTTGGTATCCTTCTTATATCTGAACTGCTCAGAAGACTCTGCATGCAGGTGCATGTCTCGAGTTTGATTATGCACAGAGCACATATTTTAGGCACTTCTTTTGAGACATAAGTTTGGCAAGTTCTTTTATTGAACTCTATGTATAAAGTTCCCCCCGGCATTTATTGGCAGGCAAATAGTGAACATCCTTTAGTGAAGGCCATAGTGGAACATGCAAAGAAGCTGCGCCAGCAGTATGGGTTCTATACTGACCATGTGCAAGAAGTCAAGGATTTCGAGGTTCATCCAGGGGCAGGGGTGAGTGGAAATGTTGCTGGCAAAGTGGTATTGGTAGGGAACAAGAGGCCTATGGGTAATTATCAGGTCCCTATAAGCCCCTAGGTGGAAGACTATATCTCAGAGAGTGAACAGCTAGCTCGAACATGCATGTTGGTGGTCATTGTGCGAGAATTGCTGGAGCTTTAGCAGTGACGGATCCTGTGAAACCGGAAGCTGGGCAAGTGGTGTCTTTCCTGCAGTCAATGAGCATCTCATGCATCATGGTGACTGGTGACAACTGGGCCACAGCAACTGCCATAGCCAGGGAGGTTGGTATCACTTCAGTGTTTGTGGAGACAGACACGATTAGAAAAGCTGAAAAGGTTAAAGAGTTGCAGGTAAACATCTACCCATGATTCTCAACACCACTACCCCAAGTCTGCACCAATCTTTCCAAAGCAGCAGACTGCTTCCAAGTAAAACATTTAGCTTATTTATGTACTCCTCATTATAGTCCCAGTGACATAAATCAATCTGTAGTATGCAATTTTGATTGTTTTAGTATGCAAGTATATACACTGTTTTAGCATGCAAGTATATAATCAACTATAGCATGCCCACTAAACAAATACACTGAATCAACTTGTACTTAGTGTTGAATCACATCTCATTGCATGCTTAGTGAAATTGTAAAAGATAGCTTCTATACAACATCTGGTAGGAATGCCCTCTATTGAAGGCTGCTCGAAAAGCATTCCAGTGTCTTGAATGGACATGGCAGCCCTCTCTTTTGCATCACATACAAGGGAATATTATAAAAAGTGTCATTTTAAATGAAACATCAATACTTCTTGGTTGTCATGATTAATTGCATTTAGGATGGCTGTTTGATGTGGTCATGGTTTCATATTGTTTTCCTTGCTATTTTGGCAAATCTGCAAATTGATCCAGATCTGCCTGATGTATCTCAGTCCAAGGGGTCTTAAACTGAGTTACCTGTGGAAAAAAAGTCAAGTTGAATTCAGATTCGACGCAAACATTGTTGTGATTGGCAGAGACATATTAGTGTAGTTATGATTTTTGTTGCTAAGTTCTAATTTGCGAGTTTTTGTCCAGTCAAAGATGTATTATTTAGTTATGTATTGGAGATGGGGTCTTGCATATTTTTTGCAGATCAAAGGAATGACTGTTGCAATGGTGGGGGATGGAATCAATGACTCTCCAGCCTTAGTCGCAGCTGATGTAGACATGGCAATTGATTCAGGAAAGACGTTGCCATCGAAGCTGCTGACATAGTTCTCATCAAGAGCAATTTGGAAGATGTAATAACAGCCATTGATCTCTCAAGAAGACACTCTCCAGGATCAGACTCAACTGTGTGTGGGCCCTGGGACACAACGTGCTTGGCATGCCGATTGCTGCAGGTGTCTTGTTCCCATTCACTGGGATCCGCTTACCACCTTGGCTTGCTGGGGCATGCATGGCAGCAGCATCTCTAAGTGTTGTTTGCTCCTCCCTCCTATTGCAGTCTTATAGAAAGCCTTTGCAGGTCCAAGACACGCGAGGAACAGTTGATTACTCAAACTCTGTCTGAATTTATGGTTCTTCAGGAGGTTCATTGTTGCCCCACTTGCTGCATTGGTTGTTGTAATTGGATCAAATCTTTTATGTATGATAATTTGGTAACTGTAAGAAAATCAAGTTACTGATTGAATTAGAAGGAAAGTTCAGGTGTATCTCTTATAAACCTGCCTACATTCACTGATTCGGCTCTTAGTATATTCCTGTTTTTTTATAAAACTTAGCAAGGAAGTTAACATATTGATGTCACTAAGATATACTTTCTGGCCAACCCGTAATTATGATAAGGTCTTGATGATGATGATGATGATGATTAAGATATACTTTCTGACCACCCTTAAAAAAAGGGATACTCTATTCTGACCTCTCCAATTGCAATGGGGGTTCATCCTTATGCACTGAATCTTTGGTGTCTATTTGCTGGATCATCCTCTGAAAGTTGCACTTAAACTTATGAAATGGGTCGATATCTCTAAGATGCAGACCTGGGTTTGGAAGCTGTAGATTGGGAATGAAGAAGATGAAGTTTGTAGCAAACTCAGGCTTACAGTTGGTTTGGAATTCTACTTTTCATATCATGCTTTATGTCTGACATCTCTAAGTTGTACTTGTGAGAGCGTACATTATGTATGACAATTCATGATCAGTTCAACTTGAGAAATATCCAGTCAGTCTCTTAAGAAGTCAAAAAGAGGCTGTAAGTTTCTGTCTCTTTTCATGCCCTTTTTCCTTTCTTATAATTTTATACACTATCTAATTTCATCCCTTTTCCATATTTTATGCTTTGACAAGGACATTTTCAGACAGAAGTAGAGCTTGATTATTATTATTTTTTCTTTGTTTGGTATATTAGTAAGTTCTTAGACTGAAACCTTACAGGAAACATAACTAGAGCTAGGAACCTTCCTTATCAATCCACAATCTCTTGGTTGGTAGACAAGGCACTTAACCGATAATCAATTACTTAGACGAAGTAGAATTTACACGTTGTTCAGCAAGTGGCTAAATCTCTTTCATGGGAGTTGGTATGCTTCTTGTGTTTGTCAAAAGCATTTTTAAATAGGTGTTCTTGCATTGTAAGGAAGGGCAGCCTTGGCGCAACGATAAAGTTGTCGTCGTGTGACCTTGAGGTCACGGGTTCAAGGCATAGAAGCAGTCTCTTACAAAAATGAAAAGTATGGCCAAGTACTATAGAACCTTGTAGTCTGTCCCTTCCCCAGATTTGCAATGTAAGCTTGTTTTTCCTTTTTGAAGAATATGATTGGCTACTTGTTCATGATTCAACTTATTTACTCACTGGAAGTTGCTATGAACAAGTCCTTGAATGGAAAATCAGAAAAACAAAAGCAAAGGTAGTCCAGTTTAGGCCAATCTCATCCTTGTTCGATCTCTAGGTTGTAGCTTATGCATTCAAAGGCTCCTATAGTAGAAAGCTCTTTATGCGAATCATTTTTTGAACAATTGAAACAATCAAATAAGTTAAGTGCGAAAAGAGAACTCCATTTCTGACTATTCTGTCTTTATATTATTTATAGATTGTAGTTTCCCCTCATAGCCCAAGTAGAAGGTGTTTCACAAGTAACTATAGGTTATTGTATTAAATAATACCATTGCTTGCGGCCAAATTTATGTGATGCGTCCCAAAACTCACATATAAAACCCCGTTCCGTAGCCGATCCTTGTTTGGGTAAATGATTGCTATTAATCCTGTTTTACTGGACCCCTTTCTTCTTCTTTTTTCTCACTTTACAAAAATACATAATTGTATGCATAAGTGTTTGGTAAAAAAGTATTAATAAATAAAAGCATATAAAGAAAAAAGCGGATAAAAAAGCACAAAGCTCCTGCAGGATCCAGGGAAAGAGCAGCTCTAACTTATCCTTATGGGGCTCCTACTGTGCTAGCATTTAAATATGGGGCATGTATTGCATAATATCCTGTTTATTATGTGAGTTTTGTCCAATCATAACATGTCAATATTTGTTCATTGTGGTTATCCTGCTGTCATTTCCCTAATCGATCTTTGACAAAGCCTCTGGGTTGTGAGCTCCCTTAGCATCTAACAAAAGATCTCAGCATCATATATAATAAAGAGTTCAGCATCCATCTACTTCATGCTTCATTCCATGGACGTAATTGTTTGACTATATTGTTATGATTCCATTGTGCACTAATTATCTTTCGCTGTCTCCTTCCCACCCCCAAATGCCATAGCCACGCTTTTTATCTCAACCACGAGTCTCTCCATTATCTTCTTAACCTATCCCTCTTCCACTAAATGTGGATTCTTTTGCATTATAGAAATACATCTCCCTTAGCAATTATCAGATATCTTAATTGTCTTCGTTAAGTGTCCAATCTTATACAGGATTTTCAGGCATTTGTGGTGACTGAGAGTATTTCAAGCATTTTTGGAAGCTCTCTCTCTCTCTCTCTCTCTCTCTCTCTCTCTCTCTCTCTCTCTCTCTTGTCATTGGCCAATTAGACTCTATTAATATATGTGTTTTCTAAGTTGGATAAGCACGTGAAGTTGTAAGGCTCTTTCTTGCCTATTATTATTTGTTTAATAATATTCTGGATCTATTTGTTTGCATAAGATAGAATGATATAATTAACCCTATATGCAAAAGTGGAGGATTCTGACCTCTATCATTCATCAATGGGAACTATTGACATATGATATACAAAAAGGTTAATTAAGTACAAAATTACACACTTTATTTGGTTTCACGAACACTAGTGAGTTTGAGAAAGACGTAGCCTTACTTCAATTCAAATCGTGCCATATTGGCATCTCCACTCATTGCTTAGCAGTGTGTGATGGCCAACTACAGCTGCCAACTTCATCTTCTAAGTTTGAGAAATTGAAAACCTATAGAAGTCCTCGAAAAATGATAAAGGTCAATGGGCTTGATCCACATTTGAAACATAATTCCCTAGGTAGAATAACAACGATTGGAATCATGTGCTAGTTTTCATCTCAATAAAATCTTCACTTATTCATCCTCGCTGTAGTAACTAAAAAGAATTACTGAGATAATTTGTACACAACATATGCAGTATCTTATGAGGGTTTTAGTAGTTAACCCTTGTCCCAAGATACAAGTCTTTGATAGTAATCATTTCCCCGACGACATCTCCCATCTCCATGCGCTCTCTTGGTGATTCTACACAACATCATATGCCAACCTTAAACACCTGGATCAAGCAATCTTGCAATTTATTTCTCATGTTGACACTATGGCCGTTGTTGTTGCTCCTGGAGGTAGCTTCAACATCTGCAAGCAATTGTGGGTCTGCAATTTTCATTACTTGGTTGAGCAAACCCATTTTGATGAACTGGTAGAGGTCAAGTCCATCTTTGAACATGTCATCGGTAGGTCTCTTTCCCGTGAAAATCTCTAGCAAAAGAATGCCATAGCTATACACATCGCCTTGTGTGCTTGCCTTGCAACTCATCCCATATTCTACAATATACCGTTCCAACTTTTAGTAGCATCATATACACATTTCAAAATAGATATTATCACTAGTTGGGAAAGAAAGAGTGATATCATGCCAACTTAAGCCTTATTATGAATTCATGATTACAAAAAATTATGTAAATTGATAGATAAAGTCATTTACCTAGAGCGACATATCCAATAGTTCCTTTTATTCTTGATGAGCTTAGTTTATCTTTGGAGCAATTATCAATGGCTTCAAAAAGTAACTTTGCTAGTCCAAAGTCACCAACATGTGCATTCATGTCATCCTCAAAAAGTATGTTGCTCGGTTTTAGATTGCGATGAACAATTGGCACTTTTCCATGGTGATGAAGATAATGCAAGGAAGATGAGACATCGGTAGCAATATTTAGTCTTTCGACAAAGGTCAATTTTCTCACTAGATGTTGCTCACCTTCATCAGGATGCAACCACTTCTCGAGACTACCCTTGGGCATATACTCAAAGACTAGAGCTTTGAAATCATTGCCCTTGAAATCAATGCTTGAGCAACAATTGATGATCTGAACAAGATTACGATGGCGAGCATTTCTTAGAGCCTTGCATTCAGCGTTGAAGCTTACAAAAGCTCCATGTTGTTGAAGGTTGAGTACCTTCATTGCAATGATTTCTCTATTAATTTCTAGAGTTCCTTTATACACAGAACTATAACTTCCAACACCAATCAAATTTTCCAAGGAGAACCCATCAGTTGCTCTGTGCAGATCTGAATAAGAGACCCTTAACAATTGATGATCGGCAAAACAAGTGGAAGGAGGCTTCTTTTTCTTCTTTTTTCTCCATTGGAATGCAATAATGAAAAGTGCGGTTATAATCAGATAGAAAACCATAGTAAATGTTGTCGTGCCTACCTTCAAAGCTCGAGACCTTCCATGTTTTGCATAAATGCGGGTAGGGCATGTAGGCAACTGTAATTCTGAGATACCTCCACAAAGCTTGCTGTTTGCGTAGATTGAAATTGCACTTGCATTTCTAAAGATCCCATCTTTTGGCACTTCACCCTCAAGATCATTAAAGGAGAAGTTCAACAGACGAATTCCTTTAAGACTGCTCAGGGATAAAGGAATGGTTCCTTGAAAAGAGTTGTGTTGCATGAAAAGGTATTCCATACTTAAACAATTGCTCAACATGCTCGGAATCTCCCCGGACAAGTTGTTGTAAGACATATCTAACGTCCCAAGCATTTTAAGGCTGCCAACTTCTGAAGATAGTGATCCTATGAAAGAATTATGTGACAAGTGGAGATATATAGAGAGAGCAGGAATGTTAAGAACTTCTTCTGGTATGTTGCCACTAAGCTTGTTGCCATCAAGATACAATTGTTGCATATTCCTACAATTGCCAAGACTTGAAGGAATTTTTCTTGTTAAATTATTTGACCCTAATGAGAGCAAGCTCAATCCTGTCAAGTTGCCTAGAGATGTTGGAATTTGTCCCCGAAGTCTGTTATCATACAAGTACAAAGAGTATAGTTTGTTAAGCTTACCAATTCCTTTATGGGAAGACCATAAATGAAGGAAGCCTATCATTTAACTGAAGAGTGCATTTCTTTTAGAAAGTAAAAGTTAGAAGTTGTTTCCACAAAAGCAACCAATTAGGTAACCATCTGTTTTCAAAAGCCATTTCACAGTTAGGCGGTTCTCCATTTAGGCAGAAAATTGAAAATCATGCCCAATGGAGGAATCTAGATACTACTTCTTTAAGTTAAAATGTTAACAAATATAATTTAACAGAAATAAAATGCACGGCTAAATTTATTCAATTGATATAAAATTTGGTAGCTAACCAATCTAAGGCATGACAAACATGATGAATGAATCCAATCGTCATTTTCCTTTTGGGAAGTTCACAAAACAATAACAGATCATTCCATGTTCCATGAGAAAGAGTGCTTGGGTAGTTTTTTGGATAAGTCCAACTCATGCTACAGTGTCGGGTAGAACAAAACTCCATACTAGATAAAAAAGGGTCCAGATAAATGAATTTCTGATGACAAGGTTTTTATCTAAATAATTCAAAATTCCCTACATTTTTAATTGGCATATAAATTTATAAAATTAAACTCAGATTTGAAGTATAATAGTTTCGAAATATAGTAACTGATCTAAACTGCAAATGCAAATTCACATCCTAGAAATAGTTCCCAAGTTCTTCACTTCTGAAAAAAAGAAAAGAAAAGCATTTTCGATGATTGTAAGAGATGACCTATGGCTTGGGTCACCTAAAATGAAAGAAGGCTTAGAACTTACAGCAGTCAGATATAACTCCCAAGACGTCCGACAGCCTGGGATATGCCTGAACAAGGAAATCCGAGATGGAGAGCGATCTCAACCCTCCGGGCAACCATTCAGAGACAAAATCAACAGACGTAAGATAGAGATCATCTAACTCAATGTCCCCCTTCTCAAGTGGGAAGCAATTCTTGAAGCCAATTGAGACGGATTCTAGGAATTTGGATTGAAGGAGGAGATTTTTTACGATGGTTGTGAATGGGGTCAGAAGGGCTTTGGTTTGTGGGTCTTTGAATTTTTGTTAGCAATCGAAGGAGCAGAAGATGTTGAGGGTTTGGATTTCGTAGGAGAGAGAGTTGAGGGTTTTTGTGGCCACTCTGCAGCGAGCGAGATCAGCAGAATTGTGGATTTTGTTTAGGATTTCGATCAAAACTGAAGTTGGGAGATTTTCCATGGACTGGATTTTTGGAGGTTGTGCTTGGCTTGTATGAAGCTAGCTTGGCAGAATGTGCAGTAGATTTCGTTCTGGTCTGCGCCAACTCCTATCTACAGGAAGAGGAAGCCCAACCCAATTTCTTCACTACCACAGTGCCATATTTACTCGCCTAATTTTAGGTAATCCTGAAAAAATAAATGAATTAGAATGATTCTAAGGAAAACATCCGTGAATTACAACAGGCTGTTGATATCTATTCTTCAATTGAGCAAGCAAGGAATGCTTATGGACCAAACTGTTTACAGGTTTAACTTCTTTTACTCTGTTACTTCTGCTAGTGAGTATTCCTGTCTAGAGAAAGTCAGTTAATGGGCCTCTTCTTGTTTCGTTGTTTCGTTCTGATTCTTGTGCCTCTTCTTGTTTCTTCCACGTTAATGTATTTGTTTAAATAAAGCACCAAGAATGCAGTTAGCTGATACACCTCTTACCATTCTCTGGAGGAGTAGGCTGATGAAGACGAGCGCCGTCGGCTTGTTCGTCGGTATTCTTCTGGAATGTTTAAAAGACAGCTACAGCGACGGACGAGAGGGATGAGGTATGGGGTGCTTTTGCTGCGATGAATGACTCGGGGGCATTTTGGGAATTACGAAATAATTAACAGAGAATCATGGTGTAACGGTAAAAGAGTGGCAAGCAAATCTGCAAAATAAAAAAAGGTGGGATTTTTCTGCAAAAAAGCCCTACTTAATTTTATGATAGAGAAAGATATTATAAATAGAAGAAGCGGCAACAAAAACATCATTAAAATGCTTGGATTAGGCAAGAAATTGATAAGGAAAATATTTGTAAAATTCAATTAAATATATGTGCAGAGGTTGGAAACAAATTTCGAAGAAAATCATTTCTAGAATGTGAATTTAAATGTTTTATATGGAGTTATAACTAAATTTGCACATCTTTTACTAATTAATCATGAAATTTGAGATTCTATGTACTAAATTCATGTGGTCAAATCAGAACTAGCTACTACACCTTTTGGTCAAGGATAATATTCTTGTTGACGAGGCCATTGACATCATGTGGCGCCCCACTCTGGCATGAAGGGCCTGATCCAACCCGTTTTCACAATTTGGGAATCAATGGCCAAAAAATTGCGATGATGGGATAATTCTAGCATTAGATCGAGGAAACTACTTCTAATCGCTAGAAATGAATGGTTAGGAACCCTGTATAACAAGGGTTCATTGGCCATAAGGTTTGAGCTACAAGATAGATAATTTCAGTTAAAAAAGAATGAACAGAGGAGATCAACACAATGTGGGGCCACTGTGTCAAAGTGGTAGCGGTCTTTTTCTCCTGTTTACGAATGCGTGTTGATTGCCTATGTTGAAACCAAAGTGGAAATTTCACCACTCTCTTCCAAGTGTATGGTGCATGATTAGGTTGAAGATTCGGCTATTGACTTCCACTTATCTCTAGTTTAAGGCAAAAAATAAGAGCACATCCCAATCAATCAACAACATTTAAATAGCGTGATTGACGGGACAAAAGAAAACTTAATTTCCATGCACATGTTAAGGAAGAAGACGAAAGAGGATTGAACTCCGCCTCCAATTTTTTCCACATAATTAGTAGAAATGAGAGGAAAGACTTGGCTAGGAATGTAGTAGAAAAGTACAACTCAATTAGAAAATAATGATCTTAAAGTCAGTCACTCGGTCTTCGATTTTATCTCCCCAAATTTTGTTGGTTAAAAGAATAAAAATGCAGTTCTTATGTTGTTTGGCAGCAAACCTTTGACAAATCAAGGGCTAGGATCGGTTAGTGAACATGTAATTGAATTTTATAGTAGATTCCACCATTTCCTAATGCGCTATTGAATTCACCTGTTGGTGAATTAATCTACAATAGCCGGAATTTCTACAACATCTTAAGGACATGACGGACCCCGCCTTTTGTTGATCCAACCCGTTTATCAGAATTTGAATTTCACATAACTAAAAATTCGTGATTATGGGATAATTCTAGCTTTAGATGGAGTAAAGTAGGTTCAATCACAGAAAATGAATGGTTAGGAAGTCTGCATAACAAGGGTGAGGCCAGAAAAGGGGTTTTTGGTCAGATGGTTTGAGCTACCAGCTAGATAATTTAAGTTAAAAAAGGATGCATGGAGTAGATGAGCAAAATTTGGGGCCATTGTGTCAAAGTGTTGGTGGTCTTTTTTTGGAGTGCATTGGTTATTGTTGATCGTCTTTGTGGAAGGCCAAGTGGAAATTTCCTTGCATCTCCTTGTTTTAAAGAATTTTTTTTTGGTTGAAAAGGGCAAAAACAGAGTTTATGAGTGAAGCTACGTAAAGAAAGCCAGACTGCCTAAAAAGAATCACTCTCATCGTCTTCTTCTCTGTGCTTGCTGATCAGTAATGAAGGGTGTGCATATCAATTTTGAAGGCACTGTGGCCTGAAGTACACAGCCTTACTTCGCGTTTCGCAAAAGGTTGTTTTCACATCTTGAACGCATGACCTCAAGGTCACACGACAACAACTTTTACCTTTGTCGATCTAAACCATTTATCTACCATTCCAACTCTAAATTTCAATGATTGGATAATTGCAAGATAAAATTAAATTAAATTTGTACTTTTGTCTTTTAAATTAGACCATTTTTAAATAAAGTTTATAACTACACATGTCCTTATCTTGATTAAGGTTCTTGTTCTTACCCTTTGTTTAGTCCCAAAGTTTTTAAATATTTTTTCATTACTTTTATTCACCTTTTTCTTGGCCATTTTTCTTGTCCTTTTAGAACCTTTGACTTCGTCGTGTCACTCCTTTAATTAACTACCCAAGTCTTGTTATTAAAATAAATATCAGTTTCTGTAGTAGTAAACATCCAAAGTTATAGAGATCAGATACCCGGTCAGATCAATCAAAACTGGGCCTTTACGTCTGCAATGCATTAGTGCTTGTTACATTTTGTTTTTAAAAAACATTCCAAAAAAAAGAAGAAGCAAATGCATAATCCAGAATATGTGAGCATTTCTCTAATAAAAAATGCTTTAAGTGGTATTGTTGAACACTTTCTTAAAGGTATTGTTTCATTTAATAGTGTTACAAGAGTCGTGTCGTGTCGACTCGTTTAATAATCGTGTTGTGTTCGCCTTGACACGATTATTAAACGAGTCATGTTCGTGTTGACCCATATACTATAATGGGTCAGTCTCGACATGACGCGAACATGACCCGCTCAGGCCTATGGACACAGAGATCCATGAAGCTGCTCATGGGTGCATGTCTTCAACATTCAGAGAAAAAAAGAAAAGAAAAGAATCATACAACATATGCAGAAACAGACCCAACAGTAAACTAAACAGACCCAACACTGTGTTTAAGAGCAGAGTTGCATCAGATGTCCAACTTTCTTGGCATGTCTATGTTTCTTTCAAAAACAGTGTTGTTTGCAATTTTTTCATCAGAAAGTGCTGAATTTCAGGAATAGAAAGATGATACATCACTTAGGACTATAAACTATTAGATCTTGCCTAAGATGTTCACAGATGAGTAGATCTTTTCTCAATACTGACTTCTATCAGTGGTTCTGTTGACTGACCTGCAGGTTGCCAACCTCTAACAAGAAACAAAAGCCAGTGATAAAAGGCATTGAGAACTGTACGTGAACAGACACACAAAGAACAAACCAACCTCTTTACATGATCATCTGCACCAGAACACACACATCTCTATACAAGCACCAAAACTGCACTACCTTTGCACAAGCACCACAACATACATGTCTTTCTCACATACTCTATACAAGCAACAGGACATCTCTGCACAAGCACCACAGCAAATCCACCTTTGTACAAGTCCATTGTTGAAGCAGACAGAAAAATCAGACCACAGTAGTGCAATGGCAAATGACATGAGCCGTGTACTGTATTGAGTGAGCAAGCAACAAGATGTAGGCAACTTCTATCTAATCTCTCTCAGCAAAAATATAACTTGTTTGTCAGCCATCAAATAAGGTTACGAAAAAGCAGGTGGACAGGGGTGGCCCCGGTTGACAAAGCTCCCGTGTATGTGGGGTTCGGGAAAGGGGCAGACCACAAGGGTATGCAGCCTTACTTTGTATTTTGCAAGATGCTGTTTCCACGCCTTGAAGCCGTGACCTCAAGGACTGAATATCTAAAAATATGCCATCTGAGTTCTAGCAGCTGGTTGGCAAGAGAATCGAATCCACATAGAAATTACCTTCTCCGTACGTCTCCACTTTAGAACTGCAAGTGCAAGCTATTGAATCCATCAGCATCTGTAGAAATCCCCCTGGCAGCTTGATTTGGTAAAGATGAACTAGCCAGGGGAATTACAAATAGCCTTGTGGAGGAATCCAGCAAAACAACTGTATGCCCTTAGATACGTCAATATAAGTAGAGACTAGCATAAGCAGATTAAATGGCATTTGATCTTTGTGGATCCTGTCAATTGCTATCCAATATATGTGCAGATAATGGATTTGTAGATTATCTGCCTGTCCCACATATGTCATGTGGAATTTTAGATGTTGACTTCTTTTAAAATATGTGAACCTTTAATCTAGTATAGAGTGCCCTATATAGTCTAATTATCAAATTTCAAGAGCATTAGATTCCTTTTTAACTCAAATTATGTCGCTAGTAGCTCAAACCATATGACCAAAAACCCCTTTTCTGCCCTCACCCTTGTTATGCAGACTTCCTAACCATTCATTTTCTGTGATTGAACCTATTTTACTCGATCTAAAGCTAGAATTATCCCATCATCGCAATTTTTTAGCTATGTGAAATCCAAATTCTGATAAACGGGCTGGATCAACAAAAGGTGGGGCCCGTCATGTCCTTAAGATGTTGTAGAATTTCCTGCTTCCGTAGATTAATTCACCAACAGGTGAATTCAATAGTGCATTAGGAAATGGTGGAATCTACCATAGAATTCAATTACATGTTCACTAACCGATCCTAGCCCTTGATTTGTCAAGGGTTTGCTGCCAAAAAATATAAGAGCTGCATTTTTGTTCTTTTAACCAACAAAATTTGGGGCGATAAAATCAAAGACTGAGCGACGAACTTCAAGATCATTATTTTCTAACTGAATTGTACTTTTCTACTACATTCCTAGCCAAGTATTTCCTCGCATCTCTACTAATTATGTGGAAAAATTGGAGGTGGGGTTCAATCCTCTCGTCTTCTTCCTCAACATGTGCATGGAAATTAAGTTTTCTTTTGTCCCATCAAGCACGCTATTTAATTGTTGTTGCTCGATCGGTCTCTCGTTTCAACAAGGACAACATACAACAACGATGTAAGAAAGTAAGGCCTTTTCTTTCATATGATTCTTGGTGGGTCCCCATGAGAATGGGCCAAAAATCATGCATTTTTCACACCAGAAAGACTCCCAGAGACAAGGGTTTGGATTATCTGATGTGTGATTTCTGGACATGGCCTGGCTAATACAGGACTAGATAAAGGGACCAGATCACGGCGTGATTGGGACATGCTCTTATTTTCCTCCTTAAACTAGAGATAATGTGGAAGTCAATAGTCGAGTCTTCAACCTAATCATGTACCATACGCTTGGAAGAGAGTGGTAAAATTTCCACTTCGCTTTCAACAAAGACCATCAACACGCATTCGTACACCGGAGAAAAAGACCGCTACCACTTTGACACAATGGCCCCACATTATGTTGATCTCCTCTGTTCATTCTTTTTTAACTGAAATTATCTATCTTGTAGCTCAAACCTTATAGCCAAAGAACCCAGGAGAAAAAGACCACTAGTTTGACCAACACTTGGCTGGTCATATCTTTTAGTTTCTCATGTATACCACTTTGCAAATTGTTAAGCATATATGTTGGCAAGAGAAGGTGTTCTCTTGGATGGCTAGAGAATCACGTCTGTAGTTAGCTTCATGCACTTCATTGATTGGTATTTTGTTCATTCCAGTGAGGTATTTTACATTTTTAGTATGTATGTGTTGGCTCTTCACCTGCACTGGTTACGATAGTTTTAGATAAACTCAATCTATTGCTCTCATAAATGTACAACCATGGGGAGTTATTTTTTCTCCAGCCCGATAAGGGCTAATACATTCTTTAAAGTTAAGTAATATGATAAATGACAAGAAGTTGAAAATTGCAAGATTTCTTCACAGACAAGTCTAAAAACATGAACAAGGTAAAATACTTGAATACCATATTCTAGAGAAATACTCACCAATGTTAAAGGTTGACAAAGAGATCCAGAAAGCAAAAGAAATAAAAAAGGAGATAGAGAAAAGTAAGAAAAGGAAAAAATGAAATAGAATAAACATTTAACAAAGAAGGAAGTTGTGAAAACATTAATCCATTAGGATGCAGTTTAATCTTTTCCATTCATAGAACCTTCTGGGCATATTTGTTTTAATCAATATTCTGTCATTACTCTTGATATTAGATTGCAGATTTAAGGTTCTACGCCAAAGAGAAGCAACATCAAGCTTCCATCTAACACTCGGATAATCACTCTTACATATAGAAATGAGATGACACATAATATCCTTAACAAAGTTCCCACGGATGAGCACTTCCACTTCAGACAGGGTAGTGCATTGGCCTAATATGGAGTAGAGAAAGGACCATGTACCTTCAATCATAAGTAACAACTGCTTCCAACTTTCTTGCACAAATCTACTACTTGAATGTTTGTGAAGAAAACGTTCTATTGATTTAGTGGAAGCTTGGGGCCCCAACACCAATGTCTCGATACTGGGGAAAGCAGATACCAGTTCCTCGAAGCTAATCAGATAAAAAAAAATAAGATGAGTTCATCGCTTTTCCCGAAGGACCAGCTTCTCAATTTTTGTACAGCCATGAAACATTTGCATGAGTCCACGAAGATCAGACGAGTCAATCCTTAGAAACTTTAAATGCTGAAATTTTTCCACTTCCAAGGTACTGCTTGCTTTTCCAATTGAAAAATCAAACACAGTCAGTAGAGGTTCTCTAATAGGAAGTACTTCTGGTTTACCACATACCAATTACAGTTTGGCCAAGTTAGGGGCATATATGGACAAGGATGCCGCACTATAATGTCAACCAACAGGTCTTGAGTTGCAAGAAATGAAATTTGGGATATCTAAGTGATCCAACCCAGATTAGATTAAGATCTTGCAGAGAAGGAAAGCAATCATTCAACTTGTTAAGGTCTTCATCAGCTAACTCTACAGAGTCCAGTGTCAGACTTGTGAGCATCGGCATTGGCTTCAATTTTTCTGCTGACAGCCAAGCATATTTCAACTTCAAATGGTGAAGATGATAGCCTGCAGTAACCAGGGCAGACTATAGAGGTTCAGTTGAATGTTTACTAGAAACAAGGATCATTGTTAAGCCTACATGAGTTGTCAAGTCATCAAAAGCATAGTCGCAGCAGCTTCTTCATCTACCTCATATGATCTACACACTCAAATAGATGCCACATAAATGGAAAGTTCAGAAAACAATAACAGATCATTCCATATTCCGTGAGAAAGAGTGCTTGGGTAGTTTTTTGGGTAAGTCCAACTCATGCTACAGTGTCGGGTGCAGAAAAAAACTCCACGCTAGATAAAAAAGGGTCCAGGTAAATGAATTTCTGATGGCAAGGTTTTTATCTAAATAATTCAAAATTTCCTACATTTTTAATTGACATATGAATTTATAAAATTAAACTCAGATTTCAAGTATAATGGTTTCGAAATATAGTAACTGATCTAAACTGCAAATGCAAATTCTCATCCTAGAAATAGTTCCCAAGTTATTCACGTCCGACCGCCTGGGATATGCCTGAACAAGGAAATCCGAGATGGAGAACGGTCTCAACCCTCCGGCTATCTTTGGCAACCATTCAGACACAAAATCAACAGACGTAAGATAGAGATCATCTAACTCACTGTCCCCCTTCTCAAGTGGGAAGCAATTCTTGATGCCAATTGAGACGGATTCTAGGGATTTGGATTGGAGGAGATTTTTTACGATGGTTTTGAATGGGGTTATAAGGGCTTTGGTTTGTGGGTCTCTGGATTTTTGGTAGCGATCGAAGGAGCAGAAGATGTTGAGGGTTTGGGTTGGTAGGAGTGAGAGTTGAGGGTTTTTGAGGCCACTCCGCAGCGAGCGAGATAAGCAGAATTGTGGATTTTGTTTAGGATTTCGATCAAAACTGAAGTTGGGAGATTTTCCATGGACTGGATTCTGGAGGTTGTGCTTGGCTTGTATGAAGCTAGCTTGGCGGAATGTGCAGTAGATTTAGTTCTGGTCTGTTGCCAACTCCTATTTACAGGAAGAACTCCACTACTACAGTGCCATATTTACTCACTTAATTTTTTTGTAATTTTTCTTCATCAAGATTAGGAGGTGCAATAGCTTCTCTCTATTCGAGAGGCATCTTTCAACGACGAATGCTGAACTGAACGCATGTGAGTCGGGTTCTAATGACCATAATTCGTTGAGCTCACGTTTGCATGATCATAATTATTCTATCTCAGAGCCCTAATTTTACTTTTCTCATAGATCAATAATTATAGATAATTCTAGTTTTTAAGAATATATATATATATATATATATATATATTAAGCATCAATTTTTAGCACACTTTTGTCAGGATCATTCAGCTCATATATTTTTTAATCCGTAAGACATCAAAACGAGGTTCTAAAAAATGTAGAAGCTAAAGTGTAGTTAGATCTAATTTGTTAAATCCTCGTTTGGATCGGTGCATATCATATTACAGAATTATGGATTCTTGGGACGACTTTTGCCCAGAGAAGTGTGGAATTTACATGCAATGTGAAAAACAAGCATTGTTGCGGATGACACAAGAGATAATAACAATAATTGTTTTTTTTTTTTATATTTTTTTCTCTTGTAGTAATTTCTTTAGATCTTCACATCTTTCCTTTCATGTGAGTTGGCATATTGGTAATTAGCATATCAATATGATATAGCTTGGCTGCTGTGTTATTGACTTTTGTAAGATATAAGCTATTCAAGATTTTAGCCACTTTTTTTAGGTAATCCTCCAAAAATAAATGAATTAGAATGATTTTAGCCACTTTTTTTTAGGTCTTTGGAAAAAAAATTTAAAAAGGATGTTTTTTTAAATTTTAACTCAAATAAACGTAGGCTAAAAGCATCACCAGTGTCACGGGCTCAGAGTTTCAGACTCCTATGCGGCACTTAGTTTTGAAATGCACTTAAGACACTAAGGCTAAAATCAACCTGAATTACGGAAGCTCACAAGAAAATATAGAAAGATTATTAGGAAATAAAGAAAAAGAATTAGAAGCTGATAACAGCTTACTTTTATGAGTCAAAATAGCTTACACCTTAATAGCATTAGCTTCTAAACTTAATGCTTCCTTATAAGATGTCTTACAAATGATGGAGCTCCTCTATTTATAAGTGTACATCCCCTTTCCACCTCAATGAATAGTGAAAATTATTACATGTGTATGGTTGAAATTGTTATTTAGAACATTCTCTTAAAATATCTTAAGTCTACAACATTCTACATTCTAGATATTTCTAAGGACATTTCTAGAATTTGTGCCTTCTAGATTATGGATCTTCTTCCATAAATTGATGGACCTAAGTCTCTTAAGTTAAGTCCATGAGCTAAGTAAGCCTCCTTTAGAGTCTGCAAGCATTGGTCACAGGTCCGTGACACTGGGCATTAAATTTGGCATGTCCCTACCTAAGCCTATCCAAACACCAATGTCTAAAATCTAAGGAAAATTTATGATTGTGAGTGGAGAAAAGGCAGCGTCTTCTTCTTGGAAATACTCTGATGGGTGTCTAATGAATGCAGTGGCAATGCTGGGCTCACCAAAGCAACATGCTCTAATGGCTTTCTTTGACATTCTTGGACCATGATTGTCTGTGGACATTTAACTAATCTGTCCATTACGCATTCAGTGGGCAACATGAAGCAACCTCATCTTTGGACATGATCTGACCGTTTGTCTAATGGCCAAGGCTTTGGATATCTCATAAACAAAAGATGACGACGACTGATGATTCTAGAATATTAAAAGTATGACTTCTCATCTGATGGGCTCCACAAGTATCGATGAGCCTTGATTCACCCACAAACGTCAATTATCATGGAATGAGGTTGATGGCTGTCAAGTGAGATTATCAGATCACTCATTTTCTATGGGCCAAATAATTCTGCCGTATTCACTTATCCCGAAATTTACGTTCATCACTCCCATTGTATTCTCTTTGCTTTGGGAGTACGAGGGGTGAGCATATCAATTTTGATGACTTCGTGCCATGTTTGGGTCTGGGACTGCGAGCGTCTCGAGCTATTGTTAGCCTTGGTCTGTGCTGGGACCAAGTAGGATTGGACCCCACATATATATGACTGTTATTTGCACCGTCAATTTGGCTGTCTAAGGTTTGCTGCTAACTACATAGCCTTGCACGAAAGGGTTACGATCATCCAGCAAGTTGCTATGCAGCATACTCAATGAAGGGCCTACCACATGTGCTCGCTTACGAAGAGCCTTGATTTTTTAATTAAAAAACATAAGCTAAAAAGTTCATGCCCTTGATCTAATTCTATCTTAGCCAGGCCATGCCCTAAAGCCTCTCATCAGTGGGATCTTTGTGTTGTGAAAATGGATTGAGGAGATATTGGCTCATTCTCATGGAGACCCACTATGAATCAAGTGAAAGAAAAAGCCCTACTTTCTTGCACAGCGGTTGTATATTGTCATCGTTAAATCGAGATCAACAACAGTTAATTAACGTGATTGAGGGGATCACGACAGAATACTTAATTTTCACACACTAGTTAAGGAAGATGATGAAGGAGGATTGGACCCCACCTCAATTTCTCCACATAATTGTTAGAAATGCGAGGAAAGACATGGCTATTGACCCCTTGTCATACTGTTTCAGATCCTCAAAAGGTGGGCTGCAAGAGGAATGGTCAAGATGGAGTTGAAGCTGAAATCATGGAATTGTAGATTTGGCCATTGTGAGATATGGTCCCACAACTTAGGCAGTTCCATTACTCGTCTGAATGAATTTTGTGATTGGGTCTTCTTCCACATGCAACTGAGAAGGACCCTTGAAATATGAGAAACAAAACCTTTCCATTCAATTAATCTCCTGCCTGTGGGAATGGCGTGTCTAAGATAGCATTAAAACAACAGACCAGATCATGCAAAATAGGGATCTGCTTTTATTTGCCTCCTTAGTCTATAGATAATAATCCTGAAGTCAATCGTCCAATCTACAATCTAATCATGTACCATCCACCCTTTCATAATGCACTCTTCAATTCACCTATTGGTGAATTAGTTCCAGATAGCAGGAAAGTCTACAACATCTCAAGACCCGAATTGGTTGATCTGAGCCATTCATAAATATAATCTATCCAACTTGCATTTGTACTCGTTAAACTATCCCATGGATTGAATGACTTTGGCATCTAAGAAATAGAAACTAGTACCCTTCTTTGCGCAATCTGCATACTTAATTGGGATTTTTGCTAAAATGCCATTCCTTTATGGCTTTTTTGCAGAAAAATCCCACCTTTTTTCGATTTTGCAGATTTGCCATCACATAATTTGCCACTCTATTACCGCTACATCGTGATTCTCCGTTAATTCTTTTGTAAATCCCAAAACGCCCCAGTCATTCATCCAGCAGCTGTCTACTAAGCATTGTAGAAGAACTGCTTAACAGGGGACGCCGATATGCTGCTTAACAGAAGATCCCCATTAAAAACAGACAAACTCAGTCGTCAACATCACCCACGTCGCACCCCTTACCTCGTGCATCTGCGCACCCCCTACCTTGTCCCTCTCGTCATCCGAGCACCCCCTACATCATCCCTATCGTCCATTGCAGGAGCTGTCTGTTAAGCATTCCAGAAGAACGCCGACGACCAAGCCGACGGCGCTCGTCTTCATCAGCCTACTCCTCCAAAGATCGGTCATAGGTGCATCTGCGCACCCCCTACCTCGTCCATTGCTCATCTGCGCCCTCCCCCCACTGCATGTAGCTGCTTCGTCGTCCCTCTCCGACCAGGTAATCTCTCTCTCTTGCTGTCTTGCTCCCTCTCTGTCGCTCAGTCTTTCTCTCTAGATACCCCCTTTCTGTGTGTATTCGTCCGTCTCGTTAGATTTGCTCCCCTCCTCTATCTTTCTTTGTATGTATTTCAGGTGTTTGATTTTATTCTCCAACGAAGTGGTCTCTTTATACAACAGTCTCAACTCCATTTAACATCAACAGTCTCAACGAAGTGGGAGCATTTGGATCTTTAGCTCAAACTTGGTAGAGCCCTTGGGAATTCGTCTCAAGAGAATGTTGGTTCAAATCCAACAAGATCCGTTTACTTATGGTTGATTTGGAAATTGTGGAGGAGCATTGCTTCGAATTAACATTTCATACTGAAAAACAATGGAAATCAATGATTGAAGTGGTTCGGTGTTGGGGATGACCTAATAATTGGAATTATTTAGCACGCCTATGTATAGTATGTCTGAGGAAGGGTTTCACCATGTGGGGGGCTCAAGAGAGGATTGGACTTTGGCATGAGCTCTCTGGTTGTCTGGATTCCAAGGCTAAGATATAAACAGCAACAATGCT
This sequence comes from Warburgia ugandensis, assembly GCA_035236585.1. NCBI lineage: Eukaryota > Viridiplantae > Streptophyta > Magnoliopsida > Canellales > Canellaceae > Warburgia > Warburgia ugandensis. The sequence goes on from CP141133.1 coordinate 14,309,669, forward strand.
CGTGTTAATCTTGAAAATTTACATGCTTATTATGATTGTTGTACTGAGACAGGTATAAACAAGGTGGTGGAACAAAGAAGTGACAAGAGAAGTGGCACCACACTGGATTGTGTGGTGTACATTTTCATATGTAAGCTCTTCAAGTCGGTTCAATTTTTTATGGCATCAGGTCTGATTGTAGGGGCTTTAATGGGAAACCAAGGGGCTAGTGTGTTAGAAATAAGAATTCTCCTTTGGAAGGAAGTTTAATCCAGCAAGAGATCCATGTTCAGTACTATGGGATGTGCTATGGGATGTGCTTGTTACAATGGAATTGACATATGGAAAGAAAGATCACCCAAGATCATCACCATTACGGCTTATTCTATATTTACAAAGTAGACCGACAGATTCTAAGGAAAACATCCGTGAATTACAACAGGCTGTTGATATCTATTCTTCAATTGAGCAAGCAAGGAATGCTTATGGACCACACTGTTTACAGGTTTAACTTCTTTTACTCTGTTACTTCTGCTAGTGAGTATTCCTGTACAGAGAAAGTCAGTTAATGGGCCTCTTCTTGTTTCGTTGTTTCGTTCTGATTCATGTGCCTCTTCTTGTTTCTTCCACGTTAATGTATTTGTTTAAATAAAGCACCAAGAATGCAGTTAGCAGTCAGTCTAAATTTTGACAATTAACTTACACTATCTCCTTGTTATACTTGAGAACAAGTATCTACTGTCTCCATAGTCCTAGTTAAAGTGCATATCTTTCTCTTTTTAACCTTAAATTAACAAACTTGTTTTTCTGTTTAACTGGTAATTCATGATCTAACTGCTACACAGCAAACTTTATTTCTTAAAATTGTCATTTATTATACGACAAAGAGAAAAGGTGGGGATGGGAAGACTTCCAGTTTAATATTTGTCCGTTACTTGAGATTTCGTATTATGAATCTCTTGCCCATGATCCAGAAATAGTCTCCTAAAGGATCTCATTATCTGCGAAGGAAAATAATTTATGAGGCACCAGGGGAGAACTCCATGGCCTGGAAAATTCAGTGAGGATGATTGATGTACTGGAGGACCTCTCATGGAAGGAATCTATTGTAGAAAGGATTCATTTCCTATGGTAGAGCAGAAAAACAACCAGATCTCGTCTGTTGCAGGGCTTTTGGTCCATTTAACCAGATACAAATTGTACGGTTCTGGACTTCTCTTCAGCTGTTCAGATCCAATAATATTCATGTGGTCAAATCAGAACTGGCTACTGCACCTTTTGGTCAAGGATAATATTCTCGTTGATGAGGCAATTGACATTATGTGGCGCCCCACTTTGGCACGAAGGGCCTGACCTTTTGTTGATCCGACCTGTTTTCACAATTTGGGAATCAATGGCCAAAAAATTGCGATGAGGGGATAATTCTAGCATTAGATCGAGGAACTACTTCTAATCGCTAGAAATGAACGGTTAGGAACTCTGTATAACAAGGGTTCTTTGGCCATAAGGTTTGAGCTACAAGATAGATAATTTCAGTTAAAAAAGAATGAACAGAGGAGATCAACACAATGTGGGGCCTTTGTGTCAAAGTGGTAGCGATCTTTTTCTCCTGTGTACGAATGCGTGTTGATTCTCTTTGTTGAAAGCAAAGTGGAAATTTCACCACTCTTCCAAGTGTATGGTGTATGATTAGGTTGAAGACTCAGGCTATTGACTTCCACATTATCTCGAATTTAAGGCAGAAAATAAGGGCACGTCCCACTCAATCAACAACATTTAAATAGCATGATTGACAGGACAAAAGAAAACTTAATTTTCATGCACATGTTAAGGAAGAAGACAAAAGAGAATTGAACCCCACCTCTAATTTTTCCACATAATTTGTAGAGACGCAAGGAAAGACTTTGCTAGGAATATAGCAGAAAAATCTTTGATTTTATGTTAGTCGCTCAGTCTTCAATTTTATTGCCCCAAATTTTGTTGGTTAAAAGAATAAAGATGCAGCTCTTGTGCTGTTTGCCAGCAAACCCTTGACAAATCAAGGGCTATGATCGGTTAGTGAACATGTAATTGAATTCTATGGTAGATTCCACCATTTCCTGATGCACTATTGAATTCACCTGTTGGTGAATAAATCTACGGTAGCAGGAAATTCTACAACATCTTAAGGATATAACGGACCCCAGCTTTTGTTGATCCAACCCATTTATCAGAATTTGGATTTCAAATAGCTAAAAATGCGTGATTATGGGATAATTCTAGCTTTAGATCAAGTAAAGTAGATTCAATCACAGAAAATGAACAGTTAGGAAGTCTGCATAACAAGGGTGAGGCCAGAGAAGGGGTTTTTGGTCAGACAGATTGAGCTACCAGCTAGATAATTTAAGTTAAAAAAGGACGCACAGAGTAGATAAACAAAATTTGGGATAATTTTAGCTTTAGATCGAGTAAAGCACTTTAAATCACAGAAAATGAAAGGCTAGGAAGTCTGCATCACGGAAAAGGGGTTTTTGGTCAGATGGTTTGAGCTGCCAGCTAGATAATTTAAGTTAGAAAAGGATGCATGGAGTAGATCACCAAAATTGGGGGCCATTGTGTCAAAGTGGCAGCTTCTTTTTCTCTTGTGTACGAATGCGTGTTGATTGTCTGACAAATCAAGGGCTAGGATCGGTTAGTGAACATGTAATTGAATTCTATGGTAGATTCCACCATTTCCTAATGCACTATTAAATTCACCTGTTGGTGAATTAATCTACGGTAGCAGGAAATTCTACAACATCTTAAGGATATGACGGACCCCACCTTTTGTTGATCCAACCCGTTTATCAGAATTTGTATTTCAAATAGCTAAAAATTCGTGATTATGGGATAATTCTAGCTTTAGATGGAGTATAGTAGGTTCAATCACAGAAAATGAACGGTTAGCAAGTCTGCATAACAAGGGTGAGGCCAGAAAAGGGGTTTTTGGTCGGACGGTTTGAGCTATCAGCTAGACAATTTAAGTTAAAAAAGGATGCACGGAGTAGATCAACAAATTTGGGTTAATTCTAGCTTTAGATCGAGTAAAGCATGTTCAATCACAGAAAATGAATGGTTAGGAAGTCTACATCACGGAAAGGGATTTTTGGTGGGATGGCTTGAGCTGCCATCTAGATAATTTAAGTTAGAAAAGGACACGTGGAGTAGATCAACAAAATTTGGGGCCATTGTGTCAAAGTGGCAGCGGTCCTTTTCTTCTGTGTACCAATGCGTGTTGATGGTCTTTGTTGAAAGCAAAGTAGAAATTTTACCACTCTCTTCCAAGCGTATGGTGTACGATTAGGTTGAAGACTCGACTATTGACTTTAACATTATATTGAATTTAAGGCTGAAAATAAGGGCACGTCCCAATCAATCAACAACAGTTAAATAGCGTGATTGACGGGACAAAAGAAAACTTAATTTTCATGCACATGTTAAGGAAGAAGACGAAAGAGGATTGGACCCCGCCTCTAATTTTTCTACATAATTTGTAGAGATGTGAGGAAAGACTTAGCTAGGAATGTAGTAGAAAAGTCTTTGATTTTATGTCAGTCGCTCAGTCTTCGATTTTATTGCCCCAAATTTTGTTGGTTAAAAGAACAAAGATGCAGCTCTTGTGCTGTTTGGCAGCAAACCCTTGACAAATCAAGGGCTATGATCGGTTAGTGAACATGTAATTGAATTCTATGGTAGATTCCACCATTTCCTAATGCACTATTGAATTCACCTGTTGGTGAATTAATCTACGGTAGCAGGAAATTCTACAACATCTTAAGGATATGACGGACCCCACCTTTTGTTGATCCAACCCGTTTATCAGAATTTGGATTTCAAATAGCTAAAAATTCGTGATTATGGGATAATTCTAGCTTTAGATGGAGTATAGTAGGTTCAATCACAGAAAATGAACGGTTAGCAAGTCTGTATAACAAGGGTGAGGCCAGAAAAGGGGTTTTTGGTCGGACGGTTTGAGCTACCAGCTAGACAATTTAAGTTTAAAAAGGATGCACGGAGTAGATCAACAAAATTTGGGTTAATTCTAGCTTTAGATCGAGTAAAGCACGGTCAATCACAGAAAATGAATGGTTAGGAAGTCTACATCACGGAAAGGGATTTTTGGTGGGATGGCTTGAGCTGCCATCTAGATAATTTAAGTTAGAAAAGGACACGTGGAGTAGATCAACAAAATTTGGGGCCATTGTGTCAAAGTGGCAGCGGTCTTTTTCTCCTGCGTACAAATGCGTGTTGATTGTCTGACAAATCAAGGGCTAGGATCGGTTAGTGAACATGTAATTGAATTCTATGGTAGATTCCACCATTTCCTAATGCACTATTGAATTCACCTGTTGGTGAATTAATCTACGGTAGCAGGAAATTCTACAACATCTTAAGGATATGACGGACCCCACCTTTTGTTGATCCAACCCATTTATCAGAATTTGGATTTCAAATAGCTAAAAATTCGTGATTATGGGATAATTCTAGCTTTAGATGGAGTAAAGTAGGTTCAATCACAGAAAATGAACGGTTAGCAAGTCTGCATAACAAGGGTGAGGCCAGAAAAGGGGTTTTTGGTCGGACGGTTTGAGCTACCAGCTAGACAATTTAAGTTAAAAAAGGATGCACGGAGTAGATCAACAAAATTTGGATTAATTCTAGCTTTAGATCGAGTAAAGCACGTTCAATCACAGAAAATGAATGGTTAGGAAGTCTGCATCATGGAAAGGGATTTTTGGTGGGATGGCTTGAGCTGCCAGCTAGATAATTTAAGTTAGAAAAGGACGCATGGAGTAGATGAACAAAATTTGGGGCCATTGTGTCAAAGTGGCTGCAGTCCTTTTCTTCTGTGTACCAATGCGTGTTGATGGTCTTTGTTGAAAGCAAAGTGGAAATTTCACCACTCTCTTCCAAGCGTGTGATGTATGATTAGGTTGAAGACTCGACTATTGACTTTCACATTATCTTGAATTTAAGGCTGAAAATAAGGGCACGTCCCAATCAATCAACAACAATTAAATAGCGTGATTGACGAGACAAAAGAAAACTTAATTTTCATGCACATGTTAAGAAAGAAGACGAAAGAGAATTGAACCCCGCCTCTAATTTTTTTACATAATTTGTAGAGATGCGAGGAAAGACTTGGCTAGGAATGTAGTAGAAAAGTCTTCGATTTTATGTCAGTTGCTCAATCTTCTATTTTATTGCCCCAAATTTTGTTGGTTAAAAGAATAAAGATGCAGCTCTTGTGCTGTTTGGCAGCAAACCATTGACAAATCGAGGGCTAGGATCGGTTAGTGAACATGTAATTGAATTCTATAGTAGATTCCACCATTTTGTTGAATTCACCTGTTGGTGAATTAATCTACGGTAGCAGGAAATTCTACAACATCTTAAGGATATGACGGACCCCACCTTTTGTTGATCCAACCCGTTTATCAGAATTTGGATTTCAAAAATTCGTGATTATTGGATAATTCTGCTTTAGATGGAGTAAAGTAGGTTCAATCACAGAAAATGAACGGTTAGGAAGTCTGCATAACAAGGGTGAGGCCAGAAAAGGAGTTTTTGGTCAGATGATTTGATCTATCATCTAAATAATTGAAGTTAAAAAAGGATGCACGGAGTAGATGAGCAAAAATTGGGGCCATTGTGTCAAGTGTTGGCGGTCTATTTCTCGGCTATCTCTGTTACTGTTGATCGTCTTTGTGGAAGGCCAAGTGGAAATTTCCTTGCATCTCCTTGTTTCAAAGAATTTTTTCTTGGTTGAAAAGGGCAAAAACAGAGTTTACGACTGAAGCTCTGTATAAAGAAAGCCAGACTGCCTAAAAATAATCACTCTCATCGTCTTCTTCTCTGTGCTTGCTGAACAGTAATGAAGGGTGTGCATATCAATTTTGAAGGTACTGTGGCCTGGTAAGTGTTAGTATTGTTGGCCGAGCAGCCAAGCATGTTTAGGCGAAGAAAGGCAAGCTCTCCTCAAAATCAAGCACTCCGTTAACCACTACTCAAATTGATCTCTGTGTTCCAGCTGGGATGCATTCGAGCACTGGGATGGAAAGAACTGCTGTAAATGGGAAGGCATCACTTGCAGCAACTCTACAAATCGGGTGGTCAAGATCGACATGTATTACAGAAGGCCTGACGATTGTGGAACATGGTACCCAAATGCCACCTCGTTTGCTCAACTCGAAGAATTGCAAGAACTTCATTTAATGGGGAATAGTATTGGTGGGTGGATCTTGCCCGAAGTTACATACAATTCCGCTAATTTTCCAAGCAAAGTCTTACGTTTAATACCTCTTGAAAATTACTACACAAGCACAAGACATATCATTTTATTGCTCTAATTAACGCAGGAAAACTATTTGTGCGTGTTTGTTGCAGCACTTCGGTCAATGAAACACTTACAAATATTGGACCTCACTAGCAACGAAATGAAGGAGAGTCGTGATATGTGTTTCCAGAACATGACAGCTTTGAGAGAAATACATCTATCTGGTAATCACTTCGATCAAACCCCTTTGTGTTTGGGAGAGATGCGTTTCCTCAAAACTCTAAATCTGGCTGGTAATCAACTCCATGGAAAGATTCCATCCTTCTTGGGTAACTTGCATTCCCTTGAACACATAGATTTGTATTATAATCAGTTACAGGGGATTCTTTCGTCATTTTTGGGTAACTTGCATTCCCTTCATCACATAGATTTGTCTTCTAATCAGTTACATGGGAGCATTCCATCCATTTTCACAAATTTAACTATGGTTGAGTCTATTGACCTGTCAGATAATCAACTAGACAGACGGTTCTCTTTGTCTATGTTTTCCAACCTCTCCAAGCTCCACCGCCTTCGCCTCTCCGATAGTCAACATTTGGAGATTGAACCCATACCTCCAACTTGGGTCCCATCTTTTCAATTAGAGGAACTGAGATTGTCGAACTGCAGCATAGAAATACAAAGGTCATAGTCTTCTTCACTTCACCGTCAGACATCATACCTTGCAACAAGTGGATATATCAAGAAACTTAATCAGCGGTAACATTCCTTCTCAGTTGTTATATAACACCAATATTTCATTCTTGGACTTAGGACATAATAGTTCAAGCGGCCAACTCTCTCAACCTCAATATAACATGACGTCTATGCTTCAAATCCTTCTGATTTCTGACAATCATATTCATGGCACATTTCCAGAAAATACTGGTAGTATTTTCCCATATTTGCGAATCTTTGATATGTCCAGGAATGCTCTGGAAGGGAGCATCCCTCTGTCTCTTGTCCAAATGTGGTCTTTGACATCTCTCTCTCTTGCTAACAATAACTTGTCTGAAGAGATACCAAAACCACCATCATTGGTGATCTTAGACTTGTCTGAGAATAACTTGCATTGAGAGATGCTCCCTAGAAATTTCAATGTGACGAACTTGGCGGTTGTAGCACTTCAAGGAAACTGTCTTACTGGAAAAATATCACCAACCCTATTGAATTCTTCCGTGTTATTTCATCTGGACATTGGGGATAATTACTTGTTAAGAAATATTGAAAATTCTTTTCATGACCTTCTTAGCTTGGTGTTACTCATTCTCAGAGGAAATGATTTTGAAGGTGGCATGCCTAATAATATATGCCAAATGAAAAGAATCCTCGTCTTGGATCTCTCACATTACAATCATTCTAGAACCATCCCAACTTATCTTGGCAATCTTACTTGGAAACGTACATGTGGAGAACTGTGGTAGCCATATGATTTCACCACAAAGGCTATGTCAATGTCTTACAAGGGAGAACTTTTGAATCTGATGAATGAAATATACTTGTTATCCAACAGATTATCCGGCAACATCTCACCAGAATTGAGATTACTAAGACAAATTATTTCACTATATTTGTCCAACAACTTTCTAAGAGGTCCTATTCCAACATCGTTCCAGAACATGGAGAGTTTGGATCTTTCTTACAACAAACTTATTGGAAGGATTCCCCTTCAAATGATACAACTCAATTTCCTTAAGTTTCTTAATGTCTCCTTTACTGATCTGTCAAGTGAAATTCCATATGAGGGGTATTTTACAACCTTCGAGAAGAGTAGTTTCATTGGCAACCCAAGTCTTTATGGACAGCCAATACAAAATTGCTTGATCGATACCCCATTAGAATCACTTGATAAGAATGAAAAAGGAAAATCTAGACTCCTCCAGAATGATTTATTCTTATATTCAAGTGTGATATGAGGGGCATTTTACAACCTTCAAGGACAATAGTTTCATTGACAACCCAAGTCTTTGTAGACAGCCATTACAAAACTACTCGGTCGATACCCCATCAAAATCACTTGATAAGAATGATAAAAGAAAGTCTAGACTCCTCTAGAATGATTTATTCTTTTATTCATATGTGATATGAGGGATATTTTAAGACCTTCGAGGAGAGTAGTTTCATTGGCAACCCAAGTCTTTGTAGACAGCCACTACAAAACTGCTCGGTCGATACTGCATCAGAATAACTTGATAAGAATGAAAAAGAGAAATCTGGACTCCTCTATAATGATTTATTCTTTTATTCATGTGTGATATGAGGGGTATTTTACAACATTCGAAGAAAGTAGTTTCATTGGCAACCCAAGTCCTTGTGGACAGCCACTACAAAATTGCCTGGTCAATACCCCATCAGAATCATCTGATGAGAATGAAAAAGAAAAATCTGAACTCCTCCAGAATAATTTATTCTTTTATTCATAAGTGGTATAAGGGGCATTTTACAACCTTCGAGGATAGTATTTTTATTGGCAACCCAAGTCTTTGTTGATAGTCACTACAAAATTGCTCAGTCACTACCCCATAAGAATCACTTGATAAGAATGAAAAAAGAAAACTTGGACTCTTTTAGAATAATTTATTCTTTTATTCATGTATGGTATGAGGGGCATTTTACAACCTTTGGGGAAAGTAGTTTCCTTGGCAACCCAAATCTTTGTGGACAGTCACTGCAAAAATGCTTGGTCGATACCTCATTAGAATCACTTAATAAAAATGAAAAAGAAAATTCTAGACTCCTCTAAAATGATTTATTCTTTTATTCTTGTGTGCTATGATGGGCATTTTACAACCTTCGAAGAGAGCAGTTTCATTGGCAACCCAAGTCTTTATAGACAGCCACTGCAAAACTGCTCGGTCGATACCCCATCAGAATAACTAGATAAAAATGAAAAAGAAAAATCTAGACTTCATACTAATTTATTCTTTTATTCATGTGTGGTATGTGGGGCATTTTACAACCTTCGAGGAGAGTAGTTTCATTGGCAACCCAAGTCTTTGTAGACAAGCCACTACAAAACTGCTCGATCGATACCTCATCAGAATCACTTGATAAGAATGAAAAAGGAAAATCTGGACTCCTCCAGATTGATTTATTCTTTTATTCATATGTAGTATGAGGGGCATTTTACAACCTTTGAGGAGAGTAGTTTCATTGGCAACCTAAGTCTTTGTGGACAACCATTACAAAATGGTACCGCAGATTAATTCACTAACAAGTGAATTCAATAGTGCATTAGGAAATGGTAGAATCTACCATAAAATTCAATTAAATGTTCACTAACTGATCCTAGCCCTTGATTTGTCGAGGGTTTGCTACCAAAAAACATAAGAGCTCCATTTTTATTCTTTTAACCAACAAAATTTTGGGCGATAAAATCGAAGACTGAGCAACTGACTTCAAGATTATTATTTTCTAACTGAGTTGTACTTTTCTACTACATTCCTAGCCAAGTCTTTCCTCGCATCTCTACTAATTATGTGGAAAAATTGGAGGTGAGGTCCAATCCTCTTTCGTCTTCTTCCTTAACATGTCCATGGAAATTAAGTTTTCTTTTGTCCTGTCAATCACGCTATTTAACTGTTGTTGCTTGACCAGTCTCTCGTTTTAACAACAACAACATAGAACAGCAATGCAAGAAAGTAAGGCCTTTTTTTTCATTTGATTCCTGGTGGGTCTCCATGAGAATGGGCCAAAAATCTCCTTCCTTGATCCATTTTTCACACCAAAAAGGCTCCCAGAGACAAGGGTATGGATTATCTGATGTGTGGTTTCTGGGTGTGGCCTGGCTAATACAGGACTAGATCAAGGGACCAGATCACGACTTGACTGGGACGTGCTCTTATTTTCCGCCTTAAACTAGAGATAATGTGGAAGTCAATAGTCAAGTCTTCAACCTAATCATGCACCATACGCTTGGAAGAGAGTGGTGAAATTTCCACTTCGCTTTCAACAAAGGCAATCAACACACATTCGTACACAGGAGAAAGACTGCTACCACTTTGACACAATGGCCGCACATTGTGTTGATCTCCTCTTTTCATTCTGTTTTAACTAAAATTATCTATCTTGTAGCTCAAACCTAAATTTGGGAGAAAATCATTTCTAGAATGTGAATTTAAATGTTTTATGTGGAGTTATAACAAAATTTGAACATCTTTTACTAATTAATCATGAAATTTGGGATTCTATGTACTAAATTCATGTGGTCAAATCAGAACTGTCTACTACACCTTTTGGTTAAGGATAATATTCTCATTGATGAGGCGATTGACATTATGTGGCGCCCCACTTTGGCATGAAGGGCTTGACCTTTTGTTGATCCAACCCATTTTCACAATTTGGGAATCAATGGCCAAAAAATTGCGATGATGGGATAATTCTAGCATTAGATCGAGGAAACTACTAATCGCTAGAAATGAACGGTTAGGAACTCTGTATAACAAGGGTTCTTTGGCCATAAGATTTGAGCTGCAAGATAGATAATTTCAGTTAAAAAAGAATGAACAAAGGTGATCAACACAACGTGGGGCCTTTGTGTCAAAGTGGTAGCAGTCTTTTTCTCCTGTGTACGAATGCATGTTGATTGTCTTTGTTGGAAGCGAAGTGGAAATTTCACCACTCTCTTCCAAGCGTATGGTGCATGATTAGGTTGAAGACTCGACTATTAACTTCCACATTATCTCTAGTTTAAGGAGGAAAATAAGAGCACGTCCCAATCACGTCGTGATCTGGTCCCTTGATCTAGTCCTGTATTAGCCAAGCAATGCCCAGAAACCACACATCAGATACTCCATACCCTTGTCTCTAGGAGCCTTTCTGGTGTGAAAAATGGATCAAGGAAGGAGATTTTTGGCCTATTCTCAGGGAGACCTACCAGGAATCAAATGAAAGAAAAGGCCTTACTTTCTTACATTGCTGTTGTATGTTGTCGTTGTTGAAACGAGAGACCGATCGAGCAACAACAATTAAATAGCGTGATTGACGGGACAAAAGAAAACTTAATTTCCATGCACATGTTAAGGAAGAAGACGAAAGAAGATTGGACCCCACCTCCAATTTTTCCACATAATTAGTAGAGACGCGAGGAAAGACTTGGCTAGGAATGTAGTAGAAAAGTACAACTCAGTTAGAAAATAATGATCTTGAAGTCAGTCTCTCAGTCTTCGATTTTATCGCCCCAAATTTTGTTGGTTAAAAGAATAAAAATGGAGCTCTTATGTTTTTTGGCAGCAAACCCTTGACAAATCAAGGGCTAGGATCCGTTAGTGAACATTTAATTGAATTATATGGTAGATTCCACCATTTCCTAATGCACTATTGAATTCACCTGTTGGTGAATTAATCTACAACAGCTGGAATTTCTACAACATCTTTTATAGATGACGGGCCCCACCTTTTGTTGATCCGGTCCCTTTTTGAGAATTTGGATTTCACTTACCTAAAAAATCGCGATGATGGGATAATTCTAGCTTTAGATGGAGTAAAGTAGGTTCAATCACAGAAAATGAACGGTTAGGAAGTCTGCATAACAAGGGTGAGGCCAGAAAAGGGTTTTTTGGTCAGATGGTTTGAGCTACCAGCTTGATTATTTAAGCTAAAAAAGGATGCATGGAGTAGATAAGCAAAATTTGGGGCCATTGTGTCAAAGTGTTGGTGGTCTTTTTTTCGTATATGTCGGTTATTGTTGATCGTCTTTGTCGAAGGCCAAGTGGAAATTTCCTTACATCTCCTTGTTTTAAAGAATTTTTTCTTGGTTGAAAAGGGCAAAAACAGAGTTTAGGAGTGAACCTATGTAAAGAAAGCCAGACTGCCTAAAAATAATCTCTCATCGTCTTCTTCTCTACACTTGCTAATCAGTAATGAAGGGTGTGCATATCAATTTTGAAGGCACCGTGGCCTAAAGTACACAACCTTACCTTGCATTTTGCAAGAGGTTTTTTTCACGTCTTGAACCTGTAACCTCAAGATCACACGACGACAACTTTTACCTTTGTCAATCTAAACTGTTTATCTACCGTTCCGACTCTAAGTTTCAATGACTGGATAATTGCAAGATAAAATTAAATTAGATTTGTACTTTTGCCTTTTAAATTAGACCATTTTTAAATAAAGTTTATAACTACACATGTCCTTCTCCTGATTAAGGTTCTATTCTTACCCTTCATTTAGTTCCGAAGTTTTTAAATATTTTCTCACCACTTCTATTGACCTTTTTCTCAGCCATTTTCCTTGTCCTTTTAGAACCTTTGACTTGGTCGTGTCACTCCTTTAATTAACTACCCAAGTCCTGTTACTAAAATAAATATCAGTTTCTGTAGTAGTAAACATCCAAAGTTATATAGATCAGATACCCGGTCAGATCAATCAAAACTAGGCCTTTACGTCTGCAATGCATTAGTGCTTGTTACATTTTGTTTTTAAAAAAACATTCCAAAAAAAAAAAAAAAGGCAAATGCATAATCCGGAATCTGTGAGAATTTCTCTAATAAAAAATGATTTAAGTGGTATTGTTGAACACTTTCTTAAAAGTATTGTTTCAGGAGTAGCATAATTTTTAAACAGAAGGTAAAATACCACTCCGTTCTCTCAACAAATTATGAACAAATATAGAGAGTTGGTGAGCCACTTCAGTTTATACATATTGATTTATAACAAATTATTTTGGAATACATTCAAGAAATTATTGCTATAAAAGGAAAGATGTCAGAGTTATACATTTTGTGTTGCAACACATCTGTGTAATTTTCAGGGATTATGTCCATGATATTTCTTTGAAGTAGAGCCAAGGTGCAACGGTAAAAGTTGTCGTCGGCTGACCTTGAGATCAAGGGTTCTTGCAAAAACAAGATAAGGCTGCGTACTATAGGCCCTTATGGTCCTCCCCTGCCCCAGACCCTACATAGGTGGAGCTTAGTGCACTGGGGCTGTCCTTTATGTCCATGATAATCCTTTACCATATGCAGATTTTTTCATTTTTGCATTTGAGATTTAGTATGATTTCCTTCCTTTAATCCTGGTTTGAAGAGGTATCTCATTAAATAATGCAACCTAAATTATTGAGTTTTGAAATAAATCAGAAATTATGTATTCAATAAAAGATAAGTTAATATGTTAGAAATGGAAATAATAATAAAAAGGACAGCCCCGGTGCACAAAGCTTCCATCTATGTGGGGTCCAGAGAAGAGACGGACCACAAGGGCCTAGAGTAGGCAGCCTTACCTTGCATTTTGCAAGAGGCTGATTCCACGCCTTGAACCCGTAACCTCAAAATCACATGACAACAACTTTTACCGTTGCCCCAAGACTATGTTAGAAATTGAAATGAGACATCAAAATGTTTATCAATCATGTAATAAACTCCTCATCTGAGAGTGTAACATCCATAACATTCCCATAACCTCAAGGTCACACAACGACAACTTTTACCGTTGCGCCAAGGCTCCCCTTCGTATACTTCCAAGAGAGAAGCATGAAAATAAAATGATTGAAGACATGCGAGTAAAAGATTCATAAACATAATAGAAGAGTGTGCATAGACAGTTAATAACAAAACTATTATAAGATATTGAAAGAATTGCTTTAAAAACTGTATTAACCTCTTGTTTACTTTCATTGCTGAAAATTTCTTTGTACACAATGTTTTTTATATGTGTCAGTATTTTTTGTGTCATCAGTGATGGTTTTAAAATATTTTTGTAGTGCTTCTTGATGTGCCTCTGGATAATGGATAAATTTCTGTGTTTATTTTTGTTCCTAGAGGATAGAGAATTCTCTGTGTTCCAGACTAACTTCCTTCCAATGGGTTCTGCTTGCTCTGTGAATGTCTTGGTAGAAGATATGATTTCTTGGAACTCGGGTCTTCTTTCATAATAATTGAAGCATTTCTATCACAGCCAGGAGGAAAATCTCGAGTTGCAGATATTGCAATTTTTGAAAATTGAAATAGCAAGGAATTTCTTGGCTAGTTTTGATAAAAAAAGGACAGCCCCAATGCACAAAGCTCGCGTATGCAGGGTCCATCCCTAATTTCATGGCTGGTTTTGATAATTATAATTAAATGTTTTACTCTTATCACAAGAACCATCATCCATTTGTTATTCAAAGATACAAAAAGTACTCTAAAGTTGTTTCCTAAAAACATTAGGGACGGATATTTGTATAAGGCGGTCACTTGTTCTATTTATTAGTAAACATTAAAATAGCTCCAAAAATTTTGTTTTCTAAAAAAGTGAAAATCGATTCATGGGAAGAAGAACCAAGACAACAATTTTTATTTTTATTTTAATCTTCTTTTTTTGGCAGCTGAACATGAACTTCCTAAAGTAGGAGGGTGTAAGCACATTCGTTCTAAATGAAATTAACAAAATCGCTTAATGAAAAAATTGCCTTGACATTAAAGGAACAGCATTAAGCAATCAAATAAGTGAATCAATTTTCCTACTTTGAAAATGAAACAGATGTAGTAAACCAAACTGAATTGCATGACCTCTTAACATTACATCATTGAATTCCATTATACTTTGCTTATTGTAAATTAAGCCGAATACCTGTGCACAAAGCTCTCGCCTATGCAGGGTTAGGGGAAGGGGCGGACCACAAGAGCTTACAGTACTCAACCTTACCTTGTATTTTTGCAGGAGGCTGTTTCCATGCCTTGAACCCGTGACATCAAGGTCACACGACGACAATTTTTGCCGGTGTACATTAAGCTGAAATGATATTCTGAATTCTTAAGTTTTTTTTTTTCGAGTGCTAACAAAGACAAAATGAGCTTTCTTTTAACAATGAGGGCAACTAATAGAAGAAATAACCAACTAATAGAATAAATGACCACCCAAATGAGAAGATCAATCCTTATTTGACCAAAATCAATAACAGCTATGAGTAAAAGTTTTTGGGTTAATGTAGATTAATTTTCAACCAGAAGAAAAAATTCAAGCAGATGTGGAAGGGCTTCTAGATAGGAATAAGTAATGAGAATATCAGTTTGTATCCAAAGTTTCACTAATTTAAATTTCTAAAGAGCAACGCAAGATCAAGTATGCAAACAAGAAACAGAAAGAGGGCAGCCCCGGTGCACGAAGCTCCCACCTATGAGGGGTCCGGGGAAGGGGCAGACCACAAGGGCCTAAATTCCCCTTCTCGATCAAGTAGAGGTTAAAACCTCTATGACTCCATCCTTGGGTATATGATGTTGTAGAGAGGTATGTTTGTTCTGTGCCTATTAATGTATATAGCTCTCGTCACTGTTTTTTGCTGCTGCTTTTGAGGTTGGTAAACCATTGGTCAGTGTACAAACATGAATTTGTAGACTATGGATCTGTTTGTTGTAGCATATAGAGACAGTAAGTAAAATATATGCAAACATAAAATGAAAAGCAATCTAGCAAAAACTATCTATAACATCACAAAATTGCTTCTTCAATTTCCTCTGAACTTATTTTTAACAAGTTTGCTGCCACTAATACCGACCTAAATCAGTAGAAAGTTTCCCCTTCTATACAAATGTATTCTAATGAAAACAAATTAAACTTTGTTTTTCAGGTATATGATGAAAATAAGCAAAACTAAGCAAGCAGAAGACCACCAACTTACCACAAGCTGAGTGTAATAATTGACCTGCAGACTAGTTCTTGAGCAGGGTTCATGTAACCATGGAAGATCCACACATTAGTTGCTACAGAATGAGCAGGTCAGATCTTTGAAGGAAAGATAGAACTTATGTTTCTTTTCTGCTAGGTGTTGGAAAATGAGGTCTTTACCCATTTTTGGTACTGTACATTTGCCGGTGAGGGGACAGAACATCTGTAGTTACCAGTTTCAATCGGGACGTTACAAAGAGAAAGGGTAGCCATGAAAAGGGTGTGCAAATATAAGTCACACGGACAAGTGATGGATTTGCTAACAAACAAATCATTGATTTGTCAAAAATTGCTCCAATTAATAAATGGATTTGCTGACAAACAAGAAATGGGTTTGCTAAAAATAGCTCTAATTAATACATCATAATAGTTAAGAACCTCTCCTTCTCCCGTTACCCTCTATATTAGTTTGCAGATTCACATCCTACGGCAGAGCCAAGCAAAATCAAGCTTCCATCTGACACTTGGATGATCACTCATACATTTAGAAATGAGACGATGCATAATATCATCAACAAAGTTACCACGGATGAGCACTTCCACTTCAGACAGGGTGGTGCATTGGTCTAATATGGAGAAGAGGAAGGACCATGTACCTTCAATCTCAAGTAATAGCTCCTTCCAATTTTCTCGACCAAATCTACTGCTTGAATCTTTGCAACGAAAACTTTCTATCATTTCAGCAGAAGCTAGGGGCCCCAACACCAAAGTCCCAATATTGGAGAAAGCAGATACCAGTTCCTCAAAGCTAATCTGTTCACGAAAATAAGCTGAGTTCAAGACTTTTACCGAAAGAACCAGCTTCTCAATTGTTGTACAGTCTCGAAACATTTGCACGAGTCCATGAAGATCAGACGAGTCAATCCTCAGAAACTTTAAATGCTGAAACTTTTCCACTTCCAAAGTACCGATTGCTTTTTGAATTGAAAAATCAAATGCAGTCAGTAGAGGTGCTCTAATAGTAAGTACTTCTGGTTTATCACATATCAACTTCAGCTTGGCCAAGTTAGGGGCATATATGGACAAGGATACCGCACTGTATAATGTGAAGTTACAGTTCTTGAGTTGCAAGAGATGAAATTTGAGATATCTAAGTGATCCAACCCCGGATTAGATTATGATCTTGCAGAGAAGAAAAGCAATCATTCAACTTGTTAAGGTCTTCATCCTCTAACCTTACAGAGTAGTGTCAAACTTGTGAGCATTGGCATTGGCTTCAATTTATCTGCTGACAGCCAAGCATTTTTCACCTCCAAATAGTGAAGACTAACACCTGCAGTAGCCAGGGCCGACCATAAATTTAGAGGTTCAGTTGAATATTTATTGAAAACAAAGATCATTGTTAAGCTTACATGAGTTGTCAAGTCACTGAAAGCATTGTTGAGCTTCTTGATCTACCTCTTCACTGGAAAGTCCACTATGGACGGATCTTATCTGAAGGACTTACAAGAAGGAATATAATCTGCACACTCAACTAGATGCCACATAAAAGGAAAGTTCACAAAACAATAAGAAAGCATTCCATATTCGGTGAGAAATCGGAGCTTCCATCATTAATTGGGTAGTTTTTGTGTGTAAGTCCAACTCATACTAGAGTGTTGCGTGTAGAACAAAACTCCACGCTAGATTAACATGAACAAAATTTCTGATGACAAAATTTTTATCTAAATAATTCAAGAGTTTCCACATTTTTAATTAACATGAACAAACATGAATTTACAAAATTAAACTCAGATTTCATTTATAATGGTTCCCAAATATTGCTATAGATCTAAACTAAAAAAGGGCAGCCTGGTGCACGAAGCACTCACATATGCAGGGTCCGGGGAAGGGGTGGACCACAAAGGATTTATAGTATGTAACCTTACCTTGCACTTTTGCAGTTATAGATCTAAACGGCAAATGCAAATTCACATACCAGTAATAGTTCCCAAGTTTTTGAAAATATATCCCCAATTGTGCTTGCTGATTTATTTTAGAATGCTAAATTTGTTAACTATGACTCATTTTAGAATGCTGAATCTGTAAACTACAACCCAAGAAATTCTACACAATTATGTGAAACATCTTTTGATCTTAGTTTAAAAACATGCTTATAGCAACATTTTAAAGATAGTTGAAATTTCCTAAATTGTACAAGGATTAAAGCAACTCCATCTCTGGGATTTGACTAAGCCACACTCAATTCTACCTCAATTAATTCGCACAATCAGAATAAGGTTAATACTTTAGTCTCCAAATATAAATGCCTTAAATGTTGTGCCAAATTGACAGATCTGATAATCAGGATCGATAGATCTTGTGAGAGACAAACACACACACACAATAAAAGAGATGAGGAGTTGCATGGTTTGGCCAAACTCGACCTACGTCCAAGGGATAGGAGGTTTCACTATCTGATCAAATTACATGAGAGAGGAGAAGGAAAATCCTCCTCCATTTGCCTCCTCTCTTCTCTACGTACAAACTCTCTCACTCACTTGCTCACATGGGTATAGACCACACGCGGGTTTACCCCAGCAATTTTCCCTTCCATGCTTACAGAAGGAGGATGCACTAAATCCTTTTAACTTGATTAAGCTCTCCTAACTTACAAGTATGCCTTTGAGCTAGCTCTCCCTCTTATAGTCGTCTGCGCTTTCCAGTAGCGCCATCAACAATTTATGCATATTTGCGACTTCTCTTGGAAGGCTTCACTGCTTCCCTTGCTCAACACTATCTGCTAAGTTCAAGTGTTAATCAATCATCGAGTGTACCGTAAGCATCTTGAAGCTTGACGCCTAGAACCCAGCCAGTGCCTCTCGCACCTACTCTCATCGACCGCCCTAGTAGGCCGTCCTCATTAGCTGCTCATAAACATCACTCAGAATGGCCACGTCCACTCAGAATGAGGTCACCAGGCCTGCTTGAATGGTCACGAGTCTAGTCGAAATTGTACCTTTCACTGAATCATCTTACCACTATTTATCGAGTCATCCTGATTGCCTCTATTCACCAAGCCATCTCGTTATTGTTCCTAAGTCAATCATACTTAGGTCACTAAGTCCACTAGTAGTAGTCGTTGTGTCTACTTTCTGCACTTGTTCAGGGAGTCTACTCTTTAGCCATCATCGAGCTCTCTCACAGCTATCATTGAGTCTACTCATCAGCTGTCACCGATTCATCCACTCCTAATTGTCACCGAGTTCACTCCTAGCTATCACAGAATCTACTCACCAACATGGATTTTCCTGAACAGGGGTGTCTATCAATTTTATGGGGTGTTGATTTTGTTCCCTAAGGGGTGTTCATATCTAAATTGGGGGTGTAAATTTTTTGCTCACAGAGCTGCCCATATCAATTTCCAAGGGTACCAGCAAAATTTATTTATTTTTTGTGTTCTTCCAATTGTCTCCACCAATAGCTCCCCCCTTTTTCTTCTTTTTTTGTTTTTCTTTTCTCTCTATCCTTTTCTTTTCTCCTTTCTTTCCTCTTTCTCTTCTTCTTTCCTTTCTCTTCCCCGCAGGTCTCTGTCTTTCACCGACACTTAGCCACTGTCATCAATAGATGGATGCAAGCAACTAGCCTGCCAGCCAATCTCCTCCTCTGATCGGCTGCTAGTCAATTCTTCTCTGATCAGTGGTCGGTGGATTCCCTCTCTTTTCATGGACAGAAAAATTGAAATATCTGTAGGTCTTTCTTCTCCAGTGGCTGCTTCCTTCACCAGGTCCAGTTGGACCGTGCCTTATTTGCCATAGATCGACTGCTTTTTTTGGGTATTTTTATTTCACTAGTGTAACTGTTGCCGCCACTTGATCATCCTTGTCCAGTAGCTTAACGTTGTCTCACTGACGCACCCCCTTGTTCTTATTATTTTTATTTTTATTTTTCAGTCTTTCTCTCCTATCGGCCAAACCCACCGATCTTCTTTGTCGTCTTCAGTCGATCTGCTCCAGTGCTCGTGGGCTGCATCACCGACTGACTACCACTGGTGATCCTTAAGCATGTCGTGTCCCACCGTCTTTACTTTCTATGAGGTGTTAAGTGTTCAATTTTGGTCAAAATACTAATTTAGTGTTCAATTAGAGCATCTAGGCTATCAATTTCAAGATTTTGCATCAAATATTTCATTTTAGCTTTAATTGGCCATCCAACCGTTGAATTGCAAAATTTAACGGTTAGATGATCATCAGAGCTACTCAGAAGAGTAATGAATGGTTTAGAAGATTCTAATTGGGTCCTGTGCATTGCAGATCAATCAACTCAAGCTTGGATGATCCAGATCAAATCAAGGAGATCAGATGAGGATGATGAAGCTTCCTGAAAAGAGAAGACTTGGAACACTCCTAGGATAGAAGAAATTTGAAGAATTGCAGAGTTTTGGGCAAGAATGGACTTCTAGTGGACCCCACCCCTCTTTCTCTCACACGTCATCCCTCTTTCTCTCACACGTCTTTCTCTCTCTTATCTCTCTTCTCTCTCCATCTCTCTCTTTCTCTCACCCATCTTTCTCTCTCTCTTATCTCTCTTCTCTCTCCATCTCTCTCACAACTCTTTCTCTCACCCGTCTCTCTCCCTCTCTCTCTTATCTCTCTTCACTTCCTCTCTTACGTCTCTTTTTCTCTAGTTTTCTTCTTATTCTCCTCTCTTCTCTCCACTCTCCTCTTCTTCACCTCCTTGGCCGTTGATTCTCTATTCTCCTCCTCTCCATTCTCTCTTCTTCTGTCAACTCCACGTCTTTTGGCTGGCCGGCACACTCTCTCTATCTCCATTCTCTTCTCACATTCTTCCTCTTCTTCCGACCTTTTGGGCTGGACTGTAGGAGGCATCTCCCATTCTCCATTCCACATCTCCCTCTTCTCCTTTGGCCGGCTCACTCTATCCCTCCTTCTCCTCCTCTTCATTCCCTCTTTCCTTCTTTCTTCTTCTCTGCGCTACCTCAACTCCCATCTTACTCTGCTACGCACTTTCACCATCTCCACGGGGATCACCTGCGAGCACACCACCTGCTCAACCACCCATCATCGCCTCTCCCTAACTACTACCCAGGCGGCAAGCCCAGTCCTTTCCACGCCACACCTCATCCTCTCTGACCAGACCTCTCTGCGTCGTTGGACCCAGACCGTCGTCTTCCCCATCTCCGGCCAGGTTTCATCACACAACACTCACACCACTCCAACTTTCACCGATGGTACTGCCAAACTTGCCCAGATCGCCTAGTCAGCAATCCCCTAGATTAAACAGAGGAAACCCAAGATTGGGTTTTTCCTCTTTCCCTCACATTCTTCCCCGTTGTCGGCCTACTCATGCCTCTGCCAAACAACACCCAGAAGACCGTCCTCCATGCAAAACTCATCTCCACAAGCAACCCCACATCCCCCCATCTCCTCCATCACCATCGCATGCCATATACCCCTCATTCACTCTCTCTCCCGGCACCACTCCAATCTTCTATCCATCTCTACTCTCTCTCTCCATCGGAGTCAGTCGCCTACCCAATCCCCCATCCCTCTCGTGTTCTCCTTTGTCTTTCGTCCTTTCTCTGTCTTCAGCATCGGCAACCATCCCCGACAACGACGCCAAAAACTTGTTGATGTTTAACCGCAAGTATACGGACTATTACAGTATAGTTATGCAAATACGGGTCGATCCCACAGGGACTCGCTTTAAAAGATGGAGTTTTAAATAAAATTTAATTAATAAAAAATAAAAATAAAGAATATAACAAAAATAAACTAACAATAAAATAAAAATTCAGATTTATTTAACTTTGCAATTTACAGAATTTCCAATTCCAAAAAAAACAGAAAATAAAACTAAACAAGCAGTCTTGGACAACAATATCCCTAGATAGACAGAACATGGATAAGGAAAAATCAAAAGAGTCAGGGACACAGAAGTAATTAAAAACTGGGACATAGACGGAACCAAAAAGAGGACAGACGTGGAATTAAACAGATCTGCCGAGGGCAAAATTGCATTTTGCAAGAGGGTGATTCTACGCCTTGAACCCATGACCTCAAGGTCACATGACGACAACTTTTACCATTGTGCCAAGGCTATTAAATCTGTGTGTTACGTATGGTTTGTATCTAAGTTGTTCTTTGATGCCAGATTGGTGTAAGGATATTAACTATTACAATCCCTTGACTGATGGGATACGAATGGTAAGATAGCATTGTTTACAATCCGAGTATAAGATCAGTTTAACTTTATATATAAGAGAGGATGGAAAATTGGTTTTGATGAGAATATAGGATAGCCTGAGATCGTGTTTCCTTAACAGCATTAAGTCACCCCACTGAATAAGGCATGATACCAACTAGGTTAAGCAGAGCATCAGACATAGATGGATATCTAATTGCAGAAAAGCCAACGAAGATTACACAATCCTAGCATCCCACTAGGTACATTCTTCAACATTTAAAACAAATAGTTTAGCTGATGCTGAAATTTTCCAATGAATGTAATTGTAGAATAAGGAAAATATGGTGCTGCCTCTCCCCTAACTATCACTCGGTGTGAACTAAACCCATCAACTAAAATTAAGGAGAATTGATAGACCCCAACTACCACCAACCATTGAATGTAGTCCTTTTGCCAATTTTCCTATCATAACTCTGGTAGAACACCTTTTGTGGGACCCATGTGGGACCCATCGTACCTCCTTTCTTGCCTTTGCAGAGGTTAAGACATGAATTGGTAGACTAGGATCAGTTTGTTCTGGCATATGGGAACAGAAAGTAAAAAATATAGGGCAGCCTGGTACGCGAAGCACCTGCACATATAACGTATAGGGCAAGGGCGGACCACAGAGGGTCTACAGTATGCAGTTTTACCTTGCATTTACGCAAAGAGGCAGTTTTGGAGCCTCCAAATCATGACCTTCAATTTATACAGGATCAATTCTACCATTGAGCCAAGGCTCCCCTCCAAAACAAGTAAAAAATATGCAAGCAGAAAATGAAAAGCTATCTAAAAAAAACCATCTATAACATTACAAAATTTGCTTCTTCAATTTCCTATTAATTTATTTTAAACAAGTTTGCTGCCATTAATATCGACCTAAATCAGCAGAAAGTTTCCCTTTATTTTATAAATGTATTCTAATGAAAACAAATTAAACTTTGTTTTTCAGGTATATGATCAAACTAAGCAAGTAGAAGACATGCAACTTAACACAAGTTGTGTCTAATAATGGAGCCTGCAAACTAGTTCTTGAGAAGAGTTGATGTCACCCAGGAAGATCCATAAATTTGTTCCCACAAAATGAACAGGCAAATCTTTCAAGGAAACATGTAACTTGTGTTGGAAAATGCAGTCTTCACTATGAAAAGAGTGTCATGGATTTGCTAAAAATAGCTCTAATTAATACATCATAATAGTTAAGAACCTTTCATTCTCCCATTACTCTTGATATTAGATTGCAGATTTAAGGTTCTACACCAAAGAGAAGCAACATCAAGCTTCCATCTAACACTCGGATAATCACTCTTACATATAGAAATGAGATGACGCATAATATCCTTAACAAAGTTCCCACGGATGAGCACTTCCACTTCAGACAGGGTAGTGCATTGGTTTAATATGGAGTAGAGAAAGGACCATGTACCTTCAATCATAAGTAACAACTGCTTCCAACTTTCTTGCACAAATCTACTACTTGAATGTTTGTGAAGAAAACGTTCTATTGATTTAGTGGAAGCTTGGGGCCCCAACACCAATGTCTCGATATTGGGGAAAGCAGATACCAGTTCCTCGAAGCTAATCAGATCAAAAAAAATAAGATGAGTTCATCGCTTTTCCCGAAGGACCAGCTTCTCAATTTTTGTACAGCCATGAAACATTTGCATGAGTCCACGAAGATCAGACGAGTCAATCCTTAGAAACTTTAAATGCTGAAATTTTTCCACTTCCAAGGTACTGCTTGCTTTTCCAATTGAAAAATCAAACACAGTCAGTAGAGGTTCTCTAATAGGAAGTACTTCTGGTTTACCACATACCAATTACAGTTTGGCCAAGTTAGGGGCATATATGGACAAGGATGCCGCACTATAATGTCAACCAACAGGTCTTGAGTTGCAAGAAATGAAATTTGGGATATCTAAGTGATCCAACCCAGATTAGATTAAGATCTTGCAGAGAAGGAAAGCAATCATTCAACTTGTTAAGGTCTTCATCAGCTAACTCTACAGAGTCCAGTGTCAGACTTGTGAGCATCGGCATTGGCTTCAATTTTTCTGCTGACAGCCAAGCATATTTCAACTTCAAATGGTGAAGATGATAGCCTGCAGTAACCAGGGCAGACTATAGAGGTTCAGTTGAATGTTTACTAGAAACAAGGATCATTGTTAAGCCTACATGAGTTGTCAAGTCATCAAAAGCATAGTCGCAGCAGCTTCTTCATCTACCTCATATGATCTACACACTCAAATAGATGCCACATAAATGGAAAGTTCACAAAACAATAACAGATCATTCCATATTCCGTGAGAAAGAGTGCTTAGGTAGTTTTTTGGATAAGTCCAACTCATGCTACAGTGTCGGGTGCAGAACAAAACTCCACGCTAGATAAGAAAGGGTCCAGATAAATGAATTTCTGATGGCAAGGTTTTTATCTAAATAATTCAAAATTCCCTACATTTTTAATTGACATATGAATGTATAAAATTAAACTCAGATTACAAGTATAATAGTTTCAAAATATAGTAACTGATCTAAACTGCAAATGCAAATTCACATCCTAGAAATAGTTCCCAAGTTCTTCACTTCTGAAAAAGAAAAGAAAAGCATTTTCGATGATTGTAAGAGATGACCTATGGCTTGGGTCACCTAAAATGAAAGAAGGCTTAGAACTTACAACACTCAGATATAACTCCCAAGACGTCCGACCACCTGGGATATGCCTGAACGAGGAAATCCGAGATGGAGAGCGATCTCAACCCTCTGGCGATCTTTGGCAACCATTCAGAGACAAAATCAACAGACGTAAGATAGAGATCATCTAACTCAATGTCCCCCTTCTCAAGTGGGAAGCAATTCTTGAAGCCAATTGAGACGGATTCTAGGAATTTGGATTGAAGGAGGAGATTTTTTACAATGGTTTTGAATGGGGTCATAAGGGCTTTGGTTTGTGGGTCTCTGGATTTTTGGTAGCGATCGAAGGAGCAGAAGATGTTGAGGGTTTGGGTTTCGTAGGAGAGAGAGTTAAGGGTTTTTGAGGCCACTCTGCAGCAAGCGAGATCAGCAGAATTGTGGATTTTGTTTAGGATTTCGATCAAAACTGAAGTTGGGAGATTTTCCATGGACTGGATTTTTGGAGGTTATGCTTGGCTTGTATGAAGCTAGCTTGGAGGAATATGCAGTAGATTTCGTTCTGGTCTGTGCCAACTCCTATTTACAGGAAGAGGAAGCCCAACCCAATTTCTTCACTACCACAGTGCCATATTTACTCGCCTAATTTTTTGTAATTTTTCTTCATAAAGATTAGGAGGTGCAATAGCTTCTCTCTATTAGAGAGGCATCTTTCAACGACAAATGCTGAACTGAACGCATGTGACTCAGGTTCTAAAGACCACAATTCGTTGAGCCCACATTTGCATGACCATAATTATTCTATCTCAGAGCCCTAATTTTACTTTTCTCACAGATCAATAATTATAGATGATTCTAGTTTTTAAGAAATTATATATATATTTTTTTTAAGTGTCAATTTTTAGCACACTTTTGTCAGGATCATTCAGATCATATATTTTTTAATCAGTAAGACATCTAAATCTGAAGCAATGAGCTGACCAGGGCAGATCGTTTAAAGCAAGGTTCTAAAAAATGTAGAAGCTACACTGTAGTTAGATCTGATTTGTTAAATCCTCGTTCGGATCTGTGCATATCATATTACAGAATTATGGATTCTTGGGACGACTTTTGCCTAGAGAAGTGTGGAATTTACATGCAATGTGAAAAACAAGCATTGTTGAGGATGACACAAGAGATAATAACAATAATTGTTATTTTTTTTACATATTTTTTTTTCTCTTGTAGTAATTTCTTGAGATCTTCACATCTTTCCTTTCATGTGTATATGCATATTGGTAATTAGCATATCAATGTGATATAGCTTGGCTGCTGTGTTATTGACTTTTTTAAGATATAAGTTGTTCAAGATTTTAACCACTTTTTTTAGGTAATCCTCAAAAAATAAATGAATTAGAATGAATTTAGCCACTTTTTTTTAGGTCTTTGAAAAAAAAAATTAAAAAGGATGGTTTTTTAAATTTTAACTCAAATAAACATAGGCTAAAAGCATCACGGGTGTCACGGGTTCAGAGTTTTAGACTCCCGCGCGGCACTTAGTCTTAAAATGCGTTTAAGGCACCAAGGCTAAGTTCAGCCTGAATTGCGGAAGCTCGCAAGAAAATATGGGAAGATTATGAGAAAATAACGGAAGACAGCTAGAGGCTGATAACAACCTATTCTTATGACTCAAAATAGCTTACACCTTAATAGCACTTGCTTCTAAGCTTAATGCTTCCTTACAGGATGTCTTACAAATGAGAGAGGTCCTCTATTTATAAGAGTTCATTCCCTTTCCACCTCCTCAATGAATGGTGGAGATTATTACATGTGTATGGTTGAGATTGTTATCTAGAACATTCTCTTAAAATATCTTAAGTCTACAACATTCTAGATTCTAGATATTTCTAAGGACATTTATAGAATCAGTACCTTCTAGATTACGGATCTTTCTCCACAAATGGATGGACCTAAGTCTCTTAAGTTAAGTCCATGAGCTAAGTAGGCCTCCTTAGGAGTCTGCAAGCATTGGTCACGAGCCTTGCTACCCAAGTTCGTGACACTGGGCATTAAATTTGGTATGTCCCCACCTAAGCCTATCCAAACCCCAATGTCTAAGATCTAAGGAAAATTTATGACCGTGAGTGGAGAAAAGGCAGCGTCTACTTCTTGGAAATGCCCTGTTGGGTGTCTGTTGGGCCAGGAAGAAAAGAAACTTGATAATAAGCAGTGTTCAGAAAGAACTGGAGCTCAATTTATTGATGAAGTGGATGAATTACAGGGAACCTTACAATCAATCAAGCAAAACAAAGACTACTGGAACTAGTGGGAAGTAGGAACCTCAGTTCCTCCTCTGCACTTCCCACTCCCTTTTACTTTCTTCCTTTTCTTTCTCCCCCTGCCTCTCCCTGCCTTCTCCCTTTTATCTTCCCTATCTTCCTAAATCTGTAACAGATTGGATACCTATAACAGATTGGATACTAACTGCATATTTTCCTAACCAACTGATTATATTCTTGCCTAACTGCATGTGATTCAACAGATTAGATACTAACCGCTTTGTTTGTTTAGCATATCCTACTCAACTCGTATATCCTAACCGACTAATCTTGCATCACTTATTTGTTACATCCTTGTTGCCTTCTATGCCCAATACTATCCCTATCAATACTCCCCCCCAATTTAACCACCTTGTCCTCAAGGTGGAGTCAGGGAATTGGGACTGAATGATGTTCAAGATGCGTTGATCCATGAAGAAACGAAAGCTTTTCTGGTCTGTCCGTAGATTGAAGTGCCGACCCAATAGATGGTGACGCAATTTCTGGACTAACAACACCATGACCATGGGTTCTCTTGCGTATACCATTTTGGACTTGGCTTTAATCAACATAGCCTGGTGAAGAGGGAGATCTCGCTTGCCCCATCCGGGGCAACTTCATGTTGAGGTTGTTCCGATCTGTATTGGAGAAGATGATTGGCAAATGACGGAATTGCCCTTGCAAACCCACTTCCGTTGATCCCTTCTTCAAAGGAATATGGATGGGCCCTGATGTTCTTGGCCCAACATAAGTTCTTACTGGGCGGGCTGTATTCGATCTAAAGCCCAGCTTCTTTTCTTCAATTTTATGGGCCAGATCCATAAGCCTAGAAAGGGTTTTGGGCCTGAACACCTTAGCTTCCGCTTGGATCTCTTCTTTCAGCCCATTCACGAAGACCCCCATGAGGAGCTCGTCAGGTAGGTCTACTAGAGGACCTGACAAGAGCTCGAAGCTCTGGCGATAATCGGCAACCGTGCCATCTTCTTGGGAGAGCGAGGAGTGCCTTGTAGTCATCATCGGTATGTAACGGTTGAAATCCCCCGAGAAGGGTTTCGGCTGCCTGGAACATCGTCCCTATTACTCGTGCCTTTCCTCCTGCTTCTCGGCGAAGTGGTATGCCTGTAGTGCCCTCCCTTTGATGCATCCAATTCCTTAACTCCGTGAGATAATCCCCCATGGCGGTGACCTTATCTTGTATACGCCCCGGATCCCCCTTAAGGATGCTAAACTCCATTCGCAGACCCTTCATCTTAGCCTCCATGCTCCTAGTTCCTCCCAATTCGAGTTCCAAACCTATCCCAAGATAACCTCGCTCGATACCATTGTTGGGCCGGGAAGAAAAGAAACTT
Source organism: Warburgia ugandensis (assembly GCA_035236585.1). NCBI lineage: Eukaryota > Viridiplantae > Streptophyta > Magnoliopsida > Canellales > Canellaceae > Warburgia > Warburgia ugandensis. Next base: position 14,338,066 of record CP141133.1, read on the forward strand.
GATAATAGCGGTGTTCGGAAAGAGCTGGAGCTCAATTTATTGATGAAGTGGATGAATTACGAGGAACCTTACAATCAATCAAGCAAAACAAAGACTACGGAACTAGTGGGAAGTAGGAACCTCGATTCCTCCTCTGCACTTCCCACTCCCTTTTACTTTCTTCCTTTTCTTTCTCCCCCCGCTCTCTCCCGCCTTCTCCCTTTTATCTTCCCTATCTTCCTAAATGCAGATTGGATACCTATAACAGATTGGATACTAACTGCATATTTTCCTAACCAACTGATTATATTCTTGCCTAACTCTGTAACAGATTCAACAGATTAGATACTAACTGCTTTGTTTGTTTAGCATATCCTACTCAACTCTGTATATCCTAACTGACTAACTGCATCACTTATTTGTTACATCCTTGTTGCCTTCTATGCCCAATACTATCCCTATCAGTGTCTAATGAATGTAGTGGCAATGCTGGGCTCACCAAAGCAACATGCTCTAATGGCTTTCTTTGACATTCTTAGACCATGATTGTCCGTGGACATTTAACTAGTCTGTCCATCACGTATTCAGTGGGCAACAAGAAGCAGCCTCATCTTCGACAATGATCTGACCATTTGTCTGATGGACCGTTTGTCTGATGGCCGAGGCTATGGATATATCATAAACAAAAGATGACGACAATTGATGATTCTAGAATATTAAAAGTATGACTTCTCATATGATGGGATCCACAAGTATCGATGAGTCTTGATTCATCCACAAATGTCAATTATCATGGCATGAGGTTGATGACTGTCAAGTGAGATTATCATATCACTCATTTTCTATGGCCAAATAATTCTGCCGTATTCACTTATCCCCAACTTTACATTCATTGCTCCCATCGTCTTCTCTTTGCTTTGGGAGTATGAGGGGTGTCCATATCAATTTTGATGACATCGTGCCATGTTTGTGTCTGGGACTGTGAACGTTTCGAGCTATTGTCAGCCTCGGTCTGTGCTAGGACCAAGTAGGATTGGACCCCACATATATATGACTGTTATCTGCACCGTCAATTTGGCTGTCTAAGGTTTGCTGCTAACTACATAGCATTGTATGAAAGGGTTACGATCATCCAACAAGTTGCCATGGTAGCATACTAAATGAAGGGCCTACCACACGTGCTCGCTTACGAAGAGCCTTGATTTTTTAATTAAAAAACATAAGCTAAAAAGTTCATGCCCTTGATCTAATTCTATCTTAGCCAGGCCATGCCCTAAAGCCTCACATCAGAGACTCCATACCCTTATCTCTGAGATCTTTGTGTTGTGAAAATGGATTGAGGAGATTTTGACTCATTCTCATGAGGACCCACTAGGAATCAAATGAAAGAAAAGGCCTTGCTTTCTTACATAACTGTTGTATGTTGTCATTGTTAAATCGAGATCAACAACAGTTAATTAACGTGATTGAGGGGATCACAACAGAATACTTAATTTCCATGCACTAGTTAAGGAAGAAGATGAAAGAAAATTTGACCCCACCTCCAATTTCTCCACATAGTCGTTAGAAATGCAAGGAAAGTCTTGGCCATTGACCCCTTGTCATACTGTTTCAGATCATCCAACGGCAGGCTGCAAGAGGAATGGTCAAGATGGAGTTGAAGTTGAAATCTTGGAATTGTACTTTTGGCCGCTGTGAGATTTGGTCCCACAACTTGAGGTGGTTCCATTACTCGTTTGAATTTTGTGATTGGGTCTCCTTCCACATGCAACTGAGAAGGACCCTCGAACAACTATATATGAGAAACAAAACCTTTCCATTCAATTCATCTCCACCCTGTGGGAATGGTGTGTCTAAAATAGCATCAAAACAACAGACCAGATCATGCGAAATAGGGACCTGCTTTTATTTTCCTCCTTAGTCTATAGATAATGATCTTGAAGTCAATCGTCCGGTCTACAATCTAATCATGTAGCATCCACCCTTTCATAATGCACTCTTCAATTCACCTATTGGTGAATTAGTCCCAGATAGCAGGAAAGTCTACAACATCTCAAGGACATGGATATCAAGTGGACCATGCCCCAATGTACAAATCCTTTTTTGTTGAACTCTTTCCCTTACTAATCTCAATCCAAATGGTCTCAATTCAAGGCCTCAATTGGTTGATCTGAGCTGTTCATAAATATAATCTATCCAACTTACATTTGTACTCGTTAAACTATCCCGCGGATTGGATGACTTTAGCATCTAAGAAACAGAAACTAGTACTTTTCCCTGCGCAATCTACATACTTAATTGGGATTTTTGCTAAAATGCCATTCCTTTATGGCTTTTTACTATAAAAATCCCACATTTTTTTTATTTTGCAGATTTGCCATCACATTATTTGGTTCTGTGCAAATTTGCCACTCTATAACCACTACACCGTGATTCTCCATTAATTCTCTCATAAATCCCAAAATGCCCCCAGTCATTCATCCAGCATCTGTCTGCTAAGCATTGCAAAAGAAACGCCTATATACTGCTTAACAGAAGATCACCATTAAAAACAGCAAAACTCACTCGTCTTCATCAGAATCACTTGATAAAAATGAAAAAGGAAAATCTAGACTTCTCCAGATTGATTTATTCTTTTATTCATATGTGGTATGAGGGGCATTTTACAACTTTCGAGGAGAATAGTTTCATTGGCAACCTAAGTCTTTGTGGACAGCCACTACAAAATGGTACCGCAGATTAATTCACCAACAGGTGAATTCAATGGTGCATTAGGAAATGGTAGAATCTACCATAGAATTCAATTAAATGTTCACTAACCGATCCTAGCCCTTAATTTGTCAAGGGTTTGCTGCTAAAAAACATAAGAGCTGCATTTTTATTCTTTTAACCAACAAAATTTGGGGTGATAAAATCAAAGACTGAGCTATTGACTTCAAGATCATTATTTTCTAACTGAGTTGTACTTTTCTACTACATTCCTAGCCAAGACTTTCCTCGCGTCTCTACTAATTATGTGGAAAAATTGGAGGTGGGGTCCAATCCTCTTTCGTCTTCTTCCTTAACACGTGCATGGAAATTAAGTCTTCTTTTGTCCCGTCAATCACGCTATTTAACTGTTGTTGCTCAACCGGTCTCTCGTTCCAACAACGACAACATAAAACAGCAATGCAAGAAAGTAAGGCCTTTTCTTTCATTTGATTCCTGGTGGGTCCCCATGAGAATGAGCCAAAAATCTCCTTCCTTGATCCATTTTTCACACCAGAAAGGCTCCCAGAGACAAGGGTATGGATTATCTGATGTGTGGCTTCTAGGCATGGCCTGGCTAATACAGGATTAGATCAAGGGACCAGATCACGTCGTGATTGGGACGTGCTCTTATTTTCCGCCTTAAACTAGAGATAATGTGGAAGTCAATAGTCGAGTCTTCAACCTAATCATGCACCATACGCTTGGAAGAGAGTGGTGAAATTTCCACTTCGCTTTCAACAAAGACCATCAACACGCATTCCTACACAGGAGAAAAAGACCACTACCACTTTGACACAATGGCCCCACATTGTGTTGATCTCCTCTGTTCATTCTTTTTTAACTGAAATTATCTATCCTGTAGCTCAAACCTTATGGCCAAAGAACCCAGGAGAAAAAGACCGCTACCACTTTGTTTAAATAAAGCACCAAGAATGCAGTTAGCAGTTAGTCTAAATTTTGACAATTACCTTCCCTGTTAGTTTTTTCAAAATTTTAGTATTACCCTTTCTATTTCTCTCTCTTAATACGTTCTAAAAAACCTGCTAACTCACAGACGCAAACGTGATTAAGTTGCTAACTTGGCTACTAAGTTCAATTACTTTTCAATGGAAAGTTTCAGTGAAACTTGATATCTAATATAATTCGATAACAAGAAATCTAATAGTACAGTTAGATTTCAATAAAAAGCAACCAATAGTGAGATATTCAATTGTAAACATATCATGTTCACCAACTTGCGCAACAGACCCGGTTAAGCTTCTTCAATGAAATTTAACAATTTAAACTTACTTCCCACTAAAATTGATATATTAGTCTTACTAACACAAATTATAACATAATCAATGCTATGGATCAATAAAAAACACAATAAATTAAAAGAATCAAGTTTAAAATATAAACAAAATATTGTTATTGTTCATGCAAACAACGATGAGCAACAGACTTTAAACTCTTTGTTCGATATCTTCTTCTTCTCAATGTTTCCTATTTAGCACTATCAATATTAGAGATTTTCGTTGTTTAACAAAACAGGAAATCACATGCAAAGTCCTCTTGTTTAGCATTGTCAATAGAGAGAAGAGTAACATTGGAATTAAAAAATAAATAAATAAATAAAACCTAGTAAGAAATGAAGATGAAAAACCAGCCAAATGGCAATTTTATAAAGCTCACCAAAACTAAAAAAAAAAAGTTGGACTTTGTTTTCAAAAATGTAATAACACTTTTGCCCACAAAAAAAAAACCCTTAATTAAATGAGAAAGAGTTTTGGATGAGACAATTTAGGTAAGATCTTCTCATCGTTTCCTATTTTATCTGAATTTTTCTTATTCCCTCTGTTACCCGCCACCTACTTAACAACTTCAAAACGTGTTTCCAAAATTCAGTTATAGCAGTTGCATTCAAACACAATTTTAATTTAATTTTATAGCTTAAAAAAAAGCTTCAAATCTATAATGCAACTGGTTCCTAATTTTAATTTACTTTTATAGTTTAGCAAAAGTCAAATCTATAACGCATCTAGGTTCCTAATTTTAGTTTACTTTTATAGCTTATAAAAATTCTACAAATCTATATTGCATTTGTGTTCCAAAAAATTAGTGGGGAGGGAGAGGAAGAAGATATCACATTAGGTTTGTTGTTTGGAACAAAGGAAAAACCGATTAAAGAAGGTATTATGTAGGGGTTATTTCTTTTTATTATCATGTCAATTTGATATTTGATGTTTCCATTTCTTTACTACTTCCTTTCCTTCGCTACAAGAAAAGAGTAACGAGGATTAGAGCCCCTTTTCTGATACTCAGCTATGTTTGAAAAAGCAGATAACATCAACGTTTCTATTTTTAAACTTTTTTTAGTTTCTCTAGTCTGTTTCTTTCCAATAATCATCCATATGTCTTTAGAAATGGTAGACAACATCAAGCTCCATCCTTTCTTATTTGCTCTTTTATGCTTATTGTGTTTCTCCTTAAAAAATTCCATATTTCTATCCCTCTCTCCCCAAAAAAGGTACAAAATAGCCTTCTTTTGGTCCTTTTTACAAACTACAAGCACCCACATTTTGGTCCTTTCTTTATGAGATAACGTTGTACCTGTGAGGCCTGAGGTCACAGGTTAGTCGTTTGGTTTGTTCCTCTTCAGACAATCTTTGTCAAGAGACAAATATCTTTATCCAGTAAATTATTAGCTATTCAATTGGTTATAGACAGATATTCAGGAGTGTGTGAGTCAGTCATATTCTCAAAAAAAAAAAAAAAAATCTACACTTGTAAAAAAAGTACCAATTAAGTGGTATTATTTGAGAAACTGTCAGTTTAGGATTTCTAGATGATTGTAACCTAAAATGAAAGAATTCATGGAACTCACGGCAGTCAGATATCACACCCAAGACCTCCGACCGCCTGCGATGGGCCTGAACGAAGAAATCAAAGATGGAGAACGATCTCAAACGTCCAGCGATCTTGGGCAACCACTCAGAGAAAATCAACAGACGTAAGATAGAGATCATCTAATTCAGCATCTCCCTCCTCGACAGGGAAGCTATTCCTGAAGCCAATTGAGAGGGATTCTAGAGATTTTGGATTGAAGGAAGAGATTTCTGACGATGGTTTTGAATGGGGTTATGAGGGCTTTGGTTTGTGGGTCTCTGGATTTTCGGTAGCGATCGGAGGAGCAGAAGACATTAAGGGTTTGGGTTTCGTAGGAGAGAGAGTTGAGGGTTTTTTAGGCGACTCTGCATCGAGCGAGATCAGTAGAATCGTGGATTTTATTTAGGATTTCGATCAGAACTGAAGCTGGGAAGTTTTCCATGGAGACAAGGATGCTGCAACTTGGTTGAAGGTACAGTAATTTGCGTTTGGAATGCGCCCACTTATATTCACAGGACATTTTGTTGAGCCCACGTTTGATGACCAGAATCTTTGATCTCGTTGTCCCAGTTTTTAGTTACTGATAAATAACTACAGATGGTTCTAAGAAATTGTATGTTGGTTAAATTTTTCAAAGTGTTAATTTCCAAGCACACTGTATTTGATTTTTTTAGATATTAGAATCATCCAAATTATATGCTTTTTAATCTGTAGGACATCTAAATCTGAAGCAATGAGCTAAATGGGTCCGATCATTCAAAGCTTTAGAAAATGTGGAAGCCACACCCTAGCAATGTTAGAGCTGGCAAAATGAATAAAAATTCAGAGATATCTATATGCCCATTTAAAATTTGCAAATCAAATTTGATCCACCAATAAAGAGAGATCTAATAAATTAGATTTGTTAAATTCACTATCCACAAATATCTGTTTGTAAGGGTATTTTAGAAATTTGAATTAGAAAGTGAGCCTTATTCCAATTAGGGTTCCTACACAAATATTGCTCCTCTGTTCATCTCTATCAAGTGTCATTGTTTCATTAAGTCCAAGAGTTTTTAAATATTCTCTCACTATTCCTTCACCTTGCCTTTTTAGACCTTCTTATTTGAATTGAGTTACTCCTTCTAACATGAGCCGTTTTTGGTCTCCGTTGGACAGAGATGCTGGTTTCTTTTAAAAGATCTAAATTGTTAATCTTATTCGGTATCCCCAAAAGAGGTGACCTATGAAAAATTATTGCATTTGAATGATCTTAACCACATGTTTTATTTCTCTTACAAAAGCAGTGACTCTAATTTTCAAATTCTATAACTTAAGCTATAAGAATCTAATGCTTTTGAAATTTGATAATTAGACTATCTAGGGCACTCCATACTAGATTAAAGGTTCACATATTTTAAAAGAAGTCAACATCTAAAATTCCACGTGACATATGTGGGACAAGCAGATAATCTACAAATCCATGATCTGCATATATATCGGATATTAATTGACAAGATCCACAAAGATCAAATGCCATTTAATCTGCTTATGCTGGTCTCTACTTATATTGACGTATGTTTAGCATCCCTTGCTTTTGATTATTTCTTCATTTAATTACTATTTCTAATTATGAAAGTGTTATATGGTATTTTTCTTTCTCTTCTTTCTTTGAATATTGAACATGCCCACCAACTAACAATTTCATGGGTCATCCATTGGTTATGTTTTCTTCTATGTGATGGAGTAGATTGCCAGCAGATCTAAACCATTCATCATGTTTGTAATGGTTAAGGTAGGCTACATACTAAATTTTATTTTATGCATATTAGATGCTTTTAATCTAACTACCATTGGGTTTTTCAAAATCCTATTTGGAAGGGTCAGGTCATCCAATATACAACTACTATTGGCCTTTGTGGTCCACCCCTTTCCTAGAGCCCACATAAGAGAGAGATTCGTGCACAGGGCTGCCCTTTTAGCTTGCTTTAGTTTCAACAGTTAGCACTTCCCATTATGACAAAGAACAAAGAGCAGCAATTGAATGTGCAAATGCGGTGCTATTTAACATTTTACATATCTAAGCACATACAAAGAAGGGGAACCTTGGCACAATGGTTGAGTTATTGCCTTGTGACATGAAGGTCATGAGTTTGAAACTTGAAAAACAACCTCTTTTAAAATGTAAGGCAAGGCTGCATTATATAGGCCCTTTGTGGTCTGACCCTTTCCCCGACCCAACATACATGGGAACTTCGTGCACTAGGCTACGCTTTTTTTTATATCTACACCCTTTGTGGTCTGACCCTTTCCCCGACCCAACAATGGACTTGTACAAAGGTGTATTTGATGTGGTGCTTATGTAGAGATGGCCTGATGCTTGTATAGAGTATGTGACTAAGACATGTATGTTGTGGGGCTTGTGCAAAGGTAGTGCAGTTTTGGTGCTTGTATAGATATGTGTGTGTTCTGGTGCAGATGATCATGTAAAGAGGTTGGTTTGTTCTTTGTTTATCTGTTCATGTACAATTATCAATGCCTTTTATCACCGGCTTTTGTTTCTTGTTTGGAGGTTGGCAACCTGCAGGTCAGTACACAGAACCACTGATAGAAGTCAGTATTGAGAAAAGATCTACCCATCTGTGAACATCTTAGGCAAGATCTAATAGTGTATAGTCCTAACTTATGTATCTTCTTTCTATTCCTGAAATTCAGCACTTTCTAACGAAAAAATTGCAAACAACACTGTTTTTGAAAGAAACATAGACATGCCAAGAAAGTTGGACATCTGATGCAACTCTGCTCTTAAACACAGTGTTTCATGTGGACTAAGGCATTTCATACAATTAAAAATGCCCTCAACATTTTTCCATAACTAATTCTTGACCAGGAAAAAAATAATAATTCAAAAAACAGATTGGTAATTGAGTGTTGGATGGTATGTGCATAGGAATGACCAAAATTTACTAGTTTGTTAGCCAAAGGGTTTCCTTCTTGATTAATGCAACCATGTTTCTAGTGCATGTTGACTAGACAACCTTATTTTTCTTCAGCATTTTAAGACGAGAAACTGAAGGGGAGCCTTGGTGCAACGGTAAAAGTTGTCGTCATGTGGCCTTGAGGTCACGGGTTTAAGGCGTGAAAACAGCCTCTTGCAAAAATGCAAGGTAAGGCTGTGTACTATAGGCCCTTGTGGTCCGCCCCTTCCCCGAACCGCGCATAGGCAGGAGATTTGTGCACTAGGGCTGCCCCTTTATTTCAAGACGAGAAACTATTAGAAAATCCATATCTTTGCCTGCAAAATCTCCAGAAAATCATGAGATGTTGTGAAAAATTCTAGTCACACAAGTAGCACACCTACAAAATTCCAACACAAATGCCCATCAGCAAGCCTACTTTCTATTTCCAAACTCAGCCCTTAAAAATTAATTTGGATTAGCAAGCAAGTCATAAAATTTCATGAACCGATTTTCCACAGAGGGAGAGAGAATGAGATCTTGGAGGTTTACTTGTTTGTCTAATGTTAGCAATGGGAACTTACAATAGATTGCTTTTGGAACATGCCTGCTTATGCATAGAGAAGCCAATTAATATGCCAAAAGTTATCCTTTGTAGATGTATACATTGATTAGTTTATATTCTTTATATTGTAGTTTACTGTTTCCAATTATGTTTTTGAATATTGAACGCACACACTATTTGATGGATCTTTCACTCGTCTGTTGGTCATTTTCTTTCTTTTTATATTTAGTTTACTGTTGGGTCTATTTCTGCATATGTTGTATGATTTTTTTTTTCCCTTTTTTTCTCTGAATGTTGAAGACATGCACACATGAGTAGGTTCATGGATCTCTATGTCCATTTGTGGTTATCGATGATTATCTTCTTTTTATGTTGAGTTATTCTATGCTTGTCGACTTTTGCATGTATTATTTTCCTTCTAGTGGAGTTACCAACATGTTTGGTTGTCTCGTGGAAAAAGAAAACATGTGAATGCTACAGTGAGAAGGGACCTTAAAAAGGGGCAGCCCCAGTGCACGAAGCTCCCGCCTATGCGGGGTCCAGGGAAGGGGCAGACCACAAGGGCTTATAGTAGGTAGCCTTACATTGCATTTTGCAAGAGGCTGATTCCACGCCTTGAACCCATGACCTCAAGGTCACATGATGACAACTTTTACCCAATAGCCTATGTTAGTAACTTGTTTCCAATTGTTGCCTTGAATGCAAATGTTCTTGACTGGCTATGGTATAGAAAAGATATCTCTTATGATCACTTGCGTGTATTTGGATAAAAGGCGTTTGTATATATAGCCAAGGATGAGAGGTCTAAGCTGGACGTCAAGACTAAATAATGTGTTTTCATCGGCTATGGGCAAGATGAGTTTGGCTATAGGCTATCTGATCCTATTGCAAAGAAGCTGGTTAGAAGCCGTGACATAGTCTTTATGGAAGACCAAACCATTGAACACATTGACAAAGCTGAAGGATCAGAAACTCAAAGTTCTAATACTCTAACTGATTTAGATCCAGTTCCTATTTCACATACGCCAAGTGTAGATGGCGCCAACGACCATGGTGGTGCGCCAGCTGATGTTTAAGATGATCAGGCTGAGGGTGAGCATGAAGTTGTTGAAGACATGGATGTTTTGTCAAAGGCTAATGATGTTCAACAAGAGGTTCCTACTGAGGAGCCAGCAGTTTCATTGAAATGAAGTTCAAGTAATCGTCAACCCTCCACTCAGTATTCACCAGATGAGTATGTGCTCCTCACTGATGGGGGAGAGCCTGAGAACTACACAAAGGCAGTTGAAAGTGAAGAGAATGTAGAGTGGATTGCAACTATGAAGGACGAGATGACATCCTTACAAGACAACCACACTTTTGAGCTGGTAAGATTGCCTAAGGGCAGACAAGCTTTGAAGAATTGGTGGATTTACAGGGTGATGTATGAGGGTGACACTTCATAACCACGATACAAAGCTAGACTTGTGGTAAAAGGCTTTGGTCAAAGAAAAGGTATTGATTTCAAGGAGATATTTTCTCCTATGATCAAAATGTCTTCAATCCGAGTTGTGTTGGGTTTGGCCACAAACCTTGATTTAGAGGTTGAGTAGATGGATGCGAAGACAACGTTCCTCCATAGTGACTTAAAGAAGGAGATATATATGGAGCAACTAGAAGGTTTTGTTGCTAAAGGCAAGGAGAAGTACGTCTGCAAGCTGAAAAAGAGTCTGTATGGCTTGAAACAGGCTCCCAAACAATGATATATCGAGCAGTTCATGACCCAATAAGGGTTATAGAAAGACTACTTCAGATCACTGTGTTTGTGCAAAGATTCTCAGATGATGATTTTGTCATCTTACTACTCTATGTTGACGATATGCTTATTATTGGAAGCAGTTCTTCAAAGATCAATCAGCTAAAGGAGCTGAACAAAGTCTTGGGTATGAAAGACTTGGGACCTGCGAGACAGATTCTTAGGATTTTTATCATTCGTGACAGGAGAAATAAGCGGTTATGGCTGTCTCAGGAGAAGTATATAGAAAAGGTACTTCAGCGATTTCACATGGATAAAGCTAAAGTGGTTAGTACACTTTTTCCTACTCACTTTAAGCTTAGTAAGAATCAAGTTCCCATGCATGATGTTGAGAAGAAATACATACAAGATGTTTCTTATGCTTCAACTGTTGGCAGTCTTATGTATGCTATGGTGTGCACCAGACTAGACATTGCATATGCAATTAGTATAGCCACTACAAAACTGCCTGGTCGATACCCCATCAGAATCACTTGATAAGAATGAAAAAGAAAAATTTGGATTCCTCCAAAATGATTTATTCTTTTATTTATGTGTGGTATTAGGGGCATTTTACAACCTTCGAGGAGAGTAGGTTTACTAGCAACCCAAGTCTTTGTAGGCAGCCACCACAAAACTGCCCGGTTGGTAACCCATCAGAATCACTTGATAAGAATGAAAAAGAAAAATCTTGACTCCTCTAGAATGATTTATTCTTTTATTCATGTGTGGTATAACGGGCATTTTATAACCTTCGAGGAGAGTAAGTTCATTGGCATCCCAAGTCTGTGCGGACAACCACTACAAAACTGCTCGGTCGATACCCGATCAAAATTACTTGATAAAAATAAAAAAGAAAAATCTAGACTCCTCCAGAATGATTTATTCTTTTATTCATGAGTGGTATGAGGGACATTTTACAACCTTCTAGGAGAGTTGTTTCATTGGCAATCCAAGTCTTTGTGAATAGCCACTACAAAACTGCCCGGTTTATACCCCATCAGAATCACTTGATAAGACTGAAAAAGGAAAATTTGAACTCCTCCAAAATGATTTATTCTTTTATTCATTTGTGGTATGAGGAAAATTTTACAACCTTCGAGGAGAGTAGGTTCATTGGCAACCCAAGTCTTTGTGGACAGCCACTACAAAACTGCACGGTCAATACCTCATCAAAATCACTTGATAAGAATGAAAAAGGAAAATATGGACTCCTCCAGAATGATTTATTCTTTTATTCATGTGTGGTATGAGGGGCATTTTACAAACTTCGAGGAGAGTAGGTTCATTGGCAACCTAAGTCTTTTTGGACAATCACTACAAAACTGCCCAGTTGATACCCATCAGAATCACTTGATAAGAATGAAAAAGAAAAGTCTAGACTCCTCCAAAATGATTTATTCTTTTATTCATGTGCGGTATGAGGGGCATTTTACAACCTTCGAGGAGAGTTTATTCATTGGAAACCCAAGTCTTTGTGGACAACCACTACAAAACTGCTCAGTCGATACCCCATCAGAATCACTTGATAAGAATGAAAAAGAAAAATCTGGACTCCTCCAGAATGATTTATTCTTTTATTCATGTGTGGTATGAGGGAAATTTTACAACCTTCGAGGAGAGTAGGTTCATTGGCAACCCAAGTCTTTGTGGACAGCTACTACCTAACTGCTTGGTTGATATTCCATCAGAATCACTTGATAAGAATGAAAAAGGAAAATATGAACTCCTCCAAAATGATTTATTCTTTTATTCATGTGTGGTATGAGGGGCATTTTACAACCTTCTAGGCAAGTAGATACACTATCAACACAAGTCTTTGTAGATTGGCACTAGAAAATTGCTCAGTCGATACCTCATCGAATCACCTGATAAGAATGAAAAAGGAAATTTTGGACTCCTCTAGAATGATTTGTTCTTTTATTCATGTATGGTATGAGGAGCATTTTACAACCTTTGAGGAGAGTAGGTTCACTGGCAACCTAAGTCTTTATGTATAGCCACCACAAAATTGCCTGATCGATACCCCATCAGAATCACTTGATAAGAATGAAAAAGGAAAATCTGGACTCCTCTAGAATGATTTATTCTTTTATTTATGTGTGGTATGAGGGGCATTTTACAAACTTCGAGGAGAGTAGGTTCATTGGCAACCTAAGTCTTTTTGGACAGTCACTACAAAACTGCCCAGTCGATACCCCATCAGAATCACTTGATAAGAATGAAAAAGAAAAGTCTAAACTCCTCCAGAATGATTTATTCTTTTATTCATGTGCGGTATGAGGGGCATTTTACAATCTTCGAGGAGCGTTTGTTCATTGGAAACCCAAGTCTTTATGGACAACCACTACAAAACTGCTCGATTGATACCCCATTAGAATCACTTGATAAGAATGAAAAAGAAAAATCTGGACTCCTCCAGAATGATTTATTCTTTCATTCATGTGTGGTATGAAGGGCATTTTACAAACTTCAAGGAAAGTAGGTTCATTGGCAACCCAAGTCTTTGTGGACAGCCACTACAAAACTCCCCAGTCGATACCCCATAAGAATCACTTGATAAGAATGAAAAAGAAAAATCTAGACTCCTCCAAAATGATTTATTATTTTATTCATGTGTGGTATGAGGGGCATCTTACAACCTTCGAGGAAAGTAGGTTCATTGGTAACCCAAGTCTTTATGGACAGCCACTACAAAACGACTCGGTCGATACCCCATCCAAATCACTTGATAAGAATGAAAAAGGAAAATATGGACTCCTCCAAAATGATTTATTCTTTTATTCATGTGTGATATGAGGGGCACTTTTAACCTTCAAGGAGAGTAGGTTCACTGGCAACACAAGTCTTTGGAGACAGCCACTAGAAAACTTCTCGATCGATACCCCATTAGAATCACTTGATAAGAATGGAAAAGAAAAATCTGGACTCCTCCAAAATGATTCATTCTTTTATTTATGTGTGGTATGAGGGGCATTTTACAACCTTCGAGGAGAGTAGTTTCATTGGAAACCCAAGTCTTTGTGGATAGTCACTACAAAACTACTCGGTTAATACCCCATTAAAATCACTTGTTAAGAATGAAAAAGGAAAATCTTGACAGCTCCAGAATGATTTATTATTTTATTCATGTGTGGTATGAGGGGTATTTTACAACCTTTGAGGAGAGTAGGTTCATTGGCAACTCAAGTCTTTGTGGACAGCCATTACAAAATTGCTCGATCGATACCCCATCCGAATCACTTAATAAGAATGACAAAGGAAAATTTGGACGCCTTCAGAATGATTTATTCTTTTATTCATGCGTCGTATGAGGGCATTTTACAACCTTCGAGGAAAGTAGGTTCATTGGCAACCCAAGCCTTTGTGGACAGGCCACTACCTAACTGCTTGGTCGATATTCCATCAGAATCACTCGATAATAATGAAAAAGGAAAATATGGACTCCTCTAGAATGATTTATTCTTTTATTCATGTGTGGTTTGAGGTGCATTTTACAAACTTCAAGGAGAGTAGGTTCATTGGCAACCCAAGTCTATGTGGACAGGTACTAAAAAATAGCCAGTTGATACCCCATCAGAATCATTTGATAAGAATGGAAAAGTAAAATCTGAACTCCTCCAGAATGATTTATTCTTTTATTCATATGTGGTATGAGGGCCATTTTACAACCTTATAGGAGAGTTGGTTCATTGGCATCCCAAGTCTTTTTGAGCAGCCACTACAAAACTACTCGGTTGATACCCCATTTGAATCACTTAATAAGACTGAAGAAGGAAAATCTGGACTCGTTCAGAATGATTTATTCTTTTATTCATGTGTGGTATGAGGGGCATTTTACAACCTTTAAGGAGAGTAGGTTCATTGGAAACCCAAGTCTTTATGGACAGCCATTAGAAAATAGCCTCATTGATAGCCCATCAGAATCACTTGATAAGAATGAAAAAGGAAAATCTGGATTCCTCCAGAATGATTTATTCTTTTATTCGTGTGTGGTATGAGGGGCATTTGACACCCTCCGATGAGAGTAGGTTCAATGGCAACTCAAGTCTTTTTTGGACAGCCACTACAAAATGACCCGGTCGATACTCTATCAGAATCTCTTGATAAGAATGAAAAAGGAAAATCTGGACTCCTACAAAATGATTTATTACTTTATTCATGTGTGCTATGAGGCGCATTTTACAACTTTCTAGGAGAGTAGGTTTACTGGCAACACAAGTCTTTGTGGACAGCCGCTAAAAAACTGCTCGATCGATACCTAATCAGAATCAGCTGATAAGAATGGAAAAGAAAATTCTAGACTCCTCCAGAATGATTTATTCTTTTATTCATGTGTGGTATGAGGGGCATTTTATAATCTTCTAGGAGAGTTTGTTCATTGGCCACCCATGTCTTTGTGGACAACCACTACAAAACTGCTTAGTCGATTCCCCTTCAGAATCACTTGATAAAAATGAAAAATAAAAATCTGGACTCCTCCAGAATGATTTATTCTTTTATTCATGTGTGGTATGAGGGGCATTTTACAACCTTTTAGGAGAGTAGGTTCATTGGCAACCCAAGTCTTTGTGAACAGCCATTAGAAAATTGCTCGGTCGATACCCCATCAGAATCACTTGATAAGAATGAAAAGGGAAAATCTGGACTCTCCAAAATGATTTATTCTTTTATACATGTCTGGTATGAGGGACATTTTACAACCTTCGAGGAGAGTAGGTTTATTAGCAACCCAAGTCTTTGTGGACAGCTACTATAAAATAGCCCAATCGATACCAGATCTGAATCACTTGATAATAATGAAAAAGGAAAATCTAAACTCCTCCAAATTGATTTATTCTTTTATTCATGTGTGGCCATCTGCTATGCTTTGGGATTTTTGGGTTTCATCGGTGTACTCATCATCAACAAGAACTGGCGCAGGTCATACTACAAACGATGGGTTAAAGTTTTGACTTCTGTATGGTGAAACTTCTGGGATTTTTTCACTATGTCAGCAACAAGTTTCATAGTGTATGATGTTAGAAGCAGTCTTTGTCTATCTTAGACATACTTGTTGAAGAATATTTGGATCCTTCAATGTGTCATTTAATTTTCATCTACTTTTCACTCACACTACACACATCCACTTTAACATTTACCATAATAATGGGGCATCATGTGACTAATTGGTGCTTTTTTTTATCTAACTACAACTTGCAACTGCTATTAATGATTACTTGTATGAGACATGTTGCATGTTATATCTCAGAGGTTAGGTTGGAGGGGAATTATGTAATCGTTTAAAGTTTTTAGGATCATAAGAAACTCAAATTGAAGATTGTTCCATCACATGCATCAATCCATCACATATAAATCATAATTGGACTACAAATGAGGGACGCTTCTAAAGATGAGCCCTCTCCATGCCAAATTAGGGACGTTTCTAAAGGTGAGCCCAATCCATGCCAAATGAGGGATGCTTGCAGATAATGTCCTTTTAAGGCCTACGATTGGCCTCCCATTCCTATGCTGGTAACTACATGCCGACTGCATTTTGATTTTCTAATCATCCGCTTATATGCATGCCACCCACACACACAAAATGCTGTCTTTTTAATCTCTTTTTTCTCAAATCTAATGCATTAATCTTGTTTGGTACCATATGAAAAATATTTTAATCACTTTTAAATTTAGTTTTTTTTTTAATGGTTGTGATTCAAAGATAGAAAAGCATATAGCTGCAAGCATTGACTAAAAGTAGTTTTTGGTGTAAGAGTATTATAAAGAATCTCCAATAATAAGAATGGGTTAAATCTTTCAAAAATCAAGCCTAAAATCATGACTAGGTAGCGTTTGAATGTAAGTCGCTACCTTAGCCTTTGAAAACACCAAGACTCGTATGTAAAATTCAGATGGGTGCAAATGCGAGTGCATAACTCATTCGAAGGATAAATTACAAGATAGACGGTTTCAATCATCAAGAAATCTCTTTAATTGGGTCCCACTTAAGATGTTTAACTTGGCTTTTGAATCATTCTCTTCCCACTTACATTGTATGTATAGGAGGACAAATTTGAAGACTGGACTACTAACTATCTATGATGTTTGGTGGGTGGGTCCCACTTTGATTGTTCCTAACCTTATGGAAAGTAGCTACTGATCCATACCATTAACAATTAGAAAGGAATTCACAATAGATTGTTGCAAAAGACTTCTCGAGCTCACCATCGTGGTCATGGGCTTGCAAAATTATATCCTCTTAGAAGAATTTTCCTTCTCATATTAAAGAATTTTCATGGGATTATCCTTCTCATATTAAGGAATTTTCATTTCTGGATGATCTAAGTCGTTCATAATTTAATTAGGCCATCTTTTGGACAGCTATGTACCACAAATCACAACAATTAAATGGTATTGGTCATTAATCTGAGTCGTTGTTTTCATGGCTCCCACATGAATTTACAACTATTAGACAAAATATTACGCCAATGGGACCATTACAACATCCTGTTTTTCATGTGATTTGGACATCGAACAGGGATGACAAGAATTTATAAAGAAAAGCAAGGATTCCTAGATCGATAATATTATTGACATAAAGGTGGTCCCTTTACATGAAGTGACTTCTGTCATATACTACAATTTCTCACAAGAATTATTAGAGCAAAAGATGCAAGAAAATTTTCAAGGGAGACTAGGAAGTAGGATAACTCGTCATGGTCATGGAGTGTAGATTGGTAGCAAATATCCATGTCAATTATTAAAGGAGGATAAACAAGGAAATATCCATAGATTTGTGGCTGAATGACTTGCGAATGGCAAATATTTAGAAAGTTTGCCAAAAATGGAAGAAGAAGTATTATTAGGGAAGTGAACTGAAGTTTTGTAAAATTTAGCTTTATTTCGCAAGAGGAATACATAAGTTGACATACTTGGTGGTGCCTTGCTTTGCATAAGGGCTTCATCTGAGTTGCTCTAGCCTGTTTTATATTATCTTTCTAATTTTAATTTTGTATGAAAATAATGCATTTATAATAAGTAAATACTACATCTTAGTATGCCTAATTATCAATTTATGACACTTTAGTATTTAAACTTTTATTTTTCTATTGATGGGCATCTAATATGTGCTCTACAATATACATTATAATGTTTTACAATATATCTTTATAGGATTCGTCCAAGGACTAAAGTAAAAAAAAAAAAAAAAAAACAATAATTAAAGGACTAAACTATTATTCTCAAATAGTTCTATATCCCGCTAAAGAAGATAAGTAGAATGAATTTTTGTAGTCTTTTTTAATAAAATATAAACTCATTTCTCATTAAATCTTTCTCAAATATAAGGGTCTCACATATTGGATAACTAAAACCTAAATCTAAAATTTGATTTCCAAAAAATTAAGGAGAAGAACTGGGTGGTAAAGAACTAATGTAACAATAATTGTTATGTTTCTTGTTGTATTTTTTTCTCTTGTAATAATTTCTTTAGAACTCCTTATTAGAGACTATTGGCTCTCAACATCTTTCTGCTCATGTGTGCGTATTATCTGTTTGTACAAGACATTCAACACTTTTAGAATTATAGGGATTATTTGATTGTAGATTATTGCAAAAATGGTGTCTAACCTAAGTTCATACGAGAGTAAATGCTCATGAGTATCTGAAGAAGTAGAGGATGCCCCTGGAGCCTTTTTTTTAAGATTTAAGATGTGCAAGATGTCCACATACAAAAATTAAGTAATGCACAACAAATCAATAAATTCAAATAATCGTAACTCCTTTGTATTAGGTCTTCTGAGAAAAAAAAAATATGAAAAAGGATGGTTGTAATTTTGTGTAACAACTCTCAATTTTGAGTTCTTTTTTTTTTGTTATATGTATTTATATTATATTTTAATTAGAAAAGGAATTAGGAATTGAATTCTGTAAAAATCGAATACCATGATGTAACTCATATGAATATTAAAAATTTGGATTTGAAACTAAAAAAAATGCAATGTACACATCGAGACAATTCTAATGACACTAATTTTGCATGAAATGGAGATCACGAGAGAACCCCAAAATTTTGCTAGCAACCCCGATTTGTGTCTGTTAGTGGGCTATAGCCAGACATGTCACATGGACAGTCAACCCACCACGTGTTGGCCAACTCCTTTGTGCTAGGCGGTAACCAAAAACACAACCAAATGAAGGGGGTGCTAAAAAGGAGAAAAAACTCTAGCAACCACCTACCCCCTTAGATCAAACTTCCCCACTAGCATGGTGAGCCCCTTTCACTAGGATTTTCTCAGCAACAGTGACCCGTAAAACCCCTTTGCCCCTTTTTCTTTTTCAGCAATGCCCACAGGGGTTTCTCCCATTTTCTATTTACAGTTCCGGTCCCAAGTGTCAACCACATCAAGGACAGGCAGTCACTGGTAGAACCCCTTTCCCTATTTCCTTTTCCTCCGGTGTAAGCAGCCAACATAACGCAAGACCAATGGCCCAGAGAATCCATTTCCCCTTTCCCTCTCCCCCTGTCAGCTTTCCCTTCAGCATAGCCAGCTCAACACACATGTGCACACAAGTTGGCGCAAGAGGAAACCACCCCCCCCCCTTCCCCCTTGCCCTTTTGCGTATGCCTCTTAGTGGTTGGGCTTCAACAGTGACCGTGCCAAAGCCACCAAAACTGTGGTTGTGTTTAAGTGCAATTTGGTAGAACAAAACAAAGATAGGATCAAAACTGATGCCTTTGGCTTGATATTGGTTGACCTCAACAGGATCGACTATAAAAATGATCAATTTATTTTAGCATTTCAAGCAAAATAATAGTGGAGAGTTATCAAGGCGCTATACAGATTAGACTGCATGCATAATAGTCCTTTGAGTATTTTTGCATTATGATGCAATGGCATAGTGAATTGCCTTATGATATGGCATGATGAGATGTCAATACTGCCCAAGTAGGGGAGTATTTTCCCATAAGAGGCTAGATGATTTATCAACTCAGTGTGTCTGAGTGTGATTATTGATGTTTGAGATATTAACTATTTTACTATTTTTGACCATGTATATACATGCGATATAGTGGTGAGTGGTTTGAAACTATCATAGTAGATGTTACATGATAAATTATATGATGGAATGATCATATATGGTATGGTTCATGAAAATTGAATTATGCGATTCATATGGAATATGATGATTATGAATACTGTACTTTTGAATTATATGATTTCATATGCTTCTTGAATCCCCTACCAAGCATAACTTGCTGAGATATTGTAAATAGTTGAATGCTTACAATATCTTAGATACAAAAGGAAAAGAATGGAGGGATATGACAATGGAATACAAAGACCATACTGTTTGATCAAGACTATGTATGATTGTGAAAGGATTGGATTGTATTTTTTATTTGTGTATTTTGGACATCATATCTAATCAGGGGACTGTGTATGTGAACCACTAGATCGATCTTTCAATTTTAATAAAAATGAATTTCTGTGAAAATTTATGTTGTATACAAAATTATGTGTATGTATTGGAGTGAAATGTGGCATTCGGGTTTTCTGAAAAGAATTTCAATGAAAATGTTTTCGCTATTTAAGTTTTCAAATTTTTTGCAAAATTGGTTGACCACCATTTGAAGACAAATAATGAAAATGTATTTCAAAAACCCAGGTCCCCACAGTTGGTATCAAAGCATGGTTCATCCAGTCACTTGCAGCCCCTTATGTCCAATATGATGATGACAATCTAAGTTGAGGATAAGAAATAGTGAGTGAATTGAGAAATAGGAGAGACTTAGTTGAGAATGAGTATAGAAAGAGTTAACTCATTAGTTGAGAATGAGTATAGAGAGAGTTGACTCATTAGTTGAGGATGAGTACAGAAAGAGTTAATGTAATTAACTCATGAAAGAATAGTGAAGTATAAGTAGAAATTACTTTGTGAAATGACTAGGAATACTACTTAATAAGTTAAGAATTCCCATTGAGGGAATAGTAAGTTATATAAACAAGTAAGGAAAACATTATAATAGAGGAAGATGTAATGTATGATATTCAGGTATAACCTAAAATCTTAAGTAGAGATACTTGTGGAAATAAAATACATTAATTCTACTATATATATAACCGTTATTAGGTGAAATAATGGAGATTAAGAGAAAGAGATGATAAATTGGAAAAAGATCATGGAAAAGATGAAGAAGGAGAAACTTCAACCTTATTAGCAAAGGTGAGATAGAAATTGATGAAGAAATAGATATTGAAGATAAAACCTTAGAATTTTTACAAACCTTAAAAATAATAAAGATAATGAATATAAATATACATATAAGAGTTACAATTACTACATTTAAAATATTATGGCAATTAGTTAAAGGATTGAATCATCAAAATAGAGATGATATTACTTGAAAGGAATTTAAGAAGATAAGTAATCAATTTCAAAATTTGTAAACAAGATAGTTTTAATGAAGATGAATAAGGAGATAAGTAAGTGTTTTCTCTCCAAAATTAGTCAAGGATAAGGATTTGACAAAGAGATAATAAATTTACAGAGCATGAAGAAGTGATCTTTAAAATTTGAGAAAAATGACAAGGAAAAGGAGATATAAAGATAAGAAAGGGGAAAATATGATCTCAAACTTATTAAGAAAGACAATTAAGCTATGAATATATGTGGTTAACAAAGAAATTTTGGTTCATACATATAGAGCAACAAATATGAAATTAACAAGTTATAAATTATAATTTAATTGATGAGTGAGCACAAAAGTTTATCAAGATATTGATTTTATGATGAATTTGGGGATATGACAATAGTGATTGACTATAGTAAAGAGAAGTATAAAATGAAAAGTAAAATAAATGAATAAGGATATTAATTTTAATGATGAATTTGGGATTTGAAAACAATTATGAAAAGAGAAGTATATTTGGCATTGATGGTAAAATGATCATGGAAAATGAAAACAAAGAGGGATATTGATTTTACTAATATGATGACTTTGGTGATATTGAAAATAATTATGGATTATAGTGCAGAGAAGTGCATTGATGATAAAAATAACCACGGAAAATAAAGACATATACATAAATAGGGATATTGATTCTATTTATATTATATATTTGAAGATATTCAAAGAACTATGGAATGTGATAAGGAGACACATTTTGAAGGTATGGTGAAATAAACATGAGGAATGAAGACCTATAAACAAATATAGGCAACTAAACTTATGTGTAAATTTTGGACAACTTAGATGATTATGATTGAGGTATGAATCCAGATTTTGGAGAAATATGTGGTTAGAAATTTCAAGATATTTTGGAGATTTTCAATCTAACATAAGATTGAATGAGGAAATATCTATAGTAGTTGAGGAAAATGACATCAACTGACCTGAATAAGTTGAAAGAACAACTTTTAAGGATTAGTAAACAAATGAGTGATTATAGAAATTTACATTGGAAAGCAACAAATTTCCTTAGGAAAAGAAAAAGGAAGGATCAATGTGATTATGCATTGAGTATAAATGATATTACTTAAGGAATTAAGTACCCTTACTATATATGGATGAGTTATTCCCAAATCTGTTATCATCAAGTGGGAGGTAGAAATGAAAAATAGTATTAAGATATCAAAATAAATTTTGAGTTATATGACATGGATAAATGATATTCATAAACTTGATGGAAATAAGATATATTAGATGAATTGGTAATGATTTATGGAATTGGTTTAAGGAAATAATGAACAATTATAGAATATATGTTAGAAACTTACAAAAATGATCAATTATTTGGTAAGTGTAAATATGGACTAGAGGAAGTAATATTGAGGTCATATAAGTTATAAGAATGATATGGAAGTTGGCCCAACAAAGATTGGAGATAAAACTAAATTATGGAATAACTTTGATAGTTAGAGAAAATTATCTCTTATTAATGTTAAAGTATACTATAAAGAAATTGCTTTTTAATATAATCCTACCATTGAGTACATAAACCATGAAAAGTATAGGATAAACTACTAAGAGTTTGAGAGACTGACTACAAACTCTTCCATATACAATATGAGATTGAAAATTGAGAAAAGAGTTATTACAAGGAAACCATTAATATTAAAGTATCAAAAGAAATAGTAAAGGATTATGACTTTCTAGAACAATAATGAAATAATTCCTTCCAAATGATGAAAGAACAAGGAACAGATAATTACTTCCAAATATTGGAAGATTGTTACAAGGAATATTAGTTGAAATTTTAGAATCAAATCAATATGTGAATTTTGAAATATACTTTAGGAATTAGCCATATCATGAAAGATATGCTATAAGTTGAATAAGGATGAGCAATAGAATGAGAAATTATGAAATATTATAGGTAGGATTGGTGAGAGTATTATATCAATCAAGTGAAATAGGAAGTATGAAATAAAAGGATAACTCAGTTTAAGAGTTATTAAACGTTTTGAAAAGTCTAGTGCGAATCAGATAAGTAAATATGGCATTAGCATTGCTAGTCAGGTATGAGTTATTTGTAATATATTGGTAGATGAACCGACCATGTGATTATACCTTGGAAAAGAAGGTAACATGAGCTATGAGTAAAAGGAAATAGAGATTTTCTTAAGTGGCAAGGCCACATGTGCACAGCTATGAAAAGCTGATGAGAACTCATGAGTGAGTTAATATGTGAAATTTTGAGGACGAAATTATTTTAGAACTCATGAGTAAGTTAATATGTGAAATTTTGAGGACGAAATTATTTTAAGGGGGGAAGATTTTAATAATCCCAATTTTTGTAAATTGAATTGAAAAAATCAATGAAAGTTAAAAAATTCAGAAGACTAGGGCTGGAATATTAGGTTAAAAGCTTTTATAGATATTAAATCATGAGTGAAAACTTATAGATTAAGAATGTAGACATAAATTGAATTGAAAAAATCAATGAAAGTTAAAAAATTCAGAAGACTAGGGCTGGAATATTAGGTTAAAAGCTTTTATAGATATTAAATCATGAGTGAAAACTTATAGATTAAGAATGTACACAAAAGATTGAATCAAATGACACTAATTACGTTAAATTCTGAGTTAGAATGAAAAATCTCTATTTTTTACATAAAAGGGTAAAACGGTCATTTTTACCCATAACCAAGATTTAAAATTTGAATATTTGGATTGCACTCAAAAAATCAGAAGGTACTTAAAAATTTGATTCCGGCGCCATTGAGTACACTAGAATTCAAGTTTGGATAAATAATATATATTTTCTCTATTTTTGAAATAAAAGGGTAAAATGATAATTTTACTCGTAACCAAGACCTAAGACATGAATATTTGGAATGCACTTGAAAAATCAAGTCCAAAGACACTAAGTACACTCAATTCCGAGTTAGGATGGAAAATTCATATTTTTCTCCAATTTTAGAATTAAAAGGGTCTTTTCACATATATGTGGGACCCACAAAGTTAGAAAATATCTTGCAAATGCAAATATGACTCACACTACTAGAAGCTTGTAGTGGAGAGTTGGGTGGGAGTGGAGAATGCATTCACAAATAAATATTTTAAAGTAATAAAAGATAATTATCAAAAGAAACAATAAAAAATTCAAATTTGGCTATAAATCAGTTCCAAAAATTTTCACAACCTTTCCCACGAAGTGCCCAAACCTCCCCTGGAGTTTTAGTTCCAAATTCCCCTTCCTTCTCTCCCAATTTTCTTTCTTTTCCCTCCTCCTTCTAATTCTCTGAGGGCGTGTCCCTAGATGCACCAGGCAGACAAACTTATGTCTGCCATCGGGCGCGTCAAGGGACACGTCATCCCCATTAGGTTTGGGTTTCTGGCTGGAAAACCCTAAATGAATTAGCCATCCATTTTGAACCGTATGTTTTCAATCTTAACCGTCAGATGTGTTCAGGTTGACCTGATCTACCAAAGCCGTAAGAAATTTTTATGATCAATGTTTCTAATCTCCAAAAAAATCAAAACGAAGAAAACCTCTGGCACCATCATTGTCTCTGGCAGTTTATTCATCTTATTTTGGCCAATCAGACCATTAAAAATTAATCTTGAACTGATCAT
This sequence comes from Warburgia ugandensis, assembly GCA_035236585.1. Lineage (NCBI taxonomy): Eukaryota > Viridiplantae > Streptophyta > Magnoliopsida > Canellales > Canellaceae > Warburgia > Warburgia ugandensis. The sequence continues at coordinate 14,363,004 of CP141133.1, forward strand.
CATCTTCAAGATGACGGGTTCTACAAAAACCCCATGGTTCTCCTCCTTCTCTGGCAACGGTACCGGAGAAATTAACATCTGTATATCATTTAGGCAACTGAGGTTTTCTTAGTCGTATTTTTCTCCCTCCAATGAAGAAATCTTCACCGGACCATGTGAGGTAGGTGCTCCCACTTCATCCCCTTCCATTTCGATGCTCCCCTTAGGTTTTCCAGCCACCAGATGGTCTTCCCCAGCTGTTGATTTGTCGAAAATGATGGATCTAACAACGAGGTTAAAACCCCCCATCATGGACAGCTCATATGAGAAATTTGAGCCATTGGATGGATTCCTAGGGCCCAAAAACCCCAGGGTACATGATCTCAGCCCTTGGCATTTGCAGATCATGGAGAACCAGGGAAAGGTTGATCCGTCAATCCAGATCGGACCATCTCAATCAATCTACTAGATCAGACATTGATCTGAGCCAGACCTCACTCAGATCATCTTGCCACATTCTAGGATCATCTAGTTGCATTCCCAAATCATATTTCCACATTCCAGATTGTCTTGCCACATTCCAGATTGTCTAAAACATGTTCTAACGGCCAGATCAAATCTAGGCCGTTGATTTTTTTTAAACTGAAATCTTGATTCTTTAATTTTGAGCTCATATTAGATCCAAATTTAGATAAAAAAGATTATATGAATTTTTGATGCTGTGTAGAATCTAATGGAAATATTATATTTATGTTTTAATTGTATTTATTTGTGATAATTACTAAAATCCATTCCAACAGTTAGGGATCATAATCAAGATGACTTTAAAATGGACATTTGAACTGATAGATGGATTTAGGAGGCCTTAAAACCTTAAGAACAATGATCACAATAAAAATTATGGGCCCCTAATTCGAATAATTGGACAAAAACAGTAGATATCATTCTCAACAGTCAAATCTAGATGAAATATTAAAATCCAAATTCTGATCTCAATTTGACTCCAAATTGAGATCGAAAAGTTGTGTTCGATTCCTCTTGATGAGGAAAACCAACTAAACTAATAAAATCAGAGTTTTAATTCATGAAAATTTTTGTTTTTAAGAAATAGTGGTACTAACATCCTTGATCTACAAGATCTGGGATGATCAAACCATTAAAATCAGTTTTGATGATGATATAATGATGAAAGAACATGAATGGATTTGTCGAATATAACTAATATAAGATATCTTAAGATCTTGATCATTAAAAGTAACAAAATCCCTAAAAATACATTATAATCTCCTTGATCAGATTGATCAAGGATGATCAGACATTGTAAATAAGCATGGATGGTGATCTAATGATGATATCATGAGAAATGATGGGCCTAATGAGGCTAAATTGGGATAGATTGAGATCTATGCCCTTAATTTTGATAAAATGGCTTAAGATCTTGATCGGTGGGATCAAGAAGGATCAGATCATGTGGGGAGATGCATCAATGATTTAGTGATAAAATCATATTAAGAAAATGTGTTAGATCTAAAGGAAAATGAAACATCAAGGTCTAAACCCTAAATGGGATGAAAACTGAATAGAAATCAAAGATGATTGTTAGATCATGATGAACAGTTATGGCATGCTAAATGTTCATTTGAATTATTGAATGTTATTATAAATGCCTTTTATTGCTTAGTAGATTAATTATTAAATTAACATCTTTATACTTTCATATTATGTAAATTACATGAAAAACGTAATTAATGAAAGATAGATTGATATGAACATTTATAATAAAAGAAGTACATGAACTTAATGATAGTAAGGGCTATAGTTAATAGGATAATATAAGGAATATCATTTCTTTTGCCCAAATTAAGAGAATAATGAACCTCCATGAATGACATTTTAAATGTTCTTGAATTTAAATTAAAATCAAATAGCAAGGGTACTAGGGTTTAATGCTCATAGGAACCTTATGGAAAGTTGAGCTAAGGCCACTCCAGTAGACGCTGAACATTGTGGTTAAGGGGATTCTCTAATAGAGCCTCGCTCTTGCCCCACCTTTTGGCAACGTTTGTGAGGTCTAAATGCCTCCTTACATGAGGATTGAACTAACCACTCTTTGAGCAGCCTGTAGCTAGTAAGCCTTAGTTAATTGGAAATAAGATGAGCTGTCTAGACTTAGGATGAAATAAGCTATCTTCAACCAGTAAAACATTAACTAGTTGAATAATAATAATAAGATCATAAAAGGATAGTAAAATAGCTACTCCTAATAAAAATTGTAAGAAGATAATAAACGATTAAATAAGATCCATAAAGAGATCTTGAATGATTAAGACAAATAAGAATCATAACATCGTTTTGTACTTAGTATTTATGTTGTAGATCAAATCTAGATCATTAGATTAGATAATCCAAACCATTGATCAAATATGATTTAAGGAAGAGAACCAGGATCGTCCTCCTTAGGGATGATCAAACGACTAAGCTTAGATCAAAGAAGAACTAAATGAGAGAAGATCTAGGCCCTTGATCTTTATCAATAAGTATAAATTATTGATCAAAGGATCTAAAAAAGATCAAGATCAAAGAGATTGATACACAAAGACTTAGAGATAGAAAATACTTAGATATGAAAAAGTAAAAGATCATTCTAATCGTCAGATGTATTGATCAATAGGATAAACACTATCTAAGGAAGATAAATTGTATTGATGATAGGAACACAAGGAAGATCTAGGTCCTTTATATCAAAGGATGAGATTAGATAACGAATATAAATATGAGATTATCCAAGTTGTTTAGATAATGATAGTATGTATGTATTTACAGATTACATATATCAATCATGGAAGATCTGAAGGGATGGATCACTACATGAAGGTAGGTAGAACCTTAAGAAGGCATCAATTTATAATATCTATGGTTTATGGAATTGTTGTTATGCATAAAATTATAGAAATGAATTATTATGAATGCATAAGAATGATAATATGCTTAGTTGTATTTGAATCACAATTGATGTATATGAGATAGAAATAAACTGTTGAAATTAGATGGAATACATGATAAATACTTGGGTATCATTTATGATTACCCCTAAACTTAGAGAAGAAAATAATGATCATGGATATCATTTGTATCAAATGATTATCCTTACACTTAATAACAATTTTGGTATATGAATACCAAATCAAAGAAAATGGGTATCATTTACAATAAATGATTATCTCTAAATGAACATGGGCATCATTCATATTAAATGGTGATCCCTAAATTTAAGTAAGATCATATCCTTGATATAACTATACAAAATACGAGGATGATGATATAAACAGACAAATTGTCTGATATGTACAAGAAATACTTTATATACAAGCATGGAGGCTTGTGGTTTTATTTTAAACCTATGTTAGGAGAGCTAGTAGGGTTTGGCCACTCACTCTCCTAAACTTATTATGATATGAGAGCCTTGCCTTAAGAGAGGCAAAAAGTCGGGTGGGGCAATTATGGGAAGGCCACCACTGTGACAGCCATGGTCTCCCCATACGAACATGGATATTACATTTCCACTAAAAAGGTATGAGTGGATTATTGGGCAGTTATCCGGGCACGTTGTACGGATTAGACTGCATGCGTTGTAGTTCTTTGAGTATTTTTGCATTATTATGCAATGGCATAGTGAAATGCCTTATGATACGGCATGATGAGATGCCGATACTGCCCAAGTAAGGGAGTATTTTCCCAGCAGAGGCTGGATGATTTATCAACTTAGTGTGTCTGAGTGTGATTATTGATGTTTGAGATATTAACTAATTTTCATCGTTTTTTGACCATATATATACATACGATATAGTGGTGAGTGGTATGGAATGATCATATCTGGTATGGTTCCTGAAAACTGAATTATGCGATTCATATGGAATATGATGATTATGAATACTGTACTTTTGAATTATACGATTCCATATGCTTCTTGAATCCCCTACTAAGCATAGCTTACTAAAATATTTTAAATGTTTATAATATCTTAGATACAAGATGCCAGAACCCATTTCCTCGTCAACTTTCTCTCGTTCCGATCTGCACCCCATCCCGGAGCCAAACCCATCTTCACCAGCATCGTTTCTCCCTCATCTCCTCGCCAGCATCATCGTAATCTCTCTTTCCCCTCTACTTCCCTTTGTTCACCCCAGGTTGTACTCTTTCCTCTTCTCACCATTCCCCTCTGCAGCCCAGACAGAATGACGCCCCACCTGCTCTCTCTCCCTCATTGCCCTATCGCACCACTCCAGACCTAATCACCGGCCAGTATGGCCCAGCCCTCTTTCCTCTGACCTCTCCCTATATATTTCTCTCTCTTTCAATGCCCAACTCACTTGAGCAAGCCACACAGCTCTGCTCAAGCCACTAATCTCGATCCTTTCTCTGCTTTCACCGGACTTTCTAGTCACACCCCCATTCCTCTCTCTCAATCTCTGATCTCACTTCACTCCCAGCACCTCGATCCGCTCCACTGCCCAACTCCGGCCAGCCCTCATCTTCTCTTTCCTTCTTCTATCTTATCTTTTTCTTCTCTGGATCATCTATATCGACAAGCCTTCTTTTCATTGGTTAAAGAAATTGAAAACGAAAATATTTCATTTCCATCCTTTGCTCTTTAATTAAAATGACATTTGGATCCCCTTTTTAATTCCCACCGTATCTTGTTGTTATTTTAGTTTTATGTTATCCCTGTTTTGCTTATCCAGGGACTATAATAAGAGATAGTTATTTAAATTATAGTTTATGTTATCCCATTTTAATTATAATTCTAGTTTCTTTTATCTATTTACTGATTAGTACCTGTTGTGACTAGCTGCGTGACACATCAGTCAAAATAGGGAAGTTCTAGTTAAATTATCATTTCCTTTTATTTCTTTATACTTAATTTTAGAACTGTTACTCATGGATTGCTTAATCAAATTAAATTTTATTTCTATTGTTAATTTATAATTAAAATTTATGTAAACTCCAACATCTAAGTCGAGTCCCCGTGGAAATAGACAAGGACTTGCACTAACTAGACTACAACAGCCGTGCACTTGCAGAAAACTCAACACTTATCAAATTACTCTATACCTAGGGATTGTCAACTTCCATTACAATCCATACGATTATCTATGTAGGTCTCATTAGATGTTGCTTGTTTTGGATGTGCACTTAGCACATGCTTTCTATTTTTTATTCTTGTGGATCGCACGTCCGTCCCGCCCTCTTAAATATTATAAATAAGTAAGAATTTATTTTTTTCATGTGTTATGTGTACATATATACATAATTTGTTATTCATCTATAATGCATTTGAAATATAAATTTGTAGGGTTTGGTTTGATTGGGCTGTTAAGACCTAGACTATACAACCACAAAACTCACTTGGAAAAATGTCAAGGTATACGAAATAATTAATTGCTCTAAGTTATCACTAATTAAACCTACATTATTACAAATGATATTTATTAGTTGTTTTGTTGTCTTTGTTCCACAGTTCCTTAGACAACAGTTAGATTGGGAGTGTGAGTATTATGTCCTGAAGTACATGAGGACCCTCACAATCGATGGTACCCATGTCTCCCATTTAAGAAAGGTAGAAAACTTTTTTTCCCATAATCTTATATGTTTCTACAGTTTTATAGATCTAGCTAAAAAGTTTTAGCTTAATTAAATATGTTGTATTTCAACCTGCTACGCTTTCTGAGTGGGCATCCAAGAAGACTTACTCCAGGGTAATTCTTAATGAAATAAAATCTGAATGGGCTAACTATGCAATGACTTTCAATTAGTTGTTGGAGTAACTACATGAACTTGAAATACATAATAAAGTATTTTTTCCATTGACTTGTGTGTGCTCCTTAGGATTTTATTATTTTCTTTGAAATATATATATATATATATATTTGTATTTTAAGCAATGAATAAGTGGAAATTTAGAGCATGGGAATAAATGAGTATGGATGAAGTGAATTTGGAGTTTGAACATGGAGTGAATATGTGGCTGTTGAAGTATATAACTTTTATGAGATGAAGAATGAGAAGGTTACTTAGAGTATGAAAGTAAATGAGAATGTGTGTGGATTTACAAATGAAGTGAATGTAGATGTTATAAACAATGCATATGTTGTAGTTTCTTATATAAATTATTTTCAAGATAGATGTGGATAGGTAATGATGAGTATGGATGTTTTGTAGTCATTATGGATGTATTAGGGGTTATATTTTAAGATCAATTAGGGGTATCAAGAAAGAAGTGGATGAATGTTGTATTGAATGTTTGGTTTTTCATATTTATAAAGAAAGTTTATATTAGGAGTATATTATTCAATGTATATACAGGTGGTCGTGTATCAAGAAAGATGTCATTGCATTGTAGTGGACGGTGGTTTGGAATCGCTTATGGAGAATGAAGTATTAGATGTATATAATGTTTGGTTTCCATGCTTATAAAGGTTGTTTGAAGTAGTATTAGGTGCATGGATTGTTTGTTATTCAATGTATACACAGGTGGTAATATATCAATAAATAAATATGTGGATGCATTGTAGTAGTTGTTTCTTTTTCATGTTTGTGTAGATTGAAGTATCAAGGTGTATATGATGTTTCTTATGCAATTAATGTATACAGGTGGATTTGTATAAAGAAGTGAATGAATGTTGTATGTAATAGGTTTTTAATGTTTATAAGCATTGTTTGAGTATCGGGTTTTCAATGTATATAGGTGGTGGATCTAGAAAAGAAAATTTAAAAAATATATTATAACTTTAGAAGTTGTTTATTTTGAAACAACTTCGAAAGGTCTTCTAAATTCCTAAACTATAGAAATCGTTTAATTATAAGCGACTTCTAAAGTGTTTAATTTCAGAAGTCATTTATTTAAATGACTTTTAAAGTTGGGTCGGTAGAAGTCACTTATTAAGCGACTTCTGTTATTAGTTTTAACTGACTTTAAAAGCCGCCTGTGTAGTAGTGTAAACGTAATGTGAGTAAATGAAACCATAATCACTACTACGGCGATGGGCTTATAAGACAGTTAAAAACGGATATAAAAGATGGTCCCCATGCCATCTTATAACATTAAATGCCAGATAAGACGGTTGTATGAACTATCTTATATTTAAAATTATAACAAATGTATATAGGATGGTTATTCAAAAACCATCCTATGTAGATAATTGTATATAGGATAATTTTTTAATAACCATCCTATAGACATCTATATATAGGATGGTTGAAAAATCGTCCTTTATACATATGTCTATAGGATGGTTATTCAAAAATCGTCCTATATGTAGACTAGTATATAGGATGATTTTTCAATAACTGTCCTATATTTTCTAAGAAATATAGGAAGGTTTTTCAATACCCATCCTATATTGCTTATAATTTCTTCACAAATCAAATTTATCATTTTTGTTTGTTTACTGTTCATACATTGTTCTTACAGTTTCTAGAGTTGAATACTTCATCTATTCATACATATCCAACATTTCCACATTCCACGTCGAACTTCTTCATACTTCTTAGTAAAATAAAAAAAAACATACATAAACTTAAATTAAGGTAAAAGGAACATATGCATCCAATTAGTGGAATGTAAATTATATATCTGTCATAAAATTGATACATATTCAATAACATCATATGTTTACAAATTAAAAGTAAAAAAATATTTAGTCCATTCCATTATGTTATCATCTATGTCTAATTGGGAGTAACTCTTGCCCCCCAAATCAACTTGCAAGAAAACAAATATTATGTTAATGGCAAACATTATTGTTGGAGCCATTTAAAACATGTAAAAAATTGTAAGAATGATGATCAGTCAATTATATGTACCTTTCTCAATTGGGAGATGGTAAATCCTTCTTGAATGAGAGTTCTCGTATATCTGAGAACATAATACCCACACTCCTAATTAGATTGTTGTAATTGTACTTCAGAATAAATTCAACAAATCAGAAGGTTCAAATATCATGGACAATTATAAGTCTATAGGTTACAGAATATCACAACATATATATTGTTTTAGAAGAGACCACCAACTAAGTTTCTTATAAAATAATAAAAACAAGCTCATAAGGTTATTGAAAGATAATACCTAAAGAAAGTAATAAAGAAGAAAAAGTCATTATCTAAGTAAAGGATCAAAGAAGAAAAAGTCATTATCTAAGAAAATATGATATGACATAAGTAATGAGTACCCATTTCATCAAACGATCACAAAACAAACCCATAAATAGAAACAAAATAATCAAATGATAAAATGTCACCCATGCATTAGACAGAGCAAATATACTAGTAAAAAACTATACCAATTAGAAGATTATAATAACTTCTTTTTTTTTTCTTTTCTTTTCAATTCTCAACATTCAAGATTTAAACTGTATAGAAACACAATCTACAAGCGTTGAATCCAAGTGATTTTTATTAATCCAAAGAATGATCATAATCCAACATTTAGAAGTATTACAAAAGCCCAAAATCAGCATCATATACAATACAAAACGCATGGTAAAAATGCATATTCAAGCTACATATTGCATGGCTTTTGAATGAAACATAAAAATGTAAGACATGGATCTTAATAAACTCAATTGAGGCTATCTAGAATGATCATAGTCTAGCATTTAGAAGCATTACAGAAGGCCAAAATCAACATCGTATACAGTAGCAAATGCATAGTAAAAAAAGCATATTAAAGCTATATTTTGCTTGCCTTTTTAAATGAAACATCAAAATATAAGACATGGGTCTTCTTAAACTCAATGAAGGCTACCAAGCATGATCATAATCAAGCATTAAAGAAGCCCAAAATTAGCATGGCATATAGTAGAAAATGCATGATAAAAAACGCATTTACAGGGATCATAATCAAGCATTTATAAGGATTAGAGAACTACAAAATCAAGAAATGAGAGAGATCCAACGAGAAAATTGTACCTCTTTCTTCTTCTCCTTGAGAGTTTTGGGGGTTTGCGTTTGACAAATTCGAATGAGGGAAATGGGGGGGAGGGGTTTTGTAAAAAATCGAATGGGGGGAGGAGTGATTTTTCTCCTCTCCTCTCCTCTCCTCTCCTCTCCTCTCCTCTCCCCTCTTCTTCTTCTTCCCTCCTTTCCTCTCTCTCTTTCTCCTCTCCTATTCTTCTTCTCCAAGTAGAGGTTTAAGGGGTTTGGATTTCAAAATTTTGAATGAGGGAAAGGGGGGAAGGAGGTCTATTTTAAATAATCGTGGGGGGAGGGGGGGAGGACGACGTGATTTATCTCCTCCTCCCCTCTTCTTCCTCTTTCTCTCCTTCTATCTCTTTCTCCTCTTTTCCTCTTCTTCTTCTTCTCCTAAAGGGTTTTGGGGGGTTTGTAAAATTCAAAATGAGGAGAAGAGAGCTTAGGTATTTAGAAACAAATAAAGGATGATTCATTAGAACCGTCCTATACAAACAAGAATATAGGACGGCTCTATAAACCATTATTTACTCTTTTCAATAAAGAATGGTTCTACAAACCCATCCTATATTATTTTTAATAAAGCACGGGTATGAGAACTGTCCTATATTCACTTAAATTTAGGACGGTTGCCCAAAATAGTCCTTTATTTACTTGAATAAATGACGGGTTTAGTAAACCTGTCCTATATTGTTATGAATAAAGGACGGTTCTTATACTCGTCCTATATTAATATTCTCTTTGAGCGCAAAACGTTCCTCCATTATTCCTTTTTATAACTATTGTAATTGTTAATGACCTCATCAACAACTAAGTTGGCCATACTAGTGTACTAAAAATCTCATACCACTATAGCACTCCTAGTGATATCTTAATGGGGTGAGCATTGTCATATATATACCAACAACAAATACATTCACTTTAATTTATCCCCTCATATACAATCAAATTCCACCCACTCACCCTCTTCACCAGCATCATGCACATACATAAATACATGTATCATATATACAAAATGTAAGAAGAAAAAGAAAAGGAATTTTATAGACATGAACATCAAATAAAGTAAACATAATGAAAAAGAACAAGAAAGAATACTACCCAAATGATATCAACCGAGAAAATACAAGTTTGGGACAATGTACATGTAAATCCAACCCAATGTTCAAGTTTCGTCGAAGAAGTTGAGAATCAATTCAACTTTAACTTATAAAATATCAAATATATAAGACAGTTATTAATACCTGTCTTGTATAATTTTATATCAGATTGTTCTGGAAAACCGTCTTAGATTATTAAGATAATATAAGACTGTTTTGGATAACCATCTCATATTCCTTCAATAATATAGGATGGTTCTAATGAACCATCTTATATTAAGCTAATAATATAAGATGGTTTTCCGGAACGATCTTATATAATTTTATATAAGACGATTGTGGTAAAATCGTCTTATATTTGCCATCTTATAAAGCCATAATTTTAGTAGTGAATACTTAATAGATAGGATTGAAGGAATAAAATTCATGTGGTCGACCCCTAAGAAGGATAAAGTCTTGATGATGAAAATTATGTCATACAATAGAAAGTTATATTGTGAAGGCAAGTTGGAGTGGTATGGATCAAAGAAGGGAATGCTTTGTATTTGACATAAATGCTTAGGAACATGCCGTCAAAATAATTTCCTCTTAAAAAGAGTAATTCTAAGAGAAGAAGCACAAATAAAGCACTTTCAAGATTTGCTAACAAGTAATTATTCTCATGTCCAGACTCTACTTTTCATGAGGAGGACTCATGTTTGGAAATGATTCGATCGTTTATCTGATGGCCCCGGCTTTGGATGTCTCATAAACAAAAGATGACAATGGTTGATGACTCTAAAATCTTAAAAGTATGACTTCTCATATGATGGGCTCCACAAGTATCGATGAGTCTTGATTCATCCACAAGTGTCAATTATCATGGCATGAGGTTGATGACTGTCAAGTAAGATTGTTGGATCACTCATTTTCGATGGGCCAAATAATTCTACCTTGTTCACCCATCCTAAACTTCTATTCATCACTCTCATCGTCTTCTCTTTGCATTTGGAGTATGATGGGTGTGCGTATCAATTTTGATGACATCGTGTCGTGTTTGTCTGTGGGACTATGAGTATCTTCAGCTATTGTCGGCCTTGGCCTGTGCTGGGACCAAGTAGGGTTGGACCCCACCTATGTATGATTGTTATCTCACCATGGCCTTGGCTATTAACTACATACCATTGCATAAAAGGGTTACAATCATCCAACAACTTGCTCTGGTAGCCTACTAAATGAAGGGCCTAATCACTATAACATCGTTTGAATCACCAAGGATTATCCTTCTCATATTAACGAATTTTCATTTTGCAGTGATCTAAATTGTTCGTCATTTAATTAGGCCATCTCTTAGACACACTATACACCTCAAATCTCAACCATTAAATGGTATTGCTCATTGATCTGAGCATTGTCTCAAAGCTTCCGCATGAATTGACAACTATTTGACCAAAAATCACACCAATGTGACCAAGCCAACATCTAATTAATGTGATTTTGGACATCATATAGCGATGATAAGCACTTGTAAAGAAAAGCAACGATTCCCAGATGGTTGATATTATTGAAAAGTGATGTTCTTCACCATGTTGGAATTTCCACTATAACTGTTATAGAAGAAGATGCAAGAAATTTCCAAAGGAGACTAGCTTATAGGATGAGTCTTCAGGGTCATGGAGTGTAGATTAGTTGGAAACATCTGTGTCAATTATTAAAGAGGGAGACACGAGGAAATATCAATGGATTTGTTGCTGAAAGACTTGTGAATGGCAAACATTTGGAAAATTCGACAAAGATGGAAGAAAAGTATTATTAGGGATGTGAATTTAAGGTTTGTGAAATTTAGCTTTACTTGGTGGTGCCCTACTTTTACATAAAGGTTCTACCTTAGTTGCTCTAGCTCATTCATCTGATCTTTCCAACTTTAATTATGTATATGAAAAAAGTTATGTCACTTGAAAAACATCCACTATTCCAACAAATTATCTGGCAATATACCACTAGAATTAGGATCTATAAGAGAACTTATTTCATTGAATTTGTTTAACAACCTTCTAACTGGTATGACTTCTCAATGCCTTGTATCACTGGCTTTTGTTTCTTATTTGGGAAGGGGAGCCTTGGCGGAACTGTAAAAGTTGTCGTCATGTGACCTTGAGGTCACGGGTTCAAAGCGTGGAATCAGCCTCTTGCAAAAATGTAAGGTAAGGCTGCCTACTTTAGACCCTTGTGGTCTGCCCCTTCCCCAGACCCTACTTAGGCCGGAGCTTTGTGCACCGGGGCTATCCTTTTTTTTGTTTCTTGTTTGGAGGCTGGCAACCTGCAGGTCAGTATATAGAACCACTAATAGAAGTTAGTATCAAGAAAAGATCTACCCATCTGTGAACATCTTAGGCAAGATCTAATAGTGTATAGTCCCGATTGATGTATCTTCTATTTTCTATTCCTGAAATTCAGCACTTTCTGGCCAAAAAATTGCAAACAACACTGTTTTTGAAAGAAACATAGACTTGCCAAGAAAGTTGGACACCTGATGCAACTATGCTCTTAAACACACTGTTTCATGTGGACTAAGGCATTTCACACAATTATGAATGCCCTCAACATGTTCCCATCACTAATTCTTGGCCAACCAAAATAAAAAATAAAAAAATCCAAAAAACAAAGTGGTAACTGAGTGTTGGATGGTCTGTGCATAGCAAAGACCAAAATTTACTAGTTTGTTAGCCGAGGGGTTTCCTTCCTGATTAATGCAGCCTTGTTTCTTGTGCAAGTTCCCTAGTTAACCTTATTTTTCTTTAGCATTTCAAGACGACAAACTATTAGAAAGTCCATAGCTTTGCCTGCAAATCTCCAGAAATCATGAGATTTGGTGAAAATTTCTAATCACACAAGTAACTTGCCTGCAAAATTTCAGCACAAAAGTCCATCAGCAAACCTACTTTCTATTTCCCAAACTCAGCCCTTAAAAAATGATTTTGGATTAGCAAGAAAATCATAAGATTTCATTAACTGATCGTACACAGGCTAACTGATAAACTGATCAACTTTTGCAGCCAATTACAAGTTATAATGAGTAAATTTTGCTTAAATTTTCAATATTGTATTTTAAAAAAAATGAAAGATTTAGTCTTGTATTGAATTCTTGGCTCCACTAAGTTATCCCAGACTAAGTTACATGCACTATTACGTTATCAAAATCCCACCCTACGGCCTCATTCTACAGTGTCTTATAACCTGGAGGAGGACAAATATAACCCAAGGAGAAAAGGTCCAAAAGAACTAAGTGTGATTAGGCAATTGTCCAAAAGAAGCGGAGCTTTGGCGCAATGGTAGAGTTGTCGTCGTGTGACATTGAGGTCATGGTTTCAAGCCTCTTATAAAATGCAAGGTAAAGCTACGTACTATTGACCCTTGTAGTCTGCCCCTTCCCCGAACTTCGCATACATGGGAGCTTATGAAGTGCCATTTTTAGGCAAGTGTCCAAAAGGCGAAGTTCCACGTAGAACTAGCATTGGCACTTGTACATAGCATGATCGGGTTCAACTGCAAGATTAACTGGAGAGAATGATGCTAAGACTCCTAAGCTTGCACTATTAGATCAATTCCAACCCATATCATCCATAATATAATCTGAGCAGCTCCTACAATTTCTTCGTTGATGTTCAACATATGAATTTGCTGTCAAAAAATCAGCAGAATAGTTTGTTACGACATACTCACGCAAATAAAAAGTAAGCACAAAACAAGTTAATCTGGCATGAGGTTATAGTAAATAAAAACTGCGCAAAGAGAAAGAAAAGCTATAAAAAGTTGGTCGGGTCTGATCATTTGCCCAGTGAGAAATATGACAATGAAAAATTATAACACTCCTTTAAATCCGTCGAAGGAAAGTTTTCTTTGACAGAGATTTCAAGAAACTTACAGCAGTCAGAAATCACCACCCAAAATCTCCGACCGTCTCCGTTAGGCCTTAACAAAGGAATCCAATATTGAGAGTGATCTCAACCTTCCAGTGATCTTCGGTAACCATTCAGGGACAAAATGGGCAGAAGCAAGATAGAGATCATCTAATTCAGCATCTCCTTCCTCCATAGGGAAGCTGTTGTTGAAACCAAATAAGATGGATTCTACGGTTTTGGATTGAAGGAGGATATTTGTTACAATGTTTCTCGTTATCAGGGCTTTGGTTTCTGGGTCCCTGAATTTTCGATAGCGATCGGAGAAGCAGCAGATGTTGAGGAATTGGGCCTCGTAGGAGAGAGAGTCAGGGTTTTTGAAGCGATTCTGCAGCAACCGAGATCGGGTAAATCATGGGTGTTGTTAAGGATTTCGATCAGAAGAGTTGCTGGCAGATTTTCCAGAGAGAGAGAGAACTTTGAGGTTTTTTTTTTTCCTGAATCTGAAGTTGGGCGGGAACGTGCAGTAGATTGCTCTTTGGAATGTACCTACTTAATATATAGAGAAACCATTTAAAACGCGCAAAATCTATCCTTTCTGGACGTATCTTCAGTTAGTTTATATTCTTTTTGGGATCAAGTTTAGCTTCTTCCAATTTTCTTGCTGTTTCTATCATTTTTCAGATTTGAAACATCTTGAACATGGATTGTTTTCATATTGACACTTTAAGGTTTTAAAGAAAAAACACGATGATTTTGTTTACCAAATGGATATGATGATTTTGCTTACCAATTTTTCATTTTATTTCATTTTATTGAATATTATTTTGTTTTTTCTTTGTTTTTGCAGCTCCTTCTCCTACAACTGGTGCACCACCAGGTACATGTGATTTTGCTCCTGATTTTAGTTGGAAAATAACATCATTAGGAAGAGAGTCTTATTTCAATGGGAAGAGTTGCTGTTATGTTTTCCATGGATATACTCTTTCTCATGGATGCAGCCTCTGGGAAACATGATCCCGATGCAAGTGATGAAATTGAATGGAAACATGTGAAAAAGGCAAGAGAGAAGGCTGAAGTGGTGGTCTTGGTCTATTCGAACTTCCATGAATCATATTTGTCAATGAAGTTTCTGTAGTTACAGAATACTATAGTTGAGTCTTACAGCTATATCGTTCAGTGATGAAGTTAACAAAATAGTACAATTTCAGATAGTTTTTGAGAAATTTCAATCTCTATTATTCTCTGTTGATGGATGGGGGTCTATTTCTGTTTGTTTAGTTTTTGTTTGTAAGAAGTAGTTGGTTTGTGTGGCTTAACCATTGGGTCTAGCAGCTTCTGTTGTATTTGGCTCCGAACTGGGTTTGATGGGAGCTTTGTGTTCCAATGAATGAATAGATCTTTCATTATTCAAGAAAATAGTACAGTTTTTATCCTTATGAAGTTTTTGAAATGGTAATCAATCTGTTGATGGATGGGGGCATTTTTCTAGTTGTTTAGTTTCTATAGGTAAGGATTTGTTGGTTTGTGTGGCCTGACCATTGAGTCTAGCAGTTTATTTGGCTCCCAACTGGCTTTGGTGGGAACTTTGTGTTTGCTGTTAGAGTAATCTTTAGTTGATGAACAGAACTTTCACTCTTAGAAAAAAATAATAATACAATTTTTATAGTTACTGATGAAGTTTATGGAATTATAATCAATCTGTTGATGGATAGGGGCCCGTTCCCAGTTGTTTAGTTTTTGTCAGTAATGATTTGTTGGCTTGTGTGGCTTGACCATTGGGTCCAGTAGCTTCTGTTTTATTCGGCTCCCAACTGGGTTTGGTGGGAGCTTTGTCTTAGCTAGTTAGAGTAATCCCCAGTGGATGAATAGAACTTCTGTTCTTCATAAAAATAGTACAGGTTTTGTAGTTACTGATGAAGTTTCTTAAATAGTAATTAATTTAGCTACTGTAGCTAGTGAATGAAGGGGAGCCTTGGTGCAATGGTAAAGTTGTCATGTGACCTTGAGATCACTGTTCAAGGCCTGAAAACAGTCTCTTGCAAAAATGCAAGGTAAGACTGTGTACTATAGACTCTTGCGGTCTGTCCCTTCTCTGGACCCTGCATAGGTGGGAACGTTGTGCATCAGGGCTGCCTTTTACTGTAGCTAGTGAATCAAGTTTCTGAAATGGGGTTAAGTTACTGATGAAGTTCTATTCATTAGTAACTATTCAAAATGGTAATCAAAGTAGCTACTGTTGCTTGTTTACTTTGCGTGTTACTAATGAAGTTACTAAAATGGATGAAGTTCTATTCATCAGTAACAATTTAAAATAATAGCGTAAGTAAAAGTAGTTACTGATGTATTTACTGTGGTCTTTAGTTTGCTATCTATGTTGGAGTGATCGCAAGTTCAGGTATTGGAACTTACAGCCTGTTCCTAATGCTAGCTATATGTTACCAATTTAAAGCATGAAATGCAGCGATGAAACATGAAGAGAATACAAGATAAACAAGAATAACAACAACAATCAGGGAAGAAATTAGATAGTTGGTGTTTTTCCGGTGCTAAATGTGAGTGATGAGCTGGTAAGAGCATCTTCAAAAGTTTTTTCTAACCAAATTTTGCTGTAGTGGAGAAGACAATATGTATAGGGCAGCCCCAGTGCACGAAACTCCCACCTATGTGGGGTCTAGGGAAGGGGCGGACTACAAGGACCTAAAGTACATAACCTTACCTTGCATTTTATAAGAGGTTGTTTCCACGCCTTGAACACGTGACCTTAAAGATAACTTTTACTGTTGCACCAAGGCTCCCCTTCTAGAAGACAATATGTATAGCAATTCCAAAATATATTACACTTTAGACATAATTCAGATGATTATTTAAAAAGCCAACATTGTGTAAGCTTCAATTCATATCCAAAGCTTAGTTCACATAGCAAGATGAATAATATCACATCCCCTCTCAATCTCTTTTGGTGCATATGCCTGTGTAATGAATTGGATATTTAATAATCTATCCTATGCCCACAAGATCGATTTAAGATCCGAATAATTGCTTGGGTCACTGGACATGGATGGTGGAATTCTATGCAAGCATCATTAGATCTAGTTCACATTCATTGACTAAAGATACAATTCTTGAAGCAAATATTAATTTATTTTATAGTGAATAGTTATAAAGAAAACTACTTAAGAAGCATATTCTAATTTCTAAATCTACCTGAATCTCTTCACAACAAGGAAAGAATGTCACTTTGAACCTCTGACCAAGTATAACAAGGAGAGGCATAATGATGAATGTGACCAACTACGCTAGATGGCTTTTGGACATTGAATGGAGATTTTGCTTATACAAAATTTTCTTTTCAAGCATAATGAATGAAAAAAAGGTTGAATTTGCTCGATTTTTCAATTACCATTATTTTTGAGTTATTTCATATCCAATTAAGAGAATAATGATAATTCCATATGCTTTTGGCCCCAAAAGGCCCTCTTTTATTACTTTCCCCTTAAATCCATGCCATTCATCTTGTTCGCTTTGTCTCGTTTAGACTTCAAGTGAAAATTGTGCTTGTAAAATGATTCTATCACTATTTTTTAGTTGAGCATAACTGCTGAGCAAGGTACTTGCTTACTTAAGGAGAAAGTTGAAATCAATAAGTGCCTTGCGCCATTTCTTTTAGGACTAGTGTTTTTTGACCAATTCTATGAAAGTGCTGGAGAAAAGCCAAAAGTCACAAGAAAAAGTGCCATGTCACACTCATTCATATATACTTATCTTTTAAAGCAAGCAAGTTCATTTCTTAGTATCATTTTACTTTTGAGTTTTTACCTATAGATAATTTTGATTAAAAAAATAATCTCAAGCTAAGGTCATTTGTAAGTATTATAGGGGAGGCTGACCAAGATTAGAGAGGTAGATCTTGCAAAAATGTAAACCTAAAATTAGAGGGTGTTTGTGCATAGCCACTATTTTTAAGTGTGTTTTAGAAACTTGTTTTATTTGTTTTTATTATTTTTAAAATTTCACTATAGAAAATCAATTTTTTTGTGAATCCAAAAGTCAACTATTCTTTTTGTTATGAAATAGAAAAATTAATAAAAATAAAACAACTTTCCTAAACTAATAATTAAGTAATTGTCAATAAATATCTAATAAAGTTAGCCGATGACAACTTGGCATCTCCCTGAATTATGCTTGGATCGTACCTTCAAGTCATTGCATTTTCCTTTGATTGAGAATTAGATTTAAAATTGTGTGTAAGAGTTTTTTTTTGTCATTCTTCGTTTGTAAAAAAAAAGAAAAAAAAAGGTAATTGGATGAATTACAAATGAGTCCATTACATTGCGAAAATGATGGATGCACCTCACTTTTACAAAATGGAAGTCATCTAGTCTAACCCATTCATCTAATTCTCCCACATTTGTTTGTAGTACAATTGTAGTCAAAAGACGACACAAGTGAACATTATATAAAATTCGTCCTCATCGAATGCAAAAATTGTTTGCTGATGTCTCAATGAACATCCATCTTGGAGAAATAAAAACGAACGGTTTTGGATCAATCAACCAAAGTAGGCTTCCACGTTCCCACTGGTCAAACCTACAGCATGCTCTCTCCTTAGTCACTGCCGAGTCCAACAGAAGCCAGCCCAACGAGCCTCTTGAGCCTGCCTGTGCCTATAAAATACGAGACTCGTCTTGCATCGTGACTCAAAATTTTCTTTTCTTATCCGTTTCCCACCCCCGAAACCCTAACCCTACCCCTTCGTTCGTGGATTCACAGGCAAATATCTGTCCAAAAAATTTCCCATATTTCTCCAAACCCTAGAAACAGTTTCTGAGGTTGTTTGAGCTTTTGCAGAAATGGGAGAAGCAAGGGACAACGACGCTTACGAGGAAGAGCTTCTCGACTACGAAGAGGAGGAAGATAAAGCTCCCGATTCCGTTGCCGCTAAGGGCACTGGCGAATCCGCCAAGAAGTAATTTCTTCGTCTAACTTCTCTCGATTTCGGTTCTTTATTTTTTTGCTTTTTATGTTTTCTGTGAAGATTTGATTCTTTTGATGGAAGATTTAGGGTTGGTTGTTACTTCAGTTATCAGAAGTAGATCTGAAGATTTTTATTTTTTTTCCCCTTTTCTTTTCTGTTGTGCTGATGACCTTTTCCCGTGTGAAGTTTAGGTGCCTGTGTTTGGCCTGAAATTAGTTTCTTCTGATTCAGCTTTTTTTTGTTCTTTTGTTTAAGTTTCTTGATTTTTAATGCCGATGTTTCTGCTTCTAGCTACCTATTTTTGGAGATAAGCTTCTCTTTTGTTTGTTTTCATTCTTGTTCTTTTGTGGCGGCAAGCTTTAAGAGATCGTAAGTGCTTAACTTAGCGGAGCCAAGTGATTCAAGAGGAAAACTGAGTCGGGATTTTATTTTCCTAGTTTCACTTTATTTGAATGATATTGGAATCTGTGAAAAGCTTGTGAGCTAATCTTTCTAGCTTAGCATGCCATGACTGACATGGTTATGTGTTGCTACGAGCGATCTTCTCTCCTGGGTTCATTTATGTTAGGAAATTTCACTAACCTGCATCACTTCCTGGAGTGAAGTCAGAAGATTATCCCAGCTTGATGATTAGGTTTGCCATGCTATGTTTTTTTTTCCCATTAGTGATCTACATTTCCATGTTGGTTTATTGTGCAAAAAATCATGTTTTGTGCTTAGCACGTGATTTAGAAGAGTGGTTGTCTTGAAGAGCATCTGATCCTGGAGGTTGCTGAAAGATATAGTAAAATGAAAGATGTGTTTTACTATTAGCTGGGTTATCCTATGTTCCTCATAATGCATCGGCAATTAGGTTGCTTTCGAAATACTGAAAGAAACTGGCTGCTTGGACTTATACTACGATCATTCCTAATTTTTTGCCTGTTCAATTTTAAAATTTATGAAGCTGGAGGTATTATAGAACCTTTCTGAATCTTGGGGGATTTAGAGGTTTCAATAACATCACTATATGGAGAACATCTTTTTCCTTACACTAATTTACTTTATTGTCTCTGTTTTCAAGAGTTCCAAAGAAGAAAATCACCTGCTTGTTGCACTTCTACCATTGTCACTCCTAATCTTTTGCCTGTTCAAATTTTAAAGTTTTTTGAAGGTGAGGGAATCGTAAAACCTTACCAACTCTTTGGGGATTTACAGGTTTAAATCCGCCTCTATATGAAGAACATCTTTTTACTTATTCTAGTTTGCTTTGTTTTGCTAATCTCTGGTTTATGAGTAGAAGAAAATTCACCTGTTTGTTGTGATGAGTATTCCTGTATCAGTGTTTGTGATTCCCCTAGTGAATAGGCAAATAATTGGTACATGTTTTTTGAGTTTTCCCTACTGGGTCATTTTATTACTCAGCCAAAGAAAAGCAAGGCAACTCCTTTTGCCCAGAGCTACTTTTTTTATCCAAATTCTGCCTTTAGAAACATAGATCTTTCCTTCTTATATTCTTTGCGAGATGTGCTTTATCTGTTCAATTTTCCCAGGTTCTTATTATTTTAATTGTTGATATTGATAATGCTAACAATATTTGTTAAGAACCTGTAAGCCTTCAGTACATATCTGGTTATTTTGTATATTAACCTGAGTTATCAAGTTTGATATTTTATTTTCTACTCCAACACTGTAATGTGGTTTGACAGATATATGTACCATGCTTTGCACAAGCACATAATTCATATGTATCCTGCAGTTTGTAGATACCTCACATATTTTACATATTAAACTAAACGAGTTGACTCTGATAGATAATGTTCTGTGTCTTCCTTCTCTAGGGGCTATGTCGGAATTCACAGTTCAGGATTCAGAGACTTCCTCTTGAAGCCGGAGCTTCTTCGAGCTATTGTTGATTCAGGGTTTGAACATCCTTCAGAAGGCAAGCTCTAAACTAGCTTCCTGGCTATGTTTTCATTATATTTATAAAGAGTTATGGTTTGTAAAAAAAATGCTTATTGCAATTTTCAGAATATGAAAATATTGGATGTGCTGAACAGCTATGAGAGTTAATACAAAGTCAGAAATCTGGATTATCCCAACTCCACGATTCTTGTTGTTTGCAAAGAGTTCAAGATTTTCTCATTATACATGCATGAGGAATAATAATCAGAGACGCTTGAAAGGAGGTTTTATGGGACATGTACCTTTTTGACCCCCCCTTTTCACAATGTCAGTGTGCTTTCTTAGGTAGGAAGGTCTGAGCCATTAAAACTTGAAAAACTATTGGTTGGAACCATCCGATTGGCATGGTTTTCACATGTAGCCTAAAGCAGCAGCTGACGGGGGCAATATTATGGCTTAGATCTTTCAAGAACAGTTGGATTGGCATCTGCCAGGGGGGCTTCTTTGGGCACCTCTGGCTTTCATTCCTCTGTTTACGAATAGTTTTTAACTGAAAACCATGCTTGTTATATGTCTTGGAATATTAAAATGTTTGATATGCTGAGCAACTGTCAGAGCTATCTCCCGAATTCATGATTCTTGTTGTTTGTTACCTTATTATATGTTGCCAGACTGTTGGTTAACCTGCCAATGGACCAGCACAGGCTTGCACTATATCATCTTTCCAAGCCTTTTCTGCTGTGAAGTTTCTGGAAATTGCTAATGTCGTGCTGTTTGAGAGATCTGTGGCTTAGTCAACTTGAAATCCCATTCATTGGCTTTTATTCTAGTATAATAGAAAGCAGATGCTTTTTTCTTTAGATTTATATTCTGTTTTTCATTATAACTTTGATTGTATTATTATTCATTTGCTTTTTAGCTGCAAAAACCTCAAACTTTTGAACGCCTTTTCTTCATTTTTATCCTAAAATATTTGATTTGTCATTTTACTTCTCAACTTTGACTCTTTTTTTCAAAGTAATCCTCAGCTGTTAGATCTGCTGACTCCGTTAAGTGAGGGAGAATGTGGCATGCTGACTTGGGCATTGACTTGCTTGGTGGGGACTGCCAGGTTGTTAAGAAAAACTTAAAAAAACTACTACCTTTACTTTTCCTTCACTTTTGCCTTCATCCCTGGGAAAACACCGGGAGCTGAATGAAACCAATTTCTTCTGCCAGTGACCCTCAGAGTACCATGGACTATATTGTCATACACCAAGATCATTTCATTGTTTTCTTCATAGCAACAGATTAAAGATACCAAATGTCTGTCTTAGGTTAAAAAGCATCTCAACTCTGTCTGAACTCATGAACACCTTGTGTTACCAGTTTTTTGTCATGGGGGCTAAGTAGAGAGAGATTTCAGTCTTTTTGAGAGCATGAGAAGACTTTACAGGATCAGACCAATGTTAGAACATAATGGATGCATGGCTGGTCTACTAGGGTGTACAGGGAAGTTGGATGAAGCTGAAAGACTCATACTTGAGATTCCCATGAAGCTGAATGCTCTGATTTGTGGGGCATTTCTTGGAGCCTGTTGAATTCATAGAAACACAGATCAGAGAAAGGGTAGGCTAGATCCTTATTGAGTAAGAGCTGGTTCTCAGTGGGAATTATGCACTCATTGAAACATCTATGCTTGAGCTATTCGGTGGGAAGAAGTTACTAATTTGAGGCAAGTTATGAAGGAAAGAGGAGTGAAGAAGTCACCAAGTTACAGTTTGATAGAAATTGATGGGCCGATCAACAGTTACATATTTGGAGATCTCATCTGCAAATTGAAAAGATTGAAGCAATGTGCTATGGAATTATCTGGAAAACAAAAAATGCTGATTATGCGGGGTTACACAGATGTACTGGTAGTAAAGATGTATAGTGAGAAGCTTGCCATAGCATTCGAGATGATAGAAACAGGTGCTGGCACAACAATTCGGATAGTGAAGAACTTGCGTTGTATGTGAGGATCCTCTTCTTGTATGGATTACTGGTAGTAAAGATGTATAGTGATGCTGTTCTTTTGAGTAATATTGGTTATAGCTCCAAAGAGGAGGAATCTGGCAGGGAGAAGAACCAAAGCATGGTGGGCATATAGGCAATTACACAGTACATCTAAAATCTAGCGAGTGCCTGTTGATGGCCATTGTCATCTAGACTCTTTGATTCTTTAAATTTTTAATCTGTCTCTAACCCAAACTTCATTTCATTAGAATGGTCAATAGGGCATGCAAACTCCCCACTGTTCGGAGAAAATCTCTTCAGAGTAGGCTTCCTGCTGATCCATTCATAGATTACTCACCTCTCGGGAACTTCATCAAGATTGAAATTTACCCAACCAATGTTGCTGAAGAATAAATATCTGGCATTAAACCATTGGTCATGCATGGGTCTCTTCGAATTGAACCAAGTAGAGTAATGTGCCGCCGCGCCCCCCCCCACCCAAAAAAAAAAGGGGGTGAACGGAGTTGGTTACATAAGAATGATTACGAAGAAAAGAGAAAATGATGGTGTCATTTGGGTCAAAGAAACTGGTTTCATTCAGCTCCCTAGGTTTTCTCGGGGATGAAAGGGAAAGGAAGAAATTGGAAGGTGAAGGTAAGAGTTCTTTTTAAAGCTCTTCTTGCTCTATGTTAGGTCAGCTAGTTAATACACAAGTTAGCATGCCACGCCCTGTCTCACTTAATGGAGTCAGCTGATCTAATGGCAGAGGATTATCTTGGGAAAAAAGGTCAAGGTTGAGGATTAAAATGACAGAGAATGTTTTAGGATAAAAATGAAAAGTTCAAAAGCTTGGGGTTTTTTAGTTAAACAGCTGTATTTATTCTATTATGTTACATATCTTTTAATCATTATCTCAAGCAAATGTCACATTCTCTTGCCATGATAGCAGTTGCTATGGAAGCTCCATGTCCATGGTTTTAGGTCTCTAGTTCATTGGTTTCAAATGTGGCATGCTTGCACAACTTGTTCCAATCCAGCTTGAGACGACTTGTGTATTTGTGGCTTAGGTTAAATCTACAGTAGAATGAGCGTGTAATATTTGGCATTTATTACATTGTATGGAATAAACATGTTGAGAAATGATACTTATGTTCCTTGGTGACAGGTATCACGCTCATGGATGCTGCAAGAACTGTTAGGGCCATTAGATCAAATTTTCTTTTTAGAAATTTCTATTTGTTTAGACTGGTATAATTCAGTAATTTTAGAACTTAGGGTTTCTATATGAAACCAGCTGCCTATAATGTTATGTTTCTCATTATTAACTGCTGCGTGAGTCATTGGCTTTGTTGTAGGCTGCACAAGTAAGTTTACTGGATGTATGAACTAATTCTGAAAGTCTGTTCTGGTACTGAATTTTCTTCTGCTATACATGGAGCTAACTATGAGTTTTGGCTCTAAGTTGTTTATGTTGATGTTTTTCAGGTAATATACTAATTCATACTCATTTTGGAGGAGAAATTTGGTTCGGTAAACCTTTCAATTAAAAGGATCCGGAAGACATT
The DNA here is from genome assembly GCA_035236585.1 of Warburgia ugandensis. Lineage (NCBI taxonomy): Eukaryota > Viridiplantae > Streptophyta > Magnoliopsida > Canellales > Canellaceae > Warburgia > Warburgia ugandensis. The sequence continues at coordinate 14,387,332 of CP141133.1, forward strand.
TTTTTACTTACTGAGGGTTCCTTCACTGCAATTTTCTTATAAATCAGTGCAACATGAGTGCATCCCCCAAGCTATCTTGGGGATGGATGTCATCTGTCAAGCAAAATCAGGGATGGGTAAAACTGCGGTGTTTGTTCTCTCAACCCTGCAGCAGATTGAGCCTGTTGCAGGGCAAGTTGCTGCACTTGTTTTATGCCACACTAGAGAGTTAGCTTACCAGGTTTGTTTTCACAACCATTGTCTTGATATTCGTGAATGGGCTGATCTTGATTAACAATTAAAATATCTCTCTTTTATTTTTTATGTGTATATGTGTAATTATTGGGTTCTAATTTCTGTTCATATGTTTTCCCGTTACAGATTTGTCACGAGTTTGAGAGATTCAGCACATATTTACCTGATATCAAGGTTGCAGTTTTCTATGGTGGTGTCAACATCAAAATTCACAAGGATTTACTTAAAAATGAATGCCCACATATTGTTGTCGGGACGCCAGGGAGGATCCTTGCTCTGGCAAGAGATAAAGACTTGGCACTGAAGAATGTGAGGCATTTTATCCTAGATGAATGTGACAAAATGCTCGAATCACTTGGTATGATTTTAGCTATTGAAGTCATTTCTGGCTTTGACCACAACCCTTTGAGCTTCACGCTGCATTTTCAGAATGCTTTTCATATGCTTCATCTTTTTTATATTTTGGCTGTTTATGTTCCGTAGACATGCGGAGAGATGTGCAGGAGATTTTCAAGATGACCCCGCATGATAAGCAAGTTATGATGTTTTCAGCAACACTCAGCAAGGAGATTCGCCCTGTCTGCAAGAGGTTTATGCAAGATGTAATGTCCTGGTGCCAGTTTACCTCAAATTTAGAAATCATCCTTTTAGAATGCCAGCTCCCTGCTTTAATGCCAACAGTAGCAATCTTAGTGGCAACAGCATTGTTCTTTCCCACTGTGCTCCATGTTCCATTTACCTCTATTTTTTAGCTGTTAGGCTTTAGTTAATAATGCCGGGGCTAGGTTTCTTTTAGGCCACAGGTCTGACCCCTGTAAGCATAGATGTAATGTCCAGCGTCTCTTACCATTCACTGGTGCTCTTGTTGATTTATTACTTAAGCTAGTGGAGTTCTTGTCCTGGCTATATTCCTGTCACATTCTGTTTTCTTTAGTGCACGTGGCCAGTTGTAATGCCGAAAGCTGAGATGTGGAATTACACTGCCCTGTATGTAAGAATGTGATCTTCATTGGGCAATGGTGATGGAATTTACCAGCGGTGTGAGCTAAACAAGCTTTCTAAGGAGACTGAAGCCCAGTAATAGTGTTTCAAATCAGATGAAGTCAATGGATTTGGTACTGGATTCAATAAGCTTGAGGGACCCTAATCTGCTTTAATCTAACATTGTTGCTTTCAGCCAATGGAAATATATGTGGACGACGAGGCCAAGCTGACCTTGCATGGACTTGTGCAGGTAACCACTTGCTTATAGTTGCAGTCTGGTGAATGTCTTACCTTTGTTTCTTCCTTTTTCGAATAAAAGAATAGTATGCTGCTTCTCCTAACAATTTTTGGTGTTTTTTGCCAGCACTACATCAAATTGAGCGAGTTGGAAAAAAATCGCAAGTTGAATGATCTCCTGGACGCACTGGACTTCAACCAAGTTGTCATCTTTGTCAAAAGTGTCAATAGAGCAGCTGAGTTGAACAAGTTGCTTGTTGAGTGCAACTTCCCATCTATATGTATTCACTCTGGAATGTCACAGGAGGAAAGGTAAGGCTCAGTGAAACTCAGATTACGTTGTGGTTTTTGTGAATTTTGGTTTTGCTAATTTGCATCTACATTTCCAGTACTTGTGTTTGTATATTGGATATTAATGGGTGCATTCTGTAAGATGTTTGTTCCGATGGGTGCACCTTAATAAATTGGGAAAAAATTTCGACAATCAGTCTGATGACATATTCATGTTGTCTCTCGAGCTCTTTTTCATTTAACAGTTTTGTATGTTTTACTGTTGTCCTATAATTTAGGCATATGTACTTTTGTGGTGCATGTCGCCCGACCCTTGTATCATTTCTGCCATGCCTGTATTTATTTTTAGTAAAATAAAGAGATTCACTTGTTTGTTTCAATTTTCCCTCTCCTCTGAGGAGGTTGTGTATAAATGAGCGCTCTTTGGAGAAATCCCATGGCTTTTGGTGCATTTATTATTTGAGAAACGAGGCTATCTATTTCTTTGCATATTTTACTTTCTGGATACATTTTAGAGGGAGATAATAAAACGCAGGGTCCTGTGGATGAAGCGTTTTGCATTTCACTTGAATGTCTGAGATTACATGTAAGCAGATGTCTTTGTAAATGTGCATATATTCATCTTTGTGTGCGTCCAAGCCAGGCCACATAAATAACAGCAGTGTGTGTAATACCTATCTTATAGTTAGAAGGATTATTGTTTGGTTTCAGATTTCATCTAGGAAGATGAGAATTTGTGCACCTTCATAAACGGCAAACACTTGCCAGGTTGGGTTTTGCATGTTGGCAGCATGTCTAGTTTTGTCTAATGTGCTGTCTTTTTGTCCTTGTATTTTAGTTCTCCTACGCCTTTCTTCTCAGTCAACTGAAATTAGCCTGCATGAACCGTTGATGTGGACACATTTTGCAGGTTAACAAGGTACAAGGGCTTCAAGGAGGGGCATAAAAGGATCCTTGTGGCAACGGATTTAGTTGGCAGAGGAATAGATATTGAACGTGTTAACATTGTCATCAACTATGACATGCCAGATTCTGCTGACACTTATCTACACAGGGTGATTACTTCTTACATTCTTAGTGGTGTTAAAGCACAATGGTGTGCTGTGCCTGATCTGCAGTAAGACTATTTTTCTCTTGGCAGGTTGGAAGGGCTGGACGTTTTGGTACTAAAGGTCTTGCAATTACATTTGTGTCTTCTGCTTCTGATTCTGATGTCCTTAATCAGGTTTGCAAATGTGCTTCTTGCTCATTTGTTTAGATTGCATCTTCATTTGGTTCTGCTCATAATTTTAATTCACATGTGAACATGCCAGGTTCAGGAGAGGTTTGAGGTGGACATAAAGGAACTCCCAGAGCAAATTGACACCTCCACATACAGTATGTTACATGCTCTCTTACCTGGTCACGTGTCATACATTCCTGGAGTCTATTTATTTGTATGGCTGCTTTTAATTGTGTAACATGGTGTCCCAGCTTGCGTTTCCAAATAAGTTTTGGCATGAAAAACACATGGTTGTTAAGGGTTTGGGAATCCAATCTATATTCATCTTGTACTCTCTAAAAATGGATTGTTAAGATATTATAACTCTTCACCAGGCAACCATAATCATAGTGTACAACAATATTTCCATGAGTTTGGGAAGCACGCTGCCAAGTGGAAGAGCTAAGTCCAACTTGTACTTCTAAGTTCTAGTTTTGAATGAAAACAGTTTCCTGCTAAGACATGCCCTTAATAATCTCCCGGACTTTTGCTTTAGAGGTTTAAAGACTTGTGTCTCATTAATCAGAAAGAAACTCACTGCCTCAGATTATTTTTAGCGTAGATGAAATAGAAGCTTGGATACGTGTACATTGTTCCTTTGAATGTTGTGGAAGTTTATTAGCCCATGATGTGATAGAAGTTTATTCACTTATTGAGATCTACCGAGTTGTTTTTCTTGAAGGCACTAACTCCATGCAGTATTCTTCTCCTACTGTTTCCCTGCCTTTGTTTATGTCTACTCGGGTGCTCTTTCCTGTTTGCTTTCTCAATATTTCTCACTTGTCGAATCTCTCTTTTCAAGAATCGTGTCCTGCCTGCCTCTCCTATCCGAGGTCTGGTGGGCTTGGCCCCAAGCACCCTATGCCCAGGAAAGATAAATCTGGTGTAGCAGACAACGTTTTATTGATTTTGCATCTTAGCAGACCGTTGTTGTAACTTTTGAATGTGGTCAATCTTCTGTACGAATTTTTTTGTTAAATTAGGAGATTGCATCAAATAATTCCTCCCAAGGTAACCCCTGGTCTATGTATTTCTTTTTTGCAGTGCCATCGTGATGTAATTTATTACGGTCGTGGAGAGGCTTGCAGGTTTCATGAAGTGACTGGAACGCTTGATCTGTTCTGTTGGTGGAGACACTTCTGAAGATCTGAAGAGATTCTATGGTTTATTGTGCTATTATATCAGACCTTTTAACTACTTTAAGGGAGACCCCACGCGAGGGAGGGTTAAACTGAGGGACAAGTGAGCACTATCCACCGTTCTTCGTAGAGGTGCAGACCATGGTGGAGTGGAAGCATTCCCTAAATAGTTAGTTTTCCTTTTCACTGAACTAGACGTGACTGACGACTGCTTGCTTGTCATTTGTCTAATTCTGTTAGTCTTTAAGTCTTTAATTAGATTATTATGCTACTAGTAAAATCATATGGATTAGATTGTGTAGCTTGTTTAGCTGTAGGTCTCTGGTTTTGACTTCCCTTTCTATTGTTTTTCGTGACGTTCTCTTTTTGCTTTACTTGTTCTTCAGCCTCTGGTCAGCTATTTTTCGATCTTGCAAATACGAAGTTTGCTCAGTACATTCATCCCTCATGTGCGATTGTGGTCTCTTCGTAATGCTCTTTTCGTAAGAAAAGGCAGTCAATGGATCGGCTTCGAACCTTTTTGGACCCACTAGACAAAACCCATCGCTAAGAACAAAGTGTAGAGGCGTTCATGTGGGAGGGAGATTAATGCAACAAAGTTATAGTCCTACACAATCGTAGCCCAAGGAAAAAGAAAAAATATTCTTGTTCCACTGTAGATTTTATGGTGGCAAATTTATGCGACAGGGTACTTCTAATGGTCCTCCGCTAAACAAGTGTCTTCGAGGCAAGAAATTGGAATAATCAACGAATTGTTTGGGGGGAGGGACATGATTTTCGAACAAAAAGGAATAACCAAGTGTAACTCAATGTACGCGTTTACAGATCAGTCTGCCGTGCGATTAGCTTTGATACGGGATTCGTGGTGGTAAGGGTTTAGAAGCATTCAGTATTGTATTGGTGGTAACTGGGACGTTGAGATTGAAATTCGGTGTGAGCCTGGGCGTTGATCTCGATGGTGTTGAATCTGTCGTCAAATGGGAGAATTGAAGGAATGGGGTTGAGTAAGGCATCTTTGGTGTTCATGCGTTTCAGGAAGAGTTGACGAGGCATTCGGACATTGCGGGGTCGTGTAGGATTGAGAGTCGGATCTTATTTTTTATCTACCGCATCAGATGGCTGAGATGTGGAATGAGAGCTTAAGTCTCGGCCCGGGGTGGGTGGGTTTCTCTACCCATGTGTCTGTCCATGATTTGCAAGTGGAGCAAGGGATCCAGTTTGGACAATGGCAGGTACTGTCTATAGATTTTGTTAGGCCTATAGGCACAAGTTTACCTGATCCTGACTGCTCGTCTGTTTGTTCCTACTGGATGAACACTCATTGAGATTGTAGTCAGGTATCATGATGGTGGGCTCAACTTGTTTGTGATTGCTGTATTTGTTTGGGCCCACACTGCTGGAGATAACTAATTTATGTATCTCTAGGTGTCGTGTCTTTGTATACACGAGAGTGCATGAAAATCTTCTGCTCACCGTTCAATTGGCGCCAAGTGCGGATTAATTTGAGCCATCGAATTGGTAAAAAAAGATACTATAGGCAAATTTCTCTTGACCAGATATTGATCATCGAATATTTATGGGCAACAGACTCCAAATGCATGGTGTATTGAAGAGATATATACTGATAAAGGCCTTGATTACTTGAAAGGGAAAGTGATATATTGAGGCTCTTTAACTGTCCTTAAAGTGAAACTCCCTCCCAATACAACTCGTTCTTAATTAACTCAAAGTAGTTTTATGCATTTTACCGGTTAAACATCAATTAACTAGAGTCTGGGGTTAGATGAGACATGTAGCGTGCTGGGAGGGAGATTAATATTTGAGGCCTGGGTGGAAATTTGCACCTGCATAAGCCTCCATTCCAGTGTGTCATAGGCTTTATGGATATCAAGCTTGACTGCCATATTGCCTATAATCCCTTCTCAGTTCTGAAGGAATTGAGAATTTCGTGAGCAAGAAGGGCATTATCATGTATGTGTCTTCCTGGATGAAGGCATACTGTGGCAGGTTGATTAGATTGCTCAGTAAGGGTCTAATTTTTCCCACAAATACCTTAGGACCTTGTCAGTTGTGTTGCACAGCCTTATGCGTCTGTACCGGTCCACAGTTTCAAGATCGTCCTATTTGATTACCAATACAATGAGTGTCTTGTTAGTTTCTAGGACCTGTCGTGTGTGGAATGCTTTGGAGACCATGCTACGTGACAGAGGTCCTACTGTCTCCCAGTTCCGTTGAAAAAACAAGCCATCTTGGGCTGTGAGTGTCTTTTTGATATTAGACGCAAGTGAGCAATTGTTCTCTTGCTCCCTGGATTGAAAGAGGATTTTGTAAAAGTTAAAGAATACACCTCTGATTTGTGTTTCTCCAACGGTCAATTCTCGCTCATCGTTCCTGATTTGTATCAATTCCAGCTTTCTTCTTCTTTGTCGTGTGAGTGTGTGAAAAAACCGTGTACAAAGGTCACCCTCTTGTAGCCTGTTTGTTCTTGATATATGTTTCCACATAACTTCCTGTCTTCTTGGGTGTGCATGCGGTTCAGTGAGCAGCTGTTCTCTTCCTGATGGCACGGAGCGTCAGAACATTGGACTTCATTTAGCTGCTTATAGAGTGTTTGCATTTAGTGTTTATAACACCAATTTTTCTTTTATTCCACACTCTTTAAGTTCTTTTCTAAGCCTTTCCAGTTTAATTCTATATGCAGGTGATCCAACGAAAGGTGTTTGTCATGCTTGTTTACCGTACCCCCACATGACACCCACTTGGGGGGTGGGGTGGAAGGGACTGCTGATTATTTTTTGAAAAGAAAAGCTCCTAAAACTTTTGGAGAAATTCTATTCTGACTGAATATGGTCATTAGTAGCACACCCTCCATTAGAAACATGCCATCTGGGTCCAACATGGAAAGAAACCTGGTAAAGATGGGAATTGAGATATTGGAGCAACTTGTTGCCTTTCTGAGCTAGGATCAAACTCTTGTTTTGACTATGAAAGGGCCATGTAGTGGTAGAGCCTGGTTAACCAGGCAAACTTTTCTCTCCTGACCGTTCCCTTTCTATGTATGTATGTCTGTATGTATGTATGTATGAGAGAATGAGAGCTTTGGCGCAATGGTAAAGTTGTCATTGTGTGACTTTGAGTTGCGAGTTCAAGGCGTGAAAACATCCTTTTGTAAAAATATAAGGTAAGGTTGCATACTATAGATCTTGTGGTCCTCACCTTCTCCAGATCCCGCATAGGCGATAGCTTCATGCACTTGGACTGCCCTCTATATATATTTTCCTAAGAGAAAACAATGAAAAAGAAACTAACATTCGTGGTAATTATAAAAAGGGAAAGTAAGATTGATCTCTTCCTAGCCTATACTGATTCAGAAAACTAATAGCCATTTTATAATTGACTAGAAGTAGAGTTTAGGATGTAGAGTAATCTCTCCATTCGGATGCAATAATAAGTCCCCCTAGTGCATGAAGCTCCTGCCTATGTGGGATTCGAGGAAGGGGAGGACCATAAGGGCCTATAGTAGGCAGCCTTACCTTGTATTTCTACAAGAGGCTGTTTCTACACCTTGAACCCGTGACCTCAAGGTCACATGAGGACAACTTTTACCGATGCGTCAAGGCTTCCCTTAGGACATAATAATAAGTAAAAACATCAAATGACATTTAATGCCTCTAGAAACTGTTGATAAGCTCTAGATATGATAAAGAATTGCAATTCAGTAAATGGCTCATCAGTAAATGATAAAATTCATGATCCACGGCAAGATGTGAACATAAGGACCCTATGGAAAATCCTCTCTTGCCTTCTTTCATAGGAGAAACAAGGCAACTTGAACACATGGCTTCAGTCCACTACATATTGTACCAATTCAAGAAGTCGATATAGTGTTTATGTTTATGTAGAGATTCTTAAACATTCTTCATCACCTCCTTTCTTCAATTCCAAAAAATGATTTTTTTTCAAAAACTTTTTTTCATTGAGATTAGACTCCATGGAGTAGGAATTAGTGAATTTGAAGCTTTTTTATTTGATATTAGCACTTTATTTTGTCTTTTCTTCCTTGATGGATTAGACAAAAGTAGGAATATGACGATCTTGGCTTCTTATTTGTGTTTCCATTTCATTTCTTTTCCTATTTTTTTCTAAGAAAAGTCAATTGGTTGCCCCAACATCTCAGTTCCCATCTTTGCCTAATCATCAGCATCTTTCCATGTTGGACCGAGCTGAAATGTTTCTATTGGAGGGTGTGTGCTATTCAATCCTCCTATTCAGTCAATATAGCATTTCTCAAACTTTTGAAGCTAATGGATCATTTACTACTCTGAGTAAAATATCATTTTATGACTTCTCCTAGTCATTCATAAATTGAAGTAAAAGAGAAAAGGCATTGATTCTGTAGAACATGATCCCGGACTGTGACAACAAATTTGGGAGTATCCTATTGAAAAATGTGATGAGACGCATCTAGCTTATCTTAAAGTTGGTCCATATTAGTTCAAGCTTGAAAGTCATCCAAAATTTTGAGTTAAAAATCAATTTTTAAATTTTTTTTTTTGTAATATAGTATTCTTTTTTTGCATTGGACTCATCATTATTAAAATAATGTCCTACAAAAATTGTTGCTTTATCTGCCAAGTCACCTTTTACATCAGGAAGGCATAGGATGTTTGTTGAAAAGGAGTTTAACAATTAGGAAAAATTGGTGGAAAAAGATGGACATTTTTAAGATATGTTGGATTGATCCAAACTCATTCACAGAATTACTTAAGGTCATCTAAAAATGTTATGAATTATCCTCAATATCTTGGACATGCGTTTGATATGCAAAATTCTCAACAAATTATAGTCAATCGATTGTGTCTTAAAACCTCAACCAGTACAGTTAAGTGGCTAGGATTTCAATCTTGTGCTTTTAAAGGTCAAGATGAAAGTGCATGTGCAAAAAATTGGAAAAATATCATTGAGATGATTAAACTTTTGGCTTCCTACAATAAAGTAGTTGCTAATATCATGTTAGATAAAGCTCCTAGTTATGCTATGTATGCATCTGTTATGACTTAGAAAGAAAATTTGCAGATTCTATTTACAAATGAGATAAATGTTATCCGCTAAGAAATTAATGATGTTAAATTTTATATTATTGTTGATGAAACTTATAATGAGTCAGAAAGAGAACAAATGGCTATTGTCTTGGGATTTGTTGATAATGATGGCTTAGTATGTGAGTGGCTTCTTTATGTTGTGCACGTTACAAACACTACAACTTTGACACTGAAAATTATGATATACGACACCCTTGCTGGGAGTAGTAACATGAAAGGAATGGATTACAAGCCTTAATTTCTGATGAATTTATGCTTATTACATCTATTGCTTTGTCCACCATTTCATTTAGCATTAGTTGCATCTTCTAGAGAGATGATTCCGGTTTGTTAAATTTTTTTTAATTTTTTCTGTTCTATTTTTTATCGTTATTATTGTTGGAGCTTCTTGTAAACAAAATGATGGGCTAAAAGCTGTTCAAGTTTTTCAAATTGTCAAAAAGTCTGCTATTAATGAACTTGATACTTATAGAGGCCTGAATCAAATTTGGTCCTTAAGAAGAATGGGAGAAACACATGGTGGTTACCACTTACGTTTAGTGTCTAGCTTGATAATGATGTTCAAAGCAACTTACATTGTTGTTGACAATATAGTTGATGAAGGTACAACTTACTCTCAATATGGAGATGCAATTGTAGCTTATAAAGCATTAATATCTTTTAAATTTATGTTCATATTACATCTTATGAAAGATATATTAAAAGTGATTGATATTCTTTGTCAAGCTTTGCATTGTCAATCTTGAATATTTTAAATGCGACATATCTTTGTTACAACTATATAAGTACCAATTTAGAATTTGAGAGAAACAAGATGGGATGTTCTTCTTCTCAAGGCGAAACCATTTTGTTTAGAATACAGAATTGATGTTTTAAATATAAGTGCTAATTGATCTTCGAAGGGGGTGACTCTACCACCAACAAGATTGTATTATTATTTAACATTATTAGTAAGTACAAGTTTTCACTTCTACAATTGTTACTTGCTTGCAATAGTTGAATGCCAAGTTTAGTGAACACCTTATGGAGTTACTTGTTTTAAGTTTAACTTTAGATCTTAAAGATGGTTATAAATTCTTTAAGATTGATGATAGTTAAACTTGCCAATAAGTTTTATTCATAAATTTGTACAAAATAGGAAAACATGCATTTGACTATGACACTATGAACATGATATACCTCAACATCCAGAGCTACAACAATTGTCAACCACTGTAGAATTATGTGAAGGATTGGCAAGAATGTGAAAATCATCTACCCATTTATCAATAAATTAATAAAACTCGTCCCCATACTTTTAGTGTCTACTGCTACGAAAAAATGAGCATTTTCTGCTGTGAAAATTTGCTAAAACAACATTATAAGGGATGAATTTTTCATTGCTTTTTGTTCTTACATGTGGAGAAGAAAATTGCAAAAATGTTTAGCATACAATTTATCCTGTTCTACTCTACGAAACCGTGATGAACACAACTTTGATAGGAGAGAAGGTAATTTTTTAATTTCATAAGTATTTTATGCTTGGAAAAATTTCAGTAAGTTACTTTCGTCCTTCTCCTTCTCCGAATGCAAGAACTGAAAACCAGCTTAACTAAGACTAATGAGGTTACCAAGGACTAAATCGAGAAATGGTATCAATACACTGTTCCTTAAGAATAAGAACAATGTACCTATTATTGATTTCCTTTAACCATTAACATCAAATAGAGAAAATATAGATGAGTTTGATAAAGCAAGAAGGATAATGTCATTTCCTTTTATAGAGGAAAGGAAGTGTCATTTGCCCACTTTTAGAAAATGTAAAATGTTGAAACTTTGTGTTCTATATAAGTCTGCATCTGGGACTTGATGTAGGAAAAATACATGTTTTGATTGCCTTGTAAGGAACCTTCATGTTTTATCTGAGAAAAATTGTTATCTCATAGAAGAAATTATTTTTTTTCAGTTCTTCATATTTGGTAAATGATAACCCTACCTCAGTGGTGATACCAGTTTAAAAGTGGAGAACAAGCTATTTGTATGTGTACTAAAATCTATAAATAAAAATATCATTGTCTATTCCTACTACCCATTCGAGATATCATTACCCATTTCTAAGGTGCTATATCCATCATAAACTCTACCACGTGAGGTGAACACTTTGGATTGGACTTTTCACATTTAGTAGTGCGATGGAGATGTTGACCTTGAACTTGTGACTCAGTATGTAAATTTATGCTTTGAAAAATCTATCTTCCTCCCAACTCCTTTTTTTCTTTACCAATGGCAAGACTAAGGATTGACTATTTGCTTATTTCATTCAATGTGTGATACATAAAGAGTTAAAATAAGGTTGCTTGTGCCAACAAATGTCTAGTGTAGTTGGTTGTAGAGAACTTGGCATCTCTCCTGAAATATGCTTGGTTACAAGTTCGACCACGAAATATTTTTCCAAACCAAAACCAATCTTAGAGGAGATCATTTGACGGGAGCTATGGTAATGATGAGACAAAAAGGCTTTCTTTTTGCTAAATGCAATAATTCAGTGTCAAATGCAAATATTTAACAAACACAATAAAGGAATATTATCTTGAGGTCATGGGTTTAAGTCATGGAAATGACCTCTTGCAAAAATGTAAGGTAAGGCGGCGTACTATAGAATCTTGTGGTCCACCTTTTTCCCAAACCCATCATATGTAGGAGCTTCGTGCACCAGGCTGCCTTTTCTTTAATAAAAGAATATTATGTGGCTTTTCGAACCACCTGTAATCCTAGACCATCGTACCTTAACAGCTTAACAACACAACTAGGTGCCTGTATCAGCCAGGACTCACTGACACATGATTTTGTAGCCTTCTTGGCTAAACATTTTGCAGTACTGTTGACATCCCTAAATACATGACTAACTTGCAATCATTAAAATTATTCATAATTTGAAGACAAGCATCTCAAATCTTCTAGTGCCTCCGCATCTGAGAGCACTTCCTTTTATTTTTCAATTATTCTACCACAAACTGAGTCTCCCACGATCTGTAGATGAGAAATTCTAAGATTATATGCTAGGTGGAGACTAAAAACTGAAGACCACCATTTGCACTATTATTGGTCTAATATCCTAGATAGATGTCCTTGTGGTCTGCCCCTTCCTCAGACCCCGCATAGGAGGGAGCTTCGTGCACTGGGGCTGTCCTTTGGAAGTAACCAAAAGGAGGAGGTTTCTAAGACACAATCCTACTAAGTTCTTTTGTTTCCATCCTTCTAAGAGTTGTCTTAGAATCTGATTCTACCAAGGCCAATTCGTGAATGTATTTGCAAACTCCAGGATCTAACATTCCAGGAATTAATGGGCTGTTTTTCATTCAAATGTTACTGTTAATGAACAACACAATTTAAGTATTCAGAAGGAGAGCCTTGGTGCAACGGTAAAAGTTGTCGTCATGTGACCTTGAGGTCACGGGTTCAAGGCATGGAATCAGCCTCTTGCAAAATGCAAGGTAAGGCTGCCTACTATAGGCCCTTGTGATCCACTCCTTCTCTGGACCCTGCATAGGCAGGAGCTTCATGCATGGGGGCTGCCCTTACACTTTCAAGTATTCCAAATTTCCCAAGCCTTAAAAGCTTTAGCTGACGGAACAAGAATAGAATTACGAATTTTTGCTATGCTCAATTTGATCTATTTAGATATTACTTCCTCAAAAGAAGGGAAGCCTTGCATAATAGTAGAGTTGTTGTAGTGTGTTTAAGAGGTCAGAGGTTCCAGGCGTGCAAACAGCCTCTTGCAAAATTACCAAGTAAGGCTATGTACTGTAGATCCTTTGTGGTCTACCCCTTCCCAATACCTTGTGTCCGCACAAACTTTGCCCATCGGGCTGCCCTTTTTAGATATTACTTCCTCAAGATAACCGTAATCATGTGTTAGCAAATCTAAAACTTGCATGCCAACATCTTAATACATAAGCACACTTCCCTTCTTGATCGAAACGATTATTTGCTGGGCCCCATCATGCATATTGTTGCCCGTCTGCAGTAGACAATCGTAACTCTCAGTTGTAAAGATTTCTTTGTTAATCTCCACCATTGATTTTCCTCCACGGAGCTTTCAATCCTAATGCAACAAACTTTAAGGCTGACAGTTATCCAAGGATGGAAAGTTTTGAATGATCCATCAACATGGGTCCATTGGCTAAGCAATTTAAGATCACCAAAACGTGGGCCCAACTTAAAATACGCGTCTCATACCCTGTTGGCGCATAGTAAGAGAATCAACTGAAAGAAAAAGGACCAGAGAATTGATATTTGCACCCCTTTTTTTGTGCAGGCATACTTTTTCAGCATCTACCAGCAGTGGTCCTCTTCAGAAAGCAATACCATCCCACGTCCATAAACAGAAAACAAAATTAATTTAATCCACTTTTCATATGCAAATTTTGAGCAACTTCCCTTTAAAAAATTCCAGTTGACTATGAAGAGGCGAACCATTCTTCTTCCTTTCTCACATCTTCACCTTTCTCTCGACCCATTAACATGAAATTCAGATCTCTGCAATAAGACCCATTTCAAGTCTTATGAGAATTTGTCCATCAATGGAGAGATTTCTGTTCTTGGTGCTTGTTTTGTTAATGGGTCTTGCAAATGGGCAGGAAATTGACACCCAGAAAGCTCCTTGGAGGATTCACACATTGTTTTCTGTGGAGTGCCAGAACTATTTTGATTGGCAGACGGTGGGCCTTGTTCATAGTTTCAAGAAGGCTCAGCAGCCTGGGCCCATTACAAGGCTGCTGAGCTGTACGGATGAGGAGAAGAAGAATTACAAGGGGATGGGACTGGCCCCTACTATGGAGGTGCCTTCCATGAGCAGACACCCCCGAACTGGAGATTGGTATATTATCCCCTTTCTCTTTTGGTTATCTGGTATTGTTGTATGCTTTTGGCTTGTTTGCAGAGTGCGAGCTTCTTACTGATTTGTTTTTCTTCCATTCAGTTACCGGAGTTGTATTCTTACATAATTTGGACTCTACTGCTTCTTCTGTCTGTAGATGTTAAATGATTGTTGCATGTGGTTTACTTTGGTCTAGAGGGTTTAGTTAATCGGTCTGGATTACATTGTGTATTACTTATCTTCTCTCTTCTCATTTTCCCTATATATGCTACTCTGGCATTTGGTGTTGCCTCTGACTCTACATTCTGTTTTGGGCATTCTTTTTATGCTTTTTAACATACTTGATCGCTAGTTTCTCTGCATTTCTCTGGCATTTGATTTTAATATGTTATTGTTTTTGGATTGGACTGATGCTGTTTTGCTTTCAATGGATTAGCTGAACCGTTCATGTTTCATGTGTTTGATTGTTCTTTTACTTACATCTTAGTACGTTGGATTATTTGGGATTCAATTGTTGCTCTTCTTTGTATAGTATTTAAAGAGATCAGGGAGCTCACCACTGATTTTCTTTCCCTATTATGTCTCTAGATGCACATCAGTGCGACTTCATCTTGTTTTCTGCATTATTTTCCGTTTATGTTATCTTTCTGTCTTAGTTTTGATCTTGACAAAGCATTATTCAGCTTACTGTTATATGGCTATCCATAAAAGAAATAATCTTGTTGTCACACACTTTCTATTTAATGTTTTTTCTTGTGTGCATGTATTTCTATATTTTCTGTCATATCTCACTTGCAAGCAGTCTAATTTTTCTTGCCCATTTAAATACTTATTTGGCAGGTACCCTGCAATCAATAAGCCTGCAGGTATTGTGCATTGGCTTAAGCATAGTGAAGACGCACAGAATGTAGATTGGGTGGTGATTCTGGATGCAGATATGATCATCCGAGGTCCTATTATACCTTGGGAACTTGGTGCAGAAAGAGGCAGGCCTGTCGCTGCTTACTATGGGTATGGATTATTTCTGGTTTCTGGTAGTTATTGATTATCGTAATTTATAGTGTGAAACAAGAACTGCACTTATTTCCCACTGAGGAATTTATTTTGCAACTAATAGTTGCTAGTGCTGTGATGTCAGGATATCACTTGCACCAGTATCTCAATTACCATAAACTGCAAATAGAATGACTTCAGGTTGATTAGGGTAGGTACTTACTGTTGTTACTTAATGGATGTCTCTCTGTAACCTGAAAAATACAAAACTAAGGAACTGAGATGGTGCAATTAAGGATATATGATTTCATCCCTTTTCTTTTCTAAGTAAATGTCACACTGGGATTACAAATGAGAACTTTGCAAATAGGTTGCAATCTACTACTTCTCTCATACTGCTAATTTGGTCAGTTCTGATGGAATATGGTGTCTTCAGCCTCTTTTCCCGTTTTGTTCTATAAGAACCTTCACATTGCCCTACATGTTCAGTCTAGATTTAGGATGTTACTTATAGACCATCTTGAATGCTTACAACCCATTGGACATTCAGGATTCTACTGGTCTATCAGTTTTCTTGTTTAGTCCTGTTCAAATCAGACCAATACTGCTATATCTATCCAATTTCTGAAGGTCACATATAAGTCCATTTGTGGCTTATTCTTAACACTGAAAGAACCTAGCAATTAATCATAATATGAATGGACTATTGTGCTTTATTCTACTTAGCTTATGATCTTTACACTGGGTAGACTAGGCTGGTGATTGCATAAACTTATCATGTAACATCTATTTAAAACCCTAGAAAGGTATAGATTGTTCCCACTTTACTCCTTTCTGGAACTATGGGTGGTTGGGAACAAATCTACTTGAGACACTTACATTTAATTCCAAAGTTTTCTTTTGTATTCTGATCTCCATTCTTTTAGCACTTACATCTCTGTTCAAAAATGCAAGGTAAGGCTGCCTACTTTAGGCCATTGTGGCCCGCCCCTTCCCCGGACCCCGCATAGGCGGGAGCTTTGTGCACCGGGGCTGCCCTTTATCTCTGTTCATATGTTGTTATTCATGACTTATACTGCTTCTTCAGATACTTGGTTGGATGTGATAATATTCTAGCCCGTCTGCATACAAAACATCCAGAACTCTGTGATAAAGTTGGTGGGCTTTTAGCTATGCACATTGATGATCTGAGGGCCTTGGCCCCTATGTGGCTTTTAAAGACAGAAGAAGTACGTGAGGATCGTGCACATTGGGGAACAAACATAACTGGCGACGTTTATGGTAAGGGGTGGATCAGTGAGATGTATGGCTACTCATTTGGTGCAGCAGAGGTAAAAAATGTGGCTCCTGTTTCTTCATAAATTAAGATTCTTTATCAGCATTTTGTTTCTTGTCTACTGTTTCTCCAGTAAGTTCATCCTGTTTAGATTGTTTCTACTGTAATCTATTTGATCAGGTGGGACTTCAGCACAAGATAAATGATGACTTAATGATCTATCCGGGTTATACTCCAAGGAAGGGTGTTGAACCTATACTTATGCACTATGGTTTGCCATTTAGAGTAGGAAATTGGTCATTCAGTAAATTAAACCACCACGAGGATGATATTGTTTATGACTGTAATCGTCTTTTCCCTGCCCCTCCTTATCCAAAAGAGGTATGCTACACTAAACTTCTCCATGTTGCAGTCCTTCAGTAGCATCTGCATGTTTTCTTTGTATTGGTGTTGATGCAATGAGTAGGATACTGGTGTGTTTTTCTTGTAAAGATTGTATAAGTGGCAGCTGGCCCATCTATTACTTTCTCTATAGTAAGTTTTTACATAAATCTAGAAATGGAAAAACAAAAGAAAAATAAAAGAGGAGAATAAAAACCTATACAATAAGGAGAGCTTTCCCTGTACACTGAATAACTTCATCAGCTGTTCCTGTCACTCCTGTATGACTTCAAGTTCTGATAGCTGTTTTCCATGTGCAGGTCCAAATGATGGAAACTGATGCAAACAAGAGACGGGGCTTATTTTTGAGCATAGAATGCATTAACACTTTAAATGAAGGCCTTCTGTTACATCATGCGTCATTTGGTTGTTTTAAGGCCCAGTGGTCCAAGTACTTAAGTTTTCTGAAGAGTGAGACATTTAAAAAGATAACCAGGCCGAAGTATTTAACTCGTGACAGTGTGGTGAGTGAGAAAGCCGAGCTACCACAGACTGTTAATGAACCAAGAAGAGTACATCCAAAAATCCATACCGTCTTCTCCACAGAGTGCACTCCATATTTTGATTGGCAGACTGTAGGATTTATGCACAGCTTTTATTTGAGCGGACAGCCTGGCAATGTTTCACGTCTTCTCAGCTGCACAGATGAAGATTTAAAGCAATATGCAGGACATGATCTGGCTCCTACCCACTATGTCCCATCAATGAGCCGGCACCCATTGACTGGTGATTGGTAATTATTGTCCTTAGCAATTTTCTGTTATTCTTCTGCCTGACCTGCTCACCTAGGGGGAACATTTTCTGACAACATTTCTGATGTCAAGTATGTAGGGATGCATAAATGACCATTTTTTGGTTGTACCTCTGAATTCCCCCCCTATCCTGTAAGTCTAAAACCCTTTGGAAGAGAGTCTAGGTTTGTAGTCTCTTAGGGTTCACTAGTGCTTATAATCTATGCAACTTTCTTTTGTTAAGGGCCAAAGAGAAAATTGGTTTGTCAGATATTGGGTTTTAGGGTCCGCCTTGTTAACTTCCAACGACGCTTCTTGGTCCAAGGCTCTGTTGTGAGACAGTCTGTGTTGGTTCTAATTTCGTTATGCAATGCAAAGCCATCCATTTGTCTGTTTCAGTTTACTTTGTGTTAGCCCTCCATTTTATAAATCCCACTTCCAGTTGGTGCATAGGGTGGTCTGACATAACCAGCAGCAGTCCAGTTAAAGAATTTTTCTGAGACCTTGCCTACATTATTCTATGATAAACATGTGGAGAATTTTGGTAAAAATAATTGGAAAATCAAAATTAGCTTGGAGTTTCAGATGTAAGGCCAGAGTTTTCAACACAAAATCTCTTATTGGTTTTATATGGGACTCTAACTGATTGGATTGATGACCATGAGCACACTGGTATTTCTATAGTCACTACTAATTCTGACTGAAATGAGGAAAGTGTGCATCCTAGTAGCAAGAAGCCAAAAGTGGTTCATATACATGCAAATGCCTGACTTCTATTATTAATGATTTCCATAATACACATCATTAACCAAATATGATTCATAAAGAATGTAAACAGTGTTTTTAGTACAAGGGAGGGTCACTGGCCAAAGGCACGGTAAACTAACAGAGTCGAGTATTTATATTGCCTTTTAAATTCTAGTGCCAGTGTGAACTAGGTTCAATAGAATAACTCCAGACATCCAGATGAGTAAATGAACTTAGAAAAGATCTTATTTAGGTCTCAAAAGTCTTTTGAAATGTGAATATGGTAAATTACAATGCCTTGAAATAATCAGTTTATTAGATTGAGGTTGCTCACGCTGCCTTTTCTTTTCCTTCAAGGAAATACTGATATTGCTATAGGGGGATTTTTCTGTTTTAACTTGAAATTTTGATCAAAGACTCCATCTCTGTCTATTTTCTAAATGAAAGTACGACTCTACATTCAAAATTGTCATTTTTGCCCTTGATCTTGTTTTTCTGTCCAAAATATTTTTCCGTATGATCCTGTTCTATCTTTCAGAATTTCTAGGTGCCTCTGAACAGATAAGCTAAATCATTGTTTAAACATCACATCATTAACAAAAATGCAAAGAAGTTATAGTTCAGGAATAAGTGTTCCGATCTTTCTCTCTAGCATCTGCTCTTTCATTATTTCATTTCTTTGAGCTAGTTATGTTTGTTTCTTCTTAGGTATCCAGCAATCAATAAACCGGCAGCTGTTCTACATTGGCTTAATCATGTGGAGATCGATGCAGAATTTATAGTTATCCTGGATGCAGACATGATACTAAGAGCTCCAATTACACCTTGGGAGTTTAATGCAGAACGTGGTCATCCAGTTTCAACCCCCTATGAGTAAGGCTAGTGAATGCATTCTTAATAACTGATTTCCTGCATAGAGATTGGTACTTGACTTGTTCCAGCTAAAATTTAGGTACCTTATTGGTTGTGATAATGAGCTTGCAAAAATTCATACACGAAATCCTGAGGTTTGTGATAAGGTTGGTGGGGTGATAATCATGCATATAGATGATCTACGAGAGTTTGCTTTACTGTGGCTGCACAAAACAGAGGAGGTACGGGCCGACAGAGCTCACTATGCGACAAATATCACTGGGGATATTTATGGGAGTGGATGGATCAGTGAGATGTATGGATACTCCTTTGGTGCTGCAGAGGTATTTAGTTTGTGAGCTACTGCTGGTTATGTTAACCATGTTTGATGCATCAAGTTGCATGCTACACTTGCTTGAGCAACTAGATACACATGTTAACCATGACAAACCTACACAAACATTTGCCTTGCTTATTTGTAAAGATGTAGTTGCACTTGAATGTGCATATGCAATTAAATATGCATCAAGTCAAATGCGTACAGCACAAGATCTATTCCTGAAGTTTTTTTTACTAGTTTTCTTCTTGCTTGCTTGCTTATTGGAAAACAGGAAAAGATAGGAGCTTGTTGGAGAAATCAAGCTGTTATTGATGTCAGAGTGATCCATTATCAATTTATATTAGAAAATGAAGAAATCCTTAATATTTTCATGAAGCACATTTTTTTCATCTAGCCCTGATAGCTGTCCCATTTTCAAAGCTACTGGTTCATTCACGTAAACATATCAATCTTCATTTTAACTTGACTTACTATTTGTTAAATCTCTAACTTTATGATAATATCAGGAAAGCATCACCATACTTTGCTGAGAAATTAAATCTGGAAATCTCCTAAACTTTGTGACGAGATCTTCTGAAACTTTCACATGTACATGTCTACCCTGTAGCTTACTTGTGTAAACGGTCATGTGGCTTGATGATGAATGACCGGCCTCAGTTAGGCTATCCTTTGTTGTGAAATTGTATATTTATCAGATTATTTGGCACATTATTTTCTTAGCCTTAATGTAATTCTACCTGTGTTTGATTCCACCTGATAGCAGTTGCTATTTCTGTGCAGCTGAATTTGAGGCATATTGTAAATAGAGAAATACTGCTATATCCAGGTTACATTCCCGAACCTGGAGTCAGCCCCCGGGTTTTCCATTATGGGCTGCAATTTAGTGTGGGGAACTGGAGTTTTGACAAAGCCAATTGGAGGAATACTGACGTGGTAAATACATGTTGGGCAAAGTTTCCAGATCCACCTGATCCAAAAACACTCACTTCAACAGACGAAAACATCCTAAAAAGGGATCAGTTAAGTGTTGAATGCATGAGAACATTGAATGATGCTCTCTATTTGCATCACAAAAGGAGGAATTGCCCCAACCCAAGTACCAAACCAAACTCTAATCAGTGGAATGGAAAGCGAACTCCACTGCCACGGAGAGTTGGCGTTAGTGAAAAAATCACACCAGGAACAAGAATTAACAATGTGCATGATGCATCTCATTTGTCAGTTCAACCACCCCCAGAACGTGCAGCTGGTTCTTTAACGTCCTGGATGATTGTGCTATGGGCCTTCTCTGTGTTGGGTTTCTTAGTTGTTGTCTCAGTGGTACTTTCAAATCGTAAATTTGAGGGAACAAGGAATAAAGCTCATAGAAACAGGAGAAGGTCTTCTTACTCTGGATTTTCAGGTACAAATGGAAACTCATCATCTTTATAATGCTGAAATGGTGTCAAAAGCTTGATAATCTGAAGCTCCGCTCCTTCTGCAATGAGTGAAACTATCTAACAGATGGTGGCAGGTCTCGTGGGAATCCCATGAATCTGCTGCAAGAGCAATGTTGAGACCTTGGAGTAATATTCTTGGAGCACATTATCTTAATGCTTTCTCTCTATGCATTTTTGGAGGTCATTAATCATTCTCAATCCGGCCTGTTATTGTTTCCACCAAGCTAGCTTTTCAGCGGCAGAATCAGGGCACATTATGGTCGGATAGCTACAATCAAGGGATTCACTTCAATTTTTGGGAATGTTGGTGATTGAGTTCATGTACTGTATTTATGACTGTACAGTGTCATTGTATTGAGTTCTTTTCAGGCCTCTAATGTTTAAACCTTAGATATTGCGGAGCAATTCTGTTATAATGTAACAAATGATAAAGGATGCAAAGAAATGGTTGACCCCATGCATCTAATTTTGATCTTTTGATGTTTCTGTTTTATTGATCATCCAAACGATGTGAAGATCCATGACATGACATTTCTTGAGGAGCCAGTGGACTTTTTGGCTTCTCAAAGTTCCAAAGCACGTTATTCTAACTGAAGCTTCTGCCAGAATCACCATCTCAGGTGTCAAAGGCTTTTCTATTTTAGTTTCGGCCACGAATCCCTATCTTAATTCAATCTTACTGTTCTATTCAGAATGCACACTTTTTTTCTGGTTAACAAAATCTTCAAGGAGGAATCAAGAAGCCTATAATTCAAAGATTGTGCTCTGGTTTCTTGTCAATGATCCACTGCTTACTCATTTTACTTCCTCGAACAATGTTGGGAAATGCATACCACTTAAGCAACTTCTGTGCATGATACTGTACCATCTTGAGTGAGTGGATGGAGGTACAACTGCATCTAAGAAGATGTCATCCTCTGTTGTGGGTTTTTGACTTGGTTTTAGCTGTCCTAAGTGGAGGACTTACTGTTCTTGAGGTTCACCTACTAAGTTTTCCTTTATTCAATGACTTCCTTTATAGTAGATCTCTTTTTTAAACTCTTGTTAGTCCTACTTATGAGTACCCATGTGCAACTAGGCTGCTTTCTCTGTGGTCTTCATTTTTTTGGGTCTTCTTTTCAAAATATTAAAATATATAATTTTGTAAAAATGTAATGTTCAAATCAGAAAGTACATGTGAAAGAGACCAATCTTCTTCGAGGACTTCGGATAAGTTTCCTTAGTTTGATTGGCCAAACCCTTTTTAAACCTTGGAAGTCTAATCACATCTGCAAAATGCATGTGGGTTTCTCCTATTCATCTTGAAAGACTAATTGTATCTGCATAGTGCATGTGAATTTCTCCTCCTTATTGGGCTGCTTTTTTTCCCACTAGATTACTTTGTTTGACTTGCATCCATTAATCTTCTTTAAGAGGAGGAATGCAGTAAGTCATCCCTTCATCCTAAGCTTTTCATCTGCTCTTTCATTGTTAATTTCTTAGAAGAAATTGTCCTCTCTTCTATGACAACTTATCTGGAAACACTGCTTGTGCCTACAAAAAGAATAACTGCAGCGTGCCCTTAGCTCCAACGGGGCAAAGGGAGATGCAATTGAACTTATCACTCCCCAGCCAAGCTATGGATAACCTGCACAAAGATATGAGAAAGGTGAGCATGTAATTCAAGTTGATCCAGATTGGATTGCTGAAATCAACAAGGAACTCAGTCATGAACAGGAGACTTTATTGGCAAACTACTCCATCTTCAGAGTTTTGGACCAATTGATGGAGATGTTTATGTCACCAAAATCGTCTCCATTTGTCCTTATCATAGTGACAAATCTCCAAGGTATGAAAAGTCGCAAATGGTTTCTTTGCTGCCTGCTTGAATGAAAAGGACATCAGAACATGGAGATCCACCTTAAAAGCTATGACGGAGCTAGGAAATTCAGTGAGATGCTGTCACAAAGACCCCATCAATTTACCTGATGGTCACAAATATGTGGAGATGATGCTACTGGACACATATTTTGTGCTTGAAATCCTCTGAGCAGATGCTTATGGTTTCGCGAGGTATAACTACTCGTGGAAAGACCCAATCTTTGCTATTGGTGCACTGCTGCTGCAAATCAAAAGGGACTTCTTAATGCTTGAAAATCAACTTTCATTGTTGTTCTGCAATAGCTATTTGAAGTCACCACAGTAGAACATGAGCCTTGTACTTCGGGGTTCCAAAGTTTGTTTCTTCAGTTCTCTGGCATATGCAGTTTATGATATGAATCTTGAGCAGCAAAACCTGCCTTTACTTGATGTTGCTCATCAAGCTCTCTACCACCCCATTGATGAAGATCTGATCAGATAGACAACTATGCTAGTAAACTTCAAACAGAGATAAAACACGCCCCAAACTTCTGAGGCACACAGTCACCAAGCTTACTAGGAAAGGCACAAGATTCCGGAAGAGTATAAAAATTTCATTGACATCAACTGCATGAGTAATGGTGTCCTTGAAATTCTTCCACTAGTAATCAACAAATACACCGAATTGATCTTCCTCAACCTGATGGCATTTAGGCAGTGCTATCCAAACTTAAGCCATCATGTCACTTGCTGTGTCAGCTTCGTGTATGGAATCATCGATGCTGCTTTGGATGTAGCATACTGGAACTCTAAATGAATTATTGACACTAAGCTAGGGAGCAAGGAGGATGTTGCTGATCTCTTCAGTAGGTTCTTGATGGAAACAGTTGACATCAACAGTTGTTATCTTACAGACATGTCGATGCATTTGAACGAGTACTATAAGTTGAAATAGCCCTCATGGGAAACCACCTTGAATTGAGAATATCCTCAACATCCTGGCCATTATTCCTCTCTTTCTCGATGGTTTTCTCATTTTTCTCACAGCTCTGCAAACCGTCCATACTATTGTTGATCACCACGGATAGACTAAGGACAATGGTAGGATTGTAGGACCACAGCCCCAAGGACAATGTGATCAAGTGTCTCAAACTTTTGATACTTTAAAACAGCTGATATGGTACATTCTTTCAGAGTGCATTGTTCTTCGGCTCTGGCATATTTAACACCAGAGTACAATATTACAACTGATGCTTCTGCCAGAATCACCACCTCAGATGTGAAGTCTTTCCTGTATTAGTTTTCACCAAGAATCTCTATCGTAATACTATCTTACTGTTCTGTTTAGAATGCATATATTTTGTGGTGGGCAATCTTGTAGGAGGAAAGATCAGGTTTGTAATTCACAGATTACAGTCTGATCTGTTGTCAGTCATCCACTGTACTCTTTCAGTGGCTTCGTCGATATCAACAACACTCGGAACTTTGAATGTTGGACAAACAACTATTCACGAGCAGCCTGCATGTGTGACCCGCCATGGGAGATGATGCTCCCTGTTCCACTAAACTAGAAGGCCTTAGTCTTAGCATAGACGAGTTATTTTGTACATTTCAACATGTACGCAGCCCAACTCTAACTTATTCTGTTGCATATTTGGTTCACAGACCTAATCTTTCCTTGCACAAAGGCAAAATGTTGTGGATTAATTTATTCAAGATACTCTAAGTTTTCAAATTTTTTAGTTTGAACTCGAAAACAATTGAAGGGTAGCCTTGGTGCAATGGTAGAGCTGTCGTCATGTAACCTTGAGGTCACGGGTTCAAGGCGTGGATACAACATCTTGCAAAATACAAGGTAAGGCTGTATACTATTGACCCTTGTGGTCCACCCCTTCCCTGGACCTTGCATACGCAAGAGCTTTGTGCACTGGGACAGCCCTTTTGGCGGACCCCTAATTGGAATAAGATCTTGATGATGATGACGACCATGACCTGGAAACAAATGTCTGTTTTTTAGTATTTATTTATTATCTTTCTTTCTTTCTTTTTTATTTTTTAAATTATAACAGTGAAGAACTACGAAGCAAACTACCTAGAACTTATTATGCTAAATCCTAAATATACTCGAAATATCTCCAACTAAACGAAAGTGCCACTTTGAACCTTCGTCGAGCGTAACGAGCAGAAATGCCACTTTTGTCTAGACCAACTTGGGCAGATGGCTTCCATGTTATTTAATCTATTTACTACATAATCGTCATAAATTTATAGATATTGTCTCTAATAATTAAGTAAGGGGCACTTAGTGAAGATGGAATTGAACTTTATGGTGGATTCCAACCTTTCCCCTATGCACTTTTGAATTGACATGGGTTGAATCCACCATAACGTATGACCCGTGGATGAATTGATATGGGGAATTCGAGAGTGCATTACATGAAAGGAATGCAACAGTGATTTCAATTCTGTAATGTTTTTGCTTGGAATTACAGCCATATTCTCTTTCCAAAAGTAAAATCTAAAACTATCTTTTTTGATACAGCAAGAATTACAACAAATTTCCATTCCATAGAAAAATCTGAAACAATAGATTGCTGTGCAATCTTAACCAATAAACGGATACGATCATCCAATAAAAGTACAATGTTCCCCAAAATTATGGTCCCACAGTTCTCAAATAAGGGATGGGTGCCAATATCAAAACAAGGGAATCCTAAAACATCTTAAATTCAGAAACGAGGGGTGCGTTCCGCCCTAAGCATCTCTCTTATATTTTCAAAACAAAACGTTTATCAGGCTCCCCGTCTCTCACAGTCAGTCTATCCGCCACCACTGGGAAGCGGAGAAGGAAGAAGAAGAAGAGAAATGGGTAAGAAAACAAAGAAGCCAGGAAAGGGAAAAGAGAAAACAGAGAGAAAAACAGCCAAATCAGAGGAAAAAAGAGCTCGCAGAGATAGCAAAAACATCTCCCTCGAAGACGACATCGACGCTATCCTGGTAATTTAACAAAATAACACAACTTTTCAATTCTCCCTTTTTTTCATCCTCATATAATGATTTGATCAAACACTTTGCCTGAAAAATACTTCAGACTCTCCATCTTTGTATAGTTTTCTTTCTTCCGTAGGAATTTATAGCTCTGAGACCATTGCCAAACTAAAATGATTTATCATTTTGGGTCTTCCCAACAAGAAAATTCTGAAATTTTGTGAGAATTTTGAAATGTGAACATGGCTTTGCTATAGGTTTTCGGCAGATTAATGGGGATGTGAGATGATGTTGGGTGTAGGCATAGAATTGGGTTTCTAAACTGGAAGTTATGGTTGCTTTGCAGATGAGTATACAAAAGGAAGAGGCTAAAAAGAAGGAAGTTCATGTTGAAGAAAACGTACCTGCTCCTTCCCCTAGATCAAATTGTTCGGTATACTGCCTTATCATTGACTCAAATATTCAGATTTTGATTGGCACTTGTCTATTTTATGCTTCTTGCAGAGGAAAGCTTTCTGATTGTATGTATCTTCAGCAGTTGGTTATGTGCAATTATTAGGTGAATGAAATTTATTAGTAGAAATGTGATTGAAGATGATTTTAGTTGCAAGTGTCAGTTTTGTTTTGAATGCAGTCTTCGGTTGTGTCTCCTTTCAATGCAATTAATCTGGTTAAAACATCTCGACTATATATGTATCTCCTTCTCTTCTCTATGCTTGTTCCTTGGAGTTTGCTGACTTGCATATAATTTTAAATGTGGTAGCAGTTGGCATGTTGTACTGACCTGATGTATTTGATTTAGCTGAACATAAACCCTTTGAAAGAGACAGAGTTGATTCTCTATGGTGGTGAATTTTACAATGGTCATAAGGTGAGGATTCTTCATTTCTCCAGATCTTATATTTGTTTGCACGATCGACATATATATTGATGCTGTAGTCTTATTTCTGAAGGAACATTGTGAGGTTTGTTAATGCATAAATTTTTTGTTGCAGACATTTGTGTATGGCGATCTTTATAGATATGATGTAGAAAAGTGTGAATGGAAGCTGATCTCAAGCCCTAACAGTCCCCCACCTCGTAGTGCACACCAGGCAGTTGCTTGGAAGGATCATCTTTACATTTTTGGTAAAGTAGCTTGGTTCAACTATTTATTAGTATGTTCCTTTGGATTTGAGGTTCAGATGAATGAGAAGGTAGTATTAGTTTAGTATTCAAAGAAACAAAGCCAGTAGTATTTGATTCCTGTTTTTCTTTAGGCGGCGAGTTCACATCCCCAAATCAAGAGCGTTTCCATCATTACAAGGTAAACACATTTGAACTGCAACTCTACTTTCCTCTCTTATGTGTACTTTTGCACTTGGATTTCTTTTCTATTCTTTTATTCTTAGTTTAATATGAAAATAGAAAAGTTAAAGTTATGTAGGAAATCATCACTTTGTCAAGGACGAGTCTCAGAACTGATTTCAGTTTAGCATCTCATCTGTAATACTTTGTCAGTCTGCCTACATGATGTGAGTTGGCTGCGTTTTAGAAGAATCTCATTATGCACTAATAATGTATTTCAGTATAGCACTGATCTATAATACTTGATCTACATGAGATGTGAGTTGGCTGTGTGTTGGAAGAATTTCATTATGTGCTAATCATGTAATCTGAGCATTCTCACAAAAGAGAAAAAAAGAAAAACAGAACTGAAAGGGCAATGATGTCTAAGAGCCTTTCTTCTACATGAAGACAGAATGCTGGCTGTCAAAGTAAACTACATAAAATTCTATGTCAATTAATGGTTCCTGGTTTCTGGGTAATGATGCTTTCTAATTGCTAGACTGTCAGCTCTACTGCTATCTGTTGATTTGCTGATAAGAAATCATGCCCATCCTCTAATCTAGGCCAAATCCTCTTGTTCTTTCCTAGTATTTGCTAAATCACTTGAAGAGGAAAGGATCAAACTGCATGTAAATGTTTTACTGCAATAAGTTGGTACATTTTCACTGGCAGCTAAATTTGTCATTACAAAATTGTTGAAGCCCTTCAGTTTTATTCATTTTTGAAGTTAATAGTCAAGGGCAATTTGCTCCTCTTCAGGTTTAGTCAGCAAATAAGAATCTTTAATGTTGCATTGTGTAGATTGCAATAAATATAGTACTATCATATCATACCAAATATTAATTGGTTGGTCATCTTTCCAATCCGTGTGCAGGAGGCTTCGCTCTATAATGATAGCTTTCACAGAGCTTGTTACTAAACAAAAATTACCTTATAGTGCTTGTTATTCATCGGATAAGAGCAAACTTCCTGACTCCTGTTCTTTTTGTTCTACTACTACAATCTTGTGGCTTTGCAGAAAAATGGAATTAAGGATGTCCTTGTATCCTTTCCAAAAGTCTAATGATATCAAAATGATCTTATGTTGAAGAAAGATTATGTGCTATATGTTGCAAAACTTCACATCTTAGTGCTCAGTTCCGTGAGTTGACTCCTACTCACAGCTGTTCTTGAACTAGTACCCTAGTTTTGCCTATGAAATTCACCTGCAGTCACATGAATTTGCTGATTTATCCAAGAGGCAAGTTGAACTAAGTGGATTCCTTTGGCCTACATCCTCTTTCTGGTCCTCATCCCAACTTTGGTATTTTTTATTTTATCTTAAAATTTTTATTTATACTGGTTTGTTATGCCTCTTGTAAAATGCAAGGTAAGGCTGTGTACTATTGACCCTTGTGGTCTACCCCTTCCCCAGACCCTGCATATGCAGGAGCTTCTTGCACCAGGGCTGTCCTTTTATGGTTTGTTATGCCTTTGTTGCTTCACATATGTGGTATAATCTTTGTTTAGGTCTATGTACCTTCCTCTCATGGTCTTTCACCCAATTGTTTACACTCATGTTTCTTTATAAAATGCAAATACTTTGGGTTATGTGCCTTATTGCCTAAGTTGTTATTATGTTGATTTTATGATAAAACCTTAGTATTTGCTAAAGAGAGAATTGTTGTTATTTTTCTGCATTTGTTAGTTATAATTTCTTGTAACAGGATTTTTGGATGCTAGACTTGAAAACAAATCAATGGGAACAACTACAATTGAAGGGTTGCCCAAGTCCACGTTCAGGCCATCGCATGGTAAGGTTTTGTTTGCTTATGTCTGTGCATACACCTTAAAAGAAATGATGACTTTGTATAACTTTTGAAGAAACCATTAATTTGATCCTGGAGCTATTTAATGACAATAACTTGAAGGATTTCCATGTCAGCTATGCATGTTTTCACATGAATTTTTTTGAAGTTGTTGCTGGACTTGGAGATCATTTTATTATTGGATTTATTCATGTTAAATTTTCCTTGATTGTAATTACTGTGGTACTGAATAATTTGTATGCTAGTTTTTCTAGTTGTCTTTTTGTCGATTGCTTATTCACCATTTTTTTATTTAACAGGCATTGTACAAGCACAAGATTATTGTTTTTGGTGGCTTCTATGATACACTTAGAGAAGTGAGGTTGTCCTTTCTGTCCATATTAGGATTTCATTTTATCTTCCATTAGTTAATTTTAGCTTCTGTAAATGGAATTTACTGAAATAAGGGGCTGATGGAGCTTACTTGTGTTGTTGATGTGAACATGTATTAGCAGTTGATTTTTCTGTTGATAGAAAGAAGCTCATTTAACACATTGTATTACCTGGTTTTATTGGAAGTATTTGTTCTTAAAATTGTTGGATCATTCGATTGTGAATGCTTTATGTTGGACTTCTTGACTTAGCCCATAATTCTGTCAGTGGACGTCCCATGGTTGCAGGATGGCAAAGTTGCACTAGGTACATCTGGGTCATTGACATGGGGGGGCAGCACTTGGTCTCATGTAGGTTGCACAAATTTCTGACAAATGCAGAATGATGGTAGTTGGCCAAACAACATTTCCTACTCTTCACAAAGAAATGTGATGGAATCTGTGATTCTGGTGTCTGATGAATGCCAGTAAATAGGGATCAACTGGCCTTCTGTACAATAAAAAGTCAGTAAGCTGGTAACTACAGGCATTATCTGCTGTATGGAACTTATGCACTGCGTCCTGGATCAATATACTGAATTATAGATCTTGGTTTTATAATGCTTGAGGCAGGAAGTAACTTGAGTGCTCATGGGAAGTACTAGGAAGCAGTCTCACATTTGCCTTCTGATGTTGCCTTTGTGAGTCGCACATTTGGATGCAACTATCCCCATATAAATGCCATGCTTCTTAGCTGTTAAAGATTTCTGTTCATATCTAGCATAGTGGTGTAAGCGGATGATCACAGTAGCCACTAAAACTTCCTATGGATCTGTCTGGTTCTTATACCTAAACTTGTCAATCCTCACAATCCAACTGTGGTCATTTCAGAAATGTGTGGTGAATACTTCAAGGTGAAGATAAAATAAAACACAAAGGAACATTGTATCACACGTTAATGAAATAATAAACAAGCCCACAGCCTATTGAGCACATAGTGAAATAGGCAAGACAAAATGCTCCTTGACCCTGTACTTTGCATCATGAGATTCACTTTTTATTCAACCTCCAAAGAAGGTTGAGGGGTTTAGTCAAGAATCAACATCTATGCCAGATTTGTGGTCATTTCATGGAATATTGTTGCCTCTTGTACTTGAATGTGCATTTACTTTTCTTGCTAATAATGGTTGGTGTCCTTTACTTTCACGTTTCTTCTAAGCTGTGAATGCACCACCTCTAATTGTGGCTGTTATGAGATATTTGCAAGCATATCAATGGCATTATATGATAAAGTGGCACTACAATTTTGGGTTTTGTATGCCCCACTGTATTTGTTGATTCCATTAGAGCAGAATTAAAAGCCTAAAAAATAGGCTTATATTTCTGAAGCAATGTGCTAGGTTGGAGTTGATGGATAGAATTAGGTCAGCTATTTCTGTAAAAGAGCTAATGCCAGGATCTACTGTTGGATTGATGATTTTGATTTGAAAGGAGATAGTTGCCAGAGGCTCCTGGGAAACTGTGGAAGCTCGTTTCCAAAAGCACTTTGGAATGAGAAAAATTTAAGAAAGCACACATTCTTTATGTCTTACTTTTTACTACAACTACTATCATCATCGTCGTCGTTGTCAAATGCATCTAGCAAGACTGAAACTAACCTCAATGCATAGAACACTTGGACTTGTTTCTTTATTCTTTTCTAAATTTTCTTCAACTTTTTCTAATTGTTGTAAGTTTCTGTATATTTTTCCTTTTTTTCTTTTGTTTCACCCTTCCCACATTTCTGGCTTCCTACTTTGGCTTCCACTTCCGCCTTTTGCACTGGCTACCATGGAAAGGATGCAGTGATTTACTTTTGCTCTCTGCAATGTAGTCAAAAGTGTTCTCCCTGCAAGCCTCGGTTAGTTTTGTGTCTAGGTGTTTCCCTGGGTGGTGGATGAGTGCATCTGATAAGGGAAGTCCCTTGTATTTACTTTTACTCTTTGTTACCCAAATAAATTGGTGGAAAATGGTAAGAGGGTTTGCTCCTTTGCCACCTGCTCGACACTGGAGGTCATCATTATTATTGATATCAAAGGAAGAGATGGCGACTTCAGTACCATACAGTACCAAAAAGATTATCAACTAATTTATGAAAATAATTTGACTTCTGTTTGACTGTGTGACATTCCATGCATATCATTGATATTCACAATATTGTTTAGCATTAAGATAAGCCAGACTTTATTTGTTTGCATAGTTTCTCTTCTATAGGCAAAGATTAAGAGCTGATGCTAGTTGATTGGAATTTCTTGTCCGTATTTTGAATTTCTCTGCTTTTGTTATTTATATTTGCAGGTATTTTAATGATCTCCATATATTTGATCTTGATCAGTACAAGGTGAAGACAGCTCCTTCTGACATTATATATTATTCAGCTTTCTTTTCCCAAGGCAAAATGAAGTGGGCAAAATTACGAGTGAAGCCTCATTTCTGTGTCCAAACCATTCGCCTCCTGGTCCCTGTTGTTGATGGACATGAACCAGATATAATCTCCATCATCTTGTGCTAGCCATATTTTGTAGATGTCACAAAGAGATAAGAGACCTAGACACAACATTTTGAAATTTTGAGGATTAGGATTGTGCTGTATATGAGAATATAATACCAAATTGCTACAGGGCCCTAAAGGTGAATGGTTTGGACATTTTGGGCCCCACTTGTACTTCAGAAGCTAGTAATTTCCCTTGGCAAATACATACAGAATCATGTAGCTCCTCTTGCTAAGTATCAACTCGCACTTGGTGTCCTGTAATGATCTACCTTCTGTTTGTCATTTACATGTTTATACATTGGCACTTTGTAGTGGCAAGAAATAAAACCCAAACCTGGGTGCATGTGGCCAAGTGCAAGGAGTGGTTTCCAGTTTTTCATTTTCCAAGATCAGGTGAGTCATCCATCATATAGAGTTTTCTTCTTGTGTTATTTTTCTTCTTATTAACAGAATATGGGACTTCAGTTATTCTTGCATAAATGTGCTTGACTGTTGTATGTCCTCATTTCTATAATGGTAATCTGAGTCATGCTTAAAGTGCAGTCTTACAGCCACTGATTAGCTTTCAAGGATTGGTATAATATTTATGAAAATCGTGGGAGAATCGAGATACCCTGGGATTCTGGTGTAAGAATTTTGTTTGACTTGATAAGCTAATCATCTCACCTTAGCTAGGAGATATTACCATAACTAAAAGGCTGAAATGGAGCACTTTCCACTGTCCAAAGTCCAATCTAGGTTGGTTGCACAAATCTTGTTCCTCCATTCCCCTCTATTATGTGTCATAGCTTCATTTAGTCCATAAGTTTAAAAAAAAATATTTTTCACCACTTCCATCCACTTTCTTTTGGCCCTTCCCCTTGCCCTTTTAGAGCCTTTGACTTGGATTGACTCACTCCTTTTAACTGGTGCTGTTTTCGGTCTCTGTTGGACATGTCCAAACCATCTAAGTCTACCCTCCCTCATCTTGTTACCTATTGGTGCTACTCTTAAGTTGCCTCTAATGTTTTCATTTCTAGTTCTTTCTTTTCTTGTCTTATCACTCATCCATCTCAACATCGTCATTTCATTCTATGTACATGTTATACCTTAACTAACCAACGCTCTGATCTATGGATTATGCCTGGCCTTGCAACCATCCTATAAAATTTTCCTTTCAGTTTGAGTGGCACCCGCCGTTTACCCAAAACTCCAAAGGCACATCTCCATTTGTTCCAACCCACTTGGATACTCTGGGTAATATCCCTCTTAATCTTTCCGCTCTTATGAATTATCGATCCCAAGTATTGAAAGTGTTCTTTTTAGGGGGCTTCTTGGTTAACAATCTTTGCTGGTGCTTCACTTCCACTCCTCTTCTTACTAAAATTGCATTCTATATACTCTGTCTTAGTTTGACTAATTTTAAATCCTTTAAGCTCTATAGCATATCGTTACAACTCTAGCTTTGTGTTTACGCCCTCCCTTGTCTTATGAATCAAAACTATATTATCTGCAAATAACATGCACCATGGAATCTCGTGCAAATGTTTTGTTAACTCATCTATAACTAACGTCAAAAGGTATCGGCTCAATGCCTATCCTTGGTGCAATCCTGTAGTGGGCTTGTAAATAAAAAAAAGAAAAAATACAAGCATAAAACAAAAGTGTTTATTTTTGCAAGACTTGCTTTAGAAAAGACTCTTCTTTCTCCTTTTCAATTTTTTCTCTGTTCTTGTAATTTTTCTATCTTTTTTTTGTATATGGTCAGGGCTTTTCAGGAGTTTTGCAGTTATTGGTGCATTTAACTAAAGTCTCTTGGAAATGTTGACTGAATGTAGAATTGGCTGAATGTAAACAGTAATGGGTCTCCAGCCTATGACGTGTGGCTGAGTTAATCATATATTTGGAGTGATTGTAATTTCCTTTGCTGGAAATACATTGCACCATTCTTGTTGTTCAAATGTTTAAGCCAGCACATCTGCTGTTAACTATTGATTTTGGACTACCTTCATGGCTGGGATTGGTCTTCATTATTCAGATTTGGAAGCCTAAAAAGTCTTGTAGTATGACTTGGACTTCTGACTTCTTTAGGCATATATCTTCCGAGTGAAGAGCACTTACCTAGGTGGTAAGCGCACTTGTCCCCACAGAACGTTGGGGGTTCAAGTCTGTTGCCCCAAATTTTCAGGGAAAAAAGATGGAAAATGGCTAATGTTGCTTTTGTTAGTTGATTTCTTCATTGATTTTGAATCTTCTCTCTGTCAAGTACTTCCGTAAATTTATTGAAAAAATTCTATCTTCATTGTGTTAGTTTGGATTTTCTATGGGAAATACAATTATGTGCATATGTTTACTGGATTGATTTGCTATTTACAGATATTCTTGTATGGTGGTTATTCCAAAGAAATTACGTCTGATAAAAATAGCTCGGAGAAAGGAATTGTTCATTCAGATATGTGGTCTCTTGATCCAAGGACTTGGGAATGGAACAAGGTATTTATGATCTTAGCATTTCCGTTTTGTGACTTTTCTCTCATATAATTCTATTCTACTCATGTTGTGTTGTGTCTCCAAGGATGTTACTAGAGACCAATTCTTCTTTGTAATACATCCATTCTTTTATTTGTGTGATTGCAATCAGTTATTGCTCTGCGTACAACCTCTCCAACTATTTGTGGAGTAGAAAGAAAAGAGGAACCACAAAAAAATGACAGAGAAAGATGATTGGTTCTAATGAGTTTGAAATCAACACTATTAAGTCAATTTACACAAGATGATAAATCCAAGCAGAATGACAAATACTATCAAGTCATACACAGGATGACAGTTATGTAAAGAGTTTCTCTTTCAGACCACTCTTGCTGTTAATAAAATTGAAGATTTTCTGCAGTCTTAAGAGAAATGATTCTAAAGGTAAAGGGCTGAATGACTTAAACTTTCTCTTTTTGGACACTTGGTGGCAACCAAAATACGCAGGTTTCTGACTGTAAAAAATTTCACTTTTTGGGAGGGCTGAATGACTTAAACTTTCTTTTTTTGGACACTTACTGGCAATTAAAATACATAGCTTTCTGATTATAAAGAATTTCCTTTTTTGGAGAATTTTCAGAAGGAACCAGAATGAGAGCTTTATAGCTGGCTCTTCCAAGAAGGTTTTTTGAAGGAATCAAGCAAGCTTTGTATCTTTAAGAGTCCTTGACTTCAAAAAAGTCAAAGATGAAACTTCTATAATTAAGAACTTCCTTGAAGGATCTTTATGACTTAAAGACCCGTGTCAGACTAAAGCAAAACTAACAATGACTTGTTTAAGAATCCTCAAATCTGTCTGATCATATGCGATCTTAAGACTAACTGAAAATTTGGAATACTGCTCAACTCCCTTTCATGACTAACACCAATTTCTGAGATCATTATATTGGCTTGAATATTTCCCTTATTGCCTGATTGTGGGAACCTGCTCTTTGCACTTGTTGACCACCACTCTGCAAATAATTTTTCACTATCTTGCTTAAACTAATTGAAAGATAGGGATTGACCCTCGCAGGATTGTCCTTCTCTAGATCAAGATAGTATCAAATCATTTCCTCAGAAAAGAGTGTACCTGAATGCAAGAAACTTTGGCTTACTGAAGTTTCATCAGTTCTAATCATATTATAAAAGTTTGTGTGAAACAGTGCCTGAAAGATTAAACTATCATTTTCACTAGCCTTTGGGGAGGAATTTGTTTCAGTATTTTCTACAGTTGCTTTTGAGGATACTGGAGACTCCAGTATCCTTAACTTCAGGAATTATGAGATTGCTGCAGTAGCAGTTACCTTTTCATTCGATACAGTTGCATCTGCTTACATATATCTTTTTCTTTATCTGAACAGTGTTTCCCAACCAGTTCTCTTCCATATTGTTAAATTCCCATCTATGTGGTTAGAGGCGCACCTAGGCGCTAAGTGCACATACTGCACCTCATCATCATCAAGACCTTATCCCAATAGGGGTCGGCCACATGAATCTTATTTCTTCATTCCTCTCTATTAAGTACCATGGCTTCATTAAGTCTAAACTTTTTAAATCTTTTCTCACCACCTCTATCCACATTCTTTTGGGCCTTCCCCTTGCCCTTTTAGAACATTCTACTTGCATTGCTCACTCCTTCTAACTGGTGCTGTTTTCGGTCTCCTTGAGATATGTCCAAACCATTTAAGTCCAATCTCCCTCATCTTGTTACGTATTGTTGTTACCCCTAAGTTTTCTCTATGTTTTCATTCTTAATTCTATCCTTTCTTGTCTTGCCATTCATCTATCTCAACATCCTCATTTTCGCGACGCTCATCCTATGAACATGATGTTTTTTAACTGCCCAACACTCTGTTCCATAGAGCATGCCGGCCTTATGGCCATCCTATAGAATTTTCCTTTTAGTTTGAGTGGCACCTATCGATCACACAAAACTACAAATGC
Organism: Warburgia ugandensis; assembly: GCA_035236585.1. Taxonomy (NCBI): domain Eukaryota; kingdom Viridiplantae; phylum Streptophyta; class Magnoliopsida; order Canellales; family Canellaceae; genus Warburgia; species Warburgia ugandensis. The sequence continues at coordinate 14,423,538 of CP141133.1, forward strand.
AAATATCCATTTGTTCCAACCCACTTGAATTCTCTGGGTAACCTTCCTCTCAATCACTTCACTCTCATGAATCATTGATCCTAAGTATCGAAAGTGGTCTTTTACGAGAACTTCTTGGTTATCAATCTTAACTGATGTTCCACTCCTACTCCTCCTTGCTAAAATTGCATTCTATATATTCTATCTTAGTTTGGCTGATTTTAAATTTTTTAGATTCTAATGCTTCTCTCCATAACTCCAGCTTTGTGTTTTCGCCCTCCTTTGTCTCATCAAGTAAAACTTTATCATCTGCAAATAGCATGCACCATAGAATCTCCTAGTGCAAATGTTTTGTTAACTCATCCATAACTAATGTGAAAAGGTATGGGCTCAATGCCGATCTTTGGTGTAATCCTACAGTGATAGGAAAATCACCGGTCTCACCACTAGTAGTCTTAACATTTGTTACCGCTCCCTCATAGACATATTTAATTATGTCTATATACCCCTGCAAAACCCCTTTCTCACCCAACACCTTCCATATTAACTCTCTAGGGACTCTATCGTAAGCTTTCTCTAAATCGATAAGATCATGTAGAGGTTTTTTCTCCTCTCCTTATATTTCTCTATCAATTGTCTTAGTAGGAAATAGCTTCTATGGTAGACCCCTTAAGCATGAAACCAAATTGGTTCTACGATATACTTGTCTCATGTTGTAGCCTCTTCTCAATCACTTTCAAAAAAGTTTTATAGTGTGGCTCGTAAGTTTGATCCCTCGATAATTAGTGCAACTCTGTATGTCTCCTTTATTCTTATAAATTGGTACAATAGAGCTTTTCCTCCATTCATCTGGCATTTTCTTTGATTTTATAATCTTGTTAAACAACTTGGTCAACCAAACCTATTCCAGTATCTCTCATATGCTTCCAAACCTCTATTGGTATACCATCAGGCCCCATGGCCTTTTCTGATTTCATCTTTTTCAAGCCCTCTTTTACTTCAAGTATTCTAATCCTACGTTCATATTTATAATGTCTAATGCTATTTAGGTTTACAGTATTTTCAATCCCCATATTCTTAGAGCCATTGTTATTTAACAAGTTTTGAAAGTAAGTTTCCCTCTTGTATTTGATCTCGTCATCTTTGACTAGTACCCTTTGATCATCACTTCTAAGACACCTAACATGATCTAAGTCCTTACCCTTCTGTTATCTTATTTTTGCAAGTTTAAACACATCTTTCTCATCTTCTCTTGTTCTTAGTCTATTATAGAGGTCATCATATGCCTTAAGTTTAGCCTCACTTACTATTCTCTTAGCAACCTTTTAGCCATTCTTATATTGTTCATAGTTTTCATTATTTTTAGTATTTTGCCATGCTTTAAAACACACCCGTTTTTCTTTAATCACTGTTTCACTTCACCATCATGTTTCCTTTACTCATTGCCTTTTACCTTTAGATATTCTTAAGACATCTTTTGCCACTTTCTTAATGGACTCAGACATATTAACCCACATGGCGTTTACTTCTGTTTCATAGTTCTAGTTTCTTTCTACCATCAACTTGTATGTGAATGAGGTTATTTTCTCTCCTATTAAGTTCCACCACTTAGTTTTTGGATGCTTATTAAGTTCATTTCCTTTCTTCTATCTTTTAATATAGATGTCCATAACCATTAACCTATGTTGTGATGTTAAAATCTCACCGAGTATCACCTTACAATCCTTACACATTGATCTTTTAGTATTCCTAAGTAGAAAGAAGTCTATTTGGCTTTTTTGAAGTCCACTTTTAAAAGTTATTAAGTGTTCATCCCTCTTCTTAAAGAATGTATTTGCAATGGTCAAGTATATGACAAAGCAAAATCGAGGATAGTTTCCCCCATCTCATTTTGTTCTCCTATACCATACCCTCCATGTATCCTATCATATTCTTGTCTTTTCCTACATGGCCATTTAAATCTGCTTCTATAAATATTCCTTCAGTGTTGGGAATTTCTTGCATGACTCCCTCCATATCTTCCCAAAATTGTCTCTTGATTATGTCTTCTAACCCTATTTGTGGTTCGTATGCACTGATAGCGTTTATGATATGCTCTTCTAGAACAAGTTTTATTATTATAATTCTATCATTGATTTTTTTAACTTCCACAACTTTATCCATTAATTCTTTATCCACCATTATTCCTATGCCATTTCTCTTATTATCCTTTCTTACATATCAGAGTTTATACCCATTAATTTCTCTAGTTTTAGACCCTTTCCACTTGGTTTTTTGGATACAAGCGATGTTTACTCTCCTACGTTTCATCTTATTTACTAACTCTAAACTCTTACCTGTCAATGTCTTTATATTTCATGTGGTGATACGAATTTTATGCTCTTGCGATATCCTATTTACCAGCGCACTTCTTGACCTCTACGCTATGAACCCATGCCCACTTTTCACTGCACCTGGGTTTTGATGCAGCACATCGCTTCCGAGGGGACGCTATAGCAACCCTTGCCCATTTTCGACTACACTTGGGATTCGATGTAATGCGTCGCTTTTGGGTGAATGCCCTAGCAATCCTTGTCCATTTTTCACCATACACGGGATCTGATGTAGTGTGTCACTTATGGGGAATGCCCTAGTATGAGGGAATGTCAATTTTCAATTCATGTCATGTTAGGGTTGCCATGCTTTTAAGAAGTTGGAGATGATTTTCATTTCTTACTTACAAACTAATATATAAATGCATATTCATTTGCAATTAGGAAAGAAATAACAAAATCATCTTCAACTTCTTCCTTGCTGGCTGGCACCTGATGCAAGACCCTCCACCTTTTTCATCCGGGTTGGGGATCGGCATTGGTGGAGTTACATACTGCACCTTAATTTTGTAAAGTTGCAGTGCTTTCAGGTGCCAGTGCCTATGTGTGGGCCTTAGTGCTCCTAGAGCCTATGTTCAGGCGTGCCTCTGACGCTTAGCATAGGTGACGAGTTGTCAAAACCCCAAACTTCAATTTTTTTTCATTTTTTCATCTTCAAACCCTATTTTCTCTTCTCTTGAGAGCTTCTACTGTGGAAATGATCATTCCTCTTCAAGCTTTTATAGATCTAAGCAAAGAAAAGATATGGATTCATGAATCTTCCACCCAAAACCCTATTTTTCTATAAAAAACATAAAAATCAGTACCATTTTTTTAATAAATTTTATTCATTTTTGGCATACTTAAAAAAAAAAAAAAAAACTGAGGGTTTCACATTCTATAGGTAGAAGCAAACATTCCATTTGATTTTCTTGTTTGTTTGCTATAGATTTAACATTTTTTTGGGTTTTTTCTCAAATTTTTGAAAAAATACATTTATTCCTTGAAACAGAATTTCATTCACATATATAGCTTCCATTCATAGAAATTAGCATATTTGAGTAATATTTCATCACAGAGTTAACTTTCTATGTTTTTCTTACTATTTTGGGTTTTTTTGAATTTTTATACTTGTTAATATTTATTTTTACGCCATTTGTTCGTATTTGATTCCTGGTTGATGTATGAATCTGCATGATTCTTTATCTATCTAGTTGATAGCTACTCTTCATACACAGTTGGAGACCCCAAACCTCACATCTAAGCTTGGTTGTACAACAGCTAAAGATTAGATAATGAATATGAATGGAATAATGAAGCAATCCTTCCGATACTTTGATTTTTATAAGTTAGCTGATTTAGAATCTGACCCAGCTGGAAGCATAATAAACCCGATGTATGTGATGAATCTCAGTTTCTCTAGGGGAAGAGAAACCCAGCTGTGAAAGACTTCTGTGAACCAGAAATTTACCTTTCTCCAATTCTGGGCTTTGATTGACTTTGTGCTAGTAATCTAGATTCAGTGTAAAATGTGAACATTAAGAGAAAGAAAGAAAACAAACTTGTATTCAATCAATCAACTGGCCATATTCTCATTACATGTGTCCTTTTATAGACTTTCCCAAGTCTCCTAATTAGAAACAAACTAGAAACTTTATCCCCTAGTAAGATTCAACTAGACTATTAATTTCTTAGATATAGAAACTTATTCACTAAGATCGGAAACTACTAACAACAACCCTTAATTCGAACTAGAAAACTATCACAACATGAACTCTAGTCTTAGTAGGAACTTCTAAAATAGGGAAGTTTCTAGAAAGGAAACCACTTTCCTAACTTGTTAAGTCACTTAAACTTCCAATAAAGATAACCCAATAACTGTTTGCATGAACAGTGACACGTGAAAAAATAGTAGTTCCTAGTTTGTCTTTCTTTTCTTGTAAACTTTGATAATATTTAGTGGTGAAGATACTCCTGCATCAGAATCTCACTTGTTTGGCCTAGGTTTACAGCTTGTTTTCTTTTATTCTTACAATTATGTTCATTGAAGAAACTCTACTTTCCTTTCTGTAGGTTAAAAAAGGTGGGATGCCTCCTGGACCCCGTGCTGGGTTTTCTATGTGTGTACATAAGAAGCGGGCGCTGCTTTTTGGGGGTGTAGTGGATATGGAAGTTGAAGGTTAGTTATTTCTTTCTTAACTGTGATGCACCCATATTACTTCAATTGAATCCAAATGTTCCTGTTTTAGTGCTATTTCTTTGTGTTCTGACTTTATTTATTTATTATTTCAGTGGCACAATTAATTTATTAGAAAGAAGAAAGTACATGCATAGAATATGGCCGAGCATGTCAAGTGAAGAACCACACCATAGAAAAACAGCACCAACCAAACCACAATCTAGCACTTGATAAAACAACACTTAAAAAAGCCTCAAAAGAGGCAACAAGGATACACTCTAAGACTTGGGAATGAAACCATAGGACCCCACCATCTTGTTTCTTAACCTGCATCGTAGCAAGATTATCAGCTACAGAATGACCAAAGGAAACCTGAAATCCATGAATCCACTCAGCCATATCAAACTTAAGCCAAAATGTCCATTGTTTCTTTGTTGTTCCTAGTTTGTTTGTGTCCTTAAAACGTAGTTACTTAGTCTGTCTTTAACTGAACTAAACTGATGTCATGTATATCTGATTGAGTGCTTGCTTCTTTTACTTCTTGTAATGCTCATGTGCTAATGCTTGATTTATATTGAAATTGAGGCATTGTTTCTGACGATGACATCCCTTCTTCTTGAGTATCTTGGTTGTTCCTGTAAAGTCTATGCCATGAATTTGTCAAGTTGATTAAAAAATTTGAGAAGCAGAACGCACATGCTTTCACAATGTATGGGTGCCCTGTAGGCACATTGAAGGACATTCTACCCTCAGTGGCTAACAGCTGTATTTGGCTGTAGTTGGTTACAAATAACTGATGACTCCATGAGTATTGCTTGCTCAAACATTAGAACCTCCATGTGTATGTTTCAGTTACTGGTAAAACTAGAGTTTTACCAATAGAAATGATACTGGCTAAAGTGGGCTGACATTTCTTCCCTAAATTTGAAGTAGTTTGGTGTTTCAGTAAGAAATTTCTACAGTTTTGCAAGTATATTTTTGAAATATGTTTCAAAGCATCTAACTGGTTAAGTTTGTTAAGTTGAATGACCTTTTGATGCTTGTTGCGCTCCTCTTCTGCACTTTAGTCCATCATTTCTTTTTCTACACATGTTACTTGACCAGTAAGTTGCCTATTACAATTCAGATTTTGTCATACTTAAGGGATGTGAAGATTGACATGCATGATGCATCATTCATTCATGTCCCAGGTGAAGCTGATGAATTGTAGGTATTTTAGCTTAAGGTGTGATTTCAACATGAATCTTGTGTTTGGCCTCATTGCGGTCAATACTGCTTCGTCACTGCTTTCTTCTTTCCAATTAATAGTGTTATTTACAAAATCAAAGCCAACACCCCACTTTATCTTACATATTGAGGATCTTCACTGTAACTGTTCTTTTTCCCATAATTATGGAATTCTTCTATAGAATTTCACGTTCTGCATTTCTTAATTTCTTTCCTTTTCCTGTATCTTTTGCATGTACGCAGGTGATGTGTTAATGAGCTTGTTCTTGAACGAGCTTTATGGCTTCCAATTAGACATCCATAGATGGTATGTTTAATATCTGGAGACTAATTTCTTCTGAATATGAATCTGTATGTGATGTTGTCTGTTTATTCTTCTTCGGTATTTAATGTTGTCTTTTCTATGTTATATGTTGGTAGTCTTTTATGCAATGAGTTAGTGCATTCATTCTTTCTTCTTCTTGCTTGCATTGCTGTTACTGTTCCCTTTTTTCTCTCTCTATTTGTCCTCTCTTAAATAGTTTCAGAAAAAGCTTCACCTGCAACTGCTGACTGCGTCTTTAATTTACAATTTCTGGGATTCAGCTGTTTTTATGGAATAGAAAGTTTTGCCACCCAAAGTTTAGAAGTTAAAAATTTACAGTAGACTATTGGGAAAGATGACAAGAACAAGGAAAAAATTAACAGAATATAATTGCATATTCTGTTAGAGTTACCATTTATTGGTATCATCTTGAGAACTCTCAGAACTCAAAATAGTGGAGGTACACCATGTACTGGTTATCCACGAAAAGTTAGGGTTCTGTTGTTCTTAATGCTCTTCATTTCCTTGGAATGCTTTTTGTTTGATGAAACCCTAATTTTCTTTAAAAATGGTGAAAGTATATGGTGTAGATTAAAAATAGTGACAGGAGCTATCTGGAATAAACCAGAACTGGAGAAAAAGGATAATATGAAATGTCCATGATTGATGGGATTACGGGCCAAAACGTTGTCATATAGTTTCTTTTCTTGATTTCTTGTCAACAAAGAATGACCTGGACTGTCTGAAGTTGCATCTTAGACCTTAACTGAATGGAGTCAACCTTGTGGAAGTTAACACTGACGTTATCATGTGTTCCAACCTGAAATTATTTCTCTTCTTGGATAGAGCATCAGAGACGCACAAAATGTGCATGTCTAGAAGTATTTGAAATGTTACTAAGTTGTGTCACTTGATCACATCTGCGTGTGATACTTTGCTGCCAAACTAGTAGGTTATTATTTCTGAACATTAATTGCATCCGTTCTGTTCAGTGCAAGTTCTCATTCTTACTTTATGTTGTCAGGTATCCTCTGGAGCTACGCAAGGATAAATCAACAAAAGACAAGGTATCTTCTATATGTATGTATATATGAAACTTTGAACAAAGGCCTTAGCCTTTTTATGCAGTTGATTACTGAACAATCGCTCCCAAGAAAGAGAAAAAAGGTTTTACTGGCTCATGGGCAAGCTGAATGAAAGTGACTTGAAACATTCCATTTCTTTTTCTGGTTTTGGGGCTCGGGGATTCTCTAGCTCTTTCTTGTATGGGGAAACCGAAGGAGTCTTAAGTTAATGAGCATTGATGAACTGTAACTGGTGGCTGTTGCACATGACATGATTAATCTGAAGCCAGTCTGGCACTGATTGGAGTTGCTTACAGATCTCATCATCAATGTTCATAATTCAGAGTTATTTTCCTAGTTTTAAAACTTTCAGTTCTTCACATATTTTTTTTGAAGGTGCTGCTTTTTCTTTGATCCTAATTTTTAACTTGATCTTCATTGGTAACATGGATAAGATTTACCTTCTACGGTAGGTTACCTTGGTTGCCATTTGTTTCAAGTAACAGAATTGGTACCTCTGGCATACTTTTTTTATGCTTATATAGTTGAGAGATATATGATAGATCTACCTTTGATAGTTCATAAAAATAAGCAGACAAAAGGATGAAGAACAGTGAAATAGAACTTTTGTGTAATCATTTCAGTTTTTTTGATAAATTTTGTTTAGTTTTGCAATTGCAATGTTGGATTCATTTACAGATTATGACTTTCTGTTTGGCATTTCACATTTACTGGTTTCTGCTTGATCATCTTGTACCTAATTGATCAAATTTATTGTGCCAACTTTATTAAATTCTCATAGCATTGTATTATTTTTCGTTGTCGTTTGGAATATTGTTGGACCTGAGGTTGAAGCAGATTTTACTAGTTTTCTCTAAGGGATTAACACAGCATGAAATGCCAATGATAAATAATCAAGCAAGAATATCACTATCTTGTATATTAAACACAATCTTGAATCCACAAGGCGAAGAAGTCTCGAATCCTCAAGGAAATAAAAATCTCATACTTCCTTTCAAAATTTGAAAAACCTTACATTGCATTCAAGTCAAATAAAATATCTAATTCCCCTCCCCCCACCAAAAAAAAAAATGTTGCCGAGCTTAAAAGAAACATGACATAAAGTAGCTATATATAAAATAAGAAATCCTAACTAAATAGGAAACTAGAATCTAGAGAAGAGATGGCTGCTTGGTCACTATGCTATACTGCATCAGGGGTTCTGGTGGGCTTCACAAAGGTCCCACATCATTTTGAAAATACTTCAGTAAGAAATGCCAACGATATATAATTAAGCAAGAATACCACTATCTTGTATCTTAAGTACCATCTTGAATCCACAAGATGAAGAAGTCTCGAATCCACAAGGCAATAAAAATCTCATACTTCCTTTCAAAATTTGAAAAACCTTACATTCCCTTCAACTCAAATAAAATATCTACTTCCTAATAATAAAAAAAAAGCTGCTGAGCTTGAAAGAAACATGACATAAAGTAGCTATATATAAAATAAGAAATCCTAACTAAATAGGGAACTATAATCTAGAGAAGAGATAGCTTCTTGGTCACTATGCTATACTCCATCAGGGGTTCTGGTAGGCTTCACTAATGTCCCACATCATTTTGAAAATACTTCAGTGCTCCTTAAGACCTGCTCTTTTATACTTCCTTTACTATCAGCTAGGTCAACCTTTTCTTTGTGCTTGATTAAGTTGAAAGCTGGGTAATAATGTCATAATTTGGAAAGACTAGAATTATACTGGAGAACTGTGATATCAAATTGTGGCACCAGAAGTGATTTAGCAAATTTTTATGTTCCAACTTTAATGTTTATTTTGCTTATCTCAAAGATTGGAATGGTACTTAAGAGCACTATTTCTGCAGTTTGTCAATAGCGATTCACTTTTGGACAAATATTCATATCAAACTTATGTTATCTACCTAACATTATTTTGTTTTGGTCATTTGTGAACTCTGTATAGTTAAAAGGGAGTAAGAGATCAGGTAAACAATCTAATGGTTGCTCTGTTGACGATGAGAACAGTCAAAATGAGATAGAAAAAGCTGAATCAAGTGAAAGAAATGAGATTTTGGAGGAATCTGAAGAAGTATCTGATACCGAGTCTGGTATTCATAAAATATGTAATCAAATGACCAAGACCCTTGCCCCAGATGACAGTAAGTTTTCTGAAGCGTCCGACCAGAAGCTTCAGCACCAGAATTCAAACTCTGATCTGCAGACATGCATTTCATCAGAGGTTAGTTAAAACACGCTGAAATTCATGTGCATCACATGCACTGTATGTTTGTTTGTTTGTTTGGAATATTTTTTTTTTTACAGTAATGAATTTGCAAACTTTAGGCAGTGAGGCCTTGTGGACGTATCAATTCTTGCATGGTTGTGGCAAGGGACACATTATTTATTTATGGAGGCATGATGGAGGTCAGAGATAGAGAAATTACACTTGATGATTTGTACATGCTCAATCTCAGCAAACTGGATGAGTGGAAGTGCATCATACCGGTTTGTTCTCTTTTCATTTTGTTATTTTCAAGTTGCTTCTGGCTTGTGTTACATTTTATCCTTTTTCACTGTTTCAAATTTAAAAGATACCGTTTTATATCTTAAATCATATGGATAAAGGTCATTTTTGTATGTTGCATCATTTTCTGCGGCCACTAACTACAGATGCGTGTATGTATAATTCGAGGGTATTATGCACCTTTTGAATATGTTTTTTCAGTAAATAGTTCTTGAAATATCTTTTATTCATTGGAAAACATCTAATATATTATTTGGCTGTTTAATCCTCCTTATTGGAGACAATGAACAGTCAACTTCTCTTTTTTCTTAGAGTCATTCTCACTAATTCAATTAGCTTATATTGTGAAAAGTGAACAGCTTACAAACTTCTTTCTGAGATGGGTGTGGGTGTAAATTGTTTTGGAGTTTTGGCATTTGTTTTCTTGGAATGTTGGACACATGCACGCATTGGTGACCTTGAACCATGGCCTATCACGGGACAGGCTTCTTGTGTCATTGCACCGAAAGGCCTTAGATAAAAAAAATGAAAATATGGAGCTTTGGCATTTTGTTACTTTTATTATTTATCCAAATGTGCTTTCCAAGAATTTCCCATTAATAACACAGCTTATTATGGAATACACTTTCATTTGGTACGATGTTATTCATCTGACAACATGCACAAAGAGAACCCATGCGTTTAATTATGTGTTCCATTAAAAACTATGATTATCATTCCTCCATTTCTTACTGAACCATATCTTTGGCTGTTATTGTTTACCAACAGGCATCTGAACCGGAGTGGCTTGATGTTTCTGAGGATGAGGATGATGACGATGCTGATGATGAAGAAAACTATAGTGGAAGTGACAGTGATGAGACAGATGATGAGGATGATATAGAGGTAGGACATTCACTCTCATTTTACAGCATGGATAATTTACTAACACATGGCGATCACATCTTTTTATGCTAATGGAGTGCACTGTGCCCATTGGTTCCCTTCTAATGATTAATTGGCCTCTGAGCTGCTTCAATATAGAGGACAATATCTTTAGTTCCTTTTAGATGTCACTGCTTGTTAATTTTTTCTGTCTTGTTTGTTCGTCTTTGTGTAGCTCTTTATATACAGAGGAGAGTCATTTCACCTAACTTTGTGTATTTATGAAGGTCATCCTTGCAGGCATGTGGAATCATTTCTGACATTGCATTGATCTCCTCTTTTTCTTTTCCTTAATTAATTCTATATTCAACCTTAAGTACATGAAAATAACATGGACTTCATGATATTGGTGGCAGACTTCATGGAAATATGAAGCTTTCATCTCTAATTCATATTCTCTTTGACATCCATTTCTCCATACCAGAGAACAATGATAGAAGAAATACTATAAGAAACCAAGAAGGTATTGTGATTGCTGTTCTTAAGCATCTGCACTCTTACATAACTAAACAGAATAAATAATATTTGTTTGTGCACCCTACCAATAATTCCCCACTAGTTGGAATTTGGAAAAAAGCTGTGATTTCCATTCGCTGTCTCAGTAAAGATAGTAGTTTGGTTTTACAACTTTTGAAAGACAGTTTTTCCACTACTGCTTTAGCATATTCTGTTGTATTTTCGTCTCGTGGAGCATTTGATCTCCAGATGAGATATGTGGAGTTGTTTGATGATGACCATGAAACTTAGTTGGAACCTTCACCTCTTATCTCATTTTAGGCCAGAGTCTTTAACCAAATAATATGAACACTACATTATGTATTACATATATATTTAGTTTCAGCACTCACTGGCCAGGAGTGAGCCTATTCAAGTCAAAGGCTCTAAAAGAGCAAGAGGAAGGCCCAAAAAGATGTGGATATAAGAGGTGAGAAAAGATTTAAAAACTTTTGGATTGAAGGAAGCCTGGACACTTCATAGAGGGGAATGGAGGAATAAGATTCATGTAGCTGACCCCAAATCGGGATAAGGCTTTGATGATGACGACAATGATGATGGTTCAGTTTCGGTACTAGATTCTGTAAATGTAGCTTTCTCACTTTCCAAGTAATTACTTGTGACAAAACTTGAATGTGCAGGACTGTTGGATGTCGATAGACCAAAATATGTCTCTTTGCATATCAATTATAAGCTAGCCTTCCTTTGGCTGAGTTTTAAGATACCTGAGAATTCTATAAACTGCTTCCAGATAAGTTGCCTGCTGAGATTCTGAGACTGCATAAATTGCCTATACCACATGGAATATCAATGCCAGGACGTGTAGTTTTGTAAGCATATTAGCCAACTCTGATAAATGCCAAAGCTGATTAACTTGTTTATTCCACATAATAAGGAATGCATAAATGTTTTGTAAGAGATGAAAGAAAGGAAAGGATTGATAAAAAGCAAGATGACCATAATGAAAAACTATCTTTTCTTTAGACTGTACTGCTTATAACTTTTTCTGGCACTGGGATCTCCAAGGAACACACATCTAACAAATGAGATTCCATTTGTAGCCTTCCCTCGGTTAAGAATATTTTGAATCACATGGCCATCCTGTTTCAAGTAGTTGTATAAGACTCCAAAAAACACATGAGAAGCATCCTAGTGGTCAAGATTACTTCTTTCTGCTACAGCATTCTGCTGTAGATGGTAGGTGACTCAACTCCACTGTATTGTGTGTACGTTTTGGAGTCATTGTCAGATAGGACAATTCAAAGTTGGTCGCAAATTAATTTTTCGATCTTGTGCAAAAGTCTTAGAGATAGTAGACACTTCATCTTTTAGTTTTCATGACATTTGCCCACTTCAACTTCATTAATGCGTTAATCTGCTCAAGTGCATCATGGATGCCATTAATTTGGCTGCTAGAAATGATATGCTTTAGTTTTACATTGTTTGAGATGCTTATCGAGGAGACATGCTTCTTACGAGCAAAAATTATTTGAAAATTTGATGAGAATATGCAAGATCTACAGTTATACTTAGTGGAATGAACAGATACATGGTAATTGTATTGCTGATTCCATATCTGGAAAACATGCATGTTCTGTTTCTATATCGCCTTAATTAGAATTTCTCTAGATTTATCACCCTGCCCTCAACTGTTTGTTTCTGAGTTTTATGTGTATGTTGGTATAAGTTGTTGTAATTTGTTAATCATGTTTAAAGAATACTTTCTCATTCATGATAGCGGTTTCAAACCTTTAAAGAATTTTAAACTCTGTCAATTTCATTGATGTTTCTCTGAGTTACTGTCTTTCTATGTAAAGACTCAGAATGATGGTGGAAGATCTCTGGAATTGGGAAATGCTGTTGCTATAATCAGGGGTGAGGGAAAGAATCTTCGAAGGAAAGAGAAACGCGCCAGGATAGAACAGATCAGAGCCAGCCTTGGCCTCTCAGATTCACAGAGGACTCCGATAGTAAGTCATGTTTCTGACTTTATACTTGCATTATATTGCAGGTCGAAACCTATTTGTCAATTGCTTGGATGTATTTCTTGTCACGGTCTGAATTGTTATAGATCCTATTGTAGCTAATGTGACACAAGGAAAAAGATTTCTGTAGAGTTCTTGACAGATTTTAGGATGTTAAAGTTGTTTATATTGAAGGCTCAATACAAGTATGTAAACCTGAAGAATCCATCAAAGCAAACTGAAGAATGGATTATAGTGTTCTGATCAAAGCTACACTGTATCAATGAATTTTGTTAACCTGTCTACCACCCATGAAATGCCAAAGCTGCAACTGATTTGCCAGTCTGATAATAACAAAATTGAAGAGCTTATTATTCATTGAAAATTGTCTTTTGACATTTTTCCTCTTGATCATAATTGCTAGGTGGAGCTTGCTGCATCCTTTTCACTTTACAAGCAGGTTTTTTGCTTGACTTCCACCCTAGCCCTTAGGGCACTCCTGGAAGTCTTATTTGCTTAGGCACCCTTGATGAACATTTACCACCAGCAAGAAGTAACACTTGATATTTTTTGTTAGTAAAATGCCCTATATGTCGTGGTTCCCTAACTATGCCGACACACATTGGCATTACAAGCTGCTGAGAGTCTTGAGTTGAGACTGATATTTGTCCACAGTAGTGTTATTATTATGTTCAAAACGTAGTGCTGGCTTTCTTCGATGATGTTTTAGTATCGCGTAAAGGAGAATCATTATCAGTGAAGTCGAAAGGGATATGTGCTGTTTCCAAATGTCTTGCTCTGTTCTCATTCATTTTTGCTTTTCTTAACTTCTACGTTGGCAGTATCAAGCACTTGTCTAGCTCCCTGTAAATCATTTTTTTGCTATCTAAGATTTTAGTGTGTTGGCTACATGGCGTTGATGTTTATATGCAATTCTCAATTGCTAATTGTTCTTTAGGTTTTCTGTGCTCTGGATGTTACCATTTCTTAATGTGTGCGCTTACCTACCCATCCCAAATGACTTCTGTGCTCTCGTTGCTGCCATTTGGTATACGTAATCAGTGGACTTAAACCCACAACCTCTTGGTTGTGAGACATGGCACTTAACCAACTCAACTAAGTGCTCATGTCTTGTTATTTTCTCGTTTAGCAGTTATTTCGGTGTAATTGGCTAGTTTCTCATTTCTAAAACATTTTGAATGCCCTAACTTTGAGTTTGAACTTGCTTGTCTGATGAAGACCTCAGGCCTGCGATAGAAAAATGTTGCAGATATGGAAGGGGTCAGTTATGAATCATGATGGTTTTACAGTGCTGTTTTCTGTGGCGGTTGGTGAACAACTTTCTTGTGGTCATTTCTAGGTCTCATAAATTTTGATTCAATGTAAGACATATAATTTGGTTTTAGTCAGACCTACCATTAGTGAATAATGGTTTTACTTATGACTGTCTTGGGTCTGAAATTGGGTTTTGAGTTTCTGATTGTGTAGGAGTCTTTTGGTCTAAGTGGGTTTTTAAAGCTTTCTAGTGATTGAAAATAATGATTGCTGAGAATGAACCTTTAGGAGATTGTACACAATTGTTAGATAATGGGAGTTTCCTGGCTCCCTTTCTGATTTATGAGAGTCATTGAACATGAGGATGGATTCTCCTTTCCCTTCTAGTGGATTCTCAATGTGCTGGTGAATGTCATCTTTTATGGTGATCTCTCGACTGGCTTCTCTTGCATATATGGAATGGTTTGATGATTCATCAAGATCAATTTGAGTCATCATCTTACTCAAACTTCCACATTCTGGGCGGGAAATTCTTTTTTGGAATTGATTTTGTCAGAAGATTGTGCACTTTGGAATCTCTGAGTTAAAGGGCTCTTCTGGCAGCAAATACTGCTGCCCAATCTTATTATTGCAATAGTATATAAAAAAAGGGGCAGCCCCATTGCACGAAGCTCCCGCCTATGCAGGGTCTGGGGAAGGGGCGGACCATAAGGGCCTATAGTACACAGCCTTACCTTGCATTTTGCAAGAGGCTGATTCCACGCCAAGAACCCTTGACCTCAAGGTCACATGACGACAACTTTTACCATTGCGCCAAGGCTGATTCCAATAGTATATTAGCTGGTAATTGGGAGATGCATATGTAGATTGTCCCTTTCTGACACTATCATAGTCTTTACTGTTTCTACTGATATCATGAGTTATGTTGGGGGCAATAATTTTCATCATGTTTGTACTAGCTTGAAGATTTTCTGCATGAGCTTGTACCCCTCAAATTGTGCAAACTATAAATGACCTACCAATTCAATGAAGGCATTCCTAACATAGCAGTTTCTAGAAAAGGCTTTATTGTCATCCTCCAATTTATCTGAATATTTATTTGATTCTTGATGAATCTAAGTATTTATCTTCACTCCTGAAACAGTAGTTTCTAGAAAAAGCTGATTTAAACCAAACATTAGAAGCTTCCTTTGCTTCTGCAGGAGGTTTAAAATCTTTGCTCACTACAATATCATGATTTGGTGGTATTAAAAGTGCTATGCAGGTCAGTAATGCATCAAAATAAGACTTCTTAGTGACACTAAGCAAGTGTCACCAATCTTCATTACACTCAATTTTCAAAGTTAACTTTGAGTTAGTGGCAACAGATGTTCTAGGAGTATCTAAAGGTAAAAGGTAACCAGCAAAGGAAACTTGGTGGTGGAATAAAAAAGGGCAAAAAGTTATTAAAGAGAAAATGGTATGTTATAAGACAACATAAGAGTAAGGACTCAGACTAACATTAAATGCATTAAAACTGATGACCAAACGTTACTAGTTAAAGATTACGACATCAATCAAAGGTGAGGAAGCTACTTTAAAAAATTAATAAATGATAAATGTGCTGAGAATGTAGAGATTGAAATTACCGTAAAACCCAAATAATGCTAGACTATATAGATACAACTATAGGATCCGGATACCTGAAATGAAATAGGCATTGAAAGAGATGAAATCGGGAATGGGAGCTCTAGAAGTATATGGGAAATATTGGAGTAGTTTCGCTGACAAAGTTATTTAACAAGATTGCAAAATCGAAGAAAATGCTAGATGAATGGAGGAAAGGTTCTATCATGCCAATTTATAAGAATAAAGGGGCAGATGGAGTTTTATTAATTATCTTTGGATCAAAATTATTCGGCACACAATGAAACTTTGGAAAAGAGTGATTGAGATGAAGCTATGATATGAGATGAGTATATCGGAAAATCAGTTTGGTTTCATGTCTCAAGATCTACCATGGAAGCTATTTTCTTACATAGACAATTGATAGAGAAATATAGGGAGAGGAGGAAGAACTTCCACATGATCTTTATTGACTTAGAAAAAGCTTATGATAGGGTCCTTAGAGAGTTAATATGATAGGTGTTGGGCGAGAAGGGAGGCATATAGACATAATTAAGGATATGTATGAGGGAGTAGTTACAAATGTTAGGATTGCCAGTGGAGGGACTGGTGATTTCCCTATCACTATAGCATTGCACCAGGGATCAGCATTGAGCTCATACCTTTTTATGTTGGTAATGAATGAGTTAACAAAACATTTGCACGGGAAGATTCCATGGTACATGTTATTTGCAGATTACATAGTTTTGATTGATAAAACAAGGGCAGGCGTAAACACAAAGGTAGAGTTGTGGAGAGATGCTATGGAGTCTAAAGGATTTAAAATTAGCGGAACTTGGATACAATATATGAAATGAAATTTTAGTAAGGAGATGAGTGGGAGTGAAGCACCAGTAAAGATTGATAACCAAGAAGTGCCCCAAAAAGACCACTTTGATACTTAGGATCGATAATTCATGAGAGCGGAGAGATTGAGAGGGATGTTACCTAAAGAATCTAAGTGGGTTGGAACGAATAAAGATGTGCCTTTGGAGTTTTTTATGATGGGGGGTTGCCACTCAAAGTGAAAGGAAAATTCTGTAAGATGTTTCTAAGGCCAGCCATGCTCTATGGATTAGAGTGTTGGGCAATTAAGAAATAACATGTACATAGGATGAGTGTAGCCGAATTGGGGATGTTGAGATGGATGAGTGGCAAGACAAGTAAACATTAGAGGAAACTTAGAAGTAGCACCAATAGGTAATAAGAGGAAGGGTAGACTTAGATGGCTTGGACATGTCTAATGGAGACCGAAAATGGTACCGGTTAGAAGTAGTGAGTCAATCCAAGTTGAAGCCTTTAAAAGGGCAAGGGGAAGGCCCAAAAGGACATGGATAGAAGTGGTGAGAAAAGATTTAAAAACTTTTGAACTAAATGAGGACATGACCCTTGATAGAAGAGAATGGAGGAACAAGATTCATGTAGCCGACCCCTAATTGGGATAAGGCTTTGATGATGGTGATGATGAACTTTGACACAGGGAATGAACCAGTTAGTACTCATTGATTTGCATCATAGAATTGCTCGTAAATGAATCCAGCACTTACAGATGATGGATGAGTTGCGAGCTGTCGAATATACGATATATCAGCAGAGCTAACACAGCTTCCATAGAAATGGTCTGTCTTACCAATTGCTGAGAACAGTTTATTTGAAAGTGAGCACAGCACCTGGAGAATTAATGGGGCTTGCTTAGCAAAGAAGTGAGTTGAATGTCCCAATAGTTTGCTGTTTGCTTGAAGCATATTTCTAATTAAATGAGCACGTTTATGAAGTCCTTGATTTTAGTTTGGGTAATATCCTCTTTTATTGAAGAGAGGCCCATGAAGCTATTGAAACGCTAGCATTTCATTGGTGCATCACTGCTTCACCTGGTTAACATTCCTGGACTTGCATTCCAGTGCATGAAACTGCAAACTTTACTTTCTTGGTTCTTTTATTCTGTTGTTCTGTAACATGGATTTTGTTCTCACTTGCTCACCTGGCAAATGACAAGGAAAAAGCATGAAACCAAAATTTAAACAAGTCAGTTTCTCTTTTATCAAAACACTCATGTACTATCTGTTTGTAGCAGTGGAAGAAATATTGAGAATAGCACAAAGGCTTAAAGATGGAAGAGTCAAGGCTCTCACCGATAAAGACATATCAGAAATGCTTCCTGTCAAATCATTAGAATTTTACTTATAAAACACTGGGATTTGATTGTAAATTACTGCAAGCTTAAACTGTATTGATGATTATGTATTTATTTTAGGTTTTTCCTGTTACTTCTGGTCTTGTCTTAGACTTTCTTGGCTAGAAGCAACCTAATTTCTGGTCCTGCACTGATGTTAAGAACTAATTCACTATATCCACCTTCTTAGTAGATATAACTGAACTGTCACAAGCTTGTCTGGTTTCACCATATGTTGTTTTGATCTCTAATTCCTACTTGATCTTTATACTTGAGTGTGTTTGGTAAGTCAGTGTATTGGGACTCATTTTACTACTTTATGGATCAATTGTTTTTCTCATGTCTATCTTTTGATGTTTCTGTGAAGCCTGGTGAAACTCTGAAGGACTTCTACAGAAGGACAAGTGTATACTGGCAAATGGCTGCACATGAACACACACAACATACTGGAAAGGTCAGTCTCCACTTAGGATAAGTTTTAAGGGGTTATCACGGTTATAGCTATGCTGGGCTCCATCTTTATCTTCGATAATAACTGGAAGAGTTTTCTAATGACCGATTGTTGATATTCATAAGTCATAACTTTATCAATGCCACATAACAAGCACAAATGATATCGATCTTTTGCTTTTTGCTTTAGTTGTATGCTATGTATTTAGAGGTGCAAGGCGCAACTAGGTGTAACAGGTGCGCCTGGAGCCTTGAGGGCCTAGGCGCACGCCTGAATCACAAAGTGCAAAAATAAATATTAAGAATTTTTCAAAAATTCCCCAAAAAATTAAGAAAAACATTGAAACATAATTCTATGCTGAAATATTACTCAAACATGCTAATTTCTATGAATGGAAGCTATATATGTGAATGAAATTCTGTTTCAAGGACTAAATGTAAAAAATGAATTCAAAATTCTATAACTCTTTTTTAAAAAAAAAAGAAAGGAAAAATACCTAAAAAGTAGTTAAATCTATAGCAAACAAACAAGAAAATCAAATGGAATGTTTGTTTCTACCTATAGAACAAGAAACCATCAAGATTTATAAAAACAAGCCAAAAAATGAAAAATGGAACTGATTTCTACGTTTTTTACAGAAAAATAGGATTTTAGGTGGAAGATTCATGAATCCATACCTTTTCTTTGCTTAGATCTTTAAAAGCTTGAACAGGAATGGTCGTTTCCACAGTAGCTCTCAAGAGAAGAGAAAATAGGGTTTGAAGATGAAAAATGAAAAAAATTGAAGTTTGGGGTTTTAACAACTCATCACCTGCACCTAGGCATCAAAGGCACCTTGAACATAGGTTCTAGGCACACTGAGGTGCACCCCAGGCCTGCACCTAGGGGCTGGCATCTGAAACCCCTGCGACTTTACAAAATTTAGGTGCAGTATGTATGCCTAGGCGCTCCTCTAACTACATAGGTTTTATGTCTCTTCTTTGTATCAAACTCTATGATCCTTCATAAGTATTATGATCCTAAGTGTTACTACTGTCATCTTTAAGTTTACACTTGTTTTATTTTAAGCATGTCATACCCATAGCATGAAAACTTTGTGTTACATGGGAAGCTCCCTCTTGAAGCTGAGTTCTTCTTGCTTCCAGAATTTGCGCAAGTGGCTACCATCATCTTCATTTAATTAGAAAATTCACTTTAACTAACTACACCTACAGATCAAGATGAACATAGAGAAGTTTTGATTTTTTGCTGAACTTAGTGAATCACAACCTAGAATTAGATTTTTTAAAGAACTTGTAGAAGTTTTGATCTTTCGCTTTAATGGATCCATCAAACAGGATGAACTAAATCTATTTACAAGCATTACTATTACTATTTATAGATCATAACATCAGATTACTTCAAAGTCAAGCTAAGACCAGAAAATAAAATCTAGTAATCAAAGGAACAAATTGCGGTGCCACTACCTTCCTCCTAAATAATCGAAGGAAGAGGTCAATCACAAACCACAGGACAGATTACCTGACAAAATGAGATATTAAGGGGACAAATATTAGCTTCTTCCTCTTTCAAAATGGGTGGTTATTGCTTCATTGTTGGGGAAAATTGAGAGATTGCTTCATTGTTGGTGAAAATTGAGAGATATACACATTATATATCCAATACAGCCATGAAGATACCTATCAAACCATTGCAAGGACGATTTTCCTAAAAGGATGTTTCTCCAAATGAATGTCTCCCCAGCAACTCATCCAACCTAGTACGCCTATTTTTCAACCTATGCTTTGACAAGAAAGATAACAAAAAAATTGCTTGTCCCTTTTAATAGTTTCCACCTAAGCAAAATTCATTTGGCCTTTCCTTTTTGATCCAACTGTTATGAACAGGAAAGAGAGTTTACACCCATTGTACAACAAACGCGCAGAATAAAGACCCAAGGAAAAGAAAGATGCGGCCCTATTTTTTTTAATGTTTTTTCATTGATCCAAGACGTTTATTCAATATGGCCTCAATTAAATGCCCTTGGTCCAAAATTCACATTTATTAGGAATCTCTAAGGCCTTTTGTTTCTGAGCCACTTATGGTTGTATAATGGAATAGAGCATAAGGAAAAAAAATCCCTCTTACCATTTTACAGCCATAGGAGGCTAAAAAATGAAGACCTTAGAAATTCCCAATAGATGTGAATTTTAGTACTAAGGACATCTAATTGACTCCAAATTAAATGAACGTCTTTGATCAATGAAAAAAGTACAGAGAGAGAGAGAGAGCGAGCTACGTTATCTGTCACTTATCATTCATGGCTTGGTAGTATTATACTTTCAAACTCCGACCTCCGACATCTAGTGGGTTCCCTATTTCTTTGCCTGGTAATAGAAGCACATTCGGCCACATACTAGTTGTATCATGTCCAAGGATGAGGAAATATCTGTCACCTATCATCCATGGCGTGGTATTATGGTAGTGTAAACTTTGAAACTCTAGCCTTTGTAACCAATTCCTTTGCCTTATAATAGAAGAACATTTGGGGGGTGAAGATTGGTGAGTTTTTGGTTTGGTTCATTTGCAAAGAACCCTCTTGCCCACTTGGAAAGAAAAAGAATGCATATTGATCAATTTTGGGATCATTATAGACATCAAGAATGCTCTTGCCTGGGGATCTGAAGTAAGAACAGAAGACTGTAGTTGTCCCCTTCAACCTCATTAGCTGTTGGTTGACTATTATTTTGGATCAATGGGGAGGGTTAAGATGAATATACCCATCTTTGGATTGTTTTAAGCTAAAATTTGACAACCCATGTTGGCAATCTAGGTTGTTGATTGTTTTACTACAAGATGGAGTTTGAATAAAAATTTAATTGATTAAAAATTAAAGTAAATAACAGAAATTAAATAATAGCAAAATAAAAATTCAAATCTATTCAACTGATAAAAATTACAAATTTTCCAATTTGAAAAAGAAAGAAAATTAAACTAAATAATAAGAGAAATCTACTTTTCTAGCTTGATCACAGCCAATTTCTTCAGCCTTCATCAATCTCTCTAGTATGTCCTTGATTAAAGATCCAATGGTTGGATTAGGCAGATTCTCAAATTTTTTTAAAGATTTGAACTAAATAAGGATTTTGGGTTTTGGAGGGCTTAAATTGATTTTTGGAGTTCAAATTAAAGATCAAAGACGTTGAATAAACTAAGAGATGTCCTAAAAGCAAAATATGAAAATTAATTGAAAATCTAATGTGAAATAGATGAGAAATTGAGAAGATCTTGATTGTTAAGGCTAACTCGTTGATTAGGTTAAGCCTTAATCAAACTAGCTTGGATTATGCAATTCCTAGATAAGCTAAATACAGATAAAGTAAAATTGGAATATAAACGAGGACATAGATGGAATTAAAATGGGGATACAGAAGGAATTAAATTAGGGAGACATATGAAATTATAATTAAAGTCTAAAGGGCAAAAGTGAATTTTTTTTGTTTCTTTGGGTTTTTAACATAAATGAAGGGGAAGCCTGTGGGAGGAGAAAGATGACTGCAGGGAAGGGAGAAATAGTGGGAAAGAATGGATTTTTGGACAAGCCCAAGTTGGTTTTTGCTCCAAAGTGATGCTGGAAAAAAAAAAAAAAAAAAAAAACGATGGAAAATGAAGGTATAACCAGCAGGAACATATCGTAAAAACAAGCAGAAACAAAGGAGAAATAGGGAACTAGGAAAGAAGATTGACGGTTCGGGTCTTCCCTACTATGGAGAGAACCCAAACCATAGAAAAGTAGGGAGCAAAGAAGAAGAGAGAGATGACTCACCAGCCGGTGATAGAAGGCTGTCTGCCGATGCTGTGTAGGCTGAAGAAGACAGAGAAAGAGGGAGATAGTGGTGCTGCTGGCTTTGTGCATGATACAAAGAGGGAAGGAGGCAGAGATGGGGTGCATTGGGTGGTGATTGGCTCAAGCAGAGGGTGAGGCGAAGGGCTCTGAGAGAGAGAGAGAGAGAGAGAGAGAGAGAGAGAGAGAGAGAGAGAGAGAGAGAGAGAGAGAGAGAGAGAAGGGCAGTTGGATTTGAGAAGAGGAGAGTGGTGAGGATAGAGGAAGGAATGATGGGATGCGCATCGGGTAGAGGGAGAATGGGAGAAGGGAGAAGGAGAAGGTGCTGGGAAGGGCTGAGAATGAGAGTGAGATGGGGGAACGTGGGAGAGGAGAAGAAGAGGAGAAAGAGAGAGGGATAGAGAGGAGGAGAAGAGGAGAAAGGAAAAGGGAGTTTGACGATTTCCTCTTACTGTCTAGCCAAGGGAAGAGGATCTTTGGCTGCCTTCCACCTTATAACTTCCCCCACCTTCTAAATGCTATTTGTTTCCTTCTCTCATCAATTTCCTTTTTGAATTGTTTCATTTTTCTCTTTGGATTTCCTTTTCCTAGATTTTCTATTATTTCTTGCCTTGTGAGTGATTTGATCCATTCAATGCCCTTTCGGATGATTTGCACCATTGAATCTCAATCTAAGCCATCCAAGACTATTTGGTTGATTTGCACAACAACAGACCAGATTAGAGTCATCTAAATTGTACATTACACCTCTGATTAGCTTGATGATCATCTGACTGCTAAATTTTACAAATTAATGGTTAGATTATTAATTGGATTTAAAATTAGAATTAAGCTAAAAATTCAAATTTGATCGTTTGGATGATCTAATTGTATGCTAAATTAGGGGTATTTTGACCAAAATTGAACACTTAACTGTTGTGAGAGTTATCTTAAACCTTTTGGGTTATTGGACTCTACTTACTCTAGTCCAATTGGTCAAAAAGACTCAACCCCATTAAGATTTCTCATCTTTCATGGGGAACTACTTGCAGCGGAGGGAAACAGTGAATGCTATTTCTTGGGCAATAGACATAATTGGGCTCGTGAATATTGTTAGCAATTGTATTAGAGACTGCATCTGTCTAGATGTAATGATTTTTATTTTCATGCATTTATAGTTTGTGAATTTTATTTTGGATTCTCTTGCTATGGGGTGGGGAAGTGGACTCTAGCCACCTCTTAATTTCTTGGGAAATATATGTTCAAACTTGGAAAAATAAGAGAACAAAAGAGCAAGGACTTAAACAGTGTTAAATGTATTAAAAATAATGATCAATGGGTACTAGTTAAAGATGATGAGATCAATCAAAGGTGGGAAAGTTACTTTTAAAAATTATAATGCGACAATTGTCTTAAGAATATATAGATTGAAAGAACCGTAAACCCAAATAACATTGGACTATATAGATATGACCATGGGATCATGTACTTGAAGTGAAAGAGACCTTAAAAAGATGAAATCGGGAAAGGTCGTGGGATGTAATGGTATACCAATAGAGGTTTGGAAGTATATGGGAGAAACTAGACTAGTTTGGTTGATAAAGTTGTTTATTTAGATTGTATAGTTGAAGGAAATGCCAGATGAATGGAGAAAAAGCTCTATTGTACTAATCTATAAGAATAAAAGAGGCATACAGAGTTGCACTATTTATCGTGGGATGAAATTATAAGCCATGCCATGAAACTTTGGGAAAGAGTGAGAAGAAGAGGCTACGATATGAGACGAATATATTGTAAAACCAGTTTAGTTTCATGTCTAGGAGGTCTGCCATATAAGCTATTTTCCTACTTAGACAATTAAAAAAGGGCAGCCCAATGCACGAAGCTCTCGCGTACGTAGGTTCTAGGGAAGGGGCGGACCACATGGGTCTAAGAAGGAGAGCCTTAGTGAAGTAGTGGAGTTGATGTTGTGTGACCTTGAGGTCACAGGTTCAAGGCATTGAAATAGCCTCTTACAGCAATTCAAGGTCACGCTGTTTCCTACTTAGGCAGTTGATAGAGAAATAGAGGGAGAGGAGGAAGGATCTCTACATGGTTTTTATTGACTTAGAAAAAGGCTTATAATAGTATGGGGAGTGTTGGGTGAGAAATGGGTTTCATGGGAGTATAAAGATATAATTAGGATATATGTGAGGGAATGGTAACAAATGTTAAGACCACTTTTGGAGGGATCAATGGTTTTCCTATCACTATAGCATTGCACCAAGGATCGACATTGAGATTGTATCTTTTCACATTTGTTATGGATGAGTTAGCAAAGCAACTACATGAGAAGATTCCATGGTGCATGTTATCTATAAATGACATAGTTTTGATTGATAAGGGAGTGCGTAAACATAAAGTTAGAGTTGTGGAGAGATGCTGTAGAGTTTAAAGGATTTAAAATTAGCTGAACTAAGACAGAGTATGTCATCATCATCATCAAGACCTTATCCCAATTAGGGGTCGGCCACATGAATCTTATTCCTCCATTCCACTCTATTAAATACCATGGCTTCATTTAGTCATGTAAGATGCAATTTTAGCAAGGAAAGGAGTGGGAGTGAAGCACTAGTAAAGATAATTACCAAGAAGTCTCTCAAAAAGACCACTTTCGATACATGGAATCGATAATTCACGAGAGCGAAGAGATTGAGAGGGCTGTTACCCGTAAATCCAAGTGGGTTGGAACAAATGGAGAATTGCCTCTGGATTTTTGTGTCATTAGCGGGTGGCACTCAAACTGAAAGGAAAATTCTATAAGATGGCTGTAAGGCCGACCATGCTATATAGATTAGAGTGTTGGACAGTTAAAGAATAATATGTACGTAGGATGAGCGTAGCTAAAATGAGGATGTTGAGATTGATGAGTAGCAAGACAAGAAAGGATAAAATTAGAAATGAAAAGATTAGAGGAAACTTAGGAGTAGCATCAATAGGTAACAAGATGAGGGAGGGTAGACTTAGATGGTTTGGACATGTCTAATGGAGATCGAAAATGGCTCTAGTTAGGAGTGAGTCGATCCAAGTTGTAAGGCTGTAAAAGGGCATGGAGAAGGCCCAAATAGGACGTTGGTAGAAGTGGTGAGAAAAGATTTAAAAGCTCTTGGACTACGTGAAGCCATGACACTTGATAGAGGAGAATGGAGGAACAAGATTCGTGTGGCTGTCCCCTAATCAGGATAAGGCTTCGATGATGATGATGAAAACTATGACATCGGACTGGAATAGAAACATATCAATTTTGTATTATGGGTATTGATCCATGGTGAAACTGAAGATAAGAACTAGACTACAGGTTACAGACTCCCAAAGGTCCATTTGTTTGTATTTCCATCACCCTTGGTGACCCTCCTATTGCATGCCCTTGAGACTCATCTAGTGATTTTACTTAATCCAGAGGGGTCATTCTTTTTCTTGTTTGTCATAATTTTTATTCAAGTGGATTTTCTCCTTGCCACATTTTTAATGCCCTTATGAACCTGGAAGGATGCTTTTGAGTTTTTCTTCATCTCTTCTTCTTGTTCTGGAGTTGGGAGAGAAACCAGCATTCAGATCTCTGTCATGTTTTGTTTAACAACCCGCTCAGCCACAATAGTCTCATTCTTGTTTATCTCTGTGAAATTCTTGTCTTGATCATGTGCAAATGTTTGAACTGCAGGAGTTACGTAAGGATGGTTTTGATCTGGCTGAAGCCCGATTCAAGGAGCTCAAACCAATCCTTGATGAGGTAATTCTCCACTTAAGTAACAAATTTACAGCAAATTTGTATTTGTATGTCTATCTGTACAGACATTAATGTTACTTACTGTGATACACACTTTATGCATGCTTTTCTCCATGGCTGCAGTTGGCTATACTGGAGGCAGAGCAGAAAGCTGAAGAGGCAGAAGCAGAGACCAGTTTGAAAAAGAGAGGCAATAAGAAAAAGAAGAGTGCTTCACAAAGGTAGCCCCAACTGGAATCTTTTGCTCCAAATTTTCAGCCTATCGATTTAGCTAGCATCTTGATGCTCAGCCAATCTAGAAGCTTTGGCCGTATCAGATTTTTGCTGACCAAACAAATAGTAATATTTATTAAACAATGCCGTTCGAAATCAGGTATCTTCTAATATTTATTAGAACATGTATAACATTTTGTTCACGCAACGAAAATGCCTGCAATAGTTGTTAAGAGAGTAATTTCCTTATATTTGTAATGAATATGAGTAGTGTGAGTGAATACAAAGTTTTGGCTCTGCGTGTTGTCCCCATTGTTCTTGAAGGTTGAAGTTTCTTGTTCTTTTAGCTGTTCCTTTCAACTATATTTATTTAACAGCTAGAACTCAAATGTTTACCATCTCATTCAACTTATGGGCGAGTTCGTATGTGCCGATAAATGCTGTTTCTTGTAGATTATCATGTATTTATGAGGTGTTTGGTCGATCCATATCTATGCTTTTGAGATTTCCACTCATGAATGTCTATGCTTTTGCTTGCTTGGTGTGCTGCTGTTGCCAAAACAGCATAGTGCCGGCTACTTTATGGCACTTTAGTCTCACCAACAGCGGTAATTTGTAAAGCACTTTTTCTTGGTTTAATTTGTCTCTTTCCAGTCCTAACTACGACAACAAATTCACAGCTCTCCCTACTCCCCCATCCAGGAGACCGATATCAGACTAAAAATGCTAAAATTAGTCTGCTAAACGTACGACAGCATGTGATTTGGGTAGTGCTAAAATTCCATCTTGTTTAAAGAATCCAAACCCCTTTGTTAATTGATGTAACTCATTACTTTTTCATTGTCTAATTATATACACCAAGCTCAAAGGTTTGCTGATTAACATTGTTTGATACGCTTGGTCCATGGCCTCGCCGACCCGGTTTGGAACGGTAGGGAAAGTAGGCCGCACTTTATGTGACACAAAATTTAACAGTTTCAACAGTCCAACAAAGCACACTGAAATAAAATATCACTGCCAAATGAAAATAATACTGTTTGGGTGTGGATGTTCAGGAGCATAATATACACTGTATTCTGCAGAAATGGTGAACTCTTATTGGCAATCGGCACTTGTGGTTGCGTTATTTGTTTGGGTTCCATCTCCTGATTCAAATGAAAATAGTATACTACAAATTTGTGCCCATCAGAGCCTCAGATACAAACGCTTGTGATAATATTGGCTATTAATACCGAATTTATGGAAGGGTTTTCTTATAGCATACAGTAATCTGGAAGTGGGAAACTAATCTTATGATTCATTTGAGAAAATATGCTGGGTGATCGAGTGTAATGCATTTGAAAAGATGCATGGTGGGGCTCCTATCATATTAACTAGTTTATTTAGCACCATTAACTTAGCATAATTCTCAAGGGAAAGGTGAGAACTGCAGAAAAGAAAAGAAAAGGCAGTCCCAGTGCATGAAGTCCCACATATGTGGGGTCTGGGGAAGGGGTGGACCATAAGGGTCAATAGTATGTAGCCTTACTTTGCATTTTGTAATAGGCCGTTTCCATACCTTGAACTCGTAACGTCAAGGTCACACGATAACAACTATACTATTGTGCCAAGGCTCTCCTTCAACTGCAAAAATAAATAAAACTTAAATATGGTAGATTGGATTAATCCACTAAAAAAGGGCTTTATATGCATAAGGAAAAAACACATAAAAATATCAAACTAGGAAGGTCTAAAACAGAGGTGATATTAGGAGTTCTTATGCTAATGTCTCTCAATGCACTCAAAAAACTGCATCCCTGCGTGCACAAGTTTGGCCAGTTCTGTCTAATCCCATCTTGTTTATACATGAATCTTAAAAAGTAAAAATTTCTGGATTATTTATAAACCAAACAATCATTACTGTAT
Source organism: Warburgia ugandensis (assembly GCA_035236585.1). Classification (NCBI taxonomy): domain Eukaryota; kingdom Viridiplantae; phylum Streptophyta; class Magnoliopsida; order Canellales; family Canellaceae; genus Warburgia; species Warburgia ugandensis. The sequence goes on from CP141133.1 coordinate 14,451,796, forward strand.
GAACTGCAACCATTGTCCCATCATAGTGCTGGCAAGCATGGCCCAATCATCTTTTAGCAAGTCCTGTATTCCTTGGCACAACAGTAAAAGTTGTCGTCATGTGACCTTGAGGTTACGGGTTCAAGGAGTGGAATCAGCCTCTTGCAAAATGCAAGGTAAGGCTGCCTACTATAGGCCCTTATGGTCCGCTCCTTCCATAGACGGGAGCTTCATGCATGGGGCTGCCCTTTTGTATGTCCTACTGATAATGATTGGTGAAAGGTTTTTCCCTCTAAACCACGTCATTAATCATTTGAAAGAATCAAGTATATACTCTCTTGTTTTTTTTCTATAAGTAGAAAACTAAAGGGCTTCCATCTGAAAGATCTAAAACTTTCACTGCTTAACATACTGTTTGGATACCTCCTAAAATCACGAATCACAAGTAAAATCATGACTAATGTTTAATGCGCTCGCACCAAAGCTTTCTTTGTGCGTCAGTTTGAGGTTGTGTTTGGGTGAACGTCAAAATAAATAATCCCTTGCTTGGATACCACAACATAATCTTCCGAAATCTTGATAAATAGTAAACAGATACGCTCGTAAGGTATCTTTATATAAACTCTCATGCTTCTACAAGAAGGGTCCCAGCCTTGGATGATCCAAACTGTTCATCTAATATCCCGTAAACAAAAATCCTACCATCAATCTAACGTGTTTTCGGAAGGGGAATTTAAACTGTTATTTATTAAATCATCTATATTATGTGATCAAAAGTATAATTGTTTTTACATTAAAATTATTAAAAAATACGTGTTTTTGGATACTCTACATAATTAAAGGCTGAGCAGTCAGATGAATGATTCTATCAACGAATCTATAATTGAAAAATATTTCATTTCCCACTTAGTCCAAGCCATGCATAAAAATAGATATTATGATCAAACATTTGGTCCTACACGTGAACAGAATTAAGAGCTTCTTCCCTTCACTTTTTCCATTGAAAAGAAAACCCTATAGGGCTCACCATCCTTTTTAATATTTAAAATAATGAGAAAATCTAATTTCCTAATTTGGGAAAATAAAAATAAAAAATACTGTGGGATAACTTGGGTTATAAATTATTATATTTTCAATTGAGTCTGGGTAAGAGTCAGCCCACTCATGTGTGCAAAGGAGTCGATGCTCCATTTTGCTAAAGAGTGTCACTTATTTTGGAAGATTTAAGCCGTTCGTCTTGTTTGGACTAGCTTGTATAGGGAGCTCAAGAAAACTAGATGCATTTGGATGATTATAACCCTTTGTTTTTTGTCTTTAAAAAAACCTAGAAATAATCAGTGGCTCTGATTTCAAGTGAACAAAAAGTAGTCTATAAGCATCCAAATGCATTGAGATTTGTATTTTACCCATCAAAGCTATTATGAATAAGATGAATGAATTAGATCTTCCAAAAGAAGTTAAGCCCCCGTCACAAAATAGAGTATCAATTCCCCAAACGCATGATTGTGCCGACTCTTTCTAGTGATCTTTTCAATTTTGGCTTTCTACCAAAAACTCTAAAAAGGGGCTGCCCTGGTGCACAAAGCTCCTGCCTATGCAGGGTTAGGGGAAGGAGTGGACCACAAGGGCCTAAAGTACACAACCTTACCTTGTATTTTGCAAGAGGCTGTTTTCACGCCTTGAACCTGTGACCTCAAGGTCACATGACGACAACTCTTACCGTTACCATTTCTCCCAAAAACTATGGAGGTTCAAAAAAATTTCTCAAATATTCAAGAGTACAAAAGAAGTGGGTCCCATACAGGTGAAACACTTACTTTCTACCTCTTTCCTACTTCAAATATTTCCATAATTTAAAAGAGGCTCCAATCCTAAAAGGGGACGCCCAATTTTTTCTAAAGATTTTAGTTTTAAAACCTTGCAAAATTTCTTTTCCTTTCTCAACCCTTGCCTCTCTCTTCCTTCACTCCCATTCTTGAGCCTTGGCGCAATGGTAAAAGTTGTCGTAATGTGACCTTAAGGTCACGGGGTTCGAGGCGTGGAATTAGTCTCTTGCAAAATGCAAGGTAAGACTGCCTACTATAAGCCCTTGTGGTCCACCCCTTTCCCAGACCCCGCATAGGCGAGAGCTTCATGCCCAGGGGTGCCCTTCTGCCCTTCATTCCCTTTCCTCCTCACTCTACACGTTTTCTCTCAAACTCCCATTTTCACTCACCTCTCTCACACATCTTTCTCTCTTCCATACGTGTCACACGATCCCACTAGTTAGCCTAAGATAATTTTATAAAATTCCCTTTCCTAGTTCTTTCTCATGGTTGAAAAAGTTTAGGAATTTTGGCAGGAAAAATCAGAGTTAGAGAAATTAGTACGGAGAAAGTTCTTGTTGTCCTCAGAGTTCTATCCAATGGAACGTGGGTGGAGCGTTTCTTTCTTTGTTTTGTCATTATCTTATCTCCCTCTCCTTTGAAGGGGAGCTTGGGGAAACAGTAAAAGTTGTCATGGCGTGATTTTGAGGTCATGGGTTCAAGGCGTGAAACAACCTCTTGCAAAATGCAAGATAAGACCCCGCATAGACGGAAGCTTCGTGCACCAGAGCTGCCCTTTTTATCTCCCTCTCTTTCCCCTATTCTCTGAAGCATGTCTGTTCTACTTTAGGGGACGCTTGGTGCTTAGATTTTGCAATTATGTATTCTTTGTTCTAATAGACATTCAGTGCCTAGATTTTATGCTTCTATTTGTCATTCAAGAAAAAGTTTAGTAGCTAAATTTTGTGCCTGTCTATTTCCTTTCTAAGAAAAGCTCAGTGCCTAGGTTTTGTTATTGACCCTTCTCTTTTCTTAGTGCCTGGATTTGTGCTTGTTTGTTGTCAGTTCTAGGAGACTTTCAGTGTCTAGGATTGTGCATGTGTTTTCTTTCCTCTAGAGGAATTTAGTGCCTAGAATCTGTATGGATCATTCTCTAGAATATAGGGACCTTTTCCAAACAAAATGGAAGCCTAGTCCCATTAGAAACAAGGAGAGGAGCATCTTTTGGACTGCAAAATATATTAAAAAAGAAAAAGATATATAAAATAGAAAAAGGATTAGTCGTGAGACTCAAAAAGAAAATACAAAGAATAGGCCACCTAAGAAAAAAAGAAAGAAAAAAGTGATGTAAAGTGGGCCCTGTCTGGAACAAACTGATGCATCCATTTTCTTTTCGACTTTATTAAAAGGAAATATCAAATTGGAGGACTCCCACTTAAAACCATAATCCTAAAAGAAGGAAATAAGATAACTATAAGCGGGACCCAATTTCAGGATAAGAATGTTACTTTTCCTTTCTTGGTTTACGGGGAATTCTAAAAAAGACTTGGATTCTATTTTAAGGACATGGCTTCATCAAGATCCAACCCTTGTTTAGAAAGACCAAGGACATGGCTTGATCAAGATCCAGCCCTTGGTTCAGAGAATGCTAGATCTCACCAAAGTTAAAGATCTAACAGTCTAGATCTGGCCATAACGCTGAGGATGTTTAGATTAGCCTAAGACCATCATCCACCAGCCTAGATCTAGCCCTGGCTCAGTGACGGCTAAAGATCTAGCTTAAGATAATGATCTAGGAACTTAGATCTAGCACCTACTTAGATGATGTAAGATCTAGCCTAAGATAATGATCCTATAACTCAGATTTAACCCTAGCCTAGATGACTCCAAAATCTATCCTAAGATAAAGATCCAATGGCTAAGATCTAGTCCTAGCCTAGTGGATACTAAGATCTGGCTTAAAACCTAAATCCAATGACTTAGATTCAGCCCTGGTCTATTAGATGCTAAGATCTAGTATAAAACTTAAATCTGACTGCTTAGATCAAACCATGACTTATTGGATATTGAGATATAGACAAATAAGATCAAAGGTTTTGATTTAATACTCTCCAAAAGGGGAATCATGATTGATCCAACTTAGAATATTGATCTAACCCAAAGATAAATTCAAAGACTAAGATCGATCCAATCTAAGCCTCGTTGATCTAACTCAAAGATGAATCCAACAGCCAAGATCAACTCCCCTAACATTTGTTATTGGTTCCCCATACATATTCGTAGTTATGTCTATATATTCCCGTGAAACCCTTTTCTTACCTAACACCCACCATATTAACTCTTTAGAGACCCTACCATAAGCTTTTTCTAAGTCAATAAAGACCACGATAAGGTCCTTCCTCCTCTCGTTATATTTCTCTATCAATTGTCTAAGGAGGAAACTAGCTTTCATGGTAGACCTCTCAAGCATGAAACTAAACTGGTTTTCCAATACACTCGTCTCACGTTGTAGCTTCTTCTCAATCAATCTTTTCTAAAGTTTCAGGATATGGATTAGGAGTTTGATCCACGATAATTAGTGCGACTCTGTATGTCTCCATTATTCTTATAGATTTGTCTGATAGAATTTTTTCTCCATTCTTCTGGCATTTTCTTTGATTTTAAAATCTTGTTAAACAACTTTGCTAACCAAACTAGACACAACATGGATACAACTTTTAACTAAAGTGTCATGGGTTTAAGCCATGATTCTTCAATTATTGGACTAATCTAGCTAAACTTTTGTGATTAATCCGGGGTTCAACTTTTAAGTAAGGTGAAGGGTTGCTTTCAACTATGTGTAAGGAATGAGCTTCAAAAGCCACTAAATGGCTACAATGCTCATAACGGCCTAGAATTATGGGTCTGTACTGTGGTTGGTTTAACCATGATTCCCTAATTAGTGAAGTAATTGGTTCTAAACTTTCTTATTATTTTGTAGTTCTCAACCTTTCAAGTAACAAGCAGAGGAGGTTGCTTTCAAATGTGCGAAGGAATGTGCTTCAAAAGCCACTGGATAGCTCTAAAAGGAATTCTCCACTATCATTTCTTTCCTTATAAAATCTTCTGAATAAAGCTGAAGCATAATTGGAACAAAGAAAACCATGAGGCTCATGACACTAATCTTTACATCTTACCTAAGGAGAATGTTGCTTTGGGCTAAAGTTGGAATATGTATTTCCTCTCTATTTTTTGATACTCCATGTAGGAATGCAACAACACTTACTATCAGGGGAGTGTTTGAAATTAAATATGGTCAAATAATCCAAAAGCATCATCAAACTGAATGATGGAATTGACGGTGAAAGGCCATTAAAGAACATGCCAAGATAAACTCCAGTAAACTTGATAAAGTAACGTGCTGCTCTGTAAAAGATGATTGCTTCCACTACCATCTGGGAATATGAAGTAATTCCGCCACTATTCTTCTCCTCAGACATGCAGGTATCATCTGTTAAGGCAAACAGAAACTCTTTTACATCCCCTGGACACTTGCAACCATGTGGAAACTCACGGGCTGAAATATCAGAGGCCCATGTACCCTTGTTTCGCATCACTGTACCACGCACATTCAGCTTGTACAGAGGAAGGAGTATTGGCTCTAGAGTGTTTTTCACAAGGGAGCAAACCAATTAGTTCTATGTAAATTACTTCAATGCATTCTGATATACTCTTTATACTACTGCTCATGGTAAATACATTTTAGATCAATCAGGTGACTGACTAAGGCAAGATCAATTTCCGGCAGCTACCTGACTAAACTCAGTTACATCTATGACGGATAAATTACACCATTACTTTTTTTAGTAGCTCTGATACTTATAATATGGTCAAATTTTTTAATCATTTGGCAAAATGAAAGTGCATCCTTACCTGAAGTACATAGTCCTATTGATAGTTTCTAGAGCTGCAATAATATATTGACATTGTTAATGAGTTCTAATGATATTGCATGCCACAATGATTAAAATGTGTAAATAATAAACTCTGGAAGTTTCCTGGCATCTTTCAACCATAATGGAAGACGACTAGTAGGAAGAGCTACGTATAAGCTTCCACACTGTCGGTGCAAACTCACTAACTTTAAAAAGTCAAAAGTGAAAAAAGGTCAGATTGTTGTGGGTGTGGAGCCTGAATGGCTTGATCCTGTTGTGTCATTATCAAATTTTTTTGCACTATGAACCTGGGGTCTGGGGGCAAAGCCACCTGCACGGCTCGATCCGTTTTAACTGCTTGTACTTTGTAGTTGTTTGAACTATTTAAACTCTGTGTGTGTGTTTGCTATTCGCACCACCCTAGGGTTCTATAAAGGTGAAGAAATCTTCTATATCTTGTGGCAGCTATTTTTCTGGCCGTGGAGATACTGAAACTGGTGTGAGCCCGTGGACGTACCTCGATTCAGAGGGAACCACATAAGTCTTTGTTCTTCCTTTTTTTTTATTATCTTTATAATACAGATATGCCTGTGATCAGTGTTGAGAAATAAGATCAGCAAATATGAATATAAGCTTAGGTTTGTCAAAACAATTTTTCTAGTAATTATGCATTATCTATGTATCAAGTTGTTCCTTGTTTTTAAGGACTTAGCAGAATAAAGAAATTAACTGTAGACGTGAAACTTTTCAGCAAATTCAAATTCACATAAGCCAGTTCCATCATGGAATGAACAAATTTGACCTTACTATTGATCATCTCTAGTGAAAAAGGTAGCGTGAAATTTTCCCCAAAACTCTCTTTCATTTTTGGTGTTAGCATGCAGGAGAGGGAGAACTTTCAATCTTCTTTGCTTGGAAGGCGCTGTTTGAACTGTGCTTGAGTTATGCTAGACCACTAATATTTTCTAGTTAATTAATATAGATGAGTAGAATATGTCTCATTCTTCGACAGTAAACAGATTGAAATAAACAAGTCAGATTGTTGTTGAGAGAGCAGTCTCTTGGTGGCATGGATCCTCCATCTAAACTAACAATTCCACCCTGAAATCTTGCTCTTGCTCCTGACTCCTTTTGCTCCTAATAATACAGGTCCATTATCGACTCTATTGAAGTTTATAATCAGCATGAAGTAGAGAAGAATTGTTATACATGTTTCTGAATCATTCTAGGTTCTAACAAACAGTAGTTAACCAAGTGCATTTCTACTCAGTTACAAATGTTCAAACCTTTTTTTCTTCTCTCAAAAGTCTCTCTTGGCACTTGCACTCCCTGCCATTTGCTGACGCTGCCTGAATGTTCTAACAACAGAATTCACAATTCTCTTGCTTGGGTTTCACACATCTAAGGGCTACTTCAGCTGTTAACGCTATCATGGCAAGACATCTGACATTCTTACAGGTTGCAGTTCTTTCTATTCAGAAAAGGGATTTCCTATGGATAAAACAGAATATGAAACAATTTCTATCATGCATTGCATGCCAAAAGAGATATATACTACATTGTTTGACTCCTTGAGATGCATTATTCCATCTGCAGTTAAGCCTAGAAGATACCCAATGATCCTCCTCATTGAATCATGTGTTTTGTCAGGTTATCACACCTAATAATGTTAGTACATAAGAAATCTGCCTTTTGGGAACAACAAAGATGTCCCAGCAAGTTGTCAACATCTTCACCTCCCAGAATCAACATAAGCTCAAGTTGATGGCAAGCAATGCTCCTTTTTGCTGTTGTATCCACCTGTAAAGAAAGCAATTCACAGTCCCCCAGCACCTATAGATATAAATTATCGACTCCATTGGTCGGTGGAAGTCGCATACATTTGTGATGTGCTTGTTAATATATTTAGTCATTGATTGCTATAGAGTCAGAATGACAATTTCTTAATTTATTTGTGAATACTATTCAACATATAATAGCATAAACAAAAAGATCAAATACTTCTTGCTGAGTATTTTTTCTGCTATGTAGTACAAGTACTTTGTTCTGCTATGAATTTACAATATATTTAACCTGTTCTTATTAATATCATTTCTGAAGGGGAGCCTTGGTGTAACAGTAAAAGTTGTCGTCATGTGACTTTGAGGTCACAGGTTCAAGGTGTGGAAACAGCCTCTTGTAAAGATATAAGGTAAGGCTGCATACTATAGGCCCTTGTTGTCCACCCCCTTTCCTGGACCCTGCATAGGCAGGTTCTTCGTGCACCGAGGCTGTCCTTTTATTAATATCATTTCTGGTGGACTAATATGGAATCAGAACTGTAGTGTCTTGTGATATCTGCCACTATTGCTCAGCACAGAAACATAAAGAAAAATATTGAACAACAAAACGTTTTTCTTTATATTGGTAACAAAACCACCCATACGAGATGTGATGGTGGATCTATGTGGTTCTCGTGTTTTTCTTTCTTTTTTCTGGTATGTAACCTGGCACTTGAGCCCATAATCTCTTCGTTGTGAGAAAGGCCCTTGGACAAAATGAGCTGTTCTGTGGTTGCCCCTACGTACAATATATTTATGGTGTGCTAATTAATATAATTTCTGGTTGATTGCTATAGAATCAGGACTACAGAATGTCGCTTTAGCCGTCACTATTACTCAGCAAAGCATCATAAAGAAAAAGATTGAATAACGATAAGTTTCTCTATTTCTCAGTACTTGTTTTCCCCCAAAAAGCCACACTGACAAAGCATAATTTTGCATGGCCACCTTTTGACTCCCATTAGAAAGGGAGCCTTGGTGCAACGACAAAAGTTGCCGTCATGTGACCTTGAGATTACGGGTTCAAGGTGTGGAAACAACCTCTTGTAAAAATACAAGGTAAGACTAAATACTATAGGCCCTTGTGGTCTACCCCTTCCCCAAACCCTACATAGATGGGAGCTTCATGCGGCGGGCTGCCCTTACTTTTGACTCCCATTATGATCTTCTTTCATTAATGGAGCTGTTATATTATTACTTGACTACACTTTCCAAATTTTATTTACTTCAAACAGTTTTTACTTAAAGTGGAGCTTTGGTGCAATGTTAGAGTTATTGTCATGTGACTTGGAGATCACGAGTTGAGGTGTGGAAATAGCTTCTTGCAATGCAAAGTATTGACTGCATACTATAGACCTTTGTGGTCCGCCCCATCCCCAGACCCCCACATGCTGGAGCTTCATGCACAGGGCTGTCTCGTTTTTCAAACAGTTTTTATTTGGTGCTTGACTTTTCGTTACTTCCGTTTACTTGCAATTGTCAATTTTGCTATCTCTGAAACATATATCCGTAAGCTTTTCGAGTTCTGAACACGGTTTCCAGCGAGGGTTCAAAGAGAAATATGAGAGGCTGCTGTATATTTGATGTGGAATTCTTGCATACACCATTGTCAAAGATCCTTACCAGATTTAAACTATTCCGAGCTTTCACCGTTGATAGCCTTATCTTACATTTTTTTAAGAGACTGTTTTCATGCCTTAAACTGGTAATTAATTATCTTACTAGAAAATTCATTTTATTCAAGACTAATAATGGATGAGAATAATTTATAACAAAGCATCCTTGACAAGTTTGAACAAGTCACATCCTACACGGTGCCAAGCCCTCCGAAAGAAAGCAGCCGGGACACCATCTGCACCCTAGGCTTGTAAGGTTTTAAGGGGAATGTTGAAGCTCTGCACTCTTCGAAAGTGATGCATAGAAACAGCTTCAATTCCCACCTAAGAACTTTCTGTGCCGTCCATTTTCTGCTTCAAATAATTGTGGTCAGGTCATCCATCCAGATATTCTTGGTACATGGCTGAAATAAGACAGGATCAGCTGCTTGGATCACCAAACATCTTGGCCTACATGTTCTTTCAACCTCAGCACACAAATCATCGAGGAAAAGATCAGCTGGTTGAGATGAATCATGTACCCACAATAGTACATGGATGTGGTCCAGCCTGTGAAGTGAATCAGAGCCATACATTCTACATTTCAAAATAAACCATAGACTAAATAGTAGCAGATACATTGTTTCGACTAGTCTGTGCCCACACTAATCTTGCCATTGAATATTATTTGATTACCCGATTACATGTGAACCCACTTGCCATGAACGAGTTGGCTGCGGGTAGCCAGGCATTTATCATCCGTTTAAGAAATCGGTAATTCTACCGGTATTGTTTGATCAACAAAGCTTGACAAGACAATTTCCTAGGTAATCCTAACACAGGCTTCTTGGATAAAAGGGCAGTCCCAGTGCACGAAGCTGCTCCCACATATGCAGGGTCTAGGAAAGGGGATCACAATGGTTAATAGTATGTTGCCATACCTTGCATTTTTGCAAAAAGCTGTTTTCCCACCTTGAACCCATGACCTCAAGATCACACAAGAATAACTTTACCACTGTGCCAAAGCTGTCCTTCTGACACAGGCTTCTTAGATAAAAATCTCTAAAAATGCCCAATCAAGACAAATGGGAGTTTCTCATTATCTACCAGTTTTAAGGCTTGGAACAAGAAAGTTCACTTCTCGCAAGCATTTTTTTTGCGAGAATTGGGAAATTTGTTATTCTTATTTTTTACTTTGTTTTCTCTTAAGGTCTCTATACGGGGCATGCACCATGCAAATCATAAGCAGGATCATCCCATCTCTATTATCTGAGTAATCTAGTCCGTTCATCGAATTCACCCTCCCAAGGTGAGAGAGCACCAAAACACCTCAAGGAAAAGAGTTCCAGCTCAGATGTATCTGTTGGATGAGATTTTTGGTAAATCCTCATCCTAGAAGATTGCAAACTTATCACATGGAATGCATGACTCCGAAAGAAGGGCAGGCCTAAAATGCCCGGCTTGTGATATGTGTGGCATATTATGTGCACGCAGCATCATGGCATCATAAAGGAAGCCATCGAAACCAAATAAGAAAGCACAATCAGACAGCCCAGTCTAATAGGTTAACAATCCCAACTCTTGATCTTGTGGCCCATTTTACGTGCACCACAGATCCTGTTGCTAGAGCCTGGATGGACAATGTTGAACCTTTTGAAGTATTGAGATATTTTAACCGATCTCTATTTTATTACAAGGTATAGTTTGCTACCTTGAACTATCAATTTGTTACAGCTTAGTCCTGTCATCCGTCTGACAAATGTTAATGGACATTGATGGACATCTAATTTATGCTCCACAACGTATAGTATAATGTTTTAGAATAAATTTGTATTGCATTATTTAGAGACTAAAGTGAAAAAAATCAATATTTTAAAAGTTAGTGTTATTCATGTATATTGTACTTGATGAGAAGGCAATAGGAGTTTTTCACTAGCAAGATTTTAAGCCCTATACAATGCTCTTTTTCTTAAAGTTCTAAAAAATACATGGCTACAGCTTTTTGCCGGCCAGGATTTAAAACCCATTTAATGCTCTTTCCTGTAGTTTTAAATTTTAATTTTTAGATCTTAAGCTTAAGTGATTTTGAATGAAACGTGAATCCAAATCTCATTGGTCAAAAAATTGATAGCCAAATTTCATGGCATAAATATTGATTTATATATTTTTGATTTTTTAAAAATAAACTTTAAATCTAAATTATGAGTGATCTGATCCACAAAACCTTTATACTTGGGAAAGATTTTGAGAAATGATTTCCTATTTTTACTTAAAATAATCACCATTCATAATTAGCCAAGCTTTAAAAAGGGAGAGACATACATAAGATAGTAAACTGTACTTTTCCCTTGTTTTATCAGTCTATAGGACAGATTTCTCACCTTACAGCCTAGCCCCAGTGAAATACGGGCTTCGGGGAAACCAATCCTTATACCCAGCCAGGAACATGGCAACTTGATCTCATCCAGCAAGCAAACACCAACCAGAACTCCATATCATCGTGATGTCAAAGTTGCTTGGGAGCTATTTGAATCCATGCAATTCTGTGAATTCGATTTGACTTACTGATTACTTACAGGAAACTGCTCAGACAACCTCCTCGTCCCTCTGGGACAGTGACCAAAGGCTATGTATCATAAGGGAACCCATCACAATCATGCTATCCGAATACCCGCATGAAGGGTTGATAGAAACATCAGGAGATTTGTCAGGCTCTCCTTTTACAACCTTGTCAAAACTTATTTTATGTTCGCTAGTATTTCTACCACTCTCGTGAAACAAGCAAAAGAAATACGAGAACTGATGAATTTCAGTTCCAAACATTTACTGGATATAATTCAGTTGCGCCTTGCTTAATCCAGCACCTCCAAATGTGCATTATTCATTTGATGAGAAGGGTGTATATAGAGTTTTGGTGCACAAAACATTTTCTCATTTCTCTCTCAAGAGATGGTAGGCAATTACAGAGGTTACAAATGAAACATTTCAACAAGAAAGCAGTGCCTCTGTAATCTACACCAAATGGAACTAATCAACGGTAACAAAAGACAAGATGTGAGTCAACTTTTTAAATGTAAACAACACGAGCTTTGTACATGCAGATGTAAGCCATATGCCAATCACCTGAACAACATACAAACATCAGTGATTGAAGTAGAGATGGAATTCCAAAATTGAAATGATTTTACAGAGAAGGCACCCTTACCTCCTCCAGAGAGCTTAGTGATGTCTTCTTCTCTTTGTGGAATTGGATTATTATCATCGTATTGTATCCATTTCCCTGGACAAACAACCAGTTCTCAGGGGAAACATAAACAACATATGGAAGGTTCATAACTATGCTCTGAGTTGGGTGGACACTGACCACTTTCTTGTTTCACCCAAGCGACATAGTGCCCAGAGTCGGCACTTCTCCCTTTGTGGGTCAGCACCGCAACCAAGTCATAAACGCCAGTTAAGTGCATTTGTTTTTCAGATGATACACCTGGAACAGAGACATGAAATGAGGAAAAATCAAGTCAGAAGAAAGAAAAGGGAAATAATCAACTAAACCTGACGAAGAATTGGTACAGATTCTAGAGCTCCTATCACCACTACAGCTCTTCACTTGCTACTTCTGTGACCTCAAAATCCAGGTAATGCTGCTAATTAACATGTGCAGCTGGACTCAGAACATCAGAACCCAACAAGATGGAACATGATACAGTTTGTGTAATGTATAAAAACTCCCTGAGTAAATCGTCGGCTCACCTGAGTCAAGTAGTATTTTTAACTTCGGCTTAATTCCTGTCTTACTAGAACGAGCTCTTGTTCTGAATAAACCAAAAACTCCATTGACTTGGACGAGTTACAGAAATTTAATAACTAATTACTGGTTCACCCAACTCGGTTTTATCTACGCCAAGTTAGTCTTTTCTATGAGAATTCTGAAGAAATGTATTACATAAGTATCATACACCTTTTTAAATCAATAACAAAATCGTATTGAGAAGCACCAAAAAGATATCCGCTAGATGATATCAAACTACCTTCGTACTAACAAAAGGCTAATCTTTCTCAAAACCAAGAGATTGTCGTTTCAAATCGACTTACCATTGAAAAAGAAAAAGGTAAAAACAAGAGCCCATCTTGGCAAAGAAATGATGCATTTAACTCTTCAGATAGTAAAGAAAAAACATTTGCGACAAATCTGATAGATTAGCAATATTGTACCTCTCCTGTTGCTGTGCCAGTTCTTCATGTTATCCAGTAACATAGCACAAGTGAAAATTTTCATGGAAATGGAAGGTGCTTTATTTCACAACCACTAGGCTTATATGGTTCAAGTCTGGCCCAGTCATTTAAGTAAAACTTTCACATTAAAAATGTGTTTCCCAAATTATCATGTAACACTGTAGTTTCCAATATTATGACAACTTTCTGAACGAGTGCTAACAAGAACCTTTGTGTTTTCGCAAAGAAGGCTATGGACTGCAGAGAGTTGCAACTAATGATTCTTTGGATGGCATCAGTCAAATGTTAACTTTATGGCTTTCTGTTTAAACAATACGAAACTAAAGAACATGAGATAATGGGCAAAGAGAATTTTTAATTACATTTACCTTCTTGGGAAGTAGTTGTTGATGGTGCACCATTTTCATTGGAAGATCCCTGCAGATGCAAGAAACAAGAATCCATTGAATAGTTCCAGTAGAGATTACTTCCAAAGTAATAACCTCTTATGCAGCTCTGTACATTTGCCTGTGAACTTACAAAACAAGCTACAAGCTGATACAGAGAGAACTGAGGATCGTTGTCATCAAGGACTGTATCAATCTTTCTTCTGTGTGCCTCTCAAAAGGATTTAACACAAAATAATGCACATTACTCTTAACACTTTCCAATAGTCATATTTTTCAAACTGAATATTTTGCAAGGATCCAAGCTATTGGCTGTTATATGAAGAATTGCCAAATTTTCAGAAAATATGATTGGGCAAAAGTACAAGTAACTCCCAGTAATTCAATGATCCAAACCATTTTTCTGTTAGGGTACAATACAAGCCGTGTATAAAAGGGTAGTGATACACACGCCCCTACTTTTTCTTCATGAGCCCCTCAATAAATGGTATCAGGAGCTATAACTTCACGTGGGCTCACATTTCAAAGATCTAAACTGTTAAAAGTCTTTCTCTAGACATAGATGGGTCAGGATTCAAAATCCTCATCCACTGGATGATCCTAGCCATTGTTTTCTTGAGTTATAAAACTGATGGTAAATAGCTTATTTTACAACTAAAAGAGGCAGTAGCTTGGTTCATTCAATGGATGAGAATTTCCAAGTATGCCCATCTAAGTCAAAGGCAAGATTATGAACAGTCCACATCTTCAGAAATCTGGGTCTGCCCACAAGTTATGGCCGCTCATATAATTTAAGAGAGGTTCATCAAGAAAAGCAAGGGGCACATATATCACTACCCAGAAATGGATGATTCTAAGCTTGATTTCTGGAGTTGTTGCTGATGTATGGCGAGCATCAGTTTCCTCTGTCAAAATGTCAGAGGCATTGAATCATCAAATGGGTTTGAACTTTGATGCATGGCTCATCCACAAACACAGCCAACCAGATATGTAGTTTTTATCACTGAAAAGATTAGTGCCACTTCTTTTTTTTTTCTTTTTTCCTTTTTCCTCAACTGTTCCCTATATCCTTTACCAGTGATTTGGTGCAGATGGCCTAAGAGCAGAAAACAGTACACTTATTAATAGGGACACAAGTATCATAGAAACAGATTCTCACTCTATATACATGTTTGCAGACACATATATAGGGATCTCTGGAGGAAAGAGTGTCTATATAGTAGGACAAAGAATGAATGTGTGTGTGTGATGAAAGAGAGAGAAAGAGAGGGAGAGAGTCTGTCCACCACTGAGTTTATTTTTTATTACCTCTGCCATCTTCGTGTCAGTGTCTTTCGAGCTATCATTCTTGTCCTTGACTTGCAACCCAAACGTGGCACTTTCTTCACCTCTTAGAATCTGTTTTTGGGAGGCAACAAACAGACCAGGTTAGACAGAGCCAATAGATCAATATGCTTCCATCAGAGACAGATTGGAATTGCCGCTGGAGTAAAAAAGAAGTAAATTTGATGTGACAGTAAACACTACCTGGCGAGGACCTTGCAACTTTGCACGGAGCTCATCCGAACAAAGGTCATAAACATCCAACTCCAATGGATAATCCACTTTCTGGGAGAAAGAATATCTTAGATTGTTTGAACATGTCATACTTAGTACAAAGTCAAGAGAAGCACATGAACCAAAGAACTGAGCCCCTCGGGAATGTTACTTCCATTCAAGAATCACCAGGTGGCTTCACAAAACCCATAAAGCTATGATTTTCTGGAAAAAGTTAAAGTTTGTAGAACATTATAACAGGAAAGAGATGAAAAACCAATACTACCCGCAGAATCTTTGCTTTTTGATTTGACTCCCTTTTCCAGAAAAAGCGGACAAACTGGACAGTCAAATACCTGGAATTAATAGGAATAAGCACTCTTGCAAAAGCATAGCTGCAATAAATCAAAGCATAAGCAAAAACTTTAACCTAGGCAAGGCATTGATATGTGACTCTTTCAAATAAACCGAACTTCGTCCCAAGGAAGGAGAAACCTTCTCCAGTTCTGATTTCAGACCCTGCATCAATTCAATCAGCACAGATGGAAGAAATCGTCAAATCAAAAGGGACATAATGGTACGCATCCACGGCCATTAAGTGCTATTAGCTGATTAGATGACAATATCAAGTTGAATGACAAAATGCCTACATGGAGCAACACTGTTTATAGAAGCAAACTAGGCTTACCATAGAGAGGAAATGAAGAATTATGGATGGAGATTTACCACATGTTGTTGTACTCCTTTGCACAAGTAAATGAGTATTTTAACTCTTAAAGGGAAACAGCTCCTATTGAGCCAAATATTACCTTTTTCTTCGTTCACAACCACCATGCTAAACATGGACATCATGCTTTCATGTTACAGGCTCAACAAAGGTAGATGATCCATAAATTACAAGTGTGCTTTGCATCTAACCAGGGCCGAAAAGAATCGTTGGAGAAAACAAGGACAAAAGAATAGAGGGAAAAGGACTGCATATTGGGATAACTTAGATATGGTTGAATCAGCTACTTAAGTCCATGCCGTGGCTATTTGTTTTACCTGACAGATGTGATCCTAGACCCTTCATCAATGAAAGCCTAATCTACTGTTCCACCATCAAAAAGTAAACTTTGATCTCATTTGGACTCAGTCTTGCAGACTGAATACCGTCCGACATGGGACCATGACCATGTAGGTCAAAAGTTTATTGTCATGGTAGTTCCTGGCTATTATCCATATAGCTGGTATCAGTTGATCCAGCTTTGCCCCAACTTAAATAATACTTAAGTATTCAAAAGCGCTTAGTGGAATATGCACATACAGGTTAAATTTACACATAACCCACATAACAAAGGTATGGAAACAGGCTATTAAAATGACCAGAATCTGAATTACCAAAAAGTACAAAAGAAATGACCAGATTCCACAATTCAACAAAAAAAAGGACCAGATTATGGAACAGCTAAAGCTTCTTATAGACCTCAAGTTTGCAGATTCTGAACACACTCGACCTGAACGCTCTGTAAGATTGTATCTACACGGTTCGGCTCTAGAGGAACTTTTACTGTGAGTCAGAGCACTCATCATAAAGCAAAATGTCTTCAAGTTGCTTAGCAATAAGTAGGCTGCAGACGAGCAGAGGTAATTAACTATGAGCTGGAAGATAGTCGACCTTTCCAAATTTTGTCATGTTGTGTAACTAGTTAATGAGGTCAAAAGGGTGGATGTTTGTAACAAATGGAATTGCAAGGAACACTTGCTATTTTGCCTGTCACAAGCTCAATCCAAAGCCACTATTTTCTAATAACAACTGAATCGGTTTTGTTATCTATCATTAATGGGGCTAAGCCACAGTCGATACAGCACTGTTGTGATAAGGCAACTAGATCTCACAATGTTAGTAGCTAATTGATCTGATCCATGAGTCTGTGTTTGGGAGTTATGTACCTCAACTGTATACTGATGCACTTGGAGAGTATCTCTGGGACTAGTTTATTTGATGCACAGTTGAAATAATTCTTGCAATGGCAGAACCTTTATTACGTTCACTTGTAGAACTCAACAGGCTGTATGCTAGCAATATATGACAGTAATACATATACATATAATCTATAACACATTTGACCTATGGTGATATTAACACCCAGATAGTAAACTATAAATATATTCACATGATTCATGCAATATCGGATTAATGTGTTTCATTATTTTTTCCAGAAATTTGTGACGTAGTTCCCTCTGTGATCTCTTGGGGTAGAAAGTCGAATACAAATAAAAGATGTTTGAGGGCACCAAAAATTTTCTCAGGAGGAGGCTTGACAATCCCCCAGACAATAAATAGATAATGAATATAGGTGCAGGAATGAAAAGACCATGTACCACTATGTAAGTGACAATCCAATGAAATTTAAGAAAAAGAAGAAAAATTTGCAGGTCCAGTGAATTTCAACTCACAACCTTTGCCTGGGGAACAAGAGCACCTTGTCACTAGGCAAGTGCTCATACTGAAGAAAACGTGATATTAACATCACAAAGAAGTAAAAGCAGAAGACACAAAGTTTCTAATTTGATTTATTCCAACTAAATGAGAACTATATTTTCTTGATAACTTACATGCTTTAACCCTTCATGCAAATGGTTTACTTCTTGAGAGATGTGGCACTTGAGTGAGTACACTGACTCCGTCTCTGAGCTCTCTTCACCACTTTCTGTGCAATGAATCCTGAAACCAAAATCACTTCATGAATGACTACAAACCAAGACTAACAGCAGCAAGCAGTAAAAACAAAACCATTGAACAGGACAGTGGAATTAAGAACCCAGCTCTAGGTGTCATGATTTCCAGCTCAAACAACAGAATGGAACTGTTCAGTAACTCTTCTGATATGCAACATTTGGGATGAAACTTTGAGAACTAGCCCCTAAGCTGATGTAAAATGGCAATTAAGAATCCTCAAGATACACTTGAAAAGAACATACTCTTTCCTCATAGCCATCTCAGAGTTAGCTTCACTGCTATCTAGTTCATTAGTTCAATCACTAGACCTTGTGAGTGAGTAATTTCTACCTCTTACAACTGCTTAAGTCTAGCACAACAAATAGGCTTACACCGGAATAGACTTGTTTTCAGGCTTCTTTTTAATAGTTTTCAAAATATTAATTTCCAGAAATCATTCTTATCCAACATTGGATTAATGAAAATTGACAATATGAATAAAGGCGGATTAGCTAAAATTGCAACTTAAGCATTTTCTTGTGATCATGAAGGATCGAATGAAGAACTTCGAATATACTCTAAATGGTTTAATGTAGTCTTAGAGATTTGAGGGCAAATGCAAGCAGAAAGAAAATAGAGACAATGTATTCAAAACTCCCAAGTCAATCTTGATCTACCTGAACTAACTTGGTTTGGGCCCAACCTGATCAATCTTGACGCTTTTGACCTAGTCAATGAAAGAAAAACTACTAGCCACGTCAATCATTAACTTGCCAAGGCTTACTGATGGGGACCATCATCCCACGTTTTTTTTTTTTTTTTTTTTTTTTAATTTAGTTTGCTTGGGATATTTACCACTACATGTATTAGTTTTCTTAGTATGTTGTGACTTAAGTAGGGGCAATTTTGTCTTTTTTCTAGATTAAGGCTGGATGTCCCTTACTTAAGATATTTTCTCTTTTATGTAAGTGGTTTTGATGAATAATGAATGTAATTTTTGTTAGACTTGGTGAATTCCT
Source organism: Warburgia ugandensis (assembly GCA_035236585.1). Lineage (NCBI taxonomy): Eukaryota > Viridiplantae > Streptophyta > Magnoliopsida > Canellales > Canellaceae > Warburgia > Warburgia ugandensis. The sequence goes on from CP141133.1 coordinate 14,470,784, forward strand.
CGTTCTAGCTTCCTTCCCGTGGGCGTGAAGCCACTTTCAATACAAGGCCAAATCACTTTTGTTTCATCCTGTTCTGTAAGTCAATACTTTTCTACCTTGTCTTTTAAAGGATGAGTTTTAAGCTGCGTGTAGTTACGTGATTATCAGTGGTAATAACCTAGAATCTTATCCTACACAAAATTCATGAATCCTAGATCCAAAGCTTAATCAGGACCATTCATCAATTAGAGGGACAAACCAGATTGAAACTTCGATCTTACCTTAATCGGTAAAGATCGGCAATCTGCAGATTTGTAACTCATTGTAGGCTATGCACGCTAATTAAGACTGATTTTCTGCATGTTGAAGTGTTTGTCATAGTTTAATTTATGTTTTCTTATTTAAGTTAATTCCAATCTAATCTCAGCATATATATTAGGTCATTTTGCATTCTGTCCTACATCACTTGTGCTTTCTTATGCTAGTTCATCTCTGATTACGAGCTTTTAAGCACCACAAGGATGGATACATATACTGTCAAGGTGGAATACTTATTGATTACTCATTAGGTACGTCAGGGTCTATAATGAAGTTGTAATGAGGCTCGGTGGTGGAGAGAATGAAGAAGAAGTTGGTACCATTGACTTAATTCACTTCTCCTTTCAAGACCCTTGCAGAGATGACCTGAAAAATAGCATGGAAATAGAGAGACTTCCTTTGAGAGGATGAACACCTTGTCAGGTGGAGGAGTTGAGCATGTTTAAGAAACTTGGGATTAATGTCAGTTTGAGATATATTTTTTCTAGGAGATTAGGGGGAGAAGAAGTTCCATGGAAAAATATTATTAGCCATGAAACTTGTAGAAGGATCGAATTAGTGGGATTATCAAGGAAGAGACAGAGAGAGGATGGCAGCACGGCAGTCCATTCTCAATTTAGAAACAAGGCTATGAGGTACCAATGATGGAGATTAAGGATTAGTTGTGGAAAGATTTATGGTTTAAGTGGTTTGGTATAATGGATGCTATGTAAATGCCTTCTGGGTCAATTCCACTGTTTGTTCTCCATATAGGTTTTACCGGGAACCCTATAGAGAGTTATAAAGAGGGAAGCAAGCAAGAGTTTTTACAAGTGTTGGTGTTGAATACAATCCTGCATCAGCATAGATGGCAGAGGACCTGAGGGTTTGGGTTGAAGATGCTCGAAGTGGATTTTTCAGTTATGACTTCAACCTTTTCAGAAAAGAGAGAGACAACAAAGAACTGCAGAAGGACTTAGAATGCTCTGCCTGCAAAAGACTCAAGGATTTTTGTTAGATAGCAATGTTGAATAGGAAACAAATTAGATTTGTTAAAGGGAAAGCTATTGGTCTTATAGATTGTCAAAGAAAGCTACTAATGACCTGACACTAATGATATATAATGATGGCTAAATAAATTTATTAACTAACAGTTCAGTTTATACTAGAAGCGCTTCATGATAAGGCATACAGAACACGGATACGGGAGTTTGTTCACTGAGTCTCAATCAAAACTGAAAATATAAACTCGGAAGTAACATTTCTGCAAGCATGGTGGTCATATCACTGTTTCTTGTGAACCAGATCCTGCTAATGATACATGATAATACAAAACACTATTAGATGATATACCTGCTGACAAGTTCAATCCCAAAGAGTGCCTTAACAGTCTCAGTATTTTCCCTACATCACAGCATGGAAGAAGCAGAACTAGTTATGCAGAAATATCATATTAAAGCAAAGGCTAGCAGAGGTTCAGTAACACGCATGGAGACATAAGCATAGGCTAAGATATGCAAATGGAATTTTAAAAACATAAATGGATGGATGGACAGATAGCATGATGGGCTCCACCTTCAAGAAGAAGCAAAATCTCTTCAAAACCATCATTGGTTCTCACAAACATTCCAGGAGACTCAGCAAGGTTTAACCTCTGACTCTCCATACGACCTTTGATGTTTTGCTTTCAAATTAAACCCTGCTCCAAAAAATATAGTTTGTACTTGAAGCTATCATCTACACACTAAATGTGTTTCACTAGTAAACTTGGAATTCTCCACTTGAAAGCCTTCAATCAGCCCTACTTGTAAAGTTTGTTCACAAATCTACTTTAAGACTGAGAAGAGAGTGACAGATGCTCCCCTGATCCAAGCACCAACAAATCAAGGGGTTCTCTACTAACTGGTCATTTAGATGGCTATCTTTGTTAGCAATGGTTTAGTTAAGATTCACCATTCATTTTTAGTTTGTATCATTTTTAGTACATAGCATCTGTTTATATTGTTTTTTTTTTCTGACTGTTAGACATACACCCCATGCATGCACAGTCTCAAACCCTGGTCAGCCAATGGAGAGACTCCTTGCGCCACTGCACAAGGAGTTTTGGTGCATGTTTAAATTTCTTGTTAGAAGTAAAGATCTGATAAACCACAAACATATGGTGCTGGAATATTTTCTAGTAAAATATAACGCATACATTTCATGTTCCTTCTATTGGACATTTAAGAAACTTCAAATGCTACTGAAGTGCATGTCTATAATCTCTTCTTTTCCTTTTTTTTTTAATGGTGTGCATGTCTATAATCTCTTCTTTTTTCTTTTCTTTTTGAATGGTGTGCATGTCTATAATCTTGGAAAGTTAATGATCTTGAGTGTTGTCTACTACAGAGCACGAATCGATGTTTTAGCTGTGGGGCAATTTCAGCTACTTCAGAATATTTTTGGCTTTTTCTGTTTTTAAATAAATTGCTAATATGCGTTTTGGGTGAAGGGCAAAATCATTTTTTCAACATCCATTTCTACAGTTTGTCTTTCATTTGGCTATCTAATTTTACTTCTTCCAAGATTGGGGCATCTGCATTTTTCCCTCTTTTACTTTTATGGTCAGCCATTTCTTTATTTGGTCAAGTTCATCATTCAGATATAAGCTTTTCTTCAACTCCACTGTTACATAAGCTTTATTTGTGAATATTCATGATAAAGAATGGGTTGCTTGTTGAAGTGTAAGATGCTTATTAAGTTTGATACTAAGATTATCCACAGTCAGTTCAACATCTCTTACTGAGTTGGTCCTCTGTTCATGACTATAAATGTGACACATTCTTGTCAAAGTCATAAGTTCCTTTCATCTTGTGGAACATATGGACAGAGAGGAGCAGCAGATATGCTTCTCCAACAAGGGCACCAACTGGACCTCTCTCTGTGCCTCTGTCAAGGTACAAAGTTGGTGGATTTGGTCTCAGAATAAATGCCCAAACTATTAAGCATTTCAGCTTAGTGGTCTTTGGAAACTAATTTCATCTTTCAAATCTCAGGTTAAAAGTTGTCCCCGTTTGGACTGTCCCTCCTAGTGGTTGTTTTGAATAGACTTTTGATGGCTTGTCTGTGGAAACCAGGGCATACTGGCTTTGCGGATCTTCTCAGAAACCACAGAATAACAATGTTTTTGAGCTGGCAGGCTATGCCAAATGAGCTGCAGCAAATCATTGCTTGAAAGTTTTGAATAAGACCCTTTTGGAGATTCACTAAATATGATTATGTGACTAAAGAGGGAAGCTATTCACCCTTGAAGGTTTAAATCAGTTTGAGGAGATTGTATCATGGAGAGAACAACAAAAAGATTTCGTTTAAACATGTTCTCAAATCTGCAAACAATGCTGCAGACCAGCATGCCAAAGAGGGAGTTCAAAGGACCAACGTAAGAATTTTTTTCATCTCTGACCAAGAGTCTTTGTCTCTCAGTTCAAACGACATTATTCCACGCTAGTTCTTATGGACAACAATGGCAATTTTGACAGCAGTTCAATTTGATCTCTATGATCTGCGCACTGTGCAGAGATGTGAATTTCTAGGGGTGGTTTTCTCCTTGCCTGCAAGCAAGATGGACACGAATTGATGTTCTTTGAGTTCATCCACATTGCTTTATTATTAGATTCACTGGATGCTGTTTTTGCATTTGTAAATTGAGATACTTTATGAGATGCTGTTCACTGGCAACTAGTTTCTTAGGTTTCTATGCTGTCATGTTGTATCAGATGTCTGCAACTGCAGTTGGCTGTTGGTTTTTCTCTATGGGGTTGTTGCTCTTGTCATCGTCATCTATTGTGATTTTGATTTCCTTGATCATAGTCTTACTGTCATTTCATATTCTATCTTTTCTGCAATCAACTATTAGAGGGAGAGGAGGGGGGGGGGGGGAGGAGAACACTTCAAGAGAGTGACTATTTTGAAAAACAGAAATATTTGCATAGTATCTAGTACTAATATCAGTTTCTCATCATGCTGGGCACAACAAGAATTGGGCCCTCACAAATCTCGATTATACTAGGGAAGTTGAAGATCTACATCTCAGCTTTAACAAAATCTAAAGCAAAGCAAAGTACCTCGATTGCGGTGATTTAAGAGATTGAGAAAGCGTGTACATAAGTTGAGTCCAGCATTCTTCAGCGTCCTATGATTTATTGGGACAAGCATGCCAAACTCAAATTGGGAAAAGAACATCTTGCAACAAGCAAGTTACTCACTACAAATATCAAATACCTGTTGCATAAAAACACCATTATGCTGCTGACCAAACTGTGGATACTTCTTACGCAATACCTGCCCAAAATTATGAGCCCAGTTATACACGAGAACATATCATTAGACTGTACTGGGACGTGTTAATTTTGGTAAGCCAATAGATTTGCAACATGTTAAGGCACCACTGCATAGCAAATCCCTGAAATGAACAGATCTTATATGAATAAAATGACCATTCTAGCAAGAATACAATAGTGTACTTCCAATCTTCCATGAGTCCCTCTCTTGGATTAGTGTATAAGATACAAAGAGAAGAACATGAATTGCATAAACGAAGCACATCACACAAATGTGAAAATTTCCAGTAATAGTAGCAAGTAGAAACCCTTCCATCCGTTGCTGATATTACAAAATGTTGTATGAGAAAATTAAAGCACGAATCAAGATTGCTCTGTTCATCAGGATGGTCTATTTGTAACCTCATAGCCAACACATCAACTCACTCATCAGCCATTTTAGAATCTGAACAGGAGAGACATCAATTTTCCTTGTAGGATGTTTAATTTCATTCTGTATATGAAAGTTCCCCAAATCAACATTCTAGGAATCCATTTACAACAGAAGTTACCCAAATCTTCTAAAGCAAATAGGTAGATTGATAAGAAGAGGCACGATTATACTGCAGCTTTCTACTCTCATTATCTCGGTCTTCAGCTGGGGGAGAAGTGGACAGACTGTTGAAGGCACTCTAGATCTGATTATTGAGAGTCTGAAGAAGCTAATGTCGTGGGAGAGAGGCAGTCCCATCTCTTGATTGCATGTAACAGGCTTTAGGGAACCTCCTCACCTACTATTTGTCCATGTTCTATTGTCCGGTTAGCATGACTAACAACTGGAAGGATGCAGAGGAACTTCTTATGAAATGGAAGGTCGAATAAGAAAGTTGCATTGGTTAGCTGGGACAGGCTATGAAAATCCGGGAAGCGGGAAAGCTTTTATCTAAAAGTGATTATGGAGTTTTAGCTAAGAAGATGAAAACCTATAAAGAGTTGTGATTGCAGGAAATAGATGGAGGTCGTTTAGCATGATAAACTCCAATCGAATGGAGTGGGAAGGACATCTTCAAAGTATCTTCTTTCTTTTCTTTTCTTTTCCTTTTTTTTTTTTTTTTAGTGGAAGCAGATTTTTTTTTTATAGATAACTTTCCTAGAACTTATCAGATAAGGAGGCTCGTGTCAGGAACTCCTATTGTGAAGGAAGGTCGTCTGCTGTGTTCATGTCTTCAAAAATGTGGAGTTCACAGACAGTCCTATGGAAAGAGTACATGATTCTTAAGTGCTTCATTAGAAGGATAAAATGTCACAGAGTACTGCTCAGTTGAGTTTTTTCTCAGCCAAGAACCTAGTTGTGAACCATGCAGAAGCTAACTTCCAAGTCATCATCCTCTCAGGTCCACACCCTCATGTGAGAAGGTTGCAGTTTTACCTTTGCTAAACCCGTGCGGCACTTGTACACGACTCCTTTTGCTAGGCACAAGTCAGCCTTCCACCCCCACTCTCACTTACTAGGGCTAGACTCACTCATCCACTAAAGCAATGAGAGAAACTCAAGAAGAGACTAACTCAAAGAGAACCTGTCATTCCTCAGTTGAGTAATCTACAATGAGCTTGTCTGAGTTACAAGGGAGGAGCTTTACCCTATTTATACTTGCCCTCCTCCATCCACCTTCTTAATGGATGGCTGAGATTAATACTTATGTCAATCACCTAATGGTTAAGGACTATTTTAAACTCTCTTTAGAAGTTTCTACATATATATCTAGGTTTGCTTCTTTCTAGATATTTACAAGGAAACTTCCAAAAACCAAGCCTTCTAGAATCAAGCCTTGATCCATAGACCTTCAACAACGGGCTTAAGTCCCTTAGGTCAACTCCATAAGCTAAGCAAGCCTCCCTTGGAGTTTGCAGGCCTTGGTCACAGGTCTCGCAACACATGTCCATGACATTCTCCCCCACCTAATAATGTCAGCGCCCTAGTTGACACATCTCTATCGGTGTCCCAAACTTCCACCTTTGGCGCATCCCATGTTGCCTTGTGATGCTTAAGAGATGCCTCTCCTCATTTCTCCCCTTGCACAATGGCATCCAGCCGCGCTTGTGCTTCACGGGGAGCTTCTTTATCCTCTTAAATGTATGGGCATCCTTGCCCCCATGTGCAGCCTTGCACAATTGTGAGTTGTTACGCCCTTTACACCCGTAAGCCACTACCCTTTGCTGTTGTGCCTCCTACACATCGGTGTGGTAACTATAAGCCATCATGCTTCTTGCACTTCTCTGCTTAGTCTTATTCCTCTTGGAGTTCCCTTGTTGTGGCATACTCCTCATTGTGCCATCAGTGGTAGTAACACCATTGTTGACCACCGATTCCTCCTAAGGTTCTTCAGACCTTAACAATTCCATGGCACTTAGGCATGGTAAGCCTAGCTGTGCCGTCTCCACATTCGTTGTTCCCTTTTTAGTTTCAAACCCTCTAACCCAACCACTTCCTCATGTGGACTAGTCATGTCGCCTTTCCACAGACTCAAAGCAATCATACATGCACCCCTCTCTATCCATGGTCTCAACATCCATAGCCTCAAACACATCAATCGTACTTCGCATGTCATCTTTGAGGCTTTTCAAGGCATCGATGAATGCACTTGATTTGTTCAAACAATCAGACAGAATTTGTTCAAACTTACCGAACCAAGCATCCAAAGTAGAAAGTCGAGTGTCCAAAGCCAACTTCCATGACGAGTCTCTAAACTTCTCCCACCTCAACTTCTGTTGAACCTCCATTGGCATGTTGGTCACTCCTGACTCACTTGGCGTGATGTTGCCATGAGCTTTCCCCAATACTCGATAAGCAACGCCTAATTCAACCTGCTCTGATACTAGCTGTTGGTATCAACCTGGCTCTAATACCCACTATCACGAGGTTGTAGTTTCACCTTTGCTAAACCCATGTTGCACTTGAGCGCAATTCATTTTGCTAGGCACAAGTAAGCCTTTCACCCCCACTCTCACTTGCTAGGACTACAGTCACTCGCCCACTAAAGCAATGAGAAGAACTCAAGAAGAGACCAACTCAAAGAGAACCTATTATTCCTCAGTTGAGTAATCTACAATGAGCTTGTCTAAGTTACAAGTGAGGAGCTTTACCCTATTTATACTTGCCCTCCTCCATACGTCAACCATCTAATGGTTGAGGACTATGCAAAAACTCTCTCTAGAACTTTCTACATAAATATCTAAGTTTCCCTCTTTCTAAATATTTACAAGGAAACTTCAAAAAATCAGGCCTTCTAAAATCAGGCCTTGATTCATAGACCTTCAACAACGGGCCCAAGTCCCTTAGGTCAACTCCATGCGCAAAGCAGGCCTCCCTTGGAGTCTGCAGGCCTTGGTCAAGGGTCTTGCAACGCATGTCCATGACACTCAGCTCTCTCAGTGCCACCTAGTGGATACCTCGATAAGATTCTCAACATTGACCAAGTAATCCACCATAATTGCCCAATGGTTAATAACTGATCCATGTGTTATGGAAGCAGAATCAGGGTATTGTGTCCTACTTCATACTCACTGGCCCCAGAGATCTAGAACTTAAGTCTTCTCCCTGTTTAATTTTCTTCAATGATAACAACATCTATTGATTTAATTTTAGAATATCAGGGAACCTCATAGAGCTAAAACACTATTATGATCTTAGGTTTCTTGCTTTATTTGGTCTTCATGATAGGAGAGAAACAGGTGAAGTTCAAGGCTTCGTTTAAGCCAATTAAAGTGATCCTATTTCCAGCTTTCAGCTGACTCATCAGTGATTGGCTGTATCCAAAGAGTTCAAAGAGGTTCCTAACTTGAAGATCAGAAGCGAGTAGAGTTACTGTAAGACCAATTTCATTAGGAGTCATTGAGGATCAATTTTGAAGGCTCCAGATATGGTAATCCAGGCTAGGACTGGCATTGTTGAAACTATTAGAGATCATGAGGGAGTTGCAAGTCCCACTTGTTCCAATAAACTGAATTGCATTCGCCTCAGACTCAAACTCGTATTGCACATTCAGGATATCTCCTAGCCATGAAACGGGGCTCCAAAATGTTTCTTTCTAGCATGTATACAGAGATCAAAAGTATAATAACTAAGTTTGAGCTAGCTCGAGAAGGGATTTGAAGGGAGCCTGTTCATTTATAGGACTATTATTCTTTTCCTACTCGAGTATAATATTCTTGTCTCTTTCTTCTTTTACCATCCTTTTCACATGACCACCTCTATTACCAAGCAGGCTCGTTCAACTCTTCAAGTTTTCATCAAATTTGAATGAAATAAATCAAGAAAATATGAAGGCATACCTGTGAGCTTCAATTCCTAGAAAACCTCTGAAATTTTCTCCCTGGTTCTTCATAACCCCTAAGAACATACATGACCTTTGTCATGCCAAGGTTTCACATCATGCCAGCACCAAAGTGACCAAAGTGATATCAGTAGCTAACCAGCTAAGACTCTTATCCCTGAGCAGCCAGCTGGTAAAGACAATATTTCAACTTCTGTGGCATCATAAGCAAGAAACATCAAAGCTAATCTTTCTACAACGGAAGTTACAAGATCAACTAGTTAGAGGCTTTAGTGGGAGAAATGAGATGCATGAAGTCATGGTGAACTTCTCAAGAACCTCGACAAAGAAACAAAAGTAGCCAATCCAGATTAATTGGAAATTTGGAACCTAAAATTACATCAATGAAGGAAGGATAGGTTAAGATTCTCGGAGAGGAAATCTAGAAGCCTTTTACATAAACATATATAAGAACAAAGAACTTTCATAATTATGGTTTGTTCATAGTGTGTATCAGAGAGAATTGAATTTTCTTAAAGGGGATCATGCAAGAGTGCTAAATGAATTCATGAGAGAAGACGTATCAAAAAGAAGCAAAATCAACAATCTATTACCTCACTATCTAAAGAAGAAGATGCAATTAAATTAGCAGGTTCAAATACCAAAGGAGATCTCATCCTAAAAGACTTCAAAAACAGATTAATTCTGCCCTTTCCAGGGAGCATTTTGCAGACGTTGTAGAATCTTTGATGCTCATATCCAATGAATACATTGTTTCCAAAAATAGAAGTGACATATTCACCCAAAGTTTTTATTCATTAGCTACTTTCTAAATGGTAAGGTAGCTAAAATGGACAGCGAAACCTTGGACCATTCATTTTACAACTCAAGAAAACAGAGGCCAATATCATCCAATGGATGAAAATTTCAAAGCATGGAACATCAAGGGCAACATTGTGAATGATTCAGACCTTGAGAAATATGGGCCCACCTAGAGTTATAGACATCCATTGCATCAGTTCGGGGGTAATGAATCAAAACTGAGAGGCGAATATATGACTTTCTTTCCAGGAATTGCAATAACAAATGAAGAGCATTAGCCCAATGGAAATAGAGAGTTCTTATTGTAATGTGGAATAGAACTTCCTCAATTATGCTACGATTACAACAGAAAAGATGAAAACTTTCATGGATTTCAATGACAGATTTGTCTATTCATGTTACTACTAGCCCAGTGTGTTAAGATTAGACAACGAATCAGACTGTCCATCCTTCATTTTGGTGATTGACAAAAGTAACCTTATCCTAGGATGCAAAGGAGGGGACTAAACAAGGCCTCACAACAAGTGTTTTGCAGACTGATACAGTTACATACAAGGTGTGTACCAGAAAAAGAAACAAACCAGTAACTGCATTGACAGGTCAGCAACAGAATATATGAAGAAGATCATTCCATACACATGGCAGGTTCTGATTAGCTTGCTCAACAGGCAGACAGTTAGAAGGTTACAGAGGAGATTGTAATAAAATCAAGAGGAGAGAAAGGAGAGGGGCGTTCTTTTCGTTCTGCTAGTAACTGGAGGCTACAGCTCCCTCGAAGAGCTATTTGAATGTTCGTCCTTGTTTCTTTTTTTCTTTTATCTCTTCCCTTAAGTTTCCTAGTGTAAACTGATCTCCAGTGCTACTAAAGGAAATATATCTTGCTATTGGGTTTCAGATTCTCTTGTTCCATTAAAATTACTCTCTCATTCAAGAGATTGCATCAATTTGGTATCAGAGCCTCCCCTCCTGGGCATGGTCAGTACACGAATGGAAGGGAGATTAGAAGCCTTAGAGCAAAAATTCGAAAATTTTTCAGCCGATGTTCAATCTACTAAGGATTACCTACTGGAGATGGGGGAGATGATGAAGATAAGAGAGGCTGACAAAGGAAAACAGCACCCTAGCTTGGACCCTTCTGAGCAAACACCTGCTGGTGGGATCTCCAGCACAGGTCATCTCAGCAACTTGAATGATGATCATCCCACCTTAAGTGGGAACATGCAAAGGGTGGAATCCAGAGGTCGGAAGCTAGAATTGCCCCTTTTCTATGGGGAAGATCCCTATGGGTGGGTATTCAAGATGGATCGGAACCTGCAGGCAACTGATGTGCTGGATGAAGAGAAAATCACAGCTGCAATAGTCTGCCTGGAGGGAAGTGCCCTGGTATGGTATTAGTGGATTGAAACCTGGGCACCGATCGAAAAGTGGTCGGAGTTTAAAATGGCGGTCATCCAATGCTTCAAGCCCTCATAGCAGGGAAACCCATATGAGACGTTGATGGATCTTCACCAGCACGGGTCGGTGACGGAATACAGGGAAAGATTCAAGATGATCACTGCGCTCATGATCGGAGCTTCCACCGAGTTACTGATCGGGGCTTTCGTTCAGGGGTTACAGGAAGAAATCCAAGTAGAGGTACGACTGGATCAATCGACGACCCTCACGACGACAATGGAGTAGGCGCACCGTATCGAGGAGCGTAACTGGGTACTAAACAGAGCCTGCGAGAATAAGTTTAGACCCAAGGGAGGTGGGCTGGGCCGTCCCCCTGGTCCAATGGATGTTCCCTATTCACGGGTGTCCATGAGTGACTTACTCACAAAACACCATGTCGAACGACCCACTGAGACTGGAGCCGTGAGTCAGGACGAGCACCGCATGCAATCCGACAGGAGAGGGAGACAATCTAATTCTCCGGCCATCTAGAAGAGAGATCCGGGAGTTCGGCGATTGACAAAGGAGGAGATATGGGTTAAACTTGAGAAAGGGTTGCGTTTCACTTGCGACAAGAAACTCCATCTTGGGCACGGTTGTCGAAATCGCACCCTGCAAGTCTTCATGTTATCCACGAAGGAAGAAGCTCCGACCGACAATGACCCAGCGGAGAAATAGACGAATGACACTACTATCGCAGATAATTCCATCGAACTCTCCTTCAGTTCACTACTAGGTGTGAACCCTACCAAAGCAATGAAATTGAAGGGATTCCTGGGTAAGCGAGAGGTGTTAATTCTGATCGATTTTGGGGCGACCCATAACTTTATTTCCAATGATCTGATCGAAGAACTACATCTGGAAGTCACCCCCACTGCTGTTCAAGTAGGGGACGGCCACATTATCCATAGCTAAGGGCTTTGCAAGAACATTGTTCTAGATCTCCAAGGCATCACCCTCATCCAAAAAAAATTTCCTTTTGATCTCGTCAATGCAGATGCGATTTTGGGTATTGCCTGGTTAGAGTCCCTTGGTGATGTGTGTTCAAATTGGAACCAACTCACCATGAAATTTCTATACGAGTGCACAGGTCTGTTTGCAAGGGGATCAGTCCTTAGTGAAATCCCTAATCCCACTCAAGCATATGATGAAAACTCTTCAAACAATAGACAGTGCCTTTTACTTGGAATTGTCCACTGCCAACAATTATCTCCAACCTTCTAACATGTCAGTTGCTCCAGAAATTCTGTCTTCATTACATAAATTCGCAGGCTCTTTGATGCTCAAATTGGGTTACTGCCACACTGGCAACAGGATCACTCCATCGTTATGAAGGAAGGAACCCAACCGCCCAACATACGCCCCTACAGATACCCTTCTTACCAGAAATCTGAGATTGAAAAAATCATTCAGGACTTGCTAACAGCCGACATCATTCAACCAAGTGTCAGCCCATTTTCCAATCCTGTTTTGCTAGTAAAGAAAAAAGATGGGAGTTGGCGAATGTGCGTTGATTACCTTGCGCTAAATCAAGCTACTGTACCAGATAAGTTTCCCATCCCAGCTGTTGATGAATTGTTGGATGAACTCGGCGGGGCTACAATTTTTTCAAACCTGGACCTAAAATCAAGGTATCACCAAATCAAAGTCCAAGAACAAGATATTTCTAAAACAGCTTTCCGAACGCATGAAGGACACTACGAATTCAAGGTAATGCCATTCAGGTTAACCAATGCTACTTCAACTTTCCAAGCACTTATGAACTCTATTTTCCGAATTCATCTACGCAAATTCATTTTGGTCTTCTTTGATTATATCTTAGTTTACTCATCAAATTTAACCAATCATGTGAAGCACTTGGAAATAACATTTCAAATTTTGGCTGACAATAAGCTGGTGCTCAATCGCAAGAAATGCTCCTTCAGACAGCCCCAACTCGCCTATTTAGGCCATATCATCTCGTCTCAAGGGGTAGTTGTGGACCCATCGAAAATTAAACATATGTTACGTTGGCCCATTCCTCATAGTGTCAAGGACTTGCGCAGCTTCCTGGGTTAAACGACTATTACTGTAGGTTCGTGAAGGGATATGGAATCATTGCTAATCCCCTCACGCAATTACTCAAAAAAGACTCTTTGTGATGGAATGATCAAACCACAGAAGCATTCAACGCGTTAAAAACAGCCATGACTTCTGCTCCAGTTCTCGCATTACCAGATTTTACAAAAACTTTTGTCCTTGAAACTGATGCATCAGGTACAGGGATTGGTGCTGTTATGATGCAGGAAGGCCGACCTATAGCATTCCTCAGTCAAGGTTTGTCAACACAGGCATAACTAAAGTCAGTATATAAGAGAGAACTCATGGCAATTGTTTTTGCTGTACAAAAATGGAGGCACTACTTAATGGGGAGACACTTCATCATCCGAACAGACCAAAAGAGCTTAAAATTCCTCATGCAACAACGTTTACTAGAGGAAACTAGGAGAAGTGGGTGACGAAACTGATCAGCTATGATTTTGAAATCCAATATAAACCCAGTAATGAAAACTGTGTAGCTGATGCACTATGCCACACCCCTCCACCTTTGCAATTCCTTTGAATCTCTATTAACAAGTTCGTGGGCTGGGATGAGTTAGATCAAGAAGTTCAGCAAGACCCGACACTGCGCACCCTTATACATGACCTAATGATTGACCCCAACAACCCCCCGAGCAACCAGCTGAAGCGTGGTTGTCTCACCTACAAGGGCAGACTGGTTCTGCCTAAGAATTCTAAGTTGATTCCCAAATTCTTACATGAGTTTCACTCCACTCCAAGTGGGAGACATTCAGGTTTTTTTCAAACTTACAAGCGGATTTCTGCGTTACTGTTTTGGGAAGGGTTGCCTAAGGGTGTCAAAGCATTCGTCGCAGCTTGTTACTTGTCAGCAAAACAAATATTCAGCATTGTCTCCAGCAGGTATATTGCAACCACTCCCAATTCCTCAACAAGTTTGGGAGGACATTTCCATAGACTTTATTGGCAGGCTGCCCAAAGCACACGGCTTTGATACTGTTTTGGTAGTGGTCGATAGGCTTACAAAGTTCTCTCACTTCATTCCCTTATGTCATCCTTTGTCAGCTAAGGCTGTAGCGATACTGTTCATCAAGGAGAGAGTACGTCTTTATGGTTTCCCTCATTCAATTGTCTCCGATCGAGATAGGATTTTCATCAGCAACTTTTGGACCAAACTGTTTAAACAAGCTGGAACTGTCCTAAAGATGAGTTCTGCATACCACCCTCAAACCAATGGGCAGACAGAGGTGATAAGCAGGTGGTTGGAAACTTACTTACGTTACTTCGTTATGGGCAAACCCAAATCTTGGCCTCAGTGGATAGCATGGGCCGAATACCGGTTTAACACAACCTTCCAAGGCGCAGCAAGAATGACACGCTTTCGTGCACTATATGGCAGAAACCCCCCTGTCTTACTCCGTTTCATAAAAGAACCCTCCACTGCCGAAGATATTAACCTCCTTATCCAAAATAGGAATTCAGTACTACAAGAGCTCAAGGACAATCTATGCAAAGCGCAACCACGAATGAAGAAATACACCAATTCCAAGCAACGTGAGCTGATACTACAACCAGGTGAACTAGTTTTCCTCAAGGTTCAACCATATCGCTGAAAATCTTTAGCCCATAAACTCAATGAGAAACTCAGCCCCCATTTTTATGGTCCTTATAAAATACTTGAACAAATCGGCCCTGCTGCGTACCTCTTGCAATTAACTCCCTCTACTAAAATCCACCTTGTTTTCCATGTATCCCAACTCAAACATGCAGCGCAAACATCTGCTCTCTGTCAAGACATACCACCTTTTCTTCCGATGCACTGGAACTTCAGGTGGAACAAGAAACAGTGACGCAAGTACATAGATCAACCAATGGGACTTTGGAAGTTTTGATTAAATGGCAACACTTACCAGATTTTGAAAATACTTGGGAGGAAGCAACTATCATCAGTTCTCAGTTTCCAGACTCTCACCTCGAGGACAAGATGAAATTGTTGGGGGGGTATTGATCCAGTTACATACAAGGTGTGTACCAGAAAAAGAAACAAACCAGTAACTGCATTGACAGGTCAGCAACAGAATATATGAAGAAGATCATTCCATACACAGGGCAGGTTCTGATTAGCTTGCTCAACAGGCAGACAGTTAGAAGGTTACAGAGGAGATTGTAATAAAATCAAGAGGAGAGAAAGGAGGGGGTTCCTTTCGCTCGGCTAGTAACTGGAGGCTACAGCTCCCTAGAAGAGCTGTTTGAATGTTCTTCCTTTTTGTAAACTGATCTCCAGACCTACTAAAGGAAATATATACTCTCTCATTCAAGAGATTGCATCACAGAATCATTCCTCTAACATCCCCTCCATGAATAACTTGCTAGTTTCTGTTGGGTTGCAGAGATGAAATAAGAACTTTTTGAGCCATATTTTAATCCAGTTTTCTCAAACTTGTATAGGGCAGCTGCCATAAAGATGCAAATCTTAAAGCTTTCTATTTTAAAGAAGGAACAGGGTGGACTGGAAGTAGTTATTTACAAGGACTTTAACACAGGGAGTATGACGGTACAGAGCTGTCTTAAGCTTGATGAAGGGGCTAGCATATCAGATTCTCAGGGATGCTTTTCAATAAAATTTCATTTTCATTCCTTTTTAGCAATGGAATTGTGCAAAATGTGTAACACATGTGAGACATAGCTATCATTTTCCTACATTTACGACTTAATTACAAGTTAGGGTAGATTTCCTTAAATATTATATCTTAATTCAGGACTAAATTGAGGAAAATCACAGCAAGCAATGACAGCTATTTCTGACATGCTTTACACATTTTCCACAGGAATAATTGGTAACTATTTATACTTGTGACAGGTACTATCAACCTCTAGAAAAATGTGGAGGTGTTTCATTGGACAGTGAAGGAGCCAAACTCCCATAATATGCTCAAGAGAAAGGAATTATATCTTGTGACATGAAACATTCTATGTTGAGGAGGAAAATTTGGAATAATTTCCTTGCACCAATTCATGCACAAAATAAGGGCAATATCCCAGTGTTTTGGTTGCATAGGTGTTTCCAGATTAGGTAGCCAATAGTTTCTCTTAAGTTTGTCACAAGAGGTCTGTCATTCTCAGTCCCAGAGCTGCTTGTAACTG
Organism: Warburgia ugandensis; assembly: GCA_035236585.1. Taxonomy (NCBI): domain Eukaryota; kingdom Viridiplantae; phylum Streptophyta; class Magnoliopsida; order Canellales; family Canellaceae; genus Warburgia; species Warburgia ugandensis. Next base: position 14,487,129 of record CP141133.1, read on the forward strand.
AGAAACATTTCACCTGCATTTACCAATACCACCATGTACATAGAATTTCCACCATTTTTTCACAAGATTAATGATTACTGAAAGTGCACTACCAAACTAATGTACCACCAAACAAGATTAACTAAGATATGTTTCAAAACAGGAATGATTAACATTCCTTAAATGTCCTACGTCCATTCCATGAGTATCATACCTTGAACCTGCAGCAGAACTGATCATACCACTCAGATAACAACGAGATAAACTTACTTTTCAAGTCTGTCAGGATTTATCATCTCTATGTTCTTCTTTTTACTTGTAAGATGAGTATCATACCCTAAACCTGTAGCAGAACTGATCACACCACTCAGATAACAACAAGATAAGCTTACACTACATGTCCGTCAGGAGTCACTCTACTTAATCACTCCCAAAATGTTGAAGGTTAGCCTTACTTGTTAAAAAGAGAAGCTTATAGCTATAAGTTTTTACTTCGTTTCTCGAAATACAAAATTCTTTCTTACAAAGTCACTTTCACAAGAGAGAGAGAGAGAGAGAGAGAGAGAGAGAGAGAGAGAGAGAGAGAGAGAGAGACTCATAGAGTATACATGTCAATCCAAACTCAGCCACTCCAACTAAGAATTACAGGCAAAGTTCATGACCACGTTCAAGTTTTAAGCGTTGACCATGAGTAGCATACAAATTTGAACAAATAAAATTTTATCAGTTAATTTTAGGACCTCAAAAATTGGTGCATAAATCCGGTTAGTGAAATAAGGGCGGCATGACAAAAAGGAATGGAACAAGGAGAACTTACCATCCAAAAATGCATAGGAGCAACAGGCTTGATGTTTCGATCAAGCTCACTAAATAAATCTCGCGTGGCAGCAGTCAAAAGATGAGAGGATTGATCTAATTCACTGCTCCTTCCAGAATAACTTATTCGGGGAAAATAGCAACAGAAATTAGGAATAGAATACACAGAATAGTTGTGAAAGACAATTGAAACAGTATTATCATAATCTATATGAATATCACATAATACCATGCTCTAAAGATGAATAAACTCACTTTAACAAGGCTGACTTCAACTCTGGAACAGAGTGCAGGCATTGTATTGTAGAATTCATGTAGCAGGTATTTCCCAGATTAAATAGACCAGCCGTGTGACCCTTGCAATAGAAAGCAGCAGTCGTGAGATCAGAGCATAAAGCTCAAGCACCAATTAAACCTCAATAACCTTGGTTGACATGCTGCAGGTTCTTATAAGATGCAATATAATATCACAATTTTCATCATGAAAAGAAGATGCTTTATATACAGTACAAAAATAAAATACTCACAAGCAATTTGGTTCAGAGTTAGTAGGTCACCCATTTACATTTGCATGAGGAGAGCTGGTTTTTCCACTCCTCATTCTGTTCTACAGCATCTTACAAAGCATGACCAAGATATTGACCAAAGGGATAGCCAACAATAGTTCTCATTCAAGCATTTGGATACCAGAAGTCCAAAGCAGACAATCTCAAACTTCAATGGTCCTGTTGGATCAGTAGTGAATTGAACATTGAACATCCATGATTGTGATTGTTAGAGGTGGTGGAATAAGAAAGAAGACTACTGAGAAACAGCCTTCTAGCATAGTGGCACAAGAAGGGCCTCTCTTGTGGTACCTAATATCTGAAAATATTATTGTTCTCACTAACAAGAAGGTAGAAATCAGGACATAGCTAGAGAAGGTAAAGGCTGCACCAGAAAAGATGATGAAACGAAGGTGTTTCGGTGATGTAGGAGCATCTCATGCATCCATTAACATGCACAAAAATTATAAAATAAGGAAGAAGAAAGCAAAGTTTAAGTTTAAGTGGAATAGAGTATTACAATGTTTTCTTTTTCTTTAAAGTATGAGTTGTCTAGGTGCACACCCTGTTTAAGTGTTTATTCATATTTTAAGTTGTTTCAAGTTGTCTTTAGGTAATAAGCAGGGTTAAGTAGTTTTCTAAATTAAGTAAAGGGTATAATGGTCTTTGGTCGTAACTTGAGGGATAAGAAAAGTGACGCCCCCTTGTGTCTGTAAATGGATTAGAACTTTCTTTTGTATAGTTCGAATTAGTGGTTTAAGTGGTGAGCAAAGATTTAAAACTTTAGGACTAAATGAAGCCATGTCACTTAATAGAGGGGAATGAAGGAACAAGATTCATGTGGCCAACCCCTATCGAGATAATGTCTTGATGATGATGATAAAGTTTTAACTTGTGTATTCCATTATGTTAAGGTTTCAAGGCACCCTCTTGCCATGAGTTGAGGGTGCCTCTTCTTTAAAAACAAGTTGAAAAGGCGACCAAATTTGTTCAAGAGTGTGGAAAAAATTGGGCACAATACAGAAGCTCCACAGTCTCAAATTAGTTGACAAACGGCAAGAGTAGCGCCCTGATCAATTTCTTGGTGAACTATTCAACTGAGACAATTTTTCTAAAATCAATTGATGAATTTGAGTATGTAAAAAGCTCAGACTTGATTGTAAAGATATTGGATGAAGTTATAAATGGCGTCAAATAGGAAAATGTTGCCAAGGTAATCCCTCATCTCAATCTCAGTTGCACTTTTGTTAAGAATTTTAATAGTTACTCTTGAATTTCATTGCCTATTATAGGTCATCATGGACAATTTATCAAATTATGCAGCTGCAAGGAGATATTTAAAAATAAGAAACATTTATTTTGGACACCTTGTGTAGCACATTGCATCAATTTGATGCTGAAGGACATTAGATAATTATCGAAGGTAAAGCATACAATTAGAGAAGCAAAGCAAAGATTGTTTTCATATACAGTCATACCCATGACCTGCAGTCACCTGCTTCCTAAGCTTAGAGAGTATTCACAATGTGAGGGTGGAGTTGAGGAAGAAGTTCCATTATCATGCAGAGCTATGCGCAAGTCAATCAAAGAGCTCAAAACATTGTCAACCGTAACAGCTTCTAGAACAACATCACATTTTGTTCGAAGATAATGGCACTGCTCATGAAGGTGTTAAGGCTGGTAGATACTAAAGAGAAGCCTGCAATTGGCTATATTTATGAGATTATGACATGAGCCAAGGAAAAGATTAAAGCAAATTTTAAAGAGAACGAGCGACAGGCCACCCATATCTGTAATGTTGTAGACATTAGATGGATGAATCAGCCTGTCAACCCTTGCATGCAACTAATTATTCCCTTACACTTGCATTTCTGCTACAATTGGCAAGAAGATCTTGAGGCCGATAGATTTATCAAACAAGGCCTACTTGATATCACCAATACCCTATCTACAAATCAAGAGGACACAAGTAAGGTGATTGGCGAGATAGGCCCATACAAACGTGCAGCGGGCCTGTTCATTAATAACTTGGCCAAATTGAAGAGAAAGACCATGGCCCCATGTAAGTCAATTTTCAAATCTTTTTTCTTGAGTGTTAGGTTCCTCAATTTTTGTTTTTTATTTCCTAAGTGTTACATGTTATTTAACTTTTGTAAGCAAGTGGTGGGTCGTTTTTGGGGCTAAATGCCCAATTACTCAGAAACTTGCCATAAAACCCTCTCCCATGCCAGCAGTGCATGTCCTTGCGAGTAGAGCTGGAGTGTCTTTGAGAATATAAGCCTTTATTAATTTGTAGATAAATCTAATCAGCCAGTATCCATTACTTATAACTTAACATTTTGTTTCATCTCCACACAAAGAAAAGAAATAGATTGCAAGCAAAAATATTAAGCAATATTGCATACATTTAATATAATCAATGTCTCAACCATTGACATAAGAGTCGTTTAAGATTGCACACATATACAAATCTTATTGTCTTAGGAAAAGTCAATGAGAGTACTGAGTGGATCATTCAAGCAGATGCTAAGGATGACCTTGTCTGTCCAGAAGATAAACTCACATGGGGCAACATTGAGCATACTATTGAACCAGTTCATGTGTTGCTCCCCCTACTAAATAGTACTAGAGGCAAAGTAAAGAGTATGAACATGAGCCAGAGGAACATGTCTCAAGTAGTTGCAAAACTAGATGAGGAAATTAGTTCTGAGGAGGCATGAAGGAGGAGTTGCAAGGTGTTGGTCCTGCTGAACATGTTGATGAGGAAAATGGTAGCTCAAGGATGATTGAAATGAAGTGAAGTCTAGTAGTCTTAAACTCTTAAATTAAACTAAAAAGTCTAAAATAGTTGTTCAAGGTCATATGTTCATAATTATGGCTTTCTGAACTCACAGTTTTTTGTTTTGTAACTTCCATTTCATCATAAATGTTATTTGACTTGACTTTGCTTGTATATTATTTTGTTCATAACAATTAGCATGTTTGGGTAATATTTCAGCAAGAAATAATATTTCAATATTTTTCTTACTTTAAAAAAAATGGAATTTTTTGGAATTATTATTATTTATATTTTTAAATATTTATTTTTGCGCCCATGATTTGAGCGTGTACCTAAGCCCTCCTGGAACCAGGCACACCACCTTGTGCCTAGTAGCGACTTGCGTCCCTAGCTACATAGTTTAGAAGTTGTTTACTAACATAGAAGTTTCCTAGTTTAGATTAGAGTCTTTTTGAAATTGGCAAATTGCTTTAAGTTTCCTATTGCAACTAAAAGTCTTTTATGAAGTCACTTGTTGCTCAAGTCTTATGTTTTGGGAAGTTTACATAATGTAATTGAGTTTTGAAGCATACGTGTGATTCATATTGGATAATTGAGTTGTTTTCCTTCTTTTCTGTTCTATTATTTCCTTTCTAGTTTGCTCTGTAAACAACAATTGGACAAACTAATGGGTTTCATATAATCTTTGGGTGATTTTCTATTGTTGATGGACACCCTTTTATCTCTATGTTCTTCACTAGATTTTAGAGTTACCCTACATCATGTGGTATCAAAACCCAATGCCCCTCAAAAGGGCATCCAATCCTATTTTCCATGACAAAGTCATTAGCTTTCAACGTAATATTGAGCAATTCTAGCATCAACTAGTTCAACAAGTGGGTGCTACTATCAAACAAAATTTTGAAGAATTAAATGAGAATTGGAAGCAGTGTGCAGAGGAGCTAAAAAGAGAGCTCAAATAAAATTTTGTGGTTCATCCCAACACATACCTTATGGAGCCTCGAGGCCTTAATGATAAGGGGCAGCCCTGGTGCACGAAGCTCCCACATATGCAGGGTCCGAAGAAGGGGCGGACCACAAGGGTCAATAGTACGCAGCCTTACCTTGCATTTTGCAAGAGGCTGTTCTATTTCCACGCCTTAAACCTGTGACCTCAAGGTCACATGGCAACAACTTTATCATTGTGCCAAGGCTCCCCTTCCATAGAGACATTCAAGCTATTGACAAGAAAAGCCGTGAATTGGTGCATGCCATTGAAGTTGTGGAGTAAGTTAATACAAAGAATCAGTTTCATCCTCCAAAACATCCAATCAAGTGCATAAATCAAGCACCACAAGCCAAAAAAGAGGAAGATGATTAACATTTTTATGACCTTACTTTTGAAGTTGGTCATGACATGAGGTTGTATCTTCTAAAAGAAAGGCAGCCAACAAGAAAATATTACGTACTAAAACACAATAAGAGTGGTCCTTACGAGATCGTTGACCAAGTCAACAAAAATTCATACAAAATGAAACAAGAACCAGATTTGGGCATCAATGCATGCAAAAACAAGTGGCCACCAGATTTGAACATTAATACTGCACACGGAGTGGAGTTGTAATATCCTTAATTTTTAAGATAAAAATAGGAAATTATTAAATAAATTAAAATAAAAATTTATGGATGAAATTATTTCCTGAAAACATAATAATTAGAAAGTGCTCGTCGATACGAATCCAACGCCACCAAGAACGCGAGAAACGGAGCTCAAACGAGGGAGTTATGAGCCGTCAAAGTTGTAAGGGCAAAATGGTCTTTTGACAGAAACGTGTTACACAGGGGTTCAAATTGATAACTAAGCACCCCCTGTCACACACGTCTCTGATCCGGCGAAATCGCCTGAGAGACGTGGGAAGAGACGTGTGGGAAGAGTTTCTCTTCCCAAGACTCTAAAACCCTATATCTATGCTCCTCTAGGAGCCAAAACGCCCCACTTTGAGCGGTTTCCATGCATGCTACGCAAAACCCAAGATCTGTAAAAACTTGAATTTTCCTACGAGTGGAGCCCGGCAACACGAGCAACTCCGGCCAGTGCAAGGTAAGCCTCAAAACCTATGTTTTTCTCGTATTTATTAATTAGGAAATTAATTAGGAAAACGTTTAAAAAATTTTGGAAAAATCAGATTTTTAGGAACTTTGTGCACGCTTCTCGTTGGAGTGTGATTTCACGGATCAAACCTTGTCCGTATGAAAATCGCACCGTCCAACTAGTGCACAAGAGATCCAAGAGCATACCCTTTAAATTTGGGAGTGATCCAACGGTGGAATTGCCTTAAACTCCCAAAAACCGGTACTAGGAGGTTTTTAGGAACTTAGGAAAAATCGTTTAAAAACCATGGTTTTTGAGAAAATTAGTGCAAAAGGAGGGCATAAATGGATTCTAGAGAGAATTGAAGAAAATGGCGCAAAATCACGCAAAGCGGAGCTCTGGCTCCGCCGGAGGCGGCAGGAATCCGGTCGTCTTCTCCGGCGTCGTCCAGGCGTCGGCGCCTGCGCCCGGACGCTAAGACGCACTCGACGTGCCCGAGGGACGGCGTCACATGACGCCGCCGTCGCCGGCGCCGCGCGCGTGCGGAACGTGCGTGGTTGGCTGCCGCGGTGGGACCGGGACGCGGCGCGTCCCGGCGACCGCGCGTGCGTCACGGCAGCGAAGACGCGCGCGCGCGTCCCGTGCGGCGTCTGCGCCGCGACGCCCGTGCGTCTTCGTGCGCCCGTATACGTCGGTATAAACCGGCGGAGTGCGGGCGCCGCGGTTTAAACCACCTTATGGTGGTCGGCAGCCCCATTTTAGCTTATTTTTCACTAAAACTTGATTTTTGGGAGGTAGAGAGGTCCAAATCATGATCCGGAAAGAGGCGTTGTGGACCGTATTGACGACGGACCTAGTTTTAACTTAAAAACTTAGAAATGACCACTTTTTATTTAGAAAAATTTTAAAATAGTGATGTGACATGTACAAAAGTGCACTTGAATATACCAATTAAAGGGAGTTATTAGCAATTAGTGATCTCACACCGAGGTAGGTGACGACAACTAATGTTTTGCCTTGATTTTAAACCATGTTTAAACATAGCATCATGTGTGATTGTGTTTTAAATTGCGATTTTATTTACCATGGATTTCATGTGACATTGCGTGCGGGATGGTTATTCCAAATTGAATTCTTTTCTTGAATAAACTTATTTAAAATGCTTTTACAAGCATGATGTTAATTAGTTATGCTTAATTAGAGATTTATTTCTTATTATATATATAGAAAATGCATGGATTTACATGGAAATGAGTATAGAGGCTTAGTAAATTTGGTCCTTTTATAGGCTAACCCCGGGATGAGGGGCATGTCTTGGGGATTTCAAGCTATAAGTGCTCTTGAGTTTTAGCATATACATATGATTTCGGTGTTTTATATTTGATGACGGGTGCTCTGCCCGGGTGGGCGTCATGCTAGGAGGGATAGGGCTGGGCCACCCACCTTCCGAGATTATGATGTGATGAGTTTGTGATATGATAGACACTCGCCCATAGATGGCATTCGGTAGGGGTTTGGTAACATGGATAGTCCACACTCACGGCCTGAGCCTTTCCATGGGGACAGACGTTAAGTCTCCCGTTACGGTGTCGACGGGGAGCGGCGGTGGTTGATACCCATGGAGGGTTGCCACTGCAGCATGATGGCCCATATTCTTGTTATGTGTGCATGTATGATGAGCATGATTATGGATGGTATGCCTGGGTGTGACGACACTCAGAGGTTGACTATGTGTATTCCTGATCAGGGATGTTAGTGTGATGTGGTGGGACCCATTACCTTAGGGTGCCCTTATTCTGGATGTATGCTCCATTTTATTGATTCATGTCATGTTTTAACTTCGTGAATTTCATGTTTTAGCATATGGAATAGATTGGCATTTATTTGAACATGGCATTATGATATCACTATTTCCATAAATGTTAGACTTTTCATAAATGCTGTTCATTATTTCTTTCATTTATTACATTAATTGTCTATGTACTACAGACGATAGCTTCTTTGAGGCATTGCTTTGTTTTGCAATGCCTTAGATCTCGAGCGACACCAGGGAAAGGAAAAGCGGTTGATAAACCTCGAGAGCCGAAGACTAGTTTCCTATAGTTTTGGATAAGAATGTGTGAGTCATTAGAGTGGATTATCATTTGAATTTCATTATGGACTGCATACTTTATATTTGGATGTGATTTAGATCTTTGGACATATATTGGACATTTATATGGGATGTTATGATGGATAGACCCTGGGCCATATTATTACTGTCTTTTGGACGTTTATTTGACTTAAAATAAAGGCGCCTATTTATTTGACGTTGATTTATACGTGGATTATTTATTTATGTTTAAATTACATGTACGCCATTTTGTGAAAGGAAAATTAACACCCGGAGTTTTTGAGATAGGTTTAGTAAAATGTTAAATAAATCTTTTCTCATGGGATCCCAAATGCTCTTATTTAAAATGCCATTATTATAAAAAAAAAAAAAAAATTTGTCTTAAAAATCCGGGGTGTTACAGGAGTGTCTTTCACATTGGCAACACAAGGAGAAAGAATTACATCGAGAACGTGAGGATGAGTTCTTTTCGAGAGGGGGTGAATGATGCAATGCAATCATCCTTTTTTTTAACATTGTTCACGGGGGGTACTATTCATTCGTAGTACTGTTCACATAAACAGTGATTTTATTTATTTATTTATTTGTTTTTGGGTGGGGGGGAGTTACAATATGTTAGGAGTTCAAATAGTTTCTGTTTCTAGGTGGGTTTTCTACTTTAGGTTGGGTCTTTTAGAATTTGTTTCGATTGGAGCATTTTCGAAATTGACAAAATGCTTTTAAGTTTCTTATTACAACTTGAAGTCTTTTAGGGAGTTTCTTGTTGCTCAAGTCTTATGTTCTAAAGGAAATCAGTGAATGATATTGGATGATTGAGTTGTTGTTGTTTCTTTTTTCTTTTTTTTCTTCTCTACAAACCACAGTTGGACAAACTGGTGGTTTTCAGCTGGAAATCTTTGGGTGGGAGATTCTGTTGTTGATAAACACCCTTTTATCCCTTTCTTCTTCCACTGGATTATAAGGTTATCCTGTATCACTTCACCATCTTGAGTAGTCTGCTCTGGATTCCTAAAAGTGCATATCAAGATGGTTGCACAGCAACAGAACGAGGCTGAATTTGTTGCAATTGCTGTTCAATCCCTTCTAATGATGAGACAACTAAATTGATTGAGAGGGTTGGCTTCCAAGGGTCAATGGTTTCCTCTCATCTTGTTTTCTTCTACATCTATTCTCCTTCAACAGAAAATTCTTAAAATCAAGTAAAAAGTAACGATAGAGACATGAATTGAGCGTAAGCCTGTAAATATCAGGGAATTACAATAGAATCTCACCTTTGGGTAGGAAAACCATGATAAACAAGAGGTAGCTGGTTATCTATCAAAAGAAACAGATGTAATATAGAGAAACTGCAAAAAAGAAGACAATGAAAGAGAAGGGGAAAAGGAAGGAGAAAATACTCTCCACTGTGCACTTTCCTCACTTGTTGACACCTTCAACAGTAGAGACTCACATCACCACAATTCAGGTATCTCCTCTGTGTGCCCCTGACATCACCTACTTTTTAAATTTTTTTCTTTTAGATCTGCTTTTATCTTGATAGATGGTATTTTGGGGGTCTTTAGTAGGTTGTAGTTTTTTACTTCTGTTCTGAACTTTCTTTAATATCATTTTTATATATTTTGGATCCATTTGACAACTGATTGCTCAATGACTTTAAAATTGGTTTTCCTTCAAGTGCAATTTTTGTCAACTGGAATTTTTTCCAATTTCTGGAGAGAGATAACATGGTCTTTTTCTTGTGGTTTCTAGCAGCTGACTCTGTTTTCCGATCATAATGAGCAGATATTGATTAACGAGGTTAAAGCAGCAGGAAGGGGGGTTGAGGGTTTTTAAGCAGATACAGATAGATACAGAGATAGATGTTTGTGTTTGCATGTATATGCACATGTAACCATATGCATAACTCAATGCTAATTTGCTCAGATGGATGTTAGCTTTAAATTCACTGTTATTCGTCACTTGATAAATCTAAGAGAAGATGATATTCATCATTTTGGAAACCAAAAGCTGAACTAAAATGCAAAACCCACAAGCTCAATCCTTCCATTTGTGACAACCTTACACCTCATCGCTGGTAGAGTGCATCCACTCTCAGTCCGTCCAACACATCGTACACTTGCCACCACATCTATTGCATCGCCAAGTCTTCTCCACCAAAACAATACAATCAAGACAGAAATATAAGTAAAAAGCCCCAAGACCTCTCTCCATAAATCTTGCTTCGTGTGCTTGCCACTGGATATCCTAGCAAACCATCACATTTTGCAGTGAATATTGTAGGAGAAGCCAACGAATGCTTGAAGTCTAATAAACCCTTTCGGGAAAGTATTCTCACAGCAACTTCTCAGTTATCCTCCAAACTGCTCCTTAGAAAAGTTCTCTCACTCTAGATTCCCACTGCCGGATGATGTATCGCAGGGGAGAAATTGCATTGCACATGACCAATACAGCATCAGCAGATTCTCTGTTTAACTATGATTAAAGAGGAGATGGCGGATGCCTCAGGTAGAGGCTAAGACATTCGAATGGGTAATTAGCAGTAGTTTTGGTGGCAATGCGGCCATAGAGTAGAACGACATCATAATATATGTTTCTAACAGAGAACAAAGAAAAACTTACATAAGTTTTGTGATGGTGATTCATATATGACAGAATTGGGCATGCCATATGTGTGCATGTATTATATACACACACGCATGTATGTATGGATCAATGGATGGACTATGTATATACAAAAACAAATAGGGGAGAATTTTTGCAAGCTTGAATGTTTCGTAACAGAAATTAGGCAATAATATCCCCTATATGACAACAAAAGAGAAAAGACTACACAAGACTTTGTAATAAGAGGCAAACCCATATGTTCTACAAACCTAAGAGACAAAATATTCTCCCTTTTTGTAGGCCCATTCTCAAAGATCCATCAGCTTGTTTGCCTAGTAGTGTAACATTCAGTCTTCAAAAGAGTCATAATTTCCCCCTCTAAACTATCTTGAGAGAACACAATTCTCAGGGGGTTTAGCTGGCATCCTTATGGCAAATAATATATCTGCTAAGAATACAAAACTAGGTAGGAATTGTCTGCAACTTGAGGATATGATCGTCTTTTCCACAATGCATACACTTGGCTAGTCTCCACTTACTTCTTAAGCGACTCTTATGTTTTTGGAATTTCCCATACACAGTCGATCTAGCAGGAAACCAAAGGAAGGTGAATTTTTCCAGAAACAACTCTGTCAAGTATAATCGGTTGACCTCTCATCTATATTCTTCTACTTTCTTTTAGGTGGGACAAGCACACAGCAGTAGTGGCAGAACTTTTGCATTCACTGAACTTCCCTTGAATTCTAAAATTTTAGACAATAGAAAAAGTTCACCAATCACTACTCTGATAAGGTTTGTGGAGCTCCACCAAACATGGTTAAGAAGGGTTGACGCAATAATCTTTGTGTCATATCCAAGATCTAGCCACACTGGTTTTGCCTCCATCCAGATGAAGCTTATAGCTGATTGGCTACAACACATGATTTAAGAAACCATTCCAAGGCTATAAAAAAAAATAGATGGAGCACACTATCCGGGTCTATCCAAAAATCTTTCGGGTACCTTGCCTTGGCACAGGATTATTTATTGGTAAAGCAAGTCCAGTCAAACAATGAAATTCATGCTGATGGGCCAGGATTACCATATTATATAAGATAGCATCTGAAAATTTTGAATCAAATGACGGATCAATTATTAATCCAGACTCAAACAGGCTCTCCTTGTTCATTTTCCCACTAAAAGAAATAACCAGCAATATAGATTATATACTTGTCTAGAAGCTGGTCAGTTCAAAATTGAAATGTAAACAGCATTTCACAGGCAGATCATATGGACTTCAATACTATAAAGTAATTTCTCAGGTCATTATCCTTTTGAAGCTAACAATGTAAGAAATAAAGTAAAACAATATAAAATTTGGCCATCACCAAATACTGGCTCAATAATAGTTCATGTGACAAAATGGAAAATTGGAAACATTAGTTCTGAAACAAAACACTAAAAACTGTAGCTAGGGATCTTACCACAGCAACAGCTTGCTTTTCTTCTGGGAGGTCTTCCATGAAAACAGGGCCCTTTTCTGGAGCTTTCACAATTTCTTCGGCAGTTCCCATCATCATCAATCTTTGACCCTATATCAGCACAAAACAATCATCACAAACACTAATTGAGAGAATAAGGCCAAAACACATCGTAAGTAAGAATTCTAACAAAGATTGGGCACCTCTTTCACTCCTATTATAGACCAATCAGCATCATCCTGAATTTAGCAACAAATGCAATCAGCAAATTGGGCAGATGTAACCCAAGCTATCCTAATGGCAAACAGTGACAACTCTACCATATGGTTCCAGAATATCCTAGAAACCATACTGTCCATAACTGCTATGGATCAGAAAATTCATTAGTCTTCCTTACCTTCAATAAGCCACCTTTAACCATAATCTTTTGCCTTTCAGGGGGCACCCCTGTTAGGTCATAAAGCTGGCATTTAAAAACTAAAGGAGGCTGACTTGTGTCAATTTCTACTGCTGGAAACACCTCCTTTTGCCATTTTACACTCACTGCATAGAGAGTAGTTGCAAATGTTAGGACACTAGACAACTAGCAAGTACAAGAAACATAAAACATACCATAACAAAAAGAGACAGAAAATGAGCAAGTAAACAAGAAATAGGCACCAGGAATAGCTTGCTACTGCAACAATAAAATTGTTCTGCATCAGATAAGAAGAAAAGAGTTTTTATCTCAAAAGTAAAAGGAGGCAATAATCAGTGAGATGCATTGTTTTCAGACAGGTGTAGGGATTCATTTGCCAATTGATGAAACTCCTTATGCATCAGCGGAAAAAAAAAAAAATGTTTTTTTTAATCACAAAAGAAAAAGTAAGCGGTAATCATTAAGATGTAATAGAATATAAAAAACATTGAATTGCCAATTCTTCTTTGGGTGATTGAAGCTCTAAATCCTAATCACACGGTTCTGATCAGTTATTCAAACAATTCATGTCCACATACTCCTTTTTATAGGTAAGGTGGGCGGTGAACTCAGGGTGGCTTCATATCCACATACACTTATAGCAGTATGATTAAATATAAGCAATATAATAAGTAAAGAATCGGATGAAGAAAAGAACAGCTGTAACCTCTACAGGGATAAAAAGAAATATTGCAGTTTCAGTGCCTGAAAGTTACTGCAACCTTTTATTCTTTTAAGAACACTTGCGCTGAAAAAATGATAGTGCAGTGCAGTTATACATCTCATGAATGTGGTCATCAATGAAGGTAGAAGTAGCTGTAATTAATTTACAGAACTTCTATTCAAAAAAGCATAATAATACTTGTTTAGAATAGATCTATTACAGGAAACAGCGGCATCATAAACAACATTTCCAAAGGATAAAATTTTCCCGTGTATTAGCAATCCATCCCAAATACACTACTGTATAAGGATGTATGGGGAAGTACCATAACACTGAAACACTTTTGGTACTCCACTCCCAGAACTCTATTGTATACCTATAACTTTTTTGAATTTTACTGTATATCTTAGAACTTTGCCACATTTTTTTTTTTTTGGTTTCACCTGCTAGATCATTTAAGCCTGGCTTCTCAGTTTATTGTACATTTCTCTTTCTTAATGACGTTAGGAATAACCAAGAGGACAAATAAGAAAAGAACATGTGGGCCTCGTTTTTGGGCACGTTCATCATTAGCTCCTGTCTTAAATAGGCAACATGCCTAAAATCACTACCATTGGATGATTCCAACCACCAGTTTTTATAGTTGTTGAAAACCAAATGACAACGATTCTACAACTCAAAGAAGCAAAGGATACGGTCATCCAAAGATCATGACTTTTGGATTTTGGTCTATAGCCAATCTGAGACAGGGCCTACATGATAAATGGCTTAGATTGCCATAAAGCTAAGCCCTCATCTTGTTCTCATTTGCCTATCCCTCATGGCTCCTATCCCTACCACTCCTCATATACATACGTAACTTGATGAGTGCAGATGTACCTGATTTCTTCTCAAGATTAACTTTATCTCTTCCACAAACATACATGTTTATACCCAAGAGAAAATGATGCAAGGATGCTGTTTTCCTTTTTTGCTTCCCTCTCTGCTGTCTACATAGCATCATTGAGTTAACTGCATTGGACACTAAAGACATTCATGGCAACTAAGAGTTTGTACTATTTCTATCGACACATTAAAAGAACTTAGTTCCAAGAGAGACGTTTAGAGTGATACACAAAGGTACAACGGTGTCAATGGTTCAAGTCGCCTACAAATTTGAGGGGTGTTTAAACATTGCTGCCATGTTTCATGTATACCAAAGAGAAAACGATGGAAGGATGCTCTTTTCCTTTTTTGCTTCCCTCATTAATGTCTAGTTAGCATCATTGAGTTAATTGTATCAAACACTTTGAATGCTCATGCCAACGAAGAGCTTGTTCTATTTCTATTGACACATTAAGAGAACACAGTTTCAAGAGATAGGACTAAAGTGATACACAAAGGTACAACGGTGTCAATGCTTCAAGTCATCTACAAATTTGAGGGCCATTTAAGCATCACTGCTAAAATGATGGTATGGAGAAGATCTTTGGGACACTCATTCAAGGGGACTCCTTTTTAGAACAAGTGAGAAATAGATTCTTTTCCTCATAGATTGAGTCCTTTGTTGAACCCTACTTAGTACGGTTTTGGTGGCTCGTGGGAAGAGCCATGGAATAGTCAATCAAACTAGAATTGACACAGGAGTGTTTAAGGATTCCAAGATTGATGGCGGACCTAAGGGGATCAATGGCAACTAGGTGATCTAGTTTTGAATGGCTAAGATCAACCCACAAAACTAATCTCAACTTAACTCCGTGGTGGTACTTTCTGTATCCACAGAAAAATCTTGGACGATTTTTGCTAGTATCCCATGTGTAACTCTTAGCACCCAGTTATCCGGTGTCAAGAATGGCAAAGAAACAGGTCAGCATATGCATCAAATCCATTAATGTCATGATCCTATCAAAAATATTTTATCTTCACCTGACTTGGATGTGTTAAAAACAATCACAATATACACAAAACTATACATAATTTTGCTATAATCCACCTCACTGCATGAGTTAACTCACTTTGTTAACACTTTCTTCATTGTTTCTTCATTTGGTCAGGCAGCAATGGAAAACCTACCATTAAGGGCCGCATTGGTTGAGAAGCTTTGCCAATCAGGCCGTGAATATCATCCACGTCTAGAACACTGAAAAACTTTTCTATGCATGAGAACGTGAAGCCATTCACGCACTGAGCAATTTAGACCAAAGAATTTATGTGCTTTATCTGATTGAACATTTAACTAAAACTTGTAATAACATAATATTTGACAATAAATCTAACAGCAACAGCATCTTCTAAATGCATGAAGTAAATGCACAATAAATCAACAATAATAACATAAAAAATTTTACAACTTCTGCCTTTAGCGTCAACCAGACACAGTTACATAAGTGAGATTCATAAACTAAACCCTTCTAACTTTCCGACTGATACCAATATTTCAGTCCCACAGATGGAAGATGGACAATATTCATGTCCCGAAACCGCAAAAAACCCAGATCACGAAATTTTAAAATGCGAAGACCCAACATGAGCAAACCATAAATCAAGCTCTAACTATACTACAGGACGAAAAAATATTTAAAAGGAGATAAAAAAAAGGGAAAGACAGGCATTCTCCGGCCAAAGGCTGCACACACAAATCGAGCGACCGGTAAATTAAGCATGCCAATTTTCTAACAACGTTGAGTTCCCCAGTAAGATTATAACCTCTGGGCATGTTTCGGAGCTTTGCGGTGGGAGGTTGCTTGCAGAGAGAGAGAGAGAAGAAATAGATGTAAATATGCGGCTTTTGGTGACTGAATAAATAGGGCAGAAAACTAAAAGGTCGGGTTTTTGGTAAATTTAGTGAAATAGGAGTGGTCTTGATGTACTTTCAAGATCCTGCCTCTTACAGGGGCTCTTACTGTTTTTGACATCCAATACACTCGTGTCGACAGTGGACCCGGTAGAGTCACCACTTTCCTACTCTTGGACATGTACGGCTTGATTTCTATTTGCTGACAAGTTAAGGTGGTTGGTGCAGTAGGAATCTAATCTTAAGTAAGGAATTGAATTCTCAAAATCAGCTGGCAACGGTTGTCCATGGAAATTACTTGAAAATTGAATTTTCTCAAGAAGAATTCAGTTCTTATCTCCACTAGATAAGGTGGAAAGAGATAACCATAAGGAAATTCTAGGAAAATAGATTCTAATATTCATTTCTCATTTAAGAATTAAATACTTTTCTTATGATGGTAGGGTGAGGCTTATCACTCTTAAATTTAAGCTAAGTAAGCATTTCAATTTTTGTATGCTCTTATCAAGTATCATTGAGCGTATCTCCATCGCTACTGAAAATGTAATTAGCATTTTCCAAATTTGGGAAGTTTAATATCATATTCAAATAACTGTAGAGTTGTTTGTTGTGTAATCTTGAGGTCACGAGTTTGGGGGGTAGCTCTTGTGCACAAATCTCCCGCCTATGCAGGTTCCCAGGAAGGTTACAAGTTTATGGGGTGGAAATAGCCTCTGGCAAAAATGCAAGGTAAGACTGCATACTATAGACCTTTTGTGGTCTGTCCCTTCCTCAAACTCTATATATGAGGGAGCTTCATGCACCAAGCTGCCCTTTTTAATGTCAATGTCAAACAAGAGCTGAAAGGTCTTATTACGCGCTAATTTAGGCATTAGATTTGTGGCATTATAAATGATTCCTTTCATGTTATTAAGAAAAATATGGGGTTTATATCACTCTTGGCCCTATTTTACAATCTAGGCTGCTCCTATTTCACTCCTCATTACAAGTGGAAGTGTAGAACCATCCTCCATCCCTCTTAAATATATATATATGGTTTCTTGCAAATTCTTTATTTAAATAGAAATTGAATATATTATAAGAAATATACTAGATAGGTACGAGAGAGAGAGAGAGAGAGAGAGAGAGAGAGAGAGAGAGAGAGAGAGAGAGATGTCATCTAATCCATTCTTATGGTATCTTAGTTAGGTTAGATTCAAAATCTAATGCATAAGTCAAATCTAACTAGCTCCACAAAAAGTTTAATTTTCATTATTACCTTGAAATATTTTGAGCCATCCAATTTACACCTAAAAGCAGTAGTAGTTAGACCATTATGGATAATATGTTTCTAAACATGGGCTCTCCATGATGGAGCCAGAGGCTGGAATAGTTCTTACAATAATAAAACAAGGCTGATTCCAAAGTTTGATGCTAGTGGCACCAGGAGCCTTACTTGTGGTAGGTGTTACAAGGTTACTTATCCGTGGGTGTAACTTGTAAAAAGAGAAATAACAAAACTAGGCCAAATTATCATTATAGTTCAATTACATGGGTATACTTTACAATGTATGCTCAACCTCATGCAAAAAGAGTTTCATAATAATACTATTGAAATGTTGACCATCCTGTAGCAATTAACAATGGTGGGTGATCGGTGTTAAAAATTAACTACATAGAAGGCGAAAACATAGCCTCTTGTTTCTCCTTCCATGAATCTTTCTACACACATGGCTTTCTAAATGCACAAATGTATGGATACTACATATGCCTTCATGGATCTTTTAGTGATCACAATTTGGTAAAATTTTACATTTCTAATTGAAAATTACTACATAAATTATCTTTGAAATATTTGACAATTCACGTAGCCAAAAACTTATCTATATCTATACTAGGGCCACTCTAACATTGTCCCATTTTAATTTAATTAAGGTTAAATTTTGACAAATATTGTTTCCACCTACATCATTATTATAATTATGTGACAAATTAGGTAGTAATGGATACAAAACAAAAAAATTTAAAGTTGAATCTTGTGTTGTAACAACTTGAATTTTCATAATATAAACAATATTTTTGCATAGAATTAACAAAAGAAGTAAGCTAGCTCCACTGGATACAATTTGTATGTATGCCTTTGGTACAAAGTTTAAGTCATAATAGCAATAAACTATCTTTTTGTAATGGTTTTTGGTCCACTCACATCAAGGGATGAAATAGATGTTTCTTCTTGATTAGAATCCTTGTGAAAAATATGATTAAATGAGGGTGGGCAATTGTATGTAGGATAGTAAATAAGGATCTTAGGAATCATGAAACAAAAATCATAGAGGATATATATGTGTGTATGTCTATATATATATATATATATATATATATATATATATATATATATATATATATAGAGAGAGAGAGAGAGAGAGAGAGAGAGAGAGAGCGAGGAAGAATATATTTGTTTAAAGCTTATGGACAAGAAGACAGTAGAAGATCATTATGCTTCTAAGAGGTAAGGAGCTTGGGATGTTATAAGTTAAATCAGTTTTCAGTTTCACTATTTTGATCCATTTGTTGGAGTAATTTTATTGCATGGTTTGTCATTTGATTTAATTATTTGTACATGTTACTTGACATCGCGATCTAATGCACCTTGCACATCTTTGTTTTTGATCCAATAACAAGTGCATCTAATTTATTCATCTTTCAATATCATGGGTGTCACTGTCCATGGTATAAATAGCTTGCTCACCTAGTTGATTGTCACACTCAGTATTGTGCATATTTTTATTTTTAAGCTTAATATGGATTGCATCCATCGATCTTGTTTTTGAACTATGAGCCACCACTTATCATGTATTAAACGGAATCTCACAATTGATCTTATGATTCAAGTATGTGACTTTTGATTGATGCGGTTCAATTCGCCTCTGACATTCTTATACTTATACGAGATCGGCCAATGTGCGAATGATAATTACCAACTGAACCAATTACTTGCTGAACCCTAAGAAAGTTTTCATCAATCAGTTTGCAGGAAAGAGACTGCAGATTGGTACTTGGTGGCTTACGAGCAACATATAGACTAAAGTTGCCCATCGTCCACTCTTGTCGATTCCACAGGTTGCTTAGTAGAGTCGTGGTTGTCTAAAGTGGATTCTATCTTTTGTTAAAAATATGTAGTTGCATATCTTTCTGGATCCACCCTACAATATGGGGTCAAAAAGCCAAAATAAGTTATTCATTTTTTAGCCCTTATAAAAGATAGTATAAACACAAACCATGTATGAGTAGCCTAATCCATGATCATGCCCCATGCAATATGTACAATTATTTCCAAGTTTTAAACCATGCACATGCATCTTGTTGTAATATCCAAACAACCTTTTAAAACTCAATCCTTGGATGAGTATATGCATCTATCCAATTCCTACTCTGAAGAGAGCACACAAACCAATTTCATGCAAATAACATGTTGGAGATTAAATGCAAGTTTACAAGTCATTTCCAACCCAAAGCATGCATATAACACCCATGTTTGGATTCAAATCATGCATGTGTTAGACTCTTGTTTTAAACCTTGTACATATCACCATTTGATGGTTCCAACATCATGTGCACTATTCAGATCATGTCACAATGGGTTGGATGATCCAAACACCATGCACCGACTATACACATACATACATACATACATATATATATATATATAACCAATGTACCACTCTGATTCATCAGTTTCTTGATAGACACACATGTGCACACCTTACCATATTTCCTACATAGCACTAGTGCAAGGTGATCTACAACATATTCACTTTAGATCTATGGTCAGTCCATGCATACACTCTAAGTTCCCATGACCCATATCACTCGTACTATTAATCTTTGATTGATTGCCATTTTTAGTTATTTATCTCATGATAAAGTCATGCTCATTCTAATTGTTTAATTTGCAACTTGATCGTCTAATATCATGTGCACCATTGATGTTTTATCATTCCAGGATATCAACAAATTGTATTGTAGTTTGATCTCTGCATTAGATCCCACTCACTATTTTAAATATTGCTTACATCTTCTAGTTCTATGTATTCCTTTGGCAATGGATTTTTAGCACACTGCGTGACTATCTCGCTTTTTGAGGTTTGCAGCTTATTGAAATTGTATCGATTGTGTTTAATCAAATGCATCATATTATTCTTATGCATCAATGAGTTTTCGCCATATTTTTAATCTAACTTAGAATTTTCCACTTAATGGTCATACTCACCCCCAGCAGGAAACTAGATAGAGTAGAAAAAAAATATGATCGAACAATTATGTATAATATTTATCTTTGGTATTGAAAATTGAGGATAGCGTATATTTGAGACACATAGTGGTGGTATTTTACTTTTGGTTTCTTTATATTTGTTTATGTTATGACTAGTGAATTGCTTGCTCTTACCTGCTTATATTGCCTATACATGGAGTTTTAATAAGATGCCTAAGCTTGGAAGGGTATACATATATATATATATATATACATATATAATATGTTTTTGAAATGTTTTAAAAAATTCTCAAGATCTTGATCATTTTGAAATAAAATTTCAAAATTTGTTTTTGAGAACCCAGGGTGTTACATGTATACTATTGTTTTCATTTTTAAAGTTGTCTGTGTTTGTTGAGTACTGTGTACAAAAGTTTATAAACTTGATTTGAGCCAAATTCACCCCTCTTGGGACCTCGCAATTTATACTACAATGCTTAAGTACCACATCAATGGTATGTGGGCTTGCTTTATTTGATGCTTAAAGAATGATAGGCTAAACTTGAGCTTTTTACTATATTCTTCACCCACTTCTATGCAATGGATAGGCAATATGAATTCCATGATGCAAAATAATCACAGTATGTGCAAGTGGATATGCAGTGACAACCAGTCCTTTATTCCTATTATTTAATTTATTTTACCTTAGGAATAATTAGTTCAGGGATTTGTTTTTCCACCTTTATTTCAATCGTAGATTGCTGTTTTGTTCATGAACTTGGTATGATAAGGAAACATTAACTAGGACTACCACTATTATGTTCAAGAAACTACATATGCATGTACTAATGCATCATAATTTGTTTTAATGACCCATTGCTTCCTATCTAGACTGTTTTTCAACCTAAGGTTTCACTAGAGAAGTTGTAGCTTGATGAACCCGAAACCTAGTGCCCCTCCCAAATGGTCTTGAGCTGTATGATGGATGGTTTTGATTTATTCCCTATTAATGTGCTTACAGTCATCACATATAGAAAAAGGTCCTTAGACTTTGATATCCAAAGAATGAACTCGTCGCTTGGTTGTGTGAATGAAAGATATCGGGCACTGATCATACTTAGTTCAAGATCAGACTCTACGATATTTTATCTAAAACATCTTGGGCCATGGGTATAGACGGTGGTTCATAGGACAAATGATGCCAAAATAATATATATTTACATGCCATGTAAACTAACACAGCTAATATCGCACGTCAAGGCACTATACCAAATATCGAATTGAGGTGCATTTTTTGTGCATGGTTTTCATGAGGAACCTATGGGGGAAACCAATTTGGCATTATATCGAATACTAGATAAATGTATAAGACTCTATTGACCATTAGATTGATGTATAATTACTCTTCATAGTTAATATATTTCCACAAACATCAAGGATAAAAGAGATAAGAGTCCTACTATTGACTTAGGGAAAACCTCCTAGCCAAGCAAGAAAGGAGATAGGGTTTCGGGAGAAATAAAGTGCCTAGCTTAGCTTCTTCCCCTCTCCTCTAAGGAATGCCACTATTCTACTCTAAAAAACTAAAAAATTAAACTAGAAAGCATAAAATTTACCGAGAGTAGGAGAGAGATGTCACATGGCTTCAAATGAAAGGGGTTACAAGGCACATTCAAGGGCTCACTCATTTGATTTGATTTAATTTAAATTTTTTTTTTTAAGAGTAGAGCCTACTCTTTTGATTAATGACATATTATGTAGTATAAATAGGGGACTTATATCTACAAGAAGAGGTTTGCTAGTGGAAGAATGGCTAGGAGAAAAAATGGATGTAAATGATCTATGCCCATGACTACTAAAAGACAAAATGCCCTCTTGTTTGATCAAACCCCTCATGCATATGAAAACTCATAGTTGTTTACATACCAAGTAGAGACTATCATCCCAAATTCCATGTCTATTGAGGTTGTTGTTATATAAAACAAAATATCCCATCCATATCTCTATTTCTATTTTTTTAAAATTTGTTTTGTAAGCCTTGAAAGGTATGACTAGTTAAAGTTTGAAAAGAGGGGTTTTCATGAAAAGAACGAAAGGAGTATTTTTTTTCTAGATTTTGTTTGAACTAACGTTTGCATTTGTGGTGGTAGGTTTAAATTTTTTATTAATTAAGGTGTTGCAGGGATTGCTTTTTATGCTTTATTGATTGTCATCTTTCCCTTTTTTGTGCTTGATAGGCATGTGGATTTGGAAATTTTGAGTTTTGTTGGGTTGTCTCTAAAGCTATCATTTTAATGCTCTTTGAGTTTTAGAGTTTGAGAACCTTTTTGGTCAAGTTTATTTTTAGACTAAGTGGTGTTTTAGCAATTTTCATCAAGTTTGATTTCCAAGACTAGCAATTTTTAGGAAAATTTTGTTTAAGGAGGATATTTTCCTTCTTCCTTCATGGGTTTTATCTTCGTTCTAGTGAAAAGGATAATGATGTAAGAGAAGAAAGTCAATTTCAGCAAGATCTACAACTTACATGTGGAAGCACTTCATACAAACAAGTCAATTTTAGCAAGATTGCACATTGGTGGTCTAGGTTTCTTCACAAAGATCTTCTATAATGATCCTGAAAATGTCAAAGTAGAAATCCTTAACTATGACACCATGTATTTTTACAACCAAGGATACATGTTACTAATTTGAATTTTGACACTATCTAACTAGTTGAAACTCCACAATTTGTATTCATTTCAAAGAAAGAAAGAGTGAGAGTGATCTTAATTGGGAGGGAGATCTCACCTAGCAAGTTGCCCTAGTAGAATTGCTTAGCTTAGAAACAAAAGACTTTAATAGCAATTTACACTTGGGGGTTATTCATTTGAAAATTAGATATTTAAATAGGGCATTTTTACATTTGCACAATAAATTTGTTTTCTTATTTTGTCTTTTATCATAACTTATTAAATGTACATTAACTATTAGTTATTTACAGTCATGCCATTCTCTCAAAACCCATAATTTTAAGTTTCCAAATTTGAATTTGTTGATGATTTCAATCCAACATCTTTCCAAATAATACTGATTGATACTTTCTAATTAAATATAAAAAAAATCCCATCAAAATCCTCTAACTTTCTAAACATAATTCCTGACATCAAGAGATTTCTTTTTAAGTTTTATATTTCAAACAACAATCCTATGATATGATTCTAATCATAGTCAAATCAATTGAATTTTCTAGTATAAGTACCCCTAAATGACTCTCGAAAACCCAAGCAAGCATTTACAAATTGCTTATCATATTTACTATTTTTTTTCAAGTTTTTGGTTAATTTTTTTTCATTTTTCTTCAATACTTCAATGCCCCGGGATTGCAACCATCTTCAAACTCCAACAATGCCTTCTAATTTTCCAATATCACAATCTGCATCTCTAATTTCTCTCTACACGCTTGATCCAAATTTTGGAAAGGTCCTATACCCCTTTTTTATTTAATCATTTCTTGTTTATGAATGGTCAACTCTCTTGTTGATTCTACATATTTTTTGCATTAAATCTATGACTTAGTTTTGCATCTTGAACTATCTCTTTAATCCGATCACTAACCAAGTAATTCCAGTTATCTTAGCATTTTTTGAAAATTGTTCTATTATTCCCTAGTTTCTTAAAATCGTATTGAATAATCAATTTTACTCAAGCAATCAAATTTTCTAAACCACTTTGTTTATCACTTATCATTGCAGATCTTATGTTCTAGATTTCAAATGATTAGAGGATATATATATATATATATATATATATATAAAGACTTTACTTTTAGGTAATTTCTTCAACAAAAGATTGCCAAACTAATTTTATTTTTCCATCTATTAGCATCGAACTTGCTTTAGCATTTGTTTTCAAATTCAAGTTGTGACCCTTCCCAAGCAAAATAATTTTGATTTTGTTTGCTACACCTATATTTGAGCATTTACTTATTATCATTCTATTAATTTTAACTTCAATGAAATATTTTGGGTAACTTTATATCCGTTAATCATTGGATTATTCAACAAATATCTCACTAATTATATCAATTCATTTTCTTTGAGCATTTGTCATCTTTTATATTCCATTGTTTAGTTTTCTTTTCAACTCACACTTAAGAAATCACTTAAATTTATTTTAGGCGAGTCCAAAAATGTAGATGGCAGTGAGAAAGTATCTTTTTCCTATTTTTCCCTTAGGTATTCTTGTTACTAACAAACCTATTTGTGTGAATACCAATTCCCTATAAATAACTAAAAGATTATAACACGTGCTTAAGGGTAACAAATACTTTTTAGGGCCCACATGTGCCATGCTAGTATGATTAAATTTAGAAATACAGTAGATGGTGACTATCGCATCTTGTCAATGTTGATTTTGTCTTTACTAGATATTTTTGTGACCCTAATATAAAAAGCCTTACTTAGGGCAATGCCAAGAATGAACCATGGATTTTTATTGGACTATAGCTTACGGATGAAATATCCATTTGAGATGCAACATAACCATATGTGTTCTACGTTGATTATGTATAATTTTATCATTATGATCTATGGATCATATATAGACATCCCAAGTGCACTCAAATAGTGTCTTCTCCCCTGGATGGTAAAAATGCCTGTTATTTTCTTTTTCTTTTTCTTCTTCTTCTTCTTCTTCTTCTTCTTCTTCTTCTTTTGACTAAAGGTGTCTTATTTTATAGTATAAAGAAAAAGAATTATGTTAAGCCAATAAAGGAAGAGAAGATCAGTAGCTGAACTCATAAGAAAAAAGGGAGAGCTATGAGAGTGGTTATATAAATTTAAAGCAATTAAGTTGGAATAAACAAATAACATTGAAAAATCTTTTAAAGACTCTAAGATATGATAAAAAGAAAAGAAAGAAGATAAATAACAAAATTGTTTTGCTTTGACCCAGAAAGTGGTGGCAAAATTCAATTTAAGTTTGACTTGATGCCACCGAGCCAAAAAATAAAGCCAAAATATGAAATTTTTAGGCATCGGTTACCCAATTCCTAAACCCTAGCAAGATAAGAAAACCAGATGTGATAGGGTGAAAAAGAAGATGATGGAGAATGTACAATTTCATTTATGTTGTTCTAGATTATCCAATCGAGATAACATTCAACAAGGTGGAAGAGAACACCTTGCCTGCCACAAAAGTAAGTCCTAGAGAAAAGAGAGAAATCTCTCTAGGGAAAGAAAGGAGGTGGAATGATCTGGAAAATACCCCATAACCAAACCCTTAAGAGGGAGACCCTTGAACATTCAAAAATAACATGAAATTTGATTTCTTCTTGACATTGATAGAACGAACACCCACGATGGATAAAAGAAGGCCCCTAGCAAGTCAAATTTCATATCGGAAGTCTTTCTTAGGCCCATAACCACAAGAAGGTTATAACCCTTGATTGACACTGTGATTCCTAGATCTTGTTTGATAATTTTTTTGACCTTCAAGTTCAATTTGATAGATTTATTGAAAGAATTATTTACCAAAGACTTAAGGGGACATGTCCCAACTCAAACATCACTCCAATGGAGAATGCTTTGGAGCGCAAGATTTTCCTAACTCCCGAGACCATGAAATTTCTAATTCTCATAATTGATTTGTGTGTAGTAGAGTCATTTGATTTGGCCCCACATGCATGGAAGGAAAATTTGGAAGGTATTTTCAAATTGCAAGATCACCCGAACAAACTCTGTCTCCTTAAAAATTGGCCCCACAAGTTTGTTAGAGATGGCATGTTCATGGTTTTTAGCTTTGAAGGCCTAGCCATCCACTTAGTTTTCATCAAACTAATATGTGTCCAAGCAACCAAACTCTTTCCTTACCCTCTCTATTTGCCCACACAAAATTTCATTGTAATAATACATTCATCAATAAAAGAGTCTAGGAGTTGGAAACATGAGAATGCATAGTATGACATTCTCTCTGTGACTGATTTGATCAATTGAGTCATTCTTGCTCTAGATAACATATGCATTTTCTAGCTGGTTAACTTAGAAAAAATACTACTTCTAACTACAAAAATGGTTTTTTAGGTTGGGAGTGGAGAAGTGGGAGCCCTAAATATTTATTTGCAAATAGAGGTTTGTGAACTTTTAGATTCTTTTTGAGAAATTTCTAACAAGCATGCGGGACATTTGTAGAAAAGTAAATAGAAGATTTTTTAGGATAGGCCACTTATCGTGTTCCTTGTCCAAAGTTCTTCATGAGATTTTAACAGCTAACACATTCTTCATAGTTTTCAAAGCAAAAATCAAAACCACATTTGCATACACCAAGTAATGATGAGATTCTTGCTAAAAAGTCTAGAAAGATCCAACTCAAGAGTCGTAATAGTTTGTTTCAAGCAAAGAGAGAGGATATTAGTACAAAGCACAAATAAATATGGAATAAAGTATTTCCTTGTCAAAGTCCCTTGATGGGAAGGAAGAACAAGGAGGGTTTGCCATTGACCAATACCAAGAAGGAGACTTTAGAGGAAGACCAGGGAGGGTTTGTTGTCACAACCCCAATCCCCAGGGTCGCGATTAGGCTTAATCAAGCCTAACGATTGGGCGAGCCAGGCCTACGTGGCCTTGCTTCTTCTTTTTTTTTCATAATTATATCACAGCGGAAGTGTTGAGAGAGCTAGGTGCTCTTGTCCTGGGCAAGTCACAGTTTACTAGTAATATATATATATATATATATATATTTTCTCATTTAACAACCGAGTCCTACCGAAATTTCGGCAGAGTCTCCCCTGTTTTTCGGACATTATGCATTTAACGCATGCTATGCGGTTCACCTGATAGACAACATAGCAGTCATAATTTACTGGAGGGAGACTCAGTCTCCATACTATCTATCATAGCAAGACATACATGATGCATAAGGAATCAGTGTCAAAATAAGACATAACTCGTTTAGCACTTATATACATGTGTTTATATACAACTCAAAATTTACTTGACTTCAAGCAAGCTTTCTTCGACTCACTCAACGACCTTTCTCTTCTCTGCCTGACTGGTACCTGCAAAATAACAAGGTGAGCTGCGAAGCCCAGTAAGGGAAAAGAACCAAACCCATGCATATCCAGTCATTCTCATTGACACGCTTAAAAACACATTCACTATAATATGAGCATGCATTTTCCATTTTAACTAGTCATATATAACATAGTTAGCATGTGCTATCAAATAAGGCTTATGCTTATTAGAGTAGAATTACAGTTTTTCCCCAAATTCTAATATGACACAATAGTCATCGCATGCATACAAGCACACCCCATAAGGATTTCCTATTCGTGTCCAACCACAGGACATTCAATAGATGAGTGACTAAGTCATAGACCTCATTCTAAAGTTAAATGCAAACTATAAGCGTTACTTCCAACAAAGCTGTATACTCAGTGATGATTTTCTCAGTAATATTAAACCTGCCTAGCATTACACTAGGATTCAATAGTCATCTCCCTCAAGGATTACCATCTTGGGGGCCCACTATGTGTATCATCATCAAGGCAGCCGGACCCTCAGGATTTACCATCTTGGGCAGCGCCAAAGTCAGGTTCCCTCAGGGTTTACCATCTTGGGTGGCTCCACCTTAGTCGAAATCAACCAGGCAGCCCTTTCCCTTAGGGTTTACCATCTTGGGTAACTCAATATGCCAGCTCATCCCTCAGGGTTTACCATCTTGGGCGGCTCCACCGTGATCCCAAAAGACCAGGCAGCCCTTTCCCTCAGGAATTACCATCTTGGGATGCTCAATACCTGACAGCTCATCCCTCAAGGTTTACCATCTTGGGCGGCTCCACCATGATTCCAAAGAACCAGGCAGCCCTTTCCCTCAGGGTTTACCGTCTTCGGAGGCTCAATACCAGACAGTCCAATCCTCAGGATTTACCGTCTTGAGCGGCTTCACCTTAGTTGCAAGCAACCAGGTAGCCCTTTTCCTCAGGAATTACCATCTTGGAAAGCGTCATCATAGCTTACCGAGCGGCCCTCAGGGCTTACTATCTTGGGCTTGACCATTTTATAACAGTTTGCATCATCACAACAGTTAAGCAAAGGAAATCATACTATAACATGACCTTTTTAATACGAAATTACAATTTCCATCATTCATTGAAACAAGGTGGCACTATATACATTTTATACATGCATAAAGTTAATTTCAAGAGAGCATAACAACAAGAATTTAAAGAATGCAAGGGTTCAGGGTCCTTACCTGCTCTCCACGTATAATTCAAAGTCCTACTGGTAGAACCGTTCACGCTGTTCTCAAACCTCTGCAACAAATACAAGTTCTAAGTAAATTATAGAATTTCATGCCATTTTCTATAATCACTTCTAGTTCTACATTCACCATGTTCTTAATCTAACCTCACATATCTAGATCAAGGATTTGCACACCAATTGGTCGCTATCCAATTGGATCAGCGCCATTGGTCTTACATCGATGGTCTAGATCAAGCGCGTACCTCTAAAAGTTTCAATTTCCAACATTTTAGGTAAGTTATTTCACAATTCAATGCTTTTGGCCATAACTCATGGTCTGATATCCTTTCCTGACCTCTGACATTCGCTAATCGAGCATTGGACGGCCAGATAGGATCTCCCATCACTTTATCCGTGATTAGTCAGTCATTTCTATGATAATTCATTACCAATGGTTACTTGGAGTTATATTTGACCTAAATTTACCTTCCGATCACATTTTTAATGGTCGGATGTTAAGGTTCCAAAATTTTCCTATGCATCTACAAGCAGTTTAGTGGACTAATCGGTTCCTGATCGACGATCCGTCTTCGCGGATGAAAAGATCACGCGCGAATCGTCCATATCTGAAAATCTTCATTTTTCACATTTTTTTAGGGGTCGCCGGAAAATGTCACCGTCGCCGGAGAAGATGACCGGATTCCGGTCGTCGCCGGCGACGTAGGTGACATCATTTTTCAGCCAAATTTAATGGGAATGCTTAAAATTTCCTGAATTTTCGTTTTCTAGTGTTTTCCCCTTTTGATTTTTACTAAAACTACCATTTTTCGCCAGATTTTTCAAGGGTTTTTGAAACTAACCCTAGGTGCTATTTTTTTTCATTTTCCTGCATCGTTTCTTGCCGGATCTCAGTGAAACCAAAGGGGTTTCACTTAGAAACATCTAAGGAATGACCTGAACGGGTGGATCTTCAATCCAATCCCGTTTCCCTCCCTATATAGCATGAATCCGACGGGATTTTTTTTTTTCTCACCACCCCAACTCGTCGGAAAATGGAGGAGGAACAGGGAATGGAGAGGAAAAAGGAACAAGGCAGAAAAGAGAGGTGAAGGGGAAGACTCACCCCTAACCTTCACTGGCGTGCGAGTCGTCGAGGGAGAGCAAGTCCGGCGGGAAGAGGGAATCACGGCGAGGAGTTTCCGTTTGCCTGAGAAATAGGAACGACCTGGTTCCTAGGCGAATGGAGCTTGACCGGAAGAGGAGGGTGATCTAGGGGAAGGGGGTGAGTGGGTCGCTGGGAAAAATCGTGCCAGAGGGGAGGGAAGGCAGCCGGAGAAATGAGGGGAGAGGGGAGGGGTTGCCGGCTTGGCTCCGTCTTCCCAGCCTTTTCCTGCGTTGCAGACGCGTGGGAGTTGAGCTCCACGCGATGAGTTCCACTCCCACGTGTAGAGCTCCTCCCACGTGGCCCCTTGGTTCACACGCATTAGGGGGGTGCCATTATCAATTTGGACCCCCCTCTACTAGATGGGAAAATCCCTGGGTCTTTCGCTCTCGATCTCCGTTTCGCGCGTTCTTAGTGTCGTTGGAAAGCTCTCTCCGAGCACAATCTGACGAGTGACTTGGCATCGTGGATTTCTAATGTTCGTGATGTTTACGTTTTACTCTATTACTTAGGACACGAGCGTGACATTTGCCATTGACCAATACCAAGAAGGAGACTTTAGAGACGTAGTTTATAATAAGGGAGATTCACTGAGGCTGAAACCCAAAGGCATGAAGGATGGACTTAAGAAAATTCTATCTAGTACTACCATAGGCCTTATGGAGTTCCATTTATATATATATATATATATTTCCCATCTTTTACTTTTTTCGAAATACAAAAAGGGTATAATCTAATGTGTAAGTAAGACATTGTCTTGAATGGACTTTCCTTTGACAAAAAACAGCCTGCTTTAGACTAATTAACCTCCCAAGCAAAGTTATTAACTTGTTAGCAATGAATTTTTAAAAATCCTATAAATAACATAGCAAAGGCTAATCAGATGAAACTTTGATAGTTGATTAGCTCCCTATTCCTTTAATATAAGGATAATAAATGTTTGGTTAAGCTCCTGCAAGATATGTCTAGATGCCAAGGATGAGATAACCAAACTAAAAATATGGGGTCCATAATGTCCTATGTAGCCTTATAAAAGGTTGCATTGAAACCATCCAGTCTGAAGGATTTGGATCACTTCATGGTGAAAATGGCCTACTTACACTCCTCCAAAGATGTGGGCTGATAAGAGCTCCAGCCTCCAAGTTAGTGACTCATGTCTAGTAAGGTTCGAAGCTAGGTCAAAATTTTAATCTCTTCTTGATCTAATCACTAGGGTTGTCTAAGTGACTCCTTTGGACCAAATCTAGTTCATTGTACAAGGAGTTAATATTGGCTTGAATGCAACCAAATGACTTCTTGATCCATATCCTAAGGACACTTTTAGGAGACTCCATATTCTTGCATAGGGCTTGGAGATCCACCCTTGACTTTCAACTTTCCTTCAAGATGTGGTTGAAATTTGGATGATCAAGCCATATAATTTTGAATATGAATGGGTACCTAATCTTGATGGGTTGATCCAACCAAAATTGAGTTGGATCAGATGATGGTCTTAGCAAATCCTCAGAAAATGGGCAAGGTGGATATTAGGAAAGGCATTTAAATAGTGATACCAAAACAAACCAAGGTTGTAAAAAGGATTTGCATCCAAATTTAAGCTCCCTCCAAACCTCCTATCTATCAACATTTGAACATCCAAGATCAATCAAAGTGCCACAACAATCTTTCCAATAATACTTGCTTTTTATGTGTCTCTTAGGCACAAGACAAACAATTTTGCAGAATGGTATGCTTTAAAGTTGATCATTGACTTGAATTTAAATGATGTTCAAGTGGATGGAGATTCCCTCTTAGTAATCATAATGCTTCTGATGAGAGTGGAATAGTCAATTATGAAGACTCATTGTTTTTAAATGCATTTTTAAAATAACGAGTTTTCACTCGCAAGATCAATCTCTATTTAAAACCAATTAGAAAAAAAACAATGACAGCGAAAATTTCTTTTCTATAGACTTCATTTATAAAGATCCATAGTGTCATTTTTTTTATTTCAATATATAAACATGAATCTAACGTACTTAACTAGTGAAACGTGCATCTAACAATTAAAAGGGTGACTAAAAATTTAATACATCATGTACCCAAGATTGTTAATCAATGATGAGGGCAGTTCAGAGAGTGCTCCTTCACGCTTCCTTGCTCAACAATAATCACATCTACAGGGAAGCAAACTAAGCTACAAGCTAACTGGTAAATTTAGATAGAACTTTTGTTTGGAAAGGTTATGTAGCAAAATTTTCAATATTATTCTATTTGATGAGGCCAGTCGAACCTTGAACTTGCACTCTTTTCTCCATTTCATTTATATATTTGCATTAAAAAGAAGAAGAGTAAAGTGCTTGACTCTTACAATATAAAAGATAAATAAAGAAGTGGATGTACATATTTTTCACTTGAAAATATATTAGCAATAAAATACACGAGGGACGAATATTACATACAAATGTGATTTATCACCTCTTGAAAGTATAATTGGCGCCAAGAGGTTTTGACCCAAACCTTTGATCTCTTGACTTATAATCAGGTGTTACCAGATATATACATACATATATATATGTATCTATGGCTCTTATAGAGTGCTCTAAACCGTTTATGTCCTTGTCCTGAGCAAGGAAAATCAATTCGTTGGATGATCTTTTGTCGTTGATGAATTAGCAGATGATCTTTTGTTGTGGATGAATTCTACTATCATCATCGTCATCATCTAGGCTTCATATATGAATTTTGTTCCTCCATTCTCCTCTATTAAATATCATAGCTTCATTTAGTCTTAAAACTTTTAAATTTTTTTTTACCACTTCTATCCAAGATCTTTGAATCTTTTCTTTGCTCTTTTAGAGTCTTCAATTTATATTGTCATACTCCATGTCATTTTTTATTTTCGTTGAATATGTCTAAATTATCCAAATCTAATCTTTCTCGTATTGTTACCTGTTAGTGTAACTCTTAAATTTTCTTTAATCTTTTTATTTTTAATTTAATCATATTTTTTGTCTTACAACTTACACGTCTCACATCTTCGCTCCACGGAACATCTTATAGAATACAAGATTCGGTTTGGATGAACACGCAAGGCAAGGGCGACGATAAAAACAAGCAAGAGACCTTCCACGTTCCAACTGTGTACTCTCCTTACCTCGGTCTAGCTTACACTCATGCGAGCTTCTTCATGCTTCCACAAAATTCATGGAAGATACCACATGGAAACAGAAATTCCACGCGCTAACCCACCTACTAACCCATCAAACAACCAGCCCGTCTCTCCATTCACAATTCTTCATCTCTTCCCAAATTCCATGCTACCTCAAATGGGATTTCCCACCAGTTTTCTGCGACAAAGAGAGAGACTCTTTCCTCCCCCTGCATCTCAAATGGGGTATTTCCCTTTTCTTCAGAAGGGTCTCGAGATTAGGCCTTCCAGAAACTTCTTGGCGGAGCAAATGCCCTTTTCAGCAGCCCCCTCCTTTGATATTGGCAGCCGGTTTGGATCCTGCTCCTGTGCAACTTGGCGATGAAGAAAGGAGGGACTATTTTAGGAAGAGGTTGAGAAGGAAGCCACTTGTTAGCAATATTCATCCGCTGATTCCTTTTGTTGTACCAAATGTCTTGTTGTTCTCGTTGCTATTTTGGAATCCACTTTCCCTTCAAGTAAAAAGATGATGAGTTGCTGATTATATTCTTATTTTGTTTCAGTTAGATTGAAATGGTGTATTTTGATGCTGATAATGTTGTTGTAACTGATCAGTGACCTGCATTGTAAAGGTTAATATTATTTAGAATGTAAATCGTCACTCAGGCACGTCAAATAGTCTTAATATTGGATTGGAAGAGATGCATTGATTTTCTTTTCAGCTAATATTTAACTGCAATTGTTTTTTCTGCTGACTGGTTAAACTGCATTATCAGCTGCTAATTTGTAGAAGTTGGTCCTCGTCTTTATTTGAGCTAGTTGAATGTGTTCATCATTTTGTATGCTGTTTTGGTTGCTGATAAGTACAATTGCTCTGTTCCAACTAATATGATGGTCTAGTTATTGGATAATTTTATAAAAATGCCATTCAAATTATTTATCTAAGAGTAAAACCAAAACTAGTGAAACTAGTACTTACAAGGACCAACCAATACTTAAATGAGCTGGAAAGAAAGCATAGAAATCAAGATGTGAAAAGGGTGTGGCAGAGGCACGTTAGTGCGATATATGTTGATGGATTTACCCAAAAGAAACTTCTCCAAATGCTCAAAATATTTTAGGAAGAAAAAGATAACTAATGAATGTAGAAAGAGAACTTCCTGCTATAGCTAAGAGAGAACAATAGCACTTTTCACAAGTGGAAGAGAGCTTAAGAAAATTTGACAATCTGACGAGGAAGTGAGGAGCTCCTTATATATTTTTTCAAGCTCCCAACTTTCACCATTGAACGGCTCTTTGTATTAACTACATGGGCCGCTACATGGTGTAAAAGTAAAATACTTAATAACAAAACGGCTAAAATGTGTGAAAACTGTAGTCAATGAATGAAAATATAAAATCATGAGAACGGATGAAAATATATTATAACGGTTATAACATATAACTCCCTCATTTGACTATTGTACTGTTTTAAAATTTTTAGTCTTATTGAGTATGACTGGAATTTAATGGGTTCTTATTTCTGTATGAGTGAGGAAGTGAGTATTTTCTTTTTACTGTAGAAATATTAGATTTTCTTCCATTTTAGTTCTCAACTTCATCCTTTTAACATCACATGGGGTTGCTTGCATGTTATTGTAAATAATATAAATTGTAGCTATGTGTAGGCCATATCTTCTCACCCCATTTGTAAATTGTCATGAACATGAAGCTTCCACTGAAAATTTCCATTTCTTTGAGATGTGAAATGTACCTTGTGCATTTAAGTTTTAATGTTGGACTAAGTTTAAAATGTGCCATCAAAATTTTGTGTTTGTTTTTTGTTTTTTTCCCTATCCATATTAACATTCTTTGTTGGCTTTCCTTGGTCCAAAATTTCAAGTCATCTATTGATTCCCATGCTTACATTGGTCCAGTTTCTTGATTCTTATGCCTATATTAGTCTATAACCATTATCTAGAAACTGGAGGCCATTGACCTAATTCATTATCATGTGGCTGCATTTCAATATTGGTAGTTATATAAGTGTTGCCTAAGTTTCCCAAACACCAGGGAATCTTTATTGGTTGCACTCTCTCTCACTATCATAACGCATGGGCAATATGCAAATCTTTCTCATCATGGCTGATGTTGCGTCCTACTTAGTGTGGATAAATTTGATTGCAGATTTGTTTTCTGATCAATCCCGTGCATGGCATTGCGTCCCCTTTAATGTTTATGAAGTTGAAAAAATAGTTTGTTTTGATAAAGAAGGGAAACAATCTATTAAAGAGTGATGAGGATAATCCTATGCCGTTAAGACATACACATGTTAATTTTTCTGGGATAAATTCTTTGTCTAAATGCACCCTCTAGATTCCATACCTTGCCCGGTCGTAGGTTAACTTTATCTTGTTACTCACTAGTCCTTTTGCGAACTTTCAGCAATTCTTTTCATAAAATGCAGCATAAGAAGCACTTGATCAACTTTTTAATCTACTCTTTCTCATTTGTCCATGAAAATTTGATTTTAGATATAAGTTCTTGTTTGCGTTGAATGACAGTTTCTTTGTCAGACAACATTGAAAAGTTCTTACTGCAGATTAAGTGGCAAATACTTCTTAAAAAGAAACCTGAATCCTTTTCTTGTTAGAAGTCCACTACTGGATTATCCAAGTATGTTTTTGTGGCTGATGAGGAGAGGACCTAGATGAAGCAAGCAGAGTTCATGAATAGGTCAATAATTCAGTGGAAGACCAAGATCCAAAAATACGCTGAAGCCTTTTGAGACTTTGAACCAAAGTCAATATTTGGTATAAAAAACCTCTGGTCATCATTATCAAGACCTTATCCCGATTAGGGGTCCATCACATGAATCTTGTTCCTTTATTCCTCTCTATAAGTGTCATGGCTTCATTTAGTCTCAAAGTTTTTAAATCTTTTCTCTCTACTTCCATCCACGTTCTTTTGGGCCACCCCCTTGCCCTTCTGGAACCTTCGGCTTGGATCGCCTCACTCCTTTTAGCCAGTGCTGTTTATGGTCTCAATTGGATATGTCCAAACCATCTAAGTTTAATCTCTTTCCTCTTATTACCAATTGGTGCTACTTTGAAGTTTCCTTTGATGTTTTCATTTTTAATTCTATCCTTTCTTATCTTCACTCATCCATCTCAACATCCACATTTCGGTGAGATTCATCCTATGTACATTTTGACTGCCTAACACTTTGATCCATAGAGTGGCAGGCCTTATAACCATCCTATAGAATTTTCCTTCTAGTTTGAGTTGCACTTGCCAATTACACAAAACTCGAGAGGCATATCTCCAGTTCCAACCCAATTGGATTCTTTGGGTAACCTCTCTCTCAATCTCTTTGCTCTCTTGAATTATCGATCCCAAGTATCAGGAGCATTTTTTTAGGTGGACTTCTTGGTTGTCAATCTTTGCTGGTGCTCCACTTATACTCCTTTCCTTGCTAAAATTGCATTCAATATACTTTGTCTTAGTTCAGCTAATTTTTAATCCTTTAGATTCTAATACATCTCTCTATAAATCTACCTTTATGTTTACGCCTTCCCTTGTTTTATCAATCAAAACTATATCATCTGCAAATAACACGCACCATAGAATCTCCTTGTACAGATATTTTGTTAACTCATTTATAACTAATGTGAAAAGGGATGTGTCAATGCTGATCCTTGATGCAATCTTATAGTGATGGAAAAATTACTGGTCTCTCTGCTAGTGGTCCCAATGTTTGTTACCGTCCCCTATACATATCCTTGATTATGTCTATATAACCCCGTAAAATCCCTTTCTCACCCAACACCCATCATATTAACTCTCTGAGGATCCTATCATAAGCTTATTCTAAGTTATTAAAGCCCATATGGAGGTCCTTCCTCTTCTCCTTATATTAACTCTCTGGGGACCCCATGCATGAATCGATAAGAGACCTCTGGTACGGTAAAAAATATAACTAACTGAGTTATCATCATTTATGATGGATTTATTGACTTGAGGACATTCTATTCATCTAATGGAAAGACCTGTTTTAACTTTTAATTAGTGCCAACTACCAGCTCTTTTGGACTGTTACCGACTGTCTCAAAAGGCATAGAATTGCTCGGCATTGGTCACTTGCATCAAGATCATCCCTTTTAATAGCAGCAAGTTGTTTTCAGTTTGTAAAAAGATGGATTAATTCCTTCTGAAGCGGCAGCAGCCTGTAGATTAAAGACCAGAGATATCTCTTTCAGTTTATAGGTCTTCATTGCAGCTTTGTAATATTGCCCAGAGCTGAATGAGATTGCACAAGGCAAGGAATTGATATCGCTACTTGTTTTTCTTAATAAGATACATCTTTAATAATTATGTGCTGCTATAATTCCTGAAAAAGCTACTAGCTAGCCATAGAAAGTGTTTACAATAAAGTAAGTACTGCCATCACCAGGACAAGGAAGTCAGCATATCAAGTTGGTTGTGATAAGACTCTTGAACTGGTTACTCCTACTAATCTTGACTGCTTCTGACATGGTTAGGGCTTTTGAAAGTTACATCTTAAAGTGTAATCTGGCTATAAAATTAGTGCAAGGATGGGACCTTTGTAGAGGATGTGCCTAGCATAGTGCTCTAATGACTGAATCCCACTTGCTTTCCATGAAAGCATGCAACTACCCATATTATTCCTAAGCTAGCAAGATTCCAGGGAGAAGGATGGATCAAATACTATCTTCTGACAACATTTTTGATAGATATAGTCTATGCAAGCTGCAATTCTTCCAATGTAAAAGCGTAGAAGCTTTGAAGAACTCTCCAAAGGAAATCAGGTATCTTGACTCTAGCATGTGAGTCTAAGTAACTCCTAACTTCTCTGATATGATTATGATAGTAAAAAGTTCCTCTAATTTTGGCAAATGTCGGTCACAGCCTGTACCAGGAAAGTAGATCTTGATCAAATAGAACTGGTTCAAATGAATATATTGATAAATGTATCCGGATATTTTTAACGATAACACATTGGTGGATATGTGTTGTGAATATCTGGGAAGTGCCAACACCCTGCCTGCTTCTTAGGCTGATGTTTTCTCTTGTTGGAGCACTCTTTATGTACAAGTCGAGTGCAGGAATTTAAAATCTGCTTTTAGGTCTTAATGAAATGGAAACTCAGAATACATTCCCTGAGGCAGCAATGATCAAAGGATATATGTAGGCTGGAGAACCAGTTTAGCTCATCCATTCGATGAAATACTTGGTAGAAGTTCTGACTGCAATCGAAATTGTCGGTAGCTTTCAGTTTGCTGTTCAAATGCGTTGATTGGCTTATGTGTATAGATTATAAGTGTTGACATGGTGGACTAGATCTTCAATGCAATATCTTTGTTTATTCTTGAACAGATCTGCAAAGGATGGCTTTTCTTGTAGTGCAAAGACGTCATGTCTTGCAACTAACAAAATGGACGCAGGACAGTTCAGTATTCAAAGATTTCCAGATTAGGAGTACAGTCAAAATGAGGTTACATTTGTTAGTAGTCTGTCTGCTTGTAGTCATGTTGGATTGACTGATGAAGGTTGGCAATGGTTCCGTGGAATGAAATATTTCAGCTGCTTTGAACCAATGATCTATCACTTCTGGAGTAGGATTTATCTTAAACAAGAGGAGGCTGATTGAACGTATTCACCAAAGTTTCAGCAACTAAGATTCTGTTCATATCATATTCTCAGTATATCTCCCAGGATATTTCACCAGCAGTTGGCAAGGACCAAAGGTTGTTTGACCATCTAATTGTTTTTGTTGTAGTTGTTGGCAGGGGGTAAAACAGTGAGCAGTTTATGAATACTTGACCATGATCTTCCTGGGTCTTGATTGAGTTGATTCTGCATAAGTTGGCAAGAGTCTGAACAGTACACATTTTATATTCTACATTTTGTTTTTCATTATCTAAATTTCAAACATCTAGTTTTCTGACATGTTCTTTTGTTAATTGTCTTATAACACCATTAAGTTATAGCCTATTGAGCAGGAGGATCTTATTGTGTGGTTGACTGGCTGCATACTGCCGCTCTTCCAGCGTACAGTGGTAACAGTGAAGTGTGAAAAAGATACATAAGAGGAAAAGTGCCAATTATATAACTCTCCATTTTACCAGGGAATCATTTTCAGTGACAACAAATTGCACCAGTGGACAATAGATCTTTGAAGGCCCATGTTTTACCTTTTGAGAAGGTTGAACTTTAGACTAGCAAGGGAATTTTTCAATAGCCAAAGCTCCGAGTATTGAATATTTTCAGTGCATTCAGTAGCTTATCTTGTTTGACTCGGTATCATTCAAGAGTCGGCAAATTACAGATGCATCTAAAACGATCTTAGGTTTCTTGGCAGCCCAATCAAATGCCTCCTCTGTTGCAATTTCATCCATCCCAACAGAGGCAAGGATAGTAATCATAGGGTAGGTGCAGCTGACCGTTCCAACATCCAAATACTCTTCAACTGAAGATACGTAATCCTTGCTACCAATCAGCTTTGGTGAAGTATGATCTAGCCAAACCTTTAATCTGTCAGAAAATATGCTTCAAAGGGGGAAATATTAGAAATCAACTTTTTGCATAGTAAAAGAAAGAAAATAATCATTCCTCTAGATTGTCAGATAATGCCCTTTAATTTTTGCTTCTTATTTATGCCTATTTTTGTAAGACTTTATGCTCTCAAAAAGTAGTTTCTGATGCTTATTGCCAGTAGATTTAGATTTCATACTCCTTTTGAGTAAGGTACACCATAGGCGGTTCCTTGTGGAGCGAGTTCCTCTAATTTCTTCACTGTGACAAATAGTCCTAGAAAACACACTCAGATTTTCTGGCAACTCATTCACGACGTCAATATCCAACCTGAAATTCAGTAACCATTCATGTTGTCAGCTCTTGAATTGCATATCAAACATTTGTGATCGAGAGTAAAATAGTCCTCAGATATGATAAATGCTTGTTTATGTACTGTAATGACAAATGAAGGCTATCTATCAAACCACCTCTCTACTGCATTAGTGAACAGTATAAGTTCATCCATTGTACCGTATCCATCATGGGTATCCTCCATGGCTTATGTGCTCGAGAGTATTGAGTATTGCAGTTCAAAATAAGTTATGTTGGCCCAAGAGCATAATTTAACCAACTGGTCCCCGGCGAATGGTAACTTTCGTGTGAGATCCAATTCCTTCCACCAAAAACTTCGTGAGACATCAACATGGTTCACATTAAGGAAGCTCATTGATCATTAATATTAATGCTAGATTTGGAACTTGCAACTATGGTTTCTTCAAAATTAATAAGAAATTTATGGCATTGATGGTTACTTAGGTACTTAAATTGGAATTACGTGTTCTATAGTTACAACTTAACCATCATTTTAAGTAATGAGCTACTAAAATTGGTGCTTTTAAAGTCGGGCATAAAGAAGTTTGTTTTATGAATACCGACTTCGTAAATAATTTCCATGCTGTTTGTTAAAAAATTACTTTAAAAAGCATACTTAAGAAGTTGGTTGGTAAAAGAACGACTTTTTTAGTCTAGCACGAAGAACTTTTTTTTTTCTTTTTTATGGGAAAGCATTTTTAAAGTTGTTTTCTATAAAACAACTTCAAAAGTCCCTATTTCAGTTTAGTAGGGGGAAAAACAAAATTGGCAGGAGAAGACTTTTAAAGTTAGTTATACAAAATGACTTTAAAAGCTCCAACTTTTAAAGTCATTTTCTAAAAATTAAATTTGAAAGTGTAGACTTTTAAAGTCAAATTTTGAAAGATGACTTTAAAAGTCTCCATTTAGTTTAGTGGGGAAATTTTTTTTGGTTGGAGAATAATTTTTAAAGTCTATTATAAAAAAAATGACTTTAAAAGCTTCAACTTTTAAGGTTGTTTTCTAAAAAATGACCTTAAAAGTCACCATTTTTAAAGTCATTTTCTGAAAATGACTTTAAAAGTCCCATTATAAAACCCCAAGTGTCATCCTTTATCTCATCATTTATTTTATAATTTAATCTAATTTTAAAATTTAAAATCTCAAAATAAATTTTCCTTTTAAGCAAAAAAATGAGTTTACTTCAACATCCATAGTCCTTATATTATTACAATTTAAAGTATGAATGCAACAAATGTGCATATACAATGCAAAGGTAAGTATTGGAATAATGTTCAATAATTTAAGTACAAACATACCTTCTATGTAAATATATAGCCAATTAGCTACTTACCCAATTTGTCTTCAAATTGCTATTGAGAAAAGAGGAATAGATATTAATTAAATCCTCCTTAATCATTTCAAATATTAATGTCATCTTAAGGATGTATTAATTTATTATATTAGACAACAAATGATTTCCATAAGATTATTTTAGATAAGCTAGAAGAAGTAAAGAGTTCTTTTTAAAAGAGACAAATTTTAAATGAGTATGTGTCATTTATTTTGAAACAACTACACACAATGCACAGAAGAATCAGGCCTTTCTGCTAAAGATAAGATATTAGATATTTTTGTTAAATTGTACAGGTTCTTCTTCATTAAAAAAAATAAAATTTTAAGATTTATTGATGACTATCAAATTCATGAGAAATCACAGTCAACAATAAGTTGATAGCATATACACAATTATGATCTTATTAAAAATTAATTTGAAGTTGGAGTATGATCAGTTAAGGATTTCAAAGGAAAATATTTGAAGGACATTTGAATTATATGTGACATTAAGTATGTTGTTAAAGATAATTGTGAATACATACCATATAGACGATTTGGACCACTATCTAATTAAACTACCATTGTAATTATAGACTGCATCTTGACATAAATAGTGATTAGATAAGCATGACGAGTATGTTGAAATACATGAATTTGACAATAGACTAAATGAATTGAGGAAGTCAACTTTTTGTACCACCTTATTTAAGAGAGAGAGAGAGAGAGAGAGAGAGAGAGAGAGAGAGAGAGAGAGAGAGAGAGAGAGAGAGAGAGAGAGAGAGAGAGAGATAATATTGCTGTGGAATTGGAAAAAGAAAAACTAAAGAAAGCTAACCACTATATCATTTCTTATCTTACTTTCAAATAGTCGAGCTTTTGGTGAGTTTTAGGAAATACATAAGATAAAAAGTTAGAATGTGTACTAATGTAGTACAAAAAGAGTGATTATATATATTACATCATTATCAAGAGTTTTGATGCTAAAAATCCTACTCAAAATAGTAAATTGATGGTTGGGCCATTTGTCTTGAAGATTTAAAGGTATTATCAATATAAGATGCAAGACAATGTGGAATTATTAACAATTTATGAATGGTATTAGTCAAAATAGATATACAGTTAAACAAGTGGGAACTAGTTATCCACATATGAGATATAAAGATGATATATATACCCAATGCTTACGAATGTAAAACAAATGGTGCCTAGGAAGGTTAGTATATTTTAAGAAAATCAATAGATTCTGTTTTTGATTGGCCAAGAGTATCATCATGAGAGAATTATAATTCTCAAAGAAAAAATTGCAGTGTAAAATTATATAATGAGTACTTTAATGCAGAAATTTAGAATATAGACTTTAGTTTATATGAAAATATAAGATATATTTGTATAAACCTAATTATGAAATTGGTTGACCTCGAGCTTTTGTCTAAAAAGAACTGTTTGACTTTAAGTTGAAAATTTTGATGACAAACAACAAAATTGAGATAGACAAAAGAATAAAAAATGATCTTATATTATGAATCAAGAATGAAATGTGGAAAATAAAGAAGATTATACATAAACAATCATGAACAGCAAAACGATTCCAATACCTCATAATTGTTGAGGAAAAATAAAGTAAGTTATACTAATGATTAAGAAATGATAATTGGAAAGTTAGATATAAAAAACTAGATGCATTACCTATAAAGGAAGAAATAGTAAAATAATGATGATTTACTAACAAGTAAAAGCAGAGTATTAGAATGCACAATGAAAATAACTTTTATTGCGAAGCAGAATTCTACAATAATAAAGAGAGTAAATATTCATATTTTGAAATTGTGAATCATATGCATTTTAAGGAGTTATAAGAGCACAAATTTATGATGAGATAAAGATATTTCTAAAAATTATCTGAAAGTTAATATGAAAAAGAATTTAAAAAACGAAGACCATTTTATTGGTCAAAGTATTATGGCAACATTGATCTATTGAAGAAGCTACTTAGGAGACTGATGATGAAATGAGAAGAACTCATCCAAACTTATTTTAATTAGATATATAATGAGTATTTCGAGGATGAAATTTCTTTAAGGGGATAAGGATGTAACACCCCTTATTTTTATTTTACTTTATGTAATTTGATTGAATTGAAATGAGAAATGTAAAATTGAAATCCCAATATTTTAAGTTTTGAAGGATAATTAATGAAAGACATAGAGTCCACCTTTGAAACATCTACATTCGTTGAAATTCAAGTTCAAACAAAAAATTCATAATTATTTTAATTAAAGTATTTAATTTTAAATAAAAAATGATAGATTCATTTTAAGTAGGACCCATTGACATAATACATGGTTCTTGCAACTATATATGTCAGCCATAAATGCAAGTCAAAGTCACTATTTTAGTTTAATAGGAAAAA
The DNA here is from genome assembly GCA_035236585.1 of Warburgia ugandensis. Lineage (NCBI taxonomy): Eukaryota > Viridiplantae > Streptophyta > Magnoliopsida > Canellales > Canellaceae > Warburgia > Warburgia ugandensis. The sequence continues at coordinate 14,530,747 of CP141133.1, forward strand.
AAAAATTGGTTGGAGAATACTTTTAAAGTTGGTTATAAAAAATGACTTTAAAAGCTCCAACTTTTAAAGTCATTTTCTAAAAAAAACAACTTTGAAAGTCACCACTTTTAAATTCATTTTTAGAAAATGACTTTAAAAGGCCCTATTTTAGTTTAGTTAGAAAAAAAATTTCCATCATAGAAAACTTTTAAAGTCAGTTATAAAAATTCTTTATAAATAGGATGAAGTAGTTCATTTTTTTCTGTGCATTGCAACATTGTTTAACTTGCAGGGGGAAATGATGCCCCCCTCCTCTAGTTTCTTCTATGTTTCTCTATCTTGTTCCTCTCTTGCCATCCATTTTGGATATTTATCTCATCATAACAAGGGTAAGAATACTAAATCCTCTTGTTATCATTCATGACTTTTCTTAGTAATAAATTTCTATTTGCATGTTGTAGATGAAGTGGATTTTATCATTGCAGATGATGGGATTAAGATCTTGGTTAGATCATTGTGATTCCATAAAAAATCTTACCATTCATTGCAAACAACAATTGCTTCTTTATCTCACCCTCAATATTAGAGAAAGGGCGAGTTTTATGGAGTTCTTGTTCAAAATGAGGGATTGATGAATGAGAACAACTTAGAGTGTGAAGTAAAATGGGTATGTGTGTGAACTTCTAAATGATGTGAATGTATTATGGTTTCTTTTATCAAGTCTTTTCACAATAGATGTGGATGGATGATAAATTTAGATGTTTTATATCCTACCATGGAACTGAATATATGTTTCTTTTTCAAGTATATAAAGATTGCAAGAACAGTGTAGCAGATGGTACATTGAATGTATGCAGAAATATAGGCAGCGATTGCAATATTAAAAAAAGAAAAAAATAGGAACTTTTACAGTCATTTTGAAAAAAAAAGACTTTAAAACACCTATTTTTCAACTCATTTTGAAAAAAAAGCAACTTTAAAAAACAAGCATTTTTAAAGTTGTTTTGAAAAAAATGACTTTTAAAGTCGTTCTTGAAAAAACAACATTAAAACACCTATTTTTAAAGTCATTTAAAAAAATGAATATAAAAATTGTTCTAAAAAAATAACTTTAAAAATGGTTTCTTTTAAAGTCATTCTAAAAAAATGACTTTAAAAATGTCTATTTTTGAAGTCGTTTTGTGAAGAACGACTTTAAAGGAAGCTGTTTTTAAAGTTGTTGTTGTTGTTTTTTTTTTTTTATTCTTCACCAAATGACTTCATCATCATCATCATCATCAAGACCTTATCCCAATTAGGGGTCGGCCACATGAATCTTATTCCTCCATTCCACTCTATTAAATACCATAGTTTCATTTAGTCCCAAAGTTTTTAAATCTTTCCTCACTACTTCTATCCACATTCTTTTGAGCCTTTCCTTTGCCCTTTTAGAACCTGCTACTTGTATTGCCTCACTCCTTCTAACTGGTGCCGTTGTTGGTCTCCTTTGGACATGTCCAAACCATCTAAGTCTAAACTCTCTCATCTTATTACCTATAGGTGCTATCCCTAAATTTTCTCTAATATTTTTATTCCTAATTCTGTCCTTTCTTGTTTTACCACTCATCCATCTCAATATCCTCATTTTTGCGACGCTCATCCTATGAGTATCATGTTCCTTAACTGGCAGACACTCTGATCCATAGAGCATGGCCGGCCTTATAGTCATCCTATATAATTTTCCTTTTAGTTTAAGGGGCACCCGTTCGATCACATAAAACTCCAGATGCACATCTCCATTTATTCCAACCCGCTTGGATTCTCTGGGTAACCTTCCTCTCAATCTCTCCACTCTCATGGATCAATGATCCTAAGTACCGAAAGAGGTCCTTCATGGGGACTTCTTGGTTATCAATCTTGACTGGTGTTCCGCTCCTACTCTCCTTGCTAAAATTACATTCCATATATTCTGTCTTAGTTCGGCTAATTTTAAATCCTTCAGATTCTAATGCTTCTCTCCATAACTCTAGTTTTATGTTTACACCCTCCCTTGTCTCATCAAGTAAGACTATATCATCTACAAATAGCATGCACTAGGGGATCTCCTCGTGCAAATGTTTTGTTAACTCATCCATAACTAATGTGACGAGGTATGGACTCAATGCTGATCCTTGGTGCAATCCTACAGTGATAGAAAAATCACCAGTCATGCCACTAGTGGTCTTAACATTTGTTACTGTTCCCTCCTACATATCTTTAATTATGTCTATATACCCCTGATAAAGCCCCTTACTACCTAACTGTAATGACCCCGAATTTTTGTAAATTATTAAGGAAAATTAATAAAGTTTGAATTTTTAGAAATTCTGGGCTGGAATATTAGGTTATTGAAAATTCTCTTTTTATAGAGATTATATTATAAATTAAAAAATAGAAATTATGGATGTACTTGGAAAACTGATCGTAACAACATTAAGTACGTTCAATTCTGAGTTAAAATGAAAATTCCTTAATTTTTCCATTTGGGGGTAAAATGGTAATTTTACCTATATCCCATATCCAAGAAATAAGACCTCAATATTCATGAAGTACTTAGAAATACGATTCCAACGCCACTAAGTATGCTCGATTCTGAGTTCGGACAAATATTGCCTATTATTCTCCAATTTTAGAGTTAAAAAGGGCAAAAAGGTCTTTTCACATAAAAGTGGGGCCCACAAAGTGGGCCAAGGTTCTAGAAGCACCAATAATTGCTCAATGCATTATTGCTGGTAGTGGAGATTGTAGTGGAGATTGTAGTGGGAGTGGAGAATGCATTAGTAATTAAAAATTCTAAAGTAATAAAATATCTTATCAAAAGAAATGATAAAAAATTCAAATTTGGCTATAAATATGTCCCAAAAATTTCCAAAAATTTTCACAACCTTAACCACGAAATTTCCAAACCTTCCCTAGAATTTCAGCCCCAAATTCCCCTTCATCCCTCCCCAAACTCTCTTTTCCTTATTTCTCTCTCCTCTTTCTAATTGGAACAAGAGACCTAAATTCAATTAGGCACTCCGTTCCAGGAAGAATCTCATCAATTCCACCGTCCATAACATCCTATACTACAGTATATACAAAATCCCCAAATCAATTTCAAGATCCAACGGTTCCAACAACAGAAAATCACAAAAAGGTGGATAATCAGGTTATATTATCATCAACCGGTAATTCTCTCAAATTGGGCATCAATTATATTGTTTTTCTCCAATCAGGTAGGTGGAATTACTTCCCATTCATATTTATTATGTTTTAGTATAATTTTTATTTTTCTGTAATTTAATTTGAATGAAAAATGGTAAAAATAAAGTAAATACCAGCCCCTTCAAATTATGGTGATAGAGAGCTCAGATTGAAATTCTGAGCTTTCCAATCAATCCAGGAGGGTTAAAAACCCCTAGGATACAATTTTCAAGAAAATCTAACAAGGTTTGGACCCTCAATTGAGAGAGATTATTCTGGTGGGCCCAGATCAAATCTAGACCCTAGGAATGGCTGAAAACTTCAATTTAAGATTGTGGAGTCATATGAACTCCAAAATGAGATCAGAAAGAAGCTATGGAAAGCTTGTAATGTCTAGTTTCTAATGAATTCATAATATTTCTAAAATTTATTTCTGTATTTTTCTGTATTTTTCTATATTTTGGAAATAAGTGTCCAATTTCTAAGATCTTCAAGATCTGAGGTGATCAGATCTTGAAAATTTATTTTAGTGATGATATAATAATATAATAAAGTAATATATATGGTTAATTTGGACAGATCTTGGATAAAATAAGGGATCTACCCTTTATGGTAGAAAAACCCTAAAATAAAAATAAAAATATACAAAGGGACCCACTTGATCAATGAGATCAAGTATGATCAGATCCTTGGGATGGATTAAAGGGGTAATATGATGATGGAATCCAGTTAGATCATGGATGAAATGTGACAAAATCAAGTGGATATGATTTTTGGATCTTAATGGATTAAAAGCCCTAAAGGTAATTAAAACCCTTAATCTAAAGGAAAACACCTAAGATCTAATGGTTGGATCATATTTAAAGGTTTATAATAATCTTAATAAAATTAGTTTAATTATCTTTTATTGGATATAGAAGTGTAAATATGATTTATGTTCTAAGTTAGAAAGCATGATAGTGTAATCTTTAAATTTTAGTATGATATGCCCTAAATGAGTAATTTGTTAGTAGATTTGATTATCTTAGGATCATGTTAGTGTAAATTAGGATTTAAATATGATTTCATTATGATAGAAGATGTGTTTCATAACTTAGGATCATGTTAGTTTTATTTCACTAGCTTAAGTTATATTCATAGGAAGAATGTTAGTATATAGTTGTTAAATTTATATTTGATTTATGCTTTCAAGTTGATGATTTACTTATTGTCATATTTAATTCAATTGTTAAGTAATTGTTAAGATATAAGGAGCATAAATCACCAAAAATGTAAACTAATGAAATATAGAAATTCATGAACAACTAAGATGAATGAATGATTTTGACTTAGTAAGGGCTATAGTTAGTAGGACAATATAAGGAATGATTTATCATTTCCTTGGCCCAAAATAGGAAAATAATGAACATCCATGGATGACATTGTGCATATCCATGGAAATTAATTAAAATCAATTAGAGAAGGGACTTAGGGTAAAGAGCTCATAGGAACCTTGTCAAAGGTTGAGCTAGTACCACTCCAGTGGACTCTAAACATTGTGGTTATAGGGGGTATACAAGAGCCAAGTGCTTTTCCCTCACCTCCCATTGACGTAAGAAAGGTCTAAACGCCTCCTTACATGAGGGTTGTATTAACCACTTTTTGAGCAGACTTTAACTGGTAAGTACTTGGTCATCTGAAATAAGGAGGAGTTGTCTAGTGATAGGAAGAAATAAATTATCTTCAACCAAGTAAGACACTAGCGGTTGAATAATAATAAGAACATAAAAAGATAGCAAATTATCTAACCCTAATAAAAATAGTAAGTGAGATAAGGATGATCAAACAAGATGAGATCTTGTATGATCAAAAACAATAAGGAAAAAGAAACATCTATGTAAATTAGATTGTTATGTATGATATAGATAGTATTTGTATATATGATATTAAACCCATGGATATAGGATATTCAAGGAAGAAAGATTCAGATCATCCTACATAAGGATGATCAAAAGACCATGTAGTATATACCCTTGATTAGAAAAATGACATTATATATATGATTTGACAGATATATGTTGATCGAGACTATGGCAGATTTCAAGGAGTAAGAATACCTTATTGAGGTAGGTGGATTATTAAGAATGCCTTTACATGAAGATACATGATCTTATGTTTTGAAGTATTGACATGTATGATACCAATATATTAAGGTAAATACCTCAAATTGAAATATGATCCAACTAAATGATGAGGAAAATAAGTATTAAATGGTCAAGTTGAGAATTGAGAACAACCCTAAGTGAATAGGAAAGGAGAAAATATTCCAGTCCTAGATAAACAGACAGATAGTCTGATATGTATAAGTATTAATTTACATACAAGCTTGGAGGCTTGTGGTTTTGTTTTAAACATGCATAAGCCTGGGGATGCTATGCTAGGAGAGTTAAGAGGGTTTGGTCACCCACTCTCTGAAACTTGATGATATTGAATATCAAGTCTAAGAAAGGCTAAAAGTCGGGTGGGGCAATTATGGGAAGGCCACCACTGTGACAGCCATGGTCCTCCCATATGGACATGGATATTGTAATTTCCACTGAGAATGGTATAAGTGGATTATTGAATAGTTATCCAAGGCCACAGTACGGATCAAACTGCAAGCATAGTAGTCCTTGATTATTTTGCACTATGATGCATATGAAATTGGCATAGTGAAATGCCTTAAGGGATGGCATGATGAAATGTCAGGTAATTGTATATTACCAATATTTTTCCCAAGAAGGGAAATTCCTGTATAAGAATCGGCTGAAATACAAATCTCTTATAATGAAAAGAGTTGATCAGCTTTGTATAGAAATGATGCTTGATTATTTTTACATTTTTAATGGATTTGTCCTTATACAATATGTATGTATAAAGGTGAACACAAATGACAAGGAAATGAGATGTCTTTATAATTAATAGTTATTAATGAATGTGTTTATGATAGAACGAATTATGGGATACTTGAATATTGAGATTATACTGTCAATAACTTACATTCTTATCCCCTACCAAGCATAGCTTCTTTGAGATATTGTAAATGTTCGAATGTTTACAATATCTCGTATCTGAAGAAGGAGACTTAGGAGCTCAAGACTTGAAGAACAATTGAAGAATAAGTAATCAGGGTATATCCCTCGAAACATTGTATTAGAACATGTATTGAATTTTGAACTTTGTCATTTGGATTGTATATTTGGACAAGTATTGTAAGGATACAATGGGCTATGTACTGTGAACTACTGGATGGATCCTGAAGTTTAATAAAAGTATATTCCTTCAATGGAATTTTATCTTATACAAAATTCTACTTATGTTATGTATGAAGTGGTGACTTAGGTTTTACAAAACAAATTCGAAAGAAAAGAATTTCTGCTGCTTTGGTTTGCGAAATTTTTTTACTCTAAGGGCCCTATCTTTACAAAATGTATTATAAAATGTGTTATAAAAACCTGGGTCGCCTCACTAACACCCTCCATATTAACTTTATAGGGACTCTATCATAAGCTTTCTATAAATTGATAAAGACCATATGTAGGTCTTTCCTCTTCTCCCTATATTTCTCTACTAATTGTCTTAGCAAGAAAATAGCTTCCATGGTAGACCTCCCAGGCATGAAACCAAACTAATTCTCCGATACACTTGTTTCATGTCGTAGCCTCTTCTCAATCGTTCTTTCAAAAAATTTCATGGTATGGCTCATAAGTTTGATCCCTCGATAATTAGTGCAGCTCTAAATGTTACTTTTATTTTTATAGATCGGTACAATAGAGCTTTTCTTCCACTCATCAGGCATTTTCTTTGATTTTATAATCTTGTTAAACAACTTAGTCAACCAAACTACCCCAATATCTCCCATATGCTTCCAAACCTCTATTGGTACACCATCAGGCCCTATGACCTTTCTTGATTGCATCTCTTTCAAGGCCTCTTTTACTTCAGGTATTCTAATCCTATGTTCATATCTATAATATCCAATGTTATTTAGATTTATATTATTTTCAATCCCTATAGTCTCATAGCCATTATCATTTAATAATTTTTGAAAGTATGTTTCCCAACTTTGTTTGATCTCATCTTCCTTGACTAATACCCTTTGATCATCACTTCTAATACACCTAACATGATCTAAGTCCTTACCCTACTGTTCTCTTACTTTTGCAAGTTTAAACACATCTTTCTTACCTTTTCTTGTTCCTAATTTATTATAAAGCTCATCATATGCTTTAAGTTTAGCCTCACTTACTATTCTCTTAACAGCGTTTTTAGCATTCTTATATTGTTCATAGTTTTCATTATTTCTAATCTTTTGCCAAGCTTTAAAATGCATTCGTTTTTCTTTAATAACTTTCTGCACTGTTTCACTCCACCACCATGTTTCCTTTGCTAATAGCCTTTTACCTTTAGATACTCCTAAGATATCTTTTGCCACTTTCTTAATAGACTCAGCCATATTAGTCCACATGATATTTACTTCTGTTTCATAGTTTCAATTTCCTTCTACCATCAACTTATTTTTGAATGAGATTATTTTCTCTCATTTTAAGTTCGACCACTTAGTTTTTGGATGTGTATTATGTTCAGTTCTTTTACTCCATCTTTTAATATGGATATCCATAACCATTAACCTATGTTGTGATGTTAAACTCTCACCAGGTATCACCTTACAATCCTTGCATATAAATCGTTCATTATTCCTAAGTAGAAAAAAGTCTATTTAGCTTTTATGAAGTCCACTTTTAAAGGTTATTAAGTGTTCATCCCTCTTCTTAAAGAGTGTATTTGCAATGGACAGGTTATATGACAAAGCAAAATCGAGGATATTCTCCCCCATCTCATTTCGTTCACCTATACCATAACCTCTGTGTATTCTATCATATCCTTCCTTATCTTTTCCTACATGGCCATTTAAGTCTGCTCCTATAAATATCCCCTCAGTGTTGGGAATTTCTTGTATGACTCCCTCCATATCTTCCCAAAACTGTCTCTTGATTATATCTTGTAACTCTACTTGTGGTGCGTATGCATTTATAACATTTATAATCTACTCTCCTAGAACAAATTTTATTATTATAATTCTATCACTGATTCTTTTAACGTCCACAACCTTATCCACTATTATTCCTACGACATTTTTGTTATTTTCCTTTCCTACATACCATAATTTATACCCATATATTTCTCTAGCTTTAGCCCCTTTCCACTTGGTTTCTTGGATATAAGCGATGTTGACTCTCATACGTTTCATTGCGTCTACTAACTCCAAACTCTTACTTGTCAATGTCCTTATATTCCATGTAGCGATGCGAATCTTATGTTCTAGAGATACCCTATTTACTACCGCCTTTCTCAACCTCCATGGTATGAATCCATGTCCACTTTTCACTGCAACTGGGGTTTGATGCAGCGCGTCACTTCTGAGGGGATGCTTTAGCAGCCCTTGCCCACTTTTCACTACACCCGGGATCCGATGTAACGCGTCGCTTCTGGGAGAACGCCCTAGCAACCCTTGCCTATTTTTCATCGCACCTGAGATCCGATGCAGCGCGTCGCTTATGGGGAACGCATTCATGTCATGTTTGGGTTGTCGTAGTTTTAAAAAGCTGAAGATCATTTTCATTTCTTCCTTACAAACTAATATACAAATGCATATTCATTTGCAAGCATAAAAGAAATAACAAAAATCATCTTAAGCTAAACCCTTCCCGGTTGGCAACCTAACACAAGGGTGGCCATATTTTCAGAAGCTGGAGATGATTTTCATATCTTCCTCACAAACAAATATACAAATGCATATTCATTTGTAAGAAAGAAATGACAGAATCATCTTCAACTTCCCCCTTGCTGGCTGGTACTTGACGCAAGACCCTCCTCCTTTTTCACCCGGGCTTGGGACCGGCATTGGCGGAGTTCACCCTTGCCGGCTGGCACCAAATGACTTCAAAATGAAATAAAAAGTCTATTTTTAAGAAGGACTTTAAAAAACACCACTCTTAAAGTCCTTTTTTTTTTTTTTTCTTTTCAAAACGACTTTAAAAATGACAGTTTTGTAACTGACTTTGAAAGTTATGACTTTTAAAATTGTTTCTTAACCTACTTCTTTTCTTACCAATTTTCTAAGTCGGCTCGATAAAAGTCACTTTAGTTACTGACTTCTATTAGTGCGTTAACCGAATTTAAAAGTCTTCTACCTTGTGAGTTCCTCCAAGTCTCTTTGAGACAAGTACTAATTGTGGGAATCACTCACAACAAATTAATGGCGAAGGTTTACCTAAATATATATTATATCGGTATTTTCTTAGTAACTCAAACCGAAGAGATATAGTATGGAGATCGTCAACACCAATAGTTCAATTGGAGCCATATATTTGATGCAATGGCTTGTCAATTTCCTGTTCAAAGAGATATGCGAACCCAAGGCGTTCAAGCACATTTTCATGTTTGGAGCCACTGGCATTGCTTGTCATCCTCTTCACTTCTTCATTCAATTCTTCAACTCTTGCATGCATGACATGCACAAAATAAATGCATCAGCAACTAATAGATTAGGTGACACGCTGCCGGTGCTCATCAAGTGACCAGGGGGTTTCCATCTATCTCAAGATGTAAGAAAGAAACAAAAGAGGTAGGGAGAGGGAGGATCCATAGGATGTAATGGGTGGAAAATGTAACAAAGAACTAACTCTAATACTATAGTTTGTTCTGATGACAGATGCCTCATATGAATGGGCATTTATGGACTTCATGTAGAGTCATAGTATTATGGACTTCATCGTGTGACCTTGAGGTCATGAGTTCAAGGCGTGGAAACAGCTTCTTGTAAAAATACAAAGTAAGGCTGCCTACTATAGGCCCTTGTGGTCCGCCCCTTTCCTGGACCCCTCATAGGCGGGAGCTTCGTGTAACTGAGCTGCCCTTTATGTAAAGCCATTTTTTATTGCAAAATGCAATCGCATGTTTAACAAAGCGAACCAAAAAGTATCTCAGCAAAGCATGTCTTATTTCTTATATGAATGTTGCACATAAGCCAATGTATTCCAGTGATTAGGTTGAGGCATCTCTCTCGTAAGTAGGTTACGTGTTCATGGTAGTGCATCTCGTCTTTTTAAGAGATATAGGGTGCTTGCACATTGAGGAAGTGTCCCAGAGATATGGATAGAAATGATGTATATATAAAGACTTATTGGGTGAATGAATTACCAATTTAGAAAAAAAATAATTTGACATGAATGTTGGTGGCATTAGCAAAGTTAGAAGCAGGCCTGGGCATTCAACATGAAGTTGTTAAATGAATTATTCACTCCCCGTACAAGCTCAAGAGCAAGAAACAAGAGATGGAAAGACAAACAGGCGAAATCCTACATGCATGAAGGAAGATATAAAACCCGCCATCCTATTTAGACTTGCATCTTAAGCCATGTCTAAATGGTTCACAACTAGACAATATGTGTAACAACCCACAAATAAAAATAGAACATATTTTTATTTATATAACAAAGGGGCGAGATTTATACTGGCACCCCTCACTTAATGAAAAGAGAACAGATTCCCAAAACCAGACACCCACAAAGAACACGACGAAGGAGGGAAAGGTAGAAGAAGAGGAAGGAGAAAAAGAAAAGGGAAAGGGAAAAGGAAAAGGAAAAGGAAGGAGAAGTAGAGAAAGAAGAGGAGAAGGGAGTGAGAACTCCCACACGCCTGCAAACCCAGATTGTGCTGGTGGAGGGTTTGACAGTCACCAGAGAAACTGAGTTTGCCGGTGACAACGGCAGCTCCGATCGAAGATCCCGCTGTTCAATCAAACCTTCAGGAGCTGGGGAACAAACCCCTCAGGTTCCATAGCCATTGGCGGAGGAACGACGCCGAATTGGAGAGGGAAAGTGACGTGCAGCAGATAGTTGCCGGAAAACCATCAAACAAAGTCTTCTCCTGTAATGACTAGAGATCGTGGATGCCCACAGAGGTTAGTTCCTGCACGATTTTCCTAGTTTATTGTTCAATTTGTTTGTAGAAAGTAGGAGAACTAGGTTTTCGCTATAATGTAAATGATCTAGCCCTAAAGGTTGGATCAGATTGTTGATCACTTCCTAGTTGAAGGACAAGACTGTCAAGAAAGTTGATCCACCTCTCCGAGGCACTGATCGTCTGATTGGAGGTCGGACAGGGATGATCCGACTCTTGAGCCCTGATCAGCTAAATCCAACTGTCCAAAATCATAGTTTATGCCAAAAAAATAATTGAATACCTGCGTACTGTGGTTGGGATTTGATAAATTAGTGATCTGTGTTAGAAAACAGATCGGGCAATCTGGATCGTTCGATATGTTACTGTGTAAACAGTAAAGTTAAATACCTAATTGATGATTAGGCAGTACAAGCATGTTTTCCTACCCTCCAATTCATAAATAAAAGCTCAAAAAGAATGGGTGACATGAACTGTTCATTATGTTTGTCATACCAGTCAGATCAAAGAATATAATTATGAAATGTATTGAGGATTGTATTATGGAAATATTATCTAACTTCAAACCCAGATTTCATCCAATTAGGGATCAAGAATTTTGAGGCCAATGAATGGTGAAAGTAACTTACAGTCACTCAAGAAGAGTGGTGAATAGCCAGTCTATAACTAATGGTGTGGATTGGCAATCCAGTAACCATAGGTTATTCAACTAGCTTCAATCAATAGTTAATGAAACACCTTTAGCATAGAAATAGGCACTGTCACTTCGCCTTATGACGACTAGTGCTAAGGACTAACTTAGAGAGAGTTTTCAGACTGGAAAAAGCTAAGAGAAGTCCTAGAATTATATGTCTAAATATGTTTTGTATTTTACATAGGCATGATTGAATGGGAGCGCGTACACAAACTGAGTAAGGTATTCGCATCAATAAATTAGAAGTACACCATTTGAGGTAGGTGGAATTAAGATTGCTAAGATTTACGCTACATATATACATATATCTATATATGTGCATTTGTATATGAATTTCAAGCATTGAAACATGTCTTTATAGTTTATACGAAAGATAAGATGGATGTGCATGTTGAGATTGAATCATGATTAAATTGCTTGTGTATAAGTACATGTTGTACATTGTGATGTTTCAATCCATTTGTTTGTTCATGAAATGGGGGGACTGGTTCATTTGTGGTTCTAGGTAGTTGCACGCCCACACTGTGTGGAACAAAACCTTGAGCCGATGTGAGGCCTTTCGGATAATGGTTCCTCCATGGGGCAGTCTACCAAAGAGGATAATATTGCTCGCTGCGTACTCTGATACCAGTAACAACACGCACACCAGTGGTTCTAGGTAGTTGCTCGCCCACACTGGGTGGAGCAAAACCTTGAGGCGAATTGAGGCATTTCGGACAGTAGTTCATACACGGGCAGTCTACCAAAGAGGATAACATTGTTTATTATACACTCTAATGCATACAATGACGCATTGGTTTTTGATATGTGAAATGGCTCGTAAGAGCGAAGACTAATGTCAGGAAATGAAAATGATTTGTGAGTTTGACATGTAACTGCATACATTGCATTTTAAAGAATGTGTTTTGTACTGATGTATTAGTATTTCTTCCATTTTGGTATGAATTCATGATTTTGATGAATGCTAAATTATTTCATGTTAAATGATAATTGAATGCTAGTTGCATAATTCAACATGGACAAAGTAATTGCTATAAAAATATCATAATTTTGTTTATATACAACTGCATCTTATTCCATCTACACAAGCGAAAGCTTGCTGAGATATTTTACTTGTTTACAATATCTTAGAGCTGAGGATTCTGGAGAAATAAGAATTGTTCACGGGTAATAAGCGCATCAAGAGAGGCTTTTGACGAAGACAAGGAAGAATGGATTTATGAAATGAAGTTATTGTATTAAAATGAAAAAGAGACTGTAATGTTTGTGATTTTGTGGAGTTTTAATAACTTATATGACTGGATTGTGATGTGGAGGTCCTGGGTATGTTTTGTTTAATGTAAGTTGTTTTTATTTCATTAGATATATGAAAAGGAGATAGAGTCTCCAATTATGTTTGAAAAATGTCTAAATGTTTATCAGGTACTTTGCAATGACATATGTTAAATTTTAGACGTCCAAAAAACAGAGAAAACTCTATCGGATTTTTGGTAGAATTGAGAGCTCATTTCACCGAGAATCTTTGTTTTAAGAAAAGAAAAATGACACTAGGGGTTTTTCAAAGTGAATTTTAAAATAAAAGATTCTTCGGCTGTTGTTTATGCTTTCAAAAATTATTTTTATTAGAGATTGATCTCATTATGTCAATGTCTTTTGTATTTAAAAAGTGTTAGAAAAACCTGGGTCATCACAATATGTCATCGAATAGATTATTGTCCTTGGTATTAGCGACAGACTGCTATTCTTTTCTTTTCGTTTTTGGAACGGCAGCTGCTATCTTTAGGAAAGCAATCCATAGTGCTATATAATGAAGGCTAGAAATAAGCATGTTGATCCTTTGACAACTATGCTTGATAGAGACAATAATTACATTGACGAGTACAAACTCAAAAGGAGAGGAAGGATTAGATCTAACCTCTGTATCATGTTAGGAATGTATTAGATTGGTTAAACATCAAACTTCATGATGTCAGATGTTTTTAGCTTATATTTCGTTTGGTCAAAATTCATGACCAACTATTTTTATTGTTAAAAAATCTAAAACAAATGGTAAGGATTGTCCAAATGCATTTCTCATAATTGATTGTTTTGGGCATTCTAAACATGATGAACGGCTTAGATTTGTAAAAAATGTTATTCCATACATGAAAAAAGAGTGTACTCCTTGCTCTCCTCTTGAGCTTGAACTCTTACAAAGGATTACCTATTTAAGAGTGTACTCCTTAGCTACTTGTTTAAGATATAATAAAAATAGTTTCACCACACGTGAAATTTAGGCTGTTTAAAAAGCAGCAGCTCCTCAACCCACCTCATTGCTTTATTAAATTAGAATTTTCTCTTTACAAAGTTCTAAAATCATAAAGAGTTGTTATCCGACTATGTTCTGGACTAACTCCAAAACCCCACCTAGCTAAGCCCCATGTTTGGATGATCTGGCTTATCCTTCTCGTTTGACCAACCTTAGACAGGTTAAATACCAAAATTCATGTTTATTATATATTTTTAGCTATATATTTTTGGTGTTTAAGCCATAACCATTACATTTTTCAATGAAAAAATCTAGTAGTTAGAAGCATCCAATGGGCTTTATTTTTACCCTAAGTAGGAGACTTTGAATAAGATGGTTGAGTTGAATCATTCAAACGTGGGGTATAACCAAGTTGGGTCTTGTAGATAGTCCTAGAACCTAGTTCAAATAGCATTTCTCAATTATAAATGTCCATTTGGTTATGGTGTGGAGGTAAGGCCGTAATTTAAATGCAATGAGAGTTAAATCTATAATTTTAAATGTAGAAAATGGTTTATTTTCCTTTGTCAAATATGATTTGAATTTTTTTCATAAATATACCCCTAATTAAATCACAAATAAGGCACCATCTTTCATATAGATCACTTAAGGTTCCAATGTTTGTTTAAGAATATCTCTATTGGACTTCTTTTTTATGGTCCACTAAATCACTTACGTAATGCCCTAGTGGACCATTCACATGCAATTTTAGAGGGACAAAATGGTCATAAACTCAATACTGTTTTGGTTTCTTAATCAAGACCATTGAATTGTCAACTAGAAAAAATAGTAGGTAAAAGCATCCAATGGCTATGAATTTTCATAAGTAGCTTAAATAGGATATGCCAATAAGATGAATGGATTAGATCATCGAAAGGTAGGGCTTAGCTAGATGGTGCCTCATTTTGGATTTTTCAATCATGACCATGGGATTTTTCAACTAGAAAAATTAGTTGGCAGAGGCATCCAATGGGCATGAATTTTCATAATTAGAGGTAGGTTAGACAAAATTAAAGAATAAAATAATTCAAATGTAGGTCCTAGCTAGATGGCGTCCCTTTTTTTATTTTTCAATTATGACCATTGATCTCTTCAACTAAAAAATTAGTACGCAAAAGCATCCAATGGCTATGACTTTTGCAATTAGCTTAAATGGATAGGCCAAATAAAATGAATGGATCATATTATCCAAAGGTGGGACCTAGTGAGACGGCATCTCCTTTTGGATTTTTCAACCATGACCTTGAAAATTTTCAATTTGAAAATTAGTAGGGTAGAAACATCCAATGGGCGTGAATTTTCACGATTAGATTGAATAAGCTAGGCCAAACAAGATAAATGGACCAAATCATCTAAACGTGGGGCCTAGGAAGATGCGCATGTTTTGGATTTTTCGATCACGACCATTAAACTTGTTAACTAGAAAAACTAGTAGTTAGAAGCATCTATTGGGCATGAATTTTAACAATACTTAGCCTAAATAAGGTAGGCCAAACAAGCTGAATTGATTGGATCATCTATAGGTGGGGCCATCCCAAATGGTGTCCCATTTTGAACTTTTCAATCATGATCATAGAATTCTCCAATTAAAAAAATTAGTAGGTGGAAGCATTCAATGGGCATGAATTTTCACAAGTAGGCTAAAGAGGGTAATTTGAATAAGATGAATAAATCAAACCATCCATCTCTTTAGCCTTAGAAGGTGGCATCTAATGAGTATATAATTATTCCAATACGTCTCTTCACAAACCAATCGTGTGAGACTTTTTTTTCTTTTTTTTTAGTGTGAAGATTTTCAAAATCTGTACATCAAATGCAGTGCCATTTTTTTGTGAGCAATTTTTTCCTCTAAATTTTATTAATTTTCATATAATTGATGAGGTGCTAACAGTGCTGTGGCTGTTAATTTCATAAGTTTCGTGTATGTGCTAAAGAGATGATTATTAGTTAAAATTTTTAGGGATGCTTTTGCTAGGGGAGAACTTCCATTTCAGTTTGCAATTTTTATGGAGAGAAAGCTGAGATTATTTTAATCATTTTAAATATTTTATAAAAGTTTTACCCCTTAAACCATCTGCCGTTAGACAAGGCCATTATGTATACACACTTAACATAAATTGGGGCCTTAGGTGACCTATTTGGAAGATGGGCCCTTAGTCCATAACATTGTTGGCTATGTTTGTAAGTCCTCAAGGTAGACAAATTTGTTGTTCTAGATCTACCACGGTTTGGCAGATCTTGCAATTAGGATCATAGATCTACAATGATATAAACATGCAAGGAGAGACAGAGATTTATGTGATTCAGCCATCATGCCCATATATGCAAAAGAAGAAGAATCCACTATCTGATTAGACTACATAGTAAGCAGGAGAAGGAGGCTCAGAACCTCTCTCAACGCTCCTGTGTGATTCTACATCTCTTTCTCTCTCACTCACTCATACAAGTACCCTAATATTATATATAGGATTTCTTTCTCATATGAGTATGGACCACATACTAGTATAGATCACATGCAAGGCTACCCCAACAAAATTAACCAAATGATAATTTTGCCTTTTATAAAATTTCAAACTACAGCTGTGGCATTTATTTATTTATTGAGAAGGGGGAGTCGGTTACCAAAAGAAGGCCTACGAGCTCCCCTTGCCTTCGTACTTACCCTTTCCCTTGTTTTTATTTTTGGTATAAGGACGCTGGGAAGAGCATCGAAGTGCAGCCATGACAGAAGTATTGGTAGCAGTGGTAGAATGTAGTTTCTTGAGAAGAAGATCACAGAATTCTTCAGGAACATAGATGAATGGCTGTGATAAACTCTTTATTTGTGTGATCTAGGCCATCCAAAATGCTGTTGATGAGTTCGTTTCAGGTGAGGACTAATTGAAAATGATAATGAGTTGGAAAGAGATTTGGCATGCAGTGGGTAATCTGCCAGAGACTTAACAGTGGGGGTGGGGGGGAACAAGTAGAGTTTGAATAGGTAGAGAGTATAGTTTTAATCCAACTCAGTGCCAGTTGATCAATTTGACCCGGTTGGTATAGCAAGGCTTGGTAGTGACTTTGTCTGGAAAAGTGGCAGGAGCAGTAGTAGATCTGTCGACATAGGAATGGAAAAAACTGTGGTTTTCAATTGAGACAGGTGTTTCGGTACATAGATAGGCAGCAACGGTGAGTAATGTTGAAGGAAGTGGAAAGGACTTATAGGAGGAAGAAAAACCGGCCAGTGAGATGAAATGAGAGTTGCTTTGATACCATATAAGATTTTAGAGATTGAGTGAAACGCAGTTTAGTTTTAACGTGCATTGTTATATATAATATTGTTGATGTTGATACAGAGCTGCTAACTATGACGAATGTGCTAACTATGTATATGACGCTGAAAATAGACCGATTTGATATCACCCCTCAATTAAACATAGCAAAAACGATATCCCCTTGCATAATATGGATTCCAAATATTCATGATCTATATGTAAATGAGTTGAATTACTTATCCCTCGGTCTATTAGAGAAGTATCTCTCCAGAGATTAGGAAAGATGTTCTACCAGAAAAATTCTTATCATTGCTTCTACTCATATTCCCCACTAAGTAAGCCTTCCATTCTGTGAGACTAAGCGTAGAGATGAACAAGAAAGAAACCAAGTTTGCAGCAAGGAAGCATACGTTTCAGAAGATTTGGTGGAGTCTCAAGTAGGCGCCAATGATGAAGACGAACAAGTGTGGAATGATGGCGATGAGCAGACCAGCAGATCAAAGGTAGATGCTTCACGTCTGGGTGGGTTTTGTCTTGGAAATCAGCACCATTTGGAAGCCCAATATATCATAAGAAACGGCTCCTCCATTGTTGGCTCTGTTGGAGCCTATCCACAGAGAGAGAGAGAGAGGAATGAATTGTCCAATTTGGCATTTGAAAGCTGCGATGACGGTGCCAATGTCACATGAGCTCTTCATTGGCCAAGGGAACTTGGTGGGCCATCGCTTACACTGTTCAAGCTGTAGGATGTTCTATTTGAGAACATAACTGATGGCTAAGATTCATCCAAGGATTTTTTATTTTTTATTTTTACTCACATAAACTGTGAGTCCTCACTCATATATGGAGTCCTTACAAGTCACAATTTCATTCATTTGAACCATAAAAGCAGCAATTCTTGGGGTCCACACTTTTAATGCTCCAAAACATTATTTGGTATTTTCCCAGATTTTCAAATTAGTTTATAGAATTTTAGATTTCTCATGTTGTATGTGCAGGTCTTTTTCGTCCCAGAAGTTAATTATTCATTGCATGGATAGTTCTAAAAGCAAATCCAGCACTAAGATCATTCCTCTGCTATGCACCATCG
Source organism: Warburgia ugandensis (assembly GCA_035236585.1). Taxonomy (NCBI): domain Eukaryota; kingdom Viridiplantae; phylum Streptophyta; class Magnoliopsida; order Canellales; family Canellaceae; genus Warburgia; species Warburgia ugandensis. Next base: position 14,549,238 of record CP141133.1, read on the forward strand.
TACATTGCTATTCACAAGAAATCTTCTTCGTTGGATGTCCAAACACTAAATTGCCTTATGACTTAGAGCTGGTAGATCAGAAAGTGCTAAAGCGACGGTGATTGAATCTTAACCTTTAACAAGTTGGAATGCTGGGGCTCTGATGTTTGCGGAATTTGGGATATGGCCGCTAAGATCCAGTAAATCAATTCAATTCCACGGCTTAAAACACCTTCCATGGAGAAATCATTTATGCAAGGAAATCAATGTTTGTACCAACCAAAAAAGCCCCCCGATGAAGTGAAGAGTATTGATATCCATTTCCTACATGGCAGTATGAAGTGCCAGAGCCACTTAAGGGGCCATTGCTGCAGCAGGCTTGTCCATCACTGAAGGGGTCATGGCTCCATCACAAAGCTCCTCCTGGTTTGTCTTCGGAAGGTAATTGGGTCTCAGGGCTATGGCCATTTTGATGTCGTAAAGGCAGTCCAATTTGAATCCTTATGCCTCCATGGCCAACAAGCAGAAATTAAGCAGCAGTTCTTATTTATATACATTCTAGAGTGATATATCGGAATGATTCTCCTTACTATGTAAACAAAGAATTTCCAAAAGTGTTCCTCCAAAGACAGACTAAGGGCAGGGTTCCCAAAACACAGCCTAAGTATGACAGGTTCGAGCATTGAAACTATTTCTTGCGAAAAGTTAGGCATGGCTAGATACTATAGACCTTTTGTATTCCACCCCTTCCTGGAACCTGCACGGGCTGCCCTTTCTTTCAGAAAAGAAAGGCCAAACATGATAAACAGGTCAGATCATCCAACTATAGGATCTATCAAGATTGAGTTTCCAAAGGCGTTATTTGAAAATTGGTTTCTTCTGGCTCATATATTACATACTCCTCAGCTGTAATCCTTACAAATCCTAGTTTCTGGGTTAGAAATGGTAGGTCCAGGAATATACAAGAAACGATCATTTTCGGTTGATGAATCCATGGGTCGGAATCGTTCATGTGACATGGCCTAAGAACTAAGCGTACATGCGGATAATTAATCTCATCCAAGAATAAAAGCCATTCATCTAGAGCCATGCTTATCAAGCCTCTCATTCCATAGTTATACATGACCATTTCCTGTTTGTTCTGTTCATTAGTTGGGTTCCTCGTAACGTTCTCTGGATTTGTTTAAACTCTTCTGAACTATTTTACGCTTGATCAGAAGCACATCTGTTCGAATTTTGCTTAAGGTTTCTGTCACAAGCAGACATTTATGGGCTTGAAATCGACTTCCCTAGTCCAAAGCTGTAGCAACATAGAGAGATTGCACCCGTAGAACTAACAAACCAGCTAAAAGAACAAAGTCAATACAGGCGCCTGCAGACAGTGACTCCATCACCTAATGGAATATGGCATAGCTCAATGCGAGGATCAGCTGCCAAGGATTTGTTAAGCTCCATTGTGTGAAGCCTAGCAAACTTCATACGCTCTGGAACCAAAGATTCCGGCATGGCCACTGTCCCACTCCAGAGTGTGTTATCATAGAGAATTAGGCCCCCAACTCTCAACAGCTTCAACAACTTCTCATGATAATTCCTATAATTATCCTTGTCTGCATCAACATAGGCAAAGTCGAAGGAGTCTTCATTCTCTTTCTGAAACCAAATCCAAGACCAACATAATTCAAAGCATGAGAATGGAAGTAAAGAAGACATCAAGCTTGAAAAGTAGTAAACAGGATTATATTGAGGGGCATGTAAGTCTTAATATATAAAGGGCTGGACAGATTAGCTTACATCAGCCAATAATTTATCAAGTACCGGAAGTGCAGGAGACTCAACGAAGTCGATTTTATGCTCAACACCAGCCTTTCTAATAATTGGTAATCCTAATTCGTATGAGTCACGGTCCTTATCTATGGCTATGATCTGCATTGAGTCAGTGACGGATTAGATCATTATATTGATAAAGGCATAAAATAGGAAGAGGTATGAGAAGGAGAAAAACTTTGCCGTCATTGGGTATAGATAGAGCAGTGAGTAGCAGAGAGTATCCTGTGAAGACTCCAATCTCAATTGTCTTCTTAGCATTGATGAGCTTCAAGAGCAAGGCCATTAAGGGTCCCTGATCAGGTGCAGTAGCAATTACACTCCTGCAGAAAAAAATGAATTTGAAGCATGTCACGATGCTTGGTGACTTCAAAACAGTAAAGTTCAAAAGCAAAAAATTGATTGATTAGGAGGTGGTGTATCAATGTCTTCTCAACATATTATCATAACGCTAACATCAATGTGAAGATTATTTTTTATGGCATCCTACCTGCGTCGTTAAATTAGGCAAGATATAAAAGAAAGAAATGCCCAACAGTAGAACCAATCGTCAGAATGGTGATGAGGTCAATTACCATGGATGGCTGTCAGTAGAATGTCTTAACTCCTTTAGGGGCTCTGGCTCTCTTGGGTATACACTGGTCTCCAAGACATACTACAGAAAAAATAAAAATCAAGACAAGTTCAGCTGATAATCACAAAATGTGAGACAGAAGAAGCATTAGAAAAAACAAGGTAAAACTGTAATGGGAAGTGCCTGATACAACTCGTTGCTCTGTAAGAGTCCCTTGATTTGTCCTGGAACTTGTTTGCTAGAAGATTTAGAAGACTCTTCCATTGCTCTCTACAATGTTGTTGAAGAATTCACTGATAATCAGTTGCACAATCTGTCTAGTTAGAACATTTGTTCAGTTTGAGCCATGTAATATGCATGTAAGGCTACAGAGATCTTACATTACGCTCCAACTACACTTACTGCCCAAATTTTCCTACCATAAAGAGGATCATTAAATGAATTCACGCAAACCATATCACATTAAGTGGCATTGCGCTCACTTTGGGTTTCAGAGGGGAACATATGAAAAAGGCACATTCTCATAATCTCAGTTATGCATATAAACTATGGTGAACCATATGACACTGCCAGTGAAACACATAGTTTGCAGGCATGATAAGAACTGTATGTGGGGGCCAATGTTCAAAAATGAAAAGCTATTCATTTGGCAAAACCTATCATACATTGGTCAAGCAAAATTTAACAGCATCAGTTAATCTGAACTTTCTAAGGTATCCATCATACGCCCTCAAGCAGGGCTTAGGATCATCTAGTGGAGAGGATTTTTGGGGAAGGGTTCATCTAAGATGTGGCCGAGCAGATGAATGGTCTCAATCATATAGCTGTCCATGACATGTCATTCTAGTTATGAGTGAAAGTTCTTGGGCTTTGCGCACGCAGATACCATAACAAAGCTCTGTACAGCATGTCTAAGATGACTGGAGACATGCCCATGTCATATTATGTAACATTCTGGTTGGGGATATTCTGGTCATTTAGACCCAAGTGGTTGCCTTTCCTCTATACATTATTTGACGTATTTGGACGAAGGAATTATTTCACATCCCTTTCCTTTTCTCTTTCTTCTATACAGCATTAGATGTAAAATACTTCATGTGTTAGAGCAGGATGGGAGAAGATCTGTACGTCTCATATCTCTCTTCTAAACAACATACTTCTGATCTTCTTTTCTTGCCATCTCCCTCTCGATTCCAACACTTCTACCTTCTTCAAACTTGTCGAAAATGGACCCTTCCACTGGAATATATGCCTTAGAAGACCTTTAAGAAGCTTGGAGAATGAGCAGCTCACATATTTACTAGAAAGACTGAATAATGTGTTCATTGATCCAAGGAAGAAAAACATCATCACGTGGATCCATTCTAGCATAGGTAGATTCACAGTGAAGTCAGCTTATCATGCACTCACACTGAGAGAAGATCCCTGACAACCAGCTAACTTGGTCTAGAATACTTTAGCTCCTCCAAGGAAAATGGAAAGGCATGGGCTCAATGCCAATCCTTGGTGCAATCTTATAGTAATAGGAAAATCACCGGTCTATCCGCTTTTTGTGCCAGTGGCACTCCCTCATGCATACTTTAATTATGTTTATATAACCCCCGTGAAACCTTTTTCCCGCCCAACAACCAACATATTAACTCTCTAAGGACCGTATCATAAGCTTTTTCTAAATCCATAAAGACAATGTGGAGGTCCTTCCTCATTTTCCTATATTTCTATGTGAATTGTCTAATCAAGAAAACAGCTTCCATGGTAGACCGTGAGTCATGAAACCAAACTGGGTCTCTGATACGATAGTCTCATTCCTTAGCCTCTTCTCAATCACTTTTTCAAATAAATTTATGGTATGGCTCATAAGTTTAATCCTGTGATAATTAATACAACCTTGTATGTCTCATTTATTCTTCTAAATTGGTATGATAGAGGATACAAAAACATATTTAGATATATGCATTTATCATTGATAAGTTCTCAATCTTATATGTTATATATTGCAGCTTTAAGGAGAAGCCTGTCTTTATGATGATTCTTTACACCCACGTTGGATCCACTAAACATTTGAGGCTGTTTGGCAACTACCAAGACTGAATGAGGCATCTATGCCTTGCAATATTCCTCTGCTCTGGTATCATATCACCAAAACATGGACAGAGAAAATAATTCAAACATAGATACAATATCTCTTTGGGGAAGGCTGTGCACTTTGGAATCTAATTGTTAAGTAAGCATGCAATTCTGGGAATTTGATTCCAGGGCTTCACATTTCTGTACTTATACTCAGTTATAGTTGAATTCCTTGGGTTATTCAATTCTCCTGGTATCAAATAAAAGTGCAGTCCTCACAGGTGAGAATTGTATTCTCATTTTCGAGGTTTCTAAGGATAAACCATAACCCATGAGGACCTCGAACCTGTGACCTAAGTACAGGACAGGCCCTTATGGCACCACTGCAGTAAATGGCCTTAGGTCAAGTTCTCACTTTTTGGATTCCAGGACTCCCTTTCTGACTTCAGGTTGAAATTCAAAGGCACAACATCCGCTAACCTTGGCTTGCTTGTTCTTAAACAATTTTATCCATGCTTATGCATTGTTAGTAGCAGGAGACAAAATCACTATAAAGGGCAGCCTTGTGCATGAAGCTCTCGCCTATGCGGGGTCCAGGGAAGGGGTGGACCACAAGGGCCTATAGTACACAGCCTTACTTTGTATTCTTGCAAGAGGCTGTTTCCACGCCTTGAACCCATGACCTCAAGGTCACACTGCAACAACTTTCACCGTTGCACCAAGGCTCCCCTCCTAGACAAAATCAGTATGCAATAAGAAAAAGAAGAGAGAATATACTAACAACTTTCGACCTCTAATACCAAAAACCATTCCCTTTAGTCTTACTACCAAGAGACAAGACTACAACTAGAATAACATGGAGAAGAAAGACAGGAGTGTTAAAGTTACACTAACTGACTGCTCCATCTTAACAGCTTCATATGCTTTAGAAAAGTTGCATCCAAATGTTGTTAGGAATGTAATAATGTGGGACCATACTCTAGACCAGTGGCCCATTAAAGTCTCCAGTTGTTGCACAACTCTTTTAGTGCATCTGAGAAAGGGCATGACTCCCCCCCCCTCTCTCTCTCTCTTGTACGGTTTTTCAACTTCTCCCTTTCTTCTCCAACCTTTCTAAACTCGACCAAAATTCTATCCAAAGGCGAGGACGTGGACAAGCCCAAGGTCACGCTCGAGGGTTGATCCCAACTCCTCTTTCTTCCTCTACTTCATCTCTTCTTACAATCAATCGCGTAACAAAAATTTCACACACATTGTAATTAAAATAGGTGGAAAACTGTTTATCATGAAAGGAAATTAAACCAGAAAATCGATAAAGCAAGAAAAAATAACAAACGTAAATGCGGAAATGATCTGATTCAGTTGAGCATATTGAAATCACTAGAAGAAGCAGTGCAACGTCAAACAATCAGATGAGACCATCAAGGAGAAGAAAAATTCAAAAATCTTCACCTGTCAAACCATAACACAATCTCAAATGCACAAAACCATTTCGAATGCGGCAACGTTTTCCGAACTCGAGAAACAGAGACTCCAGCAATCACTAAAAATCAAGCCAGTAAACGGATTTCAATCATGGAAACTGATTTTGCTTCGGGATCGTAAATTACCTCACCACCAGGCCTTTGCGATTTCTCCGACAATGCAAGCCACTGCGGTAATGGCATTTTTAAGCAACGAACTATACGTTATATGCAAACGGATTTTAGTATTTCTGCGGCACAGAACATGCCACCAGCGCAAAAGGGGATTTGATTTATCGGCATTAAATATGTGAATTTAAGTTCTTTTCTTCGGTTGCTTTCCGCTGCACATAAGTGTCTTGTAATTCAAATTTTTTTCTTTTTTTGGTAATTAGTACTTATATAATGCATTGATTTTTAATTTTACTGTTGAGGGCTAGTCCTCGGGAAAGAAGTTTTTTGCTAAGTTTTGTATAAATATGTTGTCGTGTTATTAAATATTTTGATTTAAATCCTTTTTAATTACTTTAGGTCGCACATAAATTATTTTCTAATTCAAATTGTTTTTCCTTTTTTGTTGAAAATTATGGACCTTATGTGTGAGAAATTGAATTCCACTTGACTTCATGTGGCCGACAAAAGTTGTGTAAATATTTTGTCGGTGACTAAGTATTTTTCTTTGGTGATTGCGTTCGGCCGCACAAAAGTCATCGTCTAATTCAATGTATTTCATGGTGGCCCACCAAAAAAGAAGCAAATGTATTTGGGACAGCCCCGGTGCAAGAAGCTCCATCTGTGGGGTTTGGGAGATGGTTGAATTACAGAGCGCAGCCTTATCTTATATTTTTACAAAAAGTTCTTTTGACACCTCAAGCTCATATAATAACAACTTTTATCATTGCGCAAAAGCTCTTCTTCATGGACCAAAAAAGAAGCAAAATTTCACTCTCCTTGTGCCCACCAAATATTCAAGTACAACGAGCAGTCAATATAGAAATCACTCCTTAAAATCTGACTTTCAACTTCTACGCCCTCCTTCACATTCGTTCAATTAAGCTCCTTGGATATATTTAACATCTCATTCCTTCTTTTTTAGTTTTGTGTGATCTAGGCCATCCAAAATGCTGTTGATGAGTTCGTTTCAGGTCAGGACTAATTTAAAATGATAATGAGTTGCAAAGAGATTTGGCATGCAGTGGGTAATCTGCCAGAGACTTAACAGTGGGGGGGGAGGAACAAGTAGAGTTTGAATAGGTAGAGAGTATAGTTTTAATCCAACTCAGTACCGGACGATCAATTTGACGGGGTTGGTATATGGAAGGCTTGGTTGCGACTTTGTCGGGAAAAGTGGCAGGAGCAGTAGTAGATCCTTCCACATAGGAATGGAAAAAACTGTCATTTTCAATTAAGACAGGTGTTTCGGTCCATAGGTAGGCAGCAACGATGAGAAATGTTAAAGGAAGTGGAATGGAATTATAGGAGGAAGAAAAACCGGCCATTGAGATGAAATGAGAGTTGCTTTGATACCATATAAGATTTTAGAGATTGAATGAAACGCAGTTTAGTTTTAACGTGCATTGTTATATATAATATTGTTGATGTTGATGCGGAGCTGCTAACTATGACGAATGTGCTAACTATGTATAGACCGATTTGATATCACCCTTCAATTAAACTTAGCAAAAACGATATCCCCTTGCATAATATGGATTCCAAATATTCATGATCTATATGTAAATGAGTTGAATTACTTATCCCTCGATCTATTAGTGAACTATCTCTCCAGAGATTAGGAAAGATGTTCCACCAGAAAGATACTTGTCATTGCTTCTACTCATATACCCCACTAAGTAGGCCTTCCATTCTGTGAGGTTAAGCGTAGAGATGAACAAGAAAGAAACCAAGTTTGCAGCAAGGAAGCATACGTTTCGGAAGATTTGGTGGAGTCTCAAGTAGGCGCCAATGATGAAGACGAACAAGTGTGGAATGATGGCGATGAGTAGACCAGCAGATCAAAGGTAGATGCTTCACGTCTGGGTGGGTTTTGTCTTGGAAATCAGCACCATTTGGAAGCCCAATATATCATAAGAAACGGCTCCTCCATTGTTGGCTCTGTTGGAGCCTATCCACAGAGAGAGAGAGAGAGAGAGAGAGAGAGAGAGAGAGAGGAATGAATTGTCCAATTTGGCATTTGAAAGCTGCGATGACGGTGCCAATGTCACATGAGCTCTTCATTGGCCAAGGGAACTTGGTGGGCCATCGCTTACACTGTTCAAGCTGTAGGATGTTCTATTTGAGAACATAACTGATGGCTAAGATTCATCCAAGGATTTTTTATTTTTTATTTTTACTCACATAAACTGTGAGCCCTCACTCATATATGGAGTCCTTACAAGTCACAATTTCATTCATTTGAACCATAAAAGCAGCAATTCTTGGGGCCCACACTTTCAATGCTCCAAAACATTATTTGGTATTTTCCTAGATTTTCAAATTAGTTTATAGATTTTTAGGTTTCTCATGTTGTATGTGCAGGTCTTTTTCGTCCCAGAAGTTAATTATTCATTGCATGGATAGTTCTAAAAGCAAATCCAGCACTAAGATCATTCCTCTGCTATGCACCACCTTACATTGCCCATTCACAAGAAACCTTCTTCGTTGGATGTCCAAACACTAAATTGCCTTATGACTTAAAGCTGATAGATCAGAAAGTGCTAAAGCGACGGTGATTAAATCTTAACCTTTAACAAGTTGGAATGCTGGGGCTCTGATGTTTGCGGAATTTGGGGTATGGCCGCTAAGATCCAGTAAATCAATTCAATTCCACGGCTTAAAACACCTTCCATGGAGAAATCATTTATGCAAGGAAATCAATGTTTGTACCAACCAAAAAGGCCCTCGATGAAGTGAAGAGTATTGATATCCATTTCCTACATGGCAGTATGAAGCGCAGGAGCCACTTAAGGGACCATGGCTCCAACACAAAGCTCCTCCTGGTTTGTGTCTTCGGAAGGTAACTGGGGCTCGGGCTATGGCGATTTTGATTTCGTAAAGGCAATCCAATTTGAATCCTTATAAGAGCATACTACAACATGTTCCTAATTCATTTCTGCTTCCATGGCCAACAAGCAGAAATTAAGCAGCAGTTCTTATTTATATACATTCTAGAGTGATATATCGTAATGATTCTCCTCACCATGTAAACAAAGAATTTCCAAGTGTTCCTCCAAATACAGACTAAGGGCAGGGTTCCCAAAACATAGCCCAAGCGTCACTGGTTTGAAGCATAGAAACTATTTCCTGCAAAAGGTGAGGTGAGATAAAGCTAGATACTATAGACCCTTTGTATTCCACCCCTTCCCTGGAACATGCACAGGCTGCCCTTTCTTTTAGAAAACAAAGGCCAAACATGATAAACGAGTCAGATCATCCAACTAAAGGATCTATCAAGATTGGGTTTCCAAAGGCGTTATTTAAAAAGTTCTGAAATAATTTTCCTGCTATAAATTGGTTACTTCTAGCTCATATATTACATACTCCTCAGCTGTAATCCTTACCAATCCTAGTTTCTCGCTTAGAAATGGAAGGTCCGGGAATATACAAGAAACGATCATTTTCGGTTGATGAATCCATGGGTCGGAATCGTTCATGTGACATGGCCTAAGAACTAAGCGTACATGCGGATAATTAATCTCATCCAATGAATAAAAGTCATTCATCTAGAGCCATGCTTATCAGGCCTCTCATTCCATAGTTATACATGACCATTTCCTGTTTGTTCTGTTCATTAGTTGGGTTCCTCGTAACGTTCTCTGGATTTGTTTAAACTCTTCTGAACTATTTTACGCTTGATCAGAAGCACATCTGTTCGAATTTTGCTTAAGGTTCCTGTCACAAGCAGACATTTATGGGCTTGAAATCGACTTCCCTAGTCCAAAGCTGTAGCAACATAGAGAGATTGCACCCGTAGAACTAACAAACTAGCTAAAAGAACAAAGTCAATACAGGCGCCTGCAGACAGTGACTCCATCACCTAATGGAATATGGCATAGCTCAATGCGAGGATCAGCTGCCAAGGATTTGTTAAGCTCCATTGTGTGAAGCCTAGAAAACTTCTTATGCTCTGGAACCAAAGATAACGGCATGGCCACTGTCCCACTCCAGAGTGTGTTATCATAGAGAATTAGGCCCCCAATTCTCAACAGCTTCAACAACTTCTCATGATAATTCCTATAATTATCCTTGTCTGCATCGACATAGGCAAAGTCGAAGGAGTCTTCATTCTCTTTCTGAAACCAAATCCAAGACCAACATAATTCAAAGCATGAGAATGGAAGTAAAGAAGACATCAAGCTTGAAAAGTAGTAACAGGATTAAATTGAGGGGCATGTAAGTCTTCATATATAAAGGGCTGGACAGATTAGCTTACATCAGCCAATAATTTATGAAGGACTGGAAGTGCAGGAGACTCAACAAAGTTGATTTTATGCTCAACACCAGCCTTTCTAATAATTGGTAATCCTAATTCGTATGAGTCACGGTCCTTATCTATGGCTATGATCTGCATTGGGTCAGTGATGGATTAGATCATTATATTGATAAAGGCATAAAATAGGACGAGATATGAGAAGGAGAAAAACTTTGCCGTCATTGGGTATAGATAGAGCAGTGAGTAGCAGAGAGTATCCTGTGAAGACTCCAATCTCAATTGTCTTCTTAGCATTGATGAGCTTCAAGAGCAAGGCCATTAAGGGTCCCTGATCAGGTGCAGTAGCAATTAAACTCCTGCAGAAAAAAATGAATTTGAAGCATGTCACAATGCTTAGTGACTTCAAAACAGTAAAGTTCAAAAGCAAAAAATTGATTGATTAGTAGGAGGTAGTGTATCAATGTCTTCTCAACATGTTACCATAACGCTAATATCAATGTGAAGATTATTTTTTATGGCATCTTACCTGCGTCGTTAAATTAGGCAAGATATAAAAGAAAGAAATCCCTAACAGTAGAACCAATTGTCAGAATGGTGATGAGGTCAATTACCTTGGATGGCTGTCAGTATAATGTCTTAACTCCTTTAGGGGCTCTGGCTCTCTTGGGTATACACTGGTCTCCAAGATATACTACAGAAAAAATAAAAATCAAGACAAGTTCAGCTGATAATCACAAAATGTGAGACAGAAGAAGCATTAGAAAAAACAAGGTAAAACTGTAATGGGAAGTGCCTGATACAACTCGTTGCTCTGTAAGAGTCCCTTGATTTGTCCTGGAACTTGTTTGCTAGAAGATTTAGAAGACTCTTCCATTGCTCTCTACAATGTTGTTGAAGAATTCACTGATAATCAGTTGCACAATCTGTCTAGTTAGAACATTTGTTCAGTTTGAGCCATGTAATATGCATGTACGGCTACAGAGATCTTACATTACGCTCCAACTACACTTACTGCCCAAATTTTCCTACCATAAAGAGGATCATTAAATGAATTCACGCAAACCCTGTCACATTAAGTGGCATTGGCTCACTTTGGGTTTCAGAGGGGAACATATGAAAAAGGCACATTCTCATCATCTCAGTTATGCATATAAACTTTGGTGAACCATATGGCACTGCCAGTGAAACACATAGTGTGCAGGCATGATAAGAACTGTATGTAGGGGCCAATGTTCAAAAATGAAAAGCTATTCATGTGGCAAAACCTATCTTACATTGGCCATGCAATATTTAACAGCATCAGTTAATCTGAACTTTCTAAGGTATCCATCATACGCCCTCAAGCAGGGCTTAGGATCATCTAGTGGAGGGGGTTTTGGGGGAAGGGTTCATCTAAGATGTGGCTGAGCAGATGAATGGTCTCAATCATATAGCTGCCCATGACATGTCATTCTACTTATGAGTGAAAGTTCTTAGGCTTTGCGCATGCAGATACCATAACAAAGCTCTGTACAGCATGTCTAAGATGACTGGAGACATGCCCATGTCATATTATGTAACATTCTGGTTGGGGATTTTCTGGTCATTTAGACCCAAGTGGTTGCCTTTCCTATATACATTATTTGACGTATTTGGACCAAGGAATTATTTCACATCCCTTTCCTTTTCTCTTTCTTCTATACATCATTAGATGTAAAATATTTCATGTGTTAGAGCAGGATGGGAGAAGATCTGTACGTCTCATCTCTCTCTTCTAAACAATGTACTTCTGATCTTCTTTTCTTGCCATCTCCCTCTCTATTCCAACACTTCTACCTTCTTCAAACTTGTCAAAAATGGACCCTTCCACTGGAATATATGCCTTAGAAGACCTTTAAGAAGCTTGGAGAATGAGCAGCTCACATATTTACTAGAAAGACTGAATAATGTGTTCATTGATCCAAGGAAGAAATACATAATCATGTGGATCCATTCTAGCAGAGGTAGATTCACAGTGAAGTCAGCTTATCACACACTCACACCGAGAGAAGATCCCTGACAACCAGCTAACTTGGTCTAGAATACTTTAGCTCCTCCAAGGGTAGCAGTCTTCTCCTGGACCATGGCCTTAACCAAAATAATTACCTTTGACAAAATAAATTCCAAAGGCAAGGACCATCCTGGTATTATTTGTGCCACAATGGTTGTGAAACTAGGGACCATTGGATGCGTCAGTGCCCTGTAGCTCACAAATTTTGGCTGAACATACTAAAAAAGTTCTATTCTGAAATGGAGTCTGCCTCACTCAATGCCAGAATTATATGCTCAAAGGACTGGTGCTCGTTTCAATGTCAAGGCCAGAGATCTGGGGTACCTGTGCTTCACAGTAGCAGTTTGGATTCTTTGGCCTTGAGAGGAATGCTAGATTTTTTCAAGCCATGAGTTAGCCACAACATCTCCTCAATGAGACAGTTATAAGATACACTGCAACATTGGCATCTTGCTCTAAGCTTATCTCAGCATACTCTATGGAATCCATCATCAAAGACTGGCAAACTATCACTAAAGAAAACCAAATATCTGCCAGAATGGCAACCTCCTTACAACATGTTCAAGCTTAACTTCATGGTACTTGTTATGCAAATCCAGAGGCTAGTGGAGCTGGTTTGTTTCTCACTAATCAAGAAGGAAATTTCTACCAGACTTTGCAGAACAATTGCATACTGTGACACCTCAGGAGCTAAATCCTTGCTCTAGCTACTGGTGTGTCCGTATGGTCTCAACTAAACCTTCAATCCCTCATCATAGAAGGCAACTCTAACAACATAATTGAGGGCTTAAAAGGAGAGAGACATACCATAGAGGTTTTGGGACGTGTTTGACAGAGTAAAGAAGCAGCTTGAGGGAGCTAACCATTCAATGAGGCATGTTCACAGATCAGCCAATTGTGAAGCAGACTCCTTAGCTAGAGATGCTTACTAATGGAGGAGCGAATGGTTAGCTGCTACCACTAGTATTGGTTCTGATCACTGATAGAAGTCAGATAGGTAGTTTGCCCTGTATCAGTTCTTGTCTCTGCCAAGGATTCGGCTACATGCAAGGTAATGTTTAGTTGAGTGGAATGCTCAGTGGTTTGTGTTTCTGATTGACCTACAGTTTCAATTTCTGTAAGATACCACATTCAACAGAAATGGAATTCAGTTCATTGATCAAAAGGTGTGAATTACAAAGGAGTGTGTGGCCATTGAAGGCTATCAATCTGGTGATTATAGCTAGTAGGGAGTAAGGAACCTTAGCTCCTCCCTCTGCACTTTCCCCACTCCAATCCCCTCCTTCCTTTCCTCCCCCCCTCTCATTACCCAAATCCCCCCTTCATATATCCTAACTAACTGATAATATTTGTATATCCTAACCACTGATTACATCACCAACGGCATACTTGGTATATCCTAACTAATTATATTTGTATCTCCCCACCAACCGATTAACTTCCTGATAATCATCTGCCAACTGATCTGTCTACCTGGACGATCTTATTCCTGTATACGGTTCTGCTTCCCCTGTAATTATCTCCTGTTTCTATAGAAAGTCTGATATATGAGGGATGTAACATTACCCTCCCCTAGTAGTTTCACCTTGTCCTCAAGGTGAAAGGAAGGAAATTGAACATTCAACACATCATAGAGCTCCCACGTATTATCACATTCAGGTAGGTGTTTCCACTTTACCAAAACTTCCTTATGACCCTTTGGCATTGTCCTGATTTGCTTGATGGATTGAGGGTACACCAAAAGTTCCAACTCTTTAGTCAGACCATTAGGTAGGGGTAGGGCTTGGGCAGGGCTGGATAGGGCCTGCTTTAGCTGAGAAACATGGAAAACCGGATGGATTCGTGTAGTAGGTGGTAAATCCAGGCGGTAGGCAACTTCCCCAACGCGTTCCAATATTGGATAAGGGCCATAAAACCGGGGGCTGAGCTTCTCATTGGGTCGTTTGGCCAACTTTTTGAACTTGAAGGGTTGTAGTTTCAGAAAAACCGGCTGCCCTACCTGGAATTGGACGTCCCTAGGGCCCTTGTCTGCTTGGGTTTTCATTCTGGCTTGGGCCCTTGACAAGTTACTTTTAAGTTCTTGTAAGATGACATTCCGGTCTCGGAGTTGTTGGTTCACTTCTTCCACTATAGACCCTTCATCCGAAAACCTTAATAATGTAGGAGGATCGCGTCCATACAGGACCTTAAATGGGGTCATTCCAGCAGCTCCTTGAAATGTGGTATTGTACCAAAATTCCGCCCAAGGAACCCACCTGAGCCATAGCTTAGGATGGTATGAGGTGAAGCAGCGTAAGTATGTTTCCAGGCATCGGTTGATTACTTCCGTCTGGGGATGGTAAGCAGTACTCATTTTCAACTCCGTTCCAGCCAACTTAAAGAGTTCTGTCTAAAATTGACTGATAAAGAGTCGATCCCTGTCGAATACTATGGAGCGAGGGTACCTGTGGAGCCACACTACCTCCTTAACAAAAAGAGTGGCAAGCTCTTGGGCCGAAAATGGGTGGCCTAATGGCAAGAAATGGCTGTATTTCATGAGCCGGTTGACAACCACCAGTATGGTATCCATCCTTTGAGATCTCAGTAAACCCCCAATAAAGTCCATGGATATGTCTTCCCATACCTGGTCAGGGATGGGTAATGGCTGAATGAGCCCTCCTGGTTTGAGTGCTTGGTACTTATTTCTCTGGCATACATCGCAAGAAGCCACAAGGTTTTGGACATCCTTTCTCATCCCTGTCCAGAACACATCGTTAGACAGCCTCTTAAACGTTCTGAAAGTGTCTGAATGCCCACCTGCTGGAGTTGCATGAAATTCCCTGAATAAGGTATGGATTCTTAGAGAGGACTTAGGAATAACCAATCTGCCATGGAAGCAGCCATGCTTCAAGGTAAACCCCTCATGACTGTTGCTGTCAACCAGTAAGTCCTGTAGGATGGGTCGTAGCATGTCATCTTGCCTAATTTTGTTTTCCAGTCCATGAAACCCTGAGTGCTATACTGTTGAGATAGCTAGTGAATGGAAAGGATACTCCAGTCCGGTTGGACTTCCCGGGTTGGAGTTGGCGCTCCCATTGGTGTTGTCAATGTCAACCCTTCTAAAGAGGGCATCAGCTACGCAATTCAGCCTTCCTAGTTTGTATTGGATATCGAAGTCGAAACCAAGTAGTTTGACGAGCCATTTCTGCTGCTAACTGCTGAGTACCCGTTGATTCATGAGGAATTGAAGGCTCCGTTGATCTGTAAGGATAGTGAACCGCCGGCCTAGCAGATAATGTCGCCATTTCTGGACAGCCAGGACGACTGCCATAAGCTCCCTCTCGTACACGGACTTAGACTGGGCGCGGGGGGCAAGTGATTGGCTGAAAAAGGCAATTAGGCTGCTCTCTTGCATGAGAACCGCTCCAATTCCTTTCCCTGAACCGTCAGTTTCCAAAACAAAAGGCTTATTGAAGTTGGGGATAGCCAAAACTGGAATCGAGGTCATGGCTCTCTTCAGCTCGTCGAAAGCTTTTTGTGCTTCCACTGACCACTGGAAATTATCCTTCTTGAGAAGACTAGTAAGGGGAGCAGCCATGATCCCATAGTTCTTAACAAATTTGCGGTAATACTCGGTGAGACCCAAGAACCCTCTTAACTCCCTAACATCATGGGGAGTAAGCCATTTGAGCATGCAATCTATCTTTGAATTGCCGGCAGCTACCCCGCCTGCTGATATTACGTGGCCCAAATATTCTAACTGGGTTTGGGCAAAACAGCATTTCTTACCAATTTATGGGAACCCAGCAATTGCAATACAATGGCCAGATGTTCTAAATGTAAATTAATATTAACGCTATAAACCAGTATGTCATCAAAAAAAAAACCAGCAAGAACTTACGAAGACATTGACGGAAGATGTCGTTCATAAGAGCTTGGAAAGTGGAAGGGCATTAGTTAACCCAAAGGGCATGACCAAGAACTCGTAATGTCCCTCATGCGTCTGGAATGCCATTTTGGTGACGTCCTCCCCTTTTATGCGAATTTGGTAGTACCCAGATTGTACGTCCAATTTAGAGAAAATAGTAGCTCCACCAAGTTCATCCAATAGCTTATCAATTGTGGGAATAGGGAACTTGTCAGGAATGGTGATTTTGTTGAGAGCGCGGTAATCGACGCAGAAGCGCCAACTTCCATCCTTCTTTTTAACTAATAAGACTAGACTTGAATAAGGGCTCGTACTAGCTCGGATAATCCCCGCCTCCCACAATTCCTTGATTATCCGCTCAATTTCATTCTTTTGGCAGTACGGATAACAATATGGTCGGATGTTAGGGGGTTGCGCATGGTCCTGGATCCTAATAGCATGATCATGTGGGCGGCTAACAGGCAACCGTAGGGGCTGATCGAAGATATGGGCATACTGGTCCAAGAGGGTTCTCACCCGGGGATGATCCAGAGAAGGCAATTCCCGCACAATTTGTAGGCCTTGATACTCGACCACATAAGCCGCACCAAAACTGGGTATGGCTCGTTGTAATGTTCGCAAAGACATGGCTGATCGCGACAAGGATGGATCATCGCGTAGAGTTATCTTCTGGCCTTGTACGACAAACTACATGGTGAGCTTGTTGTAGTTCGCTGAAACCTCCCCGAGTGTTTGCAACCAAGCCATCCCGAGCACCACATCGGTTCCACTCAGGTCGAAGGGATGGAAGTGATGTTGAATCACTAGCCCAGGGAGACGCAGAGTAAGAGACCGGCATACCCCATTTCCCTGGATGCAATATCCGTCCCCGACCTGCACCCCAAATGGTTTTGTGAGGGTTACCGGAATCCGCAACTCGTCAACCAGCCTCTTGGCGATGAAGTTATGGGAGGCTCCAATGTCCACCAGGACCATGACTTCCCGATGTTCTACGAACCCCTTCATCTTCATGACGTTCACTATAGACATGCCGACAAGGGCTTGCATCGAGAGCTCCAGTCGGGTCATCTCGTCCTCGCAAGGATCATTTTCCTTAGGAGTCGGATTGTTAGGAATCTCAACTTCTTCGTCCTCCTCACCCAAAATCAGCACCTGGAACTGACGATTTTTGCAACGATGCCTGGGCGAATACTTCTCATCACACCTAAAACAAAGCCCCATAGCTCTCTTATGCTGCAGATCCTTCTCAGAGAGTCACCGGAAGGAGTCGCGCCGGCCCAAAGCCATCTCTGCAAGGCGGGGAACCCGTTCTCCCCAAAACCCTATCTCCTTCATCATCTCCGGCAGCCTGGTTAGGCCTTGCTGAGGGAAGTGACGGTTTTGCCCCTGCGGGCTCAATTCGGACATGGATATCTTTTGAGGAGGCCCAAGGATTTCGTCGACCTGGGCCCGAGCCCACCTCTTGGTCCATAGATTCTCACCCGTTCAAGAGCCTCGTTCTTCTCCCCGATTTTCTGGGCCAGGTCCATAAGCCCAGTTAAGGAAGTGGGTTGAAACATTTTCACTTCCACTTTTAAATCCTCTCTGAGCCCATTAAGAAAGGCCCCTTTCAACACCTCTTCAGGCAAATCCACCAAAGGCCCAAATAGCAGCTCCAAGTCCCGCCTGAAGTCGGCGACGGAGGCAGCCTGCCGGATCGACAGCAAGGCCTTGCAGTCGTCGTCAGACTGTGATGGCCGGAACCGTTGAAGGAGGGCCGTCCTAAAAGTGATCCACGTCTGGAATGGCGACCACGCGTCCAACCAGAGGAACCAATGGAGGGCTTCTCCTTCTAAGCACACAGATGCCGCAGTTACCCTCTCCTCCTCTGTCAGGCGATTCAGCCAGAAGTAGCGTTCCGCCCGGCATAGCCACCCTAGCGGATCCCATCCATCAAATATCAGAAGATCCAGCTGTTGAGGTTCCATTCTAGGGTTTTCCGACACAAGGGGCGAACCGTGGTTGTCTCTGCCCGATGATTCTCCCACTTCGGATACCCTGGTTCTTCCTCGCTATCGGGCTTGATTCGGTAAGGTTCCTGTCTCTGTCTCATCCAAGCCCTAATTTCGACTAGAAATTCCCCAGCCGCTGTCACATTCATTTGTAATCTTCCAATTTCTTCCTTCATGCTCCCTACTTCTGCTCTCACGTTCTCCATCTCCTTCTCCACGTTTTCTGCTCTCTCCGATCTAGTTGTTACCATGCCCCAGAATTGGATCAGGCTCCGATACCATTGATAGACCTACGATTTCAATTTCTGTAAGATACCACATTCAACAGAAATGGAATTCAATTCATTGATCAAAAGGAGTGTGTGGCCATTGACGGCTAACAATCTGGTGATTATAGCTAGTAGGGAGTAAGGAACCTTAGCTCCTCCCTCTACACTTTCCCCACTCCAATCCCCTCCTTCCTTTCCTCCCCCCATCTCATTACCCAAATCCCCCCCTCATATATCCTAACTAACTGATAATATTTGTATATCCTAACCACTGATTACATCACCAACGGCATACTTGGTATATCCTAACTAATTATATTTGTATCTCCCCACCAACCGATTAACTTCCTGATAATCATCTGCCAACTGATCTGTCTACCTGGATGATCTTATTCCTGCATACGGTTCTGCTTCCCCTGTAATTATCTCCTGTTTCTATAGAAAATCTGATATATGGGGGATGCAACAGTTTCTGTTATGTTGACCCTCCACAGCTGTGGCTCTGGTTAGTGCTAAGAATACTTGTTTTGGTGTGTATTTTGGCAGCATTTGCCTTCAACATTGTAGTAGTTTATCCTTGTTGCTAGTCCAGCGTGCTAACAATTTCTAGCACTGTTACTCTGGCATGTTTGTGACCAGCAGAATATCTAAAGGGTTATTTGCATTTCTGCAGTCCTGCTTTAGGTGTTTACACTTGTACTTTTGGAATTTTAGATATCTACGATCTTATATAATTCCCAGCTGTACAGCCATAGGAAGGGCTTTCCGCCGTCTATAACTAAAATTACCTTATTTTCAAAAAAAATAAAAAACTCTTCAAACTTGTTTTCTTCTTTTCTCTCTTTCTTCTCTTTTCCTGTACTCCCCACTTATTTTCAAATTCTGCAAATTTCATGTCTTTTCCTAAGATCTCCAAACTCTCACCTTCGTGTCTAACCTTCTCCATCTCCCACATGTATAATTTTACACTTCTGAAAAATGCTACTCTTTAACTTTCTCTAGCTTGAACATTTATGATTTTACTTGACTGCATTATTAAAAACCTTGACTGACTAAATGACTGTTCTTAAGATTCATTTTAGCTTTAATTGATAAAAAAGGGCAGCCTGGTGGACAAAGCTCCTACGTATGCAGGGGGTCTGGGGAAGGGCGAACCACAAAGGGTCAATTGATACATATGAAAAAAAAATTGATTCAGCGCTTCAAATGCATGCTAAAACCATACATTTTACTCTCTTGTTTTTTTCAAATTTTGTCTTTGCCATCAAGCAATATTTTCAAGTTCCGTTTGATCATTTGTCTATTGGCTCAAAAGTCACTACTCCATGGTAATCTTAACAATGTTGTATCCTTGAGGCATCCTTGAGGCCATCACTATAGACACCATGTTCACAGCACATTCTGGTGAGTGGGGACCATCATCATCATCGAGACCTTACTCTGATTAGGGGTCAGTCACATGAATCTTGTTTCTCCATTCCCCTCTATTAAGTTCATGGCTTCATTTAGTCCAAAAGCTTTTAAATGTTTTCTCACCACTTCTATCAATGTTCTTTTGGGCCTTTCCCTTGTCCTTTTAGAACTTTCGACTTGGATCACCTCACTCCTTCTAACCGGTACCATTTTCAATCTCCATTGGACATGTTCAAGCCATCTAAGTCTAATCTCCCCCATCTGGTTACCTATCGGTGCTACTCCTAAGTTTCCTCTAGTGTTTTCATTTCTAATTCTATCCTTTCTTGTCTTGCCACTTCATCTCAACACCTACATTTGCCTCCATCTCAACATCTACATTTGCATCCTATGTACATGTTGTTCATTAAATACCTAACACTTTGGGTCTATAGAGCATGGCCAGCCTTACAACCATCCTATAGAATTTTCCTTTCAATTCGAGTGACACTCGTTGATCACACAAAATTCCAGAGGAGCATCTCCATTAGCTGTAATCTACATAGATTCTCTGGGTAACCACCTTCTCAATCTCTCCTCTCTCATGAATTATCAATCCCAAGCATCAAAAGTGTTCTTTTAGGGGGACTTATTGGTTATTAATCTTTACTGATGCTTCCCTCCCGCTTCTTTCCTTTCTAAAATTACATTCCATATATTTTGTCTTAGTTTAGAAGGGGAGCCTTGGCACAACAGTAAAAGTTGTCATCGTGTGACCTTCAGGTCGTGGGTTCAAGGTGTGGAAACAGCCTCTTGCAAAATGCAAGATAAGGCTATGTACTTTAAGCCCTTGTGGTCCGCTCCTTCTCCGGACCCCGCATAGGCGGGACCTTTGTGCACCGGGGCTGCCCTTTTATATTTTGTCTTAGTTTGTTTAATTTTAAATCCTTTAGATTCTAATGCATCTTTTCATAACTCTTGCTTTGTGTTTAGACACTCCCTTCTCTTATCAACTAAAATTATATCATTTGCAAATAACATGCAACATAGAATCTCCTCGTGCAAGTGTTTTGCTAACTCATCCATAACCAACATGGAAGGGTATGGGCTCAATACCAATCCTTGGTGCAATCTTATAGTAATAGGAAATTCACCAGTCTATCTGCTCTTTGCCCCAATGGTCCTAACATTTGTTATCACTCCCTCATACATACCTTAATTATGTCTATATAAACCCTGTGAAACCCCTTTCTCGCCCAACAATCGATATATTAACTCCCTGGGGACCCTATCATAAGCTTTTTCTAAGTCAATAAAGGCAATGTGGAAGTCCTTCCTCATTTTCCTATATTTCTCTGTGAATTGTCTAATTAAGAAAACAGCTTCCATGGTAGACCTCACAGGCATGAAACCAAACTGGTTCTCTAATATGATCGTCTCATTCCTTAACCTCTTCTCAATCACTTTTTCAAAAAGTTTCATGGTATGGCTTATAAGTTTAATCCCCCGATAATTAATACAACTTTGTATGTCTCATTTATTCTTCTAAATTGGTACAATAGAGGATACAAAAACATATTGAGATATATGCATTTATCATTGATAAGTTCTCAATCTTATATGTTATATATTGCAGCTTTAAGGAGAAGCCTGTCTTTATGATGATTCTTTACACCCGCGTTGGATCCACTGATCATTTGAGACTGTTTGGCAACTACCAAGACTGAATGAGGCATCTATGCCTTGCAATATTCCTCTTCTCTGGTATCATATCACCAAAACATGGAGGGGGTAAATAATTCAAACATAGATACAATATCTCTTTGGGGAAGGCTGTGCACTTTGGAATCTAATTCTTAACTAAGTATGCAATTCTGGGAATTTGATTCCAGTGCTTCGCATTTCTGTACTTATACTCTGTTATAGTTGAATTCTTGGGTTATTCAATTCTCCTAGTATCAAATAAAAGTGCAGTCCTCACAGGTGAGAATTGTATTCCCATTTACTAGTTTTCTAAGGATAAACCATAACCCATGAGCACCTCGAACCTGTTACCTAAGTACAGGACAGGCTTTTATGGCACCACTGCAGTAAATGGCCTTGGGTCAAGTTCTCATTTTTCATATTCCAGGACTTCCTATCTGACTTCCGGTTGAAATTCAAAGGCACAACATCCGCTAACCTTGGCTTGCTTGTTCTTAAATATTTTTATCCATGTTTATGCATTGTTAGTAGCAGGAGACAAAATCACTCTAAAGGGCAGCCCTGAGCATGAAGCTCCGGCCTATACGGGGTCCGGGGAAGGGGCGGACCACAAGGGCCTATAGTACACAGCCTTACCTTGTATTTTTGCAAGAGGCAGTTTCCACGCCTTGAACCCATGATCTCAAGGTCACACGATGACAACTTTTACCATTGCGCCAAGGCTCCCCTCCTAGACAAAATCACTATGAAATAAGAAAAAGAAGAGGGACTATACTAACAACTTTCGACCTCTAATATCAAAAACCATTCCCTTTGGTCTTACTACCAAGAGACAAGACTGAAACTAGAATAACGTGGAGAAGAAAGATAGGAGTGTTAAAGTTACACTAACTGGTTCTGTTCCACCAACCTAACATTCTAAAGGTAATTTCTGATTCCACCCAAATCTGCTCCATCTTTAACAGCTTCATATGCTTTAGAAAAGTTGCATCCAAATGTTGTTAGGAATGTAATAATGTGGGACCATACTCTAGACCAGTGGCCCATTAAAGTCTCCAGTTGTTGCACAACTCTTTTAGTGCATCCTCGTTCAAAACTCCTTTAGTGGGTATTAGTTTTCTGTGGCTGCTGAAATGTAGTTAACCATATCTTTAGTAAGCTGTATTTTATGGTAACGGAAGCATGAGAAAGGGCATGAGTTTGATTTGATAATCTCTCTCTCTCTCTTCTACGGATTTTCAACTTCTCCCTTTCTTCTCCAACCTTTCTAAACTCGTCCAAATTTCCATCCAAAGGCGAGGACGTGGACAAGCCCAAGGTCACGCTCGAGGGTTGATCCCAACTCCTCTTTCTTCCTCTACTTCATCTCTTCTTACAATCAATCGCGTAACAGAAATTTCACACACATTGTAATTAAAATAGGTGGAAAACTGTTTATCATGAAAGGAAATTAAACCAGAAAATCGATAAAGCAAGGAAAAATAACAAACGTAAAAGCGGAAATGATCTGATTCAGTTGAGCATATTGAAATCAGTAGAAGAAGCAGTGCAACGTCAAACAATCAGATGAGACCATCAAGGAGAAGAAAAATTCAAAAATCTTTACCTGTCAAAACCATAACACAATCTCAAATGCACAAAACCATTTCGAATGCGGCAACGTTTTCCGAACTCGAGAAACAGAGACTCCAGCAATCACTAAAAATCAAGCCAGTAAACGGATTTCAATCATGGAAACTGATTTTGCTTCGGGATCGTAAATTACCTCACCACCAGGCCTTTGCGATTTCTCCGACAATGCAAGCCACTGTGGTAATGGCATTTTTGGGTTGCTTTCCGCTGCATATAAGTGTCTTGTAATTCAAATTTTTTTTCTTTTTTTGGTAATTAGTACTCATATAATGCATTGACTTTAAAATTTACTGTTTAGGGTTCCATTGCTAGTCCTCGGGAAAGAAATTTTTTGCTAAGTTTTGTATAAATATATTGTCGTGTTATTAAATATTTTGATTTAAATCCTTTTTAATTACTTTAGTTCGCACATAAATTATTTTCTAATTCAAATTTTTTTCCTTTTTAGTTGAAAATTATGGACAATATGTGTGAGAAATTGAATTCCACTCGACTGTCTATGGCCGAGAAAAGTTTTGTGTAAATATTCTGTCGCTGACTAAGTATTTTTCTTTGGTGATTGAGTTCGGCCGCACAAAAGTCATCATCTAATTCAATGTATTTCATCGTGGCCCACCAAAAAAGAAGCAAATGCATTTGGGGCAGCTCCAGTGCACAAAGCTCCCACGTATACGGGGTCTAGGAAAGGGGCAAATCAAAGGGCTTATAGTACGCAGCCTTATCTTGTATTTTTACAAGAAGCTCTTTTGACACTTTGAACCCGTGACCTCAAGGTTACATGACAACAACTTTTATCTTTGTGCCAAAACTCCTCTTCATGGACCAAAAAAAGAAGCAAATAAGAAGCAAAATTTCTCTCTTCTTGTGCCCACCAAACATTCAAGTACAACGAGCAGTCAATATAGAAATCCCTCCATAAAATCTGACTTTCAACTTCTACGCCCTTAGGCACATTCGTTCAATCAAGCTCCTTTAACATCTCATTCCCTCCTTTTTAGTTGTGTTGGTATCCATAATAGTGTCAAAGTTTTCTTCTTTTGAAGTTATGTTGACTCACCTTGATTATGACAAGCTAAAAGTTTATTTATAAAAGGGGCTCCAGTGCATGAAGCTCAGTCTAGTGAAGGGATATACTACAAGGGTCCAAAGTACACAGCCTTATCTTGTATTTTATAAAAAGCTATTTTCACGCCTTGAACCCGTGACCTTAAGGTCACACGACGACAACTTTTACCATTGCCCCAAGGCTTCTCTTCCTAAAAGTTTATTTATACAATAATTATTTGCAATTGTAAGCATTTTATTTATTTATAATTCTAAGAAAATCATAAGCATGAAAAATGCTAAGCTAAGAAAGAGATGACATGTGATGCCATGAAAATCTCTCCAATGCGTCACCTACATACGTGATCCTTTTGGAAGGAGTCACGCATGCACACCCCTCTTCTAAAAGATCATAGAAGTATTTAGATGATCATGTTCATATGGTCACATTACATCACTATACATCCGAATAGGTGTCCCATCTAAACACGGTCACATAACCTCAAAAGTGATCATCTAACCATGCACCATGAGGATCATGTACATGTGCTCCTTTTAGAAGATGATGGAAGCATACAATAATGACATGTCTATGCGACCACATAAGTCATGTGACACAACTGATTTCATGCGATTGCATGACCCTGATGCTAACAAAAAAAATATAGATATTGCAATCGGATCGGTTGAAGTACCCCTTGAAAGCCTATCCAAAGAGATGCCCGCTAAGAACAAAGGCAAGCTTTCCTAGTTAGAAAGGTACTTCACTCTTGAAAATATCTGTCTTAGTTTTCATAACCCAAAGAAGGCTGATAAAAGTTTGATAGAAAGTGAAAAGAATAATAATCTTACTCAGGTAATACCTAAGGGTAGTTTTAAATCAAGTTTTCTAAGGATGAATCTTTTCTAGAGTATTTTTGGGGTATGAGTTTTCTATATTGAATTTCTGGTACTCTGGTCTTCTTATTGTCATCTTTGTAGTGTCAAGTATAATTTTTTTTAAGTTTCTAGTTTTTTTGCATTTAGATTAGTTTATATACAGTCGGAATTTAGTTTTCTTGCTGCTTTTTAGTATTAGCTTTTTTTTCCTTTCTAGTATAGTAAAATGGGTTTTTTTTTCCAATAAAGTATAGTCCTCTCTATAGGAGAGGAAGGAGCCCTAAGCCTCTGAGCTTGACTAGGAGCTCTCCTTATTCCATAATGGGTGGGAGTTTCCCAACGCAAAGCCAAAAGGGACCTCTACCTCATAATTAGTGAGAACTTCTCATATAAGATGGCTTGTTTGATTCATATAGCAAGGAAATCGCCTTTAAGGCCACATATACCCCTACTAGGTGTCATTCTTTTACACTACAAGCATGTCATCTTATTTTTACATTGTAAAATGATTTATACATTCATTCTAAGATAAAAGCAGAAGAAAGATAGGATAGCCATCTTTATTGTCTATAACCTAAGATCACTTGACCGGCTTATTTAGTAGACACTAGTTTTTGAACCAAGTGGGTTTGGTGCTATGAAGACATTGACGACATGGAAGACTTGCGTGGTTGCTCCTAGTCCTACTTGGACAAAGGGTCTTATGTGGTTTTACCTTTTTAACTAAACTTAAAAAAGGTCAGCAAAAAGGAAAAATACTTGACCATTTCTTCGCCAATGAAACATATGAAAATCTTAATCATTGGAAATTGCATTATAAGAATCCCATTTCTTGGAAAATACACCAATAGGTTCCTATATTTTGGTTGGTAGTCACTTTTGATCAATGGAGAAGAGTAAATTGTAAAGGTCCATACTGAATTTGGCTGAAACAAAGCATAATTCTCAAGGCAAAGAAATTATCTGTTAAATAGTAGATCTCATACCACGTGTTGATTTATATTCAATTTCATTTCTTCCAACTTTATCATTACCAATTTGCTTTGCATTTTTGCATTTTTCCCCCATTATTTTACTTCGAACTTGATCTAAATGGTGGATTTGGGAATGACATCAATGAGCTTTTATATTCTGGTATCTATATACTATTTTAGGTCTAACATGGATCATATATGCTAGTTATTCCAAATTGTATGAGGTCCACTAGCCAGTATTTCCATTCTTGATTGTATGTTCAATGCATGTTCTCATATTTTATAGTCAATTAGATGCAACCTTTAAGTCTTTTGTTGGGAGCTTAGAATTATTGTTAGCAAGTAAGGAATCTATGAGATATACGATTGTTAATTGACATTAAATGAAAGTTAGTTCTAAGTTACTAGCTTGTGATATATCAACAACATCAACACTTGGGTTTTTCTTTTCATTTATGTAGTCCACCCCTTCCCCGGACTCTGCATAGGCAAGAGCTTCATGCACTGGGGTTGCCCCTTTTTTAATTAGTCTTACCTTATCTTTCATTTTCTTATATATATATATATATATATATATATATATATATATATATATTCTCTGAATTGGAAGGATTCCATCTAAGGGTATATTCTTCTATAAAAATAATTAGTTTTAACATTTGACTTTGAGTTAGCATGTTAATTGTTTTACTACTTACCCTTGGTGATTAGTGTGTACTAGGTGTTTAAAAAACCAGCAAACACAACACAATATATAAGGTTTAGGTGCCTTTGTTTTATCGCATAATGATTATATTCATGATTCATTACACTTCGTAAGCTCAAGTATCTTTAGCCTAATTCTTCATCCATGTATATCCTTATAAGTTACTTTAAAAATAAGATCTGACTTTTTTGGGTTGAGATTAGAGTAGAACTATTCAAAGTATTTTCAAATTATATGGTTTTAGTACTTGTTCATGTGATACTTTTGTTTCTTATCAATTTATGATTGAACATTTTGGATGAAGTAATAACTGCATGTTGGCTGATTTTCTAGGGGACAAGTAATTTTAACATAAGGTGTCATTATGGTTGTAGCTTTATGGATGAGGACAAGTAGCAATATGAAGGTGGCAAACATAAGTATTTTTAGAACTATAGTGAAGAAGAACTTTATAGGCTAGACATCTTGGAGATGGCTGAGAAAGTTGGGTTTAAGGATGTAGAAGTGACCTTTTACTATAAATTGCTTAGTACATCTTTCATTTGCTGAAAGATTGACCTAGATATCTCATAAATGTCTAAGAAGATGAAAGATGGAGTAGTAGTACAAGTGTCCTTAGAGGTTGTTCAAGGGGTAGGGACCACGGACAATGAGGCAAATACTAAATGCTAAATGAAGAGGTGAGGATTGTGGAGGAAGTAGTTGCAATTTGATTAATGAATGTTGAGGTTTACGTTGGAGTGGATTGCATGGGACTAATTTAGGAGATATAATAGTAGAACCCATTGAAAGTGCTAGTGTGTTTGACGCAGGTAGTGATGAGGAATACCTTCTTAGTTGTGAGGTGGAATCTTTTGACTAGGTTGATGGTTATTTGAATGATATGAGCAAGATGCAAAAATCATAGCAAATGTTAAAAAGCTCAAGAAAAATGAAAGAAATAGGTGTTAGGGGAGCCACAGGAGATTCCAAAACAATCTAATATGAGATGGAAGAATTCGATCTCAAATAAGTCAAAAAATATAGTTGAAAGCTCATATGAAGAGATCTTAGATACAAAAGTTCTTTTGACTATGACACTCTAGCATTAGACTAGGAGTTAGAGGGAAAAATGAAGAAGTAGAAGTTCACTGTATATGATGCACATGTTGAGCATGGTTTTAAGACATTTTCATTTGACATGCAATTCATAGATGATGTTGAGCTTAAGAAAGTAGCACTTGTTGCATTCCTTTAGTATAGAGATATCAAGTTCAAGAAATTAGAAAAACATAAAGTTCAAGTAGTTTGTGGGTTCATAGGATGTTCTAGAAAATATATGAATCTTTTGATGGAAGGATCAAATATTTCAAGTGAAGTCCTTAGATGACTGCCACACTTGTGTCAAATCTCACAAGAATAGACAACTCAAGTCTAGTTTTTTAGCAAACGATCATATAGAGACCAAATATGAAACCAAAGGAGTCAAGAGATTAGATTCATTCAACATGTGTTTGATGTCACAATAGCCAAGTGTAGCAAGACGAAGAGAAGGGCCTTGAAATTGACTCAAGGGATTGTTAAAGAACACTTGAGAGACTGTGAGATTACATATATAAAGTTAGAAGCGAAAATCCTAAAAACACTATTGAGTTAGTTGTAGATAGACCTAGAGTAAAGCGTTAGTGCTATTATGGAGTTTTTCAGCAAACAAGCAAGGCCCTATTAGTTAAGTCAAGCCGTTGCTAATCAGTCAGTACTAACTATATATCTTGTCTATGTTTTCCAAGGACTACTTCAAGTAGTGAAGAATCTCCTTCCATTTATAGAGCATAGGATGTGTGCAACAAATGTTTATGCCAACTGAAAAAAGAGTTATCCTAGTGGGAGTTTGAAGAACAAATTCTACAAAGAAGCAAAGTGCACAATTGTGGGAGCATTAAATGAGGCTATGCTAGAATTGGAGGAAGAGTGTGAAAAAGTTGGTGAAGATTTTAGAGTCTATGGTCCATATAAGGTTTGCAAGAGCTTGTTTCAATTATGGAGTGGGTGTGACTCAATAGACAAAAAATTTAATAATTGAGGGGCCAAACTAGAAAAATCATACTTTAGGGATTGAAGTGTTTAAAATTGATAGTTTAGAGGAGATCACTTTACTTGTCCCTAGATCTAAGCCATTTACCAAGTTGGAAATGGCTTAAATAGACTAAGTGCCTAATTTCATGGCCATAACTCTATGCACAAAACTCTAAATTTCGCATATAATATGTGTGATTACTAGATTTTGACTCCATTATAATCATCACAAGCCAAAACTAAATAATCCCCAATGATGATCTGTAGTTACTCGTGGACAACTTATTTTATGTAAAATTTTAAAGGAAATTCAACCAAAAGGCCTTTCAATATCAAGATTGTGAAAATTTTTAAGTAGAGACAAAATGGTCCTATGGCTGCATAACACAAGATCATGCATAGTCTCAAGAGTAGACATATGACTTTACAACCTATAAGCCTTGTACATGTGATCCCTTTTAAAAAATGATGGAAGCATCCATATAATAACATGTCAATGTAACCTCATGATCTTGTCAAGTGATTGCATGACCCAAACAATTAGAAAAAAATATAGATATTGTAACTTGATTGGCTAGAGGTATCCCTTGAAATAAAGGGGAGTTGTCCGTAAGCAAAAAAAATAATATTGGAGCTGGGATTTCTTTTTATTTAGTTTATTTATTTATTGCTTTCTTGCATTTAGAATATCTTTTACTTATAGAACAAGCATTTAGTTCTTTCCTACTTCATAAAGTAGATTTCCTACTTTGTAGTATAATTTTTTAGGAGAGTAGGAAGCTTCCTTTAGAGGAGAGGGAAAGGGGAGGTGTTAAGGTCCTCTCTTCCCTTAGAACCCTCCTTAGCTTGTTGGTTGAAGGCTATCCTTACTTCTATAGTACGAGGGAGTCTCTCAACATAGAGCATGAGAAGACACTTCCTTTGATAGTATAACTTAGTCTTTTGAGTTATAACCCATTGAAGGGGATTTCCTTGCTTTATATAAAAGGAGGAACTCCTTCTAGGTGATATATTTAAAGAATATTTCCTTAATCTTGCATTTCAACATATTTTAAAAACAAAACCTCAAAATTTTCATGCATTCATAATAGGATAAACAGCAGGAGGGGATAGTACAACCATCTTCATTTCTCTTAAACACATTATAGCCTAGGCAACACATCAAGTAAAGACAATTTACAAACTAAGTGAGGTGATTGACTAAACCTTCCAACCCTGTAATGGAGTTACAAACCCGATCTCTGGATACATAGGTCCCAAAGTCTTTTCTCTAGGTGACAACTTCTTGTTTATTAATAAAGGATGAACCACATCAGTCCATCCTAATCTCCCATAAGTCAAAGAACACATAGCCAACCTTTCAGGTTCTGAGTGCCCATAGATGATGACTTCAATGGGGAATGCTTAACTTGAAAAGTAAGTTGGTTTAGAAATCAAAGATGGCGTAGTTTTGCATTTTGTATAGTAACTATTATTTGTGTTCTTTATTGCTTTCTTAGAATAACATATAGGGTGTAGCTTAGACCAATTGGGTCCTGAACAAAACTATAAGTCACACAGCCTCATAATATACCTAATAAAGAAAAAATATAAACACTCTTGAACTAATCAATAAAGTAATGTACTTTTGCTCTTCATATTCATTGTTATTCATGCTCTTTGCTACTTTCCTAGAACAACACATAGGGTGTTAGCTTAGACAGACTTAGACTCCCGAACAAAACAGTGAGCCACAGTGCCACACCCCCTCATAATATACTTAATAAAGAAAAAACATAAATACTCTTAAAGTAATCAATAAAGTAATCTATCATCAAACTATTATATGGATGATTAAAAAAAAATTTCATAAAGAGTGATGAACTTGTTTGCTCTCATATTCAATCACATACTCATGTATTTGTATCATGGAGATTTGCGTACCCTTAATCTTTGAGTCCTAGTAGACTTTTGACTCTCTATGAAGGTCATGTGGGATGTCTTGACCTAGTAATTGGAAGTAGGGAGGAGTATAATGACAAGCTCAACTTTCAGTTAAGCACTCTTAAAGTGCGTCAAATGGAGCATACTATATACTTTTGATGAAGGCTTCTAAGCATACATTTGATCCAACTCTACGAGGTATAATGGTAGCTCCACACTAAAGTTCCTTAGCCTTAACCAATTTCTTACCCCACATGAGCCTCATCCCATGTAGACAATCTCTAGATTGCATGACCTATTAGGAGTACATGTTCCTTTAGGAACACTTAGTTAGAATTAGGTTAGGCATTTGTATGAACAATGGTTATTTGTCTAACATAAGTCAATTGACTAAGAAAGCTTGTCCATTCTACGCATCACATCTTAGGATTAGACCACCATCACTAATTTGTGTTCCCTATTTCTTTCAGGGAAAAGAGCCATAGGACAGAATCAGTGCATGAGACCTCATAAGGGAGAAAGATTGAGCAGTGAATTTGCCTCACCAGTCCTACAACCCAGTAAACTTGAGCATTCCCTATCATTAGAAACCTTCATCGATCCACAACCTACATCTCCAAATTTTTGAGCCGAAACCTTGTTAAAAAATACTAGAATCTTGTACCCTTGAAGAGAATCTTAGCAAAAGACCAATGAGATGCTCTGGCATCATGAGAACCATTGTGAGCTGCATTTCATAGGAAAATGACACCATGTAGAGATAGCTTCAGGAACCCTACAAGTTTAACCTTGAAGATAAGGTAGAGTTACCAAAAGAGCCTCACCCAAAGTCTACTCGAACGACCACTTACCTTGCCCCCTTTAGACCTCTGGAGTCTGGGTCGACATAAGTGAGCTCAATTAGATGACGATACGATAGAGCTCCAATAGTTAAAAGTTGCTTGAATTATAAGGTTGATGTTGAGTCCTTGAAATTGTTATGAAATGTTGGGATTTCCAAGGATGTTAAAATGCCAATGATAAAAAAGTATGATGGGACGAGTTGTCCCAATGCAAATTGAGTCTATACCCTATCAGTTTAACAATGATTAGTTGATCTATCTATTCTACTAGTCCCTCAATGAGAAAGCCACAACTTAACTTATGACAGTAGATCAAGTCACAGTAAAAAATTGGGAGGACCTAGTCATGCCTTGATAAAATTTTTTGACACAACATATAGGATAAAATCACCAATAGGGAATTTGATTTTGGTTTTCTAGGAACCAAAAGACTCATTCTTTGCATTTTTAATTCAATTTAGAGAAAAAAGTTGCAAATATGATGGCGAAACAACAAGAACAGAACATATTTAGGTCATCCTTAAAAACCTAAACAACAACTACAAAGCACCTTTGTATGTCTAAGCCTTTGCCATCCTTGAAACTTTGAAAACCACTGCGCACAAACATCGAGCATAGTTTGTTGACTAGAATTCTCTTGCCCTATGAAGGAAGTGGAAATAGGGGAAAGAGCCCTACTAGTTTCCTAGCCAGGAATTCCTACAAAATTAAAGTAAACGAGGTTCAACCAACCCAAACCTTAACTCCCACTAGAAAAATACACGCTCCACTTGGCATCACATATAAAAAGCCCTCGCAAAGACTCCTGAAACAAAATGCCATCACTTTGCACAATTCTAAGCTAGCTCCTACTAATCCACCTCTTAGATACAACCCAAACAAATACTATGACTTCCACAAAAGCTTGGGTTACAACAAAGAAGACTGTCATACCTCGAACGACCTTTGAGAGGATGATTGAAAGGGAGTCACGAGAAGCACTCTATTCTAAACGTCACTACCAATCCTCTCGTAAATCATGAAACCCATTCTATCAATCATGTCTTTTTGGGGATGATTGCAAATGGGCCTAAATTTAAGATCTTGTAAATTGTTGAGAAGTGTTATATTTCCTATGAGTCCAAGCATGACAATTAGAGTGACGACCTAGGAGCCGATGTTCCTACCCAAGGAAAGACTGTGCACCTAAGAGAAGTGGAGGCGATAGAAACCAACCATCATGGGCAACTGAAGGAGATTCGAAGCAAATGCCCGATTGGGCATGTGCCAGGGTATTGAATGGAATGAAGAAGGGACACTCAACCCATCAGTTGAGAGAATCTGTCAGCACACCGCATGTAATGAGGAAGGAATAGCCTGCCTTGATGGTCCTGACAGCTTTGCAAATCTCGCCCTTTACCCTCCTCTACCTCCACGAGGAATTGAGGAATGCATTGAAAGGCATGACCTGGGATGTGAATATAGTATCCCTGAAAAATTGCCTTGATGTGAGTTGCATCTGTGTCAGATATCCCTATTTTTCAGCAAAGTCATATGACGAGGAAGCCTCACTAATCAGTCAATCCAGAAAAAGTCAGCTTGTATAACAATAGTAGTGACGAAGAAGAAATAATTTTCAATGCTTGAGCCAGGATAAGTTTCAAACCATGAGTTTACAAGTTAAGAACCTTGTAGCCTTAGCACGAGAAGAGATAAGAGAGTCAAATGCTTAAGAGCATATGATTAAGGAAGACAAGTTTATCCAGCAGCTGAAGAAGACTAAGGCTGAAATTTTCATCTAGTAATTGCTTATGGTATCTGCCAAGCATCATAAAGCGGTCATGAAAGAACTGAATAATGCCATGGCATCTCTTAAAACCTCCCCAGATTAGTTGGTTAACATAGTGGGGGCAACCCATTCCTCGAAGACATCACTTTCTCCAATGTTAAGTTGCTCGATGGCCAAAGTTGCTATTTTCTGCCAGTTTTCATCTCCTAGCAAAAGAATTAATTGAGTCCTGATTGACAATGGATCCTCCATCATCATGCCCATTGAAATGGTTACTAGCCTCAAGGTCGACACAAAAGATTTCCACCCCATCAATCAGTCCATCTTGGTATACGATAGTTCAAAGAAGGATGTCTTAGGAGTCTACCAACATAGTGGTTGGATGACAAACCTTTCTGTAGCATTTCATGTGCTGGCTGTCTAGTTTTCCCTTAAGGTCCTACTAAGGAGATTGTGGATTTACTTAACTGGAGCTATGCTCTCACTCTCCATCAGAAAGTTAAGTTCATCAACTGTGGCAAGATGATCAGTGTTGAAGGGAAAGGCCGAGTTTGCCTTTTGGACCCATCAAAGTTAAGATTTGTACCTATCAGGTGGAAGAGGGTGACTAAAGAACGAACTTACATGTGTGGCTGCGGAAGAACTGGAGTCCATATGTCTGTGTTCTAGCAAAGGCTTACATCCTTATTGACACTTTTGCTGATATAATCTATTAATTGTCATGGTTTGGAGGAGCTGTTTATAAAAACACATCGTTCCCGTCTTTTCAACAAGGGGTAAAGATGTGTGAGACATGAGTTTGCGAGGAGGGCAGTTTTGGTGCACAAAGCTCCAGCCTATGCGAGGTCTGGAAAAGAGATAGACTATAAGAGTCTATAATAGACAACCTTAGCTTGCATTTTGCAAGAGGCTGATTCACAACATCATCTTGCTATCAGTATGAATTCTGTGATTTAATATTCCTTATAAGCAGCGTTTTTCGCGACAATTTTTTCACGTGGTTTCTCTCCAGGCGCAGCGACGGGTGAGGAGATTTTCGTCATTTTATATTTTTTTCTTTCGTCAATTTTTTCACGCGTTTAAGCAGCTGCCAATATCTCCGATGGCAACCCTTTTTAATTGCTTCTCTCTCTGTCTCCCGTTTTCGTTCTCAGAAAACCCATCATTCGATTTTTCTTTTTCTTCTTCGGATATTCGCTTTTTGGATCGTGGAAGAACTAAGTAGAGGAAGTTTCATGTGATTAGAGTCGAGATCAGAGGTTAAATCATAGCTAGTCTCCTTTTTTCCTTCGATTTTGATATATTTTATAAGAAACCCTAGATTTTTCAATTCATTACTGCAGATTACTTGTGACAAAACCGGTTTTGGCTTTTGTAGATTTACTTTTGCAACTTGGCTTCTTATATCTACTTGAGTTTCTCTTCGTCCCAGCGAGTTCTGCTTGTGAAGAAGTTAGAGAATGAAGTTTCACGAAATCAGACTCTATATCAGAGGTAAAATATCGCCATTCTCCTTCTCCTTCTAATTTGATGTACTGTAAGATCCAGATATGTTCATATTTGTTGTTTTTCTTTTCTTCTCTTTTTTCGGTTTATCTTAGCTTCCGATCAATGTTTTCTGTGGCATTTGTGGGCTGTAACTAGGTTCACGTTTTTCCAGTGGTAGTTCTTTCATAACCGATACAAATAGAGTATGTGGAATGTAGTTTCTTATTTGATTTCACCTTTTTTTGGCCTTTGTGCCAGTTAAATCTGGTTCTGGCATTTTTCAATTCTTTGATTGTTTGGCATTTGAACATTTCCTTGTCGCATGATTTTGATACTATCCTTGTTTTTGCTTATCAGTTAGTAGACAGGAGAATATATTATTATAATCTCATAGTTTGAGGTTGCTTATCAGTTAGCTTAGCGAAATCCTCTTTACATTGACACAAATTGGTCTTCTCTAAGTCATGTTAGTGATTGATTCATGTCATGTTAGGTTTGCCATACATGAAGAAGTTGAAGATAATTTTCATTATTTTCTCTTCTTATTTGCAAACTAATTAATTGCCAGTTAATTGTTACACAATACTATTATGCATTAAAATGACATGTTGTAGCACTCCATAACACTCGGAATGTTCTTTGCATGTTTGCATGTCAAAAGCTTGTAACAGTGATCAAATTTCGTTCCCTACTTCATATGGGACTTAAAGGTTTACATGAACGTCACGCAGATAGCCTTTGACAATATAGAGCAGTTAAATGCCTTTGACAATATAGAGCAGTTAAATGATTACAAATTTCTTCTATACAGTAACAGTGCCACTCAAGTAGAACTTATCATAACCATAAGCTTTGAATTTTAGTCAGAAGTGTTGTAATGAAGTTCATTAGTTGTTGACTTCCCCCTTAAACTACAATTAGTACACATTCAAGCAATTTTATGCTTGTGTTGATTAGTTCAGATGTGGAGTTGTCTTTTTCAACATATTAGTTTTAATTAGATTTTAAATATCTATTTTGATTAACTACAAGTGAAAAAACCCAAAAACATGAATGACTCAATCAACTACTTGATCGAGTCTCATATCCACTCAGACTTTTACTAAGTCCAAACAAAGGTATGCTTTTTTCTGAGATATGCACTTGTCTGTTGGGAAGTTATTGCCCGGTGAAATTGGTTATGATTTGCTTCAATCATAACAATGATACACTAGCACAGAACCATTTTTCATATTCTCTTGCTGTCGGTTTCTCCTATCATTCTGTGATTATCTAACTGCCAGAAGGACCACCACTTTTTGGGGTCGTAGATCTTCTAATCAAAGATTTCCAATTGATGAATAGTTTTCTGCAAGTTACTTTCCAAGAGGTACTGTTTTTCCTTTATGCCGTTAGCGTTTTCCCTGTGGCCCCCCAACTCTGATGCTAAAGCATCCATCGGACAATGCTGTTGAAAATTGAAACCTTGTGGAATATCAGTTTTCCAGATCTACCTACTCTTTCTTATGGCAGCAATTTAGTTGGGTTGTTAAAATTATAAAAGGCTAATAAGGAAATTATGGGCAATAAACTAGCTGCTAGAATTTGAGAATAATTGGTAGGAGGATGTACCATACTGCAGCGATAAATCTTTGAAAATCTTTTCCAAGCATTGAACGTTGAAAAGAGTATTTTTGTATCCTATGGAACCAAGCTTGCACATTGGAGGACTAGAAAGTAATCCAGTGCTTAAGTGGAAAACAAGATATGGCTGGGAATTTTTTATGGTGTGTAATTTTAGGACAGGACTAGGCATTGAACAATGCACAACCTATAACATATTTTCTAACAAAAAGGTGTAACCCTTGTAGCTTGGCATTTTGATTATACCTTGAGGCCATTCTGTTCCAATTTGCCATTTTTATGATAGCAATTCAAGTTCTGACTTTGAAATATCATTTTGTGATCACTTTAATGAAACTTTGTCAAAGATAGGGTAGCTCAATTGGTACTACCTAATATACAAAGCCCGCATGCTCCTTTCATCTTGATATTCTACTACGTTTGTGTCATGGAGGTAACCTTTCCCCTTGAAGTAGAGAATGAAAATTGATCACTGTCACAAGCTTTTGACATGCACATATGCAAAGAACATTCCGAGTGTTATGGGGTGCTGCAACATGTCATTTTAGTGCATCATAGTACTGTGTAACAATTAACTGGCAATTAATAAGTGATTTACTGTTGTTTCATGCATGGTTATCTAGCTGCATGCTATCTAAATGCAGTTATGTTGGAATTATATGTTACTTGTGCTAGACTCAAGCATGATTTCAGAGTTACTAATGACTCAATATACATTAGGAACAGGGATGAACATGCTCTAACATTGATAATTGGATCATGTAAAAGTCAAATAGACTTTTTTCTACTTATGAATACCAAAAGATCAATGTGTAAGGATTGCAATGTGATTCCCGGTGAGTGTTTAGTAACACAACATAGATTAATGTTTATGAATATTTACATTAAGAGATTGAAGAAAGGAAATGGACTTAATAGGCATAAGAAAAGTAAGTAATGGAACTTAAAAGGAGAGGATAACATCATTCACAAACTAGTTGATGGTAGAAGGAAAGTGGAATAACGAAACAAAAGTAAACATTGTGGACTGATATGGCTGAATCCATTAAGAAAGTAACAAAAGATGTTTTAAGAGTATCTAAAGGTAAGGCAACTAATAAAGAAAAGTTGGTGTGGAGTGAAACAGTCCAAAAAGTTATTAAAAAGAAACGGTTATGTTTTAATGCATGGTAGATGACTAGAAATAACAAAACGTTTGAGCAATATAAGAATGTTAAAAAGGTTGCTAAGAGAGTTGTGAATGAGGCTAAACTTAAGGCGTATGATGATCTCTATAATAGATTAGGGTCAAGAGAAGGTGAGAAAGATGTGTTCAAACTTACAAAAATAAGAGAGCAGAAGAGTAAGGACTTAGACTATATTAAATGCATTAAAAGTGATGATTAAAGGTTATTAGTGAAAGATGATGAGATTAATCAAAGATGGAGAAGTTATTTTCAAAAATTGCTAAATGACAAAAAGTTTGAGCAATTTAAGAATGTTCAAATGGTTGCTAAGAGAGTCGTGAATGAGGCTAAACTTAATGCGTATGATGATCCCTATAATAGATTAGGGTCAAGAGAAGGTGAGAAAGATGTGATCAAACTTACAAAAATAAGGGAATAGAAGAGTAAATACTTAGAGCATATTAAATCCATTAAAAGTGATGACCAAAGGTTACTAGTTAAAGATGATGAGATCAATCAAAGATGGAAAAGTTATTTTCAAAAATTACTAAATGACAAATGTCTTGAGAATAAAAGATTGAGAGAGTTGTAAGCCCAAATAAGTTTGGACTACATAATTATGACTATAGAATCATTATACGTGAAGTGAAAGATGCTTTGAAAAAGATGAAATCAAGAAAGGCCCTGGGGTGCGATGGTATATCAGAAGAGGTTTGGAAGTATATGGGAGATACAAGAGTAGTTTGATTGACAAAGTTGTTTAGCAAGATTGTAGAGTTGAAGAAAATGGCAGATGAATGGAGGAAAAACTTTATCGTGCCAAGTTA
Source organism: Warburgia ugandensis (assembly GCA_035236585.1). Lineage (NCBI taxonomy): Eukaryota > Viridiplantae > Streptophyta > Magnoliopsida > Canellales > Canellaceae > Warburgia > Warburgia ugandensis. The sequence goes on from CP141133.1 coordinate 14,587,793, forward strand.
TAAGAATAAAGGAGATATACAAAGTTGCACTAATTATTATGGGATCAAATTTATGATCCATACCAGGAAACTTTGGGAAAGAGTGATTGAGAAGAGGTTACTACTACATAAGACAAGTGTATTGGAAAACGAGTTTGATTTCATGCGTGGGAGATCTATTATGTAAGCTATTTTCCTACTCATACAATTGATAGAGAAATATAGGGAGAGTTGAAAGGATTTGTACAGGGTCTTCATTGACTTAGAAAAAGCTTATGATAAGGTCTCAAAGAGTTAATATCATGGGTGTTGGGTGAGAAAGGGATTTCACGGGGGTATATATACATAATTAAGGATATGTATGAGGGAGCTGTAACAAATGTTAGGACTACCTATGATTTCCTTATCACTATAGGATTGCACGATGGATTAGCATTGATCCCATAACTTTTCACATTAGTTATGGATGAGTTAACAAAATATCTACACAAGGCGATTCCATGATGCATATTATTTGCAGATGACATAATTTTGATTGATAAGGCAAGGAGGCATAACCACAAAGCTAGTGTTGTTGAGAGATGTTATAGAGTTTGAAAGATTTAAAATTAGCTAAATTAAGATAGAATATATGAATTGAAATTTTAGCAAGGAGAGGAGTGAGAGGGAAGCATTAGTAAAGATTGATAACCAAGAAGTACCCCAAAAGACCACTTTTTTTCGATATTTGGGATTGATAATTCATGAGATAGAAGAGATTGGGAGAGTTGCTACCCAAAGATTCTAATTGCGCAGACTCTAAGAGGGAGAGAGAATGCCTTTAACCGGACAGAGACTAGAGAGATTTCGGAAAAGAGAGAAACTGATTTTGTGTAGAATGGCCTGGGGGGCACCCATTTTATACAAGAGTTGAGGGTGGCTGGCTCAAAAAATCATTACAATTGTAATGGTTAATGAAATAAAAGGAAGAAAATTCACATTAACGTTACAAATAAAACGGTTAAATAATAAAGTAAATTGATTACAAATGCAAATGACAGTCAGTCACATGCATAACAGTCCAGTCCAAAACTAAATGTATGCAATTGAAATATTTTCTCTTTAACTTAAAACAATATTCAACACATAAATCATCACCAAATACTTTCAACTATGAAATAGTCAAAAAAAATTTCATTGTGAAAACATGAACCAGAAAATTTGTTTTTTGATGTTTCTCCATGCAGAAATGTTCTGCATGCATGTGGAAAAATCACAATTTAAATAATCTTTATAGTAAATTATATAATGGTGAAGTCATTATATTGGTTGGATATTTCCTCTGGGATTATCAGGCTTGGTCTCATAGAATCCTAGCTGCTATTTACCATCTATTGTAAAACTCAAGGAAACTGTGCTAGGGCTATGTGAGACTGAGCCCCGTTAATCCCAGAGAAAATATCCAAGCTATGTTATGGGACTTCGTCTCCTATCCTGGTTGTTGGGCTTATGTATGGCAAATTGAACGTTGTAATGGATATACTAGTTATTGAGGCAGCAGCAAAATCAAATCATGCTTGTAATGTGTTGATGTTTGGTGCATTTCTATTTAGAAAGCTCTTCCTGAGGATGTATCAGGAACCTTGTTCCGTTTTTTGAAGAGTATCTACCTTAGGTTACTTTTTGAATAAGTACCCACCAAAAGAATGAAAATGATTTTTTTTTTTTTTTGGGTCTCTTTTTCTCATGTTTACTTTAATGCCACATGGGCTAGATGATCAGGAAGAAGGGTTATTCTACCTCGTTTTTATTATTACATGAAGTTGTAGCAGATTTCTTTCTCAAATATTTCATCCAGTTTAGTCTGCATTGTGTGGAAATCAAGGGTTCTGCCACAAGATCAACGTTTCATCCTCTCTTTTTGTTGATTGTTCTCTCGATCTTCTTCTGATAAGAGAACTGCAATGATAGACATCGGAACCATTAGATTTTCAGGTCGACTGGTTTGAATAAAGAACTTGCTGGTTCCTTTATTGTTCTTTTTGTGTATTTCTTTTTAATGCCCAAGATTGTTTACTTTTCTTGTTTAACTTGAGTTTTACTTTTGATTTCAGTGGAAGTTAGCATTGATTGTTCTGGATTTCAATGGGCTTGAGCAAGGCGTACTGATGTCACTGTTCTGGTTTGTTGTTGGTCAACCTGCTTCAATCGAAACAATGGTAATTTGTTTTTCTTCTCCATAATTGCTGATAATATAGAACTAAGGGAGGCTTGGTGCAACGGTTGAGTTGTTGCTATGTGCCTGGAGGTCACGGGTTCGAGGTGTGGAAACAGCTTCTTGCAAAATGCAAGGTAAGGCTGTGTACTATAGGCCCTTTGTGGTCCATCCCTTCCTCGGATCCTGCATAGGTGGGAGCTTTGTGCACTGGGCTGCCCTTTTGATAATTGCTGATAATATAATGTGTGATGTGTAATTTTCTTTTAGTAAAAAATGGGAAAAATCAATATAGAGTTTCTGGGACCTATCAGAATTGAATCTCTGTAGTCTGTTTTCATTTTTCATTTTTAGTTTGTATGTAGACATTGCTTAGGGCCTCTTTGGGAAACCCTTTTTTTTTTTTTCCCTTTAATATTTTCAATTTCACAACAGAAAATGCACGTATCTATCATTTTTGTTATTTCAATGCATATTTCATGTGGAATTGTACTATGCGTGCTTACTTTTTTCTACAGTCAACTTCGAAAAAGGTGATTACAAGGGATGAGTGGGAAAAAAAGCTCAATGACGTAAAGATTCGGAAAGAAGATATGAACAAGCTGGTGATGAATTTTCTTGTCACAGAGGGTTATGTTGAGGCTGCAGAGAAATTTCGCATGGAGTCTGGCACTGAACGTATCCATTATTCACTTATTATTCCTGTTTGAATGGGCCATATGTTGCATTACTGCTTTCTTGTGTTTTGTTCTGAACTTATTATCTTGGATGAGTTAAACCATGCTGTAACATAATTTAACTAGCTCAGTACCTCAAGAAACCACTTCACCACCACAATGTATGGGTTTTCAGAATCAAAGCAAAACTTGTAAAGCACATAGACAAAAAAGTTGGACAATGGAGAGATAAGACCATCAGCTGCTGTTTTCATGTGAAACCAGTGGTGTATTAAATCATGAGTTGCATATTCAATGTTATTAATTGAACTCTCCTGAAAAGAAGCTTGTATATATTCCATTTTGACCTGTAAAATGCTCCTATCCAAGACAAACACCTTAAACCTAGTGCCCACAAGCTCTAACTTCAATTGTGAAGCATTCTAGAAAATGGCTATAAACAAAGGTAATGCACAAACTTCAAAATCTCGTAATTAGCTTACAAAGTGTCATAGTTTAGAAGTAGATCCCTTTAACTTAAAAAATGATTTCCTTTTCAGACCCAAACATACTAGACCCCTGCTGCAGACATTTTAATGTTAGAACTTTCTAAAATAGTAATAAAACCGTACAAACTTCTTTTTGAACAAAGAAATTCTGAAAGAATGTGCTTTTACCTCCTTCTCAAACAGAAATGCCCCCCACACCCCCCTTCCTTTTTTAAATTTGTGCGTGTGTGCGTGTGGCCAGGGGGCGGGGTGGGGTAGAGAGAAGGCCCTTAGCCAACTCGATCTCAAACTGCTCACTCACTTCAATCAGAATTTCTATCCCCACAGTTTTCCAAAAGTAACCTACTTGTCATAAATGTCCTTCAGACTTTTCCAACTGTAAACTACTTGTAATAAATGTCCTTCTTCAACTTAGATTTCCCAAGTTCGTAAAATATCCTCAGAACCATCTTGTATGGACTTACTAATACCCAAAGAAATTCCAGTGTATTTAGACTGCAATAAATGAGAGAAAACTTCACCTTATCTCTTTCTTCAGAGTCACCCTTTTCCTTTTTATGTTGTTCTACAGCACTTTGACTATTGAAAGTCGTTTTCGATCCTTTGTGATTGTTATAAACTTCTCCTTATAGATAAATAGCAGATATTGATCTTGCAACAATAACAGATCGTATGGCTGTAAAGAAGGCTGTACAGTGTGGAAATGTTCAGGATGCAATTGAGAAAGTAAATGATTTGAATCCAGAGGTAACATACTCCTATCTCTAGTATGTGATCATCTCCAGGTATTTCATTTTCCATTTCTCCTTAGTTTCCACTGTATTCAACTTCTTTTTATGGTGATATAAACTTACGCTGCAAATGTGTTGGCTTTGGAAGAATAAAGCTGGACCGCCTAAGCGATTTGTGTAGGAAGATTCTTGTAGGGGTTTGATGAAAACAAGATCTAGAAGAACTGTGTACCAAGGAGTTATTTATGCTTGTGTTTGTGCAAGAGTGCATTCTCTAACACTTGATTAACAAGAGTATAGTTGCAAAAATAAGCTACTGTACACTTTAGCTGTGGGTCCTAACTTAGTTTTGCTATTTTTACCCCCTTCTTGAAGCTTCAATATAGTAATAGCAGTGTTCATTGGGTCTCTCAAATTGTTTTACCCCTTTTTCTGATGGTGACAGTGATGGTTTCAAATAATGACCATGCTTCCAGTTTCTGGTGAGCCATGCTTTTGCACCTTCTTGTTATGGATCTTCATGCCCGGTCTGCCTGTTGGGACTGAATACCACATTAGGAGATAGTGATATCAGCCAAACTAATGCCTGGAGTCACTTTCTGACTTTTTGAAATGCTTATTTCTGTCATATGTCCTATCTTTTAAACACATTACTGTCTTGTGAAATATTTTATGCATCATATTCCTTAAAATCATGATTGCTTCTAGGCCTTAATATTTGGAGCAAAAATCCATGTAATTCGCTTGTTAAATTTTACTTAATAGATGGTTGTACCTGCAGATACTTGATACAAACCCACAGCTATTTTTCCATCTCCAACAGCAGAAGTTGATAGAACTCATTCGCAATGGAAAAGTTGAAGAAGCTCTGGAATTTGCTCAGGATGAGCTTGCACCAAGGGGGGAAGAAAATGTACTGCTCCATTCTCTTACTGCACTTGTTCTTTCAGGTCTATAGCTTCTACCAGATATTATTGTACTGGTCCATTTAGGAAGGGACCTGGTATATTCTCACCATGGAAGCTTGAACCATTCTGATCTCTTGTGCTTTCTCAACTTGCTGGTTTGATGTTTTTTAATTCCAAATTTCTGTTTGAAAATCCATTTTAAATTGTATGATTAGCTTTATCTGTTAATTTTTAATTAAGACCCATTACAAGTTTGAGTTCTTGCAGCAAAGTTTCCTAGAGGAGTTGGAGAGGACAGTTGCATTGCTGGCATTTGAAGATGTGTCCAACTGCCCGGTTGGAGAGCTTCTTGACATTTCGCAGCGCTTGAAAACAGCAAGTGAGGTGAATGCAGCCATCCTCACGAGCCAGAGTCATGAAAAAGGTAGTTCACGAAAACATTTGTTTTTCCTTTTGGTAGGTGTTTGTAGCAGAAATATGCTTTTCTATTTCCTTATCCAATTAGTCATTTGTCTCTAGGAATATGCTCACTGGCTGGTCTGAAAATGGTCAGGAGATTCTTGCTGCAGTTCTTTCCTTTTGATGGTTGTTGTTGTTTAATTAAACAAAAGTCACAAATAGGTCAAAGAATGAATGGGTTCTAGATAGAGAAGAACAAGTTTCTCATCTAAAATTTGATCCTGCAAGTTGACAAATTGAATGACTCGTATGTTCTTTCCAGTCTAAATGGACAAGTTCTCCCTAAGATCTGGATTTCCTATTGAAATCAGGAATATACTGATTGCAGATTCCTAGGGATCTTTGCCATCATCGATAAGAAGATTCTACCTGGGAAATATGTCCAAGAAGCTTTCTTGGCTGGGTTAGCCAAGATTCCAGTGTTGTCGTCCACCTCTTATCAGCTTGCCTTAATTGGTTTCAACTTTCAAGTTATGTTAGTGGTATGATTTTTCTGGTACCTTCAGTCTTGCTGGTTCTTTTTGGCTCCAAACACTTCCTAAATCAAGATATCGAGCATCCACTGTCCAGTTGATGGATTTGATTTATTTTCTACTCTCCTCCCTGTATGTTAAGGTATTCAATCATTGACTGTAACTCTGCGAGATGAAATGCCTTCTGCTTTCCATTCATATTTCATCATGTATGTGGAGAATCCGCATACTAGAGTTCACTGTATATCTCCGGGAAAATTTTTGCATTCTGGTAAGTTCCAAAAAGTCGAAAGTTCTAACAAGGCCCAGATGTCAAGTCCTGGGTCGCAAATGTCAAGTCGGTGACTAAATCTTCCTCATGCATCACCATACCTCTGATGTGATAGTATGTTGGGCCAGGAAGAAATGAAACTTGATAATAAGCAGTGTTCAGAAAGAACTGGAGCTCAATTTATTGATGAAGTGGATGAATTACAGGGAACCTTACAATCAATCAAGCAAAACAAAGACTACTGGAACTAGTGGGAAGTAGGAACCTCAGTTCCTCCTCTGCACTTCCCACTCCCTTTTACTTCCTTCCTTTTCTTCCTCCCCCTGCCTCTCCCTGCCTTCTCCCTTTTATCTTCCCTATCTTCCTAAATCTGTAACAGATTGGATACCTATAACAGATTGGATACTAACTGCATATTTTCCTAACCAACTGATTATATTCTTGCCTAACTCTGTAACAGATTCAACAGATTAGATACTAACTGCTTTGTTTGTTTAGCATATCCTACTCAACTCTGTATATCCTAACTGACTAACTGCATCACTTATTTGTTACATCCTTGTTGCCTTCTATGCCCAATACTGTCCCTATCATAGTACCTCAGAGAGATTCTCTGGTGTGATGGTACCTCATAAGGCAACTAAATTCAGACTGCCTACAAATAGAGGATATAAAAAACTCTGCCCAATTATTCTCTGGAAAAAGAAAACAGGTTTCTCTTGACTCTGCTGCAGGATATGATAGCAAGATAAGAGCAGTTTGATGCTGCTAATTTTGGTATAGGTTTATAACGGAGGATACATAAGCATCTCTTTCTATATCTGACGTTCTGTTCTCACTTACGAGATTCCAAATCTGAATCTACATGTGGAGTTCTTTGTATCTGTGTGGCTGTTTAAATATCATGCTCTATGCTCTTCAAGCATGCCAAAACAATTTGTTTTTTTTCCTCGCATTATGTTGATTTTCTTATTATCATTTTACTGATCATCTGCAACGTATGTTATAGATCCAAAGCTTCCAAGCTTGTTAAAAATGCTGATTTGGGCCCAGAATCAGCTTGATGAGAAAGCTGCCTATCCACGCATCAATGATCTATCTACTGCAGTGCTCGAGGACCCGCCCCTTTGAAAAGATAGAGAAGCCCCCGCGTGGATGAGTCAGACATGGCTTGGAAACCATATTAACAGGATGAATAGGTTCCATGTAGTTTGTATCTAGGTTGCTTCCATTTTATATTTTCCTGCTTTAATACTTGAACAGTGAAATTTCTCCTGCGATCGGTTCCTTGCAATATTATTATACAAACAGTGCACATATTCACTCCCCACATTGTGAAATCGAGATTGTTCCTTCTGTGGAAAGTACACCAGAAATTTGTTCAGCAGTAATGTGCATTTGACAACAGACACTGGATGACCCGAAGCCTTTGAATCTACTAATGGTAGCTATTTTGTGCATAACTCGTTGAGGGAGCTGTACGAATGAATGCTTGGGATCATGGAAACAGTGGGCCGATTAATACTTTGACCCGCTATTATTTTGCCACTGAAAATATCCTCATCCACATATTGAAACTCTTGTAAAAGATGGGACATGAGTTGGGTTTGAATTCTTCAATTGGTCTCTTCCCATAAACTACACAATACTTCAACAGATCTTTGAATTGAACAGTTTGGTTTTAGCCTTTAAAGCCGGAACCAAACTCCAGAATTGGTCCAGTTCCAATCTTGCCGAAGTCAAAATGGTCCAGTTCCAATCCTTCTAAAATCAGTGGTGCTGTTATAATTCCAAGTGGAACCCGAGTGGTGCTAGGCCATAGACGGCACTGTTAGAAACTCTTTTGAAAGTTAGTACATTAGTTTGAGTACTTCAATACGGCATTTTGCATAAACCACAGAATACTTCAGCAGGCCTTTGGACTGAACAGTTTGGCTCTGGCCTTTAAATCTGGAACCGAATTCCAGAACAGTAAAAATCTGCTGAAATCAGAACAGTGGAACCGGAGCCGGACCGGTGACAGCCCTATTACAAACATTTTTATTATAGATAGGACATAAGTTGGGTCTGAATACTTAAATAAACCTTATTCTATAAACCACAACAAGGGGGAAGGGTCCAAAAGTAATGCTGAACCAGTTCTTTGGTGTTCCCGGCTGATCATAACTGAAAAGGCCGATCCAATTGATACCGAGTCACATATTTTAAGTGGAAAACTATAATGTTTGGGTTGATGACTCACCAAATTTTGTTTTAAAGGACTCACCAGCCGTTTTTTAACTTGGTTTTGAGTACTATTATAGGACATGGGTGCGGAGACTATTGTAGTTCTTGGCTCTATAAAATAATCCAAATTTTAGAATTATCCGATCGGCATGCTTTTTGAGCTAAGAGACATAAAAGGCCAGATCAATCAGATGAACGGCCTGGATCAGTCAAAGTTGGCCCCTCTTCCTGCAAAGAGCAAAAGGGGAAGCTTTTTACCATTCCAAGCCTACATTTTGGTCACTCTAGAATCCGTTTATCTGGGTCAATTAACTTGCCCTGCAGCCCTACTGCTTGCATAACAGAGAGCATCCTTTGATGATTTGATTCACTAGTCCGATTGCATCAACTTGGATGTCCCGAAATCTAAAAACTGTGCGGATCGGGTCTCTAGCCTTTCAAAATTTGTACTTTTTCTTATAGGAATAGAGGATCAGAAACATAGTGACGAAATTTGGATTTCAAAACAAATCGGTGAGGAAAAATATCAAAACATTTGTGAAAAATTTTAGAACAACAGATACGAAAGAAAGTGTCAAATTTCAATAGTAAATTGTATCCATGTAGATTGGAAAAGGAATGCATTGATTCAGTCCGTTTTATCCGTGGAACGAATTTATTCAATCCGTTGCGGTAGATTCTAAATGGACAAACAGATATCCGTGAATTTTCATCCGTTTTCAGGATTTAGCCAAAGCCCAAAAGTGGAAGAAATTGGATAAACGGCTCAGATCATCGAAAGGTGGGCCCTTTCGTAGCCAATGGCGTTGCTATAATTACCTCCATGTCCAAGGGTAATTACATTCCACGAAATACTACAGAAGAAGAGCAGCAGCACCTGGTCAGTCTTCGCCACCTCTTCCACGTCCTCTCCTTCTTCTCTCTCTCTTTGGAAATGGCTGACGAAGGTCTAACGGTGCTCGACGGAACCCAACTCAGATCCCTCATTCCCCGTTTTCCAAGCCCTAACTCCGTTACCGGAGCTAACCTTCTGCAAGTAGCAGAATCTGAAGCTTCGTCTTCATTGTTAGTTCTCTCCTTGCCGGAAACTTTGAAATCCACCGCACTCCGACGGATCAATGCCGACACAGTCACCTTTCCGTCGACTGAATTCCGCAACGAAGAAGAAGCTTCCTTACAAAATCCGTGATTACATGATCGCACTCGCTAATGAACTCAAAGGTATTACTCGATTTCAGAATTCCCTTCTTTTTCTCTCGATTTTTTCTTTTTGGTGTTTTCCGGAGAATTTAATTGCTTGGGTCTTTTTAGAAATATGAAATGAGAACAGTTCGTGTAAGAATGGCAGCTTTGGCCAATTTTGCTGATGATTTTATGTGCTTTTGGGGATATCCAAACGTTATGTTGGACTAGTTGAACAATGAAATTCTGAATAAATAAGTTTGTTTAAGTTTAATTCTGGCGAGGGCCGTTGGGCACTTGGAATCTGATTCTTGAGTGAATAATTGAATTCCTGAATTTGGTTCCAGCTTTTGTGCACTTACACTCCCTTAGGATGTGTAGTTGTCATCTTATAACTATAATCCTCACCTGCTGCTACTTGGTTGGTTGACTTGAATTATTAACTGTTCCACTTCGGCATTATCAAGATAATTACTTTAGTAGAGAAAAGGAGTTTGGTAGAATTGGATTTCAGGAGTTCATTTCTAACTTGAGAGAGAGAGAGAGAGAGAGAGAGAGAGAGAGAGAGAGAGAGAGAGAGAGAGAGAGAGAGAGAGAGAGTATTCATGTTGATAGTTGTATGTATATCGTAGGCAACCTATAATTCACATTGATACTATTCATATTTCAAAGAATGAAGATTTTGGACAGCGCAGTTTTTGTCTTATCATGTGGTTCAAGGTGTGGAAACAGTCTCTTGCAAAATGCAAGATAAGGCTGTGTACTTTAGGCCCTTGTGGTCCGCCCCTTCCCCGGACCCTGCATAGGCGGGAGCTTTGTGCACCAGGGCTCACCCTTTTTTTTAGTTTTGTGCCTTATCATATGCACTCTTCAGCTGGTGGTGTATGTGCCTGATTTTGCTTTAACTGTAATATTGATATTTGTTCATTGGTTAATTGTCATGTTAAGACTCATGTTATGGTTGAGCTACGTACCAGTAATTTAACACTAGGAAGTTGGAGGGTTTTCAGTCATCTGAAAATTGTTAATGATGGGCTTGTTAGTACTTTGGATATTAGCGATGAATTCGTGTTTAACAGTTGCCTATTGGATTGACTGTAACTATTTGAGAAAAGAAAATGTACTTGCATTCATGAAGTGTGAGGAAGGGAAGTGTGGCGCAACGGTGAGGTTGTTGTCGTGTGACCTTGAGGTCATAGGTTCAAGGCATGGAAACAGCCTCTTGCTATGCTCTATAGACCCTTGTGGTCTGCCCCTTCCCTGAACCCCGCATAGACTGGAGCTTGGTGCACCCGGGCTGCTGCTTTCCATTTTTGATGTTTTGAAATGTGTCACCTACGCCAGTTTGCCGTGGCGCCGCTTCTTTCTGATGCTTACAAGTGAAAGAACAATCCTACTTTTGAAATGTTCATCGTGTTAAACATAACAAATCCACAGATCCTCCATCTAACTCCACGGAACAACCCTAATTTTAGTGCATCTTTTGTTTCCATGTATCATTTATATTAGTTATATAATTGCTTAATTCAGTTTAGTTTTCTTCAATATTTTGTTGAAAATGTTAATAGATGATGTATCTAATCAAATTGTCATGTTAAAATCGAACTTCTTTGTGTGCGAACCTGGTGTTTGTTATCAACGGGACTCACTTGATGTATCCTTTTCATAGTAACATTTACTCCTGTTACAAGTAAAAGGTAGTCATGGTGCACAAAGCTCCTGCTTATGTGGGGTTTAGGGAAGGGGCGGACCACAAGGGCTTATAGTAAGCAGCCTTACATTGTATTTTTGCAAGAGACTATTTCCACACCTTGAACCTGTGACCTCAAGGTCACATGACGACAACTTTTACTATTGCGCCAAGGCTCCCATCATTTACTCCAGTTATAAGTACAGGGTGGTAATGTGTTGACTGGTAGACAACAAGGGTATTTTTCACATGTAGACGAATTCACCCCATGAAACTCACTGTGTTTCCTTCATGCAGGCTTACATTGTGCTTTCGTAAGGTAAAGGTTATGGCTCTAACATTTACAGTGCCCTGTTCCTTGAGACAGGCTGCTTAAACTTTAAATTGTTCCGATCCACCGTGTCAAGTCTCACCAAGTCAATTGTAGTTTCAAGTCGCCTCCTTTTTCTAAGTGTTTCCCTACCAAGTCCACCATTACCGTTTACAATAGCTTGAATCGGTTGAGTCATCCTTGAGTATGCAGCCAAGACAAACCAAGTTGGTTGCTTTGCTTGGAGCTTCTTTTCTGGTCTGCATCTATTACTAGAAACATGGTCTCCTTCACTTCACTTAATTGTTAATAACCCTGCTCGAGTGATAAATATTCTGCCCTTAACCTGTCCCTTACGAGTCATAAGAGTCGAGTCTCCTTAATTGACCCAGCCCATTGCCAACCCTACCTAGGAGATGTGTGGTTTATAGCCAAACTATACTCAAATAAATGTTGTATTAGATCATCAACATTACCGACCTATATATGTGTAAGTATGCTGCATGTAGTTTTGGGTTCTGCATGTGGCTTACCCAATTGTGGTTCGCTTCTTCTCCAGATCCCACATACGTGGGAGCTTTGTGCATCCGGCTGCCCTTTTTATGTGACTTACCCGGGTAGTGGTATACTAGTGTAGTCACATACGTATGTGCAGTGCCCAGAGCTGCTGAGATATTGCTGAATATAATGGTATCATCAAATCAACATACTTAATCCACCCTCAGGTTTAAGTCTGCTGAAGCACTGCAATTCACTAAAACTACCTTGAATCAGCTGCTGCAGATCCACAGCGTGCCTTCGTCCTACCAAATGAATTGATCAACTGTAACATAAAAGTTGTTTTATTTTGAATGGTTGATATGCAATTAGTTGAGGAGCCAGCATCACTTTGCCAACATCATGCAATAAGGAAGAGAAAAACAAAACCAGGTACCATTTCATATTGATATGCATACTCTGCAACAACATCTACACTCAGCAACAACAATGCTTCACTTCATTACAATACCTCTGCACTTATAACTCAGACACGCATACAACATTCTACTACTACATCATACAGCCTATAAGCTGATGATGTCTTAACTTTCATTACAAGCACTCGAACATTTGGAAAGTCCTTTGCCCCTTCTTAATCTATATTGATATAAAAAAGACTGCCCGGTGCACGAAGCTTCTGCATAGGTGGGGTTTGGGCCAGGGATGGAACATAAAGGGTCTATAGTATCACAGCCTTACCTTGTATTTTTGCAAGAGGCTGTTTCCGCCCCTCAAACCCGTGACCTCCAAGTGACACAGCGACAACTCAACCTTTGTCCCAAGGCTCTCCTTCTTAATCTATATTCATGTGCTACACTATAACGTATCCATTTACCTTAAGAAATATAAGAGGTGCATATACTATGGTGAAGCCGGAGAATATCAGAACATAGATTAAGCACACACATCGCTTCATATTTCAGTTTATGTTGAGATTCTGAAGATTTTCATGCATGCCTTCACTTCTTCGCATGTCATCTTCGGCCATGTCGCTCTCGCTATCGAATTTTGGATCGTCCTCTCGGAATTTGCTCCGCATGAAGTGGAGCTCCCTTTGCATGACCTCAAGCTCTCGTTGTACAAGTCGAAGCTCATTTTTCACATTTTCCACTTCCTTTACTGGCCCACAAATACAACCAATGCTCTGTACTTCGGGCTTCAACTCGTCGCACCATTGGAAGAATTTACAATCTCCCTGGCCCTGTCAAGTTTTAGAAACAATGTATTTACTACTTAATCAAGAAGCCAAAAGTATTTATTACAAGAAATAAATGCTTGGATTCATGAAACATTGATATCTAACTAAAAGGAAAGCTCAGGTGCACGAAACTCCGGAGAAGGGAGGACCACAAGGGTTAATAGTACACAGCCTTACCTTGCATTTTGCAAGAGACTGTTTCTACGCTTTAAATCTATGACCTCAAGGTCATACAACAACGCCTCTAGCATTGTATCAAGGCTCCCCTTAAAAAAATGATATTAACTAGTGGAATGTAAATTCAATTTTAGTGTCTTACAGATATGGGGCACCGGTAAAACTTCCTTCCCGGATTAGATGATGTCTTTGAGGTAACGATCCTGCAAATTCCTCGATGGCATCGACACATTATCATTGGCAATTGAATCTGTGCAACATTGTTGGGTCTTTCAGCAGCCATGCCTGTAATTAGCTGCATCGAATCCCATTCTTTAGATCATAGAGACATTAAAATAGCCTTTCTTGATCAATTTCATTTTCGATTGCTCCCATCGAAGTACTAAGTAATGGTGAAATGGATTCCTTGGCCAAGTGAGGGTGTGTAGTGGATTGCCTTAGCCAAGAGAGGGGTTTATAATCCCTCTGTCATATTATGGAAAACCTCCGTCATTGAGATGTTAATCATATTGGTGAACTAGAGAAAATCATTGATATTGTAAAATAATTAATGCATATGTTTATCAAGTTGACGATTAGCCAGACAAACTAAAGATGCAGCGCAACCATTTTCCTCATTCAGTTTCCTAAAGAATGTAATTTCTATATAATTATCTATATATACCCACCAAATACATTCAATTCAGTGGAAAATCTTGAAGTTTGTATACTGACTTGAGGACAAATGCATTTTACTTGCCTCTTTTATAGATCTAATAAATTCACCATGTCAGAAATGGCTTAGATTGTCTAGTACCAAACTTCACGGCCATTAGGTAGTTCATTCCATGTTTCTTTGGCTGTGATTTTCAGCTTAAAGAAACACAGGATAGAGTGTGGCTGTGATTTTCAACTTAAAGAAAGATGGATAAATTTTCTAATAAAAAATAGGCATGAAATTTGGTACTTAGCATATCCAAATCATTACTAACATAGTGAATGACTTAGATCTATAAAGGATGAAAGTAAAGCACACTGGTGGAAAGTAAGATTTAAGTACATACTTTGAGTTATCACTCCTCTTATTATTATTATTATTATTATTATTATTATTATTATTATTATTATTATTATTATTATTATTATTATTATTTTAAATAGCTTAAATGCTATTAATGCAGAAAGGACAGTTTAGTTCTGGTCCCTAAGGTTGGGACCAAACCACAAAACAGTGTGGTTCCATTTCTACCCGATTCATTATGGTTTAGTTTCACCCTGAGGTGGAACCAAACGGGCACTTGTCCATTGACAGCGCTACAATTATTATTGTTGGATTTCTCCATTGGCAAAAAGCAGCAATACTTCTGCCATTGTGAGGTTTATCGGTGGGCATATGAAGGAAAATAATTCGACAAAAGGATTTTACAGTCAGACTGGGAAAAATCATTTGCCAGTAAATCCCTTTTTCTTGTAGAACACTAATTTTCAAGTCGTAGCATCAAGAATGAGATTATGAAAATTAGGGTACTTCAGTGGGAAAGATCCTTGAAGTCAAAACCAGTTTAAGACCTACTGGCCAGATTCTGGGCATCGTGAAGATGCAGCGTAACTCAAATGCTGTTGCAATGGCAGACAAAGTATATGTAATAAAAAATAATCAAATGAAGTTAAATTCTATAATGGTCCTTATACAACACCTGGCTAGCATTTTGCAAACAAATCATGTTTTCAAGAATGCTGAATATAATGCCTCTTGCATCATGAACCAGGTATACTCCTTAGAAAGATAGGTTACGCATCAAGCTTCTCTATGAAGAGCAAACTTATTACAGGATATTGGTAGAAAGACAAAGGGGGCAAAAGCCAATTACCTGTCTATCTCAATTCTCAAGCTTTCGGAGCTCCAAAACACTAAAATTCACTACAAGTATCTTTTGTGAACTCCTAGGTTGGGAGATTGGTATACATATAGAGGAACTCAAGGAGGTTTTCTTCTTGTCTAAGAAAGACTAGCGCCAGATTGTAAAGCAAAAGGTAGTTCATATAATGGAATAGAGAATCTTAATCTTTTAGATAAGAGACTTTGGTAAAGCAAATCAAAATCCGGTTGGAGGGATTTCAAGTTATTGGCTAAGATTTTAGAAAAGAGACTTTGGTAAAGCAAATCAAAAGCCGGTTGGAGGGATTTCAAGTTGTTGGCGGCAGTATTTGAAACTTTCAGGAACTTCAATGGGCTCCAACGCAGTGTGAACAATTGCTTTGGCTTTAGACTTTAGACTTCAGACATGGAGAATGAAGGTTGTAGTAACTAGTTTGAAGCTTTTTGGTAGTCTTATTGAGCAAAATATAGTGGCTAAGATCATCTGATCAGTTGCCATGGAATGTTGGTGCTCTTTACTTTTTTCTTCTCTTTGATATCATGTCTCATCTTTGTTGGGATCACTTTGATCCTTTCATTTTTTTTATCAATTGATCTCAGGTAATACAAATTATATCATACTAAGAAAAAGATCATCTAATTGAAAAGATTTTGTGGAAATATCTCATTAAACCAAAAATAAGAGAATATAAGAATAAGGACTTAGAACACATTAAATGCATTAAACGTGACAATCAAAGGGTACTCATCAAAGATGATAAGATCAATCAAAGGTGAGAAAGTTACTTTTATGATTACTAAATGACTAATATATTGAGAATATAGAGAATGAAAGAATAGTAAACTCAAATAACGTTAGACTATATAGATACGACAGTAGGATCAAAATACCTGAAGTGAAATAGGCATTAAAAAAGATGAATTCAAGAATGACCCTAAGACACGATAGTATACCAATAGAGATTTGGGAGTATATGGGAGATACTGTAGTAGTTTTACAAAGTTCTTTAATAAGATTGTAGAATCAAAGAAAACGTTAGATAAATTGAGCAAAAACTCTATTATACCAATTTGTAAGAATAAATGAGACATACATAATACCAATTTGTAAGAATAAATGAGACATACATAATTCACTAATTATCATGGGCTCAAACTTATGAGTCATTCCATGAAACTTTGGAAAAGAGTAATTGAGAAGAGGATATAACAAGAGATGTGTGTATCAAAAAACTGGTTTAGTTTCAGGACTTGGGAGGTCTACCATAGAAGCGACTTTCTTCTTTAGACAATTGATTGAGAAATATAGGGAGAGAAGGAAGGACTTCCACATGGTCTTTATTAACTTATAAAAAGTTTATGAAAAGATTCCTATAGAGTTAATATGGTAGGTGTTGGGCGAGAAAGGTATTTCATGAGACTAAATTGACATAATCAAGAATATGTATGAGAGAATAGCAACAAATGTTAGGACTACAAGCAAAGAGATTGATCAATTTTCCATTACCAGAGGATCGCACCAAGGATTGGAATTAAGCTAGTGCCTCTTTATTTTGGTCATGGATGAGTTAACAAAATATTTGCTTGAGGAGATTCCGCAGTGCATGTTGTTTGCAAATGGCATAGTTTTGATTGAAAAGACAAGTGAGGGGGTAAATACGTACCTAGAGTTGTGCAGAGATGCTATAGAGTCTGAAGGATTTAACATTAATTGATCTAAGAAAAAATATATGAAATATAATTTTAGAAAGGAGAGAAGAGGAAGGGAAGTAATAGTAAAGATTGATAACCAAGAAGTATTTAAAAAAACCACTTTTAATATTTGAGATGAATAATTCATGAGAGTAGAGAGATCGAGAGGAATGTTACCCATAGATTTTAGGCAGGTTGGATTAAATGCAGATGTGTATCTGGAGTTTTGAGTGATTGGAGGGTGTCACTCGAACTGAAAGTAAATTTTATAGGGTAGCTGTAAGACTAGCCATGCTCTATGGATTAGAGTATTGGTTAGTAAGGAACAACATATGCATGAAATGAGTGTAGACGAAATGAAGATGTTGAGATGGATAAGTGGCAAGACAAGAAAGGATGGAATTAAAACTGAAAACATTAGAAGAAACTTGGGCGTGACACTAATAGGTAACAAGATGATAGAAGGTAGACTTGGATGGTTTGGACATGTCCAAAGGAGACAGAAAATGTTATCCTAATTTTGTGATGCAAACATAATGTTTCTTATTTTACACATACTAACTTAGTCTCCTTTTTCTAGATAATACCACACGAGGGCTTTTCCATTCTAAAGCATGTTCTAGTGGTTAATATTTTTTTGGTCTTTTATGTGTAAGATGTTGTGGAACTAAGGTTTACTATTCAAAGTAAAAGCTTATGCTAATAGGAAACAGGAGAACAATATTTTTATGTCTAACATGCACCCTCACGTGGAAGGCCACTTCTCATTCTTGGGCTCTTGCACGTGGAATCAAACACAAACTCATATACCTTACATCGGAAATTGAATTGATAAATGAAAGTCTCAAGATTCAAACTTACTATCTCTATTATTATATACCATGTTGGTTTACCATTCAATCTAAAAGCTTAAGCTGATAAAAAGTTTGTCAACACTATTTATATGTTTAACACTAACTATTGGGCCCATGTACTTTTGTGCCTGTAAATTTCTGTATTGACTTGCAACAGCCATTGAAATATAAGAGACACCTATCTCTTCTCTTGTATTTTCATTCTAATTACCATTTTTCAAAACACCCCCCTCCTCTCTCTCTCTCTCTCTCTCTCTCTCTCACCAAACCATGGATTTAGTTAGTCGTAGAGTGTGAGTTTTTTCGTATTATTTGTAACCTTAAAACATGTACAAAACTATTAAAGCACAAATAGCCTAATGTTTTACGTCTAATTTTACCTATTTTTAATTACTTGACGCATTGGGCTATTTGTTCGTAAATAAATTTGTGTATGTTTTAACTTAGGAATGCCAATCATCATCAATACCTTATCCCAATTAGGGGTTGGGCACATGAATCTTATTCCTCCATTCTTCTCTATTAAGTACCATGGTTTCATTTAGTTCCAAAGTTTTTAAGTCTTTTCTCACCACTTTTAGAACCTTCTACTTGCATTGTCTCACTCTTTCTAATTGGTGCTGTTTTCGGTCTTCTTTAGATATGTACAAACTATCTAAGTCTAATCTCCTTCATCTTGTTATCTATAGGAACAACTTAATTCCTAGTTCATTACTCCTGTCACTAACAAACTTTATGCTTGACAACCTTCATTCTCAAGAGGGCATCTCCAAAAGCTTAAAATTTTCTCATACTTAAAAAAAAAAAATTGCTTTCATTTTTTGAGTTCATCAAATGGGAGTTTGAAGTGATTTTCTTTGGAAATCATTTTTGGTTTTTTTGCCCGAGGCAAAGATTTCGGGGACCCTTAAGGTTGGAGTATTTTCAACCACTTAACAGGTTTTAGATGTTCACGAATACATAAAGGGCTTGAATGATTCTAACTAATTCCTTTTTGGGTTTTTTGAATCAATGATTGTGATTTTTCAATCAAAGCAACCTAGGCCATAATCATCCAATGGGCATGGTTTTTTCAAGTTTACTTATTTAAAAGTTGACAAATAAGATGAATGACATAGATCTTCCAAAAAGCATGACTAGATTGGAGTCCCCCATTTATCATTCCTTGTAGAATTGCTTTCCACTAGGAGTGTTTACACTTCTGAGGAGACTAAACAAAATTTTCTTCCTTAGTTTACTTCTTTAGAAATT
This sequence comes from Warburgia ugandensis, assembly GCA_035236585.1. NCBI lineage: Eukaryota > Viridiplantae > Streptophyta > Magnoliopsida > Canellales > Canellaceae > Warburgia > Warburgia ugandensis. The sequence continues at coordinate 14,606,951 of CP141133.1, forward strand.
GTATGTCCTCTTAACGTAATACTGAAAATCACGAAGGTTTAGAAAATCTTTTCATTTCGTATTTTTTTAACTAACCAAGTATGCCTCCAAAAGTAACATATGCTACAACTGACGCGAAGCTATTGGGCCTAGGAAAAACTTATTCATTTGGAGTGTGTTTGCAAACCCTGTTTCTGGGAAAACACTACAAACACGATAGAAATTTTTCTATAAGAAGACACCTCTGCCAAACACACCCTTAGTTTAGGTGAAACTATTTCATGCATCCAGAAGCATTGATAGTTTTGATGATCAATGTAGTAGTTTTAATGAACTTGCAGACACAGTACATGTGCATGTGGCAGTGTTTAAAAACTTGGAAACTTGGTTAGCTAGCGATCCTAGTTTTCCACTGAGTCGAGTGATCCTATTAGCGTTCTAGTACAAAAATAATTAAATATAAATAATAAAATCATTAAAAATGTATAAAAATTTGTCAAACTAATAGCAACAATAAACCTACAAAATAAAATATTTGGATTTCTTACTTCAAATAAGAATACATGTTTGTACAATGCATAGATGAAAGCAATCAAATACCAACAAATAAAATAAAAAACCATAAACTAGAAAAATTTGAAATTATCATTTATTTTCATTTTTGAGAATTATGAGAGGAAGAAAGATGTTTCTGGCAGTAATATGTTGGTGAGGAAGAACCAATGAAGAAACAATGGGTTTATTTTTATATTCAAGTTTCATAATTTGGAATAGTAACCCATGATTAAGTTGCAAATTTTAGCCATAAAGTTCAATGACTTCCTGATGAAAATTTTCGTTGAAACTTGGTATCTAATAGAATTAAATAACAAAGAATCTAGTGGTATGGTTAGATTTCAATAATAAACAATCACTTAGTGATATATTCAATTGTAAACATACTATGTTTATCAACCTGTACAACAGTACCTATTAAGTTTCTTCAATAAGATTCAATAATTTAAACTTTGATTTCTCACTACAAAGTGATATAAAACTCTTCTTAACATAGATTAAAACACAATAAATACTTTGGATCAATAAAAAAGAACAAATTAAAGAAAAATTCAAGTTCAAAACATAAGCAAAATACTATTACTATTCACGCAAATAATAATGAGTAGTGGATTTTAGGCGCTTTGTTTGATACCTTTTCGAATGAAAATTGGAAATTTAAGACTTATCTATTCTTTTTCTCAATGTCTTCTATCTACCACAATTAATTTTAGATATTTCTTTTGATTAACGAAGAGAAAAATTACACGCAAAGTCCTCTTGTTCACTGAGAGGAGAGTAAAATTTTAAAACTTACCAACTCATAGAGAAACTCCGCAATCTTTCAAAACTCATCGCAGTTTTCCGATCCAACTCACCCCATTCACAGAGTCATTTTTTTATGACATCAGCCGACTTATTTGGGTGATTTGACTGGGGTTCCTATTGATCTGATCCGGATTGGCCGATCCCCAAGCTTGATCACCTTGCTTTTTAAAATTTGGCTTGTGGTGCTAAGAAGGCAAAGCTCACCAAATGGGGTAAGAAACAGTACCTAAGGATGAACAGTATACAAAATCAGGATGAATGATCCAAGGAACGTTACTTGTCAAAGTCTATGGATCAAAACAAGGAAAATCATCATCATCATCATCATCATCATCATCAAGAGCTTATTCCAATTAGATGTTGGTTACATGAATCTTGTCCCTCCATTTGCCCCTACGAAGTATCGTCGCTTCATTGCTTAATTTACAGTGAACGGAATAACAAAATGTGGCGGTATTGTACCCAAAAAATAGAGCTTTCCCCCTGGTATCCATGTCATTCATGTAGTAAAAGCAAAATTACAGTTCCACTCAGTAAGACAAAAGAACCAGGAATGATCCACTAGGTTGGTGCCCAGTCTTAGCATGCACATCTTTACACAGTGGGCACATTTGTGAACCATCGCTTCCGAATTTTCCACTATGCTTGAAATGCCCATCTTTACAATGTGGGCATATTAAACCATCTGTTCAGCCTAGTTTTTACCAACATTACCAACGTGTAGTTGTATTTGAGTTTGATCTTGAAAACTATGTTTAAGCAATAGTTCACTTTGAACGATAAAAAATAAGAATCTCTAGCCAACAAAAATAAAAATCGGTCTTGATGTACATTCCAGATCATTCGGGTTTTTTTCAGCGGACCTGACCCAAAATGATCCATCCGGGTTAGGTCAGTGCCCGAAGACATGACCCGAAAAGACATCTAATTTTGCATGTGTTGTTACTGATTTAAATGCACAAAACTCGTACCATAACTTGTGCAATTAATGTTTAGTTGGGGTGAATTTGCATTTGAAAAAGTTTAAACATACCTCTTGTCATAAAATATCATTCCATGGACCTTAAATGTCAAGGGCAAAAGCTTTTTGACCCGAACTGCATAAAAGGGTAGCCCCGTGGACGAAGCTCCCACCTATGTGGGGTTCAAGGAAGCGGTGGACCACAAGGGCCTAAAGTACACAGCCTTACTTTGCATTTTGCAAGAGGTTGTTTTCATGCCTTGAACCCGTAACCTCAAGGTCATATGACGACAACTTTTACTGTTGCGCCAAGGCTCCCCTTCTTTGATCCGAACTGCATGATGGACAAAAATCCATGACCCGAAGTTGGTTAAAATTGGGTCAGGGGCAGGATAAAAGTATTAGGTTAAAATATAAAAAAATACAATAAAAACAAGTTTTTCAAATACTTACATAGATCCAAATCACCTTCCACTAGACCATGACCATATAAGCCTCTAACTTAGGTAGTTGGAAGCTCAAAACTAGCGATCTACGTTCGTTCAAATAGTTTCTACACATCGAAGGCTTAGAATAATCCTGCAGTTGAGAATTTTGATGCATGACTCTCTATGCAGTTCTTGGCGCAAAGGTGAAGTTGTGCTGTGTGATCTGGAGGTTACGGGTGGTTCAAGGCATGGAAACAGCCTTTGGCAAAGATATGCTTCATGCACTGAAGCTGCCCATTTTACTCTTCATAGCGAGTCCTAGCAAATTAAGAGTCTGGATCATTTGAGCAACCACTCTTATCTTCACTTGAAGCCCAATACAGCCCCTCCACTAGAGGCTTAAAATATGCCAGCATTTGACTTGCTACCTACAGATGGTGCCAATAGTAGGGCACAAGTGCATAATATGGGTTGGAATACGATTCCAAATGCTAGGGGCTTTCCGTGGCAGGTTTAAACTTAGAACCTTTGTGCGTGAGAAAAGCTATAAAGCTGAAAATGTAAAGGTGTAGGAAATGCTTCAAGAGTTAGCGAGCAATGGAGGGAGTGACACACCTACTTCTACGTGATTTAATTCAGCCTATGTATTTCAAGCCGGGCTCCCTAATGGTGATCCACGCGCCTTCTCTTAGACAGACCATGCCCCAAGAATCAAATCCAGTGGATGATCTAACTGTTAATCATCCTGAGTTTCAATTAAAAAGGCAGCTTCTATGTATCGGGGTTCTGAGAAGGTGTGGACCACAAGAGTTAAGAGTTTGCATTCTAACCTTACATTCTGTAAGAGGCTGTTTTCACACCTTAAATCCATGACTTCAAAGGTCACAATAAGTCTATCATTCCGCTGAGGTAACCCTTCCATCTCGAGTTTTAATTGATGGCAATAAAAGATAAGCTGGCCCCAAATTCCAGTTCATCGAAATCATTCATCGCCACACAATGGCCTACAAATAGGATCCCTTAAATAATCCCATGATTTCTCTTTCTTCTTTCCCATCTACATACCCCTCTTTACTCCTTGGTTCATCACCATAATATATTACCTACAGTGAGAGATGTTGCGACATGTCGGTCACGGGTTTCATGGCTGCTACATGGAAAAGGGAAAAGGAAATAACAATGTTGGCCACTCCAGATGACATTGGGTCAACCGCACCCACTGTTTCCCCCTTAGTGGGATAAGATGGTGGGCCATCGACATAGATTCTATTCTTTTGTGATGCACAAGCCAAACTACGTGTCCATGGAACCAAATATTATATTTTCCACCAGAACATTCTCACTGACTTGGGCTGAAGGAGGGAGAATTAGTTTCCAATCAGAACACTCAATTAGAGGTAAGATTACAGGATTAGAGAGACCAAAGTCTTGGTCAAGCTAACCTGCTCTAGTCTTACGTGAAACACGCTAATAATGGCAGCCTGCAGGGTGATGGAAATGATCAATATAGTATGAAGCGGTTAGGTCAAGGTCAAGCAACAAAAATATGATGGTGCGGGTGATAACTATGATACTTGTGGTCCGTCATTATGATCCAAATTGATGGCCCTCCCTATGGTCCTGTCCATGCACTTTGCAACCTTCAACTTGAAGCCTACTGCCGCTTGCTTCCCATGTATTGTGTACATGCATGTGCATTTATAGGCTCATAAATTAAGCTTCTACGGATGTGTGTCAGAAGGTGATGATCTGGGTAGCGGCGCCAAGGGGGCTGGGAAGTGGGGGATCTGGAGGGGGCAATCCGGGCAGCGTCGACGGCCGGGGGCAGCTGGGGAGATATAGGGTTAGTAGTGAGGGATGTGGTGTGTCAATTAATAGTGCTGGCGCGGCAAAAATGTGTCAAAAATAAGGGCTAGGGGAAAGGATAAGGGTAATATTGATATTTAATAAAATTTAATAAAGAAAAAAAGATGAAAAACTAATAAAATGACAAATTTGTAAAGTTTTTAAAAACTTAATGGCAAATTTACGAAATAGTAAAAATATTAGATTTTCTTGCAAAAACTTCCTGAACTAATGACAATTTTGCAAAAAAACCTTCAATTGATTTATAGGATCCTAGAGTTTATCAGTGAGAACCAACACTTTTGAGTGATTGGTGCCACGAGCCGTACTGAAAGCCAGGATTTGAGTTGCTTGTTAATGATCCAATGGTGAATGTCTCAAGCTGGGGAGGATGGAGGGAGATGAATGGTGTACGTATAGTTGAAAATGATAATTTGCTACGTGGTATTACAACCTTCAAGCTCATTGTTGAAGGGAAGTCTTGGTGCAACTGCCGTGTGACCTTGAGGTTCCGGGTTCAAAATGTAAAAATAGCCTATTGTAAAAATGCAAGGTAAGGTTCTGTACTATAAACCCCTGTAATCTGCCCTTCCATGAACCTTGCATATGTGGGGGCTTCGTGCACTTGAACTACCTTTTTTCTTCAAAGATTAATTAATAGGCATTACAATAACGTAGTAACTAAGAAATTTGTATATAGTTTGCTGAATTTCCATTGACGCGGAGGTTTTTTCAAATAAATTTCAATGAGTCATGGTTGAGTCGGACGTTTTTTTTGCCGATGGTAAAAAGGATTTATAGATTTAAACCGTTTATCATGTTTGGCTTATCAGAGATAGGAAATCCCCAAGATATCAATGCATGCGAATTATCTTTAGCAATTTATCTTGGGCATTTAAAAAAATTGATAAAAAAATGAATGACAGCGATTTTTTACTCAAAAAATCATAGGCTAAAAGCATCCAATGGCCATATATTTGTTATCTCTAATCTAAGGTATGTTCAACATGATCAATGGCCTAGATCTGCAAACCCATTTCACTATGGACGAGAGAAACGTGAGCCAACTTCTTCAAACTCTTGAAAGTGCGACTCCTATCGGTATGCTGTTTCAAGTATTTGGAGACTTAACAATCTATGACCCAACGAGATTGGGCTACAGTAAGTGGTGAAAAATCTAGAAGCAGCGAATAATTACAAGTGTAAGGAGCAGCTAATATCCCATTGGCTAAGAAAAAATAAAAAGCAAAAAAATACAAAAGAATTTATATCTTTTTACTTTTTCTCTGCCATGTTCGCTGCAACTTACATATGCAATAATTTGGCGTTACTAATACCCCTTTATATAAATTTCATTTCAATGTCCTCATATAAAATTTTTCTGAAGCACAACTATATGGTCATGGTGGTAAATTTTTATCGTAACATAGCAAGAAATCAACTCCAAAGTCTTCACATAGAAACAAACTAGGGATTTGAAAAATCATTTTTAATATTATAGGAGTACATCATGGTATAATCTTACAAAATATTTTTGAATGTTGTAGCAAGCTAAGGCCAATAAAGGAACCTAGCCCAAATGACCCGTAAGGCGTAGGGCCAATGGCAAAAAATTCTTGACCTAAATAAGGCTAGGGCAAACTAGACCGAGTTAAAAATTCTTTGACTTGAGTAAGACTATTGTCTTAGAAGCAAGAGTAAAGAACCAGGGTCAAGATCGACCAAAAATCTGTCCCAACCCAATCCATTACCATTCCTAAGTTGCATCATGTAAAAGAGTTGACCCGGCTCCTAGGTATGCAGGGTCAAAGAAAAAGGGCAGACCACAAAGGATCAATAGTACCCAACCTTACCTTGCATTTTGTAAGAAGCTGTTTCTGTACCTTAAACCTATATCCTCAAAGTCACACTCTTGACAACTCTACGACTGAACAAGGCTCTCCTTTTTAGGTTGCATCATGTAAGTGAGAATTAATATCTTGCCGGTTCCATGGGTATAGACAACACCCTAGGGCATACTTTACATTCTAGGGATTATTGGTCGGTGCAACCCTAAGGTTAATGCACTACCCCCCTGCTTCATAATGTGCAGCAAACCAAACAAGTCTCAGTTTGGCATAGACGTTGAGAACCTAAAACTAGTACCAGAAGAACCAGAACCAGAACCAAGCAATAGAGCTTGGGTTCATTTCCAAGCCAGGGACACGCTCAACCCACAATCAAATGCTGCCTTCTATATACAACTCGTCATTAAATTGGTCAGGCGACGAACACTCAGCACTGCTCAAAACTACCCAACACATGGCTTTGTTCCACATGAAACTAGAAACCAAGATGTCATTCAACTGCACCATGAATGTTCCCCATTGTGGAGACCATCAGCATTCCAATGCCATCACTTCAATGTCATCATACTCAATTAAACCTCAGCACATCAACAAACCCCTACACTACGCATCTTCTAGCTTTTGCAATACAAACCCCTACACTACCCATCTTCTAGCTTTTGCCACCCATCTTCTAACTTTTGCCACACGAGAGTCTCGTAGAAGCTGCGTATTATGGACTCTTGATGTCTGCTCCTTCCCAAGCGCATACGAGAGAACCTCGTGCATTAGAACTGCCCTCGTTCCATTGAATAACTATTATCCTTAACCAAATTCCCCACAAGAATAACTATTATCCTTAACCAAATTACCCACAAGATTAAGAGCTCAACCGTCTGATAACTCCACCACACTGCAAATAGAAACTGTCCATTTCATGCCAACCGTCACTGCTAACCAAAAATAACACAAGTGCAAGAGATGCCATTTATGTTCTTCAACAGCCTGTTAAGCAAGGGTACATTTGAATATGTGAAGCAAAACCTAGTAAGTTTTACAAGATTAAGAACAAACTAGCCGAAAATTCCAATTATAAACCACTCGAGTTGGATTTTGTTGAGGTCTTCGATCGAGAAACACTAGCCCCCAAACTAGCAATTGTTTCATTGATCCACTGGCAAGTATGGCCAATGCACCATGAGCCAGAATTCGATGTAATTAACGATTGTTTAACTACTTAAAAACCCATTAAAAACCACCCCCTGCTTCAATAAAATAAACAAACCTATAGAATATGGAACATAGAATAAGAAAGAAAATAATAGTCTTTGCCAACATAGGGCAGTGCATCTGTGTATTGTATTTAAATAAAGGGAATGACAAGTTGGATTTCAGTGATTCTCCACTAACTAAACAACTCGTATACCTTGTAACATGGAAATTTAATAATCATTCACATGAACCATCCATTCCATTCTCCTCTATCCAACATCCATCCAAAAAGAAAATGAGAAAACAAATCTAATTCCATTCTCTGCTTGTATTGACCATACCTATATAATATGCATTATAAATTATAAATACAGTCACCCTTGGAAGGACATTCATATACTCTCCCCAAAATATATGCAGCATCAAACCACTACAGAACTAGAAAAGTTACTGCTCTTAGAATGTCATCAAACCATAACTAAATTAAAATTAACCAAAAAAGAAAGCCGAAAATTATTCAACTTCATCTCTCGGTCACCATTCCTAGGTGTACCAAGTTTGCAGAATCACATCCATAAAACCCAAAAAAGAAAAAAAAAAGATGGAGAAAAACATAGTTTTTTATCCAAACTATTTTGGGTTTTTGTCTTTTTTCATTGGAAGCTCGAACCTGGTGTGTAAATGGCGAGATCAGGCCACCCATTTCCACCACCCCAACAGCTTGAATCACCCTGCAGACCCAAAAAATTTTCTGGGTTGTTTGTGCTTTGTAATTCCAGAGATGGGTTTCCCATGGAACTTGAATTGGAATTTGGGTTCTCTGGAAACTCCCCAAATTGCATTTTCTGAGAAGTACTGGAATTCACACTTTCCAGTATATTTCCAAACTGCATATTTGAAGCCAAGAGAGAACTGAAACTACCAGTGATATCAAGCATCCGATGGTCGTGATCGACTGTGCTCGGAGGGCTGTACATTGGATTTGGTTCTGGCTTTGGAACTTGTTGTGGACCAGGTGTAGAGGACGACGAAGATGAACGCTTTGGGTTGCTTGATCGTTTGTTGTTCTTCCTGCTGCCCCCACCGACTGGAATGTTGCGAAGTGCTCCACCTTTAGTCCAATAGCGACGGCAGTTTTTGCAGAAATGGCGTGGCTGAGAGAGATTGTAGTTGTTATAGTAGCAGAATTTGGTGTTTGTTGAATCACAACGAGGGCATTTGAGATGTTCTTGCTCTGGGAATTGGGATTTTAGAGACGGAAATGTAGTTGGATCTTGCATTTTTGAGAAGAGAGTTGCTTAAATTTAGAAAATTTCTTTCTGGGTTCCAGTAGAAGATTGAATTCCGAAACGGGTTTTCACTGAAAAGGTCGGGATTTAAGCGTAGGAATTGGGTTTTGTTTTTCTCTTTGATTTTCCCCAAAAAAAAAACAGAAGCAAAACCAGAAAGAGAAATGAACAGGAGATAGAGATAATTGGAGTCGAGAATTTTTTTCCTCTTTAGTTTTTGTGGGTTGAAAAGGTTGATTTAAAAGTCAGTTTATTTGAGATTTCAATTGGAAAAATAGAGGGTTGGGACAGTCTGCTTTTGTTTCTTCCTTTCTCCTATACTCTTTTCTAGCGAAGCAGGATGAAGAAAGTTAGGAATTTGGAGGTATAGATTGGGTTGTTTCCACCAACAGTAGAGATGAGATTTGTAGAGAGAGAATGCTTGGTTTTATGGATGCAAGACAAGGAGATCTGATTTAGGGGGGAAAGAGAAAAGTTGGGCGAAACCAAGTACTGGTTTGGGCCTTTTAAGGACCAAAGAAAGAGATCCAAAAAAACCAATCAATTTTGTTGTTCTCAAACCCTGAAAGCTAAAAAGAAGCACACTTGTAAAGCTTTGAATCAGATTTGTTAAGCTCCCAGGCGGGTTCTCATGGAGGAAAGAAAAGCATGAAAAAGTTGCAGATTTCTAAGGCTCTGACCTTGGATTTCATGAAACCAACCAGCAGATTTCTACCATAAAACCCAGAGACAGGTGAATTCTACCATTGGGTGATTGCCATGGAAAAATACAAGCAAGGATTTGATGATCTTTAGAGCTCCACAGAGAACGAGGGAATCAGCAAAGAAGACTTGGGTGTGAACTTGGGATGCTGATGATCTGAGAGTGCAGCTTTGGTTTCTCTCTCAAGCCTTTCTTGTCTCGTATTACTCCTACATTTATATGCTCGGCTAAGCTTTCACCGATTTACCCAACTCACTAAACTCGGTTTAGTGCAACAATTAATTATATTGCCCTACTCAGCTCTGCTTCACTTGACTTCAAGCCCATTTACCCAATTTCATAATTAATACTGAAAATTCTATATATACACCAAGATTTAGTATATAACGGGAGACTTGTTTGTACTAGCACTTGAATTTATCATTCCTCTCGTCCATTTATTGATGCACATGATCGAATGGTTGTAATTGTTTGATCACCAACTTAGTCGCAGATAGTGAATTAAAATGAGACAGGTTATTCTTGTGAAAGTTTAATTGCTCTGATCTAACAATTATCTTCATTAATCTATCAATCTCATGTTCAGTAAATGAGACTCATATATGCCAATGGATAGTTTAATTGTTAGATCAATAACTTAATTGCATACAATAACTCCATTGATTTGGCCTCTCAAATGGATGAGATGTATGCGTACTTTGCATCTGATGAAGGATCGGAGGTGTATACAACAAAGTTGGGTGTATGCACAAGTGAAAACTACCTCCTCTTATCCATGATTTTTCCTTATTATTAATACAATTTTAACCTTTTCAGAAAAATACAAGATTTTATTTGGATAAGGTTTTCCAAAATCTCTTTATCTATCAAAATCTCTATTGGCTCGGCACGGGCATATGCTAATGCTTGAAGCCGTCAAGCTGATGAGTGAAATACGATTAGGACGTTAACACAAAATCCTAACCAAATCCAATGCAGCTGACAAACAGAGTGAGCCAAGCCGATTATAGAAAGCCAACTAAACGCAAGCTTGCGTGCGAGCAAAGCAATTCCACGCCAGCAAGAGCATAAGATGGTTCTGGCGAGAAATCAGAACCGTCTAGTGCATAACGGCAATTTACAAGCCGTCCATCTGTGCGATTAACGTGGCGGGGAATCGTAACGATGGGTTGCCGTCAACCGAGCCACGTCCAATTGAGTTGCGGTGCACGTGGCAGCCTGCTCTTGCAACAATGTACGGCTGATTCACGTACTCTATTTCTCGGACCGATATTTTCTATGATCTAATCTCACCATCTGTCTCGTTTACGCCCACGACGGATTGGCGGGTCCCGCTTCTGATCAATCTACACGGTTGGTTTAGTGGGCGGTGTCGTTTGATCAGATTTGACCGCCATCTATACGGCAGGAACGCTTAGAAAGAACTGCGGGGAAAATCGCAACCGTTGGATGGAATAACATCATCCTGGGACAAAGACTTTGAAATTAACCGGGGTGCGTCCATGCGTTGGACTAGACGATGAACAGTGAACAAGACTTGTAATGCTGATCCGACCATCCATGTAGCTGAGCCCAATAGCTCGTAAAAGATCTTCCGGCCTGTTAGAAGATCCTGACCGTTAGTAGTGTGGGGTCATATAGATGATGGATGGCCGAAAGACAACATCGTATCAGACCAGTAGTTGGCGTTGCCAAGGCGGGCAGCGGATTAAGACTTGATCTTTATCAGTTGAGCCCTCATATGCTCCCTCTCTCGCAGTGGCTCTCCCCAGGCGTCCTTTCCGACGTGTACTTAAGCTGGAGTTGTGCAGTGGGAATACATTTGGCGAGTGGGAATTGAATTCCTGAACTTAGGATTCAACATTTATACGTCGCTTGCTCACTTATTGTTACTAAAAATTGGATTTCCTGTGTGTGGAAGTGGTTTCTAACAGCAACCCACGACGAGAGAATTCAATTCTCAACACCCACTTTGTTACAACCAACAGAACGAATTACTTTCCAGGTAAAAGGAATTACGTACAACTGAATTCCAACAATTAAGAAGACGCTACCGGATCTAAATGACATTGAGAGGTCATGTATAGGATTTGTCAAAAGTTTTACTTGCCCGTTCGCACCTGACACACAACATTTGTCTGGCCTTAGAATCGGCTGCTACAAAATCATATAAAACTAAAACCACACCGACAGAGTTACAGTGACAGGTGAGAACACGAAAGTTCCCAAAGGTCAATTTCCATTATGAAGACTTTCCCATCCACAAATAGCTTACCTGTTGGAACTTTGGACGATTCAAATCATTCATCTATTAGGATTTGCCATGATCCACGAGTCCTCAATCTAGGGGCCTTCATATCACAGTAGACAATTTGAATATAATATGTATCATGGGAATGTGGATAGAAGTGGTGAAAAAAAATTTAAAAACTTTGGGACTAAATAAAGCTATGGTCCTTAATATAGGAGAATAGAGGAACATGATTCATGGGGCCAACTCCTAATTAGGATAAGGTCTTGACGACAATGATGATGATGATGTACTGTGAGCTAGACTTGATCATCAACTATGCATATTATGTCATTACGCATGCCATTTCATAGCTAGGCCTTGTAAATCGACGGTTTTGATAATTAAAAGTATATGTGTAGCTCTTTTTATTTTTTTGTGATCCAAACCATTTATCTTCTTGGACTAAAAATTCTCTCCCTCTAATTACCCTCACCGTAGTTATAAGAGTTGGTGAGGTACTCCCCTTGAAGAAGTAGACTTTTTAGGCCCACATGGGAAAATATATTCGTGGATCCATACTAGTAAATTTGCTCACACCTCAATAGTGGACTCACATGGCTTTAATCCCATACCAAATGAATATTTCACAAGCACACTATAATGCGAGTGATTCAAATTGTTGCCCCACCAGCAAAATAGTAAACAAAGGTCCGGGAATGTCCAATAAAAAATCAGTGGTAATAGGATGGGCTCGTCATTATCTGTCGATTAATAGATTGGATCATGTTGACGGGCCCCAAAATGTGATGTTCAATTGCTATTTCATTTATTCCTTGAAAGATGAAATTATAGATACTATTGAGCAAGGCACTTTCTAGGCTCATATGATAAAAAAATGTGTGGATCCATACTGATAAACTTGTATGCCATCATCAGCAAATATTTGGCATATTTAGCCCCAGACGACTACACATCTCTCCTGAAATGCTCTTGGTCCTAGGTTTAGATTGTGGTTTTTCTCTTTGGCTGAGAATTAGACTTAAAAGAGTGCATGAATGATTTGCTTTGTAATAAAATAAAGGTTTTTTCTTTTAAAATTCCATCAACAACTAAGCTGGCCACGTGGCTTTGGTCCCATATCAAATAGATATTTCATTGTTATAGTCCAACTAAAATAAACAATTCTCATTTTATTGCAAAACCCTAAAGAAGATTTTCTGGACAAATGATTTAGAAATGAGAAAGAGTACCTACATTGAATATTACGAACTAGGGTTATCAATGGTTCGTTCCACCCACAATTGGAGTGCTCAAGACTAGAACTAGAAAAGACCAAAGTTCTATTCCAACTTTAAAGACGAAGAAAAACTTTTTTTTTTTTATTTTGGTATAGTTCTTGGTCCTTATTAGTCTTATTACTTAAAGTAATTTAAGTATCTAATCCACGTGAAGATAGGTGTTAGGGGAGCAAAAAATTCAGATAAAAAAGTTTGGTGGAGATCTAATGCAAGAACATCTATTATTATTGGTTGTTCAACACTGGGATGGTTTTTCATTTCAAAGAAATTATTAATAGATGCTATAAAATGTTATATAAGGGAACAACTGAGTATATGATAATGAAGGGTTTACTAAAGATAAATACTAGAAAACTACGAATGTTTTACCTCAAATTTCAACTAGAATAAGAGATGCAAAGTGCCAACGAATGTAGGCAATGGGCTTTCTATTTCATAGATTTAGACAAGTTTCACATATCCTATTCAAGTAGTTCATTTGCATAAGACAATGTAGGCACATTAATTAATTCAATCTTGAAAATGTTAGCTTTAAAGCAATTTGTAATGCTTTATTTTCATTGCTTTCTAATGCCTTTTTTGTCAACATTAGGATGCTCTTTTGTTGAAAATACATCTTAGCCAAATACTTATAAGCATTATGAGGTCTATGGATTTTCCTCTTACAACATTTCACTGAAAGGGTTGAAGGGAGATAGTTCATCAAGCTGTTCGCAAGGGCCAACTTGATCCTCTTCCCTAGGAATCCCAGATGAGGGAACCCTAGGAGAGCTACTGACTCCAACTATCATCCATGTATGATCCATACTAAATCTGACAAATTACCTATCCTACCTCCTCTATGTTCTTGACTGCCCATCTTTGTCTCAGTAGAGTCTTTCATATTGGATTGGAGGTAGGGGATAGGTTTACATTAGCCAAATTAGAACCTTCTAGTATTCTAAGTCCGGCTCCTCCATAGGCCTCTTTATGTCATTATATGGGCATCACCATCTACTGGACTATAAATCCTTTCAACTTAACTTGTGAATCAAAACAAAAACCCAATGTACAATATAGTCCTCTTAATACTTGTTGAACTGCTTTTTGTATGCAAAGCAGGGTAAATTATATTTAACCTGGAAATTCTATTTTAGCCGTATTTACTTGTGGACAACATAGTAAAATGGGGTTATATTTAGTCTTATAAAACTTAAAATAAAAAGTATAATTTACCCTTGGTTAATAAATGCTAAATGTATAATACTAAAGGTATAATAGTCTAGTTTTTGGTTTCTTAGTTCTGGCTAAGCTCTTGTTGCATAAAATTAGAACCACATTAGATTAATTTGGTTCCATTGACAAAGAACCAAAACTAGACCATCAGTTCCAACGGAAGGATTAGGACTAATTTTTTTTATCTTAGTCCTTGTTGGCAACCCTATTTCACATTGACTTCAGTACCCTCTTGCTAAACCTCAATTTTAAATGATTTCACAAGTTTCTCTTGTTCCACTTCCCCTTGTTAGGCTACTTGCAAAAACTTATTCCCATTAGATGCTTCTATCTAATTATTTTTTCAATTGAAAATCCCAACAATTGCAATTAAAATATACAAAATAACATAGTTAAAATCCATTCAATGATCATGAATTTTAGCCTCTACCCAACCTAGGAGATCTTGAATAAGATAAATGCATTAGATCATTCAAATATATGGCTGAGCTTACACCTAAACTTTTCAGGACAATGGCATAAAGAGTCTCTCACATGGTGACTGGGGTTGGAGATTGTGCATATATGTTGGCCTCTCAAGATCAAAAAAATATGTATGGCCTAGTTTGGGGTCCCCAAAAACTAGTTCAAAACATTTAGTCTAGATAGCATTTCTTTTTAGGAATATCTAATTAAGATAA
Organism: Warburgia ugandensis; assembly: GCA_035236585.1. NCBI lineage: Eukaryota > Viridiplantae > Streptophyta > Magnoliopsida > Canellales > Canellaceae > Warburgia > Warburgia ugandensis. The sequence continues at coordinate 14,621,982 of CP141133.1, forward strand.
AATTAATATTAATAGAATGGTCTCGTCATTATTCCCAAATTAATGAATTGGACCATGCCTACATGGCAAATTTGGGCCTCAAAAGGTGTTTGCTCCCCTTAGAAAGCAAGTGCCTATTTTATTATCATTTTCCCTATAAATTACATACAAGAAATTGACCAACTTCTTATATAATTTGAAAATTGTTGAGCATAGGGTGTCATATGTGTGTTCAAAGCTGAAGAAAGGAAAAAGGAAAATAATTAAAATTCTTAGGATTTTTGGAGTTTAATTTGGCAGTTGGAACTTGGAACATCAAGAAGTACAATCTTATTGGGCAAAAACAAAGGCTTCCAATGATACGTAGGACTGGCTTGCAATGTTATGACAGCACAAAAATCTCTGCTTATCAAAAGGTCAGGATTGTCTTATGCTAGAGATTCATGAACATAATCTATCTAGAGCCCCGCCAGATGATTGGTTTTCCAATTTTAATCACTAAAAACCTGGGTCCCACTTGCAATTTTAATCCTCAAATAGATTGACTTTAAGCTTTCAGGGAGTGAAGTGCATCTACATTGCAAAAAAGGTCCCACCTTAGATTGGACAAAGGATTCGTTTATATCATTGGACGCCCCCTGCATTAGTCTCAAATAGACTATCATTCATTTGTAGGCCCCTTAATGGGCGATCACCATCCAATCCGAAGTCAGAGAAATTAGATGGTTGGGTCAGATGAACACAAGGTGATGCTCTTCATGTAAAATTGCTGCATCGCCGGCAACAAAAACTAGATCTAAACAGGTTAAATTCAGCAATCTCAACAAGGAGGTCTTTGGAGTCATTAATTTGTTCTATTTGAAAGAAAGCCACAAAGAAGTGCGTGTATCATTTTTTGTGTTGTGTATGAATTATGTATGGGCTTGAACTCACAAAAACTTAGTTATTTGCAAAACAACGCACCTATAACTCGGCCTGATAGTCAGCCCTATATGAGTAAGGGCAACCTTTATGACTTACGTCATAAGAGAGATGCGCCACGTACAGTGCTGCCTAAGGAGCCCTTTCAAGAGTCCACATCGAATACTAAAAAAAGGAGTGGCTAGACAGGCAACTAAAGGATGAGAAGGCAGGTAAGTAAAAGAAATAAACAAAAAATCAAAAGCAGAAGGGAGAGTCAAAAAGTTCTGTTAGAAGTAAATCTCTACATAGTACAATATGAACTAAAGTGAGATAAAGATATCCAAAGAATCTTATCTAGGGCTCTAGGCGGCTATTCACTTTTGAATCTCACCAATGCAGCCCCTGTAGTTTTCATTACCAACATATCCTTTTGTTTTTTCATTGTTCCCCAGGAATTTTTTGAGTAATCAGCTCCGATGCTATAAAGAGTCAAATTTGAACCAAACCTTGTTATTTGCAAAAAAAATGCGCCTTTAACTGAGATAATCTAAGCTTGCATCAATGGTATAGATTCCAGCTAGAAACAACAGTGGTACTCGTTAACATAAGTTCGTGACTCTATGGAGGATTTGCAAATGGTTTTACAGCAACTGATTACATATCCATTTGAAAAGCTAGAATTAGAGTCTTACGATTATCAGGAAAAATGGACAGCTTCCCATATGCAAGTTCAGTAAAGGGTCAAACCACAAAGAGTCTATAATATGCAGTCTTACGATGCATTTTTACAAATGACTGTTTTCATGCCTCAAACACATGATCTCCAGGTCACACAACATCAATTCTACCATTGTGCCAGCACTCCCTTTTCCTTACAATTGTGGAATATGTTTTTTGAAGTTGAACTTTCAGACTAGTAACTATCGAATTCGATTGCTGATCTATGTTTAGGTTCCATTGTAAACCTAGTTGGTTACTTTTACGCAAGTCATTCAAATCAAGCTCAAAGGTTAGTTATTTTCTATTAACATAGAAACTTACGTATCATAATAGACAAATAAAAGATAGTTCTAGCATACAAAGCTCCTATATTTTACAATTGGCAAGAGATTGTTTTCATACGTTAGACCTGTTATCTCAAGCTGATGCGATATAATTTGCAAGAGATTATTTTCACGCTTTAAACCTAATAGATTTACTGTTGCGGCAAGACTCTCCTTGTACATAAGTGACAAATGACGTGGAAGTGATTTGTACTTGTATGCGGCAATAATGTTTGAAAAGACAGTCTGGTTATCCCCAGCATAAAAACAAGGCACTAACATCCTAGAATTTGGGCAGCACTAGACCTACTTGCGGTTCCTACATATAGGACAAGCGAACATTGGGAGCATTCATTATAAGGTATGCAGTACGGGCCACAGAGTGAAATGCACTCCTAGATTTCCCGCATGCAACCGAGTCAGTTGGCGTGCAAGTGTGGGCTGAGCACACTTTTGTGGGTCCAAACCCGGCCACGGTGCAGAGCTTGTCCCTAAACTTGCCTTCTTCTACTTCAAAGTCAGTAAGAAGAGAAGAGAAATAAGTGGCACGTGGAAGATCCGAGCAAGATTGTTTCCTGGTGAGATGGAGACACATGCAGAAGCCCCGAATTTCACTCTCGAAACGTCGTTGTTCTTAACAGTAAGTTGATAGTAGACAAGTTCTGGATGCATTCAATTGGCACTGGTTCACATTGTCCCCTAATGGACCCTTCAATGAGGGCTAAGTCATGCTTCATGGCTGTGCCTAGCCAATCATCTGAGTCTCCAACCGGTGGGTTTTAGAAAGACTTATCATGTTATTATAAGCTTAAGCTTTTGGAAGGGGAGTCTTGTAACAAAGGCAGAGTTGTTCTTGTGTGACCTTAAGGTCATTAGTTCAAGGTGTGAAAATGGCCTCTTGCAAAATATGAGATAAGGCAGTATATTATTGACCCTTGTGGTTTGCCCCTTCTCTAGATCCTGCATATGTGGGAGTTTTGTACATCAAGACTGCCCTTTTATCAACTTAAGCTTTTAAGTCGAGCGATTGCATGGTAATCCGACAGTTGTGATGCATGAGAAAGGTAGAAGTTCCATAGTGCTTGAAGATTAGTGGCTTCAGCTGAAGATTGGATCCTAAAGTATTTTTAAACATGTACCTTACTGTGGTCCTGGCCCCAAATATATATTCTCCTTAATGATCCTACACTTTTGGGTGTGAAGTGGACGCTCCAAAAGTTACAAATTAGTTGTTGTAAGTCTTGCTTATTGGGAAATCCACTGAACTTGAATGTGCTTATTTGAGGGCTACTATGAGAGTTTGTGAAGTTATTTCAGGTTACAGTCTGAATCTCAATAACTCTTGCTTGTATGCCATTAATAATATTCTTGGTTGTTCTGTTGGGCATCCAAGTTGCCGACTTCTCAAGTGGGATTGCAGATTCCTAGTTTCAGGCCACAAAGAGCAAAGAGAGACGCAGTTATAAGAAAATTTAAGTGGATAGGATGGCAAAAGAATTACCTTCTCTTTGCCTGGTAGAATTCAGTTTATCAAGTCAGTGATGAGTAATTTACCAGTTTGTAACTCTCTCTCTCTCTCTCTCTCTCTCTCTCTCTCTCTCTCTCTCTCTCTCTCTCTCTCTCTCTCTCTTCAAGTACATCAAAATAAGATTTACTTGATTGATATGATACATGTACCAATCGACACAGATACAAGATATCTCGTCGAATCGTGTGATCAAGGGATTTGACTTGTACCCAGAGCCAAATTTTCTAAGAAAAAAAAGAACTTTTTGATTACTTGCCAATTCCTTCTTAGACTTACGAATTCTATTTTGAACAGAAAAAAGAAGAAAATTTCTATCGTTTCAGAATTTCCTGGATTAATCTTACTGTGAGATAGAGATAACATGCATATCTCATCTTAATGATGAGTGAATTAACGAGTGAAAAGTTCGAATAAAAACAAGAAAAAAAGAAAATTTCTATTGTTTCAGAATTTTCTGGATTAATCTTAGTGTGAGATAGAAATAATAGGCATATCTCATCTTAATGACAAGTGAATTAATGAGTGAAAAGATGAACGAAATGGGAATGGGTTTTGGTTTTTTCTGTTGGATAAATCACTCCCTTCAGGGATCCTATACTTTGTCATATATATATGATGATGCTTCATGAATGAACAATGGGAAACTCCTATGTAATTGTGAAGGAAGAATTCGAAGAATCTAGTTATATCATTACATTTAGGCAGTTTGTTATACCTTAGAAGGCGTTCAAAGGGCTTTTCCCTGGTCAGCTAACAAAAAGAAACGAACCTTTTATTTTGGTTAAATGAGAAGAGGTATTTAAAGAGAACAGCAATTGGCTTGGGTATTTAAACAATTAAAAATTATAAATAGAGCATTATGGAGGTACAGGGCAGAAGAAGAAAGTCCTTTGAAACAAGTGGCATGAGACGCCCACAAAGCACTTAATTATAATCAAGGCTCTAAGCCTATGTGGGTATTGAGTATTTATCTATAAGAACTAAATTTCTTGTAAGGGATAGTTGCAATTCCGTAAAATTGAAGCTGGTAAATATTTTCTTACAAAGAGTCATATATGTGTGGATGACATTTAGATTTTATAAGGATCTATTTTATATTCCTATGATTCTTCTTCAAGCCCAAGTTGACAAGGATGTAGCAATTTTTGAGTTAGTCACTTTTGAGAATGAAGTGACTACTTAAAAAATCAGATTGAGAAGGAAAATTCATGAGTTTGAAGAAGAGACATTGAATAAGTTGATGTCTTTACTGAATGTTTACTTGCTTAAACCATATAAGAAGGATAAGATGGCATCGAACAGTAGTGTTTTCTTAGTTGAGTCTAAACAAATGTTGATATTTCTTAATTCGGTTCATATTGATCACAATAGGTTTTGGTCTTTCCCATCTTCACCGAAAACAATTTCTTTTGGATGGACTGTTTCTGATGGTAAAATTGATACTTTGGATCAGCCGAAGAGGAGAGCATGGTGCATGCCTACCAGGTTGATTATGTCTCAAAGAGTGCATGGAAGTTTACTTCTATATATGTTCACGGTGCATCAGAGATTTGGACCAAAGTTTGAGACCTTTGATCGTACTTTGTGTGCAGCCTCAAACCATCAGGCGGTTCTTAGAGATGCGGAGGATTAGATGAAAGAGCCACGATCATGTGGGACATGTTTTTTGCAGCAGTGACTCCGTCAATATGGAGAGAGAATCTTTCACAGAGAATATTTCAAGGCTCATACATCTATTGAACGAGTAGCGACTCAAAGAATTTCAAGGTATTTTTTCTGCAGACCTGAAAGTACTAAGGATTTTTTTAGCTTGAGCTAAGTCCTTTTATTAGAAGGGGAGTCTTGGTGTATTGGTTGAGTTGTCGCCGTGTGACCTAAAGGTCGCGGGTTCGACGTGAAAATATCCTCTTGCAAAATACAAGGTAAGGCTGCATATTATAGACCATTTGTGGTCTGTCCCTTTCCCGGACTCTGCATACATGAAAGCTTCATGCACTGGGCTGCCCTTTTTCTAGCTAAGGCCTTCTACTGCACCATCGGCACTAAAAGGGCCTCTTCTTTGCTTAGGTAAGGGGTACAGGTTATCCACAACAATCGAGCTTGCCTACCAAAAATACAAAAACGAGCTAGCTTTAAGAGCAAGGTCATTCAGACTCCTGCACAGGAGCAATTTAAGATTAAGGAATCATCTCTAGGTAATCCAGGGCCATCAAGTGAGGGAGAATTAATGAAGGATACTGTGGACCACTCGGAAAGGGAGCCTTGGCACAACGGTAGAGTTGTTGTCGTGTGACCTTAAGGTTACGAGTTAAGGCGTGGAAACAGCTTCTTGCAAAATGTAAGGTGAGGCTGTATACTATTGACCCTTGTGATCCGTCCCTTTCCCGGACCCTGCATACATGGGAGCTTCGTGCACTGGGGCTGCCCCTTCACTGTGAACCACTCTGATTATGGAATTTCAGGATATGTAGAGATAGCAGATTCAAATAGGGCGAAATTGTTGTCCATTTTTTAATGCTGTTAGGATTCAGTCTGGAGCCAGCGTACTCCCTTTAACTATTGAAGGGATTCAACAAATGTCATGAGGCGGAACCTTCCTGCTGTTTTGACAATAAATTTGCTAAGATCCAGAGCTAATTACAAGGTTCATGGTTGCATTCTCGAATTTTAGAAGGACAGCAGGCCAGAATGCAGCTTCTCTGGCAAACAAAGAGTTCAAAGAGAGACTCTTCTGATTGCAAATCACATAACAATGGAGTAACAGTTTCTCGTGTTTCTTATGCTTTGATCATCAGACAATGAATGGTTGATGTGTATCCTGACCATCCTAGTCACTACGTAAGTTTCTCTCTCCTTCAATAATACTTCACAATGAATCAAGAACAAAGTTTAGGGCTTTGTGTAACTAATAGGAGTATTAAAGCAACTAATCAGTAATGATATTTAACTAATAGATTGAATATTGATTATTGGAAGCAGTGCTAGCACTTAGCTGAGTTGGTTAAGTGCCTTGCCTCATGACCAAGAGGCTGTAGGTTCAAATACGAAAAGGGCAGCCCCGGTGCACGAAGCTCAGCGTATGCAGGGTCTGGAGATGGGGGACCACAAGGGTCAATAGTACGCAGCCTCACCTAGCATTTTGTAAGAGGCTGTTTCCACACCTTAAACCTGCGACCTCAAGGTCACATAAAGACATGTTGCTTCAAGGCTCGCATTCGTTCAGATACACTAACCGTTCAAAAACTTGAATCCACTTACCATTTAAAACTTGTGCCTTGTGCTTAAAAACATATAGGTTAGAAACTATAATAAAAAACACAGCTTGTAGACACTAGAATCATCCAAACCACATTTCTTTTTTAATCCACTAGCATTCAGAACTGAAGCAATCAGATGAACAAATCAGATAATGTGAAGGTGGGCTCCAGAAACTTGGGTCATTTGGCAGCTCCAATTTTGCAGTCAGTTTAGCATTCCTCCGGAAAATTTGGTCATCTCGCCTCTCTAATTTTGCGGTCAGTTTAGCATTCCTCTTGAATATATCACAGAATGCATCACATGGATAGAAATGATATAAGCCTAATCAGATCACAAAACAATATTAAGTTCAACTTTCCCACTCAGGCATAGAGAGGTCAATAAGATTTCATAGATGAAGGTCTGAGGACTGACAGCTTTTGTGCTACTTGATGCTGAACTTTGAAGAACCTTCAACTTTTAGTTCGAAATTCCTTCACCTTCAAGTATTTGAAGAGCCGATCGAGAGAATGGAATGTGGTGAACTAAAATGAATTCTTCATGTGATTGATTACAAGGAACGAAAAGATTCCTCCTTGCTTCTTCACTCATTTTCTTCTTGTGAAGTTTTCTCCACCACACACCTGTGTAGATTCGATTCCATGTATGATGTGTTCCATTCAATATAGTCAATGCTATTGCAGTCATCCATGCTAGTTTTGACACCAAGGGTCTTCTTCCTTTCACTTCTTTTCCAACAAAATAAAAATATTAGAGTGGGACCCATAATATGGGGCCCACTCAGTTCCCTTCTACTGGCATAAGAGATGGTAGCCTTCGGTTTGAGATGGTTGGAGTAGGACAATCTGAATGGCAATCCACTGTTCTTCCCTGTTAGATTCACGACTTGCATTTTAATTGCTGTGATCTTCTGTAGACGAAGATCCAACTCTTATTTCTTACTTTTTGAAAGTTAGACCCATACACTCATGCACAGCCTCCAACCTTGGTCACCCAGATGAGAGATTGTGGTTGTTCCACCGTGCTACAAAGGCTTTGGTGCAGAGTAAGCTCTAATTAACTAAGCCACATTCAAAAAAATCGGCCAACCATCATATATTGACTGAGGAAAAGACGTAATTATATCTAAAACTTCTTCAACTAGTTGACGAAGAGAGAGAGAGAGAGAGATTAATTTCTTGAAAAAGTTTAATAGTTCATGAGGCTCACATTGTCATCCACCAGAATTGGGCAACTAGCTGACAAAACATTACTGTGGGCAGCTTTCTGGCCACCTTGCAGAAAGAATCTGATGATCATCTAATGTTAGGGTTCCGGTGGTTGACTACTACTACTCGGCTATGCCTGGTGGGGGGTACAACTAGCGAGAGTTAACATTTGCGAGGTTTGTTTGGTGTTCTGGTTGAATCCAATTCATTTTTCAGCAGAAGCTCAACCTAACCGAGCCCAACTGGTATCCTACTACTGAATCCTGCTCTTTTGTTTTATCGTCCTTCACAGTAGATTTATGTAACTCATAGTAGAGAATATTTGCAGGTTCAGATGGACAAGGAAAACTAGTTGAGTATCTGCCCATTGCAATGCCAAATTATGTGGAAGCTTGCATACTACAGTGACCTCCTGTGGAGAATGCTTTACATAAAGGGAAAGGATTGGACTGAAAGCAAGGCCATGCCAAGATCATCTAAAACAACCTACTTAATATTGGCATAGAAACAAGAGAGGACAATTGTCTGATTACCTCAAAAACATTAGAGCAAAAGGTAGGGGCACCCCATAAGTCACTTTTATTTGGTTGGATGTTTTTTGTGGTCATTGGATTGGAATTTGGAGCTGGTTTGCAATAAAATTATAGAAAACACTTAAAAACTAAAGCATCACGGGCCTCATCTAACAATTCCATTAGTTTTTTGACAAATAATTTTTTACAGACAACTGATGGAAGGGGTTCATCTAATGAGAAAATGATAGTTATTATAGCACTCTTGATTAGCAAAAAGGGCCAAAGTGATTTCAATGGTAGTTGATGGGTGTATGTACCTTTTACTCAAAACATTACATGGTTCTCCTTTCATGAGAAAATCTTTCTTTCTGAGTCTAAATGGTGAGATTGAAATGGCAAATAGAAAAATTTTCTAATAATTGATTTTTTCTTTAAAATTTTTTCCTCTTTTCTCCCCAATTTAAGAGTATGAATATCAAGCAACCACATTTTCTTGTTTGAGCAGATGTACAAATGAATGGATTCCAAGAAAATTGTTGGAGTTCTAAAAAAAAAGTGCCACATGGCACTCATTGGTTCGTACTTTTTCCTCAAATAGTTGAAAATTGCATCTGTTATTCGAACTAGATGCAAATACACCTAATTAAGCATGAATCTCATGTTTACATGGTTACAATCCTTATATAATTCTAACATAAAAAGCTTAAATTGAGATTCTAGTCACACTTTCTTTTAGATTTTCTAAACTAAAAAGAGTGAATCAAATTTTCTTCTCATTTTCCTAAAATATTACCTAATGTTCTCTAATTCTTTAAACAATTTTCTTATTAAACTATTTATGGACCAGCCAATAAATTTCTAGTGCAATTTATCACAAACAACTTGACATCTCCCCTGGAATACTCTTTGTTTCAAGAAAGAGATTTGAAATCTTATTTAATTTAGAGAAGTATAAATTTTTACATGTTGGTCTGATCTAAATAGGTTTTAAACCTTTTACTTTAAATTGTTTAAATGCTTTAATACTTGTGGTCTTAAGAGATATCCGATGTCTGAATTGAGCTCCTTCTCTAATGGGTATTTTATAGACTAGCCTCTGTCATGACCCTATTTATAATAATGTTTTTTTTATTTTTTAATTTCAGTTTATCTTTATCTGATCTAAATATATTTGATGCATTGAGTTTATATAGACTCATGGTTATAATTTTAAAGTAAGATTTGAAACAATTGCTCTATATATAAAATTTATTTTAGAATTCTTCCTACTCTTGTCACAAATACAAGGCAAAAATCAGCTAAGGATAAGACTATCTTATTAGAGACAAATTTATTATCATCAGACATAGCAGTCAATAGGATTTTGAAATAGGATGAAATAAATTTTCTTGATTCTTGGCAACTTTCAGAAGCAATTTTGCCAAGACAAATAGTTAATAAAAATTTAGATTAGATAATATAAACTGATGATGGTGATGTAGAAATTAATTTGATAATAGAAGGTCCTTTAGACTTTCTAGAATCACTTCTTGTTCACACAGATCATCTAGATTCTCTTTCTCTAATATTAGAGAAAAAAACCATGCTATAGTTCAATAGAAGAACTAAAGTTTTAAAATATTATTATTATACATCTAATTTACAAGAAACCTCAAGATAATACACCTACTCCATCTTAGATGGATTTCAATGGGTAATCTTATCGATTTTAGTCTAAGAAATGATCTTGGAAAAGTAATGAGCAAAGAATTTCAACAAGATTATAATAAAGACTTTAGAGATTAATACTTTGGACCACCAATAGTGGAGAACATGTTTCTTATATTTATCCTCTGACGGAATCATTGAGACTATACTCAAGATAGTATTTTTGAAACCATAGCGTATGTTAAGCATGAAAACTTTCAATGACTTTTTTATTATTAAATAGAATAATCATAGTAATCTTTATTTACAAATTGTAGGAGAATGAGTAAGAAAAATTGAAGAAGGAATACATAAAATCCTTGAATATTTAAAGAAGCAAATCTAAAGAAGAAGGAAGAGAAAAATTCTTTAAAAATTAAACCTTCGTTAAAACCTCCTCTTGAAGTAATTAATTTTAATATGGAAGAAGAGTCAAGTGACTTAATAAAAGCCATAAAAGAAAGACTTGACATTTAAAAAATCAGTACTCTTTCAGTCCAAGGGTATGAAACTGAGTCAGTTGAATCAAACAATGAAATTGAAGATCCTAAAGAAATGAGTTCAGATAATATGTTTGAAACTAAACTACTAAAAGTTCAAATCTAATTTTTACAAAAAAAATAAATAAATATAAAGATAATATATCTTATGAAAAATTAGCTTATGGGTAGTTAATACACTCCTGTATCAATAAAAGTTTGAATATTTGTAATTAAATTAAATTAAATTAAAAACCAATTAAAAGAGAGAGAATTATAAAAAAATAAAATAAAATAATTGGGCAAGTTTTGCCAACAATATGTGGTGGATATACCCAAAATCAAAACACCAAATAAAGATAAAATGAGGTCACCTAATAATCATAGCTATAAGCACAAGAAGTACAAAGATCCTAATAAACTGTAAAATAAAAAAGATAATATATAATAAAAAAGATAAATAAAAAATCAAATGTGGCAAACCTGGTCATTAAGTTAGTAAATGTTATACAAAGAAGAAAATTCAAGAACTTGAAATAGATGAAGGTTTAATAATGCTCAATTCATCAGACTTAGAATTATAAGATATATCTATATACGAGTCTTCACCTTTTTGGGAATCCAAAGATATTTGTAATGGAAAATGTAATAACAAAGATACAGAATAGTAAGGACAATTGTTGAGATGATAATTTGTCTATAAGCTTGACTTGGCTCACCATGTAGAAGATAGAAACATCAAAAGAATAATACTTGAAAGAATACTTAAGATAGCTAGAGATGATAAAGATGATGAAAATAAACCAATAGACACTAATAAAGTATACAAAATGTTAGAAGTAATCCAGAGACTGAATGATAAATCTTCTATTTCAAATAACATCTCTGATCAAGATCTTAGGAGAGAGATTAATTCTGTTATGACAAAAATTACTTTAACAAAAAATAAAAATAATAATTTAATAGAAAAAGATTAAGTAATCTTGAAAGGAAGAAGAGTATTGAATAGGAGAAACTTCTAATATAGAAGAAAACTCGTCTTCTCCTTAATATTTAGAATCAATAAGAAAAATAACTTTCCAAAAGTGGAACATTAATATAACCATTGCTATTGGTACAGAATGGTACCGAATAGATCTAATAACTCTTATAAATAGTGGTGCATATATTATCTGTATACTAGAAGGTTAGAAGGATTAATTCCTACAAAATATTAAAAAAAAAGCTCTTAAAGTCTCATTACAGCAAGTAATAACAAGCTGAAAATAAATTAGAAGTTCACTAATTCAGTTGTCTGTAATAAGGGTATTTGTATCTCGACTTCTTTTGTCCTGGTCAAAGACCTCAATCACCATGTTATCTTAGGGACTCCATTCTTGTATCATTTGATGCCAATAGATAAAATTGATTCTTCAAAATTTTGTTTCTTGAAGGAAAGAAAATAATGTTCTTTCAAATTTATAACTGGTCCCAAAACATATATGCTTAATTAAGCAAGAAAAATTTTGTTAAAAGAAAAATAAATTAATTCTATTCGTGAAGAGATAACATATTTTGATATTAAGAAAACTCTTCAAAATAATAACTTCCAACTTAAAGTTAAAGAAATTCTGAATTCTTTCCTAAATGATTTATGCAATGGCCTCCTCAATGCCTTTTAGAATAGGAAAGCCACATTGTTTTTCTTCCATACGAAGAATCTTTTAATGAAAAGACAAAGGCAAGATCAGCTCAAATGAATTCTACCTATTTAGAGCTGTGTAAAAAAGAAATTAATGATTTGATCAATAAAAAATTAATAAGAAAATATTTTCCCCATGGAGTTGTACTACTAATAAGGAAGATAAAAAAGAGTGAGGTAAGCCTAGACTTGTCATAACCTGTAAACCTCTTAATAAAGCACTTAAATGGGTTAGATATCTAATTTCTAATAAAAGATATTTACTCAATAGACTTCAGAATGTTTACTCAAAGTTTGATCTTAAATCTAGATATTAGCAAATTTAGATGAAGAAGACTAATAGGTATAGTATAAAACAACTTTGAATGCTCCCTTTGGACATTTTGAGTGAAATATTATGTCTTTCGATTTAAAAAATGCTCCTTGTGAGTTTCAAAATATTATGAATGATATTTTCAATTCTTATATTCAATTTATTATTACTTATATATATGATGTTCTTGTATTTTCAAGATCAACTGAGCAACATTTCAAACATTTACAAATATTTAAATGGTTGGTAAAAACAAATGGTTTTGTTTTATCTGCTCCTAAAATCAAACATTTTCAAGAAGAAGAGAGATTCTTGGTCATAATATTTACTAAAGAAGAATAATTTCAATACAAAGAAGTATTGAATTTTCTTCTAAATCTCCTAATGAGATTATTGATATTAAATAGCTTCAAAGATTTTTAGGATCTTAAATTTTATTGCTGATTATTATCAAAATATTCCACGTGATATTGCAATTCTTTATAATAGATTAATGAAAAATGCAAACCGTGGACTAATGAGCATACAATAGCTGTTTAGAAGATAAAATTTGAAGACCAAAATCTTCCTTGTCTCAATTTAGTAAATACAGATTGGTTCATTGAAACTGATGCTTCTAATATTGGTTTTGGAGGAATTCTCAAGCAAAAAAACCCTAAAACTATTAAGGAAGAATTAATTAGATTTTATTCTAGAAAATGAAATGCTACCCAAGAAAAATATTCTACAAATAAAATAGAAATGTTTTCAATATTTAAATGTATTTTAAAATTCTAAGATAATCTTCTAAATCAAAAGTTTCTTCCTCAAAGTTAGTGCAATGCAGCCAAGCAAGTAATTAAAAAAGATGTGAAAAATATTATTTCAAAATAAATTTTTACTAGCTAGCAGGCTCGATTATCAGTTTTTTATTTTGACATTGAATATATTAAGGGAGAATGTAAATCTATGTTTGACATCCTTACATGAGAATTTTTATAGGGTTTATGGGTAATATCAGAGGGAGATCCAGCTATGGTAATAGCCGAGGCCCAAAAAATGGTCGTGGTAATATCCAAGACTATAAGGGTAAATTAATAATAACCTAAAATGACTTTTTCCCAATCAAAGCGGAAAATGTTTCGAACCAAATATCTTTGGATAATATCCATTCTCAATCATCTTTGGAAATTATTTCAAAACAACAATTTGTACCTTAGAAATCAACAAAAAGAGGTAATGACAACTTCTTTGGAGAATTATCGTCAGAAATAATTTAAGGATTATATCCTCAATATTGACGTATATGAATATGAGTACTATGATCCAAATAGCCTTTGGGATGTTGCATTTAGGTACATGCAAATCCCATATCCAATAAAGGCCAGAAAAAATCAACAAATGATGGAGAAATTGTTCTAAGAAATTAACCACTTTTATAATACTGACAACACTACTATCAATTTTAGCAAGTGTGTGATCAATAGAACAATATTCCCTCATGAATGAGATATTAATCTAGAATAATTCAAATGGATCGAGAGTAAGAAAGGTGCTAGAATCCCTACATTTATCGGGATTATTCTGAGTAAATGAGTCTCACAATATATCTTGAGACTAAATAGAAAAAGCACTCTTGGTTTCTTAAAATGAATTTCAAGCTCACTTATCGCAAAATACGTGCATCATTCTTTCACTGGTGGAGAAGAGTAGAGCCAACTGTGGCAATATTATCAGAGAATATTAAACTTACTTATAATAAAGGGGTTGAATCTGACCCACAATTAATAAAAATACGTGAGTCTGAATTACTAGAAAGACAATGTGAATTTATGTTTTTCACAAAATTTAAAATTTCCTGAATATGGAAATGGGTCATGACAATTGAAACAGATGAGCTGAATATACAAACTCTTAAAAGAACATATTTAGTTAAATGGTAGTCAAATTTTGACTCTGAGGCCAATGCCCAAGAAATTTGTCAAACAATTCAAGAGAATATTGTCTTCTGAATAATATTTCAATCACTAAACCATCATTACCCATTGAAGAAATAAAAAAGATGCTCTAGGGAAAATATTCCACTGAAACTGAAGATCAAATGGTGGTCAAATGTCTCAATTATATGAAGAACCAAGTCATGTCATCTTCTAATATTTCAGCCAAAATGATCTTAGCAACAATAGTGGAAGTTTCATTCACAAAGATAACGTCTGAAGATAATGAATTAGAAGGAATATTTCAAGATAGCTGTGATCCTAATGAAGGAGAATTCAATTTTGAAGACTATTGAAATGCATCAATAATGGTACTACAACAATTCCTCCAATCGAAGAAAGACAAAGAACATGAATGAGAAAAACAGAAAGAAATAGTCCACCCTTCAAATCTAAGCCTCAATTCGAATGAATGACTACGTCAGCAATCAGGTGAAGAATCTACTTTTGATGGAGAAATAACTACACTAGCAATAATAGAGAAAGAGAATCTCTTTACAAAAGCCACCTTAATAAAGAAGATTATAATGCAAGATGAATCATCTCTAGTAATAATTCAAGGAACACTTTACATCGACATCGACAACAATTGTATATGAGAATCTCCTTTATGTCACTTTTACTTTTGTTTTTACTTTATGTTATATTTATGTCTTTTTTTACATTTTTTTAATGTCAATTTATGCCCCTCAATTATTGAAATGAACCTCAATTGAAGTTAGGTCCAAAGTCTAGAGTCTATATATAGTTTGTAAGTCAATCTATTTGAACATCGCTGGGCTTAGTTCCTCTAAGTTGTCTCATACTTAAGCTTGTTGCTCTTCCTATAATCCTATTCGTCTATAGTCCTCTACCCTTTTCAATAAAATTCTGAATTTTCCTCAATACTGACTTTGCTCATGAGAGTCGCATGTACTCTGTAAGTATTTAATACTAATGGCATGGCATCCTTTTTGAACTATTTGAGTTATAGGATCCAGGCTTCATCCGGATTACCTTATCAGCATCTAGTCTTTATCTTAACCTCCCATGTCCCAAGCCAGTAACCAAAATGCAAAACTCGAAACTAATAACTCTCCAAGGTGCAACTTGTGGTACTATATAACTAGAGGGGCTGCTTCTGCTGGATAAGCTTTTCTTTGGGTTAAGCTTTTTTCGAAAAATTATTCAAAGTTCTTATATTACGTCACATCCAATAACAAAGGAGATAGAGGAAAAAGATTCATGTAGCAGACTCCTAATTGGGATAAGGTCTTGAAGAAGAAGATGATGATCCAATAACAAGGAGTGGTATAGTTCTCTTTCTCGCGGAATGCTAAACGAACGCTCCTACATGGTCCAAGGAGGATCCGTGTATACCACTTCTGGTGGAGCTCATCTTTTCTTATCTTTTCATGATCTCACTTGCTGATCTGATTGCTCCAGCTCTGGATGTCTTGTAGATAAAAAAGGCATCTGAATTGGCTCCGATTAGGTTATGAAATTTAGACAGTCATTTCTTCAGTTGCTAAACTATATGTTTTCAAGCACAATTTTTTCATCCGATTGACATGCTTTTTTTTTTATATCTACAAGTCATCTACATCTGGAGCACTCAAATGAGCAAGCCAGATCATGCAAAGTTAAGCCCCCCCCAAAGTGGTATGCTTGTCGGAGGTTGTAGGCGTTCGTTTAGCATATCTCTTCTTTATGTTTTTGTAGTAGCAAGGGCATAGTGTAGCTATCCAAGGATAACTGTTACATCCAGCGAGTCTCGTGGTGACTGGTGAGCACAGAGCCAACTATTCTTTTGCATTTACTAAATGATAGCTATTCTATCCCAGGCAGCCCACGCTTGAGTAGCCCAATAGAGTCAAAGAAGGGTTCGCTCAAGCGATCCAACAATTGGAGATTTTTATTTTTATTTTTTTCTCTCCAAACAATCGTTATCGCTTCTACAGTTTGTCCCTAGTCGCTGACCTTTCTCTCCCCTCTTCAAACTCTCATCCGTATTTTTCATATAGAAATCTCTGATCAAGATCCATTTTGCATCATATCTAACAGATTTTCTTCCTAAAAGACTTCCATACTTTCAGTCTCTTCCAGAGACAATTCAGCAGGTGATCATCATTGCTATAAGTAATGCCTAGTACCCAAAAAACTTTACACGAATAATTCAATTTGAAGGCCTAAAAAGCTTTACACGGAGAATTCCTTTTCTCCTGGAAATCAGTTTCTGGCCATTTCCGGCCAACCAAACAGGCCGTAAAAGATTTGAATGAAAGCGGAGTCAGGTACACTATTCTTCCCAACTTCTTTTCCTCTGAACTTTGAAAGGGTGAGATCCATCTAACCTGGTTATTATCATTTCCTCTTCACTTAATAAAAAGCTGACTGATTATGGAATGTGCTTCTGAAGTTGAAAGATTTGATTAGTGCAAACCAATTCCTCATGTGGGTTCAATAAGACCCAAAGTTGTGAATACAAAGTATGTAGTTCCATTAAACATTGAGAAGCATATATTCTGGGCACAAGAAAAGCTTAAATCAGCTTCCATATGTGACATCGGCACAAGGATAATGAAGGGATGATTTTGATTTTGCAAGGGAACAAGAGAAGCCAACCTAAATCTTTATGAATCACGTGAAACAACTAAGAAATATAGGATGAGCTGATCTCTGGTTCGGAGAGTAAAGCAAATATCAGAAAGCAAGAAGCAGAAACGGGAATTGAAGGTAGGAATGATGCAATTAGAAGCAAAAATCACAATCCGAGGTTAATATCAGGGACGTATAAAATGTTACCAAGTGAAGTAAAGAGATAGAAAAGCCACTTCACATGTTAGCCCAGGGAAGGAGGTTTCTACTGTTAAGATTACAAATTGCGGATGATCATGGTTAACAGCGTTAAAACCGTCAAACTGAGACAAGTTACCTTCTTGTTACCATATTTATCAGCTGACACCAAAATTACCTTTAGGAATTACAAAATGTTTTAAGAGAAGTTCTATATAAATTCGACTTCGAAAATTAAAATTTGAGTCTTAAGAGGTCAAAACAGATATTCGCTGTTTCCTGAATTTGTTGGATCATTAGTGGAATGGTTCACCTTGGGATTTCTAATGTTTCCTAAATTAAATGACATTTGCACGGTTGAATCTGATGTCAACAACCTGGTAGAGCAATCAGAGTCAAACTCAACCAAGTTGAGTATTCTAGTCATATGAAGCCATGTTTGTGATTCTAATCATTGGAATAAGATAGTTCCATTCGGACTGGATAATATTGTCAGTCTCACATCTTCGCTAGTGTGAAACATTATCTAACTAAAAGAGTGGGAAAGTTTCAGAAGTGCCATAAGTAAAAAACATGAAAATGAAAATAGATATTGTATATAGATGGAAGTATTTTTACAGCCTGCCATTAAAAAGAACAGTTTCTAAGATTTAGACAACACTCTCTGCCCAATGCTTCTGAAAAAATGAGAATAACAATGAAAATAGTTGTTAAGCAGCTACAATTTGGAAAAAATAAGAGTAGAGGAAACAAAAAGTTACCTTGCAACCATGATAGGAAAAATTTTTTTCTCAAATGTGAATGGGACAGATAAAAGAAAGATGTAGGAAGTGGTTGCTTATATAGTGAACTCATAATAAAGAATGAACACGAAACTGAATGGACTGCTAGCATTTCCTAAATCAAATATCTGATTTACACTGTCTGAAACGTATTTTAAGCGGGTGAATTTGTGATGGATAATTAAGAGCGATGAACAATTTCCAAAATTTGACAAACTATGGTACATGTATGGTTTTCAATAATCTGATTATTTATCATGCTGAAAAAAGAATATGCAAGTTTTCAAGAAAATCATCCTGACAGCAAGCATCAACTCCTATTCGATCTGAGTGACCCAAAGTGTGCAGCCAAGGTGTCATATTCTGGAAGCTTAGGGTGAACATGACTGGAAGTTTTGAGTGAGTTTTCTCTCAATGTTGAAACACTATTGGAGGACTCTGGACTTTCATTAGTTCCTGATATTACGGTCTTGATTGTAGGCATAGATGAGCGTTCAACAGATGAAGCTGGCTGAGATGACTGAAGATTTTCTCTCTGTACTGAAGTTTCAGTTTGAGAAAAAAGACTGGATGGTTTTGCAACTGATGACATAGATTCAAGCGACTTCAAGTTCTCTCCACTTCCTGATATAGCAGTCGAGGCTGGAGGCTTGGAAGAACTGGTTTGGGAAGTTTTGCTTCCAATCCCAAAGCCAGAAACATTTGGTGCTTGAGACCTACCAGAGAGTCTTGAAGCTCCACCAATTTCAGATTCTGACCGAGAATCCCTAGTCCTGCGAGAAACCAAACCACGAACACCTCTACTTCCACTAATTTGCACAGTCTGTACTTCCTCGGCTTCATCACTATCTGAATCAAAATAACTTTTTGGGCGCCTGGAGTTCAATTCCTTTTTAACTTTCATATGTTTGTTCCGATTGTCCAATCCTCGACCACCAGTAGTTTGATGTGGCTGTAACTTTTCATCATCATTGTCATCATCACTATCTGAATCAAAATGAGTAATTGGTCTTCTTGACCTTGATTCCTTGCAAACTTTCATATGTGGTTTCTGGTTATGCAACTCCCTCTCAGAAGCTACAGAATGTGAAGTCTGTTCCATAGGCAGAGTTGGTTTTCCACTGATGGTTGCAGTTTCACCTACTGTGGTTTGCTGCGATGGTAATGAGTTATAACCTAACACCCCCTTCACATAAGGTGGCCGACTGAAACCCTTGTTTCTGAGACCACCTGTCAATCTTCCAAAGTTTAGCCCATTCCCACCTTCGTGGCTCTTTTCATTTGAAAACTCTTCATCTTCATTATAAGAAGGCAATGGTGGCTCATCGTATGTGTCCTTTCTATCCTTGCCTAAGGAGATCTTTGATGAAAGCAGGCGCTGTGGTTCTTCTGCCACCATGCTATCAAGTAATGTTCTGCCCATGCCATTTGATTTCCTAGGAGATTTTGTGCGTCTGAATGGACGGCTGTTGGGAAAGTGAACCAAACCATTGATTTCTTCCTCCTGGTTCTTGTCTGAATTATCAGGGAAGGTGTAGGAAAAATTGCTTCTGTTTTCATGCTCCGCCTGCACTTTCGCATATGGAGTAGATTCAGCAGTCTCACTAATTCGAGCTGATGATATGATCCCACTGGAGTTCTGCGCATGAGGCAAACTGAGAGAAGCTGTTTCTTCTCTAAGCCTAAAGTTGTCCACTTCGTCTTCTCTCTCAGAATTTAGGCCATCTGAGTCGTCAAAAGCTGCAGAAGAAGAGCCATTTGGTTGTGGTGGGATTTTATCTTTTCCAAATGTCCCAGTAAACTCAGAGACAGGGGTTTCAGGAAAAAAATGGAACTGTGTACCACAGCTGTCAGTCAGAATTGACCCATGTTTCTGTTGCCTGGGGCTCCAAGGATCTATATTTAATGACAGATGCGAAGATGAATCAATTTCCTGCCCACTGTTGTCTAGATCCAAATGACTTTCGCTGTCTGAACCAGATTCATCAAAAACTGCAGCAGGAAAACCACTGAAACTAGGTTGCTTAGTGCCAACTAGGCCATTTCCTTGTCCGATACCAATTGAGGAGCTCTTATTAGCATGATGTTCATCCAAAGTAGCATCATCATCATTAGGACTGGGACTGGAATTTGATAAAGAAGCTCTGCTGGATTGTTTCTTGACAGATCTAACCTCAGAGAAGCTTTCCTGAGGAAAAGCACCTGCAGTCTGACCATTGATCATAAAGCTTTCATCATCAAATGAACCCATGCTGGAGTTAGAGAAAGCAGAATCACTGGATTGTCTTTTGATACTTTGTTCAACTTCAGATGCCCTATCTTGAGAAACTCTATCCATGTTCTGGGGACTCGAGGCTGATGTCTCATCATGGAAGGAGTCTATGGTGGATGCAGAAACATGCTTACTAGATATGCTTTTAACACTTCCATGATCAACATAGCTGCTTTCAGCTGCTCTACGTGAATAATCTTGCTTCATTTCAACTCTTTGTTCAGGCTGTATTGTTGGACTTCTAGGTGAATTATGTTCCATCTGTGCCAAATTGTCAACGTGTTTGTTTCCAGACTTTGAGCCAGCAGGTCTTCCCGATCCCTCAACTATGCTGTAATATTGATATGGTTCATGTGGCTCTGAAGGGTATTGTCTTGTAACCTTCCCACGGCTGGAGAGTTCAGCAGCAGCTCTAGCAGCAAAACTTGCTCTCTCTGCAGATTCGGCAGCTGCCTGTGCAGCAGCAGTTGCATCTTTGAATTCCATATTCCAGCTTTGCTGATCCAAAGAAGCATTGTTATCCTTAGAAAATGAATCTATGAATTCTTGCCCTTTACTTCTACTCCCTGTAGAAGAAAACAAAGAAACCAACAATCCTGTAAGCAAGGATAGAGGATATTAAAGTCATTCAGGATACCAGTAGATGGAGTAACGGATCATAAATAGAGAATGCAGAAAAATAACACTAGTTATCCTATACCTGCAGTTTTCTGTTCGGGACGAGAAGTGATGGAAAAGGTAGTAGTATTAGTACTTGCATAAGGGAAGGTTTCAGCGCTTGGTGATGATCTGGTTGGGTGCTTATCAGAGAAGTTTGCATAAGGCTCATGCTTCTGACTTTGCAAAGGATGGTTCTGAACACCAGGAGATTCCGCATAAGTCTGACTCGCACTCGTGAATTTACTTGGTCCAGTCTGCTAAATTGACATCAGAAGTTGGATCAACCCTATCATTCCATCAAGATTTCATGCTAGAAGAGAGATGAACTAATTCAAATCATTTACCAGCAAATCCTCTGAAGCCCTAGAATTTTGCTCCCTGAGCTTTTCAGGATCCCAATTGATGTTATTTTCTTTAGCAATAGCAGTCAAAATCTTAATTTTTGTCTCGCCATCAGGTGCCTTTGCAGAAAGCTTCTGAACAACCTGGACCATGAAGAATCATGAAACTAAGGTATATATAGTTTGTATGCCTATCGTCTGATTTGTAAGAGGTAATTTCCTAGAGACCTTGAGTTTTAAATTTAGCTAGCATAAAATGTTATGCAATTGCACAAACTCACCAGACGGTTAACACCACTGTCTGGTCGAAGTTCAAGAGCGGCAGTAACAAATTCTTTCCCATATTTAGCTACGAAATTTTTGCAAGCGTCCTGGAGCTCTGGTATGTCAGCACATCTTGGAGCTGCAAATATTACAGCAGTTATCGCTTCCTTTAAATCAATTGGGCAGTTCCTGAAGAGAAGCCAAGTGAGTATTCAATGTAAAGATGCTTGCTGATTAAAATAAAGTAGAAAGCTCATCTCCTTAAGGAAGATATGCAAGCAATAGTAACTATGACATGTCAGAAAGAAACACGAAACATCACATCAATGGGGTCATGGTTGATAAGGTAAGAAAGCAACCCCATAGGTTGATAAGGTAAGACAGCCTCTTGCAAAATGCAATGTAAGGCTGGGTACTATAGGCCCTTTGTGGTCCACCCCTTCCCTGGACCCCGCATACACCGGAGCTTTGTGAATCGGACTGCCCTTCTTTTGAAATGCTAGATAAGAGTTATTTTTCTCCGACAGTCTTCTTTCACAAAGCTATTTCACTAACATCCTTTCTTCATTCCAATCAAGAAAATAAAAGAAAAGGTTGAATATTGTAAGTCAATTACATCTTTTCCTTTATTTCCTAAACCAAGGAAAAATAATGAAGAAACTGAATCAAAGCAAACTTCTACAGAAAACTTGTCTAACTGACACAACTTCCAGCAAGCAAATCTTTAACTTCGCCTCTTCTAATACTCAGTGAGCAAGCTAAGGTATTGAATACATCACCCAGTTAATCTTTACTGCATGGCTGTCAAACACATCTGACCTTCATGTGTTTTTAGGTTCACATGCACATATCAGGCATAATTTCTCATCACCCAGACAAACACGAACTGCAGGAATTACAAAAAGGACCACAGTACATAATACTACAAAGATTATATAACATTATATACATAGTACATATGTAATAAAGAGAGAGGTATGCACTATTGCCCTTGTTATATGCAATAGACATCCAAATCTCAAGCTAGCTCATACTCACTATTCACCATAATGTTTAGTTCTTGACTTTTAGACTTTGATCTAACTTTTCCCCTCAAATTACAAAAGAACAGTGTTTCTGACTTAAATAGCTAAAAATTTCCCCACGAGCATTTCATTAAAATATCCCATGTTTCCTAACAACATGGAAAGAAATAAGCTTATTAAACAATGCACATTGGAAAAACATGAATGAGCATAGTTAGAGCTTCATTCATATCTCACAAAAATAAGCTACGAACAAATGAACTAAAGGTGAAAATATCAATATCAGGACATACAAATGCTCTGTGATTATCAAAATAATGTATGTGTTTTAGACATACTTCTGTGACTCAATAATGGGCAAGCGTGCTACGATGAGTTCACAATATAGTTCGATAAGGTCATAAGCTTCCATGGTCTTTTCTTCCCTGACAACGTGCTCAACCTGAAATACAAAGAAATGTTATCATATACACAATTTGTCACTAAGCTTCCACAAGGTTACAAAGTTCAGCATCTCATTCAGATATTATATGTTTATAACATGCATCTCATTTGAGCAACTATTGAACAAAAGTAACAATACAAAAATAAATCATGTCAAATATCCAAAGTATCAAATACGTATGATGTGAAAATGGGATCATGCTTCAAATACCAGTGTTATAAGATGCAATTCTAAGACTTGGGCTTAACTCATCCAGTGGCCTGATCTTGTAGATTAATTATATTAATGATTCAGATTATGCAAATGGAGCTTTCTTCAGTCATGATGTACTTTTTATTCACACATCCAAAAATAAGCCAGGTTGACTCAAGTGGGGTCAATGATAGACCAGACAAGATCTTAATTTTGCTTCAAACAGATGACTCCAGTAACAATATCAAGCACTAACTTGAAATACAAGACCAGAAGGAGACACCTGTGATGATCCAGCAGCCTTGCAAACAACTGTTAATGATAGAGCCAATGTAGCTGTATATATGCCTAAACCAATACTCCCAATAACTTCTGTTGCTGTAGCTAACAACTACACGAATATTACAACCACGTCATTATATCTCTACCTTACCTCTTCACTCATTAACATTGTATGCCTCAAGCTAGATTCTTGAAGAAAACTATATAGCTTTGAGTTTCAAAACAATTTTCTTAAAGCCTCTCCAACAGTTCTCAAAAGAAATGACAATAAAAGCCTTCTAGTGCTCCCAAAAGATAACAACAACCAGTTTCATACTTGACAGGGATGCGAAGGAAATGTGTGGTTTTGCCTATCTTCTTCACCTTCCATTCAATCCATTCGAGTGAGCAGATAACACAAGCTCTAATTGACATGACCAAGCCCTTTTTCCCATGTCTACTATACAAACGGGGCACTGCCTGCCTCCATCTCAAACCCAAGTACCAAATGGTTAATTATATTGTAAGATTTGCCTCACTTTCATAAAGGTTCCTTGAATGGAGAAACTAAGCAGTCCAAAGCAACCAAGAATCTTGATGCAAGGATTTGGGAGCAAGCCCATATGAGCTACCAGAAAAACTACTCAACCTCTTTCACTCCTGTCCTTTAAGGGATTACACAATGACAATCATCAATGCAATGCTTATCATAAAACTCAAGAAAAGGCCAATATGGTCTTCTTCTTCTTCCTTTTTTCCACTGGTAGAGATTTCAATGCATTTTTCCATAATTTTCATACTTTAGGATTACCTTTTGTTTTATGCTCAAACTATCAATAAAAGGTTATGGCTGTGCAACCTAAAAACTTGATGTGATGCAAGGTTCATAAAGCATGTCTTGCTTTTGCAGATGTTCTTCTATGAATCATGCATCAAGCAATTCTCCTTCAATCGATAATTTATGGCATAACAATTTTGCATATACATCAAATTAAAATATCAAATCCATCAATGGTTAATCCATTTTAGAAGACTAATCAATAGGATCGATTCCAAATCCATTTGAGCACAATGGATCTTCATTGGCCCTAGCTAGCCTTTCCTTCTACTTTTGTTTTTGAATAAGCAAGACAATGCATAATCACAATTCTTAAATGATATAGAGCACCACCCAATGGACTAAGTTCATCACCATGAAGTCTTCGATTCTACACTGAACAAACAAATTCCATGAAGCCCAAGTACAGGTAGAGAAGTTTCAAAGTGGAACCAAGGACTCATTCAGCTTTGGGCAAGTTACCTTGACCTCAGTATCTAAATAGGAATTCTAATTTCATATGATTGAAGCACGTTGAACCATGTATCAGGTACAAAGCACGGGTTCCTGAATGAGTGCAAGAGGACGAATTGCTAGTTCTTTTATGCCAAGATTAAACGACTAAACGAAGTTTCAAATTTTGGATAGGTCGAAAAGCAAATAAAGGACCCATTTGGAATATATTAGTGCTTGCATTTGCAGAGCTAGCAACACCACAAACAATGAAGGTTTTAGACATGGCCAGTTTGATAAGTTAAATAGAACGTAGCTAGCATGTGTAGCTCAGGAAAAGGCACATATGTCACAACAAGTGGAGACAATCCCAACTGGGTCAAAACATATGTATATTCTTCAACTATTCAGATTTGGTCCTTCAGATTCACGCCAGGTCTTCAACATATTCTTTGTTCTTCAGAAAGTTGTCAGCAAGTTAGAGAGGACAGGTGGAACAAAGGGAACCATCAGATGACACCATAACTGAAGCTATATCTTAGAGTATAACATGCGGATGAGCAAGTTAGAGGACAGGTGGAACAAAGGGAACCATCAGATGACACCATAACTGAAGCTATATCTCAGAGTATAACATGCGGATGACACAGTTTTCTGTTGGCAGATGTTAGACAAGAACCTGACCAGATGTGCACAGAAACATGGATGCCGGACCAAGGAGTTCCCAAAAATATAGCCCATCTTCATTTCAGAGTGGTCTTCAACAGCTGTGTAAGAACAAGAAGTCGGGAGATACCAAAAGAAGCTTTCATCTCAAAGCAGAATCTATTATCCCCTTTTGAGGAAGAATCACCCTAACAAGGCAAATCCTGAGTAATTTGTCCATTTATTACTTATCTGTGTGATATACATAGAAATATGACATGTAATATTCCTACGTTTAGCAGTTTTTAACCCTAAAATTAACTTAAAAATCACTACTTAGGATTTATTTTCCCATTTTGCAATATGAGGGTACAACTGAGAAAAACACATATTTTTGGCAATTTAAACAGTAAAAGAGAGCAAGACTACTGTCCAAGCAATGTCAAGGGCCCACATGCCACAAAATATGAAGTTCGGAAGCTTAGAATGTTACTGGGGTGCTGTTATCAAAGTCAAAGCAGTCAGAAACCTAAGTAAAAGACCAACCTTATCTGTATAAAAGAGGGTATTCTTATCAAAATTAAAGGTAACAGATTTCCCATGTATGCATGCAAGTAATCCACCACATTGGGAAGCTTTTAAGGGAAGCTCAAATCACATACAATAGATACATATATGTAAGAGCTTTATCTAAAAATAAAACAAATCAGAGAATGGGGCTCGCATGAAGATTCATTCCACTCACTCTCTCTCTTACTTAACCAAAAGAGGGGATCACATTAAGGAGTACACGATTTACCCATGCAATGTGTTGCACCACCCTTTATTTCGAGTTTTCAAATGAGAAAAATAAGGAGAAAATAAGGTAGTGAATGAGATAGACAATTTACGAAAAATCTACGGCTAACATCTATCCTTACTTTTGAAGTGTTCAAAGGCAAATATCTATCCTTACTTATGGATATCCTAAGCAACCAATGAGAACTTGCTCAAGTAAGGATGGACCAATGAGGATCAAGACTACAAATAAGATCTGAACTAAGCCCCATTGGTGGAGATTTTTTCAATGGATTGTCCACCTAAATTGAAGAAAGAAAATGTGTTCTCCTAAGCATGAGACGCCCTCAACTCCTTAATTCCTATTGGTTGGAGATAAAAATAGTGGGCTGGGAGAGAAATAAGGAGAAGATTTAGATTGGATACGAAAATCTCAATGGAATCCAAGTCATACACTCTAAGGTACATTAATCTAATGGGTAAGAATAAAGGAGCTACAAAACACGGTCCTTTGACAATAAAACTTCTAAACAATCACATCCACTCAATCCTAAATGAAATATGATCCAATGGCGAAGAAATGAAGAGGAGCCAAAGCTCAAACCTAGCCACCATCTTCTATACAAAGACATTCAACACATATAGCATGAAACAATGAAAGAAGTCTTTTTCCTTAAAGGAATGCAACTTGATTTGAGATAGAAATTGGAGGAAACTTCAGTAGCCATGCCACTATCTTCATCCTCCCATCTCCACCATTCACGAAAGAAGGATATTCGTCCAACCAACTACCCATAACAGCTCATCTAACCTGTCCAACTCAGTGAGATCCTATCCTATCTCTTTTCATTCCCCTTTATCCCTTTCATTCTTCCTTCCTATTCTTCCCATCTCTTTCCTCCCTTCTTATCCTATCTTTCCTTCCCATCCTCATCACTATCCCACAACCAATTTCCTTCTATTTCCCTCCATCCAATGCAGCCACCCTTCCCTTAATGAATTCCACACCCCCACTCTTTCCATTCTCCTTTCCTTCCTTCCATTCTCCCATCCATTGAAACCACTCCTAACTCTTTTCTTCTTACAATCTCAACCATCCATTCCCTAAGGCTTCCACTTTAGAACTCTATAACTAGAAGTGAACGTCAAAGAGAAAGGTTTTCTCTTACTTTTCCCTAGAACTTAAAAGCTAAACTTTGGAGAAACAGAAGGAGAGAAAGCACTCTCATCATGTCTCCCATTGATCCACATGTAAGAGTCTCAATCATTCCTTCCCCATCCCTTCCTTCTTCTCCCATTCTCCCTTCTTCCATCTCACCTACACACATCCCCCTTTCTCACCTTGCCCTTGCAACCACCTTCTTTATATGCCCCTTCTCCACCTTTACCTTCCACGCACCCTCCATCGTTATCACACATACACCAACCTTCCTCCACTGTCTAGTTCATGTACACATATTTCTTCTTTCCCTTCCATCTTCTCTTCCTTGGGGTTCTGGAAACAATTTGGAAAGGAAGAAAACCTTGTTCCACTTTCTATGGCAGCCAAGGATTCTCTCCTTCCTAAAGTATAGTTTGAGGTTTATTTGGGTTAATGGCATGTTAGGAGACTTTCCTTTTTATTTGTCGGCCACGAGTCATGTGCCTAAATAAGTAAACAGAGTCGTATTGATGATATTTGTTCGGTTGTAAGTTATTGTAATTTGTGTTGAAAAGATGTGTACAAGCCCTTGTTGAGTGACACAGCAAAGGAGTCCTACAGCGGACACTCCAACCTATTACATGAAGTTTTACTTTATTTGCTTTGCTTTATGTATTCAAGTTCATTGTAATCAAAATTCCATTAATGAAAGTAGTTTTCAAGTTCTTAGCTTGTTTACTTTTCTTGTCTTATTTACTTGCATTAGTTTAAGTTGCGTTATTTTGATGTTTAAACTTATTTGCTTTCCTTAATCATTGGCTAGTTTAAAGTAGGATAATCTAAATTTCATTGAACATTGTTTATTAAAAAGTCTCCGTGGGATCCCGTATTTGCTAGTCTATTCTATAATAGACTCGTGCACTTGCATTATAATTTAAAATCACATCATTGTTCTTCATTATCCTCTTATGTCATTACCAAGATGAAAAAGATACAGAGGATCCTTTATGGGATCACCAGGTGAAAGACAAAAGGTTCCATCTAATAATCAAGATCAATGATTTGCATGGCAGGGAGGTCTCAGCAATAAAAGGATCCTATTTTTAAGTTGGGATTCATCTCAAACAAGAACAGAATTGGGTAGTGTATTTGCTTATTTTCATAGTAAAACTAGTGTCATGCTACTTCACAAATGATCGAGAAGGTCAAATAAGATGCACTCAATTCCTTCTCCCCACTGATGCTGCTCTTGCTGTTCAATCAGTTCATTGGCTCCATGCACAACATGGAGCCAATCTGGTCAGCACCATGTTGGGAATTAGAATATAGGAGAGACCATAAGATCAAATCCACAAAAAAGTATTAATCTGATGCTCCTGGGCAAATTTCTCTGGAGATTTATTGAGGAAGAGAATTTGGATGGGCAACGGAAGATACATGAAGAATCATGGGCTTGACTATTTGGAATGAGATTGCAATAGTCTTACCTGAATTCATGAACAGAATCTACTTCATGGCTATGAAAATTGATGGGATGCATCTTTTGCTGGACAGTCAGTCTGCGGAAACATGTTCAAAGCTCATTACCTTTATCTGTTAGCTATTTCCATGGATTGCATGGTTCCTAACCGGGACAGGTATATGGTGCATGATACATAAAAACTCCCAAAATGTCAATTTTAAAGAGATTTACTTGACCCCTGATATGAAGATTTACAGCTGACTAATTCAAAGACTCAATGGTGAACTTTCATCAGGCAATGCAGAAAAGACAGAAGATTTTGGACGTTCAGCAAGTCTTGATCCTCATTGAAGTTCTTTCACATCATCTGAAATGCTAGAAGGACCAGCCAGCACTTCAGCCAGTCATGGGGAAAGCTCCAGCACCCTAAGGTTTGCATCCAAGGTGTAAAACCCAATGGTGCTGGTTCTTAGGACGTATTGGATGGTGCTGCAGGTCATAAGACAGATTTTTTATCCATGGACTCTCAGAAGTTCTCAGTGAGAAGACAAAGCTTCTGGAGATTGCTCATACAAGCCAAGATATGGTGCCTATGGAAGGAAAGGAACTGCAGAATCTGTTGGGAAGAAGCCTTTCATACATGCTGAATACATATCTAGGCAGTTGACATGAGGAGAATATGGAACCACTTCAGACTTAGCTTCATCAAATGTGACAAAGCCGAAAGAAAACTGAATCCACTCCAGTTGGGTCTGTAGAGCTCAAACTGATGAATCAAGTAAAGGAGATGCCAGAAGTGGGGGAATAGTTAGGGATAATGGTAGATCTACCATTTTCCACCTGCAGACTTTGATCCAAATGAGGTGGAAAATAACACAACCAAAGGAAAGTACATTCTTTAAGCACATAATGCAGGACTTATGCTGCAAGCACCAAATGCGAGCCAAAACATTCTTTGAGCAAATAATGCAAGACTAATTCTGAAAAAAACCAAATGTGAGCAAGAATGCTGTTCCTGACTTGACATTGGAACTCAGCCCTTGGATGTTTTCTTCGTATTATGGAAGGAGAATATTTGCCTAATAAAAGATTCAGATTGTCCTTTCTCCACACTGGGAGATCTCTCAATGAGGAAGTAGGGGTCAGGCCCAAGAGGGAGATCCCCAGGATGCTATGGCCAGTGGAGTGGCCCGTACAGTGAATATGCAGTTCTGTTCTTTTTCTTCTGTTTCAATTTTCTTTTGTAAATAGTTGACATTTATCTATCCAAGTATCCCTTGTTATTGGTTGGGATGATTTTCACCATCTTTCACGAACAATTGTATTAGATAAGTGACAAACTATAGATGCTTGTAATGGTTATAAGATTTTTAAGTCTTTATATGCCCAAATGCTTATCAGTCAGATAATCTTTCATTTGTTTCTTTGAACTGCGCACTGATCCATAACCTTCATTAACTAACTTACAAACAGTCAATCTGTTACAGTTACAACAACACACTATAATAGAATGGAATAGACTTGAACCCACAATACTTGCTGTGAAATGAAGCACATAACTAATTGGCTAAGTGCTTAAGCAGATACAATCACACTAGTACAATAACAAGCTAATCTATTCAACAATAAACAACCCCTTCTTACGCTTAAAATTGCTGCTTAGTCCAGACTTCAGAGAGAAGACCTCGAGATCATAAACGACATACATATAGAATGAAAATCATAAACTAGAAAGTGCAAATGAATCTTGAGAAATCATTCATGAGATCAATACCCCAACCAACTTTTCAAGAAAAACGTTAAGAAGTTTACTCAATCAGAAAGGTCAAAATATCTCAATTTTGATAAACGAAGGATTGAAAGATTACAAACCCGAATTCTAGCTGTCTGTTCTTGGCCTGATTCAAGCAATTGAGCCAAATCCCTCTTCATCTGCCTCAATTGTACTTCCCTTTTGTTCTTAAGAAGCTTTATCCGAGCAACGGCAAGCTTCAAAGAAGTCTTGCTGTTGTCACAACAAATTCAAGAAAACAGAATTAGAACTGCAGAGTACAGAAAAGAAACTCCAATCAACCGAAAACAGTTCCAAGAACCACGAATACCAAAGAACTCAAGCAATTCAACCAAGTTCTCAATACAAAATCGAAGAATTATGGATTTCAATCGTAGATTTCAATATCCTAGGTTAGGTACAGAAGAGGTGAAAATTTTACCATTTTCCAGGCTTGAAGCTCCTGGATAGCATTTTCAATCGAGTTTTTTCCAGGATTTCTTCTGCAGATCTTCTAAAGACGGTATTCTACTCCAAATATGGCGATTTTGCTCACAGTAAAATCAGATTTTGTTGAGACCTCTGCTGCTGCCGTTGTTGCAGATAGTGATTGGACTTTCGTCTATGTTTGGGCACGAAGGAAAGAATTTCACGAGGGAAAGGCGTTCGTTTCGTGTTCCGGACCAAGGCTATTTTCGCGTTGGCATCATACTGCAGGACAGAGCAGGGAAGTTTTCTTACGTTGACGAAATTACTCTGGTCAAACCCTGAATTTTTTATTTTTTTGGTTCCTTCCAAGAAGATCCGGCAAACAGGATTAGGAAGTATCCAACTTCAATTTCCATGCATTTTCTCTTAACCTTTTATATGAATGTTGAGAATAAAATTGTCCATGGATAGTGCTCAATAATCCTTGCTAGTAGAAGCAAAAGATTTGGTTACATTGGTTCTTTATTAATTTGTGTATTTTTTAAAGGCTTGTCATATTAGAATTGGGATACTTTGTAAAGGTTCTAAAAGGACAAACAGAAGGAATAAAAGGACGTAGATAGAAATAGTGAAAAAAGATTTAAAATTTTTAAAATTAAGTAAAACTATAATACTTACTAAAGAAAAATATAAAAACAAGATTCATGTGGCTGACCCCTAATTGTAGTAAGGTCTCGATGATAGATGATGTTTTAAAGGCTAGAAAAAGGAATGATAGTATAGTGCGCGATACTATACCAACTTAGTGTATTGTTCTCACTTTTGCTTAATGGGCCTCACTCCTTAGTGTATTGTTCTCACTTGTGCTTGATGGGCCTCACCCTTGGTTGATTAAACCTTTCCACGAAGGCTCCAACTTTGGATAACTAATACTCCAAAAATAGTGAGAAGTGGATGAGCTTAGAATTCAAAAAAATGAACTTCTAATTACTGGAGATGTAGAGTCGGATACATTGTGCAATAACAATCTGTGATCAACTATTAAGGAGTAAAGTTTTCTAAAGTTATAATCATCCAATCACTTCGATATTTTCTGTCCATATATCTAGAGCTAGAGAGAAGGGGAACTTTGGAACAATAGTAAAAGTTGTCGTCATTCGACCTTGAGGTCATGGGTTTAAGGCGTGGAAACAGCTTCCTGCAAAATACAATATAAGACTGCTTACTATAGGCCATTGTGGTCTGCCCCTTCCCCGAACCCCACATAGGCAGGAGCTTCGTGCACTAGGGCTGCCCTTTTTATATATAGAGCTAGAGAAATTAGATGGAAGAGTAATCATCCACTATATCATGATTCTTTCAAAGATAAATGCCACTCCGTGAAGATGACTTAATCGTCAGATTCTTGAATTAAATGCAATTCCCAGTAGCCTTTATGTGTTTTGGCCTATAAATTGGCTGTCAATATTACTGGTATTGTCTTTAGATAACTTCATCAAAATTGACCTTGTAAAAGTTATCTAGAGGAGGTTTGCCATTTAACCCACTTCACTGGAGTTTCTGTTTGAAGGGGAGTCTTAGCGCAATGGTAAAAGTTGTCGTCGTGTGACCTTGAGGTCATGGGTTCAACACATGGAATCAGCCTCTTGCAAAATGCAAGATAAGGCTGTCTACTATAGGCCCTTGTAGTTTATCCCTTCCCCAAACCCCGCATAGGCAGGAGCTTCATGCATTGGAGCTGCCCTTTTTAGCTGAGTTTCTATTCCACCTTACAATCAATCACCTCATCTCAAAACAAGGAAAAGGCATAGCAACATGCTAATTATGTTGTTTTTTTCCAGTAATTTAAAATTTCTTGCCAAATTAAATAAATATTTATGAAATAAAACCTAATATTAAAAATAAATTATTTAATTTCCAAATATTATTTATAGATCCAGTAAAAAATACAAATTATAATGTCGAATTTATATCCTTGTAATTTGCTTTTTCTGATATTTTTCTACGTATTTGAGCCCACTTATTCCTAAAATCCGAACTTTGTAACTATACGATACAATCTAGGAATAATTTCTAGAAACCTGTTGTCTTGCATAAGCAAATCCATGGAAATGCCTTTCCTAGAAACTTGTGCATCACAATGACCAAAATGCCCTCAATCTACTAACAAAAAATCAAATCACGTCACTTCGTAGGGAAAAGCCGTTGAAGAAAGGTGTTGGAGGACCCATCTTCGTGTATTTTTCCCTTCAACCAAAAGCTAATATTTGGGATTAAACTAGGGAAATGATAGAGACATTCATTTCATATACATTTAGATGATCCAGAGGATACTACAAGTCCTCTGTCCCAGATTTTCTTACCGTGGCCATCTGGTTCACTGGTACTACTGAAAATTCTTATGCTTACGTTACTGTTGAAGTAATAAGAAAGCTAGAACTATGAGCGAAGAAAGAGCTCTATTCTCAATAGGCCTAGCCATTCCCTTTTCTTTATGATACCAGTCCAAGTAAAATCAATAATAAAAAAAATGCGGATATGGTTATCGAACGGTAAAATTGATCTTTGCCAAGGAGAAGATGCGGGTTCTATTCTTACTATCCGCCCCAAGATAAAGTAATTTATTGAAAATCATATTAATATGATTCTCGTATGATGTTTTTGAACAAAACTTTGATAGGCGAGATGTGTAAGTACCGCGACGTGTGAAGCAATCTTGTACAAAATGAAATGACTTTGACTTCCAATGACCTAAATGAAAGAGAGTTGAACCGGTTCCTGCAATTGCAGTCAGTCTCGCTACCTCTTTAGTTGCTGCCTCCTAATTGCTCATTCACTCATGACTCGTTCTATGCTTATGCACTCTGGTTGCTGGTCAAGAAGGGAGAGGCTTTGCTCATGCATGAAGGAAGCTTCCAAGCAATGAGTGGATGTGAAAACGGCAAGCGTAGGCTGCTGAGAAAGAGAAGGGGAATAAGCTTTGGGTGCGTTTGACTTTGGCATGGTTAAATGTTGTATTTTTAGAGAGTCATGGCCTTCCAGGACTATGGTGTCAGATGGGGCTTTTCTGTGCTAGGTCATAAATTGAAGTTGCTCGCTTGTTTAGGATTATCCATAAAAACTAGTTTGCCTATAAAAAAGTTGTATTTTAAGTATACATTTTTTGCAAAAACTCCAGCATGCCTATCAAAACCAAAACCTAGGTGATTTAGATTTATAAAACAAACAAAAGAGCAATGCCTAACCTTAATCAAGGTCGAAAAATATCTAGAGCAGTTGGTCGCAAATAACTTGGCATCTTCCCTAAAGTACATAGAGTTCAAATCACCACCTTTCCCTCTAATGACACACTATTATGCCCTCCATTTTGCACTTGCATACAACAGCCAGTCACTCCATTTTGTAAACGTATCAAAGCAGGTTCCTATATTGTGCATGCGCATAATATTAATATTCTCCGATATTATAAGGGATGTATTTTTTGGTACGCTAGTCCTTCCGCTCGTATTTTTTCATTCATCCATTTCATTCGTCAAATTTGCATCTCCCAAGATGGCGATACCAAAAATCTCATCCAACGGCTACCTCTAGGATAGGCCTTTTCTCCGGAAATGTAGGCACTACTACTCAACAAATATTCTGTTTTATGTTAACAATGTCCACACTAGGAGAGAGTGAATCCTATGAATGAATGGATTATTCACAAAGTAAGGGTTGGGGCCTCCCTGCCTGCTTATGATATGCTGGAAAATATCATGCGCTTGCATCATATAGGAACTATTAATGTATACATCACTAGGCGCAGTTGGATGATTCCCTACCAGGATCTAACTTCTACCTCAATCTATTCTAACATTAAGGGCGGATTGGTTAGTATCCAGCAG
Source organism: Warburgia ugandensis (assembly GCA_035236585.1). Lineage (NCBI taxonomy): Eukaryota > Viridiplantae > Streptophyta > Magnoliopsida > Canellales > Canellaceae > Warburgia > Warburgia ugandensis. Next base: position 14,656,947 of record CP141133.1, read on the forward strand.
AGAAATTATAACAGCACTCTTTAACGGTAAAGTTGTCGTCATGTGATCTTGAGGTCATGAGTTCGAGGCGTAGAAATAACCTCTTGCAAAGATGCAAGGTAAGACTACATACTATAGACCCTTGTGGTCCGCTCCTCCCCAGACCCTGCATAGGCGAGAGCTTCATGCACTGGGACTGTCCCTGTTCTCACTAAGAGGTGATAGAAAATGTTTGGCAGGTTAAGCGACAGTAACATCAAAACAACTTTCCAACCAGAATTAGAAATTTGAATTCTAGAAGCCCACGAGTTTGGAAAAATAAGGAACTTGTGTTCCTTTGTGTTATCTATGAACATGTGGTCTTTGTCCAGCAGAAGGCTATATGACCCAATAAATCCTAAAATTACTTGGTTCAAAGTCAATAATTAACAACAACGACAATAACTTGACCTTAGAATATCAGTCTTCCTAATTATGGACGAATTTAAAAATGTGTGAGAGAGAAAATCAGCAGTCTCAGAACTTTTAAAAACTAGAAGAAAGATAAGAAACTTCTATATCTACTGTGCCCCTAATCTCTGTGTTGACCAGCATTTGGCTAAACAACTTGAATTTATTAACAAAGATTAATGGCGTAAGGGTAGAGTTGCCGTCATGTGACCTTGAGGTCATGCATTCAAGACATGGAAACAGCCTCTTGCAAAATATAAGGTAAGGCTGTCTACTATTGACCCTTGTGGTCCGCCCCTTCTTTGGACCCTGCAAATGCAGGAGCTTCGTGCACCTGAGACTACCCTTTTTACTGCCTTCGGTCGTAGCATTTCTACGCAAAAGAAGTAAGCCAACGCTCCCTCTCATGTCAAAACCATTTTTTGTTCTACTTCCTGTCTTCTGAGACTCGTCCCAATTGCGCCATATTAGCATTCACTATATCATTATAAAGCTCCATGCTTGGAAGAGTCCTCGGTAGAGGCCTCTTAAGCTTCTAAAGAAGCCTTTTGAGCAAATTTCAAGGCGAAGTCCTCAATTACTACCTCACAACCATGTGGTCAACTCAACCCTATGATCAGGAATTTCCTTATCTGGTTTCTCTAACAAGGCACTTCTATCTAGCCCATGCTATGCCTCCAAGCACTAGGAAAATGAGATACTCGTCAGGAATGTCTTCTACATAGCACACACTATTTTGTGGCTCTGAAATAATCTTTTTGTTAATGATGGACACACACGAATCCGTTTACAGCCTCGAACCTGGGTTACCTAAGTGAGAGACTTCTTGTGCCACCGTGCTCAGGAGGCTTTGGTCTGAAATAGTCTTACCGTGCACTTCTCTAGTGCAAGTACTTGGAACAAAAACTTAGCCTAGCTGATAAAGCCCAGGTCCCTCAATGCAATTTGCACATCCTTTCTTAACATGCAGATGATAAAGAAAATCCCATGCTTCTTTGAGGCTGGTAGAGTAGCAATTTTATAAAGCCATAAGATTAAAAAGGGCAGTCCAGTGCACCAAGCTCCCACATATACGGGGTTGGGGAAAGGGGCGGACCGCTGTTTTCACATCTCAAACCCATGACCTCCAGGTCACGTGACAACAATTCAACTGTTGTGCCAAGGCTCCCCTTCTAAAAGCCATAGTATTATCTTTGAAAGAATATCAAACGTATCTTTGGTGCAAGTTCCCTGCCAACATAAAAGTTGTGCCTTTTACCTTAGTTAAGAATGGACCTAGCTCATCCCACTTCTTATCCAAATAACCACCTCAAGCCCCGCATGTTCGGGCATAAGATCTGCTTAGCTAATTACAGTTGGCAGTCCCGGTGCACGAAGCTCCCTCATATGCAAGGTCTGGAGAAGGGGTGGACCACAAAGATCAGTAGTACACAGCCTTACCTTGACTCTGCAAGAGGCTGTTTCCACGCCTTGAACTTGTGACCTTAAGGTCACACGACGACAACTCTACCGTTGCGCCAAGGCTCCCCTTCTCTTAACTAATTACATTTGATTATGAAATTCTTTGGCCTCCTCTAGGATGACTTCAAGGCTGTTGAAGTTGCAGAAATTCACCCACATCCTATGACTGGAAAGGCATCTCCTAGCATTGTAACTCATGGAAGATGGTGGATCTTTTATCTCCTTCCTTGGGCCACTTAATCCTCACTATCCTTGCATCTCTCTGTTCTTCATGGATAACGACTTTATTGACTTCCTCCTCAAGAAATTGTCATTAAAGCTCTGCCCACCAGCATCATGTTGCCAACAAGCTCTATACATCTCTCTTGTCGATTGGCTACAACACCACCTTCATACAAACATGCTTAAGGCTAAAATGGATCTGCTCTTCCTCATACATTTGCATTCGACCACCACTTTTTTAACTTTCCTCAAACAATTGCATTATTCCAATCAAAACAGAGAAATTAGACCCAACTAACCCATTGCAGATTCCAGCATGTTACAGAAGGATTGGAAATTGCCTGGCAAGGGGAATTGTCGAACACCTAAGAGCTCTGGTGACCACTCAGAACAGAAAAAAGTTGTGAAGTTGATCAATAAGAATATCGGGATGCTTTGCGTGGGTTGATCAGCGAGCCCACAAAGGCATTTTGGTCATAGGACCTCGATGTTAAGGTGGACTCACATATGATCTATAGGGTTGGTATACATGAGTGAGTGAGAAACTAAACACAGAGAGGGTGAGAGTAGGCTTTGAGCCTCTTCCTCCTCACCTATATAATCTGATTAGATAATAGTAAAATCCTTCTCTCTAATGGACGTAGGCTGAGTTTGGTCAAAACACGTAAATTTCCTTATCTCCACTTTTGTGCCTATGTTTATCTTCTCATTACAGATCAAAGATCCTGAAGCATTGAAGCACCAACACATGATCGTGCTGTTGTTGTGTAAACTCCTAAAATCTTCGTCTATCATCATTTGAAAGAAAAGCTAGCATAAATGCCCATTGCCAAAAGCAACCAGGACTAACATAAAGTTCCCATACCACTGGTGAACCATCTGTGTCCCATGTCACATACCATCTGTGTACCAGGCAGCGGTCTCTAGTTTTTGTGGTAGCTGTCACCTTCCCATAGGTTGCCATTTCTAGTATTTGAACCCCTTACTCTATAATATTAAGAACTTAACTGATACGTCAATTTCTTAAACCAATGTCTCACAGCACTTATGAACCTCCTTGCATCCCATATTACAAGTTGGCCTACTTAGCGTAACGGTACAACAAGGAGTCTCTCGGTTAGGTAACCAGGTTTTGAGACTGTATCTGGGTGTGTGGGTCTAACTTAAAAAAATAAAAAGCAAGAAAAAAGCAGCTCTACAACTCTGGCTTAGCTTCCTCCAATATGGAAATTCAGACCTTTCTTAGGAATGAGATCTACAAAAAATTATCATCAAGAGTGCAAAAAGGCAGTATTCTTACTTGGAGCCATGGACACTTTATTGTTGCTTTATAGTGAACACCACCATGCTAAATCACCATGACACTAGAATTTGAGAAATGTTATACGAACCAAGTTTCAGGACTGACTTTGGAACCTTGCCTAGCCAAGGCCCTATCTTTGGATGATTTGATTCATATTTTTCAGCCTTTCTTGCATTATCAAGACACCAGAATTCATACTGTTGGATGATTTTAGTTATGCCGTTTTGAGTTTTTAAATAATAACCATTAGATTTTCAACTGAAAAAACTTGTAGCAAGAGGAATACAAATGGCCATGATTGTTGGTAGATAGACTAAATAGGGGAGACCGAACAAGAAAATTAGGTTACATCATCTGAAGTTAGGGCCTAGCTATGTGGGGTTTCAAAGTCAATAGCATTTTTTATGGTGTTGTTGTTGTATGGTACACTAAAATTAAATAAATTTATTTAATGTTTCTAAAAAATTATTAACAATTTAGACAAAATAAGCTGAACAATGTCACCGCCCAGTCAATGCCTTAAGAGAAAAAAAATGACACCACCTAGCCGAGACTTGAACCAATTATCTCGTTTATAAAGGTATTAAGTCTTTAGCAATGCCAGCCCTGGAAGGGTGGCAAAAATGGCAAAAATAAGGCCCTCTTGCAATGCTATATATAATATTTATACCAAATACATAAAAGGCAGCCTTGTGCATGAAGCTCCAGTGTATTGAGGGTTTTGAGCAAAGGGCAGACCACAAAAGGTCTACAGTACACAACCTCACCTTCTATTTTTGCAAAAGGCTGTTTCCAAACCTCAAACTCATGACCTCTAGGTCAAACAATGACAACTCTATAGTTAGATGGTGGATTACCTACAAAACCTCCACATGAGGTTTGCTCCATTTTGTCACGGAGTCGCAGTTTCACCTTTGTTAAACCCGTGCGACACTTGTGCATAACTCCTTTGCTTGGTACAAGTCAGCCTTCAACCTCAAACTCTCACTTGCTAGGGTTACACTCACTTACCCACTAATGCAATGGGAGGAACTTAGAAAGGAAACCCTCCCACTATATTGAGTTTAACCAAAACTGAGATGATTACAAATGAGAAACTTACACTTATGTATACTTGCTCTCTCCCATCCACCTCCTCAATGGATGGTTGGGATCATTACATATGTCAACCATCTAATGGTTGAGGATCACTCTAGAACTTTCTACATAAATCTCTAATCTTCCCGCTTTCTAGATATTTATAAGGAATCTTCCAGAAACCGGGCCTTCTAGAAGCAGGCTTTCTTCCATGGATCTTTAACAATGGGCCTAAGTCCCTTAGGCCATATCCAGGCTCTAAGTAAGCCTTCTTTAGAGCTTGCAAGCCTTGATCACAGACCTTGTAGCGCATGTCCGTAACAATTTGCTCTAGTCTAGAAAACTTTGCTACCTCATCTTTATCTAGCTTCACATTCTCTAAATATCTTTCGAAGCATGCAAATGCATTAAATGCATTTAGAAACCTTAGCAACAACCCATATTCTATTACTTATAATTGCATATGAGTCCATCCTAATTTTTTATGATCAAAGAAGGTCCACCTAGGATCTCTTGTACTCAGCCTTTTCCCTGGCTAGCGCCTCAGGTCCATAATACCCTCTACATTCTCAGCATTCTTCAACAATAGAGGAAGTCGTCTTTAGAAGAAACCCTAAATTTATTCATGCAAAGTTCACTTCAAAACATTCTTTGCATGTCAATTCCCAAGCTATTACAAAATTAGAATTTTAAATGGGCCAACTATTTTTTGCACTTAGTGAGAGGGATATGGATAAATTTTCGAGTCAACCCATACCTAATCTTAAAGGACAATTTGAGATTAATTCGAACTTGAATGAGCCAAATTTCACGAAGAAATTAAATTTATTACTAACTTAGGAACATAAACAAATTGACAACAAAGTGGGCATGAAAAAAATAAACTTAAGATCGCGAGCTAAATGAGTAACACAAGCTCTCAAAAAGGAAAGAAGAAGTATCTAACATCCCTCACTTCTTCGTATTTCTTCTGAACTTATTCTTAAGACATTCTATGTGCCCAAAGCTCCATTCCTTCAAAATTTGAGTACGACAAAGAAAAGAGCCAATTTTAATAAGATAATAAATGTATTTAAGCAAGTGAATATCGACATTGCATTATTCAATCTTATTAGAGAAATCCCTTCTTATGTCAAGTTTTTCAAAGATCTCTACATATAATTGTACCAAATTTATAAGAAAAAATACGAAATTATGTATATAAAACAAGCTCTAAGATTTCTTATTTCTCAGTTGCAAACACTCGTCACTAGCTGATGTATGCCTAATATTCAACATATATGATTATCCGGAGCCATTGGATCATTCAACCAGATTTAGACACTCAACGACTAAATTCAGTTGGCTTCTTATTAAGTTAGGGATCATTCCACAAAATGAAAACACACACACACACACACACACACACACAATTTTTCTAAATGCTACAGTGGTCCTATTGGCGTGAATTTTGGGTTTTTCTGCATATCCAATATGGCAGAAACCAGATGGACGGTATAGATCTAATACTACATATTTGACTGGTATGAGGATATCAAGTCTCGGCCAGAGATCTGAATTCTAGAAATCTGACTAGGATGTTTGTGATATTTGTCAAACTATAGTATTTATCCAGGGGAAGGCCAAATAAAAGAATTCTTGAGGTACGTAATAGTCTCCTAATGGCGACACCCACCTCTATGACTTCAATATGATCGGAGCCGTTCATCTAGACTATGTTGCCAAAGCCTAAACTCCTCTGGGTTCATTGTAAATTTCTGATGCATTGTGGAAAATTGACATCCATACTCAGAACATATATGGTGGATTCCAAATATAAAAAATATCTGCAGCTAAAATTACGTGACATCCAAACCATTCATCTGCCTTATGCGTGGTCCCCCCTAGATGGGTTATACCCTACATCTCGCACACAATACATGATCCTACCTTCCTCTTAAATAAGTATGCTGTAAAAATTTGAAATATTTTAGCCAGTCCATTTTACATTCTATATTTCCAATCTTTAGGAAACAGCCTTGGCACAATGGTAAAGTTGTCAACATGTGACCTTGAGATCATGGGCTCAAGCGTGTGGAAATAGTCTCTTGCAAATATGCAAAGTAAGACTGCGTACTATAGACCCTTGTAGTCCACCCTTTCCTCGGACCCCGCATAGGCAGGAGCTTCATGCACCAAGGCTGCCCTTTTTTATTTCCAATGTTTAGGAACATCCCTGAAGGTGATTGAGCCAAGAGATGAATGTTTGGAACATCCAGCGCCCGGTCCCTCATGTATCTGACCTTTATTTCATAAGCTTTTCCTCTGTTTCGCACTTTCTAGCTAGCGTTCTCCCTAGCAGCACTTTCTACATCTGTTAAAAGGCTGTTTCAGTCTCTATTCCTTATAAGAGAAAAGCTAGAAATGAAAGTGTGATAGGTTGGATCCGTTATCAAATGGGAATGAAGAAAGTAACTGGAAAATTTCCAAAGTCAAAGTCCTTTCCAATTTGGTTAAGATCTTATAGTGAATTGCCGTTGCTTAAGATGAGGTAATCAAGGAACAAGGTCACTAAATTAACTGTTTACGAATCATTAAGACAAGTGCAAGAACAGCCAGAGCAGCCAGCAGTTCCACGCATCACAAGGAACCAAAACATAAGTTCCATTCATGGATATTATTGAACATAAAAATTGATCCAGTTTAAATCAATTCTACAAAATCCTCAATGTTATGGGGGAACTTCAAATAGGTTCCTCCAAAAATTCGCCAAAACTGACCGGTTGTGCATCGTCACCAAACCAATAAATGGTGGTATCCAACAATAATAACAAGCCAATTAATCTTTTCGATCAAATGTTGTTCATTGATCATCTGCTCATCCACAAAAAAAAAAAAAAAAGTATAAAGATGTGGACAGTTGAGTTACAATTCCCACTTAGTATTAGCTAACCCACTGAACAAAATGGCCAGATCCATCCCTTGTGTCATTGTAGGAACGGCTATTCCGTAAGGGCAGTCTTTGGAGAATCCTTTCTTTCCAGATTTCAGAACCTTTTTCATGCAAGCTTTAAACTTCTCATGGCATTTGATGTCCACCATACCTAACAAATACCATACACAGTAATAATCATGATCTTGCTGTAAAAATAGATCCCATAAGTTACATCCGACCAGAGAAATGTTAATACACTACGGACCCAGATTTAAAGGGCAGCCCATGTGCACGAAGCTCCCATGTATGCAGAGTCCAAGGAAGGGGAAGACCACAAGGGTCAATAATACGCAGCCTTACCTTGCATTTTGCAAGAGGCTCTTTCCACGCCTTGAACCTGTGACCTCAAGGTCATACGACAAGTACGGACTCGGATAGATCATGATATATGATTGTTTGGACTCCAAGATCAAACCAGATAACAGAGCAGACTGACAAGTAATGTTCAAAAAATGAGGCCTCATTTATCTACAGTTTTTATCTTCCATTTGGACTCACTTCTGTAGTTCTGGCAGTACTGGCTTGATAGGTGCTCATCGGTAAACTAATATTTAAAATTAGAAATAAAAAATCAAACGAATAAAAGGAAACTAATGGTTGCAAGGAAAAAAGTAAGGCTTGTTGTTTAACTTTTATTTTTGAGTGACAAAAGGCACATCCACTCTTAGTTGCTGAAATAGTGCAGCATTCGTATGCGAATTCCTTCTAATATTATCCTTGATACACTATGATCAAATAGATGTAGTTTAAAGAAACACTGGAATTTGTATCATTCAAACACTTAGTAGAGCTAGAAGGGGAGTCTTGGCGCAACGGTAAAAAAAAAAAAAAACAACAACAACAACAACTTAACAGAGCTAACAAAAGATTTTGCATTACTATCAAAGAAAGTGAGATGGATTTACGACATTTGAACACCTGCTAGATAAATAGTAAGAATTTAACCAGGGGATAAAGAAATGGATCTCCACTGTCAAACATCAAAGCCAAATAAGAAGGCGGAAAACTTTGGAATCATAATATTTATGTTGGAGCATGACCTCACATCGGTAAGCAAGTTCCACAACAAGCAAGGCCTCAGCAAAAGGTTTTAGTTATGTGACTGTTTGTTAAATGCTTTCTTCATCAGTGAAGTGACAATTAAATGAATGACAATAGACAACTGTTGGAGGAGCTGAGATCCCAACCATGAAAAACCTCAGAGGTATCTTAGACATCTTGGCTTTGAAAGGGATAATCATACAGGGTTCGAAGAAAACACCAGCAACATCCAAGGAAGATAGAAATCGTTGTTATCCTCTAAGTAGCAACAAAACCAGTAGCGCTTCTTTTCCTTTACCACCTCTGTTCAGAACTTATTTCGTTTAGCCTGGGGATGAGTTCAGGAAGGTCACTTGAATCTTCTTCCACCTTGAACTCATCATCATCATCATCAAGACCTTATCCCAATTAAGGGTCGGCCACATGAATCTTATTCCTCCATTCCACTCTATCAAATGCCATGGCTTCATTTAGTCCCAAAGTTTTTAAATCTTTCCTCACTACTTCTATCCATGTTCTTTTGGTCCTTCCCCTTGCCCTTTTAGAACCTTCAACTTGTATTGCCTCGCTCCTTCTAACCGGTGCCGTTGTTGGTCTCCTTTGAACATGTCCAAACCATCTAAGTCTAATCTCCCTCATCTTGATACCTATTGGTGCTATCCCTAAATTTCCTCTAATATTTTTATTTCGAATTCTATCCTTTCTTGTCTTACCACTCATCCATCTTAACATCCTCATTTCTGCAACACTCGTCCCATGAGTATGATGTTCCTTAACTGCCCAACACTCTGATCCATAGAGCATGGCTGGCCTTATAGTCATCCTATAGAATTTTCCCTTTAGTTTGAGTGGCACCCGCCGATCACATAAAACACCCAATGCACATCTCCATTTGTTCCAACCCGCTTGGATTCTCTGAGTAACCTCCCTCTCAATCTCTCCACTCTCATGGATCAATGATCCTAAGTATTGAAAGTAGTCTCTCATGGGGACCTCTTGGTTATCAATCTTGACTGGTGTTCCACTCCTATTCTCCTTGCTAAAATTACATTCCATATATTCTGTCTTAGTTCGGCTAATTTTAAATCCTTCCGATTCTAATGCTTCTCTCCATAACTCTAGCTTTATGTTTACACCCTCCCTTGTCTCATCAAGTAAAACTATATCGTCTACAAATAGCATGCACCAGGGAATCTCCTCATGCAAATGTTTTGTTAACTCATTCATAAGTGAAAAGGTATGGACTCAATGCCGATCCTTGGTGCAATCCGATAATGATAGGAAAATCACCAGTCACGACACTAGTGGTCTTAACATTTGTTACTACTCCCTCATACATATCTTTAATTATGTCTATATACCCCTGAGAAACCCCTTTACCACCCAACACCCTCCATATTAACTCTCTAGGGACTATCATAAGCTTTCTCTAAGTCGCTAAAGACCATGTTCAGGTCTTTTCTCCTCACCCTATATTTCTCTACTAATTGTCTTAGTAAGAAAATAGCTTCCATGGTAGACCTTCTAGGCATGAAACCAAACTGATTCTCCGATACACTTGTTTCATGTCGTAGCCTCTTCTCAATCACTCTTTCAAAAAGTTTCATGGTGTGGCTCATAAGTTTGATCCCTCGATAATTAGTGCAGTTCTGAATGTCTCCTTTATTCTTATAGATTGGTACAATAGAGCTTTTCCTCCACTTATTAGGCATTTTCTTTGATTTTATAATCTTGTTAAACAACTTGGTCAACCAAACTACCCCAATATCTCCCATATGCTTCCAAACCTCTATTGGTATACCATCAAGCCCCATGGCCTTTCCTAATTTCATCTTTCTCAATGCCTCTTTTACTTCAAGTATTATAATCCTATGTTCATATCTATAATATCCAATGTTATTTAGATTTATAGTATTTTCAATCCCTATATTCTCAGGGCCATTGTCATTTAACAATTTTTGAAAGTATATTTCCCACCTTTGTTTGATCTCATCATCTTTGACTAATACCCTTTGATCATCGCTTCTAATGCACCTAATATGCTCTAAGTCCTTGCCCTTCTATTCTCTTACTTTTGCAAGTTTAAACACATCTTTCTCCCCTTCTCTTGTTCCTAGTCTATTATTGTAATGCCCGAGCAATTTACACTATTTTTAACGAAAATTGAACGTTCTATAGGAAATAAACTGTGTTGAATGTTTGATTTTATTTAAAATAGTAAACGAAGGAATTTGTGAGGAAACTTAGTACCATTAGATTCTACTCGAAAAATAAAATCCAACGCCTCAAAAATCACCTAAAACGGAGTGCGTATGAAGAAGTTACAGCCATTTAAAGATAGGGGTATTTTTGAAAATTAAACAGAAAAACGAAAAAGGACGAAAAACGCAGGGGGCCGTTTTGATAACGGCACCCCCTGTTATCTTCAACCTCTAGACCCTCCCAGAAACCCTCGATCCCAATTTTTCTAAAGGGATCTGCCACCGCCATTGAGGGGCACCGCCATAGCCGGTCTATAAGAACCCCATCTCCCCTCTCCAAAAAACCACATTTTCCGGCGATTTTCCAGTCATTTGAGACTGGGGTTTCTGTCAAAAACCGGAAACCCGTTCCTCTGTGTTTCCAGCAACGGCTAGGCCAAGACTGGCCGGCCATTCCCGTCTCTTCTCTTCTCTTCCCCTCTCTTCTCTTCTCTTGTTCTGGCCTTGCACGACATGGGGAGTTTCCACCTTCATCGAGCTTTTCCGGCAACAAGGGTTTGGACAGGCGGGAAGAGCACCATCTCTGGCTGCAAGGTAAGCCGTCCCTCCTTTTCCTTTCCGTTTGCTTCCCCCAGGCCAGATCCATGCCGGATCTGGTCCTTTCCGGTCGTTTTCAACCGGGTTCTTGGCCGGAAAAACACCCCACGAAGGCTTGGGCCAGACCTGCACGAGCCAGGCGTCCCAAGGACGCCAAGCATCACGTGCACCTGGGACTAGGTCCCTGGGACGGGTTCCAGGTGTATGACAGTGCGTACACTGCCCCAGGTACTGCCTTCAAGTGTGCGTGCGACATGGGGCACGGGTCTTGGCTCGACCAGGGTGCCCTGGGAGCTAAGACGCGCCATGCTACAAGGTGCATCCGTGCGATGATGCGCGTCATAGCGCGTCGCTTAGGCATGCTTGTGCACGTGCGAACACTGTCCCAGGTGCGGCCTTCGAGTATGTGCGCGACATGGGGCACGGGTCCTACCTCGACCAGGATGCATGGGGTGCCCTGAGAGCTGAGATGCGCCATGCTACAAGGTGCGTCCGTGTGATGTTGCACGTCATAGCGCATCACTTGAGCAAGCATGTACGCGTGCAAAACGCGGTCCCTGGCACGGCCTTTGGGCCGCGCGCACGTGAGGCGGTCGCAGTCCAACCAGGATGCACGAGTGTCCTGGGACACGCAGAACTAATGAGACTTTAAAAATTAGGATTAAAGGATAAATTACAAAGTTTAACTATTGGAAAGTAGATCCATATCATAGGATCTAGCCTGGCAATGAATTAGGCAAGGACCTTGGACCCAATAGGCAGAGCTAGCGTCTAATGACTAAATGGATTGAAATTAATAAGGACTCCTTGTATCCATTCATACCCAGGAGTTTATAAATGAGACCCAGGGACGGGTTGAGTGATAAAAGACGCGACTCCAAGAGACTTTGAGGTAGGTGCTCTATCGCTACTAGACTTTTTAAAAGAGTCATGATTGCTTTAAGAATGCATGTTTTAAGTATATGACTTGTTTAACATGACTTAATTCAGCATACATATGAAAAATGCTTTATAGATATGTTTTGCAAAGAATTGCATATACATTATGCATAGATATGTTTTGAAAACAATTGCATACATGGTATGATTTGTGAAGCATTGAGTTTTTGAAAGACTGCATGTCTTTGAGGGTTACCAAAAGACGCTGGAGTGCCCAAAAGACGCTGGGTAGGCAGTTGTGAGGGCCAAGCAGTTGTGAGGGACCCAAAGAGGACAGGTTTTGAAAAAGAGGTTTTCGCTTGTTTGATCTGATTATGATTTGGGCTGATAAGCTCGTGGGCGCAATGCCGAGAGGTTTGGGTTGGCCTCCAGCCTCTACCACTATTAGGTGGATAGGTACCACGCCCAAAAAGGGCAACGTCCCTATGTCGACTGCATGTGGTACAGGAGGCTACCACTGGTGTCACGGCACTGGGTCGACGTGTCATAAGCCCCGTTGAGGCTATGACCGAGTGTCCTTAGGTACCCGGGGACCACACGATGGCGAGGTCGTGGGCATAGTTGGACCCTATGGTTTTGTGGACTTATGTACATTGCATATGGCATGATATGAGATTGGTCGACCATACCATACTAGATATCCATGTGTTGGATTCAGTTGAGCATCTGATGCATATCATTATGTTTATGATATATGATACTTTCGACTTGGATTATGATATTTCTTTAAGTCGTCAGTATTCCGGTTTGACAGTGGTTTTTAATATTGATATTGAACATGATTGTTTGAACATGCACATCTTTTTAAGAGCATATGATTTTTAACATAGCATGCATTGCAAAACTAGTAGTGATAGACTCCTACTGAGTATAGTATATACTCACTCTATCCTTAACATTTTTCAGGATAGTTTCACTCACAAATAGAAGACGTCTCAGGAGACATTAGTGCTACGAGCAAGTGAAGAAACAAAGGAGACAACTATACATGTGAGTAAACTCTCTACCCTTTGGACATGTATTTGTATTTATTTACAGTTGGATTGTGTTCCGTGACTGGATAGACCTGGGAAAACACTTATGATTTCTAAAGTTTTTCAAAAACTACTTTGGTTAGCAAATGACACTCGGGGTTTTCAAAATGAATTTCAAATAAAAGATTTTCTGCTGCATTGCATGGTTTTTATAAAATGGTTTTCAAATAGGGATGCATCCCGCCTTAGGAAATTAGATATTGCATTTAAAAATGCATGAGACAACCAGGGTCGTCACAATTATAGAGCTCATCATATGCTTTAAGTTTAGCCTCACTATTCTCTTAGCAACGTTTTTAGCATTCTTATATTGTTCATACTTTTCATTATTTCTAATCTTCTACCATGCTTTAAAACGCATTCGTTTTTCTTTAATAGCTTTTTACACTTTCATTCTACCACCATGTTTTCTTTGTTAATAGCCTTTTACCTTTAGATACTCCTAAGACATCTTTTGCCACTTTCTTAATGGACTTAGCCATATTAGTCCACATGGTATTTACTTCTGTTTCATAGTTCTAATTTCCTTCTACCATCAACTTATTTTTGAATGAGGTTATTTTCTCTCCTTTTAAGTTCCACCACTTAGTTTTTGAATGTGTATTAAGTTCAGTTCTTTTACTCCATCTTTTGATATGAATATCCATAACCATTAACCTATGTTGTGAGGTTAAACTCTCACCAGGTATCACCTTACAATCCTTACATATAGATCGTTCATTATTCCTAAGTAGAAAAAGTCTATTTGGCTTTTATGAAGTCCAATTTTAAAGGTTATTAAGTATTCATCCATCTTCTTAAAGAGTGTATTTGCAATCGATAGGTTATATGACAAAGCAAAATCGAGGATATTCTCCCCCATCTCGTTTCGTTCACCTATACCATACCCTCCGTGTATTCTATCATAACCTTCATTATCTTTTCCTACATGGCCATTTAAGTCTGCTCCTATAAATATTCCCTCAGTGTTGGGAATTTCTTACATGACGCCCTCCATATCTTTCCAAAACTGTCTCTTAATTATATCTTATAACCCTACTTGTGGTGCATATGCACTTATAATATTTATAATCTGCTCTCCTAGAATCATTTTTATTATTATAATTCTATCACTGATTCTTTTAACGTCCACAACTTTATCCTTTAATTCCTTATCCACTATTATTCCTACGTCATTTATATTATTTTCCTTTCCTACGTACCATAATTTATACCCATCTATTTCTCTAGCTTTAGCCCCTTTCCATTTGGTTTCTTGGATACAAGCGATGTTGACTCTCCTATGTTTCATCATGTCTACTAACTCCAAACTCTTACCTGTCAGTGTCCCTATATTCCATGTAGCGATACGAATCTTATGTTTTGGAGATACCCTATTTACTATCGCCTTTCTCGACCTCCATAGTATGAACCCATGTCCACTTTTCACTGCACCTGGGTTTTGATGCAGCGCGTCGCTTCCAAGGAGATGCTCGAGCAGCCCTTGCCCATTTTTCACTACACCCGAGATCTGATGTAGCGCGTCGCTTCTAGGAGAACGCCCTAGCAACCCTTGCCTATTTTTCACCGCATCCGAGATCCGATGCAGCGCGTTGCTTATGGGGAACGCCCTAGCTTGAGTGAATGTCAGTTTTCGATGATGACCAGCCACCTTGAACTCAATGGGAAATTGATGACCAGCCACAACAAAGCCAGATGATGAAAATCCTTTCGTGTAGCCTGGGGATCAGTTCATGAAGGTCACTTGAATCTTCTTCCAGCAGGAACTCAATGGGAAATTGATGGCCAGCCACAATAAAGCCAGATAATGAAAATCCTGAAATGCATGTTTCGTTGTAATCTTGACCATCACACCCTGAATGAGAAACCAGTCCTCCAGATCTGAAGCACTAAAGCTTACATTACACTTTCCAGCTCAAGTAGCTATCAACCACTGATGACCAAACACCCAACCAATTGTAGACTTAATTCCCAGGCATGTCCTAGAAAACAGGTGAATCTCTGTGCAATGAAATTCTACCATTCAATTTGTTCCAAGTAACCCATTCCACCGAACAGGGATCATAGACCTTCATGTTGGCAGCTTCCCTAGTGCTAACAATGCTGTCCCTCCAAAATACAACAGAGAATTCTGGAAACACAGTCGAATTGAACCACTTGATAACTGTAGTCTCAACTCATCCTGCTACTTTGGAATGTATACAGAGATTTTGCTCAACTGGCCATTTCTTCAAAAGACATTGGAGGATTCTGGAAACACTTATGTCACATCAAAACACTTGATAACTACACTGCAAATTCCTCTTGCCACTTTGCAACAGATAAATCAATAGTTTATTGAGCTTAGCACAAAATGCAGCAGCTCATCAAACAATATCTTCCATTAAGGTCAATATGCATTGATCTTAAGCAGCTTTGCAACTGAGAGCCTACACCTCACGGGTAATGAGACTAGTAGAACCCCAAATGCACCCTTAAAGAGAAGAGGCAATCTCTTATGCAATAACACGACTAAACAGAAAGGGCTGAGACCACCATGATCAAGAGCTGTAACACTCCATCACCATGAGTGGCAGGCTCTAAAGCTCGTGATAGCCAAATTCCTCATCTTTAAATTACAAAGAGAATGCTACGCTCACCTCATTGGTTGTCATGTTTCAAAAACTAAACGGCTTCTCTCCCCTCTCTTACATCTTATCAAACTCACCAATAATAACTATCTTCTATGGAGTGTTAAATCCTCTTATTGCATAGGCTTAGAGTTCTTCTCAACTACCACCATAAGCATATGTGAAGAGATTAATGGTTTTAACATGATTAAGATGATATTCCAAATGGGATGAGAACCCGAATTATTCTTGGCATGCCAGGATCAAATGTGATTAATCGGATAACTCCCATCTTTTCAGAAGTCCTGGCACAAGCCTTGGCGTTACTTCTGGTTGAGATCTCTGAAAGGTCCTACATGATTCTTGTTCTCAACAATCAGAAGCACATGTCATGCAACTATGCACTAAAAGTTGTGCTTCTAAGAAAGAAAAGCTTTCTGTACATAGCTTCTAGTAATGATCAAGAAATGCCAACTTAACTTATTAATCAAGCTCCAGAGTCACCAAAAACCCTATTAAAAGGACATCCTGCTGCATAAAACTCCCGTGTATATGGGTTCTGGGGAAGGGGTGAACCACAAGGGTCTATTGTATGGAGCTCCCAAAAACCCTATTAATAGGTCATAATTACCTGTGCCTGCATTTCAGTCAACAATACTATACATTTTTAATCAGGTCTTTGTCATCCAAGGTCATACTGTTGAATGCAAATATGTGCTATACTTTTGAATGGACTGGATGATACTGACATGCCTATATAAAAAGAATCTACATGACCAGACTTTCTCAGTCTCCTTCTCTGCATGTACAGCTCAGGATTTTCCATTTTTCTCTTAGTTCTGGGTACTTAATATATCAGGGGCTTTTCTCCACTTTTGAGGCAGCACTCACAATGAAAAATTTTACAATCCTACGTGCTGAAGCTTTTATCATTCTAATCAAGGTGGATCAGTGGCCTCCACCTGCAGCAATCAAATGAGGAGATCTCCCATAGCCTCAGTATGACCTCATGATCCACGGTCTTTTGCTTCTCACTATACTCAAGGCCCAGAACAAGCTTCTATTAATTATCATGTGACTTAATCAATCTGCACTCAGATTTTATCATCCCATGCATCTCCATGTTAGGGGTTTTCAGGCTTTGACACATTAAGTGGGAGACCTCCCACAGGTGCCTCTATCATTTGCAGGTGGTTGACGTAGGGAACTCATCATCCTGACAACTCAAGTAACGTCATACTTCTTGCCAAATTCTAGCTCTTCAGGTATTCACATTGCCATTGAAGCTTCAGGGCAGAATGTGTCATTAATCTAATAACAAAACTAACCTGTCTTTCTTTCATCCCATTACCAGAACTGGCTTTGCCTCTGTTTCCTCTTTTCTTGGCTCTTTTCATTTTCTGGATATACTGCCTCCTAATATTTAATATAGGAGACTTTCAGTTTCTCAGTATACTACACTTTTCTCCAAACCACTTTATCTTACACCTTTCTATGTCCTTCTGATGAACCGTAATCAAGGAAACCCCTCAATGTATGTTCAACATGGCAGCTTACATCTCATTGCTACCACCAATTCACGACCTTTGCCATTCATTCCAGTGTGGAGGCATGGCATTGTAAGCACAGTCATATAAAGAACCATGTGTTTTAGAATTAAACTGTCTCGATCTCAATTACTTCTTGATGTAGTAACTCCTAACGGCAAGTTATATCAGAGTTCTAAATTTGACAAGAAACCCTAACCTCAATTCTGATCTTATAAGAATATTAGAACTTCTATCCAGTTTGAGTTAATTCATTCTTATTAATTGAGAGCCTTAATCTATTCCCTCAGCATTCAGATTTAGTGATTTTCTTGTCAATAATTAACTAGGATTTACCAATGCCACTTGGCATCGTAGTTCCCTAGTGAAACAATTATGAGGTGATGGTGGAGGAAGTACAAACTTTCTAGCCTTTAGAGAGAACACTATTACTTGAATAGTTTTCCTACAGTAGTTTCCATTTCTTCACATTCCATCTTGAAATTGGTGAACAAGCACAAGTGTTGTCATATCACAGAAGAAAACCTCAGCATGGTATTTCCCCATGATGCCCTGAGACTCTCGTGCAGAAGAACTTCACACTGCAATACACATTCTCAGTATGCTTCCACCCTCTGTCCGTGATCATTAATCTTGATTTAACATGTTCTTCTACATCTCCTTGGCAGTACTTTCATCAGATATTTGCTTCCATCTTCAATGTTCACGCCCTTGTTTATTAGAGTATGAAAGTTTGTTCCTTAGTCACCTCCATGTTTGTTGTATAGTAACGAATAGAAGGACACAAGCAGGGATTAAAAAAAACCATATGATGATATGAGTCCATCTTACCTTGGATAGCAAATTCTAGGTCCTAAAAATAGAGGCTAGCCAGTTCCCATTCACCAGTTCCCTTTTTGGAGGTTCAGTGCTAGGTGTTGAGTTCAAGTTGTAGTTGTGTTCCATGCATAGGAGCGCTACTTTTTTCATCTGAGTAAGTTCTAGTTTGACATGATATATCTTCTGATGAGGCTCATTTTATATCTTTCACCAAGTTGGTCATGAGATTAAGGGGAAGACATCTAGTCCTACTTCAAGCCCAACTATTAGATATGGAAATTAAATTCCTGCAATGAGGGATATATACACCAAAGATCTGTTGCAACCATACAAGTAAGTAGTTGTCAGCAAAGACATGGACATTACCTTAGGTAACAGAGTTGAGAGAACTATCAACCTTGGCAGGGACAACAACAAGTGATAAGTAGGTTGAAACTTGGAACCATGGCCATGGAAATAAAGGTGCTTCATAGGAACAAGATCTAGGAAATCTTCAACAATGCATAAAAATGTCATCCCTCGTGAACAAATTCTCAAACTGAAAACAAATCCTGAATATTGAATACAGAACATGGACTTGTCTGCCATAGAACATTGAATCTTGTCATCGAGACCACTTGTGAAATTTGTCTTGCATTAGATAACAACTTCAGATGGAGTCATTGCCAAACAGGTGTTAAGAAAGCCTTTCTTTAGAGTTTAGAGGAAGAACTGTATATGGAGCAACAGAAGAACTTGAAAGTGGAGATTGATAGCTCAATTTCTACTCATCAAAGAAATTCCTCAATTTTCTAAATTGTTGCTATTAAGAGTCTATTATTGTATAAATTACCATCATTTAGCATGACTTTTGATATATTTTAAAGCTATTACTTACAAATTTATATGCAAAATATAAAAGGGCAGCCCCGGTGCATGAAGCTCCCGCCTATGCAGGGTATGGGGAAGGGGCGGACCACAAGGGCTATGTCATTTGAAAATTTTATAATCTAACCTTAATTTGGTAAATTTTCAAAGTTAGATAATGATCCGAGTTAAGTGTGTGTAAAATCAAATGCAGGTGGTATATCAAGATCTATACAGTTAGATAAAGCCAATCAACATCCTAAATCTTTGATCAAGCTTAGATTAAAATGGATGGCTTAGATCAATCCAGATTATCTAAATCAAAGTTAAGAACTCCAGTTCAATCCTCAAGCATCAAATCCAAACCATGAGCACAAGAGAATTGATAATGCTAGGGGATTTTATGTTTATTGATGGAAAGTGAAAAGGATGAAGAGAGAAGAAATAGTTTCCTAATAAGAAACTAAGTTAAAATTAGAAAATTTAAATGATTTAGAATTCTTTGGAGAAAAGGATAGAGAATGGAGGAGCAAATTGCTAAAAATTGAATTCAAACAGACTTCCCATCATCTATAAATACTAGATCTAAGATGGAGTTAAAAAAGTTTGAAAATTCGAAGAAATACAGAGGTTGAAGAAGATGAACAGTGCACACATAGACTGGTTAATAGGGGTACTTTGCATGTCAGTTCATGTTCAAATACTTGACAAAAATATCTGAAATTTGGTTCATTGGATAGAAGGCATCAAGGAGAAGAAGACCAACATGTTTGATTTTTAATTTTCATTCCAAATATTGTAACTTTAATTGATTAAAGTTAGCTACTTGCTACTGTTTGCAGGAATAGTAACTGCGAGTTACTTAAAGTTTTGGTTTATTTGATGAGTTTTTGAATGATCTAATCCTTTGCTTATATTTTTATTTGAGTTAGAAAGGGTTTTGTATAAATTTCTTTTGAAATATAATGGTCGAATTGGTTTAATTTTATGAAATAATCTTGAAAGGTATTGTTGTGTTGTTGGTGAACAGCCTATGTTTAAGATTGAATATCTTAATTTCTATTATCAAGATTGGAAATCTAACCATACAATTGAATTTATTGATATCAAATTATTCTAGGTACCAAGTTTCATTGAAATTTTTTATTAGAAAGTAGAAGAAAACAATGACCAAAGTTAGTGAAATCTCCATGAATTCTGACTATTTGGTAATTGTAAACAAAGAAATTAATAGTAAATTGTGAACAGGGATAAGATAACTACTTAACTAGTGTCACACACGCATGACCGCGCAGAACCATCTCAGTTACCTTCTACATTCTAGTAACACTTCTCACTTGCAAATGCAGTAAGAAATGTTGCTCTGGTATTTTAATTTGAAAAAGAACTAAGAAAATCAGTGAACATTCTCTCATTCTCTGATGTGTGACACATCAAAGAATGTTATGGGTGATCTTAATTTTTTGTCAATTAAATTTTATTTAAACTCCAAATTTTTAAGTCGAGTCCCCGTAGGATCTACCGTGCTTATAGAAGCTATACTACAATAGCTTGTACACATGCGAAAAACAAATCAATAAGTTTTTGGCACTGTTGCCAGGAACTTGAAATGAAATTTTCATAAAATTTAATAAAAAATAAAAATTTTAGGAATTGCATTGTTTTAGCATTTTAGGCATTTTAAAGTGTATTTTTAAAATTTTCTTAGTACATAATCACTCTATTTCCTGAATTTTGGTACTTATTGCTATTTTTAATTTTTCAAAAAATTTGACAAAAGAGCAATGGCAATGATCTTGTAGCCAAAGTTTCCCCAAATTAGGATTTATTCACTTTCCTAGATTAGCTTTTTTTTTATTTCTTTGAGTGAAACTTGTAGTGAGGCCCCATTGTTATTTGCTATTATTTCAATTTTAATTTTAATGGGTTGTAGTAAAACATGACAAATGTAGGGTATGGTGACCTACACTTGATCTTCATCAGAAACCCTATTGTATCCCTCATTCTTTTTACTTTTTTTATATAGTTGCATTTAGTATAAATTTGCATTGTTTGATAGTATAATTGCATATAAAATGCATCTTTTATATCTGTTGCATTTTAGGGTTTACATTAGTTTATTGTTTCTAATTGCATTTTAGGGCATGTTTATTGCTTTAAAGTGATTTATATGCTAATCTAACTATCATGGAGTGTGAAAATTAATTACTAAAGGTACCCAATACTACAAGATCAAGGATGGATTAATTCACTACCTCTTGACCCACATAGGATAATTACAACAAGCATGTAACCCAACCTTCCAAAGTAATTTGAAATCAATTAGAAAAGACGTATAAAGGCCATCACATGCTCGTAGGATCCTCTTGGAAGGAGGCAACCCATTACCACTCCAGTGACCATTGTCTAACTGATTGCACTGGTATTTAAATGACTAGCTCTGCCAGCACATTCTGTGACTCAGACTACCTACAATTAGCTAAGGAGGGTGTGAAGTGGTTGGTTAGGTTAGGATCTAGCTGGTAAGCGATGGGAGAAGTTTGAAAGAAAGGAGCGTTACACTATGCTAATCTAAAAGCTTCTTCCCACACAAAGTCAAGACAATCAAATTGTCTGTTTGCTAGTCTTAGGGTTGTTTGAATTTTGTGCTCTTTCATTGTATATCATTAGCAGTTAGGTTGCATTAGTTAGTATATTAGATAGGTTATTTGCTTCAAAGCAAGATACTGAGTAATATCCAAAACCTCAACACAATAATTAATATGCCTATTCTGAACCACAATATCCCACTTCTGCATGGCCATCAAGCTCCACATACAATAGATATTATCACGAGCCAATGGATGCACCTCATGCATTCACAGAACCTAACAATAACTACTATCCTAAGACAAATTACAAAGACTATAATGGATGGGCTAGGCATCATGAACAATCATGGTCTTAGGGTTGTAAATGATATCAGGCAAAACTAGCATGATCCTATCTTTATCAACCCTACCAAAATTATCAAGAAAATTAGGGATAACGATCATAGTTCCAACTTGATCAATCCTTTCGCAGTACTCCAATGACATAGTAGTATGTGCCCTTCGAATCAATGCCTTCAGCACAGAAGGAACAAATATTCGACAAAACCCTTAGGTTATTTATGGAATCAATTAAACAATGTCATGAAGAGATGGGTCGACTCTATGCTGCATTTATGGAAAGGTTTGGATAATTAGAACCAAATGAAAATAATGAGTCATTTATTATTAATGATAGGATGGAAATTTTATGCGATCATTTTGAGCTACAAAGTCCCCAACCATCCATACAAACCTTCTATACTCAAGGCAGAGCTGAGTCATTGTTATGATTTTGATAAAGAGACATCTATTGAGGAAGAGAATGAATCCTTAGAAACCTACTCAATATGTGTCCTGCTTATGAATTTGATGAAGGCACATCCATTGAGGAGGTGAAGGAATTGTTGGAGATTGTGCCATTAATGAACACTTCTCAATGGCAAGCCAAAGTAGAATGCCCTACAAAGCCTGATATTCCAATTGAGCCTTGTAATGTAGAAGATGTACTTGATTGTGACATATTGAACAATCATTAAATAGTAATTTAGGCTCACCTGTAATCTTACCTATGACTGTAGAATAGGAAGAGAAAGATTCCATTGCTGTAATGACCCTACACCAACCAACTCTAAGGTACACATTAGAAGACAATTAGGGATTAAACTAAACGATGTCTCTGCCTCCAGAAAAACAACAACTTTTTAAGAAACTGTAGAGTCAGTTTACACCCTAATTTCAAAAAGATATAACGAAAAAGGAGTAAAAAGATACACTAAGTACAATGGTCAATATTATTTCTAAATTTGATCAAGAAAAGGATCATCCATCTCCATATGGTCCAACAAAATTTAAATTCACGATAGTCTACATTGTTATAGTGATACCACCGCCTAAATTTTCAAGGTAGAAGAATTATATTGATTACCGTAAAATTTTGAAGATAGGAGATCGTCAGAGTGGCCCCGCTCAATTTACAATCGTGGTAATCTCCTATATCATAATGCTACCATCATCAAAAATCTCATAGTGGAGGAATATATTGACTATTGCAAGATTCTGAAGTGGCAGAAGAACTCTTACCATTTCGTTGTTAGGATTAGGAAAACGCAGGTAACCAGCTAGGGCTAGGTTAAGGTATATTAGGATATGCTTGGTTGAAGACCTTAAAGTTAGCGCTCACTGCAATGTAACCTAGAGTTTTTTTAGAAAGTCTCAGTGTTCTATATCACCCATATTCATTTTAGGCCCTAGTTTTTAAACAATGGGGTGTAAGATTCTAGCTTTTGTTAGTTTTTATTTTCTCGATTTTCTAAAAAAATTAAAAAAATTGCTTAGAAAAACTGTAGGTCAATTCCTACACTATGATGAGAATTGGATTTTCTGAAGTATAGTCTATCCAATTTTGGCTTGTCACTGGAGTTGCAGATGAGTAATTCATTATTTTACTCATTTTCTAAAGTATTTCATAAAAGCAAAATCTCAAATCACATCTATACACACAGTTGCATATACATAATCTAAATTGATTGGTTATAACTTAGAGATCCTGGAGAAATTCAGTGGAGACCAATAATCTAAGTGAGTTTTAGAGCCATTCATGCTTTTTTAGAGGTTATAAATGTTATTAATTTTCTTCAACGTGCTTAAACTAAAATTTGATCTAATCAATTCTTAAATTTAGCTAATTACCTGAATTATTAGAGTAATACCTTTAAAATTCTCAAATTTCATTGAATCTAATAGATTATATGAAACCTAGAAAAGGATTTAAGCATCCTTGTTAACCCAGAGACATAAAAGCTACCCCAAAGAGTATTTTTACCACTACTTAGCCAACTTGACCCTTATATTAGCCTTTTCTTTTCTTACCCAAATTACCTTTGCTCGTGTTAACACAGTATAATATACCAACTACCTATTTTCTTCAAAATACAAGTTAAAGATGAATGAATAAATACTTTTTAGTTGTAATGACGGTAGAAAAGTGAATATCAAAGAAAGAAATATTCTTCAAAGAGATTCAAAAGTATTAAAAAGAAAGAAAAAGTGTTGAAAAAAAAAGTTTCGAGAATGCAGAAAAGTGGAAAAAGAAATATTCACTTTTAGGCAAACAAGTAAATAAGAATTGTCAACTTTAGTAAAAGACCTCTACTTATTTTTGAAAATTTTTGAATACCCTTTCTTTGGTACCCTGTCTTAAGCTTACATTTCGTCCTAGTTAAAGACCTATTGATTTTAGGATAAATATAATCTTAATGAGGATATGAAAAGATAGGATTTAAAGAATAATATTTCTAAAGGTGGAAAGGCAATGACATCTTATCTTTTCTAAGGGATCAAAACTAATTTTTTTAGTAACTCCTATTCTTTCATGAATATATGTGAGATAAATTTACTTTTATTGACTCTACTAACATATTTAAAAGAGAGATATAATTTGAACCCTTTATCTAAGAGTATTATTTATGAATGTATGTCTATTAGTGAGGATTGAGGTCAAAACATATTTTCAAACGGAGTTCAAAAGCTAGTCTATTTAAATATTAAGATTATTCTATATGTAGACTATACACACACACACTCTGAGACTTAAGCTTCACTGGAATGTATTTATCATATGGGTAGGGATTTGAATTTTTTATTCATTTTATTAGTATGATAAAGCTAATAGATTTATTGAAGATAATTATCTAGGATAAAAGTAAAAATTGACTTAAAAAAGATTTTTGAAATTTTGTGAGTAAATTCACAGCAAACACTCATGAAGTTTAACTTGTCTACTGGCGTAAACTTAGGGGTTTAAGCGCGTATTGCATATGCTAAATGTAATCATAAGTACCTACAAAAGTGACAATTTGTATCAATTTTAATATTTGGTTTTTCTTGTGTTTTGCTCAGGACTAGTAAAATGTTAGTTTGGGGTATGTTAAGAGTATATTATTGTATAAATTACCCTCATTAAGCATGACTTTTGATATATT
Source organism: Warburgia ugandensis (assembly GCA_035236585.1). Classification (NCBI taxonomy): domain Eukaryota; kingdom Viridiplantae; phylum Streptophyta; class Magnoliopsida; order Canellales; family Canellaceae; genus Warburgia; species Warburgia ugandensis. The sequence goes on from CP141133.1 coordinate 14,682,098, forward strand.
TATAAGATATTATTTAGAAATTTATACAAAAAATATATCATTTGAAATTTTTATAATTTAACCTTAATTTGGTAAATATTCAAGGTTAGATGATAATCTGAGTTAAGTATGTGTATAATCAAATGTTGTATAATACTAATTAGGTTATTTTCTTTGTTTTGTAAGTAGTATATCAAGATCCATACAATTAGATCAAGCCAATTAACATCCTAGATCTCCAATCAAGCTTAGATTAAAATGAATGTCTTAGATCAATCTAGATTATCTAGATCAAAATCAAAGACTCCAATTCAATCCTCAAGCATCAAATCTAAACCATGAGCACAAGAGAATTGAGAATGGTAAGGGATTTTATGTTTAATGATGGAAAGTGAAAATAATGAAGAGAGAGAAAATAGTTTCCTAATAAGAAACTAATTAAAAATTAAAAAATTCTGATGATTTAGAATTCTTTAGAGAAAAGGAAAGAGAATGGAGGAGAAAATTACAAAAAATTGAATTCAAACCGACTTCCCATCATCTATAAATACCAGATTGAAGATGGAATTAAAAAGGCTTGAAAATTCAGAAAAAAAACAGAGGTTGAAGAAGATGAATGTACTTTGCGTATCAATTTCTCCTTCAATAATTGACAAAAATCTTTGAAATTTGGTTCATTAGATAGAAGGCATCAAGAAGAAGAAGATCTAGGTGTTTGATTTTCAATTTTCATTCCAAATGTTGTAACTTGAATTGATTGAAGTTAGCTATTTGTTACTGTTCGCATGAACAGTAATAGTGAATTACTTGAAGTTTTGTACCTTTAGTTTGGTTTATTTGATGAGTTTTTTGAATGATCTAATCCTTTATTTATATTTTTATTTGAGCTAGAAAGTGTTTCATATAAATTTTTTTGAAATTTAACGGTCAAATTTGTTTAATTTTATGAAATAATCTTAAAATGTATTGTTGTGCAAGTTGGTGAATAGCTTATATTTGTGATTAAATATCTTAATTTCTATTATCTTGATTTAAAATCTAACTTTATATTTGAATTTATTAATATCAAATTATTCTAGGTACCATGTTTCATTGAAAATTTCTATAAAAAAGTAGAAGAAATTAGTAGCCAAACTTAGTGAAATCTCCATGGATTTTGACTGTTTATAACTTGTAAACAGAGATTAAATTAATCGTGAATTGTGAACAGGGATAAGATAACTGCTTAATTAGTGTCACACGCGTCATAACTGTCTCAATTATCTTATGATTTCTATTAACACTTTTTCACTTGCAGACGCAATAAGAGGTGTTGTTCTAGCATTTTAATTTAATAAAAAATTATAAATTTCAGGACCAGGATTTGATGTGTGATACATCAGAGAATATTATAGGTGATCTTAATTTTTGGTTAATTAAATTTTATTTAAACTTTAAAATTTTAATTCAAGTCCCTGTGGGGTTGACTAATACTTTCATAAGATGTACTACAATTGCCTGTGCACTTGAGGAAAATAAATAAACAATTGCAAACTCAGAATTTTATATCGATACAAACGAGCTTGTATGAAATTGACAAAATTCACATAAAAAATAGAAAAAATCCCAACTAAATTTCGTAAAATAAAAAATACAAATACCGTAAAAGTATTTTTTTTCTGCGATTTCTATCACGAAACCAAACCATTACACAAATAATTCACAGTATTTCTACGATTTTCGATCTGCATTTATGGAATAAATTTACAAGAAACAATAAATAAACAAGGGGGGAGAAAGAAGTACCTTTTCTAGTGACGCATTCATCGTGACTCTTACAACAGGCGTCGAGATCATCACAGGGCTTCTGCCCAGGGCAACCACTGTGACCCACTCCACAGTATTTCCCATATCGAATCCCAACAGCTGAAAAATCAAAAGCAAAATAAAACATATTTTCCATCTTATCAACGTCCAAGGAGGAAATTGGCAAGTCCAAGGAAGCTCACAGTTGCAGTTCTCCGTAATGCAGGTTTTGCTGCAGGGCGACTGAGAAAGAGAATTAGGGCAAAATTATTGACAATCTACGAGGGAAATTTTGGTGCAATAATTACTTCGAACCAGTAAACGAACCTGGGTTTTAGATTGGGGATTCGTGGTGCAGTCTCCAAGGATGAAAAGGACTAGGAACACGGTGGCGAATGCTGCGAGAGCACGTGTCCGGGTGGAAGCTGGAGACATTTTGTTCCTTCTCCCAACAGGCCACCGGAACTGAGCCTTGTTTTCAGTGGTTTACATGTCAAATCCCAGGTCCCGGTAGCATACACGACTTAGAGGCAGAAGAAGTCCACGTCCTTCTTTTTAATTTTTTTAATTTAAGCTGTTTATCCAAAAATATAAGTTAAGATTATATATAAAATTTGATCTCTAACCGATTTAAGACAATTCTAATTATATTGAACTGCTTAGACATTTAGAATAAAGCTTTATCAACCTTAAACAAAAGGGGTTTGTACTTTTTCTATCTCCATAAAGCATGTACACACATTAGACAAAACCAAATTTGCACAAAGAGCCCTACCTTTGGTTGATTTGACTCATTCATCATTTTTTCTTGATATTGAATGTCTCATACTTGAAAATCACATCGACTACATCCAAAATGTCTTAGATAGAATAAGTACCAAATTTCAAGAGCATTAGAATCTTGTAGTGTGTGAAGCTAAATTTAAGGTATGTAATTATCTCAATAATAGATTAAGGTTAAGAAAAGATAAGAAAGATATGTTTAAATTTACAAAAATAAGAAAACAGTAGAATAAGAACCTAAACCATGTTAAATGCATTAAAAGTGATGACCATAGTATACTAGTCAAAGACGATGAGATCAATCAAAAGTGAAAAGTTAGTTTAAAAAAAAAAATCAATGTGTCCTTGAGAATATAGAGATTGAAAAAATAATATACCCATACAACATTGGATTATATAGATGCGATCTTAAGATTAGAATATCTAAAGTAAAAGAAGTCTTGAAAAAGAGGAAGCCAAGAAACGCCCTATGGCATAATGGTATACCAATAGAGGTTTAAAAATATATGAAGATATTGAAGTAGTTTGCTTGACAAAGTTATTTAAAAAGATTTTAAAATAAAAATATTATATGAATGGAGGAAAAGCTCTATCTACCAATATGTAAGAATAAAAGGAGAGAGACAAAGTTACACTAATTATCATGCTATTAAACTTGTGAGACATACCATGAAACTTTAAGAAAGAGTGATTAAAAAGAGGGTACGATATAAGACGAGTGTATCAAAAAACTTGTTCGGTTTTATTCTTAGAAGATCTACTATAGTAGTCAATTTTCTCCTTAGACAATTGATGGAGAAATATAGTGAGTGGAGGAAGGATCTCCATAAGGTTTTTATTGATGTAGAAAAAGCTTATGATAGTATCTCTAGATAATTACTATGATAGGTGTTGGGTAAAAAAAGGGTCTCATGGGAATACATAGACATAGTTAAGGATATATATGAGGGAATGGTAACAAATGTTAGGACTACTAGTAGAGAGACTGATGATTTTTCTGTTACGATAGGATTGTAACTAAGTTTGGCATTGAGCCCGTATATTTTCATGTTGGCTATGTATAAGTTAAAGGAACATTTGCACGAAGAGAGTCTATAGTGCATATTATTTATAAATGACATAGTTTTGATTGATAAGATAAGAGAAGGCGTAAACACAAAGCTTAAGTTCTAGAGCAATACTATAGAATCTAAAAGATTTAAAATTAATCAAACTAAGTGAGTGTATATGAAATGCAATTTTAGTGAGGAGGAGAGCATACAGGAAGCACCAGTAAAGATTGATAACCAACAAGTACTCCAAAAAGATCACTTCCGATATTTGTGATTGATAATATATAAGAGTAAAGAGATTAAGAGAGATGTTACCAAAAGAATCCAATCAGGTTGAAACAAATGGATATGCACCTCTAGAGTTTTGTGTGGTGGACAAATGCTACACAAAATGAAAGAAAATAAGGAACAATATATACATAGAATGAGCATAGCCGAGATAAGGATGTTGATATGGTTAAGTAGCAAAACAAAAAACGATAGAATTAAAAATGAAAACATTAGAAGAAACTAAGAAGTATCACCAATAAGCAACATGATAAGAGAGGATAGACTTTAATGGTTTGGACGCATCCCACAAAGACCAAAAACGACATCAGTAAGGAGTGAGTCAATCCAAGTTAAAGGATCTAAAAGGGCAAGGGGAAGGGGAAGGCTGTAACACCCCGGATTTTCAAGACAAATTATATATATATATATATAATAATGGCATTTTAAATAAGAGCATTTGGAATCCCATGAGAAAAGATTTATTTAACATTTTACTAAACCTATCTTAAAAACTCCGAGTGTTAGTTTTCCTTTCTCAAAATGGCGTACATGTAATTTAAACATAAATAAATAATCTGCGTATAAATCAACGTCAAATAAATAGGCGCCTTTATTTTAAATCAAATAAACGTCCAAAAGACAATAATAATATGGCTCAGGGTCTATCCATCATAACATCCCATATAAATGTCCAACATATGTCCAAAGATTTAAATCACATCCAATTATAAAGTATGCAGTCCATAATAAAATTCAAATGATAATCCACTCTTATGACTCACATTACTGTCTAAAACTATAGGGAAAACTAGTCTTCAGCAGATCTCAAGATTTATCAACCGCTTTTCCTTTCCTGGTGTCTCGCTCGAGATCTAAGGCATTGCAAAACAAAGCAATGCCTCAGCAAGCTATCGCTTGTGTAGGTACATAGATAATTAATGTAATAAATGAAAGAAATAATGAACAGTACTGATAAAAAATCTAACATTTATGAAAATAGTGATATCATAATGCCATGTTCAATAAATGCCAATTTATCTCATATGCTAAAACATAAAATTCAAGGAGTTAAAACATGACATGAATCAATAAAATGGAACATACAACAAGAATAAGGGCACCCTAAGGTAATGGGTCCCACCACATCACACTAACATCCCTGATCAGGAGTACACGTAGTCAACCTCTGAGTGTCGTCACACCCAGGCATATCATCCATAACCATGCTCATCATACATGCACACATAATAAAAATATGGGCCATCATGCTGCAGTGGCAACCCTCCATGGGTATCAACCACTGCCGCTCCCCGTCGACACCATAACGGGAGACTTAGCGTCTGTCCCCATGGAAAGGCTCAGACCGGTAGTGTGGACTATCCATGTTACCAAACCCCTACCGAATGCCATCTATGGGCATGTGTCTATCATATCACAAACTCATCACATCATAATCTTGGAAGGTGGGTGGCCGGCCCTATCCCTCCTAGCATGACGCCCACCGGATGAGAGCACTCGTCATCAAATATAAAACACGGAAATTATATGTATATGCTAAAACTCAAGAGCACTTATAGCTTGCAATCCCCAAAACATGCCCCTCATCCTGGGGTTAGTCTATAAAAGGACCAGCTACTAAGCCTCTATTCTCATTTCCATGTAAATCCATGCATTTTCTATATATATATATATATATATAATAAGAAATAAGTCTCTAATTAAGCATAACTAATTTACATCATGCTTGTAAAAGCATTTGAAATAAGTTTATTCAGTAAAAGATTTCAATTTGGAATAACCCTCCTGTACTCAATGTCGCATGAAATCCATGGTAAATAATAATCGCAATTTAAACACAATCACACATGATGCTATGTTTAAACATGGTTTAAAATCAAGGCAAAACATTAGTTGTCGTCACCTACCTCAGTGTGAGACCACTAGCTTGCTAATAACTCCCTTTAACTGGTATATTCAAGTGCACATGTACATGTCACATCACTATTTTAAAATTTTTCTAAAGAAAAAGTTGTCATTTCTAAGTTTTTAAGTTAAAACTAGGTCCGCGTCGTCAATACGGTCACAACGCCTCTTTCGGATCGTGATTTGGACCTCTCTAGCTCCCAAAAATCAAGTTTTAGTGAAAACTACCCTCAAATGGGGCCTGCCGGACCACCATAAGGTGGTTTACACCGGCGTATACCGGCGCACGAAGACGCACGCCGACGCAGACGCCTCACGGGACGCGTGCGTGAGTCACGGTCGCTAGGACGCGCCGCGTCCCGGCCCCACCGCGACCGTCAACCAGCGCGCTCCCCACACGCGTGCGACAACGACATCGTGTGACGTCGTCCTGGGTGCGTCTCCGAGTGCATCTTGGCGTCAGCGCCAAGGCGCCGACGCCGTTGACAACGCCGGAGAAGACGACCGGATTCCGGTTGCCTCCGGCAGAGCTACAGAGCTTCGTTTTGGGTGATTTTTGCTCCATTTTCTTCAGAATTCTCTCTAGAATCCATTTATGCCCTCCTTTTGCACTGATTTTTCCAAAACCCATGGTTTTTAAATGATTTTTCCCAAGTTTCGAAAATCCTCCCTAGGTACTGGTTTTTGGGTTTTCTGGAGAAATCCACCGTTGGATCACTCCCAAATTTAAAGGGTATGCTCTTGGGTCTCTTGTGCACTAGTTGGACGGTGCGATTTTGAAACAGACTAGGTTTGATACGTGAAATCACCCTCCAACAGTAGCGTGCACACAGGTTCCTAAAAATATGATTTTTCCTAATTTTTAAAATGTTTTCCTAATTGTTTTTCTATTTAATAAATACGAAAAACATAGGTTTGAGGCTTACCTTGCACCTGGCCCGAGTTGCTTGTGTTGCTGGGGCTCCACTCGCCGAAAAATCCAAGTTTTGCAAGGCTAGAGTTTTGCGTAAAAACTCAGAGAAAACGCTCAAAGTGGAGCGTTTTGGCTCCTAAAGGAGCATAGATATAGGGTTTTAGAGTCTTGGGGAAGAAAAACTCTTCCCCACACGTCTCTTTCCACGTCTCTCCGGCGATTTTTCCGGCACTGGTAGAGACGTGTGGAAGACGGGGGTGCCAGTATCAATTTGGACCCCTGTCTAACACGTCTCTATCAAATGACCAATTTGCCCTTCCAACTTTGACGGCTAATAACTCCCTCGTTTGAGCTCCGTTTTTCGCGTTCTTGGTGGCGTTGGATTCATATCGACGAGAAATTTCTAATTATTATGTTTTCAGAAAAAATTTCATCCATAAATTTTTATTTTTATTTATTTAATAATTTCCTATTTTATCCTAAAAATTAAGGATATTACAAAGGGCCAAAATGACATGGTTATAGATTGAATGAGACAACAACACTTGATCAGGTGAATGGAGGAACAAGATACATGTAGCACCCCTAACCTGGATAAGGCTTTCATGATGATGGTGGTGATGATTAGAATCTTGTAGCTTAAGGTATAGAGGTTGAAAATTAGAACCATTGAATTTTTTTTTTCTTAAAAATAAAACAAGTGGTTAGGATATATATATATATATATATATATATATATATATATATATAAGTTACCTATTTTAAGGACAATGAATAAGATTAATAGTTCAGATATTTCGAAAGAAGTCAGCATCCATGGTTTACATCATTTATCAATCTAATTTTTCAAAATATCCTTATATCCATGCGGATTGTGGATTTCAATCTTTTTTATCCGCAGATCGAAATTATCTGATCTGTATTCGTAGATTATAAACCTGAAAATAGATATCAGGGGATTTTTATCTGTTTTGCTGGCACTAGTTTTGGATCACTCACTGAGGATATTGGTTATATGCTGGAACCATCCAATTTGCACGGTGTTGGAGTAGACATTCATTTGGCAGCCACCGGCAACTTTCCACATGGTCGCACGCTTACTGTATCATTCCTCTTCATCCAATGAGTACAATTTCTAAGTGGAGTTTACATACAGTGCTTGCGGTCGTATATCAATGGACGGATCTGATTGCACTAAAACTACAAGGGGGGGCCCAGATGGTCAGGGATATACAATCTGTTCATCTTCCTGGCTACAGTTTATCATATACCATACTGAATACTCCACTATGAATTGAACCGGTTAAGGTCTTCAAATGGTCGTTCTTAGGATCAGAAAAAGGTCTGGGATGACGACACTTTTAATGTTCATCATTCCATGTCCTGATTGAAGGGGAGCCTTAGCGCAATGGTAAAAGTTGTCTTTATGTGACCTTAAGGTCACGGGTTTAAGGCATGAAAAGAGCCTCTTGCAAAAATATAAGATAAGGCTATGTACTATAGGCCCTTGTTGTTTACCCCTTTCCTAGACCCTGCATAGGTGGGAGCTTCATGTAGTGGGACTGCCATTTTATTTCATGTCCTGATCCTCCGTAAAAGAACTAGTTTCAATTAGTGCACCCTATTGATTATCTAGATGAGACAAGTTTTAATCACCAAACATAGACTTTACAAGATGGGACCACACTCATCGATACTTAATCCTATCATGAAGGTAACATATGAGTAACGCACTACAGGGTAAAAGAAAAAGAAAAAATATAGACAAGGAACTAGTTAGTAAGGGTCCGCTTGGCAAGCTCATATAATTCAATTTATGTACTTATTCCGGGCAAAGGTAAGAATTTTATTTAATTCAATTTATTTACTTAAGCCAGGTTTTTCTTTCTTTCTTTCCTTCCTTCCTTTTTTTTTTTTTTTTTGGTTGAGAGGTATCACACATTTGAATCATGGTCACCAAGTGAGAGATTGGAGTGTTGGAGTATTTCCATCCATCGTTCATGCCTTATAGGCCCAAACTGAACATTAAATTGCTTCGATTTGAATTATCAGGATGATACCTTATATGTGTGTGTGTAAGATGTATAATCAAACCTATTTCTCAATTCAATCGAAGCCCAAGGAAGTTAATAATTTACCCAAATAACAATAGATATGTAAAAAGCAGGTCCGCTTACACCTGTTCCTAATCCTAAATGGAATGTAACGACGTAAGGATTCATATGTAAGCATAGCATCTACTTACATTCGCTTGAATGACCCTTTCTGATAGTGAGAATATACATAACCTTATTTTGGCCTAGTCCGTTGGCTTTAGAAATCATGAGGGTTCAAGTCCCTCTATCCTCAAAAATAGAAAAGATCTGACCCGAATTTTCTCTTATCACAAGTCTTTGGATAGATACAATATACGTACAAATGAACATAGATGGCAAGGAATCTCCATTCAGAGTCCATATCATTACCCTTACAATCTCCTTGTGCTATTACACAAGAAGGCGTGGTAAAAACCTCCCTGTAACTTATTATCTAAATCTGCTTAAAACCTCCCCAACAAAGGAGAAAGTGAGTTGCAGTGGCTAGTAAGAATGTACATGCTCGTATGTCCAATCGGACCCCAAAACCAAATGTTTCTAGGCACCAACAACAACTCGGCTTGCGCATCTTGGCTTGTTCGAAGGTGCGGAGAAGAAGAAGAGACTACGTGCATGCCATAGGGGGGTTTCTAGGAAGGCGAAGAATGTTGCAGTAGGGCGTGACCAAACGGGCTGGTGAAGACTTCTAAAACTAGCGGTTCTAGCACATGCGAGTTCTAACTTGAGTAGGTAGACTTTGAGAACTTGCCAGTACTCCGGGTTCTAAAGCTGGTAGCATAAGTTCCGGAGTTCTAGAATTGGTGTATTCTCATCCCTTCCTAGAACTCAACCAAAAGAAGAAAAAAGTTATACTGTCTCTCTCTCTGCACGATTTTGAAAGGGATCTGATGCTTGAAGCTCTATCTACATAACAGATCGTTTGTGCACAAACCTAGAGCTTCAAGCATGATCTACCACTGCCCATTGATTCTACATATGCTCTCTGTCGCTGCTACTACCCATTGATTCTACATATGCTCTCTGTCGCTGCTACTACCCATTGATTTTGTAGAAGTATTATCTCCGTGATGTACCAGGTTGTTTGTGCACAAGTCTAAAAGTTTCAAGTGTGATCATTATCTGGCTCTCTTTCTCTACATGATTTTGAAATTGGATCTGATGCTTGAAGCTCTAGATTTGGAGCAATATCAATGTAGCTGATCGGTTATGCACAGTCATGTTTTGTTGGTATTTTTGCCTTTGTAGCTACCGATTTTTGCTTGTGTTTATGCTATGATGCTAGGTGAGATTGTGGTGCTGATGGAGTAATATCTGTTACTCGCAACCTAAGGAAGGTAACCGCAACAGCCAAAAGCATTCCTGCCCAAAAATGTTTTACTCGATAGCTCGTAGGAAATATGTCACTGTACTGTATGTGTTCTATGTAATTGCTTGCTGCTAATTATTTTAAAGCGCTCTATGTAGTCAGTGACTACGCAATCTGCAACAGTAAAAATTGCTTGAATTTTGTGCATGATTTAGTAACGGGTAGTAATAACTTAATCCATATTTAAGAACTCGCCAGTTCTCATAATGAGATATAACTTCATCAATTCTACATTAGAACTGATCAGTACAACCGACCCGTTCTAGAAGTCTACACCCACCTAAGATGCTTTTCACCTTTGCGTTATCTGGCCCATTCATCAAGTTTCTCCGAGTTTGCAGCAACTTTCAGCGCCCAAAAATGCGAGGATTGGATGGTTCTGGTATCTAGAGAAACACATTTTCGATCCCTGGAAGAAGGCAGTTAGAAACTTTGTATAAGCAATAGCCTACATTCAACAGCCAACGACACATCACTTTGGACGCTAGGATCATCCAATCCTCTCGGCTTTTAGACTACAGGACATCTGCAACTCGGTAAGGCCAGAGAGCAGGCCGGATCAAGCAAAGGTTTGTTTCTTCAACAAGTGTGTGCCAAACGGTAACTGCCCATGTGGCCTCACCCTACCTTGGTATTCCTCTACAATTCAGCCGAGGTCCTAGAGAGTTGTACAGTCCAATAATCCAACAGAAGGAAGGGAACAGTTTTAGCAAATAACAAGAGCAAGTACAGCTCAGCCAAAACAACGCTGAGAGGAGAATAAGTCCAGTAGGTCCATGGGCAACCTTACACCAGAATGAAAATCTAATGCGGTTATTGAGATTTGATTTAACCAGCCGAAAATGTGAACCTCATTTCATCACTGGACTTCTTGCCAGTTGCCATGCCCTATCTGCCAGGCTGCGAGATTCCCACCAACTGCTCCAGTCTAACCATACAGACCATATTTCCATTCCTTGAAACACGTATTTATGTTGCAAGAAGCTGCTTGGTTTTACTATTGGTTTTGCCACTAGCCCAACTCCTAAATCACGATGAACTCCCATAATAATGGATCCAACGGCAATAGAGTAGAGCAGTTTATTGCTGGACCCAAATAATCAACACAGTGATCACCATTTTACAAATACCAGCTTTTTCGTAACCATTACATTTTGGAATATACGGGTTCGGGAAAAGAATAGTTTAAGATGTTATGCTATGGCTGCCAGGATAATATATTTCATGTAACACAAATACGATCAAATAGACCAAAAACCTATATAGATTTGAGCTTACAAAGTCGAGTTCCTTTTACAAAGATAAATTCTCACTTGGAAGGATTCCCTTCACATCCTTCGTAGAGTCAAATTGACCGAAAGAGGGTATGCCTGTGATTTTCCTAAGCAGCATATTTCACTATGTATAGGAAAGTTGAAACTGTGGTGTTCACTTCAGAGTTTCTAGAGGAGATAATTCCTGAATGCTGAAATCAATCTCGGGGATAATAGCAAAACAAATGCTAGAATTGAACCAAAAAAACAAATTGATTGCATATCTCACTGGATCTGTGTCGGCTTCTTCAGACCTGTCCTTCACTCTTCTCATAGCGGATGCAGATGGGAGAGCTTCAATAACAGCATCTGCAAGGTCAGAGATAAAGGAAGAGGTGCATCCCAAAGCTGGCACCCGACCCCAGTTCTGTATGCCAGATTCAAGTGCCAAGTGTTTGTACTCCATATCTATCTCTTCCAGGGTCTCTATATGCTCGCTTACAAAGCTGTAAATTGGAGAAATGTTACTGTTAGAGATACTTGAAGCCAAATTACAGTGAAAGAGTTAGCTCCAGTAGATACGTAATGCGAGAAACTGGCAACTAAAGTAAAGTAGAATCAGGAGTGACAATGTAAGCCAACAAACTTAATTTTGGTTACTAATGGAGGCCAAAAACGAGAAAAGATGAAAGAAAGAAAACTTTGGTGCTAGATGATGGCAGAACCATCCACTTGATAAAGCACAATAAGTTTGTGATTCATCCTAGACAACTCATCAATGAGAAGCAAATCACCCAATCAAATTGACTAACATAACTTAAGGATTCCAAACTTAATCCAGTTAATTAGGCACAATGAAAATTAAACTCTAAAAGTGTTGTTCAATCATGGATTGAAACCCTCAAATAAAATAGGCAGATGCCCAAGGAATGCAAAACTTGGTCCTGCATAGAGATCTATGGTTTCTTACTCTCTTGAGTTATGTTAGTCTGCTGTTCAAGAGATCTATGGTTTCTTACTCTCTTGAGTTATGTTAGTCTGCTGTTCAAGCATCAGATGCTCTCAACAAGTTACTTGGTGCATTAAAGGAAGAGACCACATTATTCAAGTACTAGGGATTCAAATGTTTGGATTGTCGAGACTTCCATCAACCCAAAACATCTAAAAGACAGTTGCCCGCACTCCACTACCAGATAATGAGAGGATTTGAAACTACAAAAAGACAGTTTAATACATCAAATTGGTATACTACCGTTTCCATTCTTTCTAAATATCTCATTTCTTATTTTTGCAAAAAAATTCTCTTCAGTCTAATGCAAGGATAAAGCAGCATTTCATTTTTACTAGTTTATAATGCCTTGAAGATAAAAAGGGGCAGCCCTGGTACAAGAAGCTCTTGCCTATGCGGGGTCCGGGGAAGGGGCAGACAACAATGGCCTAAAGTAGGCAGCCTTACCTTGTATTTTTGCAAGAGGCTAATTCTATGCCTTGAACCTGTGACCTCAAGGTCACATGACGACAACTTTTACCGTTGCACCTACAGGATCCCATAGAAAAAACATCATCATCACAAAGGCCTTATCCCAATTAGGGGTTGGTGACATGAATCTTGTTCCTCCATGCCTATTGAATGTCATAGCTTCATTTAGTCCCAAAGTTATTAAATCTTTTCTCCTCTCTTCTATCCACATTCTTTTGGGCATTCCCCTTGCCCTTTTGCTACCTTTGACTTGGATCGCCTCACTCCTTCTAACTATGCCATTTTTGGTCTCCACTGGACTTGTCCATACCATCTAAGTCTAATTTCCCTCATCTTGTTACTTATTGATACTAATCCCAAGTTTCCTCCAATATTTTCATTTCTAATTTTATCCTTTCTTGTTTTGCCACTCATCCATATCAACATCTGCATTTCGGCGACGCTCGCCCTATGTACATGTTGTTCTTTAACTGCCTAACATTGATCCATAGAGCATAACCAGCCTTATAGTCATCCTATCTTTTAGTTTGAATGGTACCCTCCAATCACACAAAACTCTAGACACACATCTGCATTTGTTTAAAACCCCTTGAATTCACTGGGCAACCTCCCTCTCAATCTCTCCACTCTCATGAATTATCGATCCTAAGCTATGTAGTTAAAGGCGCACCTAGGTGCAAGGTGTGAGAAGTGCGCCTAGGTGCAAGGTGCGAGAAGTGCACTCTGGAGCCTCGTTTCAGGCACACCTATGACTCCAATCACACAACTCTAGACACGCATATGCATTTGTTCAAAACCCCTTGAATTCACTGGGCAACCTCCCTCTCAATCTCTCCACTCCCATGAATTATTGATCCTAAGCCATGTAGTTAAAGGTGCGCCTAGGTGCAAGGTGCGAGAAGTGCGCCTGGGAGGGTGCAAGTCGCAGAGGATTGGAGGCGCGAGCGCCTAGGCAGACGCCTGGGTATGCCTAGTGCACCTACATGCACTTGGAGCCTCGTTTTAGGCGCACCTACAAAGGCGCAGTTGACCAGCCAGTAAGTTATAAAACTTGCGTCTTTTTTTTTCATCTTCTAACCCTATTTTCAATATTCCTAAGAGCTAAGAAGGGGAACACGACCATTCCTCTTCAATCTTTCACAGATCTAAGCTAAAAAAAAGGTATGGATTCATGAAGCTTACCATCTTTTTACATTTTTTGTTAAAAAAAAGTAGAAAAACAGTACCAGATTTTCAAATTTATTGTTTTTTGTTTACTTTTTTGATAAATCTTGATGAGTTCTTATTCTATATGTATAAACAAACATTCCATTTGAGTTTTATGCTTCTTTGCTCTAGATTTGAGTTTATTTTAAGGTTTTTTTCAAAAATATCAATTATGAAAATTTTAAAAAGTTTCATTTTTTTGTATTTCTTCATTAAAACGTATTTCTATTCACATATATAGCTTTCCCATGCCTGTGTCTTCATGTGTGATGGTTTTTTTATGCTTTTTGGTATTTTAGGGTTTTTTTTCAATTTTTTCAAAAATAACAGTTACAAAATTTGGAAAAAAAAATTATTATTTTTTTTTATATTTGTAAGTTAAAACATATTTCTATTCACATATATAGGTTTCCCATGCCTGAATCTTCATGTGTGATTTTTTTTTCATGCTTTTTTTGTATTTTAGGGTTATTTTTTTAATTTTTTCGAAAATAACAGTTACAGAAATTGGAAAAAAAAAAAATATTAGTTAAAACATATTTCTATCCACATATATAGCTTTCCCATGCTTGTGTCTCCATGTGTGATGTTTTTTTCATGTTTTTTTTGTATTTTAGGGTTATTTTTTTTCAATTTTTCCAAAAATAACAGGTACAAAAATTGGAAAAAATTATTTTTTTATATTTATTAGTTAAAACATATTTCTATCCACATATAGAGCTTTCATATTTTTTTAAGGACTTTTTTAATTATTTTTGGCTATTTTTTATAATTTTTAAATATGTAATTTTGTGCCTTGTGCTTCAGGCGCATGCCTAGGCACACCCCTTGTGCCTCGGTGTGCCTCGCACCTCTAACTATATAGATCCCAAGTATCAAAAGTGTTCTTTTAGAAGGATTGCTTGGTTATCAATTTTTACCTGTGCTCTATTCTCTCACCTCTTTTTACTAAAATTGTATTCCATATACTCTTAGTTCGGCTAATTTTAAATCCTTTACATTCTAATGCATCTCTTCATAAATCTAGCTTTGTGTTTATGCCCTCCCTTGTCTTATTAGTAAAAACTATATCATCTGCAAATAACATGCATCATGGAATCTTCCGGTGCGGATGTTTGTTAACTCATCTATAACCAACATGAAAGGGTATGAACTCAATGCCAATTCCTTGGTGCAATCCTATAGTGATGGAAAAATCACCGATTTCTCCACTAGTGGTCTTAAAATTTGTTATCGCGTCCTCATACATTTCCTTAATTATATCTATATACCCTCATGAAACTCCTTTCTCACCCAACACCAACTATATCAAATCTCTGAGGGCCCTATCATAAGCTTCTTCTAAGTCAATAAGGACCATTTGGAGGTCCTTCCTCATTTCTCTATATTTCTCTATCAACTGTTTAATCAGGAAAATAGCTTCCATGGTAGACCTCTTAGGCATAAAACCGAATTGGTTCTCTAACACACTGTTCTCATATCGTTAGCCTCTTCTCAATCACTCTTACAAAAAGTTTCATGGTATGGCTCATTAGTTTGATCTCCTAATAACTAGAGCAACTATGTATGTCTCCTTTATTCTTATAAATTGATATTATCGAACTCTTTCTCCATTCATCTGGCATTTTATTCGATTTTACAATTTAGTTAAACAACTTTGTCGACCAAACTACTTCAGGACTTCCCATATATTTCCAAACCTCTATTGGCATACCATCAAGCCCTAGGACCTCACTTGATTTTATTTTTTTCAATGCCTCTTTCACTTCAGGTATTCTAATCCCATAGAAAAAACAACTAAACACAAAACAAAGAATGAGAAAAGAAAGAAAGAAATATTATTTGGTTACACTTGATGATCTTCAAGAATGATTAAAGACCAAAGATTAAGAAAAGAGCAAATATCTTATACAAGAATAGATGGCCCACTTGATCAAAAATTTCTTGAATGATACAATTATAGGATGTCTTTTGCAAAAGAATAGCGGCTCAATTTCAAAAACCAAAACCTTAACCAACAATCAAATTATAGAGTCAATATTCTTTAGTCCATCGTATCAAAAGTACATAGGTTAATACCTTATTGGAACAGCCAAAAGACTCCTCACGCACAGGTCCCACTTGACCAAAACTTCATCAGTATATGGCTTCAACCACTGCACGGGTCCCACTCAACTCTAGCAAAAGAGAAGGCAATTGTGCCAGACCAATGAGAACATTTACCATTAAACATATTTTGTTTCCAGTATCTTTTAATAGCCAAAGATTGAAATATAAAGGAGCAGACAGAATGAGTTGTCATGGTATTTTGGTTGTTCAATAGGGATTCTTGCATAATACTGGGTGGCAAATTTTACTAGAAACACTTTAAAAAAGAACCACTGGAAACTAAATATTTGTCGAGTGCTTCTAAATGTCGAGAATGAGAAGGGCACTAACAGGCACATGAAGTCCCAAAACAGAAACTAACAATTAGCAGCTAAACTTGTAAATCTAATACCTGGTAAGCCAGGGTATGTTCATTATTAACTCGAGTTCAACTCTTCCATGATCAAGCTGATGCACTCCCCATCTGATCTCTGTAAGGATCCCCCACATCCTCAACATAGCTAACTGGCACCCCATGGGCACTGAAGAATATCATAACCTAACATTTTGAGTGAAGGTTAGCAACCAATCTATACATTGCAACAGCAGATTACAAAAGGAAAGTCCAGGATAGAAAGAAAATTATCATTAAAAATGTCCAGTACAGTGTCTTTTTAAATTTGTTCCCAAGAAAACTACTGATTCTCCACACTACTGCAGAAATTAGAAATATTCTGCTTATTTTATATGAAATACCAAACCACACATTTTAGCTGAGAGAATTCGGAGAGGGTATTTTAATTTCACTGGAAGTGTGCAAGGATCCCTACCTGGATGGTATTATGACAAAATATACTTGTGAAAAAAAGGGGCAGCCCCAGTGCACAAAGCTTCCACGTATACGGGGTCGGGGAAGAGGCAGGCCACAAGGTTCTATAATACGCAGCCTTACCTTGCATTTTTGCAAGAAGCTGTTTCCACGCCTTGAACCCATGACCTCAAGGTCACATGACAGCAACTTTACCATTGCACCAAGTCTCCCCTTCCCAAAATATCTTGGTATAAAGTAAAAAAAATAACTAGATGTTGATACCATGCACAAATAAAATCATGGTTACTGACTTCTGGCATTAAATGATTTGAGCAGGTTTGATCAGCTCAATCTGTTAGCCACTTCTAATTTGTAAGAAACAATTCTATGATGTGGCAAGAAGTGTTTAACCTATTGGGCGATAAGGAATCACCACAAGAATCCACAAGCCAATAAAGGATGCTTATTTTTGGAAAGGGAAGTGATATTCTCACACCCCTTCAGGACTAATGCCACACCCTCATTTGGGATTTCATGGTATTTTCACCCAAGGGACCACCTTTCTGATAATTTGAACCATTCATATTAATCACCTTGTTAGATGAGACCTAACCAAAATCCACAGACTGGATGATCCTATCATTGTTTTTCTGAGCTATTTTTAGTTCTCAAATGGATGGAAATAAAGCCAATGGTCCTAAAAACATCTCAGAAAAATCAATGGCAAGATATTCCGACATGTTTTTAGGACATGGCCCATCTATAGTGAAATGGTTAAATGCACAGTTCAGGTCATTCAAAAAGATTGGCCCCAACAGTGCTTTTAACACAAGATTCGCAGGATTCAAATGAGGGTGTCACATTAGTCCAAAAGGGACAAATTGTGACCATTTAGATCATTTTTTGACAAAGCAATGGTGTTGGTTTCATTTCAACCTCAAGAACTTGCAACTTCAACACTGCAATATTTCATGCCAATTACAATTAACCACGAAAGCCTACCTCTTCAGGCATACTGAAATTCTGAAGTTCTTTCTCAATCAAGTCTGCCATCGACTTAATATAGCCCTCACGTTGATACCACGACTGTATAATGGAAACTAGTAGCCTTGCCAAATGTGAATCATTCCTGATAAATGAATAGTTAGGCGCACGCCTAGGCGCAAGTTTATAATGGAAACTGGTAGCCCTGCCAAATGTGAATCATTCCTGCTAAATGAATAGTTAAGCGAGCGCCTAGGCGCAAGTTGATAGGTATGCACCTGGGTGAGTGCAAGGCATAGAGGAAAAGAGGCGCAGTCACCTAGGTGCACACCTGGGTGCACCTTTCAGGCGTGCCCCCAACTCTAGGCGCAGGCTACTTACCCGGTAACGTATAAACCTCTTCTTCTTTTTTTCGTTTTTCATCTTCCAACCTACTGAGAAGGTGAAAACAACCATTCCTCTTCGATCTTTCACAGATCTAAGCAAAAAAAAGGGTATGGATTTACGAATCTTAGCATTTGTTTACAGTTTCTGTAAAAAACAGTACTGTTTTTTCAAATTTTTTGTTTTTTGTTAACTATTTTCCTTAGATCTTGATGGGTTTTAGCTCTATATGTATAAGAAAACATTCCATTTGAGTTTTATACTTCTTTGCTCTAGATTTGAGTTTGTTTTTAGGTTTTTTACTGTTTTTCTGAAAAAATCAGTTACGGAAATATAAAAAAGTCTTCGTTTTTTCATATTTCTTCATTGAAACATATTTCTATCCACATATATAGCTTTCCCATGCTTGTGTCTTCATGTGTGATAATTTTTTCATCTTTTTTTTTGTAATTTAGGGTTTTTTTTAAATTTTTCCAAAAATAAAAGTTATGAAAATTAGGAATTTTTTTATTATTATTATTAGTTAATACCTATTCTTATCTACATATATAGCTTACCAATGCTTGTATCTTCATGTATGATGTACTTTTCATGCTTTTCTTGTATTTCAGTGTTATTTTGTTCAATTTTTCCAAAAATAAAACTTACAAAAGTTAGAAAAAAAACTGTTTTTTTTTATATATTTATTAGTTAGTACTTATTCTTATCGCCCATATATAGCTTTCCCATGATTTTTTTTTTTTGTATTTTAGTGTTATTTTAAATAATTTTGTGCCCCAAGCTCCAGGCGCACCCCTTTGTGCCTTGCACCTCTAACTACATAGATCATGATGAGCAAGAAAAGAATTACTCAGAAAAATGAACTTAAAGAAGTGAAAAAGAAGAAGAAGGAAAAAGAAGGCGTCTAACCTGAAGATGATCTGGAGAAGATGGATGCTTACCCACTTGTAGAGATGGAAAATTGAGGATGTAGCGGTAGAACAACAAGCTTCGTAATTCTATCCTTTTTAATCTGTTACGGCACAGGCAAAAACATTAGAGAAAAATAAAAGTATGATCCAGAAACCAGATCAGGTATGCACTTCCAATGCGGAGATAGTAGATAGCTTATTAAGATGAAGAAGATACCATCAATCTGGACAAAGACCTCACCAATTCTGAGAAATTGTTAAATCCCAGAAGGCGCGACGCAAAACATGTCAGTAAATACTGTTACAGTGTTTTATGTTGGCTGGCAGAGGAACAATGGGCATCCTACACCTCAAACTTGGGGCATTAGTAAACCTACTTAGTCAAACTCACCCAACCCTTTTAAGTCAAGTTTTCAGGCTTTAAGATGTTTGCCTCTAATTTGATGATTCACTTAAATGTGAGGTTAGTCATTATTATTTTGAAGTATTTTGGGGTATGTCTACGATGCTGTTGGCGAAATAATTGGAGAATGTCACAGCTTTAACGTGAACCAAGGAGTGGCAGTTGAGAGCTCAAGAAAGTTGATAAGATAGAACTAACCACCTCAGCCAATGAAGAATGTTAACTAACAAACACTCAGTTAAAAAGTAAAGAAAACTACATCATTTAAGACCATGTTGCTCATATGTGAATGCTTTTAATTTCTAATTTCTGGCATGTACTTCTCTTTTAGATGTTCAATACAAAGATTTTTCTCTGTGTTAAAACTTTAATAGAACTTCTATGAGTTGTTTGCTTCTTACAAGAGCTACAACTGTTCCTATATTGTTAAGTGTTCAATTTTGGTCAAAATACCCCTAATTTAACATTCAATTAGGGCATCTAACCAATCAAAATTGCAAATTTTAGCTTGATTTTGAATATCTAACTGACCATCTAATCATTAATTTGTCAAAATTAACAGTCAAATGATCATCAGAACTTATCAAACCCGATCTCTCCATCTTTCTCACAGCTCCCTGCTCACCTCCATCTCCCTCTACTCCTTCCACCTCTGATCCCAGGCTCTCCCTTCACTCAATCTCCCTATCTTCTTATTATCAAGTTCCCCTCTCTTCTCCCCAATCATACTGTATGCTTTATGTCGCACTGGCCAGACTGCTCTCCTCTATTCCTTCTCTATTTGACTGGAATACTCCAGTCCAAGTAAAACCGAATTAAGCCCCCATCACAGCTTGCACTGGCGTCATCTCTCTCTCTCTCTCTCTCTCTCTCTCTCTCTCTCTCTCTCTCTCTCTCTCTCTCTCTCTCTCTCTCTCTCTCTCTCTCTCTCTCTCTCTCTCTCTGCTTCACCGGCAACGTCGGTGAACTCCAGTCACCGGCGTCGTCATTATTCTCTGTTTGTCACTCACCGATTTCCTTGCCTCTATCCTCACAACCAGACAAACGATCCCCTCTCTCTCCATCAATGGTGTCCTCTGTTCAGAACCAATGGTGTCGTCAACCTCAGCTCTTCTCCCTCCCCTCACTCCTCTTCTTCCCTTCTCCTCCTCCGGCTTCTTCCTCTTCCATTGGGTTTCCCTGTTTGTTTTTCATTTTTAATTAGTTTTTTGTTAATTCAAATTTTTTCCTCTGATTATTAATTAAAATTCCATCTCAGTCGCCTTTTTAATTCCCTCTATATCCCTACTTTTGTTCCAATTTTAATTTATCTTCATTTTGCTTATCCAAGAACTACACAATCCGAGCCACATCAATTAAAGCTTAACCTAATCAATGGGTTAGCCTTAGTCATCAAGATTTGTCAATTAACTTTTATATTTCATTCTTAAGACATTCCTAAACTTAATTAATGCCTCTGATATTTAATCTAAAATCCATAAAGTGATTTAGACTATCCAAATTCCAAAATCGCCATTTACTCCAGATCTTTACAATTTTGAGGAATCTGACAAATCCAACCGACATGCTGAAAACTTTGATGAACGCTGATCAACTCTAAGAAGACCAGATTTGAAGAAATTGACAGTGATTAAGACAAGGAAGTAGCTTTTTCTTATTATTTAGTTTAATTTTCTTTATTCTAGAATTGGAAATTTTGTAATGTTTAGCAGTTGATTAGATCTTAACTTTGATTCCAATTCCAGTAATTATTTTTTTTTTTTTAATTTTAGCAATTAAATTTTATTTAAACGCCCACTTTTTAAGTCAAGTCCTCATAGGAATCGACCGTACTTGCATAAGCTACACTACAACAGCCTGTGCAGTTGCAGTAAAACACATTAACAAGTTCTTGGTGACGTTACCGAAGAGCAAACACGATTCACCTGCGTGACAGGCAGAAATACTCACCACTATACTATTGTTGATGTGTTTTACCGCAAGTGTACAGGCTGTTGTAGTGTAGCTTATGTAAGTACGGGTCGATCCCACGGGGACTCGACTTAAAAAGTAGAAGTTTAAATAAAATTTAATTGCTAAAATTAAAAAAAAAAAAAAACAAAACAAAAATTACTGGAATTGGAATGAGAGTTAAGATCTAATCAACTGCTAAAAATTACTTCCAATTCCAAAATAAAGAAAATTAAACTAAATAATAAGAAAAAGCTACTTCCCTAGCTTAATCACTGTCAATTTCTTTAAATTTGGTCTTTTTGGAGTTGATCAGCCTTTATCAAATTCTTCAGCATGTTCTTGATTAAAGATCTGCCAGTCAGATTTGTCAGATTCCTCAAAATTATAAAGATCTGGAGTAAATGGTGATTTTGGATGATTTAGATCACTTAATGGATTTCAAATTAAAGATCAGAGACATTAATTAAGTTTAAGGATGTCTTAAGAATGAAATATAAAAGTTAATTGGCAAATCTTGATGATTAAGGCTAACCCATTGATGAGGTTAAGCTTTAATTGATCTAGCTCGAATTGTTAGTTCCTGGATAATCAGAATGAAGATAAATTAAAATTGGAACAGAAGTAAAGATATAGAGGGAATTAAAAAGGGGACTAAGATGGAATTTTATGATCAAAGGGCAAAATTGGAATTAACAGAAAAACTGATTTAAAACAAAAAAACAAACAGGAAAACTTGGCGAAAGAGGAGGAAGCCAGAGGAGGAGAAAGAAAGAAGAGGAGGAAAAGAGGAAACCCCTCCTCTAAGCCAGCGGGAGACTCAGAAGGCGCCGGTGGGGTTGGGGAGATGGACTGACAGAGGAGAAGAGCTGAGGTCGATGACACCGTTGGTTATGAACAGAGGATGCCAGTGATGGAGAGAGAGAGAGAGAGACAGAGGGCAAGAGAAGGGGATCATCTGTGTCGGGTGGTGAGTGACAAACAAAGAATAACGACAATATCGATGACTGGAGTTCGCCGATGTCACTAGTGAAGCAGAGATGGCCAATGCGGCAAGAGAGAGAGAGAGAGAGAGAGCCTGGGTAGAGAAAGTGAGCGGAAAAGAGGGGAGATTGAGATGACGCCGGTACGAGCGGTGATGGGGCCTTCATCGAGTTTTATTTGGACTAGAGTATTCCAGTCAGATAGAGAAGGAACAGAGGAGGGTAGTCCAGCCAGTGCGACAAAGAGCATATGGTTTGATTGCAGAGAACAGAGGGGAACTTGAGAATAAGGAGACAGGGAGATTGAGTGAAGGGAGAGCCTGGGATCAAAGGTGGAAGGAGCAGGGGGAGACAGAGGTGAGCAGGGAGTTGTGAGAAAGATGGAGAGATCGGGTTTGAGCGTGGAGGAGAAAGAAGGAGAAGGCTAGAGGAACGAGAGAGAGATCCAAAAGACAGGGGGCAGTGCGGTGCAGTTCAAGTGAGAAGAGAGAAGAGAGAATCCAAGAGGAGTAAACGAAGGGGTGAAGGAGATGAGAGGGAAGAAGAGGGAGAACGAGAGAAGAAGGGGATAGTGGTCTTCCCCCTCCTACGGTTCAGCCAAGGGGGGTAGTTTGAAGAGAGATAGAGAGAAGAGGAAAGAGATGGGAGGAGAGGAGAGGAGAGGAGAGGAGAGAAAAGAGAAGAAGAGAGAGGGTTGGGGGGTTGACGGGTCTCCTCCTTAGTGTCTTGCCAAAACAGGAGTGGAGAGAGAGAGAGAATCTGGTGGCTGGCTTCCTCTTTTTTTTAAACTTTTCCACCTCCTAAATTCTGCTTATCTCCTTCTCTTATTGATTTCCTTTTTGAATTGTTTCCTTTTCTCTTTGGATTTCCTTCTCTAATTAGAATTCCTTTTCTTTTAGGAAATCATTCCATCTTGCATGTTAATCCACAACTAGCAATTTGTCAGAAAAACTATTGATCTATTATTTTATGTGTCAGATAAACATAAGAAGTAATCCTTTTAATGGAAACCCAGTTACGTAGTAGAATTTAGATCTTAAATTTGGATCCTATACTGAGTATCTATGATCTGTGGCATGGACATCGATGTTTGAACACAGTACAGATACAGGCATCTGACACTACAACTCCTCAAAGACCATATGCAGGAACACGACAAATAAATTAATAGCTATTGCAAAACAGCTAAATAAGTAAGTAGTTGCAGAAAACTAAATAGAATAAGAAGAAAGAAGAAAAAATGTTTTCAGCAGAACTGATTAGTTGCATAAAATTCTGCCCAAGACATGCATTACATATCCTGGCTGTGACCTGTGAGGAGGAAGAATAGGATACATGTGAGATAGATTCCCACATGAAAGGCATTTTTTATTTGGATGCCTGCTAGGGAAGTGTCAATACGGGTCGACATGTCTATAAATGTCTGACAGGGATCCAAAGGAGAAATAGAAGTGTCCAACAAATCACAGCTGAGTATGAAAATTGATCAATGTTAAAGTGATCCAAGCTCATAACATAGTCTGCAGTTATCTAATAATTATTTGTCTGCAGCTATCTAATAATTATTTGTAAGGTGACTTTGCAGTTCTAGAAAGAGATTGGAAGATGATAACCATATGTGCAGTAAAATAGTAAAGGAGAACCTAGGAAAAGATAATGTACAACCAAAACGTTAACAAAGAAGTTATGAAATCCCTTCAACAAACTTAAGTACAGGAGTTACTTGTTGAATGGCTTCCTCAGTAAAAGGATGCCAATATCGCATTCCGATATACACATTTACAGGCATTTGCTTTGCTTCTAGGGCCATTTTGAGTGCATGTGCCTGAAAATAGAAGAACCAAAATCTGTTGGTATAGAGAAACAAAAATTCTAAAACTCATTGAGGGGTTATCCCTAATGCTCACCTGCTCATCCGTTATCTTCCACAAGGGTGAGCCACCACGAATTGAAGCATAACCCTCTTTACTTTTTGGAGCTCTGAGAGTTGAAATTAGTTGAGCCAATGGTCTTTGAAGAAACCAGAAAAGCTGAGGAAGACGTAATATATCCTATTGCAAAATGTCATAACCATCAGCCTAGGCAATTAGCTTGAACTTAACAAATAAAAGGAACCTTGTATTACAATCAATATAAATCAGAAGAGAAGTGTGAAAACTTGCCACAAAAGTGTAATATAGCAGGGGCATGGACAATGAATGAAAATCACAAACATAAAACTGAAGGCATGGACAATATAGGAGGGACAAATTATGACCAGTGCCCAGAATCACAACTCAGAGTTCACTAAGCAAATAAGATTATGCAAATCTAAGAAAGAACTTTTTCTTTGCCTTTTTGTTTGAAGAAAAATCTTGATATTTCCTCCTAACATTTTCACTTGACCATTTGATAGCAGCAAAAAGAAACAACGGTAATGTTCCAGATTTGGGGGTGATGCAGTTTGTAATGAGTCCTTTTTCCATTATTATTAATCATAGCTGACAGTTTGAATTCTGAAATCAAAGAACTAAATAAAATGAAACTTTTGAAAATCGAGGGAATGGATAACGTACTGGATCAGCAAATAAATTAAATAAGAATGGTTGGACATCATTAAGTGTCTCTGGTCCTCCAAGGTTCAGTAGCAGCACCCCCACTTTCTCATGTGCAGCAACTGAGGGGACACCAAAAGCATTCTGAGTGTACGTGCATACTCCAGCAGAGCAAAATGTTTGCCCAACAAGCTTTCTCTTTTGAACAGGCTTGGAAACATATGTTCTTCTTCCCAAAGTTCCATTTCTGTCAGTTTGGTTGTGTAATGAAACACTAAATGGTTCCCATGATAATCTGCATTTTGTGATTCTTTACGAGAAGATCAGCTGATTGATGAACTGTGGCCACTGAAAGCCTTGGATTGAAGGCATGACCTACAAAAGAATTTGAATGGAAAATCTTTAATCATCAAACTGATAAAGTGCAGCAGGTAGGATTCTTGGTAACAGCTAATGAAAATATCTAATAAACGAAACTGAGAACAGAAAATTATAACTCTTAATGTGACAAGGGCAAAGGGAGCATAACAGAAAAGGACTCTGTTCCTAAAGCCAATCTATATCTATAGCTTTGTAGCCAATCTCAATCTTGGTGCATAAAGGAGCCAAAGTTATATCTTATCAACCTACTACCATCAACATACTAATCTAGTTCAGCAATCATCCAGGATAACCATAACCACAACCAGGAGCATACACTAATTGCGTGAATAGAATCAGGACAAAAAGACAAGTGATCTGGGAGCCCAACCATCTAAGGGAACTACGTGGTTGGTTTCATGGTTTCTTTCTTGGTGAAGAACTCACTTGGCTAAATTTTGATTAGCATCTGAAATATGAAAACCAGAGAGCTTTAGACTCGGCAATCTTGTAGCAGCTCCAACCATGGTGTTGTGTCAACTACCAAAAAATTCAGCTGCAGCAAGAGAAGCATTGTAGAAATCAAAACAGCAGCATTTAGGTTTGCTTGACCTGACCAAAGGAAACGCAAATGCAGAGGCGCAATAATAATGATCTATTTTAGCAGGAATGGCACAGGAATAGGTACAGCTAGTACAATATACTATCCAGTGACATTTCACCTGCAGCCAAGTTAAGCTACCTATCTTACAATACAATTGAAGCGAACCTTAAAGAACAAAACAAAGTAGCAGAATGGTGAATTATTTATAGTAGCAAACAAGACTTTGAAACCAATCTTTAAAGTGATCATCCTATTTGCTCTTAAATAAATAAATCGTCAGAAATTTCCAGATACATATGCATTCTAATGTAAGCTTTGATCCTGATATCCGCTGAGACCAATTGGTTGATATCTAAGCCAGTAAGTTACCAAAATAAGAATAAACCAAGAAAGACGATTCTGTAAAAGTGGAAATCTAAATCCTAAAGAAATATCAAAAAAGAGTTCCAAGAAACGGAAGATTGATCAAATTTGCAACCTCAATGCGTTCATTTATTCCCTTCATACACATGCATTGCCGAAAAATCAATCAAAATCCAAAGACAAAACTAGCAAATAGTGGAAAGGAGCAAATAAGTACATCCATCCCAAAGTAAAACGATCAGAGGCAAACAGACGAGATGGTGCAGCAAGTATCGCTCAACAACATCTTCATCGAGAAATAACCCATTCGAAACATAAGAAGAAGGCAGAAAACAAAGATCGCAACACCCTAATAACGATCACATTCCAAATGAAAGGAAATCGAAGATAATGAAAGAAGATCAAATTTGCAAGTCCGTACCTGAATTGGGAGGATAGCGGGCAAGGAGTTGCAGAGATTGCGAGCGAAAATCCTTTATAGGGTTTGAAAGACGAGAAGTCGTCGAAGAAATGAAGAAGGAAATGGGCAGGCAGTTGGAGCATGTTTCTCCAGAAAAAGGAAGTCGCTTCTTCAACGAGGCGGCGCATGTCGACGTGTTGGAAGAGCAGAGTCTAAAGGGGGTTATTTAACAGCGTGTATTTGGCGTTTTGTTCGCACATCTCCAGGATACGTGTGATGTCTCTGGTATATTTGTGATAATATATGATTATGTCATAAGAAACATAAGTTTAAAATATTGCAGTTAAATAAATTGTATTTCTAAGATATGCCATAATATCAAGCAGTACCGTGCTATTCATCAATGAGCTAGGCCATTTATCTATGCCATGATATTCCCATGCCCGAGGAGTTTTATGCTAAGACTCCACGCTCGATTTCACCTCCCAATTTTCTTGCATTTGGAACAATTTTTTCATATTCAAGCTGTTTATGAAGGCGTTAGATAGGTTAGATATCAAATTTTCATGCTTAGCCTGTGATGCTCAGTAATAAATTGAGACCCATCCATTTATTAAAAAAAATTTCAAAGACCAAAATTAAAAGGGGTTGAGAACAACCAAATGCATTGATATTTTGTGGGTTATGGATTATGGTAAACATGATTAATGGTTTTGATATAAAAGGGTAGCCCCGTGCACAAAGCTATTGCATATGCAGAGTATAAGAAGAGAAACTATAAAGGCTTATAGCAAGCAAGCTCCACAAACTTGTGACCTCCAAGTCATGCGGCAACAACTCAACCATTGTGGCAAGGTTCCCCTTGTTGATGAAAGGCTTATATCAATATGAAAATTTTCAGATGCCTCATCCACTAACCTACAAAGGCAAGTCTCAAACAGGCTGACATTCTTTCTGTTTTCCATCTTCCTTGCATGTTAATTTTGTAAAAATTTAAAATAAATCACCCTTTTGAAGGAAAAGTAGTAAGAAAGTACAAGCAGACTACGCTAAAATTTTCTCTACAATGAGAATGATGAAACTGGATATATTGCAGTAATGGCCATACTCTTAGTTTCTTGG
The DNA here is from genome assembly GCA_035236585.1 of Warburgia ugandensis. NCBI lineage: Eukaryota > Viridiplantae > Streptophyta > Magnoliopsida > Canellales > Canellaceae > Warburgia > Warburgia ugandensis. Next base: position 14,710,101 of record CP141133.1, read on the forward strand.
CTTGCTTTCTAACCTGAACGAGTTATAAATGTCTCTACAAAGATTCCTTAAATTAGAAAGTAGTAAAACTCATATTGACACACCCCACCCACCGTGGGGTCCACAGTAACAATATTGTCCGCTTTGGGCCGGGGCCCGCACGGCTTTGTTCTCACCCTGGCTTCCCAGGATAAAACGCATTGTTTCCAGGGACGAAGTCCCAACGGATCCAATATTGTCCGCTCTGGGGCTCCCCTCAGAGTATCTTGGGCTATTGCTCAGAGTATCTTGGCCCGAAGCCTCAACCCATCTTGCGCACCCTCAACCCATCTTGGTTCCACCCTCACGGGTTTGTTCCCTACGAAGCGAGGCCTCTCAGGACGTGTTGTTACTGTGAGGAGTGTTCCCACTCCTTATCAACCAGCTCAGCTCCCCTCTCCAAGCGGTATGGGACTAACTCTCAACCGTCACCCCCTCGGCCTTCTCCGCTTCGCCACCCCTCACAAGGCCATGGTACCTCACGGTGCCTGAGCCGGCAAGGCTAGATCTCTCCCCCTTAGGAGACACACGCCCTCGTGCGACCGAGGCACGCATGCGGTTAGCCACCCATCACCACGAGGAGACTGGCTCTGATACCATTTTTGGCTACCGTGCCAAGATGGCCTGAGGGTTGGCCTTGTGAGGGGACCCAAGATGGTCTGAGGGCGGGACGCAGGAGAGTTAGTCCCACATCGGCTAGGGGGGTGATGGTCTGTGAGTTATAAGGGGGGTTCTCTCCCTTCACAACAAGAAGGCCTTTTCCCCTGGACGCGGGGGAGAACCAAAACCCGTGCGCGTGCGCACGGGACAATATTCTTGTTGTGGGCCCGACGGGGTGTGACGTGTTTTGGCAAACGCGGGAAGTTATCTCCTCGATTCATTGGGCCGTTCGAGATTCTAGAGCGTGTTGGCGAAGTTGCTTATCGGCTGGCTTTGCCTCCACAGTTATCATTGATTCATAATGTGTTTCATGTGTCGATGTTGAGGAAATATGAGCGGGAGATGGCTACCGTGCCAAGATGGCCTGAGGGTTGGCCTTGTGAGGGGACCCAAGATGGTCTGAGGGCGGGACGCAGGAGAGTTAGTCCCACATCGGCTAGGGGGGGTGATGGGCCTGAGTTATAAGGGGGACTGCCTCCCTTAACAGTAACGACCGGTTTTCCCCTGGACGCGGGGGAAGAGCAAAACCCATGGCACGTGAGTGCGCACGGGACAATATCGTTACTGTGGGCCCGACAGGGTTGTGACAAATGGTATCAGAGCCAGTCTCCTCGTGGTGATGGGTGGCTAACCGCATGCGTGCCTCGGTCACACGAGGGCGTGTGTCTCCTAAGGGGGAGAGATCTAGCCTTGCCGGCTCAGGCACCGTGAGGTACCATGGCCTTGTGAGGGGTGGCGAAGCGGAGAAGGCCGAGGGGGTGACGGTTGAGAGTTAGTCCCATACCGCTTGGAGAGGGGAGCTGAGCTGGTTGATAAGGAGTGGGAACACTCCTCACAGTAACAACGCGTCCTGAGAGGCCTCGCTTCGTAGGGAACAAACCCGTGAGGGTGGAACCAAGATGGGTTGAGGGTGCGCAAGATGGGTTGAGGCTTCGGGCCAAGATACTCTGAGCAATAGCCCAAGATACTCTGAGGGGAGCCCCAGAGCGGACAATATTGGATCCGTTGGGACTTCGTCCCTGGAAACAATGCGTTTTATCCTGGGAAGCCAGGGTGAGAACAAAGCCGTGCGGGCCCCGGCCCAAAGCGGACAATATTGTTACTGTGGACCCCACGGTGGGTGGGGTGTGTCAAAATGGTATCAGAGCCAAACCCCGACCCCGAGGGTGGATGGCTAGCCGCACCGTCGCTCGTGTGGTGACACACGGGGGCGTGTGTCCCGTAGGCGGGAGATGGCTACCGTGCCAAGATGGCCTGAGGGTTGGCCTTGTGAGGGGACCCAAGATGGTCTGAGGGCGGGACGCAGGAGAGTTAGTCCCATACCGCTTGGAGAGGGGAGCTAAGCTGGTTGATAAGGAGTGGGAACACTCCTCACAGTAACAACGCGTCCTGAGAGGCCTCGCTTCGTAGGGAACAAACTCGTGAGGGTGGAACCAAGATGGGTTGAGGGTGCGCAAGATGGGTTGAGGCTTCGGGCCAAGATACTCTGAGCAATAGCCCAAGATACTCTGAGGGGAGCCCCAGAGCGGACAATATTGGATCCGTTGGGACTTCGTCCCTGGAAACAACGCGTTTTATCCTGGGAAGCCAGGGTGAGAACAAAGCCGTGCGGGCCCCGGCCCAAAGCGGACAATATTGTTACTGTGGACCCCACGGTGGGTGGGGTGTGTCAAAATGGTATCAGCGCCAAACCCCGACCCCGAGGGTGGATGGCTAGCCGCACCGTCGCTCGTGTGGTGACACACGGGGGCGTGTGTCCCGTAGGCGGGAGATGGCTACCGTGCCAAGATGGCCTGAGGGTTGGCCTTGTGAGGGGACCCAAGATGGTCTGAGGGCGGGACGCAGGAGAGTTAGTCCCACATCGGCTAGGGGGGGTGATGGGCCTGAGTTATAAGGGGGACTGCCTCCCTTAACAGTAACGACCGGTTTTCCCCTGGATGCGGGGGAAGAGCAAAACCCATGGCACGTGAGTGCGCACGGGACAATATCGTTACTGTGGGCCCGACAGGGTTGTGACACACACACACACATATATATATATATAGAGAGAGAGAGAGAGAGAGAGAGAGAGAGAATAAAATATTATCCTAAGAATAACGACAAACAACACAGTCAAAAGACACTTAGCAGAAACTGTATCTCATATTTTGTTGCAATGCAATTGAAGGCAACAAACTTAATTGAAAATAACCTCAGTTTTTCCTACAAAAGGGGGAAACAAAATAATCAAAGGGATGCTACAATCACTAACTGAAGCAACAACTACAAAATTCTGTAATGACCTGTCAATATAATTGCATTGCTTGAACCACCCAACATGAAACTTTGCAAAACATAAGTAAGAACCTGTAAGCACACAAATTTAACCAACCTAGCCCCTTATCGTAACCTTGTTTTATGTTTTGGAAACTCAACAACAACAGCCTCAATTGTAATCATCAATTAGGAAACACTACAAGAAAATGAAATGGTAGATGTTAGAATAAGGTATACTGCTACTTCCCAAGATTAGATATTTTAGAATTCTAGGTGTTTGCATGAGTGCTTAATCACCTTTTTTAGTGTTTATGTACATGTATTACATGCTTTATCTAATATTCAAGCGGAGAACAATATGACATCTTTAGTTTCAACTCATAGGAGGTGTTTTAGCATAGATACAAGAACACATGAACTGAGACATCATCAAAGGACAGTGATGCTCTCCTGCTATTTGCTACATCCACTTATTGCCTTCAATGGGTCAATGATCCCTGACTTAACCATGTCAACATATTCGCCTAGTTATAACAATAGGAGGAAATAGATTAGCACCCATCCTCCAAAAAAATCATGAAACAAGAAAAAATTGCAAGCATTATGGATAAGGAAATCTACCTTTAGCTACATCATATTCGAGATTCGGGTTGTCCTATTCCAAGAGCTTGCCAACAACCACAAGCCCTTCAACTCCAGCATTGGACGCAATCGTGTGCACCGGTGTCTATAGTTAAATAGACATAATCTTTATTAAGTTAAAATAAAAGTAGGACTAGTAGGGAAGTCCCAAGACCTAAATGAGCAAGTAATGGCCTTCTTATACCAAGCTGTAGGGAAGTCCCAAGACCTATATGAGCAAATATAGAGGAACAATACCAATCTATTCACACCTTTCTTCAATGGCCTTCTTATCACCAACTCCATCAAGAACAACAATGTGATCTTTAGAAATTGTTACCTAAATTATCATTAGGTTATGAGGTGAGCGACATCACAAAACTAGTAATGATCCCAATTAGCCAACTAGAAAACTCAATGTGGATCGTTGTCAACAACTTCCATCAAAGGCCCAGCCTTGTGGATAAAACTAGACATGTTATTAATAGCAACATTCCGTATACTTCCTCAGGCTTTGTAAATAGAACTTAAGCAACCAACTGCAACAGAGTAAGTAAACATGGAAACAAAAAAAGGCTCAAGCACTTAACATGGGAACTAAAAATTGAGTTTGAACATCAAAAACTTGAAGAAACTGAACAAGTTAATAAGCACTCAACAGATTCATATTTAGATCCAGAAATCTGATATTTTAAATTTTGAAATGCGCTATAGGAGGCAAGCTCACCTTTTTACAAGAGGCTAGCACATCCAGTTCCACCTTTTCGAGGTTCATACCAAGTTCTTCAGTTATGACTTTAAAAAAAAATACGAATAATGATATACTAGATAAACACAACAAGTTTCACGTGTTTAGAAGATGAATAACTAGAAATATTGACCCACGTCTCCTCTAGTGAGCGTAGCTAGATCATGCAAAGTGGCTTTTATATTTTCTTCTAAGCCAATGCATCAGTTTCTATATCTTTAGCAATAATCAATAAAGGCCCTTGCCTTTGCACATGTACAAAAGACAGATATGTTAGTGCAAATGATTCTCCCATGTTGTGAACACAAAGACAGATATGTTAGTGCAATGATTCTCCCATGTTGTGAACACAAAGTCAGAGATGTTACTGCAAATGATTCTCCCATGTTTTAAGTGACACATATCTGTGTACCAAGAAACAACCATCTAATTTTGCAACAACAAAACAAGAGGGCCTTCAAATCCATAACAAATACTAAGAGAAGAAGGCACAATCCAGTTCAAAATAGGGTAGCCAGCTCATGCAAATTAGCTTTTATATTTTCTACGAAACCAATGCATCACTTTATATATCTTCAGCAATAATCAATAAAGGCTTCTACATCTGCATGCGTACATAAGACAGATATGTTAGTGCATAGAGAACTCATAAAAAATGAATAAAGATAATAAGCATCCATTAATCACGGAAAACTCACCCTTGTCAAAGTCTCTCTCTATTACATACCACGATTCTCTCCAAAGATTACAGCAAACCATAAAATATCACAAATACACCATTAATATCCATATACATTGTTAGAAATCAAATCCATCATGAGGTGGTGAGCAAAAGAAATCATAGTTTTACATAAACAGTGACACAACCATTAAAATGATAATTACATGTAGCAGTCCACAAAGGACATATGTTATTGCATTGAATGATGAGGAGGGGGCATTAAATACGAGGGAGACACGATTGCTCCCTCCATCTTGTAATGTGTTAGCGGACTTGGACACCACATTTTGATCAAATCTCCCATCAAACTACTCCCTCTGAAGCATTGTCATCCCAACTGGTAGTAAGGGTGGTAGCTCAACCGGCATGTACTCATTAAGCCAGATAAACTATCCCGTATGTTGTTCGTTGACAAGACAATGAAAGTACCACTTGCCATGATTGGGCATCGAATGCTCCTGGAGTAGCAGAATATGCCCTCTACCGCATGCACATAAGGGGTGGGGGTTTTGCTCCATTCCTGTAAGAAGATATTATGTGCATATTTTTTGCACTATAAGAAGTATATACAATTAATATAAACATTCAAGCAGCAATAATCAACCAGTCAAGTAATACATCTTAAAACAAGAGTTTCAATACAACATTTTATGTGTCATGAAAGCACATCTATTGGCTATATCTATGAACATAATCAAACCACAGTTTGTGTGCTATGGAAGCATGCCAAGCACCAGCATCTTGATGAGCGGACTCCTGGCGCAGGGCGTAACTACATGCTCTGTGAAATGTCTGTGCTCATCAAGACTGTTTGTAAACCCCGCATCTCCATCTCATCCTGATGCAACACTTGCATATCGGCATTCACCCTCTCCAAGTTTACATCAGTGACAATTTCATCCTCTTAATCACTATTGAAGTTGCAGCTATCATTGTCATTATCGCTTTGAGACTCAGGATTGTCTCCCATCTCCTCTGCCAGCCACGTCTCGTCAACGCATTCTTGGGGCATAAAATTGGGCAGCGCACATAATGCTTTGACAAGATTAACCTATGTCTTAAGAGGAAAGGGAGGCACAGTCTTGAGAATGGGAAATCTAACCTTTAGAACACCAAATGGTCGCTCTATTACATTCCTTAACTATGCATGTTGAAGGTTGAATAACTCCCTAGCATTTTGTGGTTGTTGCATTCCCTGGGCAAACTCCTTTAGACGATACCTAGTCTTTTGATAAGGAGCAAGAAATTGTTGCCTATTTGCATAACCCCCGTCAACCAGGTAGTATTTCCATGTACCATAAATGCATCAACAATTAAGGAATAAGGCATCAAGCTAGAACCTACAAATGCAAACACATAATGGATTTATAGTCAAGAATTGTCAATCGTGCTCCTCCTCTTATGAGATCCTCTTTTAGCACAGTAGTGTCATGTGCAGACCCCTGAAAGCCAACAAGTACATATGTGAACTGCATGTCAAAACTGCAGCATGCAAGAATGTTTTGTGCAATGAAGCCTTTCCTAGTATGCCACTTTGACAAATCATGAGGAGCCTCACCAAAAACCCTAACAGGTATCAATGTCTCATATGAAGCTCCAATGCAACCCTATCAATAGTATGTGACATATTGAATGTTAAGTCTGCAATGTCCCAATCTATTGTATTGAAGATTACAAAAGACAAATATAGTTACCGTGAAATGATTGTCTCTCTAACAATTGTTTGAAATCTTTGAGTATCCTCCATTGCATGAGGGGCTATAAGGTGACAATACAACTCCAACATTGCACAAAGAACTTTGTGGAAGTTGGTACTAATGGTATAAGTGGACCTAAATAGATCCTTCATTGATGGTTCATACCTCAAGTCCTATTCGACAATCATTAAAAATGTTACCACCATCTCCTCCACTGACACCCAGTGGGTGCTCGATAAGAGGCTGGTGGTTTGAAAAATATTAACCAGCTTACTAAGTTAGAATTGATGCATTATATACAATTTTTTGAATCTCATCCTAGTTTCTTCATAAACTAACCAAAATTCCTTGTAACCTTGAGTACTTTTTTTTTGTGCGCATCGGACGTGGCCTTTGCACATGCAATGCATCATCCTCCTCAAGTTGCATAATATGTCTAAGTTTGTGTGATGCAGTTGTGCTTACCACATTATGCACTTCACAAAGCACTTTATCATTATGTGCAGTGCTGCACTATCCCTCTTCGCCCATTGCCCTATATTATCGCACATGAAACTTGTATTATTGCACATGAAATTAGTGATGGGTAAGTGCAACACTTTATTATACCAATATTTTGCTTATATTTTAGCAAAATTTTGGCAAAGTCTCCTTTGTTTGTTGGATAGTTATAGTTTACTCATGTGAGGCGTTACACCTGATAATCAACGTTTACAACCATGAAAATTATATATTGTAATATTTATATGAATGCATCACCCATTTATAATTAAATGTTGAAATCATATAATGACATCATAATAAATGTGTGATTAAATATCTATAGCCTCAATGTATAGAATAATATATGACCAATCAAAATAAATACGGCCTACAGAGGTCCAATATAATTACACACCAAAGAGTTTCAACCAACATAGTTTCTCTAGAAAGAACAAACACCTACAGGTGCATCCTTACATACAACAATTGTCTTTCCTATGACCAACGAGCAAAACCCTCCCTAAAGCCTATGTCCATTTTTTTGCAGAAAACTATACACCTTAAGCCTCTCTATCTCTATCAGACCCTTCAAAGAATCCAATGCAATCATCCACGAGGTGTTATCTATGCCTGCAAGTCTTTCTAACCTTGATATAATAAAAGGATCAATGAATGCAAGGGGATCACTACATGTTGAGAACGATGATTGACCAACTTGCTTCCCTTTTTTTCTCACCCGCCATGGGTTAACAATCCTAGAGGAGGGAATTGAGGATGATGTTGTGGAGGTAGCTTGGTGGATAGAGGTGTGGAAGGTGTTCAGACGGATCTTGTGGGTGCAATCCATCATTGTCCCCTTCAGCTTCCTCCCTATAATATGGGACTTGTGAGTCAAATGCATCAACATCCACATTTGACATATTTGGTCTATATACTTCCTCAAGTGGTTGTGTATATTGACTGTCGGTCATGCTCGATTCACGAAGTCCGTCATCTTCTACAGAATTATTAATCCCTGAGGAAAATTCTAGGCTAGCAATGTTCCCCCCAAACACCATCTTTAGGTGCTCATAATTCCATAAATTCCTCCCAAATAAGCAATGAGCCTCTGAATTCAAGTGTACATACATAAACATTTGTAAAGGCATTGTAAATGTGATGTATATTATTATAGAATTGGAGTGGTGCATTACCTAGAGGTGGGTATTCATGATCTTTGGAGTTGCAAGAAAGCAATTTCTCTCTACATCCTACCCTAATCCTGAGTCTCCATTCCTTAACTTTGCAAGTGTGATGTACTTGCTTTTGAAAAGTCTTATTTTGGTATTCAATTGCTGCATTGTCAAATCAACTCCAAACTGCTTTTTAAAGCGAAGCAGCAATGCCTTAATCATTACACCCTTTGGTATACTCCCAATTGCAATAATTCTACCCTCTATTATTTCATCATAAAGTGTTTCAAGGATAAAGTCCTCTTGTTCCTTAGTTCATTTATTGTACAGTCCCTTATCTTGATCAACTATGTCTTCAAACAAACTATCCAGATCTTTCCCACGAATAGGACTAGGTGTCACAGGGACTCTCTCCTTTCTTTTGCGTAGCATTTGAAAAATGTCTCCAATAGATCATACCAATAGGAGGATGAATCAAAATAATATATTTGAAAGAAAAATAGCTTACGATGATTGTACTTCTAGTAATTTTGTATAGTTGGTTGGTTTAGAAGTCTCAATGTATGGATGACAGCTACCTATACTTCTTTCCTATGGATGCTACAAAAAAAAGCCTCTGAAAATGTATATTTAAATTATTTTTGTTGCTATTTTTCTACACAATGCTTTGTAGTTGTGCTTTAAAGCAAGAAACATCTTTGACAACGTGTTTAGTTTCCTTTGAACTATGAAAAAGATTTGCACATACAGAAATTTAGATTACCATGTCCTAAAAGCAAATTCATGGATTATTAAAAAAAATTCTCAACTGCATACGAAGGGACAAATAAGACTCAGATGGCACAAGTGACCTTATTTGATCTACATTTTGATTACATAATTCACAATTAATAATTCATTCAATCAAAGTGGTCACTACTAGATGTAGGCACTTTGAGGGTGCAAAAAAGTAGAAGCAAGGGATGCACTGCATGAGTGGAGGAATCACTTTTATTCTCATACAAAGTAGAGATTTCATATTACATATCAAGATATATTTTGGAGTGCCAACAACAAATACAGCAAACACAAATAGCAAATAGATCACAAAGAGACAAACAAAAACCTTGTGAGGAAGAAGTAAAATAGAAACAAGTGGAAGAACAAAGCAAAAACAGTCACAACAAGACAAAGCAAGAGTGAATGAGTAAATAGGATTATTGAAAAAGATAAGAAAGTCATTATAGGCTTCTTAAATTGTTTAATGTGTGATGTTAATTACTCCCAGTTTCTCAACATTACACAATTTCAAGATTCATCAAATCTCAATATCAAGTTAGGAATAAAAACAATACTCCACCATCCACTAAGAGATAATGGGAACAAAAAGAAGATTAGCAGCTATTCCACTCGCCAACTAAAACGGTAATCCTACAGCAGGAAAATATGTACTTAAAGATAAAAGCAGAGTTTCCATAGTCCTAACTGAGTAATAAAACAAGAAATAAGAAATAACCTGATTTCATAAAAACACTAGGCTTTAGGCATAGTTTCGTTGTCATAAACTATAAACCATCATGAGGATAGACCAGCAAATCGTAGTTAGATAATGACACAAACATAATCAGCAATAAGAACCAAAACCCAACCACAAAAACCAGTAAATTAGGTCTCCAAAATCCAAATAACCCAACTACAAAAACCAATTCAATCAAAGAAGTTTCCATGTTAAACAATTTCACAGTAAACTAGTTACACCGACATACTCAGAGATCCTCAACACTAGAAACTTAGATGCTCCTACCTGCAAGAAAGCTGAAAAAACTAATTTGTCAATGAGATTAAGTAACAATTAAAGGCTTTATGTTCAAATGAGAAAAAAAAAAAACTTCAAATTTAACACAAAGCTGGTTCAAAAACATTGATTGAGAAGCTAAAACAATAAGACCATCATAACAAAGTCTAGAACAAAAGATCTACCGATTTCAAGTGAAACAAAAGCCCTCATGATTCCTGTAAACACAATAGTAAAGAAGAATGAAAAGAAAGTAGAGCAGACCAAATAGTTTATAACCCCAAAAAGCTGAAGGACAAATAGATTACCAGCACCACCAGATATTCGACTAAACAAACAAAGCCAATGAAGAGGGCTTGAAAATGACAATAAAGAGGGTATCATTAAATTTTTTCTAGAAAACTTCAGCTCAAAAACACATTTCTCTTTCAAAATGAAAGAATTCTAGCACCTAGAAATGTAAATGCCTTTACAAAAACCAGATAAAAGCAAAATAAAATACATCATTTGGGATGAACTTACCATTGAGAGGAGTAGCAAAAGCAGGTGTAAGCAACAATCAGAGGAAAAATGGAACCAATGACAATGTTGTTCATGGTAGAAAACAAAATCCCAAGGGGAAGAGGAGAGAAGAAAGGAATTTGTTGAAAGCATAGAATCGCGTCCCCGAAATCCTAATAACCCAACTACAAACACTAGTAAATCATTGAAAAAAGCCAAGGAGATAACAGCTTCACACCAATATGCCACAAAAATAGGTTATACTTGAAATCAAGAGAGAGAGAGAGAGAGAGAGAGAGAGAGAGAGAAGATTTGTTGGGGATGATTTGCTAGAGACGTCGAGAGGGGTGGGACATAGATGATCTGCCAGAGGACGATCTGCTAGAGATGTTGAGAGGTGTGGGACACAGATGATCTGCTAGGAGACGATCTGCCAGAGACGTTGAGAGGGGTGGGACACAGATGATTTTCCAGAGATGTTGAGAGGGATGGGACAAGGACGATATGCTAGAATAGATCTGCTGAAGGCATCGAGAGGGGTGGGACATAGATGATTTGCCAGAGAAGACGATCTACTGAAGATGCCGAGAGTGGGACAAAGACGATTTGCCGGAGATGTCGATAGCGGTGGGACAAAGACCATCTGCTAGAGATGTCAAGAGGTGGGATAAGGACAATCTATGGGCATAGATGTGCTGAAGATGTCAAGAGGGGTGAGACACAGTAGATCTACCAGAGATGTCGAGAGTGGGACAAATACGATCTACCGAACATGTCGAGAGGGGTGGGACAAAGACAATCTATATGAGAAGAGGATTTGCCGAAGTCGTCGAGAGGGGTGGGACAAAGATGACCTACCGGAGATGTTCAATGGTGAAGATAGGATCTATTGGAGATGAGGAAGGAGGGTGATGAATAGTGATGCTAAGGTTACATTTTTGGGTGAGGACAAGGGTGAAGATGCACTCTTCATCTCTCACTAGAAAACAACCATTTCAATTTGATTTTTCTCCCTCTAAAATGGATGAGATTTTACACTACAAAATGATTCGGCAAACATAACACCGTTAAATAAACCTGATATATTAGATATGTTTGAGATATCACCGTTAAATAAACCTGATATCTTACATATGCCAAAGATATCGTAGTTAAATAAACTTGATATCTCACATATGCAGAAGATATCATTGTTAAATAAGTTGCATTTCTAAGATATGCCATGATATCTCAGAAACGCCAAAAATATGCCATTAAATAAACCCCTTAAGTATTCACATAAAGCAGTGTATTTCCTGAAATGACAAGAAAACCCTTCACCTTGTTTCCTTTTTCTTTTGTTTTTGTTTTTCGCCTTGGTAACCACTTGTAAATTTTAGGAGAAAAGGCTGAAAAAACCTACACTTTGGATGCTTTTGAATTGCACCCCCAACTTTTAATTGTAGCAATTGCACTCCAATTTGATATTTGATTGCAATGGCACCATCATTAATGACGATCGTTGGTGCTGTTAAGATGGTGAGGGCGTAAAAAACCCAAGTGGCTGCTATTAGTGTTAAGCGTAAAATTAAGATTAAACAACTCAAGCACATACACAAAACATAAGAGATTTATGTCGTTTAGCCAAACTTGGTCTACATCCATGGGAAGAGGGGAGAATACAAATTTTTACTATAAGAAGGCAATTACATGGGTACATTCAAAATTGTTTTTTTTGCTCCTACTTATAAAAGTTTAGGGAAAGTCCTAATTTAACTCAAACTCTATCTAATAACCTTTATCAAGTAGATTTGATGACCATTATCTATTCGTCCTTGTCAGATAAGACTCCTTATCTGATTGTGCTTATTTGGTCATTCTTTTGTTGGTAGGTATCTTTAGGTGGTCTTTATCCGTATAGGGATGGACATTATCAATTCTCCCCCTCCATCCCCATACCATACTTCATTAGTCTGAGTTCATGCTAGCTATGTTTCTACATAACACCAAATTCTCATATGTCAACACCTTTGTTAACATGTCTGCAAGATTCTCATCAATGTGAATCTTTTCTAGTTTTAACATCTGCTCTTTTGTCACGTCCTGTATTTAGTGATATCGTAAGTTGAGTGCTTTGTGCGCGCATGATACATTGAGTTCTTGTTTAAGTCTAAAACACTCTGATTATCACAATGTATCTTATGTTCTTCTTGTATGATACCGAGTTCTTAGAGAAACATCTTTATCCACAACATTTCCTTACCTACTTCAGCTATAGCAATATATCAGCTTCTATTGTTGATAGAGCTACACACTTCTGCAACTTAGACTACCAAGATACAGCTCCCCCTACAAAAGGAAAAAGAAACCTTGACGTTGGCTTTCTCTTATCAAGATCTCCTGCAATATTAGCATCTATGTACCCTTTTAGAATTGTCTTTGTACTTCCAAAATATAAGCACAACTTAGATGTACCCTTCATGCACCATAGTATCCACTTCACAGCTTCCTAATGTTCCTTTTTTGGATTGGATAGAAACCTACTCATGACACCTATTGCATGAGCGATGTTCGACCTTGTGCACACCATTGCATACATTAAACTCTCAAGTGCTAATGAGTAAGGAATCATGGCCATTCTATCTATTTCTTGTGATGTTGAGGGACACATCCTTTTGCTCAATTTGAAATGATTGCTAAGCGGAGTGCTAACTAACTTAGTGCTTTCCATGTTAAACAGCTTAATTACTCGTTCAATGTACTTTTTGTGTGACAACCACAACTTTCTTGCTTTTCTATCGCATGTGATCTTTATCCCAAAGATCTACTGAGTTGCCCGAATTCCTTCATGTCAAAAGACTTAGATAACTCCCTCTTCAACCTATCAATCATAGTTGTATCCTATCCAAAAATCAGCATATCATCTATATAAAGTAAGAGAATGACAAATTTACCCTCAAGTAATCTCTGTACACACACACACACACACACACACACACACACACTAATTTGTAGTTGTTCTTTTAAATCTTTACTTATCATGAATGAGTCAAACTTCTTGTACCAATGCCTTGGCCCTTGCTTAAGCCCATAAAGACTTTTCTTCAACTTGCACACCAAATGTTTCTTTTCTTCAACTTCGAAGCCCTTTGGTTGTTCCATGTATATCTCTTTTTCTAAATCTCCATGTAGAAAAGCTGTCTTTACATCCATATGTTCAAGCTTTAAGTTTTGTCTCTCCACTAGTATGAGTATGATCCTAATTGATGTCATCTTCACTATTGGTGAGAAGAACTTATCAAAGTCAATTCCTTTTGTTTGCTCGAATCCTTTGATAACCAATTGCTTTGTACTTGACTGGTTCTCCATTGCTACCTCTTTTCAACTTAAAGACCCATTTATTCTTAGTGCTCTTTTCTTCTCGAGAAGTGTCACTAGGCCATGTCTAATTTTTCTTTAGTGAGATAATTTCCTCTTACATAGCTTGCACCCATTGCCCATTCTACATGCGTCAAGGCTTGCTGAAAACACTCTGGCTCCCCCTTGTTAGTGAGCATAATATATTCTGATTCTAGCTATTTTTGTGATGGAATCAGAATACATCCTCTCATTGACATCTTTGGTTGAAGTTCCATTTCTAAATGAAAAGTTGATCCAACATCTGATGTTCCTACATCTTCTGGTACAGAGGGCTAATGCTCCCCCTGCTACAATTCCTCTACCTCTTCTTCAACTTCTCTGACGCAGCTTCTAAGCCATAAATCTGGTACTAGACCTAGAGTACTAACATTTCTTTGTTATCCTTTCCTAATTCTTCGTAGAACTGATTCTCCTAAAATACTATATCTCTACTTTGGATGATCCTTCTCGATTTAAGGTCTCACAATCTGTATCTGAATTCTTCATCTCAGTATCCAATAAAGATACAAGGAGTAGACTTCAAGTCTAGTTTATGTCTCATCTCTCTAAATACATGTGCACAAGCTTTACATTGGAATACCCTTAGATGAGAATAGGTCACCTTTTTGCCAATCCACTTCTGTTTTGGGACTTTGAAGTCTAGTGGTGCTGACAGTAATATGTTGTTCAAGTAACAGGAGATCTTCACAGCTTCACCCTAGAATGGCTTAGGTAACTTAGCCATACTGAACATGCATCTTACTCTCTCCACAATGGTCCGGTTGATTCTTTCACTACTCCATTGCATTGTAGGGTACGTGGAGCTGTCTTTTATGAGTCAAATTGTGAAAAATGGAGTGTACGATTGAGTCCGGAACCATTTAAAAACCTTAGGAAGGATGTTTTTGACAAATTTGAGGGGTGCCCTTAAATTTTCTTGTACAAGGAATTCGTTTATCAAATTTTAGAGGTATTAATTTAACACATAAAGGGGTGCTATTATAAATTTTTCAACGCATTAATTTTGGCCACAGGGGATGTTGTTATCACACTGAATCTTATTTATTTTCTGCCTTGGGGGGTGCTCTTGTACAAAAGGAAGCCAGTTGGTTTTTAGCACAGTATAAAAGGGATAAGCTAGAAACCCTAGCCTGTTTCATTCTCCCTCCCCTCGGCTTGTGGCAACTATGGTGATCGTCCTTGGTGATTAGGAGTTGTAGATTCTGGTGGAAGTGATTATTGAAGTAAACAAGTTCCTCATTCCTCATTCGTTGCTCCTTTTTCTCTCTTTTTCTTCTTTGATGCCGGTGATGTCGGCTATAGTTTCAGAGGGGTCGTCGACTGTGGACCTGTTGTCGTTGCCAATTTTAGCCCCCTCTTTCTTCTCCTTTTTTTGTTCTGTGATTCAGATTTGCCGAAATAGGGGTTTTGATTAGTTTTTCACCAGCCGGTCAAAACCCTAACTTTCCCCTCACTGGATCTGCAAGACATAATGAAAAATAGGGGTTTCAGTTAATTTTCACCGGTCGGCCAAAACCTTAACTTCTTCTTCTTCCCAGGAAAGGGGGAGGGGGGGGGGCGCGGCTCAATGGCTTCACTGTTGCTAGTCCCACTTCCTTTTTTTTTTCATTTTACAGTGCCGACAGTCGTCACCAATTTTCTATGTCTGGTGAAGATTGCTGATTTTCCCTTTTCTTTGTTTAGTTTGTTTTTCAACGAGAAATCTTACAGAGAAAATGTTATTTGGCCTAAGCATTTTTCAATCTGGGCATTCTCCAATCGACCGATCTAAGACGTTCATTGATTGTACAATCTGGGGCGTTCTCTGATTGGTCGATCTCTAATCTAGATTGTCCCTCTAAGCTTGGGTCTGAGATGGATCTGGGTCGCTCTTGGCTCGGGTCTAGATTGGATCTTGGCTGAACCTAGCTGGAGTCTAGACTGGATCTAAGCCTACTTAGGCACTCCTTTGGTATTAACTTGCTCTAATACTACTTATTAAGCATAAAATTGAGATTAAACAACATGAACATACACACAGAACACAGTCAGCCAAACTTGCCCTATGTTTGCGGGAAGAGGGGAGAATATGAATTTTCACTATAAGGAGGCAATTACATGGATACATTCGACACTGGTTTTGCTTCCTATTTATAGAAGTTTAGGGGAAGTCCTAATTTAACTCGGGTAGATTTGACAACCATTATCTGTTCATCCTTATCAAATAAGACTCCTTATCTGATTGTGCTTATCTTGTCATCCTTTTGTTAGCAGGTATCTTCGGGTGGTCTTTATCTATATGGGGATGGGCATTATCAATTAGTCCTACTCGGTAGAAGACTAGTCTTGTGGTTTTACCTTTTTACTCAAAAACTAAAAATATAGAAGCAAAAGAACTTTACCTTTTCTTTTATAATGAAACAGTTGCAAACCCTACAAGCCCTAATCCTTAGAGATTGCAATGAAAAAAGATCCACCACATAGAAAATACACCTATATGTCTAGATTTTTGTAGGTAAATGCTGTTGATCAAGGGAAAGAGTAATCCATGAAGGCCCATATCAATTTTGGGTGAACCTAAGTGTAATCCTCTGAGAAAGAGAGGAACACTCATTTAAAATAAAAGAACAATACTTGATATAGAAAGCTATTAGAGAGTGTGGAACCTTGATCAAACGAAATATCCAAATCCTGGCAAACATGCAAACCATAGAACAAACATTTTGGAACATTGCTCCAACAAAATATCCAAATCCCTAGAAGCATGAAAACCATAGAATCCATGAGGTTATCAAATAACTAAGGTAGCCTACTTGAAACCAAAACTAAATGTCTCCTTCTTAATTGATAAATCTACAAGGAACTTTGAATTCCAATATTCCTATGAAATTTGCAAGAACAAAATTCAAACAAAATTGAAATTTGATTACTACATTGAATCTTAAGATATCTTCAATTATGACTACCTACAACTTTAGAAAAATCTTTTAACAGAGAGAAGAATTCTAGATGTAAATTACAAAAAACTAGATCTAGAGAAGAATTACTAAATCCTACCTTCAAATTTGAACTGTAAAAGAACTTTAAGATATTTAGTCAACATGCATTTAATAAATTCTACCAAAATCTACAATTCTTTGGTTCTCCTTTTTGAGTAAAGATAATCTGCAGTATAGAAAAAGAAAATTGGATCACACAAATGCTCAAAAAAAAAAAAACCTTCATCTATTATGGAGGAAGAATTACAAGGATAATTAGAAATAGATGGATCTCAACTAACAATATTTCTTAATCTGTTAATATTTGATTTCTAAGAAAAAGATATTTGAACAATTTTTTTATTAAGAATATAGTCAAATTTTGTTTGATTTTTTACAAAACTGGATAATTTTGAGAAATTCTTGGAAACTTTTGTGAAAGAGAAAAAATCCAAGATATGTAATGCTAAGGTTGATTGCCCATTATGACTTTGTTGACCAAGTTCTTGAGAGGTCAATAGTTGTTAACAAAATAAATAGTTTTAGTTCAGTAGGTACCTAGGATTGTGGTGATTGGACAAAGATATAGGTGATACAAAGATCATTAATGGACATTCAAGGCCATTTTGAAAGATCCTTAAGAGGGGGAAAGTATTTATGCAAAGAATACTCAACTCCATTATATAATTCAGGACAGAGTAAGAGAAAGTAGTTAGGCAAAGAATGTTTAGGTGCATCCCACAATTCAAGACAAAGATAGCAACAGTTAGTCTATCACTATGAATTCTCATTAAATATGGCTAGACTAAGCTATTTCTGTTGAAGTTCCAATCATAAGTTTAAGAAATGGGAAGAAGAAAGGTTAAAGCAGTATGGAAGGCTCATATCTCCTAATAACTAAAATAATCTCTTAGCTTCTCATTATTTCTCTTCTTTGGTAGCTAAGGAATATTTTGCTTTGATCTTTTCCAATTTAGTGATAGGCAAGTTTTTGTTCTCAGCCAAGTTTCAATCCGGTCAATCAATTTCCCTCAAAGGTCTTGTGACAATCCTAATTTTTTTGGCATTATTTGGAATTAATTGGAATTTTTATGAAAATGGAAGTGAAATATTATATTCAATATAATATTATTTAAAAAAAAAGAATCAGATCTTGAAACATAGATATTTGGAATCATTCAAGAGAAATAGGTTAGAATGACTGTAAGCGTGCTGAAATCTAAGCTCAGGTGAAAAATTCTCATTTTTTGTAATTTTTGTGAATTTACATTTACCTATGGGGTAAAATGGTCATTTTACTTTTGTGTAGGGTTCACAAAAGTTAGGTGAGCTGGTGGACAGCTAGCTCAGGGAATATCAATAATGAAGAATAAGAATGATGAGGAATCTCTTTTGAATGAAATAAGAAAAGTTGAACAACCATTTAAAATAAATAATAATAATAAATGTAATTAAAATAAATCATAAATAAACCTATAAATACCTCCTAGCATTTTCATGAAATTGCACAAAAATTCTCAAGCTTTCTCCCTCTCCCTCTCCCTTTCCCTTTCCCTCTCTTTTCTTCTCTTTCTCTCTCTCCTTCTTTCTTTTTCCTTTTCTTTTTCTCTCTCTTCCCTTTATAGCCATAGAGCGCGTTTGAGGACGCACCGGAGGGAATATTCCCTCATGGAGCGTCGGGTGCTTCTGCAAACTCGTCGTCCCCGACTGAATAGGGTCTTCGCCTGAAAACCCTAATTCAATTAGCCATCAAAATTTGGTTGTTAGAATTCAATCTCCACCATTGGATGGGTTTGGGCTGGACTGATCTATAAAAGCCCTAACTTTTCAGATTGATCGAAGGTGTATTCACCGGTGAAATCACTGGAAAATAGTAAGTTTGATGACCTTATATTTTCTGGTGCGGAATCTCTCTTTTCATGCTTTATTCTTCGATTTTGGATGCTACAGGTAGGTTCCTCATCTTCCACTCTATCTATTCTGGTAGTTTTTATGACAAGAAGATCACTAGACTAAATTTTCCAGTAAGATTTCTCTGATGGATCTAGTACTGGTGACCTATCTTGAAAACTCTTGTAAATCAACTTTATTTGGATATTTTGAGCTGTTGCATGGATTCTTGGGATCTAAAAACCTCAGGGGATGAAATATGAGATGATGGCTCATTTAGATCTGGGAGATCGAGGAAAAAAGGTGATTCGACGGTCTAAATAGAACCATCTCGCCTATCCCAAGTCACCCTCCCAGTACACTGGCAATCACCAATAAAGGGGGTGAGCTGCTGATTAACCCGTTGATTTGAATAACCAGATCGAATCTGGGCCCTTGCTTTGACTAAAAACCTAAAAATCTAATTCAGAGCTCATTTTAACTCCAAATCAAGATTGAAAAGAAGCTTTCAATTTTTGGTGAAGAGTAGAATTTAATGGAAACATAAAAGTTAAGTTTTATTCACTGTAAATTTCTGTAAATCACAAAAAGTGGTACTAATTTTCAAGATCAATCAAATCTGACATGATCAGACCTTAGAATTCTGATCCATTAGTGACTTAATAATGTGATAACTTAAAGAAATAGATTGGATGTAGCTGATTTGATGGATTTTAGATCTTGACCATTAAAAGTAACAAAATTCTTGAAAATACATAATAATCTCCTTGATCAAATTGATCAAGGATGATTAGAAACTTTGAATTAGTATGAATGATGATCTAATGATAAGATCATGAGAAATGAATAGCTTGATGTGGCTAATTTGGGATAGATTTAGATCTATGCCCTTAATTTTGATAAAATGGCTTAAGATCTTATTGATCGGTTGGGTCAAGAAAGATCAGACCATTTGATGAGATGAATCAATGATCTAGTGATGATATCACATTAAGATAATGTGATAGATCTGAATAAAGATTAAACATTAAGATCTAAACTAAATAGAAATCAAAATATGATCATTTGATTAAAATGAATGAATATGATGTCTTCAATTGAGCATGTGAATTATTATATTCTATTGTAAATGTTCTTTTATTTGCTTAGTAGATTTATTTATTTACGCTTTAATTGTTCATGTTATGTAAATTACATGAAAAGTATAATTAAATGAAAATAGATATTGATGAACATTTACAAAGAATATGGACATGGACTTAATGATAGTAAGGGCTACAGTTAGTAAGACAATATAAGGAATATCATTTCCTTGGCCTAAATTAGGAGAATAATAAACCCCATGAATAACATTTTAAATGTTCGTGAATTTAATTAAAATCAAATAGCAAGAGTACTTAGGGTTTAATGCTCATAGGAACCTTATGAAGGTCGAGATAAGGTTACCCCAATAAATGCTAAATATGATGGTTAAGGGGGTTCTCTAATAGAGCCTTGCTCTTCCCCCACCTTCTGGCGACGTTTGTGAGGTCTAAATGCCTCCTTAAATGAGGATTGAATTAACCACTCTGTGAACAGCTTTTATCATATAAACCTTAGTCAATTGAAAATAAGAGGAGCCGTTTAGAATTAAGAGTGCATAAATTATCTTCAATTAGTAAAACATTAACTGGTTGAATAATAATAAGATCATAAAAGGATAGTAAACTATCTAATCCTAATAAAATTGGTAATTAAGATAATCAAAGATCAAACAAGATCCATAAGGAGATCTTGAATGATCAAGAATAATAAGAATCAAAATATTGTATGTATGTTTTGAAGTAGTATAAATATTAGATTCAAATATAGATCAATAGATTAGACCTTACCCTTGATCAATATGATCCAAGGAAAAAGATACAAATAATCATATATAAGGATGATCAAAAGAACAACTAAGAAGTACAAATGAGTTGAGGAATGACTGTATATATATGATTTGACAGATACTTGGAGGATATGATGATCAAGATCAATGAGAAGATGGATTTTTTTAAAGAATATATATAATATAGAAGATGCATGTATTTTACATATGATTTTATCCTGATAACTAGAGATTGATTATAATTGTCTTATAATTGTTTATGAATTAACAAATGATGGTGAAATGAATACAAAGTGATTGATTAAGTAATTATTAAATTACTTAAGGCAACAAATGAAATTACTTAATGGGTAGAATGAGAAGAAATGAATTATATAAGTTGGACCCCCAAATCTTAAGGAAATAAGTTATAGGCATGTCCTATTATAACCAGATATACAGTCTGTAAGTATGAATTATTATTTTCCATACAAGCATGGAGGCTTGTGATTTTGTTTTATGACAGGCTTATGCCTGAGGATGCCAATGCTAGGAGAGTTATGAGGGTTTAGCCACCCACTCTCCTAAACTAATTATGATGATGATATCCTGCCCAAAGAGAAGCAAAATGTTGGGTGGGGTAATTATGAGAAGGCC
Source organism: Warburgia ugandensis (assembly GCA_035236585.1). Lineage (NCBI taxonomy): Eukaryota > Viridiplantae > Streptophyta > Magnoliopsida > Canellales > Canellaceae > Warburgia > Warburgia ugandensis. Next base: position 14,731,504 of record CP141133.1, read on the forward strand.
ACCACTATGGCAACCATGGTTCCTCCCATACGAACATGGATCTGTATTTTCAACCATGGTATCAGTGGAGTATTAACTAGTTATCCGGGCGCGCTATACAGATTGAGACTGCACGCATGGTAGTCCTTTGATTATATTTTGTATTATAATGCACTTGATTATTGTATAATGAGATGCCTGATGTCATGGCATGATGAGATGCCTTATATTATGACATGAGGAGATGCTCGATAAAAGTTATTACCGATGTTGTATTGGAGGATGATTCCCAATACGGTATGATTATATATTAACACCTAGTGTTAATATTGAAATCAGTTTGGAAATAAGATATTATTGATGATATTGCCTATATTCATGATTTTAAATGGTTTTATTTATATGTAATATATACATATAATTCATATGATGGATGAAGGATAAAATTGTTATCCACTATGTAAATTGATTTATATCATGGATATAAAGAATTTTTTATTTTGAGATATATTGATTATATTTCTTAAATCCCCTACCAAGCATAGCTTGATGAGATATTATAAATGTTTGAATGTTTATAATATCTTAGATACAGTTAAGGAAGATTGAAAGCTCAAGACTTGAAGATAATCATCACTGAATTACTACTCAAGGTATTTACTTTGAGGAAGATTGTATTGATTGTTTTGTAATTTGGATTGTAATATTTGGACAAGGTATGTAATGACTACCGGGGCTGTGTATGTGAACCACTGGATCGATCCTAATTTTAATAAAAGTATTTCTATTGTTATTCAATAGAAATTTTATTTTATATAAAAATCTATTTATGGTAAGTACTTTGAGGTGACACTAGGGTTTTTGACAAATCAATTTCACAGAAAATATATTTTCGCTATTTTGTATTTTAAAAATTTTCAAAATTAGGGCCTTACCTTTGCAAATATTTATGAAAATGTGTTTGAAAAACCCAGGTCATCACAGGTCTAGAGTTTCATATTGAATAGAGTAGAAGTTATGGTTAAGTTCTAGTTTACTATGATTTTTTTTTTCATTTTAAAGTCATTTTTCAAAGGTCGGGGTCACTAGGATGAAAATTTTCCTTTTTGAAAATCAAATATCAGAATATTTTCTTTAAGAAAACACTTTTCCAAAAACTCTATGTGTCAATTTTTTCACAAAAACTTGGATTTAATAGTGAAATAGACATCCCATTTATATATGAGAATTTATATAAAATGGAATAAATATATAAATTATAAATCTGGGTTATTACATTTACCTTCTTTAAAATGAACCAAAATTTCCCCAATTTTTGACTTTAGGAAAATGAAAAGTTAAAATTCCTATTTTAACCCTTGTATTGATTGTTATGGTGACATCTACAAGTGAAGTGGAACTACTTAAAGTCATTAGATGAAAGTTGGGGTCTAGTTAGGTACAATTTAAAAGATGCAGACTACTTAAAAATTCACCCCTTGAGTTGGGAACTCATCATTGATACATCCCTCTTTTCATAGCAGATGACATACATATGAAGATGAATAGGGATGTTAAATAGACACTCCATTTGAGAGCCCTTTTACCACTTTTTTAGTAGAGTAGGCTTTTGCATGATCTAACTCATTTATTTAATTGCACCAACCTTGGATGTCTAATAGATAAAAAAGTTTGTGGATTGATAATCCTAGCATTTTAAAAGTCACAATTGAAAATTGATAGGTTAGAAATTGTAACTACTTGCATTTTTATAATATAAATATTTAGTTTTGCAAAAGTTATCACTAGAAGCAAGCTCGCTCAACTAGTTGTGCAATGAGTGTTAATGACAGCCTAGAGTTTAAACCTTCAAAATGACATACTACCTTATTTTTTAGAGAAAAATCTATTTCCCAAAGCTAGGGGACATCCACATACAAAAAATTCACTTGGTATTGATGTCCACTACTGGTTAGGAAACTAAGATAAATTAATATAAAAAGAAAATTAAGTGAAATTTAAAATTTTCTAAGAATTAAAAAAATTCAACCTATGATTGTGATCTAGAGTATAACGAGATGGAAGGTAGGATCATGTGGATCTGAGGAAATAAGGTACAGATCTATTGAGCATGAGATAGAAAAGGGCTTCAGATACGTAATATATGATAGAATAATAGCATGATATGAGATAGGGAAAGATTGGACAAAAGAGCGTTTGAGATGACACAAATTAGGAAAAGGGGACCAATCTTAATTGATAACTCACCAAGACATCCCATTTAGAGTGCAAGATGTCCATGCTAGGCAAAAAAAAAAAAGAGAGGAGAAAAACCATAGGGGAGAGAGAGAGAGAGAGAGAGAGAGAGAGAGAGAGAGAGAGAGAGAGAGAGGAATTTTCTCCTACACACTGCATTTTGGACAAGAAGACAGTAGAAGAATGACTCATCTAAGAGGTAGGGGCATATGAATCTATCTAATTTTGGTGGGATTTTAAATGAAAATCTTAGCATTTTGTGATTGTTCTCATGTTCTTAAATTTTTAGAAAATTTTAAAAATCATTCTTATTGATATAGGGCATGATCTAGAAAGTGAATAACACATGATTGTTTGGAGCTTGATATGGTTCAGATTGGAATGCTTGATCTAGGAATTTCTCCTAACTATGTTATGATTTTTTATTTTTTATTTAACATGAAAATGTTGTTTGATTTCCATTGATGATGTGAAATCTATGTGCTTTTAACTTGTACATAGAGCATACTAATCACACAAATGGAGTACACAAAGCTAATTGAAACATGTGATGATCCATGATAAGAGTGTGACCATTTAATTATATGGTGGATAGTGTATATGACAAATCTAAGCCGTAAGATGAAGTGCACATATGGCACTTAAAACAAGATTGCACCTCTTACTTGATTGAAGCCTATGGGGTGTGCATGTAATTCTATATGAAATCAAGGGTATACACGCACCTAGAAGTTCAACTCATCTGTGAACCAAAAAATAGATCTAAGGTTCCTATGTGTTGTGACGTGTGTAGTGATTAGGAGCTATGTGTTAAGGGCAATACCTGATGTGTATTGCTCATGCACTAGTGCCAAGCACTCTACCCATCCATAGGTGTCATACATGCGCCCAAGCTAGGCATCATGCAAAACATTCATTCACTTGGCATTAAATCACATCACCTAAGTGCTGAGTGCCATGCATGTGCCTAAGCCATATTTTATGCATGTGTACAAACTAAAATCACGCATGACATAAAAGAAAGCTAGATGAAAAATCAACTATTTATATCATACAAGTGCCTAAGATGATTCCCATGCAACTACCTCATATGCCCATTATTTTCCATGCTACCATGCAAGATTCCATTCAAAAACTGCTTGTGCAATAAACGTCTCTTGCATCCACCAAGCACATATAACTAGTAACTAAGTATGAGTTTCCAAACCGAAATCTGCCTTCGATCATGCATATCAATCATGCAACTAAACACCCAACAACTTTAATTAAAACATGATGGATTTCCACCAATCTATCATTAGTATACAGTGTACAACAATATAGCATGAAAGAAAACAATGTAAAAATAAAAAATAAAAATCCTTACTACCTGGCACATGGATTCTAAGAGTAAAACGTCAAACCTCAATGACGAAGTGCTAAGACATAATGCATAATAGGCAATGAGTCATGAACAAGAAAAGCTCCGTAACACCTCTCTTTCTAAGATCTTGTATACGTGCAACATTTAAGGCGTTAGATACCCAATTAATACATCAAAAGTTTGCACAGTCACCCTATAGTGAAATGCCAAAAGTTGCTTCAAAATATGATGGAGATATCCTTAATATTATGCATATAATGGTATAGTATAGATAATAATTCTTCAAGGATCTAGGATTAAGACATCAAGCAGAATATGTGAACTTACTTATGAGCAAAAACATTAACTTACTAAATAAGAAAATATGTATTAAGTCAGAGCAACAATTTTTATATTTTGAAAACCAACAGGTTTAGGAAAATTCCTACTCCCCATACCTCTCTGGTGAGATTTTCTTCTATTGTCTTCTTGTCCAAACACAATGTCTGGGAGAAAATTCATGTCAGTCTCCTTCTCTCTCTCTCTCTCTCTCTCTCTCTCTCTCTCTCTCTCTCTCTCTCTCTCTCTCTCTCTCTCTCTCTCTCTCTCTCTCTCATGACTTTTCTCCATTTTTTTTTTCTAGCCATGATGTCTTCCACTCCATATGGAACATCTTGGCTAGTTACTAATTAGATATGGTCAATTTTTCCTAATATGTGTTATCTCAAATACTCTTTTTTTCAATCTTTCACCATCCCAAATTCGGCCATTATTCTAGCCTATAAAACATATCTCAACCCCTTTCCTATCTCATGCTCCATATATCTTTACCTTATTATTTTCACAAATCCACTTGATCCTACCTTCAATCTTGTTATAATCTAGATCACAATCATAAGTTGACTTGTCTGATTTCTTAGAATTTTCCAAATTTCACTTAATTTCCTTAATTTTCTTCTTATATTAAATTATCTTAGTTTTCGAACTAGTAGTGGACATCCATACCAAGTGAATTCGTTGTATGTGGATGTCCCTTAGTTTTGGGAAATAGAATTTTCTCCAAAAAAATAAGGTAACATGTTATTTTGGAGGTTTAAAATATAGACTTAAGTCATTAATACTCATTCCACAACTAGTTGAGCTAGCTTGCTTTTGGTAATAACTTCTACACAAATAAATATTTGTATTATAAAAATGCAAGTTGTTACATTCTCCCGTCTTTGTAAAACTTTCATCCTTGAAATTTTTAGTTAGCTCTATGAATAACTCCCTATGGTTTACTAACTAATCCATGCTTAAGATGATGTTACAGTCCATCGTAATTAAGAGGATTAGGTCCCCACTAAGTTCTTGATGGCATATCTTGTAGAAATTTGTCTGCCATTACGAGTTCTCCTACCAGGATACTAGCTTCTAAACAGACACCCATTGTATGTTTAACACCTTCCATGTTGTCAAGTTATATGATATAAACGGGTGTGTGTGGAACCAGGACCAATTAATATGTGATCAAGTCTATTGAAAGTTTGAAGAGTACTTTCAACCACGGCATTTGATGTACATGCTTATTTGATTGTTTAGCACAAAAACTCTCCCTTAAGCTCCACTGGACCTATCCTTATCAAGGTTGTTCATCTTTTCCCTTCTTTAGGAAGTCTCTTAAGAAGTGGCCCTTCTTGCCACAATTGAAGCATCTTCACTCTCAACATAACAGGGCTTGCCTAGGCAGAATTTGTGGTAGGTTGGGCAATGTGCATTGTCCTTCTCTCTTCCTAACTACTTCTACTCATCAATCTTAACAAAATCTTTGCTAGATGCTTTATACTCTATTTCGACGATAGCTGCCAACCCCATAGCCTTCGATAGTGAGGAGGTCCGGGCAGTTAGTATCTTCCTTTTTATGTGAAAAGTTAATCCTTTGACAAAGTTTTGGGTAGCTCTTAGTTTTGTAAGGCACACTTCGTGAGCAAACCACCTTAGTTTGACAAACTTTGTCTCATATTGTTCCACAGTCATGGAACCCTACACCAATCCTAGAAACCCCCATTCCTTATGCTCTTTTACATGTTGTGGGAAGTACTTATCAAAGAATACCTATTTAAAATCCTCTCTTGTCAACACAAAAGTAGCCAATGCTACCTATCTATCATCAAATACATTCATCACCTTAAATATTGTTTCAATCTCACAAAGCTAGTTCCCACAATCTCTGGCCCTTCTCCCTTGTAAACTTAGGGGCAATCTTTTTAAACCACTCTAACAATGTTTCTCCCCTTGTTTTAATCTATCACCTCTAGGTGCCACCCTCGGCTCTCCTCCCTAGCAAGGAGTCTGTAAACAGTGCTCCATGCATACAATTCTATAACATTCTACGCCATGTCATTGGAAATTTCTGTGCTTTCTTGAGTTCAAGAGAAAGAAGTCTCTGCCAAGTTAGTAGCTCTACTTCTCTTGGGTGTCATTAGGATTTTCAATAACAAGAATCTAATGTCTCTATTCCTACATGTTCAAGTGTACCTAGGACTCATTTGATCACTATTCACTCTAATGCTTTCGCAGTCATTTTGGTTGTGAGCTATTATAAACTATGCTCTGATACCAACTGTGGTGACTTGGGTTTTCAAAAATGAATTTGTTTGAAATAAAACTTGGAATAAAAAATATATGTGTATTACTAGTTTTCAAAATATTTTTGCTTTTAAAAAAACCATGTAGGAATTTTATTTAAAAAATCATATGTGAAATCCCGGGTCATTACAAAAACTTTGACAAATAATTATGACTTTAAAATCATCCCATCCATATTTTGGTAAACAACTTTGGTAAATAGCTTTAGACTCCCCCACCTCATTTTTGTACATATGTTACTCCCCCAACCCAAAATTGAGTCCTACCTCTGTCCCTGGACGTGAAAAGCATGATGAAGTACTAGTAGTAGCCTAAATGCATGAATACTATAAGAAAATTTGCTAGTACTTCAGGTGGCAGGTTAGCTTTGATGGGCTTAATTTGATTATGTCTACAAGTTCAATCATAGTTGAGGAGTCATAGATGTATAGTTCATCATATAGAGAATCAAATTGTTGTGAGGGTGACCATGCTTGATGCTGAAGCTACCTCCATTCTCTTTTGTAATTCCATCCAGTTATTTTGCATAAATGTTGTTTCATATTGTTTGTCTTTTGTACCTCTCCTCTTAAGTAGTGTTATACAATGGTAAGTTACAAGCCTCTACCTTTGTTTTTAAGTTTCTCTTTTACTCTATTCAAGCAATCATTCAATGGTATATGATTTCTTTATTAGGTATTACTTGCTCGATTAATAAATTCCCTCTCCTTCATTTATCTTTTTTCACATGAATACCCGACATTTTAAGAATAAGAAAAAAGTATAGTAACCTCCCCTAAATTACCATCTTAAAAAACTCTAGCCCTGACATTATCATTTTAATAGTTTAGTCCCCCAACCATTGAAATATTATTTAGCCATTAGTCCTTCCATTGATTGATGTTAATTTAGGGCCCACTTCTTATTACTTGAACGCTTTTCTTCTTCTTCTTCTTCTTCTTCTTCTTCTTCTTCTTCTTCTTCTTCTTCTTCTTCTTCTTCTTTTTATCTTTTTAATATTTTGGATAAAAAAATTTCATTTCATTTATTGATTTTATTTAAAATAAAAGAAAAAGAAGAAAAGGATGAAGCCTTCTTTGACGCCCAAATTTACAATACTAGGGTCCAACAAATGTCTTATTAACTCATCCATAACCAATGGAAAAAAGTATGGGCTCAATGCTGATCCTTGGTGCAATCCTACAGTGATAGGAAAATCACCAGTCTCTTTGATAATGGCCTTAACATTTGTTACTGCTCCCTCATACATATATTTAATTATGTATATATATATATATATATATCTATGCGAAACCCCTTTCTTGTCCAACACCCTCCATATTAACTCTATAGAGACCCTATCATAAGCTTTCTCTAAGTGAATAAAGACCATGTGGAGGTCCTTCCTCCTCTCCCTATATTTCTCTATCAATTGTCTTAGTAAGAAAATATCTTCCATAATAGACCTCCTAGGCATGATACCAAACTAGCTCTCTAATACACTTGTCTCATGTCGTAGCCTCTTATCAATCACTCTTTCAAAAAGTTTCATAATATGGCTCATAAGTTTAATCCCCTGATAATTAGTGCACCTTTGTATGTCTCCTTTATTCTTATAAATGGGCACAATAGAGCTCTTCTTCCATTCTTCATCTAGAATTTTCTTGGATTTTATAATCTTGTTAAACATCTTGGTCAACCAAACTACTCCAGTATCTCCCATATGCTTCCAAACCTCTATTAGTATACTATAAGGCCCCAGGACCTTTCCTGATTTCATCTTTTTCAAGGCCTCCTTCACTTCAAGTATTCTAATCCTAAGGTCATATCTATAATGTCTAATGTCATTTAGGTTTACAGTACTTTCAATCCCTATATTCTTAGGGTAATTGTCATTTAGCAATTGTTGAAAGTAACTTTCCCCCCTTTGTTTGATCTCATCATCTTTGACTAATACCCTTTGATCATCACTTCTAATGCACTTAATATGATGTAAGTCCTTACCCTTTTGTTGTCTTATTTTTGCAATTTTAAACACATTTTCTCACCTTCTCTTGATCCTAGTATATTATAGAAGTCATCATATGTCTTGAATTTAGCCTCACTCACTATTCTGTTAGCAACCATTTTAGCATTGTTATACTATTCATAGTTTTCATTATTTCTAGTCTTTTGTCATGCTTTAAAATGCACCCATTTTTCTTTAATAACCTTTTGCACTATTTCACTCCACCACCAAGTTTCCTTTACGAATTGCCTTTTAGCTTTAAATACTCTTAGGACATCATTTGCCACTTTCTTAATGGACTCGGCCATATTAATCCATATGGTGTTTACTTCTGTTTCATTATTCTAGTTACCTTCTACCATTAACTTATTGGTGAATGAGGTTATTTTCTCTCCTTTTAAGTTCTACCACTTAGTTTTTGGATACTTATTAAGTTCATTTCCTTTCTTCCATCTTTTAATGCAGATATCCATAACCATTAACCTATGTTGTGAGGTTAAACTCTCGCCAGGTATCACCTTACAATCCTTACACATTGATCTTTGGTTATTCCTAAATAAAAAAAAGTCTATTTGGTTTTTATGGAGTCAACCTTTAAAGGTTACTAAGTATTCGTCCCTCTTCTTAAAGAATTTTTTTTTTTTTTTTAGGGCCAGGTTATACGCCAATGCAAAATTAAGGATAGCTTCCCCCATCTCATTTCCTTCTCTAATATCATACCCTTCACTTACCCTATTAGATCCTTTCATTTCTTTCCCTAAATGGTCATTTAAGTATGCTCCTATAAATATTTTTGTTGTGTTGGAATTTATTGCATAACTCCCTCCACGTCTTCCCAAAACTATTTCTTGATTATATTTTCTACCCTACTTGTGGTGTGTATGCACTTATAACATTTATGATTTGTTCCCCTAGAATAAATTTTATCATTATAGTTCTATCATCGGTTCTTTTAACTTCTACAACTTTATCCTTTAATTCTTTATCCACCACTATTCCTATGTCATTTATGTCATTATCCTTTTATACATATCAGAGCTTATACCCATCAATTTCTCTAGCATTAGCCCCTTTTCACTTGGTTTCTTGGATACAGGCGATGTTGACTCTCCTACATTTCATCATATCTACTAATTTTAGACTCTTACCTATCAATGTCCCTATGTTCTATGTGGCGATATGAATCTTATGCTCTTGAGATACTTATTTACCCATGCACTTCTTGACCCCCATATCATACAACCATGCCTACTTTCCACTACACCTAGGTTCCAATGCAACGTGTCGCTTTCAAGGGGATGCTCTAGTAGCCCTTGCCAATTTTCTACTATGATAACTTGGGTTTTTGAAACACATTTTCATAAATATTTGCAAAGGTAGGGCCCTAATTTTGAAAATTTATAAAATTCAAATAGTGAAAACCTAGTTTCTTTGAAATTGATTTGTCAAAAACCCAAGTGTCACCTCAAATTACTTATCATACATAGATATTTGTATAAAATAAAATTTTCATTGAATATCAATATAAATACTTTTATTAAAATCATGATCAATTTAGTAGTTCACATACATAGCCCCAGTAATCATTACATACCTTGTTCAAATATTACAATCCAAATTTCAAAACAATCAATACAATCTTCCTCAAAATAAATACCTTGAGCAGTAGTTCGGTGATGATTATCCTCAAGTCTTGAGCTTTTAATCTTCCTTAACTATACCTGAGAAATTGTAAACATTTAAAATATCTAAGCAAGCTATGCTTGGTAAGGGATTTAAGAAATATAATTAACATATCTCAAAATCAATAATTCTTTATATCATGATGTAAATTAATTTCTACAATTGGATAACCATTTTATCCTTCACTCATCATATGAATTATATGTATATATATTACATATAAATAAAACCACTGAAAATCATGAATATAGTCAATATCATTAATAATATCTCATTTCCAAATTGGTTTCAATATTAACACTAGGTGTTAATATATAATCATACTATATTGGGAATCATCCTCCAATACAACATTGCATCTCATCATGCTATAAAATAAGGCATCTCATCAAGCCATAATCATTTGCATCATAATGCAAAATAATCAAGGACTACCATGCTTGCAATCTCAATCTGTATAGTGTGCCTAGCTAATTGCTCAATACTCCACTAAAACCACGATGGAAAATATAGATCCATGTTCATATGGGGGGAACCATGGCTATTATAGTGCCGGCCTTCCCATAATTGCCCCACCAGACATTTTGCCTTTCATTGGGCACGGTATCATCATCATAATCAGTTTTGGAGAGCAGGTGGCAAAACACTCATAACTCTTATAGCATTGGCATCCCTAGCCATAATACTGTCTTAAAACAAAATCACAAGTCTCCATGATTGTACAAAAAATAATATTTCATACTTACAGACTGTGTCTAGTTATAATAGGACATGCCTGTAACTTCTTTCCTTAAGATTTGGGGGTCTAACTTATGTAGTTCAAATCTTCTCATTATACCCATTAAGTAATTTTATAATTACTTAATCAATCACTTTGTATTCATTTCAACATCATTTGTTGCCTTAAGTAATTTTATAATTACTTAATCAATCACTTTGTATTCATTTCACCATCATTTGTTGATTCATAAACAATTCTAATGCAATTATAATCAATTTATAGTTATCAAGATAAGATCACGTGTAAAATACATATATCTTCTATATTGAATATATTCTTAAGGTCCACCTACCTTTACTTTCAACAATCCATCTTCTCATTGATCTTGATCATTATATCCTTTATGTATTTGTCAAATCATATATATATATACAGTCATTCCTCAACTCATTTATACTTCCTAGTTGTTCTTTTGATCATCCTTACATAGGATGATTTGGATCTTTTTTCTTGGATCATATTGATCAAGATCTGATCTATTGATCGATATTTAAATCTAGCATTCATACTAATACAATATTATGTTTCTTATTGTTCTTGATCATTCAAGATCTCCCTATGGATCTTGTTTGATCTTTAATTATCTTAATTACCATTTTTATTAGGATTAGATAGTTTGATATCCTTTTATGATCTTATTATTATTCAACCAGTTAATGTTTTACTGCTTGCAGATAATTTATGCCCTCTTAATTTTAGACAGCTCCTCTTATTTTCAATTGATTAAGGTTTACCAAATAAAAGTTGTTCACAAAGTGGTTAATTCAATCCTCATGTAAGGAGACGTTTAGACCTTACAAACGTCACTAGAAGGTGGGAGAAGAGCAAGGCTCTATTAGATAATACCCTTAACCACCATGTTCAGCATTTAGTGGGGTTGACCTTAGCTCAACCTTTTATAAGGTTCTTATGAGCTCGTATACCCTAAGTTCCATTTCTACATGATTTTAACTTATGTTCATGAACATAAATAATTTCATTCATGAAAGTTTATTATTCTCCTAAATTGGGCCAAGAAAATAATATTCCTTATATTGTCCTACTAACTATAGCCCTTACTATCATTAAGTCTTTGTCCATATTCATTGTAAATGTTCATCAATATCTATTTCCATTTAATTATATTTTCCATGTAATTTACATAATTTGAACATTAAAGCATAAATAAGTAAATCTAACAATTAAATCTACTAAGCAAATAAAAGAACATTTACAATAAAATATCATAACTCACATGCTTATTTGAATATATCTTATTTGTCCATTTTGATCCAATGATCATATTTTGATATCTATTCATTTTTTATCCAATTAAGGGTTTAGATATTGATCTTTCATTTTTATTCATATCTATCACAATTTCTTAATGTGATATCATCACTAGATCATTAATGCATTTCATCATATGATCTGATCTTTCTTGATCCAATAGATTAAGAAGATCTTAAGCCATTTCATCAAAATCAAGGGTATAGATCTCAATCTATCCCAAATTAGCCTCATTAGGCTCACCAATTCATATGATCTTAAATTTAGATAATCATTTAAACTAATTTTCATGGTCTGATCATACTTAATTATTCAAATCAAGTATATCCATGATCATTTTTAAGATTTTTCTTCCATTAAGGTTAAATTTCTTAATTCATCCTAAATTAGTCACATCTAACTTTTGATTCCATCTTCTCTTATCACTATATCACTGATGGATCAAAAATCCAAGGTCTAATTATGTCACATTTGAGTGATCTTAGGAATTAGTACCACTTTTTGTAATTTATAGAATTTTGCAGTGAATAAAACCTAAATTTTATGTTTCCATTAGATTCTAATATTCATCATAAATTCAAAGCTTCTTTTCGATCTTGATTTGGAGTTAAAATACGATATGAATTAAGATTTTAAATTTTAGATAACATTTAATGGTCCAGATTTGATATGGATTGTGAGGAAGCAAAAAAAGGGGGCGGCGCACGTCATCGTTATTGAGATGCCTCGCACATCGTCTCAGGGCGATGATCGCTCTGCATGCGTGGCACGTGTGTGTAGACGCACCCACATGGAGCGTCTCTGTGTGCGTCTACATCGTGTGTCTTTGGAGCAAATCCCTAAAAATCTGTTTAGATGGTCCGATCTGGACCGTTCAATCAACACTCCCTTAGATCAACATTCAGATGACCCCAAAAAATTTCTATGAAATCATACCTAGGGGTTTTGGGACCCTCTAAATCGATCTAACGGTTCAAAATTTCAATTTGAGGTCGATTTGGAGGTGTTCCTCTCTGAGATCAACGGATCTGGTTTACCGTTGGATCATCGGTCGGTGAACTGGATCTGGGTTGAATCTGGGCCAAAAATCATGGGTTTTTTGAAGGGGAGTTGAGGGAGACCTACCTGGATCCCGTCTAAAGTAGAGAGAAAAGCCGAAGACCACGTTTTTCTACCAGATTTTGAAGATCTAGTCAGATAGCTATGGTTTCTGTAATTCTTGTCGTTGGGGTGCTTGCCGGTGCCGGGGAAGAGAAATAAGTAGGGAAAATGGAGAGGGGAATGAGAGGAACCAGATTCCAGGGTTCCTGAGGTATTTCTAGGGTCGGAGGAGGGAGATCGGGGATAATTTTTCTAGGATGGGGAAAAACCCTAGCCTACTTGTCCGTCACAGGGGTCGGGTGGAAAGTGCGTCCCTCAACTTTCCAGCCTGGCACAGGGTACTTCCCATGCTGGGAAAGAGTGGGAGAGTCTAGGGGTCTATGGAATTTCATGCAACCCATATAAGGGCTATTTATAGAGTTGATTGTGTATTATTTTATTTAAATTTTCTATTATTTCTTAAAAAATAATCTTTTCTCATTAAAATCAAAAGAGATTCCTCCTCATGTTTATTCTTCATCATTGATATTCCCTAAGCCAGCTGTCCATCAACTCACCTAACTTTTTTGGACTCCATACAAAAGTGAAATGACCATTTTACCCCTGTAGGTAAATATAAATTCACAAAATTAAGAAATATAGGGATTTTTTACCTAAGCTCAGATTTTAGCGTACTTACAGTCATTCTAACTAGTTTTCTAAGAATAATTCTAAATATCAATGTTTTAAGACCTGATTCTTTTTCTAAAAAAATAATATTATATTAAATATAATATTTCACCTCGATTTTCATAAAAAATCTAAATAATTTTAAAAAAATGGGGTTTTCACATCTACTATACCCAGGATCTGATGTAGCATGTCGCTTAGTAACCCTTGCCTATTTTTCACTGCATACGAGATCTACGAGCCTCTTACGGGAGACGCCCTAGTTTGAGGGAATGTCAGCGATTGATTCAAGTTATGTTAAGGTTGCCATACTTTGAAGAAGCTCAGGATGATTTTTATTTTATTTTCTTCTTACTTACAAACTAATATACAAATGCATATTTATTTGCAAGTAAGAAGAGAAAATAACAAAATCATCTTCAACTTTTTAAAAAAGGTTTTACTTGTTGGTTGACACCTAATGCAAAACCCTCTTCCTTTTTTATCTGGGCTTGGGACTAGCATCAGTGGAGTTAATATCTTAGACTTCATACATGTAAATTTTTTTTTATCCTATTTAAGGTCATTAGATTGGGGTGATTTTTCATACTTATGCTAAATTTAGGAGCCCAAATAAGATGAATATTTCATATCAAAGAAAAAAATAATGAAGAGGCAGTGTTTGATATTTAGATGACCCTTCAAGTATTTGAAAATATCATAACTCTTCATTTTAGAAAAATATGACGACTCTTCTTTAGTATGTATAATTGCTTGAAGTACACTCTAAGTCCTAATAAGAGAGGAAGGAGTAAACCCCCATGGAAATCTTTTTTTCTTTCTTCTTTTTCCAAATCTAAGCCATTCATCTTGCTAAGAGTATCAAAAATAGTTAAACCTGGAAAATTGATACATTTGGAAAATCATATCCATTTGTTTGAGATCTTTGAAAAACTTAACAAAAATGGATAATTGTTATCTTTTACCTAGAGAAACACATGCTAGAAACATTTGTTGCACATGAAATTTAGTGTCTAGCATATTTAAGCCATTCTTAAAATGATGAGATGATTAGATATAAAGAAAATGGTTTCAACATGGATGAAAATGAAGTGTGTACTTCTTCTACTCTTATTAAGCATGCATGCCAAATCCTCAAAATTGAGACATAGTCTACACTTGTCGATACTCACATTTTTCATTTCTTTGTATTATCTTACTAACCCCTAACACAACAATCTAATAGTAGGTTTTATATCTTCTTAAGGAAATTGCATCTTTTAATGTATGAAGAAGCAAACCAAAATCTCCAAACGTAGTGTAGAGGCCAAGTATTGCTTCATGGTTGTCAAGAAGTAGAGATGACTTGGACATGTATATTTAGCGATCTTAATATCTCAATGTTACCCATATTATATGTGCCATTCTCAATGCCTGACTACTTAGTACATGATAATCGACCTAGACTTCCATGTTGCTACACACCACAACAAGCTCAACTATCACAGTGGGAAAAGATCTACCTTAAATGATTGAGTAGCCAAAACTCCCAACTATAATGATCAAATACTTATTATCATGGTGGCCCTACAACTAAGAATTATATTTTGGCTTTTTGTTCATTTAATTGGGCCTGTGCTCTCTTCCCTGGTCCACGCTATGGAAATAACATAACTTAGATTATCAAGTGAGATGTGGCACCTCAAGAATCAATAGCAAGTAAGTAGGGAACCTGAAGCAACTATACACATGAGAAGCAAACTTACAAGCTTCCTAGATTTCTTCCTACTAATATGAATCTTGCGTATCTCAAATATAGATTGAAAATTAGAGAAATGATATACGAAGGGGCATTGACTCCCTTATGGCTTAGGAGTGTTCTTTAGAAGCCACATGTTATTTAAACTAATATGTTGGTTAACTGAGTTTTAATAGGCTTAACTAGCCTTGGTTAAACTAGACACGAGTCTTCTCAAGAGAGTTCCTAAGATGTGGAAGCCTACACATATTAGTCTTCAACTAGCTATTCAGACCATCTCAATTGGATAGGAGAAAATTCAAAACCAATGTTATCTTACTTGCATTGAAAAGTTATCTTTCCAGATTCTAGAATAGCTTAAAGTAATACCTGATAAAATTGTAATTTGATTGAGAAGATATATGCCCTTTTTTCTTTTTAATGAAAAATGATGGAGAAGTACTTGTCTAGCCAGAAAGGCTTGATATGCCATCTAATTTTCTAGTTGCCCGCTACAAAAGTGCCTTATGGGGTGTTTCTTGATGAGGATATAGCTTTTTTGAAGCTTTTTCCCATGGACATCTACAACATCCACGTTTGTGATTAGGATGTTGTAATATATGGTCAAACATCCATGTTCATGGGTGAGGAATTTTTTTGTTTTTGGAATAGAAAATACATGCTTGTGAACTTAGTCCATGAACATGAGAAAATTCACATTGTAGATGTCTTGCTAATAAAATCTATTTAAAAATTAGGCATTAGGCTCAATTCTGGATATATGATTGTTCATATGGACAATTGTATTTATGAATGTCAGACATTCTCCTTTCCTCTCTCTCTCTCACAAATGTTGCATAATAAGTTATTAGCTTATTATGTAGGCGTGCTTACTACTCAGTGAGCATATACCTCAGGGTCTACTTACTCGAGTCACTGTTGAGTGATTTTTCCCCAAAATCAAATCAAAACCTCTCAGGCCTTATAGCTACTCAAAGAGTTCTTACCTTAAAACATCCAAATAAAATGACAAACCACTTTCTAAAATCAAGTATAACTTGATTCACAGAAAGGTTTAGGTTTTGATACCATCCCATAAAATCAATAAATATGAGAAATCTCAAGTGACTTCAAAGTTCAAGGTACCTCATATAAAAGCCATTATTTATGCATCATCTTAGTTCACAAACATGTTGATCAGTTTTAGAGTATAAGTTAACTTAATGGATGGTCTCAGTCAATTCTAGGCCAAGGTAACATGCCTTTTACTTTGAGTTGGATTCCTTTGGTGTAGTCGTTCTTTACTTGTTTTCTTAAGCTAGTAATACATCTAGGCAAGGATTTAATGCCACCAATTAGCTTTCCTCATTAAGTTACCTCTAGGTCACTCTTCCTTAAAATTTGTGTTTCTTAATTATCTATATCATGGTGATCGTATTTTACATTTTTCTCATGGCCTTGAAACATCCAGCAAGGGAGCATGTTCTAAGTGTCAAATTCATGTTACATTCCCCCACTTCGATTACCTTAGCAAGTGAGCACAAATTCCTATTTTACCTACAGGAATTTGTGCTTCAATATATTCCCCCACTTCGATGACCTTAGCAAGAACTTTTCCCCTTGGAAGGTTTCTCATTAGGTTCTTACCTTAAGCCCAAAACAAACTTGCATTCAAGCCAACATATCCAAGAATAAACAAAGGGCAGCCCCACTGTACGAAGCTCCCACCTATGTGGGTTCTAGGGAAGGGGTGGACCACAAGGGTCTATAGTATGCAGCCTTGCCTTGCACTTTTGCAAGAAGCTATCTCTACACCTTGAACCCGTGACCTACAAGTCACATGACGACAGCTTTACCGTTACGCTACGGTTCCATCCAAGGATATGCTTGCATCATTTATTACTTAGTTTTCACACTTGAAAGTGTCTAAATTTTCTACAAAAACAAGTAAGAGTTCTTGTTAGTTTTTGTTTCTCAAATCTTTTATGAAATTAGCAGCCATTTGTTCTTAAGTACACGCACACACCCATCTTTAAATCATTAATCATTCAACCCCAAAAGAGAAAGGAATGACAACCATATCATGCCATTTTTGGATATCAATTTCCTGTAGAAATCTATAGAAAATTGTGTCAGATTTTTGCTTGAAAAACCCTATCATACACTCCATTTATGTATAAGAATCACCTCCACATTCGATTACTCTTCAATGACAACATATTGGGACCATTTTCATCCAAGTCTCCAGGCTCTACAAAGGCAAAAACCATTTAAACATCATATAGGACTAAACATCTCATTCCTATCCAAACAGGAAGGAGTGTGAGATCCAACTCCATTGCCTAGTGCACATGCTGGGTTCTTCCAAAAATCATTCCAAGTTAACCTCACACTACCCCCAACCATATACATTGATTTCCACATGTCAACCATCAAATTTCCTTGTTGAGTTTCAAGGCAAAATCTTGAGATTTACAACATGGTTTGCAACTCATGAAAACTGAGTTACACCAATTGTTCAAAAACGTATATTTTGAAGCATGCATAACATACAACTAATTTAATAGCCTAGAAAATTTAAGAATCAATCCAAGGCTTGTAAATTGAAGTACCTAAAAAAGAATTCCAATAAAAACCAACTTTAGCATGTGCAGCATAAAAACTGAGATTCACTGACAAAAACTAAGATTTACTGATGGAACTGAAATCAACATTCCTAGAGTATAACCTCATGTCAATGTCCTTAATAATCTTAATCATTCAAAAACAAATATATAATAAGTAATTAGGGATAACCCATGTGAAGTTTTAGACAAAATCCTAAGCATAACCCCAAGAGCATGAAATTTCTAAGATTAACTGATAGAAGGTAAAATCTAACTCCTAGAGCATATCATCACGTTTACTGCTATAATAGCCTTGGTCAATGAACAACCAACATGTAACAAGTAATTGGAGGCAACCCAAGTAAATTTTCAAGAAAAATCCAAGTATAAACCCTAGAACATGAAAATCTAAAATTCACAGATGTGGGTTAAAATAGAATTTTTTGTAGGAATTTTAACATGCTTACAAATTCTAAGTTAGGCAAGATAGTATATGTCCATATTTCAACTTAAAACCCTTTGATGATCGAACACTCTCCTTGATTTCCCCTTTCATTTGAGTCATTACTAGCTCAAAATGAATTTGATTTTGGAGGTCAAACTCGTGCTCCCTAGAGGTTGTGTAGTTTACTAGCAAAGGTTGCAATTGCCCTCCAAGTTTCAGCCCTGAATCCTTCAAAGTTCACCCCTCTTATTCACCCAAAATTTGACTTCAATTTATCTCCACTTACCCTAACCATTGAGCACCCAAAACACTCCCACTTTTAAGGAAAAAACTACTTTTTCCCCATGCCAACTTCCTTTTCTTGTCAAAATCTTCCTTCTCCGCCTTGCTTGTTACTGATTTCTCCCATCTCCCTCAAGAAAGAGTCTTTAAGTTGAAGGATTTTGGGGTTTTGATCTCCACTTAACTTCATCCTCCATCACTGTAAATTTCATCATCTCCCCAAGCTTTTCCACATTTTTCACCTCACTCCTCTTTCCTCCTCAATGTTTCATATGTATGCGGGAAAAATGGGATCAACTTCCGGTTTGTTTTAACAACCTTATTTCCCACTTAGGGGTATGGGATACAAGCATGCCCAAACCAGTCCTTCCCACCTCAAGCTCAGACTAGTTAGGGCTGGTTGCGTGGATGTAATCCAACCCAAGTGCTTTCCCTCTTATGCCCTTCATGTTTAAGGTTTTTGTCATTTTCCTCTATACTTTATTTATTTATGGTTTGTTATTAAGCACCTAGAACTCCTTACTCTTTTGTTCTAACACAAAAATATTAAGTAATTCCTCCACTTATTTACATGATTAGTGTCTTCCTAACTATGTTTTGCTAGAAGTTATAATGAATCAAAGCATTGAACCTTACTAAGGCTAAGATGGAAAAGGAAAGAAAAATGAAAAAAGTCCCCCCTTTTTTTTTTTTTTGTAACTTTCATGTATATTATAAGGAATTTACATAGTCATTAGTATTGCAATTATTTTATTATAAAATATTATAATTTATTCTAAATTATATCATCATCATTAAGACCTTATCCCGATTAGGGGTCAGCACCAATTAATTTATTAATTGAATAGTAGTTTATTAATTCATTATGTAGGACATGCCTAATACAAGGTAAAAATATTACTTAGACCAAAAATATTTGAATTTATTCTTTCTTATTCTCCTATTCAGATAAAAGAATCATATTGGACATAAGATATTTTAGAGAATAAAGAAAAGATGCATATCTACATCAACTATGCAGTATAATAATAATAAATATGGAGCAAGTAGTGGGAATTGAACTCGCTTCATTAGCTTCGAAGGCTAAGGGTTATAGTCAATGTTGATTCATCATTTTTAACATAGCCTATCAAGCAACTTGCTACTTGTTTGAGCTATTAGAGTAATCATTTTGCTCCAATGTTGAGAACCTAATTAAAGACATTTCTTTAGTTTAGTTGTTCAATAAATGGTTTGGTCCTTCATGATTAATTTTCCCATACAATCTATTGTAAATTGCATAATAATTTATTAATTTATTATGTAAGCCATGCTTATAAAAAGTTACTTTGAAAAAATTTATTTTTTTATAAAATATTATTAATTTATCATATAGGCCATGCTTAATACCATTGGTCAAAATATTACTTTATTATAAAATATTATATTTTATTCTAAATTACATGATAACTTATTAGTTTGTTATTTAGATTATTCTTAATATCATTGGCAAAAAATACTACTTTACTATAAAAAAAATTATAATTTTTTTTATTGTTCCCAATTGATGATAATTAGACTCAAATAAACAACTTTGGCACACATTGCATAATAATTTATTAATTTATTATGTACAACATGCTTAATATCATTTGTGAAAATATATGCTTTACTACAAAAATATAATTTGTTCCAAATTCTATATTAATTTGTTAATTTATAATGTAGGTCATGCTTAATACAATTAGTGAAAATATTACTTTACTAGTATAATTTATTCTAAAATGCATGATCATTTATTAATTTATTATGTAGGTCATGTTTGATATTGTTGGTGAAAATTTATTTTACTATTGAAAAGTATAATTTATTTTGAAATATGGACAATGCTATATCACAAAATGCCAAAATAATAACTTGGAAGTCCACATTAAAACAAAACTTGATGTCCATTGACATAGGACAAAATTAGCTGTCCACTTTGGACTTCATGCCCCGTGTTCATGGAGAATAGCTTGGATAAAGATATATCATCATCCACAAATGCCTTTTTATGCATGCAACCTATAAAATCCTCCATGTGCTAGATGATCAACTCAATTGATGCACAAGTATATGCTATTACTTCAGAAATTGATCTAAGGTTTAACTAAAATAATATAAGGTTTGGCCTTAGGGAATTATTTGCTTTCCAATCGGCTCTTGTGGGAAAGCTAGCATGGAGAGTTGTCAACAACGAGGACTCTCTAAATCTTTGTGATTAAAGCTTAATATTTGCATGGCTCAAATTTTTTTGAAGCGAATGTCATCTCTCTTGACTCGTTCATTTGGAGAGCAATTATTTATCTTCTACCTTGATTCAAAGAGGGAACAAAATGACACATGGACATGGCTTTTTAGTTGATATCTGGGTGGGAGATGTTTCTCTACATGACAGGTTTCCTAAGTTTATCCTAGTGGAGCAGCCTTTCCAAAAGCAAAAAGTTGTTGCTTGATTGATTAGAAAGCTGGATCTTATAGGCCACGTGGAGTAGGTATATTGCCATGGAGATCTCTAAGATCAGAATCCCTTCCTACAATCATCAAGATGAAAAAATCTAATTCGAAAGCAAGCTAGAAGTATGCTTTGTTAAAACCCCATGCCACTTCTTCCACTTAGCCTATGAGAACCCCAAAGATGAACCTCCATACGATCCTATTTGGAACAAGGTGTGGAGTATGAGAGCGCAATAAAAAGTGACGTTTTTCATTAGGAGATCTCTTTAAAATAGCGTGCCTGTTAAGGCCAAGCTAAAGTGGTGCATGGTCAAGAGAAATTATGTCAGAGGTTTCAGATTAAGGAGGAAACACATGCAATTTTTAGTTGTGATTATGCTAGATAGCTATGGTCAGGACTTGAGAATGAGTTCAAAGTCAGCTTCGGTTAGATACTCTTTCAAATAGTTAGTCGAAAGGTGGTTAAAGGTGCATCCTTTCAAGGGCAAGGGCAAGAGTTTGAGTTTAACTGTATGCATTTATGTTGCATGGATGATTTGGCTCAACAGAAACCAGTTGGTTCATGAGGAAAAGAATATCCCCTGTCAAGTACTTTGTTAATAGTGTTATGGTAAAATTGTTGAGATGGTTCCATTGGAACTGTCTACATGTTCTAGTAAGGAAGAAATCCCCTTATTAAACAGATGGGGATAGTAGAACATTAAGATAGTTGAACTATACTTCTTTCAAGTGAAATGGTTTCCACCTCCTAATGACTATTTTGTAGTAAAGGTTTCATAAGGAAGTGGTGGATGAGCAAGTGCAGGTGGTGTTATGAGGGATGAGAAAGGAAAATTTGTTGCTTGTTTCAACGGATTTCTTGGTAAGACTTCTAACAATATAGCTCAGTTGGAGGGCTTACTGCATGGTTTACTACTAGTGATAAAACTGAAATCTACAAAATTACAAATTAGGGGACACTCTAAAATAGTTATTGACACATTCAAGGAGGGCAAAGATGGATATGTGGAGGTTAGATCCTTAATAAATGATTGTCTATTGGTTGTTTCTCATATCCCAGTTTGGAGTGCAGTCCATACTTTAGGGAATGGAATAACAAGGCTCAGCCTTGGATCAAGTAGGAACTCTGTAATGACTTAATTATTGCAAGTTCTCTCAGGAAGAAAAAATAATTTAGCTTTTTGTACCATACTTGACAAAAAAAAAAAGAAAAGAAAAGAAAAAAGAAAACAGAAAAACCCTTCTTAAGGCATGAGGTCAGTTTCTATGTAGAATTCTTAATAAACTTTGACCTTTCTAGTTCATGTACTAGATTACAATCATGGTTGTGACATTCTTCTTCTAACATTGTTTTCTCCCCTTCATTTTCTTAGTTTCTTGTCACAAATAGGAAATGGTGATAGATCATCTTTTCTCCAATCTATTCTATTCTATCTCTCATCTTTCTACATAGTCAGCAAACACTAGAAAACCATTGAGCTCTTTTCTTCTCCAATCTATTCTATTCTATCTCTCATACACAGTTAGCAAAAACTAGAAAACCATAGAAACTCAAGTGCTTTTTATAAAGCAAATTAAACAATGGGTAAGACTTTGTATCTTGACTTGTTTGGGATGAGGATGACAAACAGCCAACAGATAGTTATCATGTACCATGGCCTAAAGCACGCAGTAAAATGGATTAAGCATAGATAAAACAGCCTAAAATCGTCTGTCATTTTCCTTGTACCATTGCTAGTGTTAATGTAATGACTCCAATTTTGTAATATTGAAATTCCAAGTTAAGCAATGAAAAGATCAGTTTTTGAAGATAAGGGCATTTTAGTCATTTCACTATTCACCTTGACTGAGCCCAGGAATTTGGTCCTAAAAATGGTTCCATTAGATGAACCTCGGAAAAAGGAATCCAACAAGACCAAAATCACCCAAAATGGAGTTAAAATGAGCAAGTTATGGCCCTTTGAAGTTTAGGGGCAAAACTGTAATTTTTACAAAAACGGTTTTAACCTGCAAAACACAGGGGCCCGTTTTGATACGGGCACCCCTTCATCTTCAACCACTAGAGGGTTCTAGAATGGCAGTGATTGAAGGAGAAATCACTGCCATTCTGGAGGTTTCTCCACCGCCATTCAAAGGATGTGAGAGCCCCCTCCAAAACCCTCTCTTAGCTCTATAAATAGAGCTCTTGGGCGCCTCTAATGGCAGCCCAAAACATTGAAGAAAACCCATCGTGAAGCAGTGACCTAGAGGTAAAATCAAAGAGAAAAACCCAGCAACGAGCCAGGTACACTCAAGATCCCTCAAAACCCATCACCACCATAGTTCCAAGGTCAATTTCCCTCAGTTTTTGCATGAAAAACCATGCAAAATGGAGCCCTGGAGACTCACCAAGGACCCAGGGACGTCCCTTGAGCTCCACTGGTTTGACAGGGTTGAAACAGGGTGTCGTGAGGATGCCCCGGTTCCCCAACGAGCAGGACGTTTCAGTCGGAACGTCCCATGTCGTTCTGTTTGAAAAACCAAACGGGCGCGGGCGGGAAAAACTCGGCGCGTCCGCAAATGCGCTCTCTGAGGTGCCCACTGCAGATGCGCAGTGCTAGCGCTGTGGGTTTTTTTCGTCCCTTAAGGAAGCTGGGGTGCACATCGCAGACGCGCAGCGCCTTAGCATTCCGTCTTTTTATTTTTAAGACTCCTATGTACGTACGACACTAAAACGCTTATAACTTGAGATCTAGAGCTCCGATTGAGGAGCCGCAAAAGGCGTTGTGTCCTTGTCGATGACGCAGACACATTCAAACTATAAAATCCCTAATCAAGGACCAATAAAAGGTAGGAATGACCCTTAGAATAGGGTGGTGGCGTGTGGCCGCCAGACCTTTGGAAAAATAAGAATACCAAGGCCCAATTAGGACCTTAGGACACCCATAGCCATAGGGATGGACCCCTAATGCCTAAGTAATAAGACCAATTACTCTAAAACCCATAAAAGATAGGCCAAACTAACCTTGATTCCCCAAACCATGATCAGGAGCGTTCGAGGACAAAAGGGTTAGCGCGACCTAGCCAGGTAGGTGCTCTATCACTCTTAGATTCTTTTAAAAGAACTATTATTGTTTTGAGAACATATGTTTAAGTATATGACTAGTTTAGCATGACTTAATTCAGCATGCATGTGATAAATTCTTTGTACATAGACATGTTTTGTAAATGATTGCATATACATTGTGCACATGTATGTTTTGTAAACAAGTGCATACATTGCATGATTTAAGTACTTGCAAAGATTGCATGTCCTTGAGGTTGCCAAAAGACGCTGGAGTGCCGAGGGCCAGGCAGTTGTGAGGGACCCAAAGAGGATAGGTTTTGGAAAGAGGTTTTGGCTTATTTGATCTTATGTGATTTGGGCTAGTAAGCACGTGGGTCCTATGCCGAGGGGTTTGGGTTGGCCACCCAGCCTCTACCCCTATTAGGTAGATGGGTACCACGCCCAAAAAGAGGCAAGTCCTTACATCGACTGCATGTGGTACAGGGGGCTACCACTGGTGTCACGGCATTAGGTCGACGTGTCATAGGCCCCATGGAGGCTATGACCGAGTGTCCTCAGGTACCCGGGGACCACACGGTAAGGAGGTCGTGGGCATAGTGGACCCTATGGTTTGATGATTTATGTGCACTGCATATGGCATGATATGAGGTTGGTCGATCATACCATACTAGAGATCCATGAGTTGGATTCCATGAAGAATCTTATGTATATCATGATGTTATGATATATATGTATATGATACTTTCGATTTTGGATTATATGATCCTTTAAGTCGTTAGTATTTCAGTTTAACAATGAATTTTAATATCGATGTTGCACTTGAGTATTCAAACATACACATGTTTTGAATGAGCATATGATTTTAAAACATCTCATGCATTATAAAACTAGTAGTGATAGGCTCCTACTGAGTATAATATATACTCACCCAATCCTCAACATTTTTCAGACACCAAGTAAATACTTAAGGCAAGGAACGCTTGTGCTAAGAACCACCCATACTAAGTACAAGTATAACCCCTACCTTATCTTTCAATGTTACTTGATTGTAGTTACTCTCTAATAGCTGGGGCTGTGACTAACACTTTCTTGGAAATAATATTGATTTAAACTTTGCCATGGCTAAATAATTTGAGAATGTGTTTTGACACTCGGGGTTTTTATGAAAGATTGTTTTCCAAAAGAAAAATATTTTCATGCATCTCATACTTATAAAACAAGATATCTCGCCTTTTTATCAAAATTGCATCATATAAAAAACCTGGGTCGTGACAATTGGTATCAGAGCTACAGTTTAACGTTATTCACAGCCCAGTTATGAGGAGAATAACTTATAATCAAGTTTCATCCATGAAAGAGTAAGGGGTAATAGGATAACACAAACTGAGATTTGGTGAATTGCCTTGTGATTACAGATGCCTAGGAAGAAGGGAAGCAATGCTCCAAGACCTAAAGCCCCACCAGTGGACTCCTCTAGGTCGGGCAACGGGATGGCTGAGTTATTCCAACAATTCTTACAGAATATGGGACAATACATGAATAGCCATAGCCAAACTCCTACCCCCCGAGATCCTTCCCCTGATAAAGCAATAGATAGGATTGAGGTTCAGTTAGAAAGGTTTCAGAAACTAGCTCCCTCGTTCACAGGAGAAGATGAAGCATCTATAGCTGAAAATTGGTTAATTGATATTGAAAAGATATTTAAGGCCATGAACATAACTGAAGACAGAAAAGTACCCATGGCCACATTTGTGTTTAGGGAAGAGGCTACCTTTTGGTGGGAAACAGCGGAAATAACTTATTTTGATCAGCAAGAAACAATAGGATCGGAAGAGTTTAAAAAGGTCTTTAACGACAAATATTATCCTAAACACATAAGGAAACAGAAGGAAAAGGAATTTATGGACTTAGAACAAGGAAATATGACCGTTCAACAGTATGAAAGTAGATTCATCAGCCTCCGAAGATTTGCACCACGTGCTTGTGCTGATGAGGAAGATGCAGCAGAAAGATTCATAGATGGACTCAACCCAGGACTCAGGAACAGAGTTCTAGGTTTCCAACCTTCCACAATAGCCAAAGTCGTAGAGATGGCCTCCCTATACGAAAAAGATTATCAAAGGAACCAGGCAATAAGAGAAACTAAGAACATCAACACCATGAGGAACAAAGGAAAGAGACCCTTGCAGTCATCTGGACCTAGTCCACCTTTCAAGAAGCCGTTTGAAAACAAAGGAAGAAGACCAGACTGGAAGGCATGCCCTAGGTGAAACAGAAATCATCTAGGCAAACCATGTCCCACTTTCAACATCACTTGCTATAGTTGTGGAGAATTAGGACATTTTTCTAATAACTGTCCAAAAAGGAAAGTACAAGAGCATAAAGAAGATCAAGTTCCAAAAAGCCAAGGACGTGTCTTTGCCCTCACTTCCAGTCAAGCCCAAGCTTCAAATGCAGTTGTTGAAGGCATTCTTTCTATCTTTGATACACCTACTAAAGTTCTATTTGATATAGGCTCCACTCATTCTTTCATATCCCAGGAATTTGCATCATCCTTGGACATTATACCACAGGACCTAGACTTCACTCTAGAAGTCATGACTCCTGTAGGCCAGACACTTCCCACCTATTCTTATCTCCAGGATGTCCCCATTTTGATTAAGGACCATTTGATACATGCCAATCTTATCCACTTAGATATGAATGACTTCGACATCATCCTAGGTATGGACTAGCTAGCCTTTCATCAAGCCTTTGTTGATTGCCGTCAGAAATGTGTCACTTTTACCCTACCTAATGGAGACACTTTCACCCTCCAAGGAAGAAAGGATTATTCTGGAGGGTGTGTTATTTCTGCCATGAAAGCAGTTAAGCACATTGCTCAAGGATGCCCCTTCTTCTTAGCCAAGATTGAATCCGTCGAGAGTCCCTAACCAAAGCTAGAGGATGTCGAGGTAGTCCGAGAATTTCCTGATGTATTCCCTGAGGACTTACCAGGTCTACCTCCACTAAGGGAAATTGAATTCATCATTGACCTTATACCCAGTACTTCCCCAATTTCCAAAGCTCCTTACCGAATGGCTCCTGCAGAACTAAGAGAACTGAAGACCCAATTACAGGAACTACTTGACAAAGGGTTCATACGACCTAGCGTATCTCCGTGGGGAGCTCTAGTCCTTTTTCTTAAGAAAAAGGATGGCTCCATGAGATTGTGTAGAGATTATCGGATGCTGAATAGGGTCACCATTAAAAATAAGTACCCTCTTACCCAAATTGATGATATTTTGGATCAACTTCAGTCAGCCAGAGTCTTCTCTAAGATTGATCTACGATCCGGGTACCATCAACTTCGAGTTAGAGAAGAAGATACCCCCAAGACAGCCTTCAGGACTTGATACGGCCATTATGAATTCAGAGTGATGTCCTTTGGTTTGACTAATGCTCCAGTCGCGTTTATGGACCTCATGAATAGGGTGTTCAAGGAGTACTTAGATAAATTCATCATAGTGTTTATGGATGATATCTTAATATATTTTGAAACTCCCGAAGACCATATGGAACATCTAAGGATAACATTAAGCACCCTATGAGCACACAAGTTATATGCAAAATTCAGTAAGTGTGAGTTTTGGCTGGAAAAGGTTAATTTCTTAGGACACATTATTTCTCAAGATGGCATAGCAGTTGACCCCACTAAGGTTGAATCAATACAGAACTGGGAAAGACCTAAGACTCTTACAGGAATAAGAAGCTTCTTAGGACTTGCCGGATATTACAGGAGATTCATCGAAAGTTTTTCACAAATTGCTTTACCTCTAACTAAGCTGACCAGGAAAGACACAAGATTTGAATGGACTGATAAATGTGAGGAAAGCTTCTAGGAACTAAAAATAAGGTTAACTACAGCACCTGTCCTTACCTTACCTTCAGGAAGTGGCGGATTTGAGATATACAGCGATGCCTCGCAACAAGGACTAGGCTGTGTACTTATGCAACATGGGAAGGTGATTGCTTATGCTTCTCGGCAACTCAAGAAGCATGAAGTCAATTACCCGACCCATGACTTGGAATTAACGGCCATAGTCTTTGCCTTGCGAATATGGAGACATTATTTATATGGGGAAAAGTTTGAAGTGTTTACAGATCATAAGAGTCTTAAATATATCTTTTCCCAACAAGACTTAAACATGCGACAAAGAAGAAGGATGGAATACTTAAAAGACTATGACTTCTCCATTCATTATCACCCTGGAAAAGCTAATGTTGTAGCTGATGCATTAAGCAGAAAAACCCAAGGGATGTGTGCAAGTTTATTAACTAAGAAATGGAAGCTATTACAAGAAGTAATTACATGGAAACCAGACATAAGTAAGCACAAGATCATTATGGAAGGTCTAACCATAAAGTCAGCTATTAATGAAAAGGTTAAACAAGAACAGAAAGGAGATCCGGATATACAAGCTTTCATAGGAAAACCAGGGTTTACAAAAAGGGAAGATGGTAGCATTTACATGCAAGGAAGATTAGTGATACCAGCTAATGAAGAGTTAAGACAAGAAATCTTAAAAGAGGCTCATCGGTCTAAGTATACTATACACCCAGGAGGGACTAAGATGTATCAAGACTTAAAGAAACAATATTGGTGGGATGGTATGAAAAGAGACATAGGGGAATTTGTGGCAAAGTGTTTAACATGTCAACAAGTAAAGGTTAAACATCAAAGACCTGCGGGATTATTACAATCCCTTGAGTTACCCGAATGGAAATGGGACCATATCACAATAGACTTCATCGTAGGGCTACCCAGGACCTCTAAGGGTCATGACATGATCTGGGTAATTGTTGATAGATTAACTAAGACAGCCCATTTCCTTCCCATACGTCATACCCAATCCACCGACAGCCTATCTCAGCTATACATCAAAGAGATAGTGAGTTTACATGGTATACCCCTTAGTATCACTTCAGATAGGGATAGTTGCTTCACTTCGCAACTCTGGAAGTCTGTCCAAAAATCCTTAGGATCTCCTTGAACTATAGCATAGCCTTCCATCCACAGACCGATGGACAGTCAGAGCGCACAATCCAGATAGTCGAAGATATGTTGTGAACTTGTGCCCTTGATTGGAAGCAGAGCTAGGATGAAAACCTACTGCTAGTCGAGTTTGCGTACAACAATAGCTTTCAGTCAAGCATTGGCATGGCTCCATACGAGACGCTCTATGGGAGACCGTGTCGATCACCCACCAGTTGGAGTGAAGTTGGAGAATCCAGGGTGCTCCAGTTCCGAGCTGGTAGAGCAATGTGCCGAGAAGGTCAAACTCATAAGAAGACGCCTCCTCACAGCTCAAAGCCGCCAAAAGAGCTATGCGGATCGAATGAGGAGACCATTGGAATTCGACATAGGAGAGCACGTTTTCCTGAAGATATCTCCCACTAAAAGAGTTATGAGGTTCGGTATTAAAGGCAAGCTTAGTCCGTGTTACATAGGACCTTTCGAAATCCTAGAGAAAGTGGGAAAAGTGGCCTATAGGATCGCGCTACCCCCTCAGCTATCCGAAGTGCATAACGTATTCCATGTATCTATGCTAAGGAGGTATGTGCCTGACCCCGCTCATATCATCAACCAGGTACCCATAAAGTTGATATAGGATCTCAAGCTAGAGACAAGACCAGTTGAGATTCGGGATCGTAAGAATAAGAAGCTGCAGAACAAGGACATACCCTTAGTTAAAGTTTTGTGGAGAAATGCGCACATGGAAGAAGAGACCTGGGAACTGGAGTCAGAAATGCAAGAAAAGTACCCCGAGATCTTTTGATTGTATATAGTAGAATTTTGGGGGCAAAATTCCCCTAAGGGGGTAAGAATGTAATGACTCCAATTTTGTAATATTGAAATTCCAAGTTAAGTAATGAAAAGACCAGTTTTTGAAGATAAGGGCATTTTAGTTATTTCACTATTCACCTTAACTGAATCCAGGAATTTGGTCCTAAAAATAGTTCCATTAGATGCGTCTCGGAAAAAGGAATCCAACAAGACCAAAATCACCCAAAATGGAGTTAAAATGAGCAAGTTATGGCCCTTTGAAGTTTAGGGGCAAAACTGTAATTTTTACAAAAATGGTTTTAACCTGCAAAACATAGGGGCCCGTTTTGATATGGGCACCCCTTCATCTTCAACCACTAGAGGGTTCTAGAATGGCATTGATTGGAGGAGAAATCACCGCCATTTTGGAGGTTTCTCTACCGCCATTCAAAGGCGGTGAGAGCCCCCTCCAGAACCCTCTCTTAGCTCTATAAATAGAGCTCTTGGGCGCCTCTAATGGCAGCCCAAAACGTTGACAAAAACCCATCGTAGAGCAGTGACCTAGGGGGGAAAATAAGGAGAAAAACCCAGCAACGAGCCAGATACGCCCAAGATCCCTCAAAACTCATCTCCACCATAGTTCCAAGGTCAATTTCCCTAGGTTTTTGCATGAAAAACCATGCAAAATGGAGCCCTGGAGACGCACCAAGGACCCAGGGACGTCCCCTGGGCTGCACTGGTTCGACACGAACCAGGGTGTCCTGAGGATGCCCCGGTTCCCCAACAAGCAGGACATTCCAGTCGGAACGTCCCACGTCATTCCGTTTGAAAAACCAAATGGGCGCGTCCAGGGACGCACCCGCAAAAGAGAGAGAGGGCGGGAAAAACTCGGCGTGTCTGCAGACGCGCCTACTGAGGCGCTCGCTGCAGATGCGCAGCGCACTAGTGTTGCGGGTTTTTTTCGTCCCTTAAGGAAGTCGAGGCGCATGTCGCAGACGCGCAGCGCCCTAGCATTCCGTCTTTTTATTTTTAAGACTCCTATGTACGTAGGACACTAAAACTTGAGATCTAGAGCTCCGATTGAGGAGCCGCAAAAGGCGTTGTGTCCGTGTCGATGACATGGACACATTCAAACTATAAAATCCCTGATTAAGGCCCAATAAAAGGTAGACATGACCCTTAGAATAGGGTGGTGGCGCGTGGCCGCCAGACCTTTGGAAAAATAAGAATACCAAGGCCCAATTAGGACCTTAGGACACCCATAGGCATAGGGATGGACCCCTAATGCCTAATTAATAAGACCAATTACTCTAAAACCTATAAAAGATAGGCCAAACTAACCTTGATTCCCCAAACCATGACCAGGAGCGTCTGAGGACAAAAGGGTTAGCGCGACCTAGCCAGGTAGGTGCTCTATCACTCTTAGATTCTTTTAAAAGAACTATTATTGTTTTGAGAACATATATTTAAGTATATGACTAGTTTAGCATGACTTAATTCAGCATGCATGTGATAAATGCTTTGTACATATACATGTTTTGTAAATGATTGCATATACATTATGCACATGTATGTTTTGCAAATAAGTGCATACATTGCATGATTTAAGTACTTGCAAAGATTGCATGTCCTTGAGGGTTGCTAAAAGACGCTGGAGTACCGAGGGCCAGGCAGTTGTGAGGGACCCAAAGAGGATAGGTTTTGGAAAGAGGTTTTGGCTTATTTGATCTTATGTGATTTGGGCTAATAAGCCCGTGGGTGCTATGCCTAGGGGTCTGGGTTAGCCACCCGGACTCTACCACTATTAGGTGGATAGGTACCATGCCCAAAAAGAGGCAAGTCCCTACGTCGACTGCATGTGGTACAGGGGGCTACCACTAGTGTCACGGCACTGGGTCGACGTGTCACAGGCCCCGTGGAGGCTATGACCAAGTGTCCTCAAGTACCCAGGGACCACACAGCGAGGAGGTCATGGGCATAGTGGACCCTATGGTTTGATGATTTATGTGCACTGCATATGGTATGATATGAGGTTGGTCGACCATACCATACTAGAGATCCATGAGTTGGATTCCATGAAGCATCTTATGTATATCATGATGTTATGATATATATGTATATGATACTTTCAATTTTGGATTATATGATCCTTTAAGTCGTTAGTATTTCAGTTTAACAATGAATTTTAATATCGATGTTGCACTTGAGTATTCAAGCATACACATGTTTTGAATGAGCATATGATTTTAAAACATCTCATGCATTATAAAACTAGTAGTGATAGGCTCCTACTGAGTAGAGTATATATTCACCCAATCCTCAACATTTTTTAGACACAAAGTAAATACTTAAGGGTAAGGAACGCTTGTGCTAGGAACCATTCATACTAAGTACAAGTAAGTAAAACCCCTACCTTATCTTTCAATGTTACTTGATTGTAGTTACTCTCTAATAGTGAAATTTGTGACTAACACTTTCTTGGAAATAATATTGATTTAAACTTTGCCATGGCTAAATAATTTGAGAATGTGTTTTGACACTCGGGGTTTTTATGAAAGATTGTTTTCCAAAAGAAAAAGATTTTCATGCATCTCATACTTATAAAACAAGATATCTCGCCTTTTTATCAAAATTGCATCATATAAAAAACCCGGGTCGTGACAATTAACCTGGAAGTGACCTTATCCAAGAAATCTATGTGCAATCCTCTTTATTTGATTAGGTTGACATTCACTCACAAAAGCAGTTACCGTTACATCAAACAATCAACCTTATAGGCTTACGCATTCAAAGGTCATATGGACAACAAAAGCTTAATTTTGTATCAAAATAAATTGCATTTTCTTTTATATATAATCTAAAAACTATCTGATATCCAAAAAAGACATAGCTATCATGCGCCACTAATACCATCAACAATAACTAGAAAAAGTTTAGATTGACTTGATTCCTTTCCATATTCTCTATGAAGAAAGGTCTATATACACCATTTTCTTCCATCTTTGCCTTTATCAAACTACATCATCAATTGAGTTGACTTGGATGTAGGGTATTTTGTTTTAGAGTTTGACCTTGATAGGATTGAATCTTGAAAATGAAACTCAAGGCCCACGTGCAAAAAGGTAATAAACAGAAATGTTAATCTAGTGGACCATCATGGGTTAACCCACATGTTTTAATAGGCCATCCCATATGGATATATCCCATCTACACAAGTTTTAATTATGTAGGCTCTTGTGGGAGAAAAGTTCCTTATCAAACAAATGGGCTAGGACTAACCAAGATGATGGGAGCAGCCGTTTTCTAACCTTTAGCAAAAATTTCAAACTGTGAATGGACAAGAGATTGAGTCTTTGAGAGATGATTTTCATTTACTAATTGCATGTCACACCCTAAAACATATGACATTATGGAGTTTGTATGTTGAGCTGGGGATGTTAGTATCAAAGTCAAGCTAGTGTCACCAAACACACCACTATATTCATTCATTTATGTAAGTATCCCTATTATAATTCTTTAAACCTGGCCTTTCATCAAGATCAAAAGCTTATTCAAAAATTATTATACTAGCCATTTATTCTAAAGTAGTTACTTCACAACATAAAACAAGACCTTCCAAAATTTAGTCCAACTCTTATACAGTCTATGATTTGAATGGTTCAGATCTTCTAAAACATGGGCCCGTCTAACCCTTACATGGCCTCTGAATGATTTTAGATATTCTAAAATGTGGACCCATTCCCTAAATGACCCATAATTTGAATGGTTTAGATCTACTAAAACATGGATCTATCCCTTTCATGCCATGGCTTGAAGGTTAGAGCTTCTAAAATGTGAGTCTAATTATTATATGACCTTTGATTTGAATGGTTTAGAGCTTTTTAGATGTGAGCGTAACTCTTACATGTCTCTCAATGGTTTAGATCTTTTAAAATGTGGGCTGAAATTTTTCATGGTCTATGATTTGAGTGGTTTAGATTTATTAAAATGTGGGCACAACTCTCACATCACCTATGATTTGAATTGTTTAGATTTTCTAAAATTGAACCCCATTCTTACACGGCCTATCGCTTGAATGGTCTAAATCTTCTAAAGGGCGTGCCTGTAGTGTACATCTTTAGGAGATCAATACTTTACATTGAGAAAGTCCTCTAAAATACATGATATTTAAAATTTATAAGACGTGGGATTTGTTAACTAGAAAATAGTACTTGCTATAACAGTCTTTTAGTAGTTTATGTGACAAATTAAACTCAAAATAGGCAGTTACATTATGTCTTGCCAGTTCTTCATGGTGTGTATATCACTTGTAGTCTTCTGCTATCTCTTAACTTAGAAATATTCTTTTGCATTCTAACACATGGGAGGCCTTCTCTTGTGCTATGTGATGGAGTTGAGCACTCATGGGTTTTGGTTTATCCATAATACCATGCTAATCTAAAAAAGGGGAAAAATAAAATAAAAGAGGAAATATCATTGCTGGCATTACATTCTATTCAAATGATAGCAAAGGATATAGTAGTAAACACAAATCTCATTACTCTTAGTCGGAGTTCTAGGTAGAACTTCCCCCTTATTGGGGATATTTGAAGTAGATTTAGGAATTAAGATAATAAGTTGTAATTAGTTTGCTTTAAAATTCTTTGTTGTAACAAAAATAAAAAAATAAAAAATCATGCTATTAAGATGCAAACACTTGAGGTAATATTTTTGAATATTTAACCATCTATACCTACATATGAACAACTAAAAGTCAATCAGAAAATTTTATTAGATTGACACCGAATGGTAATCATTCTCCTTTGTTTGAAGCTATAGCTAACCCAACAAAAGCATGAGAAAGCTATAATAATCTATCTTATGGGTTCCTAAGCATCCCCATAAGAACTTTACTAAAAAAAAAGGTAGACCTAAATCTGCTCTTTTCAAGTCCTTAGAAGAAAATGCTTCACATCTAATGCATCAGCTACTTATTGCCTTCTTCATAGATATGCAAGAAGCTTCATAAGTTGAGGAAGCTATATAGTTATATTAAAGGCATTCCATAGTTAGAAGAGAAGGAGAAAATTTTATAAAAAAAAACTTCAACCAGAAGGGAACAAAGGCAATGAAGGCGTTAATGCAAATTCAAGTGAAATGATGGTCCCGTTAATTACAAACAGATTTTCTCACAAAAATCAAGTAGGTGATTCAAGTAGGATTTGAGAGAGGAAATATTAGTAATTCCTTCACTTTGTAGGTGATATTTGGAGGGCTATACTTCAAGAACAAAGGCAAATATGTAATGCTACAAAAGAGAAATGGGTATTTCATAATGGATATGCAAAAGATGCATGTATTGGTATTGGAACCTAGCTTTTAGGGCCATTTTTAATGACTGCTCAAAAGTCTATTCTCCTTTGGATGGGAGAGTAAACATGCAAAAATCAAGTTGCTCGAATTTATGTTGAAATTCCTATCCCAAGAGTAATATTCCACCTAAAACTTGAATCTAATGGCTTCGAATCAAATTATAATCCTTTGAACAAATGTTGACAAGTAAGAAACTAGTTTTGCTTGAAGTTGTTCATTTCCCTGAAGAAGAAATTATTAGTAAAGAGATGTTTGATTGGTGAAGTAAAGAATAGTAAGGCTCCTATTTTTCTCATGAAAAAGTAGATCAAGAAAATTTGGATTAAAAAATGTTAGGAAAACCCAGCGTGTTACACTTAGATACTAAGGAAGAGGAAGTTTTTCTTTCTCAAGAAAAACTTGAACAAAGACTTCAACTGAAAGATGAATTCAATAAAAGGATTCTTATGGAAACGATAAGGTGGAAGCAAAGCTACCAGTCTAAATAGATCAAGAAGAAGATAAAAATATAAAATAGTCTTATACGCAAGTTGAAAGTGAGTGATAGTAAGGAGGAGGAATGAAAAATGATTAAAGAGGAGATTGTGGACTTCTATCAAAATATGTTCTCAAAGGAGGAGATAGCGAGACAAGACAAGATGTTTTGTTCTTTGACTCTATCCCAAAAAATAGAATTTCTCTTGAAAATCCTTTTAAAAGGGAAGACCTGGATGAAGTTGTTGAAAATTTAAGACATTAACAATGTCCCTGATCTAGATGTCAACACTTTGGGGTCTTGTGAAAGAGGATGTTTGAGAGATCTTGATGCCGTTCTACAATAGTGCTCTAATGGGAAAAGTTTTTGGCCCTTTTCTTTCTTCAATCCTTTAGGTGGAGGTATAGATTAAGTTTCTTTATTGGTTTCATTTTGAAGTTATTGCTAAACTATTGGTTGAAAGGTGAAGCAAGTACTACAAGAATTTATATCTATCAACCAATTAGCTTTTATTGAGGAAAGATGGATAATTGATGGTCTCTTATATGTATGACGTGTATAATTGATTTGGAAAAGACATGTGACATGGTGGATTAGGCCTTTCTTTAATATCTTGGGATTATAATAGGTTAAGAATTCTTGAGTTTCAATTCTTAGGAATGATGCTTCTTTCAAGTATCTAGAGGTCTTAAGCAAGGTAACACCTTGCTCCTTTCCTTTTTACTATTCTGCTGATGTTTAAGCAAATTACTCTCCAGAGCAAATAGTCTGAGATGGTTTGAAGGCTTTCAACTAGGGTGTCAAAGGAAGTTCACATCATGCACCTTCAATTTGTAGAAGAAATTGTGTTATTTGCAAGTGATGTAATAGTCCAAGCTTAAAATATTCAAGCTATTTTTGAGACATTTTTTAAGCCTTATTAGGTCAAAATTTTAATTTGTTTAAATCCATAGTGATGGTGTGATAGAGTTGGGATGTAAAGTGAGGGAGATTCCTACTACTTACCTTGGTTTGCCGTTAGTTATTGGAAAGCCTTCAAAAGATGCTTGTTTGAAGGTGGTGGAGAGAATGGAGAGGAAACTTGTTAGAAGAAAACATAATCACTAGATGACCAAGTGACTGTTATTAAGTTATTCTTGACTAATATGCCAATGTTCCTCCTCTTTGATTTTTGGTGTCTAGTATACATAATAAATAAGATTGAAATGTTGAATAGAAAGTTTTGATCGAATTATGAGCCAAAGCATCGACTACTTCACTTTATAAATTGGTATACAACGTCTAAGCCTAAGAAAGAAGGTAGTCTTGGTATTATAACCATCAAGGAATTCAACTATGCTTTCTCATGTAAGTGATTATGGACAGATAGGGAAGAGATATGTCACCTTTAATGAAGAACAATCAAGGCTATCTATGGGTCATATTGGGGAGTTCATTGTGAGATATTGAGAAAGTAAAAGGAGATTTGTTCCATGGAAGAAAATCATGAAACTTATTTCTTTCTTTTTTAGAAGGAATAAGATTCCAAGTCAAAGCTAGTGAAAGAGTTCTATTTTCGAATGAATTATGGTTTGGAGACAGCACATTGCAGCTAAGATACTCAAGACTTCGAGACATTGTTGGAATTTCTGTGGCTCATTGTAGAAGAATGTTAAGCAATGTGGCATGCGACCGGTTGATTTAAGAAGACAAGGGATTTTGCAATATGAGTTTGAAGTTAAATGCGGCATTATGGAAAT
This sequence comes from Warburgia ugandensis, assembly GCA_035236585.1. NCBI lineage: Eukaryota > Viridiplantae > Streptophyta > Magnoliopsida > Canellales > Canellaceae > Warburgia > Warburgia ugandensis. Next base: position 14,769,121 of record CP141133.1, read on the forward strand.
CTTGAATTCTGTTCACATGAGTTAATGTTAAATGAAACCTTATGAAGGTATTGAATCATGTTTACAGATATATATATATATATATGAATTAGATGATAAATGTAACGTTGTGAAAGTCTTGAATTATGCTCAAATAAGAGATAGAGAAGAGAAGATGTTAGAAGGGGATGTTTATGGGACAAGCGATCCCTTTACCCCTTTACCATTGCATGCATATATGTTAGAAGACTTCCGAGAGAGAATGTTCCTTGTACATTTGTTAAGATTTGAAAGTGGAAATTTGCACCTATAATTTAATGCTTTATGGTAGAGATCGCCTACTAATGATATGATGACTTTTAAAGGAATGAACATAATTGGTAGATGTCCCCTATGCAAAACTAATAATGAAAATATTCAACATTTGCTGATACATTCTTCCTACTTGACAACTCTTGCATTGAGCTCCCTAAGTGGTTCAAAGTTGAAAGGGAAATGTCATCTTCAATCATTTATTTTTTGTCCACTTCATAGTAGAAGACTCTTTGCTTAGGTAAAGATCTATGGCAGTAGTTCTCAGCAGCTACTATATGGCTCATTTGGAAAGAAAGGAACAATAGAGTTTCAGAGGGAAGGAAAATTCAGAGGTCTTGTTGGTCTCAAGTATCAAATTGTATGTCGCAATATGGCCAATAGTTACTAAAATCTTAGGGATTACTCTGCACAAGAGATCATAAAATCGCAGTCTACAATTTGCTCAATTATGCATAGTAAGAATAAGAAGTCCCATGTTTGGAAACCACTTGGTTCAGGTTTTAGATCAAGTCAAATTTTGATGGATCTTGTGCTTGATTGGAAGCTGAAGTGATTAGAGCTAGTATTGCTGGGATTTTAGATATGAAACAGATATAATACTTCCTACAATTTGTTCTCTTGAACCACAGTTTTGGCTACTAAAATAGGAATCCTTCTATCGAAAAGGTTTGATTAGAAGCCAATGCTCATTTGAAGTGATCAGAAGGTGGTTATTGGGTGGCTAGACAATCCTAAATTTAGACACAAATTGGAGTTTTGATGATGTGTTTAATAAAATTGCAGACTCTCTAGCAAATGGGACTTTCAAGGCTTCTTATGCCCATCATTATGCAAATAGTGAAGTTTATTCACTTGCAAGAGTAGGGGCATCATTTGAATGGCTCAAATTATAGATTTTGTACACCATTCTTGATGTAGTTTGGTACTTAACGCTTTTTCTTTTTTCAATAAAGCTAATTGTTGCTTTTTAGGAAAAAAAAAATGATAATAAGGTAGCAAAAGGTCTTTGAGGATTGGTTCTTCATCTGTGGTAGCTTCAAATAAGCTACCAAGAACCGAAAAGAGAAATGCATTATGAATAGAAAGATGTCACTGTTTAAAATGATGACAAAGATTGGCAATATGGAAATAATGAAGTAGAAGTATCATTGGAAAATAATAGAAACACCCATTTCAAATAGCTGGAACACCCATTTAGGTGTCATTTGACGCATTTATTGGGTCAAAAAAGCATCAAATGAGTGTTCCGGCCATTTGAGATGGGGGTTCCTATCAATTTTCAAATCGTCTCCTTCAAGAAAAGAGTACAAGTTACTCTTTGTTAACTCGAACTCATATTCTTCCCAGGAGAATAATTTTGGAATGGTGAAAATCAGCAGTCTATATTTATTTAATTTTCCTTGTTAAACATATAGACTTTATTGTGTAAAGGTGTGATATATTTACAAAGATCAAAAGAAGTTAGTCAACATACAAATTAAAATTTTGAAGGTACGTGTACCCAATTTTTAACTGGTATTTTTCATCTGTCCCAATGGAAGATATGGTGGAGACTATTAATAACATGAAGCATGCATGGGTTGGCATAAAGCTGGAGTGTATTTGATTAATAACATTAACAATAATAATGAGGATAAGAAGAAAGATAATCAGAATTGAAGAAAAAATATAAGGAAAAGAAAAATAAAAGTTTTATAATGTGATGATTTATGATGAAAAGAAACAGTTTTACATACCATATATCAACTTCTATGCGGGCTCTAAAGTCTAATCTTAACTAAGGATACAAATTGAAGTCGACCCATGGGAGCTAAATTGACCAAGGTTTTCATTGACTCAGTTGGAATCGAGTGAGCTTGTCATTGGATCTACTGTTTTCTCCTATTTACTTCGTGAGTTGAATGAATTTAATTTGAAAGGAAGCCTTGATGCAATGGTAAACTTGTCTTCGTATGACCTTGAGGTTATGGGTTTAAGGAGTGTAAACATCCTCTTGTTAAAAGGCAAAGTAAGGCTGCAGACTATAAACTCTTTGGTTCACCCCTTCCCTGGACTCCACATAGACAGGAGCTTCATGCACTGGTGCTGCCCTTTCGTTGAATGAACTTAATTTACATCGACTCGGTTTGAGGCAAAAACTTGTTTGATTGCGAAGTTTCAAGTCAACCAAACATGTATGTTAAACATGGTTTAAGATACCATTAAGATTGACAAATCATAAACAAGTGTGTGTGTGTGTGTGTGTGTGTGTGTGTGTGTGTGTGTGTGTGTGTGTGAGAGAGAGAGAGAGAGAGAGAGAGAGAGAGAGAGAGAGAGAGAGATGCATCTATATACAACAGAAGAACGGATCACCAAAGGACATAGGAAAGCAGAAAGAGAGAAAAACATAGTTTGACGGCCTTAATTTAATGGAAATGGAGTTAGTGGTTGTATCTAACCTACTCTAATCGTGACTCCACCCACAAATAGATTAAAGAGAAGAAAGACGTAAGTTTGGAATCTGTTCGCGCTCCAAAATCTAATGGAACCATTGTCAGTAGTAATATCAGACCTAACATCTATCCTACATTGATCTATTGTCGATACGAACCTTGCATGATCAGCATCAAGATTTTTTACGTGGCAGACTGGGAGTGGGCGATAATCTTCTTAGAAGATTCATAACATTACATTTGAATATTGGAGGACGGCTGGATGCACAGACATACCCATCAAATATAATATGCTATTCCTCTTTCTCTCCAGCAGGATTCTCTTTCAAGATATATAAGCCATTCATTACCAGCTACTGGTCTCCCTTGTACAAGCAAATTTTACCCCCCTCTCTCTCCTTATCCACATTCTCTTTCTTTAATCGTTGCCTCTTCTAGTTAGTTGTAAAGGGTGTTCCAGTTCCCAAAAAGCTATTATAGATAAATTGAGAAGCGTCTTCCATTAAGTATACCGGACCATTATTAAACATGGCTTGAAGTCCACAATATACGAGTAAAAGAAGTCTCATAACCATATACATATATGGATGGGGGTGCTAATTTCTGCTGTTTTATGCAAGTGCAAAGAGCAAGTGACATATGATTGGCTGGAAAAAGTAAAAAATAAAAAAATTTAGAGGAAATGACAACTAAAAAGTTTTCTCCAGCCAATCAAATGTTACCTACATTTTACAGCTGCAACTCTTTGCTGAAATTACTACTACTCCCCATGTGTGTGTGTGTGTGTATTATGTATATGTATATTACTCCTTATATGTATGTATGTATGTAAAAAGGCAGTCCTAATATACAAAGCTCCTGCATATGGAAAGGGACGGACCACAAGAGTCAATGATAAGAGGTTCGGTTGTTAAAGAGATACAGCTAGGATGTATGTCATGGAAGTCAACACATTACTTGGGTATATTTCTTCATAGACAAAGTGCTGTCACTTACTGAGAGGGCAGTGTTGTGTTCAAATGGAAGTATTGATCAAGGGATTGACTGGAAAGTGGATGAACTAATTCTTACCCATTGCTCTAATTACTGTAATGGATAATTCATTCCCTGACTTTGTTATTCTCCGAGCCAAACGGCATGAAGACCCCAAGCTACGAATTTCAGCTGAAAATGGGGTTTCGACTTATCAATGTGGTTTGGGCAAGTCCATCGCTCCAACCATGAGTCATCGCGTATCCCCATGACACGTCTGTATTGACCCAACGACAAGTTTGTAGCCTATATTGGAATTTGTTAACGAAAACCTTTCAGAGACAAGCATATACTTTGACAAATTAGTCTGTTGTAACAAGCATTAATCTCTGCTTGCCACATAACCATCATCAAGTTATGGTTAGGTCAATAGAGTGGTTCACTTTTCTTACCCATTTTCCTTAGAATGTTTGTCTTTCTCTTGACCATTTGCTTATTCGGCGTCCAAGTTGAAGCACTAACATGCTATCTACACGTAGTGTTGTAACAGACCAATTACGCCATTAGGTAGATGAAACTGAGCTGTCTAAACTCATGTGGGCAAGTCAAATTTGATTCAATCTGGAAGCTGGGACTGTTCATTTATTATCTTTGTTTTCATTCTTGTATCGGCATGTAGTCAGCTTTGTTGATCCTAGAAAGAATGGAACCACTAACGCCTTTTCGAATAAACATGCTTTTGTATCTTGCTAGGAACTCACCTTCTCTAATAAGCACAAATTCTTGCAGCTTGCTAGGAACTGAGTCATTCATATATAGTATGCAAGCTCCATTGAAGGCTCCCCGAGCTCTGATTCTGTGTCTCCAAAAGTACATAATACAGTCAAATGAGATGGATATGAGAAAGTTCCCTACGTCCCCATTTCCCCATTTTTCTTGGTAGGCAAGTTAAGGATAAGCTAATGGAAAGATCTTTGCAACCTATTACTCATCAATTATTAACTTTCTAGTACTAACAAGTTGAGCCCGTCCCGTGAAGCCAGCATTGACATATGTGGTGGTGGAAGGATCCCAGAACTCTCTCTCTCTCTCTCTCTCTCTCTCTCTCTCTCTCTCTCTCTCTCTCTTCAAAATCATATGTAGTCAAGTACAAGTTTGGTCGGTGCATAGAAGTGCAAGCGAGTCCAAATTTGGGGTCATAAAGGGTGTTTATCTACCTTCTAGGAAGTCTCATGCATCTGCTAGGCTTTTAGCCCCCACTAGAGTTGTACTTAGCGGTTGGGAGAGAGTTATTATAATATGGTGGATTCCCATATTTTCGGTTGAGAAACAGTAGCGGGTGACCCTTTCAATGATCCAAATTGTGTAGGTCACAGTGTAGGTCATACTAAGAATGAGCCATCTTCCAAAATGTGGGCCTAGATGCACACCTCTAGTTTTGATCTTTAATCCGATGATGATAAAATCAAAATGGAACGTTGTTTCTTAGATGGTAGATCCATGAGAAATCAAAGGCTTGAAATCACATACGCTGAAGAATTTTGCATATGACTCATCGACGTAAAAATAATATAGCATGCTCTAAACATAAATGATCTGGATGATTGAAACACAGGGCCCTACTTCTAGTTTTTGCTCGCTCCTATTTTCCAAGTGAAGATATGACCGTCCACCAATCTATATCAATTATTATGTTAGACAAGTGACTGAATCACAAGGAAGGCATGCGCAGAAAGATTTAATCCCAGGATCATCCAAAGATTTAAACTTAATTTGGGGCATGGCATATCTAAGAGATCCTCAGAACATGAATAGTTTGGACCCTAGAATATAGGCCTCGCTAGTACCTTTTAGTCACCCCACTGACTAGTTAGTACCTTGTAGTCATCTCTCTTTCTCTCTAGACATATATAGACTGTATGGACCTAGAAGCAGTGGATATATTTTATTGTTTGGGGGATTCCTCGAGGATCATGTGGGAGCTATCCAAATCTCCTTCATGGTTCACAACCAATGATATGGGGCGGGGTTCTATAGTTGGTGTGTTTTGGGATGCTTAAAATGGATCCCAAGTTGGGAAAGGAAGACACTCTAATTGTCAATGACTACATTGGTCTCACTATTCTAAAGAAAAGAATAAAATTTTCCTGTCCGGTGAGACCGTGGTTTGATATTTGTCCCCTGAGAATCCTCAAAGATTACTTCTTGCTTGTTCTTTTCTTCCATTTTTCTAAGATACAACACATGGACGTTCCTGATCGTGGCTAGCTGCATAATTTATCCAATCTAAGCTAAGCATCTTCCCTTTAATAGTTTCTATTTTAACTCTTCTTCCCTTTCCATTGCTTCTCTTTTATTCCCAAGGTCTCTCTGGTGAAACCTCTACCACAGAATGGATCCCAAATAGAACCCTCAATCCTGCTCACACGTACATGCATGACCTATATATAAATTTATAGAGGAATGTATAAAATACAACTAAATCAATGTGCAAACATAAGATAAATTATACACATTTACATGACACCTATAAATATATTCGGTTTTTATGGTGCGTGGCTATCTGACAAATATTAACTACATGGTTTACTTTGGGGGCATAACTCATCAATGATAAGGTTCATCACAAGAATGGTCTACATCATTAGGCCCTTACGAAAATGGTCTTCTCTTTCTATTACTTTAACAAAATTCAGCAGCCTAACTTTCCCAGTTTAGAAAATTTTATATGTTTGCTTACTGCTGAGAATATTACGTACTCATTAGGCCCTTATGAAAATGTATTTCATTGTAAATTCAATGAGATACTAGTTTATCATGCTGCCCAAATTGGGACCACAAAGGTTTATATTACTTTGAGAGTTGAGAGTCCTAGTAGCCAGTAAGAAGAACTACATGCATGTGGAGAAGTACATGCAATGCTAGAGCATATTTTTGGAAGATCTAAACTGTTCATCATATTCAGTATACAAGAATTAGGTTACCTTGAAGAAATTAATTGATTTGAATTATTTTTACCATATCTGTTTTCTCTTTGAAAATTTTCAAAAAATTGATGGTTATGATTTTCAACTCAAAGAATCCAGACCAAATGTGATTAGTGGGCTGAAATTTAGTACACAGCCCATGTAAGACATTCCAAATATGATGGATAGCTTAGATCTAAAAAAACAAAACAAAAAACTATCAGCACAGATAAAATGATTGTGGCGAGCTCCAGTATTAATTTATGGAGGTCTAACTGTACATTTACGTGATGCAATACGTTAAAAGCTTTGGTGTTTGTGCTCGAAGTACTCGTGTAGAGGTAGGTAGTAGAATTGCTTTGGTGTTTGTGCTTATAGTTCGCATATCTTTGAACCCTGAGAACTCGCTCTGAGTGTCTCTTTAACTGTTAAAAGACTGTTGTTTCGGTCGAACTAAGCGTGGCTCTGAAAATGTTAAAAGCTTGCCATTTGGGGTAACTACGCGTATCACCAGCAAGTCTCCACCCAAGCTTATCTTTTGACTTAAAATATTTTTTGGCCAATCAGAACCCTCGTATTGGGTAACTGGTATAATTGTCGTTTCATATGGAGCTCTTGATTGTCTTTTCAGTTTTCACTTGGGTGGGATATTCATCATACATCCCAAAAGGCTTTGATTTGAGTTTCCGGAGACATGTTACAGTTGATTAATCACGGGTTTGATCTGTAAAACATAATGAACTAGAGAGAGAGAGAGAGTAAATGCAAAGATGGATAAATATTAAAAACCGGTGGTGTTGAAAGCAATAGAAAAATGTAACAAATCAAGATGTAAGCATCCATCTCATCAACCACCATATTTTGATTCAGATTTTATGGAGATTGGGATAAAGAATATAAATGAATGACAAGAGATCACAGCTGTCTAAACAGATTAAACTTCTTTTGTAAAGGAAAGGTTTCCCTTGCACCCCACAACCAATCATTGGTTTCTTTTCCAGGGAAACGTTTTTCTGCTTCAGTAAAATAGTTGGGAGCTGAGGCCGAGCACCTACTATAAATATGGCTCCTATCAACTTGTCTCCTTAAGCAGTTAGCTCTTTTTCACATATTCTTCATTCTCTTCTTCTTTCTTCCCTCATCGACAACAGCTTCTCCAGGCACTTTTCAGTCTAAAAATCTATCATGGGTCTTGAGATTGAGAACCCAAGAGTTAGGTTATCAGCAATTGCAGTTTCTGAAACGCATGGAGAAGACTCGCCCTATTTTGCTGGATGGAAAGCCTACGATGAAGACCCTTATGATGCTGTAACGAACCCTTCTGGAGTCATACAGATGGGTTTGGCAGAGAATCAAGTGAGTATCATCACCACAAGTTCACAAAGCATCAACTCATTTTGTGCCTATTGAAAAAGCCAATTCTAATCCTTAGATACTAATCTTTCTTCTTTGTTGTTGAACAGGTTTCATTTGATTTGCTAGAGGAGTATCTTGAACATCATCCGGGGGCATCAAGTTGGGGAAGTGGGGTCTCCAGCTTCAGAGAGAATGCCTTGTTCCAAGACTACCATGGAATCAAAGTTTTCCGAAAGGCCATGGCTAGTTTCATGGAGCAAATTAGAGGAGGAAGAGCAAAGTTCAATCCCGACAGGATCGTTCTCACCGCCGGCGCAACAGCTGCAAATGAGCTATTGACATTTGTACTTGCAGACCCAGGAGATGCCATGCTAGTTCCAACTCCATACTATCCAGGGTAAGAAACTTATCCAAGTCAGTTCATTGATTTGCATGGTTTTCATGCAAGTACCAAATGACAGAAAAGAATGGCAATTGACAGTTTGTTTGGATGTGTATATCAACATCTGTCTAATGTTCTTATTTCAAAAAAAATTCCACAGATTCGATAGAGATCTACGGTGGAGAACCGGAGTCCATATCGTACCCGTTCACTGCAACAGCTCCAACAATTTCCAAATCACTGTGGAAGCATTGGAAAATGCATATAATGAAGCCGATAGCAAGAACATCAAAGTCAGGGGAGTTCTTATAACAAACCCATCAAACCCGCTAGGCGCAGCGATTGAGCGGCCCGTCCTCGAACAAATTATTGATTTCGTCGCAAGAAAGAACATTCATCTTATATCCGATGAAATCTACTCGGGCTCCGTCTTCTCCTCGACGGAATTCACAAGCGTGGCGGAAATCCTTGCTGACCGAAATTATGAAAAAGCGGAGAGAGTTCACATTGTTTATAGCCTCTCGAAAGATCTTGGACTCCCTGGCTTTAGAGTTGGGACTATATATTCATACAATGACAGCGTGGTGACTACTGCAAGAAGAATGTCCAGCTTCAGCTTAGTCTCATCTCAAACTCAACATCTCTTGGCTTCAATGCTATCAGACGTTGAATTCACAAGTAAATACATAAAGACCAACAGAGAGAGATTAAGGAAGAGACATGCGTCGATTGTTGAAGGTCTAAAACGTGCTGGCATTGAGTGTTTGAAAGGAAATGCTGGGCTTTTTTGTTGGATGAATTTGGGCTCATTGCTAGAAGAACCCACAAGACAAGGAGAGCTGACCCTATGGAATTCAATGCTGCATGAAGTGAAGCTGAATATCTCTCCGGGTTCTTCGTGTCATTGTTCTGAAGCTGGCTGGTTTAGAGTTTGTTTTGCCAACATGAGTGAGCAGACACTAGAAGTTGCACTGAGAAGAATACAAAATTTCATGGAACAAAGAAAGACAAGGAGGAATCACTGTTTGCAGTAAACCTTTTTTGCAGTAATATTCTTCTTTTAGAGGAAAAAGTCCATTTCAGGACTTGGGTTATTCTTAAAATACTGAAAATCAGTGGAATTTTAAATTATTTCAAGGAAACTCCCTTTCTATGATTGCCTTTTTGTCAGCATTACTTTACAAGAACAATTGGACCACCTTCACTAATTAAATACTAAAAACACAGAAAACTTGGGTTCCCAGCTTGGGCAACATGGCCATATTTTTGGGGTTAGGTATATGAAAGCAACCCTGGTGCAACATTTTAATGCCACTTTTTACTTACAAAAATACCCTGGGCTTTCACATTTGCAGAGGTCACCCAGGAAATCTCCTGGAAACACTAGTTAAACCTGGTTCACCCGGCTCATGACTGGCTCAAAGTGGCATCACTCACAACTTGGAAAGGAACCATCCATGCAAAGTGGCTCAAGCGTACCTCAGAAGAGGTTACGATTATTTTTGGCTGTTGGCTTGTATCAAAACTGATTCATATCACTTATAAAAGAAAAGAAAAAAAGTAAAAAATCCAATGGGTAAAAATAAAAGAGCTAAAAACATGATCTTTTAGAAAATCACATCCACTCAATCCTTAGTGAAGTATAATTTAATGGTGAAGAAATAAAGAGGAGTCAAAGCCCAACCCTACCCATCATCTTACAAAGAAATTCCACATGATCAATTAAGCACAAAGGCCTCTTAGGTTAAAAAACTAAGACATTGAATCATGTCCGCCCATGGTAAAGCTAGAACTACGTCTGCATATGAAGCTCAAAGTGCATGTTATCCTAGATAAGGCATTTTCCCAGATCTTCCTCATATCGAATGATCTTAACACTCATCAGAGCCCTTAAAGCTTTGTAAGCCATCCAATTTACAACCAAGAACAACCGCTACGAGAATCATCAAATGGAGAAGACTTTTTAGGCATAACATATTAGTTTAAGGTAATTTTTTGTTTCTTAAGAGGTAATTTTAGAATATGAAAATAGCATCTTTAAAAAATGTTTGATCAACTATAGACCTTTGTAGTTCACTTCTTCTCTATATTCTGTACATACGGAGCTGCAGTTTTTTAAGAGCATCTCCCACAGAGTGGGAGTTTTGACTGGGTGAGTTGGCGAGTGACTCGCAAACTAGTTTAGGGGCAACGTGGAAGGACTTTAAGTAAAAGACTGACATCCCTAGAGGTAGAGTGGTACCATGGTAACATGGTCGGTCCTTGTTCATGTGCATAACTTGCTGTAGTCCGCTGCTTCCCGATAAGGATTTAACGATTGGAGTTGACAAATTCTCTCTCCTCTTTTATTTAAGACTTCTCTTTTTGTCCTTTCCAGTCAAAGTCAACAACTTTGCCGAGTGCTTCTTCACACGCTTTCTTTCTAAACCAACTACGCCATTGCCAGACGAAAATGGCTGATGACCATAACAAATCTCAGCCATTGAATGTCCCGTCGTGGCAATGCACCTTTAGGGTTTGACGTTGTACACCGGTACAGCCCAACCACTTGGTAGATTCTAGACCATGGCCCTCCTTTTCTCTTTTGGCGTTTGCATTTTCCAGCTTGCTCTTTGGGCTAGCTGATTCATTCTTATTTGCATCATCCATATTGATTGTTACGGCTCTCTTTGTTTACTTTTAGGAAATAATTGTTTCAAGTGTGGAGCTTCATGGGCTTGATTTTGTTAGGTACATATGGAATTATGTTGCACTGTAAAATGAGATTCTAGGGTTTGGTGGCAGAACCTTCAAAAAAGGCAAGTAGTTTTTAATCTTGTAATTTGGGAGATAATCGTGTCGTCTGTTAGGATATATATATGTATATATATATATATATATATATATATATATATATATATATTGTGACAGCTATTTTCTGATAGTGGAGATTGTGTGTGAAGGTAACTTAATTCATAGAAACCATGTAAATCTGTGTGTTTCTTTTTCTTTTTTTTTGCACATTCACATATAACATAAAGAGACTCCAGAGAAAATGACTATCACTCTCTTTTCAAACACGTTTTTTATCTTGTAATTTGGGGGACAATTGTGCCTTATGTTAGGATACATATGTATTTGTACGACTTACTGAAGATTTGAGAAATTTTTTATGTACTTGTGATAGCTATTTTCTGATAATGGAGATAGTACAGAAGGTACCTCAATTCATAGAAACCATGTAAATTTGTGTGTTTCTTGCTTTTTTCACTTTTTTTTGCACATTCTATGTATAACATAAAGACGCTCCACATAAAATCACTATCGCTCTCTTTCTGGAGTGGGACCTATTGCCGCTCGATTTACCTTGATCGAGTGATCATAGGTATTCATCAAGCCTCATTGAGGTCATGCTTCTTTATCTCACGAATATGAGACACTCATCTGGTGTGGGACCAAAATCGAATGTCAACGGTCTCGATTATTGATGATCGATCTTCGATTAAGTTCAAAGGTCTTGATCATGCATACATTTTTCTTAGGTAACTCACAAGATGATTGCCAGGCTAGATCACTGTCTCGTGCATAAAAAATAGCAGCCCTGGTGCACGAATTCGGAGAAGGGGCACATTACAAGGGTTTATAGTACATAGGCTTACCTTTTATTTTTGCAAGAGGCTGTTTTCATGCCTTGAACCCATGTAACTTCAAAGTCACACGACAACAACTTTAATTATTGCGCCAAACTCCCCTTTAGATCACTGTCTAGTGCATGTCGCTGCGTATTATGGTTGCCTAGAAGCTGGCAATAACAAGCAATGGGTGGATATCATTATCAGGGCATCCATCAATAATGATGCAAGTAAACCATTATCCAAGGTTTCTCTAATTGGTTAAGAGTATACGTGGACCAGCCCTTTGACGATCCCTACCATCCATTCTCGCGCCGCAAAGGAAATCCCATAAAATTGCATCATGGATCACACAATCCCACCAGCTGGTCGCTCAAGATTTTGTAACATTATACTTGAATTTTTTAAGCTGTCCCTTTGCATGTCCAAAACACTAAGTAATGAATGAGAAGATTTGGGGCCCACCATGGAAATGATTTTGGATTATCATGGAGATGGACCCCACTTGCAGTTTTAGCTGCCGTATAAACCTAGGATAGTAGTTGGCCAAACTCCATACAAAAACTCTTTCGTGAGACAGCCAAGCTTCATACGCAGCAAATGGTGTCTGGATCACCATCGTTTGGTGATGGAAGCCATTTGCTTTACGTAACCCGCGTCCTACCAATCTCCAACATAAAAAATTCCAAACCTCCAAAAGGGTCAAAACTTTTCTAACCGTTATATTCAAACCATTTTATACCCACGGAGTGGGGATTTGGAACACCTAATGGAGAAGATATTTATCCATGAACTACCTATGCGGGCCCACGAGCTGAATTATTTCCGGGTCCCCTATATAAAACTTGTAAATCCTTGGATTAACTACAGTTTATGATCGATCCGTGAAAATAAACAACCAGGATTAATCAAATAATATCGGTGAATATTGGCATTTTGAGTTTTATAGCTGAGATTTGTGCCATAGGCTTCCTGCAAATCTGGCCCCACCATGTCTGATCCAGTGCATATTCTTTACAATTTTGAAATGCACGCACCATCTCTGTGGGGGCCATGATCCAACAGGCTTCCCATCCTAATGTACGGGCATTATGTAATAGTCTTAGCCTTTGTCGTAGACTTATTCGAAGTTATAAAATCTCGATTGACTCTTGGACGGCTAAGATCACCAGATGGTTGAGAAACTCAGATCGAATTTTTAATCTGCGAGAGTACCTTTTAGAAGGACCATTTCTGGAAATTACAGGACCCGCATATATGTCCAGAGCTTATCCTTTGCAATTTTGCAAACCAAGCACCATATCCGTGGGGCCCATGATCGAACGAGTATCCTATCCTAATGTCCGAACTGCTATTAGCAATCTCAATTGAAACATACGTGGACGGTCAAGATCATTCGATTGTTGAGCAACTCAGATGAGGACTAGATATTTATTGGCATTTTGAAATTCAAATTTTAAGCTAAGATCGTACCATCGAGGTCTTTCGTAAGGCCTATTTGTGGAAATCTGCGGCCCACAGTGTGCGATCCAGTATCTATTCTTCACAATTTAGAAAAGCACACAATATCTCCGTGGCAATCTCAATTGAAACTTGGACGGCTAAGATCGAATAAAAAAATAATTTCGAATCTGTAAGAGTGATTGTACCACCAAGGTCTTCTCATGTGTGCGGCCGCATTTGCCGACTGACGTCTGATCCAATGCCTAATTTTGGAAAGAACACTCCATTGCCGTGGGGGCCACGACCGACCCTCCTCATATCCCAATGTAGGATGATTAGTGGGCTTTGTCAAGTCGAAAGGACAATAAGTAGCTCTCGCGAATCTAAATGGGAGAATGAACGGACGAGATCGTCTCGTTGGTAACAGACTCGGATCAATTATTAAGCACGCCTTATAAAGTCGCCAGGGAAGCAGTGGAGTTGGCAGTAGACGTTGACGTTCGGAGTTCGAATGGCTGAAAAGGCTGAAACATCACGAGCAAATGTCGAAGACTAGACTTTGCGCATCATAATTGATAACGGCAGCCCTTTCACCAGCTGGATGGCAAGTGGGCAGCCTTGACTCTTGGGAACCTGCAGCTGGTCTTAGTCATAGAAACAGAGAGAACGGGTGGGGGTCACTGGGACTGCAAGGGCATCCTTGAAGACATGTGGAAAGGTTCCACCGGATGGGCCAAATTCCAAGTCCCTGTCAGTCCAGATCAAACGATAGATATGTGAATTATGTTAGCGGAATGCCGGTTTTCCTGTGACATTGGAGGGTCCCATCATGGTAGGAGATAACTAAATGAACTTCCTCCATGGCAGGGTCCAGAAAGCGACTATCCAATTAGGTGGACAAGAGCAACAGTGACCTGATGTGTTATGGTGTGGGCGATGCAAATTATTTTTCCATGAGACGATCCTGACCGTTAATTGCAGCAGGGGTGGGTTCAAATGCACCGCACAGGATTGTCTGGTTTATGGTTTCAGGTTTCCTTGTGAGCCCAGCAGGAGAATGCAGGACAATGATTCTCCAGTTCTTCAAGGAATCTTCCATGGAGTCTGTCAAAGTGTTTGCTAAACGTACATACGGAGGTCAGATGATAAAGCATTCTGGACCAGCACCTAGACCATGTGTACTTTTGGAGTATAAGGAGCAGACGCCATTGTGGGGAGGGGCTAGTTTGGAGTTCCAGTCCCTAGTCAGAAAGATGAGATGGCAAAACCAATGAACTGGCGCCTTCAACGCTGGAAGCAGGGGGGGCCAACCCTGGCACGCCAAAGACATTACCCTAATGGTGAGTGTGTCCATGGCCAGGGGCAGCCAGAGTTGTTTCCTGTGCATACATACAGGGCAAGTGATTCCCAAAAGTCCTCTTATTATTGAAGCAAGAGAGAGGAGAGAGGAGAGAGGAGAGAGCAAGAAACAAAGAAGCCACAAGGAATGCCCCCTTAAGAAGAAATCTAAACAAACCCACCACTCCCAAGTAATCCAGCTCCAAATGGGTGCCTCAGGTTGATGGTGGATGAAACTGACATTTTATGTCTTACAATTCATCATCACGGAAGTGGATGAAGCTTTTATAAAGTAGCATTTATCTGGAATGAAAATGACCTCTTTATGTATTACAATTCACCATCACGTAAGTAGGATGTGTCTGGGGTTTGCAGTCCTTGTCAATCACCACCAAATGGACAGCGCCACACCTACAATCACGCAGCAACTAAGGATTCTTCTTTCAACCTTACCATTGGCTACTGGGTGCCTTCCACTTTTCTTTCTGCAAATGATGGAACGGATATTTAGTATGACATTGGCTCCCCCGTACTACAGCAATTTGAGCACCAAATTAACCATACTAAGGCTTATTTCCAGCCCCACCAAGAGAAAATGAAAGACTCTAAAGTCAACTAAAACCTGACCTCGGATGCCACTGAGAAACAACTGACGATCTCTCTCTCATCACTGACCATGACGCAGAAAACTAAAACTAAATATTTTCAACAATACAGATGCAAACATTTACTTGGTTGCAGGTTCAAGTCGCCACTTTCAGCTACAGAGCAATAAAAATTAAGAGTGTGTATATGGGTGTGAGTGACTTGCTTTCTTCGTAATTCTTCACTATAAAAAAAAAAGGAAAAAAGAATGACCGAGGTTATCCTCGCTCCAGAGTGTCAAATTTTTTCTTTACCATTAAAAAGATGGAATGAAAAGGCCAAAAAATAACAAGAAGGACCCAGCTCATAGACTCTTCTCAGCCTACATGATCTCAGTGAAACAGATACGGTTGTGATGGATAACGTACTGCTGTACTCTTGCACCCGCCTCAGTGTGGAGCCTTAACATGGAATGATCCAAGTCTAACGCTTCATTGCGGTTACAAGAGTAGTTTGAGCCATCAAACGTGTTAAGCTAGTCAACTGTACACTACAATTATTAACAAGGAAATGTGTTTGGCAATTGTGCTTTTATTTGTGTTTCTATGGACTGTATGCAGAATTCAAGAAGGAATCCTGCATATCTTCCTCAAAGAATGAAAACAAACAATTTCCAAACGCATTTCTGGTCTCTTAGGAACAGACGTAAGAGAAACCATAAAATGGGCTACCAAACACACCCTTTCGTACGTCAAATATACTAGTTACAAGCTGAGGTGATTGCAAAAACATGGTCTAATATGGTCATTGATCCTTACTGCTGGATCTATAGTGGAGGGCAGTGCCTCTTTCGGTGATCTAATCAACTAGAAGCTTAACCGACCATCTCATTTTCATGCACCCATATGGGATTCTCATCACAGGCTGTGCAGTAACATCAAAAAGAACCACGGAATTGGGTCGGCATAGCCATGTATATTAACCAATGGATTTTGAAACTAAAGAAGATTCAGAAAGTAGCAGCAATTTCTGATGGAACGAACAATAGCCAGAGTATCACCAAATCAAGAGCCTCTCCATAAAACAAGGAAACAGAAATGGATGAAGGGCAGATTATTGGACGCTATTCGTCCAGCTGAAACTTCAATCAGCTTCAGAATTCTTGGAAGGAAATCAAAACTTTGTATGTAAAATGAGGTCAGTGACTCAAATCACCCCCATCAAGAAGAAACTTAACAAATGTAAAAGCCCAAAAGCTTATTGGGCTCAGACATAGTAGCCAGTGAATGTGAATCCTCTTCCCACGATCTCACCAGCACAGAACCAGGCATAGCATTCGAGCCCGAAAAGTGCTGCTATGCCAGCATCCTCAACCCTCAGTTCCTGCCTATTCCTCCACAAATGCTTCACGTAGTCCACTTCTTTCCAGAATGACTCGTAACGTCCAGGAATGCTGCAAAAGGTACATCAGTCTGATACTTGCAAAACATTCAATGTTTCATAGGAGAACTCAGAGAAGGATCAGCGAACGCGGAAGGAGGGAAAAAGGAAAAAAGAACAGTCATTTCAGATGCCATTTGTGGTGTAGAACAGGGTCTGCTTTATTCACAAAAAAAATTGTGCGCCAGAAACCAGTTTATATAAAACCATTATTAACAATAAGTCTAAAAAATTGAGGTTATTAACGAATAATGTGTGTAAAAGTAAACAAAGTGAATTAGCACAGCAAAGATGGAGAAATTGGAATGCAGGTACAGGATCACAACATTCCAGAATATCATAATTAGCATCCTGATTTCCTCCAAAAAAAAATTTCCATGCAAATCAAAAGCATCGATATTCCTTGTTTTCCACTTATTAGATACCACCTCTTCAAATGACAAACTTCATGGATAATTTTCAGCACTGAAACATACAGAACAATTTTTTTTTTAGAAGGTTAAAAGCAGCAAGAAAAAAAAGAAGAAGAAGTGATCATGAAGCTCCCAGTTTAGTTGGATTACCTTCAGCACTACCAGTTACTTGGAGAAAGTGCTGCCAATGATCTTTAGCAAACTCAAACCATCTAAGCTATAGCATATAGACATATTTCAGTCTAGAACTCAATAAATTGTGTTACATTTTAAATAACCTGCTTGGTTGATTATAATTTTAGGATCTGACTGTTGATACAATCATCAAACAAAACCACATTCAAACATTGAATAGTTTTGTCTTCAGTGTCAGAAATTACTTAATTGGAACGTTCGCCCTGGAGTTTCTTCAACTGATATCAGTTCCTCCAGTTCGTGAAATTGTTTAGTGATATTCATTTGATCTCCAGGAACTAAGACTTGTCAATGATTTCTTTTGTTAAATTTTAGTCTAAGAAAAACAGCAACTAGTAAGAAGGGGAGCCTTAGTGCAACAGTAGAGTTGTCATCATGTGACCTAAAGGTCACGGGTTCAAGTTGTGGAAACAGCCTCTTGTAAAAAAATGCAAGGTAAGGCTGCATACTATAGACCCTTAGTGGTCAGCTTCATGAACCTGGCTGCCTTTTTTACTAACAGCAACTAGTAATTACTTCTAAGACAAACCACAACTATTAATAACTTATATTTTGGTAAAGTTTGTCATCTTCCTCTCCTCGAATTATGCATTATCTCTATTCTCCATTTCCTTAAATGTGTGTGTTTCCCTCCCATGTTGCTTTGTTATCCTAATTAAAGCTGTCTTGGGATCTTTGTTGACTCATTAAAGCTGTCTAGAAAGCTTTTGACTCCATATTCAATTTAGTTTAGAATTCTCGGCTTGGCCAGAGTCAATTTTGGTATCAAAGCATAAAATTTGGTTTCAGTGTGACAAGTGTAAAAATGGATGCAGGCTGAAAAGGAATTTCAACGCAACAGAAATCAATTTACAGTCAATCTCATCCACAAAGTATTTGAGAAGATAGTAGTACCAGAAAGAATAGATGCTCTGGAATTGTTGAAAAAAAAAAAAAAAGGAAGAAGAAAAAAACAGAACTTTATTAAATGAAAGGTACTACAGTTGGCCAGAGGCCTTCCACATATACCAAATGATTCTGTGCACATGAACTTGCTTGTCAAGTGTTGACACAAAATGAGGTGCCAAACATGCAAAAACTCCAGAGACGGAGAGAATTGCAAAGTAACACCGGAAACATATATTTCTACACGTGGGGTTTTTGACCCACAGCACCTTACTATAACCCACTTATCTATCAATGAAAGAGAAGAACCAAAAAAAAAAAGGTATTGTAGGTTGATAGCAAACTCATGAGACCCCAATAAGTTTGTGCTGTGTGTTATCCTAAAAAATGCATTTTGTTCAGTGGCAAATTGTGCAAGTATAGCCTTTCTTTAGTAGATAGAACTTTTCCAGTTCAACAAAATCCAATCAGTATTTATTTACCAGAAAAAACAGAGCCCATTTCTTTCCCTCCTCTTCACCTCTCATGTTCATCAATTGAAAGACTTCACATGCTACAGAAAAACCAAAGACACCGATGGCTACGGAGGGAAAATAAGCCTATGTAACTATGAAAAGTGACATCAAAACCATTTGATTTCTTTCTTAAACATATTTAAATCAACATATCATTTACCCATCACTAGAATCAACTATTTGATTTCTGGCACGAACATGTGTATACTCACGTAGTATTAACCCTCGATAGCAATCAACAGAGGAGATTAAACAAAACCTGCACTTCTTCCTAGAAAAAGATATCCTGCTTGGTTATGACACAGATCCATTCTGAGAAGTATTTTACAGAAACTCATAGTGGAACTTATGCAGATCTTTAATATCTCCACCTGTCCTGACTTTAGTTTCAGCAATGCATTGTTCTCCAAAGATACAGCATCAAAGCATATAAGATAAATATACTCGGAGAGAGAAAGATAGAATTCATTGAAATAGTGAACTTTTGGTCCATGTTAAACATTTTCACCTTGCAAGTGGCCGAATTCAGATGATACTAGTGGACTTTTCTGCCCTAGAAAGAACAACAACTTCTGTAAACTAACTAGGCCTACGACTCAGGACAGTCACTAATGCCAATTTTCAAAAAGAAAGCTTTTTCTTCTCTTGAGTGTATTTCTATCATCAAATGCAATGGTCTTTTTGTTATTTAGTTATGTAACTGACAGAAAGCCCAAGCCTTTATTTACAACTTTGCCATGCCTTATGGGCAAAACCAGTCCAGATGCTGCACATACTAGACATGAATCTATTCAGATGTATATATTTGTATGCATACAATATCAAACCAAAATACACAATGAGAAACTAGTTAACATTACCAGATTAGCAAAAGCAATCATAACTTGCACGGAGATAAATGTTGAGCTCATTCAACCTGAGAAATGTAGGACTAAGTATGCCAACAAATATAAGATAATAACTTGTTCACCAATCAACTAAGCAGCATCTAGTAGATTCTTCTCCTTGCCAGCTGGAATTAACATCCCCATTCCACACTGAGCAAGAACCTTCTAGGAGGCTGGCTCAGTGTGCTCTTTTCCACCAAAGCCTATGTGTTCGAGTCCCCACACCAACTTTCAACCAAAAAGTTTCCATTCAAGAAAGAAATGAAAGTATGTATACAGGTAGAATGATAATTACTAGAATACATGGCCTGCAATAAAAGATAGGTGTTCAAAGGCATAAGAAGACATTAAATGGATATGCAAGTCAACTGCATACATACAAAATGGTGACTTGAAATCAGCATATAAAATTACAAAATAGGTCAGGGATATGCCTAGAAGGGGAGCCTTGGCGTAACAGTAAAAGTTGTCGTCATGTGACCTTAAGGTCACGGGTTCAAGGCGTGGAATCAGCCTCTTGCAAAAATGCAAGGTAAGGCTGTCTACTTTAGGCCATTGTGGCCTGCCCCTCCCCGGAACCCCGCATAGGCAGGAGCTTCGTGCACCGGGGCTGCCCTGTCAGGAATATGCCTAAACCACTAGTTGATAAGTTAGCGGATGACTCAGTGAAAGCCTTTTCTAAGAAATTGAGAATCTGAGGGAAATGCATTTTGGATGAAGAAAAGGGAAGGAAAATGGAAAGAGAAAAAGATAGTGGAAAAATTATGAAACTATGAGTTCTAGTTTTTCCGATCAATCTCAAGTCCCAACATTCTTCTTCATTTACACTAAACTTCCAAACTTAAACGACATTATCAGAATGGAGAATAAAAAATAATACAATACAAACAAAAAATGCAAAAAAAGATAGGACACTGTCCATCCATATATGAACTGTCAATGCTCATCCCTCTAGTTGAAGCATAGATATCATCAAATACACAGCAACACACTACTAATGGAGCTGAGAAAACCAAGAGCCTTCATGAATTTAGCACACCATTCATATAACTTGAAGACAGAATAGAACTCATATGTTATTTCAGAAACGAATCCAAAATGTGCTTACTAACCACATGGCATATTGCTTAATAGCAATATTTGTGGTTGCATAAAGGGCAGCCCGGTGCACGATTTTTCCACACATGCGAGATCTAGGGAAGGGCAAACCACACATGGTCTATAGTATGCAACCTTACGTTGCATTTTTGCGTGATTTGTTTCCATGCCTTGAGCCCATGACATCTAGGTCACGTGATAGCAACTCTACAGTTTCACCAAGGCTCCCCTTCATTTGTAGTGAGATAATTATCATAAATTATCTTTGTTGTGTTGTCCTACAAACCTGCCTTCCATAAAGAGTTTTGAACTAATTAACTCACATAAATGTCATCCTTCTCCAATAAGGCGTGCAACTACATTTACCCAGGGTGGCTCCTACAGATGTATACTTGATCTCATGCTAGGGGAGCTCCTTCCCAAGTAACCTTCTCCTGTCAAGCCATCATCTTAGAAACCAGTCTTTTGCTTGGTGCACTATTTAGGGATCTCAGACCATGTACAACTGGAAGGGGAAACTTGGCGCAACAGTAGAGTTGTCGTCATGTGACCTGGAGGTCACAGGTTCAAAGCATGGAAACATACTCTTGCAAAAATGCATGGTAAGGCTGCATACTATAAACCCTTTGTGGTCCACCCCTTCCTTGGACCCCGCATACATGGAAGCTTCATGCATCAAGCTGTCCTTTAGAATATGTAGGGTGGCTCTCTATGCTGATACATAATGCAATATAAAGACATAACTGCCAAATAGAAAGGACTTCTGATAACGCAAAGCCATTTTCCAGTCCTCAAACACCTATTAGTAAATGGTGAGACAGTAATCTTTGGGCCTAACATACAGCATCTAATAATAGAGCACATTACTTTCCCATGTTTACCAGGACCAAATTTTTAACTCTATGACTTCAACGCCCAAGTGAGTATGTAAACTGCCTTACCAACCCTAAAACCATTAGCCTACACATTCTTGCAGATATCCCTAAATTGCACCTGCACCAATGCCTCTCTAATCATTGCAAGCAGAAACAATTTCATCCAGATAAGCAGTTAGTTCATAATGTAAGCACACTGTCACACCAAATTACCAAAGATCAACATGACCCCAACAGAAGCCATATTTGGTAGTGCTAATACTGACTTATCAAATCACGCACGAGGAGAATAATTGAGCCACATAAGATTTTCCTCAAACTTACCACATGAACCTCCTGTTGCAAGTCACCATGATAAAAGCCATTATTTACATCCAGCGGCTGTAGTGCCAGTCTCTAATGGCAACATTAGAGGCAATCAGTCCGAACTAGATTCTTAGTAACAAGAGCAAAATCTCTAAACGATCGGTCATAAAACCTATGTTTAGTCTCCAGAAATAAAATTTCAAGAATTTTATCTGGAAATACTTTTTTCCAAACCCACCTAAACAAATCACTTGCACATGGTTCAAACAGATCCAGCATGTGATTTTGTTCAACAGGCACCTTACATTCACCATCTTTATGAATATTACGAGAGCTTGCACTTTATTCAAGTGCATCCAAAGATATACTTCCTGGCCAAGTAATGGAACATCATATAGACCCCAACCTGTGGGCTGCATTGCTCCAAAACCAGGTCATAATCCGATAGTTTCTTTAAGTCAACCTTCATAACTTTTATCAAATTGCTAGGTCCATACTCACAAGCTTCGATTTTCTATTGCACCAAGCACCACAATTGCAAATTGAGCCTATATGAGACAATTAGCTCATATGTAAGTTGCATGCCTTGCATCTCCATAACAACTAAAAGTATGGGCTTATTTTTAGTCATTATGAACATCCACAAAGCGCAAAGAAACTGAACAATATGAAGCTTTTTATAATAAAAAGAAAATAAAGGCAACATAAACCTCAAATAGGCGTATCCAACGATTTGAAAGCAGATGTGGAGGAAGAGGCATACATGGGCAAAAAGACTACCACTTTGACAATTTGGTTATGCCAACTCATGTCAGTTGTAGATCTGTCTGAGTCGGATAACTAGGTCAATAATACAGATGGCTCCTAAGAAAAACCCCGTCAACTGGGGGAAGTCAAGCCTTGACTTGGGGTGTTACAAAAAAACAGACAGGAGAATCCAAGAGAACGCTGCAAGTGCCTAGAGGCACATAGCAGGTCATATCAAGTCATAACTTCATACAAACATGTAGCAGTTCATAAGATGGCACACCAATTCAGATCTAAAGAGGTCAACATAAAATCCCAAGAACGCAGATCACAACAAATAAAGGTAGCACGGTAATCACATAGAAAAATGCAACCACCAACAAGGCGTCAGAGCAAAGAATTATACAAATATGGCACGCCATTAGTATTACATAGCACAAGAAGACATAAGAGTCCACAAGAATATGCTGCAGTTCACACAACATGCAACACGGGCCACAGTCAAACACTCATATAAGGGAACAACACAGTCTGGTCTCACAAAAGACACTTCCTTGAACACATTGCCCGTTTATCATGGAAAATGGAATAGAGTTAATGCAGATCCTATGTCACAAGAACCACAAAGAACCCTGTATTTCTATTAAAGAAGAACACAGAAAAAGAGTTTCTTTGCACAGGACAGGGACCAAAGAAGGAAAGTGGGGAAAGGCAAAACTATCTAGGGATTTGTTGGATGAAAGAAAAGACGAGATTTAAGAGGAACCACAGAACTGGACCAAGAAATATCAAGATAAAGCAGGAGAAGTCAAAGAGAAAAGGAGGAAGATAGAAATTTGAGAGTTGTAAGTCTTCTAATTTGAGAGTTGAAGGGGAGCCTTAGTGCAATGATAGAGTTGTCGTCGTATGACCTTGCGGTCACGGGTTCAAGGCATGGAAACAGCTTCTTGCAAAAATGCAAGGTAAGGCTGCATATTATAGAACCTTGTGATTCGCCCTTCCCTGGACCGATGAGCAGGAGCTTTGTGCACTAGGCTGCCCTTTTTTCTTTAAGATCTTCTAATTGATCTAACATCCTGGAACTCTTACTTTAAGCATAAAATAAAAGTAACCTCAATAAAGGAAGACACAGGTGCAGTTGGCACTCTAATAAGCTAATAGAAAATATGAAAGCCACTTCATAAGGTCAACTAAATATATAGCTGCAAAACGAGTAACAGCTGAGAGAACATACTTTCTTTCACAAGAAACATGAAAATGACTTGGAACTAAAATACTAAGTCACAATAGCTAACCATATGAATTCAATTACATGAGAGAGGCAGCCCAATGTGCGAGGCTCCCACGTATGCAGGTTCTGGAGAAAAGGCGGACCACAAGGGTCAATAGTACAAAGCCTCTACAAAATATTGATTCATCCTCTGCAAAAGAAATTCTCCATAACAATTGATAAAAGAACTGTTAGACATTCAGTGGCATGCACCTATTATAATTCAGAACCAACTTTGTTTATCAACAAAACTCCATATTGCCATATTGGCGGTGAACTACCAGAGTCCTTCGGTGCAGAAAGGGCGGTTACTAAGGTGAACCCTAGACAGAAGCTTGTGAAGTAACTGAAAGGAGCATTTGAATGGTTTGTGTCCATGTTTCCCAAAAGTCATATCCAAGTTCATGATTTTCTACAGACTTGTCTCTTCTTTTGTACCACATGGCACAGGAATTCCACAGGAGTATCATCTGTTGCAACTGTTTATGTCCAATGCAAGTCAAATAAATGTCAAACTGCTTTCACTATATAGGTTAGCAGAATTATAGAAGGTAAACCAAAGGCATTATGCTCAGTAGCTATCTTCAGTTTATCTGATTTATATGCATCATTAAGTTCTTCACGTCGGTACTATCTATGACTACTATATCCTTCAACCTTGTAAAGGACCTAAGGAGAAACACATAAATTAGTTTCTAACTCTCATTAAAATCCAGGGTAACTAGTACAAATCATATTAACAAAGAAACACAGAAAAGGATCGACTTCATCCTAAAAGCTACGTGGCAAAAATTAACTGATGTAGGATACTGCATCCATGATCTAGCACCACCAGAAAACTTCTAGAGTTTGAAAGATAGATTGTAACTAAAAGTAGCTAGTCCTGGTTAGGAGCTAGGAGCATATCCAAGTGGCGGGGTTGGTGAACTCATGGAGAAAGCAAAACATGAGTACCAAATAGCCCTCAAGCTGCACATAGAGGAAAGAGAGAATTTCTAAAAGTTTTATGATGTAATAAAGATACCATGCACACATCAAAATTGCAACGTGAACACACAATTAACAAACCAAATGCAAAAGAAAGACAGCAAGAAGTCCATGTCACAGTTAGCGTGGTACAGTCAAAAGGGAGAACACGGTCAATCTCACAGCTTTATACTAACCTGGCAAGACGAGTGTAAAATAGTTGTTTGGCCAATGTGTTGCATTTCTCAACCGTTGGTGGTTCCTGAATGTACTGCTTGTTCTGCTCCAACAACTGCTTATAGTAAGCTGTTCCATGCTTAGCCACAAAATTTGTTGCTTGACAAGCCTTCGACTGTAGCTGCTGCAATCTCGCCGCCATATGTTACCTAAATTAAGTTCACGAAACAAACCCAAAACACTTAGTTAAGAAAACCGACTTCTTTCTTCATTGGTAAAATGGAACAAAAGACCTGAAGATTTCAACAGACAACACCGGCCATTTCACCCACATTATTACAAAAAAAACCCATGTCACAGTTCTCGAATTCTATCAGTAACCATTTCATGTTCCAATCATGTATCTCAGTCCAAAATTACCAACACCAACCAAAGCCCTCACATCAGTAATAAACAAACATAAATAAAATTATTGGTGTATAATGATTTTATTCCTTGCCGTTGGTAGCCCTGAAACACGGATAAATTACTTAAAGAGATATAAAGTAGCCCTAAGACCATCGGCAGATTATTATCATAACACATTTCTCTATGTATGTTTCAGGGTTCTAAATCGCAGGGCATAAAATCATTATCCAAGGATTAGCCAATTCTAACAGAATCCAAATTCAAACATCTGTGTAGATGCATCCTAGTCCAAATTACATGGGAACTAGCAATCGAGACAGATCGAAAAGCAGAAAGATTCATCAAGAAGATAGATCGTAGCACAGAGAATAAAAAACCCTAGGTTTTACGAAGTGATCTAAAACTCCAGGTACACGAGAAGCTTAAGAGAAAGTGAACAAGAGAGAATGCAGCATTCTAAATCAAAGATCAAAACAGAAATACCTCGGATTTCTGTAGGCGAGTTGTGTAAGAAATGAGAGAATCGTCTCGTAAGCAGGAGAAGAAGAAGAGCTGTCGCCGCCCCCTTTTCTTTTGTGTGGTTTTTGGAAGTAGTGTTTCGACTTGAGGGGTTTTGCTGCATACTAAGATGGTAATTTTAGTAAATTGGTCAAACTTAAAAGCTTCACCTTTGAATGATGGCCCACCAAAGTTTGATCACAGCCGTCCACCTAAATCTCTAGCTCCAGGTATCTCGTATGCCAAACATCAACATCTTAAGGATGATTATAACGTTCAAAAATTGTACTTCTTACTCTCTTTAAACAGTGTTTACTGCCCTCCATGTTTTGCGATTAAAAGTACTTTTTTCTTATCTTAAAATCAAGCAACCTTTGCTGCTTTTAGAGCACTAATCATTCAAAATAGGACAATTCATATGGATCCGATCAACCTTTGGTGGAGCCCATCATTCAAAGTGGGGCACACCACCCTATTCCCATCATAAGGTTGTCTTTCTTATCAAGTTTTAAGATGCATAATCGTTTCTATTATTCATGTTGTGAGGTTGTAGTGAGGAAAAAATAAAGAAACTAACTCTCAAACTATCTCCACATATTACTACTAACAAGCCTTATTGGTACTACAAACATACATACAACACAGTTATATAAACGACTCCTTGGAGGACCTGATACATCAATTTACATAAGGGGAGATAGGCAAGATGGGATACAACAGGGCAATTGTTGATTGGTGTGACACTGAAGCTTATTATTGTGCAAGGATATTTGTAGCCTCATTGGCCTCCAAATATATACGGCAGCCTCTAGCTTTCTAGAAGGAGAGCCTTAGCATAATGGTAGAGTTGTCATCGTGTGAACTCGAGGTCATAGGTTCAAGGCGTGGAAATAGCCTCTTGCAAAATGAAAGATAAGATTGTGTATTATTGACCCTTATGGTCCCCCCCTTCCTTGAACCATGCATATGCTGGAGCTTCCTACACCGTGGCTACCCTTTTTTAGTCCTAGCTTTCTAAATTGTCATGGTATAGTGCTTCTTTCTTGAATTGCCTGGACCACATAGGAGGAGTCTCATTATCTGCACATGAGGACAATGCAAAGCATTAACACATTGTGGACCATGATACAAGGCATACCATCATGCAATATATTTTCTGTTTGCCATGAAGAACATTATAAGCATAATTAACTTGGCCATTTCATTTGCATATTATGCCACCAACATGAGTAGATCCCAAGTTTCAACAGATTTCTCTACTAAAATTGTTATTATATTAGTCATTGCCATAAGTTGAGTTTACCATCGAGGTCACATTTGGGTTAAGTTAACTTGGATACACCCTGAAATACCCAATCGCTAGGAATGGGCTCTTGAAAATAGGGTATTAAGTCTTGGTTTGTGAGAACCATTCCTAAGCCAAACTTGTGTAGCTTCAACTATAGAATCCTCATCAACATATTGAGCTATGGGTTGCAACAGCCAATTGCCTCCATGGTGGTTTTACTCTTAGGAATGGTAAGAGTATATGAGTGGTGGTCTTAATAACTTGTTGGAAAAATAGACATCAAATAATTATTTGGTTTGCCCAAGCGAGGGTGGATCTTGTGGAAGTCTTTCACAAACAACCAACTTAATGATAAGTTTGACTCTTGTCATTTTGAATGCCAATTCTATTTCCATAGGAAAAATGGGATAGCCTTATTGATGTGTTGGAAAACTTTAGGCCAAATACTCAAAGTATTAGATGAATCATGGGCCCAATCAGTTCATTTTCTTCTAATGATAATATCTATATCATAGTGAAGATCTCTTTGATGTCTAAATTCTAGTAATTGATGTGATCCCTTTACAATATTTCACTAAAAACTGTACAATATGGTTAGCACTACATCTCTCGAGTTGTGAGTTGTAGGCTTTGACTATGTGCTCAACCACGAATTATTCTATACTTAACCCTTTGACTCAATCTAATAAGTCATATTGAAATACTAAGAATTGAATTTGGGATTAAAGGGATAATTGCATTGATAAAAAATATTTAACTTATTCCTTATGTGATCTCAAGGGAACATACTCTAATTGTTGTGTACTTGAATTGGTAAACTATGATGTTCACATTTGGTGCAAAACTTCAAGAGAATTTGGTTGAATGTTTTTATTTGTTGAAGTAAAAAAAGAGCAATTTCAGAGTCATCACTCAAATTTCAACCTTATTGGGGGTTCTACATGCAAAATTTTGATTCAAGGTTGAGTATCCATTACTTAATCCTAAAAGCCATAATTGCTTTAAATGGAAAGAAAAATTTCTACAATCTAAATACTAAAATGTAACTAGCAAAACAACAAAACATTAATTACAAATAAAGAAAGTAAAACCATTCAAGCTAATAAGACTAGTCTATGCTTGTGATGTTTAAGTTCTTGCCAAAGTTATAGGCCTATAAGGCAACCAATCAAGTTGATCAAGGTACTCCTATTTGCCTGTTGATTGACATTTTCTAGTAGTTTATGGCATTTAAGGATAACAAATCACAACTTTAGAAGGACAGGTTGTTGTAGCAAAGTACAATATGTTATGTTGTTGAGAATGTTGACAAAAGGATAGTGCAATAGTTCCCTAACTATATGTGCTGAAGGGAAGGACTTATAAGAAGTCTTGTTGGCAAAATGGCACAAGGCAAGCTAATGTTGCCCAAAACTTGTTGGCAAGATAGAGAAGATGCTAGCTGATGCAGCTCTCTATATCCCATCCATTATCTGAGATGCTAACTGTAGCAATTCATTTGAGCTAAAAAATTGCACACAAAGGAGCTTACTATTTCAAATTTACAAAATCTACTCAGTATTCTCTTAAGTATGTTCACTCAAACTCAATTCTTATGCTTCTCCTTTTTTTTTAAAAAAAAGTGAAGACACAAAAAAAGACCACATTGTTCTGAGCTTTAGAGATTTTTACATAGTTTCTCTGTCATAATCAATTGATGTTATGTGATGCCCCAGGTTTTTAACAACAATATAATAATAATTTACAAAAATAGTCGGGATCCTTATTTTAAAAACTTTGACTTTTAAAGTGACCAAAACAAAAACTTAAATAAAAGCATTTCTTTCAAAATTCGGGGAGTCATGCAACCACAAACTATGGGATTAACGATGAAATGAAACACCATTTCTACCGAAAATTCGATAGAGTTACCTCTGTATTTTGGACCGTTGCACATGACCAGTGCAATACAAAACAACCTCATAAACACTATATATGACATATCATATGGGAGACCTAGTCTCCACACCCATCCACAACCAAATGCTATTTTCAATAAAATATACTCCAATAATGGATAAGAAGATATAGTCATGACAAAGCACCCAGGGTCCCTCCATACAGCCATCGCATCCAACATGAATTCATATTCTTACATCTAGGTTACATTGCAATTTTAATTAAAGTACAGTCCATACTCAAAACCCAGGGTGAGGTCTTGAACAAACCTGATCATCCTTGAACATCCTTAATGCATCACTGGAAAACTACCATCACTTTTACCTGCTCTGTCAGCGCGTCAACTTGTTGTCACTATATGTATCTGAGGCATTGCAAACAAAGCAATGCCTCAACAAGCTATGCTTGTGTATGTGATTCACATTTGGTAATAAATAATATAAAATCATACGACATGAAGTATCATAATCGTGATGAAATCTCATAAGATAAATGTATCCAAGGCACGTGAAACATCAACCATCCACGATGGATAAATAGAGAAATCATGCGCTAAGCTAATCGTCATCAAATCTGAATATCATAGTGTGCAAAGCATGAAACTCATGAATATTCATAAATCAATATAACTAAAAGTCCATATCCATAGAATAAATAATGCATGTCATGATCATAGAAAGACGTGCACAAATAAGTCCTGCGAGTGTCTCTATTACACTCACGGCAATGGCAATGAGTACTCATTCCAACCCTGGGTCCCTCACATGTAGCCCGCATCAGTCTATTTCCCAATGGAAGCTTGTCAACCAAAACTACGGGCCCACCCTCAAATCGGTACAAGACCCAGCTTACCCCACTTCACCCGCTACAATTCGACCCCTGAGTCCTTCACGTGCAACCCGCATCAGTCTATTTCTTGACGAAAGCCTGGCAGCCCAAACTACCAGCCCGCCCTCAAATCAATACAAGACTTAGCTTACCTTGCTTCACCCAATGGTCTTAATCCAGGTTCATGATAAGGTGTAATCCATCACGTATCAAAATCATGGATAATCATATAATCAAATATCATGATAACAAATATAAAGTATTAAACGCATACAACAAAACACAGCAGTGCATAAGACATATGTGTCAAGAATTTTAGATAAGTCACAATCGATGAAATCAAGAGTAAAATCCAAAATATGATCACCTGCCTCGACAAATGCGATACTCCAATTAGGCGCGTAAGCTTTATCATGTCGCACGCCCTGACGTACCTGTCACATCATAAGTCATCGATCACTTGGTGTTCTCACATCTCAAATAACATGTCCAAGTGATAACTTCCCTAATCTAGTAGTTA
The DNA here is from genome assembly GCA_035236585.1 of Warburgia ugandensis. Lineage (NCBI taxonomy): Eukaryota > Viridiplantae > Streptophyta > Magnoliopsida > Canellales > Canellaceae > Warburgia > Warburgia ugandensis. The sequence continues at coordinate 14,799,754 of CP141133.1, forward strand.
ATCCTAGATTAACGGCTTAGATCATCTGATTAACCCTCCATCAGGGCAATTCTGAGCTAGATGCTTATCTTCCTAACATTTAGATTGTCATATGTCTTTTTTTATTTTAATTTCGCTCATTTTCATCATGATCCATTAAATTTCTATTTCGTTTAAAAATTCACATGTATCTTTATGATTACACGTCGATTTGACGATCAAATCCCTCTCTAATCAACACATCCTAAGGCACCTACTCAGATCGACGGTCAAGATAACTTTTCCTGGCAATTCAATGAAATCTACTCTTCTAATCTCCTAAATCATCTCATATCTAATGTACACAATCCAGGTCTAAGGCCTGATCATACATTGATTGGCCTAATCTAGGTCATCTAATAGTATTTAGTGGTTTAATCATTTAAAAAGTACTCAAAGTTAGGTTTTTATCTTAAATCTAGGTTTGCGTTGTCAAGACGATGGCAACGCCTCTTTCAGATCTCGATTTGGACCTCTACAACTCCAAGAATCACACTTTTTGTAAATGGATGGCCTAGAAAAATAAAAAAATCAAGAAAAAGCCACACTACACGTGCCACTTGCGCATGTGTTAGCGCACGTGCCACCTGCGCCTGCACTGCGCATGTGTGCTGCCGCATAAGCGCGAGTCTAGCCCGAGTGCGCGATGGTGTGTGCTGTACGCCGCATGTCGCACCATGTGCCACACGCATGTCGCATTGCGTGGCGCACCGAGTGTTGTGTGTGATGCACCGCGTGTTGCGTGTGACGCACACATATGTACGTGCATGTCTTTGCGTGTTGCATGCGTGTCGCCTGCTGTAATATCCTCAATTTTAGGTATAAATTATTAATTTATTAAATAAATTAAATTAAAATTTTATAGATGGAATTTGGTCCTAAAAACTTAAAAATTAGAAAGTAACATCGATAGAATTCCAACACCATAAAGAACACGAAAAACGGAGCTCAAACGAAGAAGTTATGACCGTTAAAGTTATAGGGGTATTTTGGTAAATTGGCAGAGCCGTAAAACATAGGGGCCTGAATTGATAATGGCACCCCCTTCTTCTACACGTCTCTATCAAATCCAACAAATTCACCGGAGAAATCGTCAGAAGAGAGGCGTAAAATGGAAAGAGCCTCATTCCTCCTCCTTATAGGCAAACTCCTTTCCCTAGTTGCTCCTCAATCTCCCTTCTACACTCTTCAACGCATCCTTGTTTTACCCTAAACCCTACCTTCTGTAGATTTGTGTTTTTTGGGCAAGTAGGGCTCCGGCAACATCCACCAACACCCATCAAACGAGGTAAGACTTGATCTCTTGAATTTTTATATTAAATATGTATATTTGTAAATTAGAAATACAAGAAAAATCAGGAAAAACTACGTTTTCCTTGGGAACCTTGTTTACGCTACTGTTAGAGCGTAAATCCATTGATGAAACCATGTTTGATCAAATCTGACCATTCACCTAGTGCATAAGAGACCCAAGATCAAACCCATTAAATTTGGGAGAGATCCAACGGCTAGTTTTGTTGAAAAACATGAAGAACAATACCTAGGGAAGCTTTAAGAACATTAAAAAAATCACATAAAAAACATAGTTTTTGGAAAAATCAATGCAAAAGGATGGTAGAAATGAAATCTAGATGAAATTCTGAGAAAAACAATGCCAAAATTGAGAGATTTGGACACCTGTAGGCTTGCCGGAGAGGACCGAAATCTAGTCGTCTTCTCTGGCAACGTCAAGAGCATGGCGCCTTGGCGCTGATGCTGGGATGCTGAGAAGGATGCCCCAACAGAGACGCAAGGTGCGTGGGCATCATCGTGGGCGCACTCGACACACACGCCCGCGGGAGAGCCCGCGTGAGCTATCGCAGGAGGTCGGGACACACGGCATCGTGGCGACCGTGACGCACGCGGTGCGTCCCCGCGGTGCATTGTGGCGTCGGGCGTCCTCATGACATCGATTTACGCTGGTGTAAACCCAGGGCGCAGGTGTAAACCGGTGTAAACGACCTGCCGACCCTTTTTATAAATTAATACAATTAATTTATGAGGTATTTTTACATAAAATGTGATTTTGAAAGCTACAGAGGTCCAAATTGCGATCCAAAAGAGGCCTTGTAACTATATTGACGACGCAGACTTAGATTTAACCTAAAAACTTACAAAAAACCACTTTTACTTTAGAAAATTTTTAAAATAGTGATGTAACATTGACAGGTGCATTTGAACATATAAGTTAAAGAGATTTTTCGAGCAAACTGAGTGATCTCACACCGAGGTAGGTGACGACAATTAATGTTTTATTTTGATTTTCAAACTCTGCATGATTATAACATCATAATTGATTCTAAATTTAAATTGCACTTAATAGAAATTGTTGATTTTACTAGATTTAGAATTCAATACTCTGATCGTTACTTGATTTTCAATCATGTATTAAATGGATTTATTACAAATGATTTCATGAGAATGATATTATCTATTATGCATAATTAGAAATTCCTTTTCTTTACTACATCACTGAAATTGATGGATTTGCGTGAGAAAGAAAAGTGGAGACTTGGTGGCTGGTCCTTTTATAGGCTAACCCCAGGATGAGGAGCGTGCCTTGGGAATTGCAAGCTACAAGTACTCTTGAGTTTTGGCACATATATATATATATATGATTTTCGTATTTTGTGTTTTACGACGGGTGCTCTCACCCAGTGGGCGTCATGCTAGAAGGGATAAGGCCGGCCACCCACCCTCCGAGATTTGTGATGTGATGAGATTGTGATATGATAGACACCTGCCCGTAGATTGCATTTGGTAGGGGTCGATAACATGAATAGTCCACACTACCAGTCTAGGCCTTTCCATGGGGACGGACTCTAAGTCTTTCGTTATGGTGTCAACGATGAGCGACAGTGGTTGAGACCCATGGAGGGTTGCCACTACGGCATGACCACCCATACTCTTATTATGTGTGTTTGCATGATGAGCATAGTGATGAGATGATATGTCTGGGTGTGACGATACTCAGAGGTTGGATATGAGTACTCATGATCAGTGATATTTGTTTATATGACACTTATGGTACCCATTACCTTAGGGTGCCATTATTATTATTGTATGCTCATTTACATTGATTCATATCCTGTTTTAAATCCGTGGAATGCATGTTTAGGCATACTTGATAAATGGATATTATGTCAGCATGAGTTATAATGATTTTATCGTCATAAATGATAGATATTTTATTTTGTCATTGCTGTTATTTCATTTATTTCATTAATTGTCTATGTACCTGCACAAGTAATAGCTTGTTGAGGCATTGCTTTGTTTTGGAATGCCTTAGATCTCGAGCACGACATTAAGAAAGGCAAGACCATGGAGAAACCGTGATAGCAGTGGGAGATTTCCTTACTTGAGTTATAGATATTGATGTGAGTTAATAAACAGGACTACAATTCGACTTTCTATATGGACTGTATATTTTTATTCTGTGGATTTGATTAAGACAGTTAAACATATGATAAACATTTAATGGGATGTTATGATGGATAGACCCTGAGCCATATTATTATTTTGTTTTGGATATTTATTGGTTTGAAAATAAAGGCGCCGATGTATTTTGACGTGGATTGACATGTTTATTATTTCGATTCTATTATCATGAAATTATACTTATGTTGTGAATTAAATTTCGATGTTTTGGAAAAAGAAAATAACACCCAGAGGTTTTCAAGAAATGTTTTAGCAAACAAATTAATAAAAAAAATTCTCATGGGATCCCAAATACTATTATTATTATATGTATAAAAAAAATGTCAGAAAATCCCAAGGTGTTACATAACCTGCTGCTATATAAGTGGTACTAGCCCTGACATTACTTGATTCAATAACTCAGCATCTCGATCCCCTTGATCAGAAGACTCAACAAGTGGGGCAACTGATGTAGCTGGGGTAGACCTTGTCCTTCTTTGAGAAGCCATCTGTCAAAAGTTTAAATATTACTAAGTATAAGTTCCTCTCTCCTAGTTTCTCTCTCTACAACAATTTATGGACTGTTACTCACATATAAATGGACATTTGCAAAGATTATGATGGACTAGACTGGGCTTTGATACCAACTTGTAACACCCCGAGATTTTATGACATTTTTTTAATAATTATTATAATAGCATTTGGGATCCCATGAGAAAAAGTTTTATCAATTTGTTTACTAAAACATTGCTTGAAAACCATCGGGTGTTATTTTCTTTTTCCAAAACATCGCACTTTAATTCACAACATAAGTATAATTTCGTGATAATAGAATTGAAATAATAAACATGTCAATCAATGTCAAAATGCATGGACGCCTTTATTTTCAAACCTATAAATATCCAAAACATGATAATAATATGGCTCAGGGTCTATCCATCATAACATCCCATTAAATGTTTATCATATGTTTAACTGTCTTAATCAAATCCACAGAATAAAAATATACAGTCCATATAGAAAGTCGAATTGTAGTCCTGTTTATTAACTCACATCAATATCTATAACTCAAGTAAGGAAATCTCCCACTGCTATCACGGTTTCTCCACGGTCTTGCCTTTCCTGATGTCACGCTCGAGATCTAAGGCATTCTAAAACAAAGCAATGCCTCAGCAAGCTGTTGCTTGTGCAGGTACATAGACAATAAATGAAATAAATGAAATAACAGCAATGACAAAATAAAATATCTATCATTTATGACGATAAAATCATTATAACTCATGCTGACATAATATCCATTTATCAAGTATGCCTAAATATGCATTCCACGGATTTAAAACATGATATGAATCAATGTAAATGAGCATACAATAATAATAATAGCACCCTAAGGTAATGGGTCCCACAAGCGTCATATAAACAAATATCACTGATCATAAGTACTCCTATCCAACCTATGGGTGTCGTCATACCTAGGCATAGCATCTCATCACTATGCTCATCATGCAAGCACACAAAATAAAAGTATGGGTCGTCATGCTGCAGTGGCAACCCTCCATGGGTCTCAACCATCGCCACTCACTGTCGACACCATAAGGGGAGACTTAGTGTCCATCCCCATGGAAAGGACTGGACCGGTAGTGTGGACTATCCATGTTACCAACCCTTACCGAATGTCATCTACAGGCAAGTGTCTATCATATCAAAATCTCATCACATCACAAATCTCGGAGGGTGGGTGGCCGGCCCTATCCCTCCTAGCATGACACCCATTGGGTGAGAGCACCCGTTATAAAACACAAACACAAAAATCATATATATGCCAAAACTCAAGAATACTCCTATCTCACAATCCCCAAGGCACACCCCTCATCGTGGGGTTAGCCTATAAAAGGACCAGCCACCAAGTCTCCACTTTTCTTTCTCATGCAAATCCATCAATTTCAGTTATGTATAAAGAAAAGGAATTTCTAATTATGCATAATAGATAATATCATTCTCATGAAATCATTTGTAATAAATCCATTTAATACATGATTGAAAATCAAGTAACAATCATAGTATTGAATTCTAAATCTAGCAAAATCAATGATTTCTATTAAGTGCAATTTAAATTCAGAATCAATTATGATGCTAAAATCATACAAAGTTTGAAAATCAAAATAAACATTAATTGTCGTCACCTACCTCAACGTGAGATTACTCAGTTCGCTCGTAAAATCCCTTTAACTTAGATGTTCGGATGCACCTGTCAATGTCACATCACTATTTTAAAATTCTTCTAAAATAAAAGTAATTATTTATAAGTTTTTAAGTTAAATCTAGATCTGCATCGTCAATACGGTCACAACGCCTCTTTCGGATCGCAATTTGGACATCTATAGTTCTCAGAAATCAAGTTTTAAGTGCAAATACCACAAAAATAGGGCTGACCGACCATTTCAGCCTATTTGCACCGGCGTGTGCACGTAACGACGGCCGCCCATGTGGCGTCTCTAGGAAAAACGTAGTTTTTCTTGTTTTCCTAATTTTCTATTATATATTTACATATATAATATAAAAAGTTTAAGGGATTAAAGCTTACCTTGATTTACTATGCGTTTATGGATGTTGCCGAAGCCCAACTCACCGAAAAAATGGAAATTTTGAAGAGGCTAGGTTTTGGAATAGGAACGGTGTGATGAAGAGGAGCGAGGGTGATTGAGGATCAGGCTGGGAGGGGGAAGCTTGCATTTGGGAAGGGGAATGAAACTCTTCCCCTTTTAAGCTTCTCCTCCGACGTTTTCTCCGGTGAATTTGCCTAATCTGGTAGAGACGTGTAGAAGAAGGGGGTGCCGTTATCAATTTAGGCCCCTATGTTTTACATCACTGCCAATTTACCAAAATACCCCTATAACTTCAACCGCTCATAACTCTTTCGTTTGAGCTCTGTTTTCCACATTCTTTATGGCATTGGAATCCTATCGATGAGTACTTTCTAATTTTTTAAGTTTTCAGGATCAATTTCCATCTATAAATTCTTAATTTAATTTATTAAATAAATTCTTAATTTATACCTAAAATTAAGAATATTACATCCTTCCCTCCTTATAAAAATTTCGTCCTCGAAATTTAGCTACATACCTTTATGTAAATAACTCTGGATAGATCCTTCGCATCTCCTCTTCTGTTTCCCAGGTAGTCTCCTATAATGAATGATGCTGCCAAAGGACTTCGGCTAATGTAATGGTCTTAGTCCTTAACTCCTTGACTTTCGTATCCAGTATGTGCACCGGTCTCTCCTCAAATGTCACATCAGGCTGTAACTCTCCTGGAATCTGCTCCAACACGTGTGAGGAATCTGGCACATATTTTCTCAGCATGGAAACATGGAAGACGTCATGTACATTTGCTAATAGTGGTGGTAAGGCTAGTTGGTATGCCACTGACCCAACTCTGCATAAGATCTCAAAAGGTCCAATATACCTGGGGTTAAGCTTCCCTTTATTTCCAAACCTCAACACTCCTTTCATGGGAGAGATATTTAAGAATACATGCTCACCTTCAAAGAACTCTAAGTCTTTTCGCCTCTTATCTGCATAACTTTTCTGTCGACTATGAGTTGTTAATAATCTCTTTCGAATGAGTCGGACTTTCTCTGCGCACTCTTCCACTAGCTCAGACTTCACCACGTGTCTCTCTCCTACCTCACTCCAACATAAGGGTGACCGACAAGGTCTGCCATAAAGTGCCTCATATGGAGCCATGCCAATACTTGCGTGATGACTATTATTATAGGCGAATTCCACCAATGGTAAATGATCTTCCCAGCTGCCCTTCCAATCCATAACACAAGCTCGCAGCATATCCTCAATAGTCTGGATGGTCCTCTCACTCTGTTCGTCTGTTTGAGGGTGGAATGCTGTGCTAAATTTCAGTCTCGATCCTAATGCCTCTTGCACGCTCTTCCAGTATTTTGAGGTAAACCAAGGATCTCAATCTGATATAATTGTCAAGGGAACTCCATGTAGACTTACGATCTCCTTAACATATAATTTCGTTAAACTATGCACTGTCTGATTTTGTCTGATAAGAAGGAAATGAGCGGACTTGGTCAACCTGTCCACAACAACCCATATCATGTCGTGGCCGCTAACAGTCCTCGGGAGACCCACAATAAAGTCCATGGTGATATGATCCCACTTCCACTCAGGAAGGTCCAATGTCTGAAGTAGTCCTGATGGACGCTGATGCTCAGCCTTGACCTACTGACATGTCAAACACCATGCAACGCACTCTCCAACATCCTTCTTCATAGCATTCCAGCAGAAATGCCTCTTGACATTCTGATACATCTTCGTACCTCCAAGATGAATTGTATACGGGGACTGGTGTGCTTCTTTAAGTAACCCACACCTCAATTCGTCATTTGCTGATACTACCAACCTTCCCTTAAATCTGACTTCTCCACCTGGACCCCTCGAAAAATCTGCCTTATCTGCGAGATCCTGTGTCTCTTTATTTTTGTCCTGTGCCTCTAAGATCCTGTTGAAAAACTTAGACCGAGTCGACAAATTGGCAATCATTACTCTAGACTTCCTACTCAGGGCATCTGCAACGACGTTAGCCTTGCCAGGATGGTATTGTATGGTGAAGTCGAAGTCCTTGAGATACTCCATCCATCTACGCTGCCTCATGTTCAAATCACTCTAAGTAAAGAAATACTTGAGGCTCTTATGATCAATGAATACCTCAAATGTCTCACCATAAAGATAATGTCTCTAAGACTTCAACGCAAATACCACCGCTGCTAACTCCAAATCATGTGTTGGCTATTTTACCTCATGTGTCTTCAACTGTCTTGACGCATAGACAATTACCTTCCCATGTTGCATCAACACTGCTCTTAATCCCTAGCTAGGGGCGTCGCAATAGACCACATAACCGTCTGCACCTGATGGTAAAGTCAATACCGGAGCAGCAGTAAGTCTCCTCTTGAGCTCTTGGAAGCTCTCCTCGCAAGCCTTGGTCCATACAAATTAAGTGTCTTTCCTGGTCAGGGTGGTCAATGGTAACGCAATCTTAGAGAATCCCTTTATGAAACGATGATAATATCCTGCCAACCCGAGAAAACTGCGTTTCTCAGTCACTGTCTTAGGCCTTTCCCAATGTAGTATTGCCTCAACTTTCGTTAGATCCATGGCCACTCCATCTTTAGATATGATGTGGCCTAAGAACTGCACCTGATCTAACCAAAAATCACACTTATTAAACTTAGCATACAACTGATGTTGACCAAGTGTGTCCAATACTGTGTGGAGGTGCTCCCTGTGTGCCTCCTGACTAGGCGAATAAATCAAAATGTCATCAATGAATACAATCACGAACTTATCCAAGTAAGCTCGAAAGACACGTTTCATTAGATCCATGAACACTATAGGTGCGTTCGTCAATCCAAACGGCATCACTAAGAACTCATAATGACCATAGCGACTCCTAAAAGCAGTCTTCGAGATATCCTCTTCTCTTACCCTCAGCTGATGATATCCTGACCTTAGGTCTATCTTGGAGAACACTTGTGTCGATTGGAGATGATCAAACAAATCATCTATGCATGGCAAGAGGTATCGATTCTTTATAGTAACACTATTTAACAACTAAAAATCAATGCATAGCCTCAGTGATCCATCCTTTTTCTTTACAAAAAGGACTGATGCTCCCCTTGATGATCCACTCGGCCTGATGAAACTCTTATCCAATAACTCTTGCAACTACACTTTAAGCTCTCTCAACTCTGCTGGAGCCATTCTGTATTGTGCCTTAGAGATAGGCGATGTACCCGGCAGCAAGTCAATGGTAAAGTCAACCTCCCTGCTTGGCAACAATCCTGGTAACTCCTTAGGAAAGACATCATCAAATTCACGAACAACATCAATCTCGTCAAGCCGTGGTTGCTTCTTGTCCTCAACCGTCACATATGCAAGGAACGCACTACACCCTTATGCATAAAATCATGCCGCCTTCATAGCAGAAATGATGCATGTACTTGATTGATCTTTCCTACCCTAGAACACTATTTCTAGTTGCCCATGTATAAGAAAAGTGACCCGCTTCTTTCGGTAGCCTACCATAACCCAATAGTTGGCTAACCAATCCATTCCAAGAATAATATCGTAGTCTACAATGTCTAGTAAGATGAAGTTAGTGTCCATACTCACACTTAATATCTCTACATGTATCTCTCGAAGATATTCGGTAGTCTCTACTGTTTCTCCCACAAGTGTCATAATATCTAATCCAAATGCTAATTTGTGCACACATACATCAAGGCAAGATACAAAAATGCATGATATAAAAGAATGTGTAGACCATGTGTCAAAAAGATCCTTGACATGTCGATTTGAGACTAGAAGAGTACCTTCAACGACCTGGTGTGATGCTTGTGCCTGTCCTGATGTGATGGCAAACACTTGTCCCTAGCTACGTGATGCGGTAGCTATCTCTGTGCCCACCTCGGTCTGCCTCGCTCTCTGCCCCTTAGGATAGTCCTTAATGAAGTGGCCTACATCTCCACAGTTGAAACACCTGTATGGCTATCTCTGGAAAGGTGCATGGTGTTGACGCTGTGGTTGGGGCTGCCTCTGATGCTGTGGCCTGTCGGATATATTGTACCCTCGCCCAGGGTGCCAACCGTTGCACCTATCACATCTCTTCCTCTCTGTATCTCCCTTAAACTTAGCCTGTGGTTGGTACCCTGATGCAACATGTGTCTGCATAGCACCAAATGGTCTCTTGCCCTTAGTGGGCTGGAACACACCCCCTCTAGTCCTGAGAGAGTTCTTCTCATGCATGGAAGTCATGTCAGCTACATCTCGCATAGAGGTGGGTTGTGAGGTAATCACCTGATCTCTCAGCCAAGGTCTCAACCCATCCACAATTATGTATGTTGCCTCCTCATTTTAGACAAGTGCGTGAGGTGCAAATCTCCTTAGTCGTGTAAATCAGTTTAGATACTACTGAACTGTCATGTCTCTTTGCTCAAAGGTGGCAAACTCTTTCTTCAATGACTGTAACACATGGGGTGGGAAGTACTAAGTGTCGAAAGCCTGTTTAAAGGCTGCCCATGTCATTGTCTCGGTAGGATTTGGTCTGGTAAGTGTAAAGGTCTGCCACCAAAAGCCTGCCTCACCCTTCAGTAGGTAGGCGGCTACTCTAACTTGATCCTCTGGTGCAACCTTCATAGCGTCAAATGTCCTTTCAGCTTCAAATAGCCATCGCTTGGCCTCTTCAATGTCACCACAGCCATAAAAGGGTTTCACCATCTTTTGAAATCTCTCTAATAGCTTATCTGTCTTCTTAGAGTCACTAGTAGCATCGTCCTCTGTGGTCTTAGGTGCTGGTGGTTCCTGTACTGGTTAGGAGGAATGAACTGATGAGACCATAGGTGCCACTTAAGGTGGTGGAATAGGGTTAGGGTGCGCCGTGTGAATAGCAACCCTAACCTGCTGCTGTAGAAGTGGTACTAGCCCTGACATTACTCGATTCAATAACTCAGCATCTCGATCACCTTGATTAGAGGACTAAGCAGGAGGGGCAACTGGTGTAGCAGGGGTAGACCTTGTCCTTCTTCAAAGAGCCATCTGTCAAAAGTTTAAATATCACTAAGTGTAAGTTTCTCTCTCCTAGTTTCTCTCTAACTACAATTTATGGATTGTTACTCACACATAAATGGACATTTGCAAAGATTATGATGGACTAGACTGAGCTCTAATACCAACTTGTAACACCCTGGGATTTTTTTACATTTTTTATACATATAATAATAATAGTATTTGGGATCCCATGAAAAAAAGTTTTTATTAACTTGTTTACTAAAACATTTCTTGAAAACCTTCGGGTGTTATTTTCTTTTTCCAAAACATCGAAATTTAATTCACAACATAAGTATAATTTCGTGATAATAGAATCGAAATAATAAACATGTCAATCCACGTCAAAATGCATCGAGGCCTTTATTTTCAAACCAATAAATATCCAAAACACAATAATAATATGGCTCAAGGTCTATCCATGATAACATCCCATTAAATGTTCATCATATGTTTAACTGTCTTAATCAAATCCATAGAATAAAAGTATACAGTCCATATAGAAAGTGGAATTGTAGTCCTGTTTATTAACTCACATCAATATCTCTAACTCAAGTAAGGAAATCTCCCACTGCTATCACTGTTTCTCCACGGTCTTGCCTTTCCTAATGTCGCGCTCGAGATCTAAGGCATTGCAAAACAAAGCAATGCCTTAGCAAGCTATTGCTTGTGCAGGTACTTAGACAATTAATGAAATAATAGTAATGACAAAATAAAATATCTATCATTTATGACGATAAAATCATTATAACTCATGCTGACATAATATCCATTTATCAAGTATGCCTAAACATGCATTCCACGGATTTAAAACATGATATAAATCAATGTAAATGAGCATATAATAATAATAGCACCCTAAGGTAATGGGTCCCACAAGCGTCATATAAACAAATATCACTGATCATGAGTACTCATATCCAACCTCTGAATGTCTTCACACCCAGGCATATCATCTCATCACTATGCTCATCATGCAAGCACACATAATAAAAGTATGGGTCGTCATGTTGCAGTGGCAATCCTCCATGGGTCTCAACCACCGCCACTCACCGTCGACACCATAACGGGAAACTTAGCGTCCGTCCTCATGGAAAGGCCTGGACTAGTAGTGTGGACTATCAATGTTACCAACCCCTACCGAATGCCATCTACAGGCAAGTGTCTATCATATCAAAATCTCATCACATCACAAATCTCGGAGGGTGGGTGGCCGGGCCTATCCCTCCTCGCATGACGCCCACCGTGTGAGAGCACCCGTCATAAAACACAAACACAAAAATCATATATATGCCAAAACTCAAGAATACTCCTAGCTCGCAATCCCCAAGGCACACCCCTCATCGTGGGGTTAGCCTATAAAAGGACCAGCCACCAAGTCTCCACTTTTCTTTCTCATGCAAATCCATCAATCTCAGTTATGTATAAAGAAAAGGAATTTCTAATTATGCATAATAGATAATATCATTCTCATGAAATCATTTGTAATAAATCCATTTAATACATGATTGAAAATCAAGTAACAATCACAGTATTGAATTCTAAATCTAGCAAAATCAACGATTTTTATTAAGTGCAATTTAAATTCACAATCAATTATGATGCTATAATCATGCAGAGTTTGAAAATCAAAATAAACATTAATTGTCGTCACCTACCTCGACATGAGATCACTCAGTTTGCTCATAAAATCCCTTTAACTTATATGTTCGGATGCACCTATCAATGTCACATCACTATTTTAAAATTTTTTTAAGTAAAAGTAATTATTTATAAGCTTTTCAGTTAAATCTAGGTCTGCATCGTCAATATGGTCGCAATGCCTCTTTCGGATCGCAATTTGGACCTCTATAGCTCTCAGAAATCAAGTTTTAAGTGCAAATACCCCAAAAATAAGGCTGACTGACCATTTCAGCCTCTTTGCACCGGCGACGCGAAGACACCCGACATCATGATGCGCTGGGCGTCCCAGCGTCAGCGCCAAGGCACCGACGCGGTCGACGTTGCCGGAGAAGACAACCGGATTCCAGTCCTCTCCGGCGGTCCCCACGCGTCCAAATCTAGCGATTTTTACATTGTTTTTCTCAAAATTTCATCTAGATTTCATTTATACCCTCCTTTTGCATTGATTTTCCTATAAACTATGTTTTTATGCAATTTTTCCCATGTTCCAAAAACTTCCCTATGTACGATTTTTCACGTTTTTCGGCTTCTTCCGCCACCTGATTTTCCTAAAACTTAAAGGGTTTGTCGGTGGTTCCCTTATGCACTAGATGAATGGTTGGATCTCCATTTTAACTTTGTTTTATCCACCTATTCTCACTCCAATAGTAACATTCTAGATTTTTCCAGCTATTTTCCTGATTTTTCTATTATATATTTACATATATAATATAAAAAAATTTAAGGGATTAAAGCTTACCTTGATTTACTATGCGTTTGTGGATGTTGCCAGAGCCCAACTCGCTGAAAAAATGGAAATTTTGCAGAGGCTAGGTTTTGGAATATGAACGGTGTGATGAAGAGGAGCGAGGGTGATTGAGGATCAGGCTGGGCGGGGGAAGCTTGCGTTTGGGAAGGGGAATGAAACTCTTCCACTTTTAAGCTTCTCCTCTGACGTTTTCTCCGGTGAATTTGCCTAATCTGGTAGAGACGTGTAGAAGAAGGGGGTGTCATTATCAATTTAGGCCCCTATGTTTTACGTCTATGCCAATTTATCAAAATACCCCTATAACTTCAACGGCTCATAACTCTTTCGTTTGAGCTCCGTTTTCCATGTTTTTTATGGTGTTGGAATTCTATCGATGAGTACTTTCTAATTTTTTAAGTTTTCAGGATCAATTTTCATCTATAAATTCTTAATTTAATTTATTAAATAAATTCTTAATTTATACCTAAAATTAAGGATATTACATCATGTGAAGCCCTGGGCCGATGAGGGTGGGTCAAGTGAAGGCTGGCAGGCTTTTAGGGTGGGGTGAGGGACAGAGAGTTGTCCCACATTGCCTAGGGAGAGGAAACTGGGCTGTTTATGAGAGTTCAGGAAACTCTAACAGTCACAATGTGTTTTCCCTGGGAAACTGGGGAAGAACAAAACTGTGTGGGGTGTATGGGAGCCCTAAAGGAGACAATATTGTGACTGTTGGAACCCCAGGGTGTTACAAATGGTATTAGAGTTAGTTCCCCTCATGGTGTGTTGGCTAGCAGCACGCGGGCGCCTAGTAGTGGATATCACGCGGGGACGCGTGTTCCCCAAGGGGGGAAGATGTGAAGCCCTGAGCTGATGAGGGCGAGTCAAGAGAAGGTTGGCAGGTTTCTAGGCTGGGGTGAGGGACAGAGAGTTAGTCCCATGTTGCTTGGGGAGAGGAAACTGGGCTATTTATAAGAGTTCGGGAAACTCTAACAATCACAACGCGTTTTCCCTAGGAAATTGGGGAAGAACAAAACTGTGAGTGGTGTATGGGCTCCCCAAAGCAGACAATATTGTGACTGTTGGAACCCCAGGGTGTTACAGGTTAGGACTTCTATTCATGCGGCGAATCCTAACCCTATTCCACCGCCTCACGTGGCACTTATGGTCTCGTCAGTTCATTCCTCCCAACCAGTACAAGAACCACCAGCACCTAAGACCACTGAGGGCGATGCTACTAGTGACCCTAAGAAGACAAATATGTTATTAAAGAGATTTCAAAAGATGGTGCAACCCTTTTATGGCGATGGTGACACTGAGGAGGCCGAGCGATGGCTATTTGAGGCTGAAAGGACATTTGACGCTATGAAGTGTAATAACCCCATTTTTTTAACCCTAAAGTAGTAATAAAATTAAATAAATAAAAAAATTTATGTACAGAAATTGGTCCTAAAAACTCAAAAACAACAAAAGTACACGTCGATAGGAATTGAACGGTATAAAGAATGTCGAAAACGGAGTTCATATGAGTGAGTTATGACCATTTTAAGTGTAAGAGTAAATTGGTAAATTATCAGGGACGTTAATTAAAGGGAGCCGTTTTGATAACGACATCCCTTTTCCACTTCCATTAGAGTTCTAATGGAGGAAGGCACTGATCTACCTTCTATTCAGAAAAATCGGGACTTAGCCTATTAAATACAAGCTTTCCCTTCCATTCCCATGCCAAACAACCAGAGGAGAACCCTCATTTTTCCCTGTACACGCTGGGAAAACGAGTTGAAGTTGGACGCACTAGAGGGCTCTGATCTCCCATCTCCGACTCTAATCAGGTAAGTTACATACTTTAACTTGTTATTTATCTTATTTTCTAACTTTTCCCTCACAAATCTGGGCTAGATCGGATCAAAATGGTCGTTGGATGACCTATGGATTCAAAACTATGGAGCATAGTTAGACCCATGTTAAAGACACCTCAAATGAGAAATCTAAGCCGTTCATTGTGATCTTTGGACCCAAAAACCCTAGGAACAGTGAAAACAGATCGAAAATCGGAGCTTCTGGGGCTCTGATCAAGCCAAAACTAGGTGGATGGCTTAGGTTCATCGTCCCCAATGGACAGTGAGCCCAAGACGCCCACCGGGACGCACAGACGAGGACGCGCGCATGTGAGTGCTCCGTCGCACACGTGCGTATCACACACGCTCGCGGGACGCTCTTGTGCATTGTCCCGGACGTCCAGAACACACTAGGTGTCCTGGGCGCGCAGTGCGCTGGTGTAAGTCGGTGCAAACCGCACTACCCGTGTAAGTCAGTGCATGCGTACTTACCCCTATAAATTAATATATTAATTTAAGAAGTCTTTCCACAAAAAACTTAATTTTGGGAGCTACAGAGGTCCAAATCACAAGCGAAAACATCCGTTGCGACCGTATTGACAACACAGACCTAGATTTATCTTGAAAACCTACATGTAACTACTTTTAGATTAGTTAAATTATAAAATATTAATTAATAACTTAGAACCGACTGATCAAAGGGTGATCAGGCCTCAAGACTTGAACAATGAGATAAAATATGATAATAAATAAGGGTTCTAATGGGCATATTAGCGTGACTACTTTAGAAATTAATCTAGACCATTGGTCTGAACCAGATCTTGGAAAATTATTGATCTAAGGATGATCTGACCATCAAATTAAGGTATAAACATTAGATACACACAAAAACGAACATATGGACATGAGATGAGACTAAATTAAGAACCAAATCATAATTAGAGATCTTAGATGATGATCCAATGGTTGGATCATAATAGATTCCATTATAATATAATAAATAACACTAAATAGTATTGTGGTACTGACAGGTACATCTGAACGTACAAGCCATGAAGATTATATGCTTGAGTTGGGTGATCTCAGATTGAGGTAAGTGACGACATTTAATGTTCCATTTTGATTTTAAAACCTTGTATTATCATGGCATCATGATTGATTGTGATTAAATTGCACTTATTATTAATAGATGATTTTGTGAGATTTAGAGTTTTATGTTATGATCGTTATTTGATTTCAATTATGTATTGAATGGATTATGATCGATGGTTTCACTAGATTGAGATTTCTACTTATGCACAATTACAAAATTATTTTTCCTTATTGGGACAGATCAGGTGCAGTTCTTAGGCCACATCATATCTAAAGATGGAGTGGCCATGGATCCAACGAAAGTTGAGGCAGTACTACATTGGGAAAGGCCTAAGATAGTAACTGAGATACGCAGTTTTCTCGGGTTGGGAGGATATTATCGTCGTTTCATAGAGAGATTCTTTAAGATTGCGTTACCATTGACCACCCTGACCAGGAAAGACACTCAATTTGTATGGACCGAGGCTTGCGAGGAGAGCTTCCAAGAGCTCAAGAGGAGACTTACTACTGCTCCGGTATTGACTTTACCATCAGGTGCATATGGTTATGTGGTCTATTGCGACGCCTCTGGCAAGGGATTAGGAGCAGTGTTGATGCAACATGGGAAGGTAATTGTCTATGCGTTAAGATAGTTGAAGACACATGAGGTAAATTACCTAACACATTATTTGGAGTTAGCAGCGGTGGTATTTGCGTTGAAGTCTTAGAGACATTATCTTTATGGTGAGACATTTGAGGTATTCATTGATCATAAGAGCCTCAAGTATTTCTTTACTTAGAGTGATTTGAACATGAGGCAGCGTAGATGGATGGAGTATCTCAAGGACTTCGACTTCACCATACAGTACCATCCTGGCAAGGCTAACGTCGTTGCAGATGCCCTGAGTAGGAAGTCTGGAGTAATCATTGCCAATTTGCCGACTCGGTCTAAGTTCTTTGACAGGATCTTAGAGGCACAAGACAAAAATAAAGAGACACTGGCAGATAAGGCACATTTTACGAGGGGATCAGATGGAGGAGTCAGATTTAAGGGAAGGTTGGTAGTACCGGCAAATGAAGAATTGAGGCGTGAGTTACTTCAAGAGGCACACTAGTCCCCTATACAATTCATCCTGGAGGTACGAAAATGTATCAGGATCTCAAGAGGCATTTCTGGTAGAATGGTATGAAGAAGGATGTTGGAGAGTGCGTTGCACGATGTTTGACCTGTCAGCAAGTCAAGGCTGAGCAACAGCGTCCATCAGGGCTACTTCAAACATTGGACCTTCCTGAGTGGAAGTGGGATCATATCACCATGGACTTTGTTCTAGGTCTTCTGAGGACTGCTAGTGGCCACGACATGATATGGGTTGTTGTGGATAGGTTGACCAAGTCCGCTCATTTCCTTCCTATAAGACAGAATCAGACAGTGGATAGTTTAGTGAAATTATATGTTAAGGAGATCGTAAGTCTACATGGAGTTCCCTTGACAATTATATCAGATCAAGATAGTCGATTTACCTCAAAATACTGGAAGAGCGTACAAGAGGCGTTAGGATCAAGACTGAAATTTAACATAGCATTCCATCCTCAGACAGACGGATAGAGTGAGAGGACCATCCAGACTATTGAGGACATGCTGCGAGCTTGTGTTATGGATTGCAAAGGGTAGCTGGGAAGATCATTTACCATTAGTGGAATTTGCCTATAATAATAGTCATCACGCAAGTATTGGCATGGCTCCATATGAGACACTTTATGGCAGACCTTGTCGATCACCCTTATGTTGGAGTGATGTAGAAGAGAGACGCGTGGTGAAGTCCGAGCTCGTGGAAGAGTGCGCAAAGAAAGTCCGACTCATTCGGAAGAGATTATTGACAGCTCACAGCCGACAGAAAAGTTATGCAAATAAGAGGCGAAAAGACTTAGAGTTCTTTGAAGGTGAGCATGTATTCTTGAAAGTTTCTCCCATGAAAGGAGTGTTGAGGTTTGGAAATAAAGGGAAGCTTAGCCCCAGGTATATTGGACCTTTTGAGATGTTACGCAAAGTTGGGTCAGTGGCATACCAGCTAGCCTTACCACCACAATTGTAAATGTACATGACGTCTTCCATGTGTCCATGTTGAGAAAATACGTGCCAAATCCCTCACACATGTTGGAGCAGATTCCAGGAGAGCTATAGCCTGATATGACGTTTGAGGAGAGACCAGTGCGCATATTGAATACAAAAGTCAAGGAGTTAAGGAATAAGACCATTACATTAGTCAAAGTCCTTTAGCAGCATCATTCATTACAGGAGACTACTTGGGAAACAGAAGAAGAGATGCAAAGGATCCATCCAGATTTATTTACATAGAAGTACGTAGCTAAATTTCTAGGACAAAATTTTTATAAGGAGGGAAGGATGTAATATCCTCAATTTTAGGTATAAATTATTAATTTATTAAATAAATTAAATTAAAAATTTATAGATGGAATTTAGTCCTGAAAACTTAAAAATTAGAAAGTACACATCGATAGGATTCCAATGCCATAAAGAATGCAAAAAACGGAGCTCAAACGAAGAAGTTATGAGCCATTGAAGTTATAGGGGTATTTTGGTAAATTGGCAGAGCCGTAAAACATAGGGCCTGAATTGATAATGGCACCCCCTTCTTCTATACGTCTCTATCAGATCCGGAAATTTCATCGGAGAAATTGTCGAAGGAGAAGCGTAAAATGGAAAGAACCTCATTTCCCCTCATAGGCAAACTCCTTTCCCTAGTTGCTCCTCAATCTCCCTTCTACACTTTTCAACGCATCCCTGTTTTACCCTAAACCCTAGCTTCTGTAGATCTGTGTTTTTCTGGCAAGTAAGGCTCCGGCAACATCCACCAACGCCGAGCAAACGAGGTAAGCCTTGATCTCTTGAATTTTTATATTGAATATGTATATTTGTAAATTAGAAATACATGAAAAATCAGGAAAAATGGGAACCTTGTTTACGCTACTGTTCGAGCATAAATCCATTGATGAAACCAAGTTTGATTGCAAATTAGACCGTTCATCTAGTGCATAAGAAGCCCAAGATAAAACCCATTAAATTTGGGAGAGATCTAACGGCTGGTTTTGTTGAAAAACGTGAAGAACAGTACCTATGGAAGTTTTAGGAATATGAAAAAAATCACATAAAAATATAGTTTTTGGAAAAATCAATGCAAAAGGATGGTAGAAATGAAATCTAGATGAAATTCTGAGAAAAACGGTGCAAAAAGGGCGAGATTTGGACACTTGTAGGCTTGCTAGAGAGGATCGGAATCCGGTTGTCTTCTCCGGCAATGTCAAGAGCGTCAACGCCTTAGCACTAACGCCTGGACGCTGAGAAGGACGCCCCAACGGAGACGTAAGGTGGGCAGACGTCGTCGCAGGCACGCACGCACACGAGAGAGCCCGTGTGAGCTGTCGCGGGAGGTCAAGATGCGCGGCGTCCGGCCGACCGTGATTCACGCGGCGGTGCGTCATGGTAACAAGGATGCCTGCGACACGTGCCTGCAGTGCGTCTTGGTGTCGGGCGTCCTCGTGACGTTGGTTAGTGCCGATGTAAACAACCTGGCCGACCCTTTTTATAAATTAATACTATTAAAATGAGGTATTTTTACATAAACCTTGATTTTGAGAGCTACAGAGGTCCAAATCACGTTTAGAAAGAGGCGTTGTGACCGTATTGATGACACGGACCTAAATTTAACCTAAAAACTTATAAATAACCACTTTTACTTTAGAAAATTTTTAAAATAGTGATGTAACATTGACAGGTGCATCCGAACATATAAGTTAAACGGATTTTTTGAGCAAACTGAGTGATCTCACGTCGAGGTAGGTGATGACAATTAATGTTTTATTTTGATTTTCAAACTCTGCATGATTATAGCATCATAATTGATTGTGAATTTAAATTGCATTTAATAGAAATTGTTGATTTTGCTAGATTTAGAATTCAATACTATAATCGTTACTTGATTTTCAATCATGTATTAAATGTATTTATTATAAATGATTTCATGAGAATGATATTATCTATTATGCATAATTAGAAATTCCTTTTCTTTACTACATTACTGAAATTGATGGATTTGCATGAGAAAGAAAAGTGGAGACTTGGTGGCTAGTCCTTTCATAGGCTAACCCCAAGATGAGGGACGTGCCTTGGGGATTGCAAGCTACGAGTACTCTTGAGTTTTGGCATATATATATGATTTCCGTGTTTTGTATTTTATGACGGGTGCTCTCACCAGGTGGGCGTCATGCTAAGAGGGATAGGGCCAGCCACCCACCCTCTGAGATTTGTGATATGATAAGATTGTGATACGATAGATACCTGCCCGTATATGGCATTTGGTAGGGGTTGGAAACATGGATAGTCCACACTACTGGTACGAGCCTTTCCATGGGGACGGACTCTAAGTCTCCCGTTATGGTGTCGACGGTGAGCGGGAGTGGTTGAGACCCAAGGAGGGTTGCCACTGTGGCATGACGACCCATACTCTTATTATGTGTGCTTGCATGATGAGCATAATGATGAGATGATATGCCTAGGTGTGACGACACTCAGAGGTTGGATATGAGTACTCATGATCAGTGATATTTGTTTATATGACGCTTGTGGGACCCATTACCTTATGGTGCCATTATTATTATTGTATACTCATTTACATTTATTTATATCATGTTTTAAATCCGTGGAATGCATGTTTAGGCATACTTGATAAATGAATATTATGTCAGCATGAGTTATAATGATTTTATCGTCATAAATGATAGATATTTTATTTTGTCATTACTGTTATTTCATTTTTTTTATTAATTGTCTATGTACCTACACAAGCAATAGCTTGCTGAGGCATTACTTTATTTTGCAATGCCTTAGATCTCAAGCGCGACATCAGGAAAGGCAAGACCTTGGAGAAACTATGATAGCAGTAGGAGATTTCCTTACTTGAGTTATAGATATTGATGTGAGTTAATAAACAGGACCACAATTCAACTTTCTATATGGACTGTATACTTTTATTCTATGAATTTGATTAAGACAGTTATACATATGATGGACATTTAATGGGATGTTATGATGGATAGACCCTGGGCCAACTATTATCGTGTTTTGGATATTTATTGGTTTGAAAATAAAGGCGCCAATGCATTTTGATGTTGAGTGACATGTTTATTATTTCAATTCTATTATCACGAAATTATACTTATGTTGTGAATTAAAGTGCGATGTTTTGGAAAAAGAAAATAACACCTGGAGGTTTTCAAGAAATGTTTTAGTAAACAAATTAATAAAACTTTTTCTCATGGGATCCCAAATGCTATTATAATTATTATAAAAAATTGCCATAAAATCCCGGGGTGTTACACCTGCATGCTCGTGCCGCCGCTAGCCTTTGCTGGGAACGTCGACCAGACTAGTCTGCCATCGCTGAAGACGATGGCCAAACTCCGATCAATGCCAGCAACCCCTGGTGGTCCAAATTTCGTGATTTTTGCACCACTTTACTTGATTTTTTACGTACATTCCATTTTTAAGCTTCCCTTCAACAATTTCTGTCTTTTCTTGTGTTTTCACACGATTTTCATCACGTTCTTAAAAATCTCTCAATTACTATTTTCTTGTCTTTTCGGCATCCCTAGCCATCCGATCACCATAAAAATTCATTGGTTTGTTCTTTGTTTCATCATACACAAGATGAACGGTTTAGATCATCCATCTGACACCGTTTCATTTGGTTATTTCAAAAAGATTAGTAATACTTAAAACTTACTAGAAAATGACAAGTCCATGCCATTTTCCAGCTTTAAAAGGTGATGAACTTCGAAAAAGAGAGAGGAAAAGGAGAGACAATACCTACCTCAATCCAACTAGTTGGAGGGGGAAGGAGATCGGTCGCGCATGTGCGAGCGTTGCAGTGGCCAGTGATGACTGTCGTCGTTGGTACGCAAAACGGCAGGTCGTAGGAAACGAGAGGTGGAGGTGCATTTAACACCTCCCCCCCCCCCCCCCCCCCCCTAAATGCATTATATATATACACATGAATGCTAGTAATCATCACCCACCCTGGGTGGCGAATACATGTCCCATCATGGACGACTATGATGACTCCATGGGCCCCACTTGTAAAACGATGGTTATGCCCCTCTAAATAATTTCAATTAAATATAGAAATTAAAATAATTTGTCATTTTTACTCTATCTCTGATTTTAGCGTTCTTAGTGGAGTTGGATTTCATTTTCCGAGTACATTCCAATTATTGAGGTTATAACTCGTGATTAAATCTCTAAAATTCTCAATTTCACAATCATCTCAATTTTTGCAAAAATTCCACATGTTAGGATCCTTGTTCTTTTATAAGATGAGCTGTATATAGAATTTTGATAACATTGAGGATGCTAAGGTGGGTGTAAAGTTTGGGAACTGATCAGTTCCTCACTTCACTTAGTAGAGCTAACCAATTCTGAACCAAGTTCCAATTCCAAGTGAGAATTGGCTAACCAGTTTCCTTCCTCACTTATGGTCCTTATCTAAGTGATCCAGTCTACTCATCTTTGTTTAAGAGTATTTTTGTCAAATACCCTTCAAAGCCCTTTTTAGTTAATTAAAATTTCTTAATTTGTGTAAAAAAAAAAAAAACTTAAAATTCACTTATTGTGATATATAACAAATAATAGAAGAAATAAATGGGTCCCATAGTGATGCCCTAGGTTATAGAACATCATAAATGAAAATAATTCTACAAAATCCAAAATGTACAAACCCTGGGATCCCAGATAAAAATGTCGACAAAATGTGAGTGAATTTTTTTAAACAATAATAATATCAATAATGACAATATATCATCCATTCCATAAATAAAAAAACACCAAGCAACATAAATATCAATCTCATGTAATAAACATGAATAAAAACTTGGCCCACATCTGGACTCAAAAACACAATCATAATGTCAAAAACATATCTCAAGGTTTGTTTCTCATAATCCATGTACCATCTATGTAAAAGTAAACATCTACCACAAATTGGCTACATTTCTAATACCTAGTAGATAAACTCGAACTGCTCAAAATGCAACAACCAACACACATGATTTCAAATCATAGTATCAATTGGAAACCATGACTCCTTACTCGAGTCATTCTCTTGTCGCATGTCATTGCGCATATAACAGGATGTATATCAAAATATCATCTCAACATCATATAAATCAATTATATCATTAGCATATGAATATCTCACATCATTAGTTCGAACAAAACATGTGCTCATACAAACTATGGTAATACTCATACAAATAACTCATCATTCATGTACTTATATGGATCTAAATCACATCATAAACTCATATGGTAAAATCACTGAACCATACATTGGGTCCATATATAATATCAACTCTAATAACATAAAATATGGGACATGTCATGCTCATGGTGAGATCACTACATTGTGTGCTTTCCGATATTCTAGAAATACTTCTACCATAACCTCACAGAGCTTGTAGCCAGTCTTGAAAGGGCGTTGTAAAGTTGCCAATTGTAGTCAAACTACCAGTTGATAATATACCCCCTTTTGGGCCCATGGATATCATGCCACCCTTATGTGGTCGAAAGACAAGTGGTCAACCCCGTACAACCCCCTAGCACTAGCTACAATGGGCACTTGGCCTATCTTAATACTTAGGACATTCACCCCATATCAGAACCACATTAATATCTCAAATCAAAAGTATGTGCATACATATATCAAAAAAGTGAATATTATCATATCTTAAAGCGATCAAAGGATACTCATCATCACAGTCATAAAGTACTACCCTTTTTTCTGTTTCATGCTCAAACAAACCAAAATCATATCTACGCATAATTACATCTTTAATGCTATTCATTTTTAAGTCAAATAAACATATTTTATTCTTAAGTGATATTGATCTAGACATTGATTTCACATCTGATCTTGATCTAAAACAATGCATGATTTCTATGGTAGATCTAAAACATCTGATCTTCATCTATACTTAGGCAAACCTCAATTATGTTCTTATTAACCTAAATCTAATGGTCAAATTTCAAGAATCAAGTTCTTTCTATCTATCGCATGATCCAACGGTCAAGATCGCTTTTCAATCCCATTGTTGATCATTTTACCAATCTTAGTGTCTAACACATTTCTTATGTATTGCACATTGATTTCACATCTGATCTTGATCTAAAACAATGCGTGATTTCTATGGTAGATCTAAAACATCTGATCTTCATCTATACTTAGGCAAACCTCAATTATGTTCTTATTAACCTAAATCTAATGGTCAAATTTCAAGAATCAAGTTCTTTCTATCTATCGCATGATCCAACGGTCAAGATCGCTTTTCAATCCCATTGTTGATCATTTTACCAATCTTAGTGTCTAACACATTTCTTATGTATTGCATGGTCAAATTAAGTCAATTCCTCTAATCTAACATTGATTAAATGCGATCCAAACTGTGGATTTTGGTTGATTGATCACTTTAGATCACTATGGATTAACAATATATCTTAAGGCCTCTAAAAACCTTAGATTTTTATTATTATTAATTTTCAGAAATTGGAACATGGATCTCATAATATAATTATAGCAGAAGAGTATAGTCAAAGGACCTATCAATTTTCCAGTGATCAGGCCATCAATTGATTAGCTAATCCAGTGTGATCACATTGTCTATTGAATGGTCGATTTAGATTAAATGGCACAAGTTCCCTTCACACCTGATTTTTGGCATTAAATATTGATTTAACCTTGGACCAATTAGAGTGTGAAAATTCATGGTTGATCCATCCACAATTGGACTAGTCATTAGAGAATAAGCATATATTGGTCCTAGCTATTGAACCTCTAAATTACACCCTCTTAGATCTAACCTTAGTTTTAGTAATTTCCAACATGTAGGTTTAATGATCATGTATATAAAAAGGTTCAGTAAGTAGAGGATCCATCTAGCCCTGATCAGATCATCCAAACTCTAATCGATCATGGCTCGATCAATCCTCCAATAATGAACGGTTTAGATCATCCAATTGAGACTGATCCAAGCCATGAAATTTTATCTATGTATTATAAAAATCCAATTCTTAGGTCAAGTCAAACCATCGTTCTCCACATTTTGATCTGTTTAAGATTGACCATAGATTGCCACCCATCAATGGCCGATGATCAAGCCCTTGATCTCCATTAATGAACGGCCCGCCCAATCTAGTTGATCCATACTATTTTTTGTTGGCTTAAATTAGAATTGAATTTCATCATCCAACAATCTATTGTCATGCAATTACAAATCTCAAATCAAATCATGAAACGTAGAACACAATGTAAACTTGCATGATCATCAAGGTCTAAAAATGTGCTTTAAATATGTAAATACAATTATGATTTCTAAGTAAAACAATATATTATGAATACATCATATCGTCGTCTATTTAGAGGAACAAAAATCAAGCTAAGTAACATACAAAACACAAAGAAATCTTTATCTAAAAAGGTAGAAAAACCATGTTTTCTTGTTTTAAAACTAGGGAAGAATAGCTAAATTTACCTACATGTTTGACGTATCACACAATCTCCTCGCTAACTTTTCCCTTACATCCCTCCTTGAACACAATCAAGGCCTTAGATCTGTTTTCTAATAGTTATATGTAGAGTGCTTATCACTCTCCTTTTATCTCTCTCTCTCTTTTGCACTCTTTCCTTCATGTCTCCTTTCTCTCCTTATTCTTCACATGAATCTCCTCTGTCCTATGCCCAAGATGTCCCTTATGGTTGACATCTTGGCTGGATTTTCCACTTAAATTGGATTTCTTTCCTTCCTATCACTTTAGATTATATCCTTATCTCTTAAATATTTCCTTATAAATTTATCTCTAATTAATTATTTTATTTATTATTAAAATACAAATTCACTAGGGCCTACTAAACATAAATATTTTGCAGATTGGGCATCTCATTTAGAGCAGTCAAATGAGCATACATCGTATAATTATCAAAAATCACCCTTTCGTTAAAAAGGGCTACTATTATCAATTTTGAAATTTATTTTGATCATAACTTTCTCTCTGGGCATTAGATTTTGATGATTGTATAAGTGTTGGATTCATATTTTCATGTTCTATCTATTGGTATAGGTTTTAGAATCAAATTATCAAAATCTTGAGACTGTACATTTGGACCATTTGATTAACTTCTAATTTTATTACATATAAAAATAATAATAAGTTAAAATTGGGACGTTACACCCGCATAGGGCAAGCCTCCCATTTTGCTTCTCTATTTAGATCCCATTGATTAAAGGTCCAAATGAGTTAGAGAATGAGAAAATTGGATGGGACCCACCTTCTCACTCTCTCTATCCCAATTTCTCTCTCTCTCGCTTTGGTGCAAATAGCCTAGTTTGGCCACACTTTCCGTTCTTCTTTGCCACTCAATAATCCTCGACGCACTCTCTATCTCCTTTCTTCTCGCCTACCAAAGTCTAATCGTCCCTGTATCTCCTTTCTTCTTCTCAACCCAACAAGCCTATCACACCTGTCTATTTTTCCTTTCTTCTCCTCCCCACAAGCCTACCTACACCCTTCTGTCTCATTTCTCTCTCACCCAACTAAACCTAATTGCACATTCTCTTATCTCTCCCCTTTCTTTCTTTCTAATGTACAAACCCAGCAACACCCTTCTATTTTCTATTAGAAATTTTCTTTTCTATTTGTATTTCTATCTCCCATGTCCAATGCGTGCACACGCTCCCCCCCACTTTCTTTAAAACCTTTATGCTCTTCCTATTTTCTCTATTTATTTCCTTATTTTCCACTCATACACCTAACTCCCCATCCTATTTATCTCTCTCTCTTCTTTTCTTTATTCCAATTACACAACTCACACACCCAGACCCCATCTCTCTCTCTCTCTCTCTCTCTCTCTCATGTCCTTCTTCTCCTATTTGTCCTCTTCTTCTACTACACACCTCAACCCCATTAATAACTGAAAATGCACACATCTCTCTGCCCTCTTTCTAGCTCTTAGGATTCCTAGAGCCTATAAAAGCACCCTTGAGTTCTCTTTCAGGATATTAAAGATATATTTCATCTCTCCCATCCCATGCATGTGCAAGCCTCCCTCCCACTCTTTCCTTTAAACCCTCCTTCTCTTTCTATTTGCTATATTTATTTCCTTATTCTCTACTCACATACCTAGCTCTCCATGTTCCTATCTATCTCTTTCTTCTTCTTTTTTCTTATTCTACTTAACTCACACACCCATGCCCCAAATCTCTCTCTCTCTCTCTCTCTCTCTCTCTCTCTCTCTCTCTCTCTCTCTCTCTCTCTCTCTCTCTCTCTCTCTCTCTCTCTCTCTCTATTTTTACTCTCCTTCTCCTGCACAACTCAACCCCATTAATCACTCAAAATGCACACCTCTCATGTTTGTCAATTTTTGTTCTATGAATCTTTCAATGCTTAGCACTTTGCTCTTGTAGACATTTGTTCTAGGAACCTTCACTACCCCATGCCTTCATACTCATCATTTTATGTCTAGGAACATTTAGTGATCAATCTATACTTGTTTTTTTCATGGAAAAGGGAATATGTGGTGCATTGATCCCTATTAAAGATAAGGGTATCCACTCTCTTTCTTTCTAAAAAACCATGAAACTCTAGTAATGGAAACACAAAGAAAAAAGGAAAAGAAACAAATTAAAGGCAGGCCCTGTCCAAAAATAAACCATGGCCCCTATTCATAACTCTAGAAGAACAAGAGAAAGTAGGCTTCACCCTCTCAGAGAAGTAGGTAGCCTTCTTGGATTCTTTAAAATTGTTACTATCCTCTCGAAAATATTCATACTATGTCTAAAATATATGGCTAAAACTAGAGCAAAACGCTTCATTCATAGAACTTCAAATCTAGCCATAAACAAGGATCCAATGGTTAGATGTGGCCCTAACCTTGGGAACATTTTTATATAGTCCAAACCACAATCTAATGGTTAAGATCTAGCCATGAGTGCAATGAATGCTAATATCTAACCTAAGGTGTTGATCCAACGATTAAGACCTAGCCTAGCTCAATGAAAAGTAAGATCTAACTTATGATGATGATCTAACAATTGAGATCTAACCCTAGCCCAATGGATGTAACAATCTAAGGAATAAAGATGATTCAATGGAGAAAATCTAATCATGACCTAATAGGTCTCGAGATCTAACCTATGATATTGTTCCAATGATTAAGATTCGGCCGTAGCTTAGTAAATGCTTAGATCTAGCGCGAGATGATGATCCAATGGCCCATACATAGTCCTAGCCTAGAAGATCCCAAATTTAATGATTTGACGACCCATATCTAACTTTAACTCATCAAATATCAAGTTCCAACCCTAAGCAAAGGGCTCTAATTCAATCCTTTAGTTAGGATCCAGCCCACTTAATGATTTAAGTTAACTTAACCTAAGCCTACCAATCTGCACTATGTTATGCCGAAAGTCCAAGATCAACTCAAACCATGTCTTTTGACTTGGTCATATACAATTCAAATCCAACAACCCTTGTCAATCTAGCCAAACAACTCCAAGGATGTAAATGTAGCAAGCCCCTGCATAGATATTCTGAACATATATTATCCATGCAAAAGTAGCATGCCCCTCATGTTGATGGCCATGCATAAAGGATAATTATTTTATCAAGTTTTAAGTAAAAATTATTCATGCAAAGCTAGGAAGTCTTTAAATGGATATTTCCAGCAAATATGGTATGCCCCTAACTTAGATGATTCATTGCAAAGGTGACAACCATGCACAACCCCTTGATAACATTTCATATGAAAAATCCATGAAAGAGTAATCCATGCAAAGGTGGCAATCATGTATAGCCCCATAATAATATTTTACATGAAAAATTCATGCAAAGGTGGCGCTCTTGCCCATCCCTTGATAATATTTATGTGGAAACTCTAAGCAAAGATGACAACCCTACATAGCATATTGATACTATTTTATATGAAACATTCATACAAAGGATAATCTTAGGAAAGATGGCAACCATGCACCCCTTCATAATATTTAGTATTACATAAAGGGTTTTAAAGACAGTTTTATCCAGTTGTCTTCCAAAATTAGTTGAGAAAGAAGGTGGTTACATAACTGTCTTTAAATATACATGCATTTGAAGAAGGTTAAGGGAAACTATCTTTAAATGTGCATACATTTAAAGATAATTTTGGTGAACAATTTTAAAGGAACACAAGTTTAAAGATTGTCTTTCAAAACTATCTTTAAAACCTTCTTGAAAACAAAATTTTACCTACTATATACAACAATTAGAATCTATTACAATCTTTCTGTACATACAATGAACTAGTGTCATTACAGTCTTCCTACAATCTTCAAAGACATGAAAAAAGAATATAGTATTCACTTACACATTCATGCAACATTCACATTCAATATCCATGTACATTTATGTAAAAACTAAATATGTATAACTTGTTATTACAATCTTCCTACATATTTAATGACAGTATACAATCTTCCTATTATTACATTCTTTGTGTAATATTTAAATGACTTGAAAAAAGAAACTACAGCATTTGAATTAACTACTACATTCAACATCATATATGTGCATTCACTTCCAAGAAAAAAAATTAAAAAACAAGAAAAAAAAAAAAGCCTTTACAAGGACTTACACCCACACTTCTCCATACACATTCATTTGCTTTCACACTCAAGCATCCCTTTATTCATCCCCTAATTAAAATAAACAAACCACATATATATACTTTAAGCTAATTAATAAAACATAGAATATGTATCCATATAATTAAAGAAGCTTAATTTTGTATTAATCGATAAGAAAATTTACATTGATCTAATTAGTACAATAAGTGTTCTATGTAAATGCATTATATACTAAACCCATTCGTATCTTATACCGTCAAGATCTATTTTGGAGTAACCCTTGGCTCCCTAATTGGGTAGTACAATAACTTACAAGATAATATATTTAATTTAGGTAAAATCCACTGAAATTAATAAAAATGTAAGATCATGATTAGCTATGTTAGGAATAGAGGCGTGTTAGATGGGACCTTCAACCTATCCCTAAGTAGTTGCTATGAAGTTACAAAAAAATTTAGTTAATATTGATCATTGAAGGCATTCAATTTTATCATAAAAACAAACATAAATACTAATACCAGTTTAATCATTATGACGGTAGGTACTGGTGTGGAGGCAATCAGCCTTGATGGCACTTACTGTTGCTTTTGATTAACATCATATGCAGATAATAAATAATTAAATTAATATCTCTAAAATCTTGGACTGTTGTTCAAGTTTTTGATGTTTTTCACATTTCATCTTCTTGCAAAAGGCAAAATATTTCATGTATAAACCATGCATAGATGCATTTCAATATTCTATCCAGCATACTCGAATAGCAAACAGGAACGCAATGAAATTAGAACAATAAAATCAAATCCACGTAATGCATTTAAAAATTGAGTTCCTACACTAAAATAAATCACTTGTTTCAACTAAAAATCTATGAGTCTCCTCTATTTTTCATACTTGCATATTTAAAGAATGTGATATGATTCACCTAATAAGCCATCATTTCACATTCCAAAAGATAAATAGAAACTTAGTCACCCCACCATTTCTTTGGAAATATGAGTAGTATTTTAAAAATATGAAATAATAGAGTATATGCTCACATCTTAAGTTGAATGACTCAATCAACACCTAAAAAGTTAAAATATTTAGAGTTGACCTAGAAGATTAAAGAGTTTAACTTTTTGAAAGGTCAAAAGATAGCATGTATTACATGGAGGATAAGGGATTGTTGTATTATAATATTTGTATAATGTCGATGATGTTCTAATAGAGCTATTAGGTCATCGGTTTGAGCTCTTATAGGGCTATTATTATCTCAAGTATAAAATGAAAGGATTGATGTAGTGATTGAAATAGATTCTAACTCATTTTTAGCATTGCTAAGAAACTCTTGATTGATTTCTAGACAAAAACATACTTCAAAGATAAATATCATGATAGTTTGCTTAAAACACATGTATGCTCATTTCTATGCAAACAGGAAATCACATAATAAACTATCTCAAAATACTATGAAATTGTTTTCCAATAGTTTCTAAATACAGATGCCAAATTTATGTTGTGGAATTTGCAAAATTGGAATTAGTTAGAATTGTTAGTTGCTCTTTTATATTTATAAGGCTGTCTAAGTAGCTAAAGAAGTGTTTCAATCGTATGCTAGGATTATCCTTAGACAACCAAAAAAGAAATCATCTGCAACCCCGTGATTGAAAGAAATGACCTTGTGATCTTATTATTGAAATCAATTGAGAATAAAACATCTGTAAGGTTCATAAACTTCCAAGTCTCAATATGTTGAATTTTGTATACATGTGATTGCTAGTCTTTGTGTAAGAAATTGATAATAAGATACGTGCTTGAGGGAGAAGTATTAATGAATGAGTGCCATGTGGCACTTTCTCATGGAACCCATATTTTTGTTAGAATATGATTTGTTAAATTGATTGGATGCAAACAAAAGTTCATAGAGAAGTGGCATGCAGCAATCATTGATTTGTACATCTTCCTTCTACTAGCAAGTGTCTTACTTAGTAGTCATGTACTCACTAAACTTCAAAAGGAAGAAAGACAAGTACTCCACCACTATGACCTCCCTACGTAGTCGTTATGAGGAATACAACAATTTTTCTAGGGTGCCCCACTTTTACATAAAGGCCATGAGTTAGTTGAACTAAACTCTTCATCTTAATTATTACTAAAAAACTACACATATAAGATGACTCTGGCATCTTAAATATGTACATTCAATGACAGGAAATGGACAGTTGAAAACTCCATATAAATAGCGATCCTTCACTACCAACAATGAAAAACATAGTCTTTTTGTTTTTTGAAAAAAATATGCTAAGATTTCCCGACGGAGATATCATATTTTTAGTAAAGTTAGGTTTTCCAATGCAAATTTAAGATCCATAAACTATAGCCAAAAGAATTGATTGCAATAACACCAAACTACTTACCCTATTCATTAGATGGTAGTCAATAAAGGTTGATGTTGTTGGAAAAGACAAAGAATCACCAAATCTGACACCAAAAGCTTTACCAGTCATTGATTTCTCATTGGGCTTTTACTTTAGTCTGATCAAGAAACACAATGGTGGCACTAATATGCTTACAATCATGAAGAGAGAGAGAGAGAGAGAGAGAGAGAGAGAGAGAGAGAGAGAGAGAGAAGATGCTAGGGTAAGAAGGAGAAAGGCTAGGAAAGTGGGTTTAAACTAAAAAAATTTGACGAGTTTTAAAGTTGGTTAACCTAAATCGACTTTGAAAATGTCATTTAAGTTGCAAATATGAACCAACTTTGAAAGTGTAGTTTCTAAAGGCAATTTAGGGGATCTGACTTTAAAAGCATAGTTTCTAAATATATGCACATTATATTTTATATACCCAAAATGTGTTGTGCAGCAGTGTAATTGGAATTGAGATCTCATTCATAGCAGTGAGACTGCAAATTATATTATATATTTATATGGCTGAAATGCATTGATCATCTTTCTCCGAGGAAGTTATATTTCATCTCTTCAACAATCATGTATACGTAAATAAAAATAGCACAAGAACAAGCAAATTAATTTTGAGATAACTCCTAATTAATCATCATTTAATTACATGTATCAAATGTTACATAGTATTTTATCTCATTCTCAGTGATTACATCGATTGATAGTAGTACTTTAATTAATGCAAGCCTTAGATTTTGTTGCCAAGCACTTGTGTACAAGATCAAAGAGCGAATCTAGAATCATCTCATGAAAATATGCCCTCTTAGTATTCAACTCATACACACTCTTGCGAGTCCTTTGATGGTAAAGCTTCAATATCAAAGAAATCCTACTAAAATATGAATTGTAAGCCAAGAGCTCTCAATAAAAGAAACAATGTGGTTCCTCTAGCTCACTAAAAGTAAGACGACCAATCTGAACTTTCTTTCCTAACCTCTTTCTTAGTTTAATTCTTCAGGCAATGTAGTTACTCTCAAAGCAAATCCACTATCTTTATCTATCTCATTTTCATTGACACTTCCAAGTTCATCTAAATTGATAAGAATAGTCTCATCGTCTTTTAACTTTGTCAATTCGGGAAGGGAACCACAAACCCTAACTTTGAAATTACTTTTCCCCTTCTCTAACTACTTCTTGCCTCACATTCCTTAAACTTTGTCAATTCAAGAGACAAGTGGCATTATATAAATTCATTCTATGTATCTTGGTTATTAATTATTTCCATTTATGTTCACCATCTACCCTTTCTCTAATTGAGGGCTACTCGTGTTGAACTGTCCTCAATGTTCTTAAGTTTCTCATATTCCATTTTTCTTAAACAAGCCAAACATTTCAATGAGCATCAAATCAAGTAACAAAATGTTTAGTTTCTCAATATTTTGAGTAGTGACAAAACCATAGCAAATCAACATCAAAATAGTAGCAACTACATACTTATAAAATCTTTGCACATAACAATTAGTTGAAAGTCAGGTTTTCAATATGCTTAACACATAAAGATTCCTATTCTTACAGCAGTTAGCAATGACAATACACCTTTGGAACTGTTGATGTGTTAGACATCTACTCCCCATAAAAAGCACTCTCAATATGAACAATAAAAAAACTCACTAACTATTAGATTCCCAACAATGAAAATTCTCAAATCTAATCACAAAATTGTGAAAAAATTTCTCCCAAATTGAACACCCAATGTGGGACCAAAACTGTGGGGAAAGACAATGCTAATGACAGCATGGAAGAATAGGGTGGTTGGCCTAGCAGTACCACCACTAAACTCCAACCATGAAGGGAGTTCCAAAGATTGTTAGGTAGCAATAAGAAAGAAAAAATAATTGAAATTTTCAATAATATAAAAAGATTTTTTAGATCGAAAAGCCCTTTTTTCTTTCCACTGAAATTGTACGATTTTTGTCAAAATCCTGACAATCTGGCCTAATTCTTAACCTCAACATTTTCAATCACAAAATATCCTTCCAAGAACAATAATCCTTACATAAATAACAAGAAAATTGGGATAAAAAGGGGGTTTACTAGTTCTTATCGTGTTTTTTTTGCCACAATGGTCAAAATTCAGTAATCGAATAGCAAGCGGGCGAGAGAAAAGAGAGAGAGGAATTGAATGAGGACACCGTCCTTTTATCGATCAATTCACTAGATGAAGACATGGAAAAAAGAAGTTGTATAGACATATTTTATAATAAGTTTAGGTTTTTAAAGTCAGTTCTTCAAAACTATCTTTAAAAATAATATTTTTAAAGCTAATTTTCTCCAACTGTCTCATGAAACTTTTTAAGATAGTTTTCTCTAACTATCTTCTTAAATGTATTTTTGAAGATGGTTTGGTTGTAACTATATTCTATTGTTTTTTCTAAGAAGGTTGTGTAAGAAATGTCTTCTTTTTGCCATCTTCGAAAGTTTCAATTTTAGTATTGATTTTGCATAAAAGGCGGTAGTTAATTATGGCCTCACATAACTCATATAAGGGTAGCCATGCACCAGCCCATGATATACTCCATAAAGTCAAGATATTCTCAACATGATAACCTTAGACCAATGGCCCCTCACTATGAGGAAGTCTTAAGGTGGTGATAATTCCAACCTTTCTTTATGCTATAACACACACACACACACACACACACACACACACACACACACACACACACACACACACACATTCAATGGCTAGAGGCATGCCTTTCCCCTCTAATATCAAAGGGTAAAAGGATGTGAAATCTATGCTCCATGCCACTACGCTCCTAAAGCATACTAAAAAAGAACATTGCTATGCACTAAAGGCTACAATACATTTGCATATGCCTAAATGATGAAAGAGATAATATGTCAATCTTACATCTAATATTAAATAGAGATGCGTCAAAAGTCACACACTTTCAACAAGTCAAGGCAACACTTTGAAAGACACGTTTAGATTGATTATCAATTTCTCATGTTTGAAGTAGACCCACTATGACTTTGACTAAGTTAAGCTTCATGCCCTCTTAATTTTAACCAATCAATGGCAACACATGCATCCTCCTTTATCATCAAATGGCTAAAGGAATGTAACAGCTATGTCCAATGCTGCTATGCATTTCCTACAAATATACATATGGGCATTGCTATTCACCTACTTATGGCTAAATGGTCAAAGTGAAACCTTTAATGCTACACCTAAATACTAAACAAAGAGGCATTGAGATTCACACACTCTAAATGAGTTTACATGATACTTTGGAAAACATGTTTATACTAGTTATCAATGAACACATACTATAAAACTAAGTCAAGAACCTAATTATGTTATAAAACTAATCCAAGCTAGCTTATGAATATTATCGAAGCCACAAATCATCATACTTTGGTTATAATCAACCAAACTCTAATCCAGGGTGTTTTCTATATATATCATATAATTAAAGACTATATACATCAATTTATTAGTCAAAGTTTATTTGTATATATTTAGTCGTCAAAGAAATGCAATTAAAGGCCAAAAGTAAGTGCAATATGAATGCATCACTTGATGTAACTGGAGGAATGTGTCTCATTATCACTTGATGAAAGTGAAAATACAAAACCCCCTCTCTAGGGGAAATTGGCCATATTTTTTTCCTTTATGGAATTACATACTCGAAGACAAAAATCCAAAGTAGACAATCTTACAAAGTTCGATCATCTTCTTTGACCAATTTGATGTATTCCTCCAGCTAGAACTTTGACCAAAC
This sequence comes from Warburgia ugandensis, assembly GCA_035236585.1. Classification (NCBI taxonomy): domain Eukaryota; kingdom Viridiplantae; phylum Streptophyta; class Magnoliopsida; order Canellales; family Canellaceae; genus Warburgia; species Warburgia ugandensis. The sequence continues at coordinate 14,836,066 of CP141133.1, forward strand.
TTCAATTTAGGTAGAGGTGGAGGTAGAAAGAATTGATGGAGATAGAGTGAGAGTGAGAGTGAGAGAACTATCTTACAAGGTTCAATCATCTTCTTCAACCACTTTGAAGTTTTCCTCCAGCCAGAACCTTCACCAAACTTCAATTTGTGTAGAAGTGGAGGTAGAAAGAAGTGATGGAGATGGAGGTAGAGGTAGAGGTAGAGGTAGAGTTAGAGAACTATTGGTCCTAGTTAATTTTAGAACTCACTAATTCCACCTTTTATCACATGGTTGAAATACACAAAGTTGAGTTCAGAGGCAGTTTCAGACCAGTTCCAAACTGTGCCAAATTTAGAACCTAGGGAACTAGCCAATTCCCAAATGCTACCCCTTTGAAGTAGAAATGGGCAGTTCCCAAACTCTACACCCACATAAGCTAGATGACGACTTGCCATTGTTGAATGCCCCGTCGGCTGAGCTGAGTGATCATCAGATGATACTAACTTCTTATCATTATTTAATGTTCATCAAATTTGATCAGGGAGATAACTTTGCCTCTTTCGTTTAGGTGATAGGCTACGAAACTTCTTTTGCATTTAATTTTTGAATAGCATTGAGAGGCATATGATGGGATATCTATCTTTTTTATATCTTGAAAATTTAGTGTGCTTCATCGTTACTACCACGATCACATCAATGGTTAGATTATTAGTTGAGCTTGGGTGCAGGCTTGAGACACATGTTTAATTGTTGGTCTTGTAAAGAAGAGCAAGAACTTGGTACCAAGGAAAACGCAAAAATGCATCTCTTTTCTGCTGTGGGCCTTCATCTTGCATGTTTCCTTGGTTGTGAAGTGGGCCCGAGCATGATAGACTAGGTATGTACAGATCAATTTTTTTACTTGGTTGGCCACTTTTGCTTGGTCACGCTTGCTTGATCCCATCCTAGATTATCATTGCACCACTTGGAAGTAAAAAGTCGGTCTTGGGGCAATCTATTGGGTGGTCTATACTTGGCATTGAGTCGTTGCTTGAAGCTTAGCTATTTTTGGAGATGTAAACGCTTTGCTGAAGTCATTTGAAAATGATTTTGGTCTCAAAAACATTATTTTGATGAGAATGGCTTCATGTCCAAGAGAGAGAGAGAGAGAAATTATAGTATGTAAACAGCAAATATTGCAAATGGTTCACATGAACCTAAATTTACACTGCTATTGTGTCTCCAAAAACAGCACCATGCTCCCCCCGGAAGCACAATATGATGTAAATACCCTACAGAGAGAGACTCACCAACGTGTAATAGGACACAATGCATAAACGTATGGATGCAAATCTTTACCTTCATATAAGTTGGAGGTACTATTTTGGAACATGGATGTTCAAGCATGCTCACCCATGGCATTTCAATAATAAGATGAGAGTGATATCCAACCACAAATGGAGTTAGACAATTCTGATTGCCCTTGATTTGAGGGAAATTTGACCAACTTTGTAATTACCAAGCTAGATCATTATTAGTTCAACCTCAACTGGCTGATTTTTATGGAACTCTTGCTAGCTCTTTGTTAGTCCATCGCAAGCTAGGCTCTGAAGCAATCCATACTCATCTTCAGAATAAGAAGCTATTTACATGATATAGCCTCAAAAGTTACTCATACATTTTTTAGAAAAGAATATATTTACATGACAGACCCTAAAAGTTACTACATCTGTTTTCAAACTAAAGTTATTGAAAGCTCATAAATATGCTTGATAATAAGCATGATGGGCCCACAAATAGGTTTCATGACATAAAATGCAAGCCTAAAAATAGGTTTCTGTTAGGGGATTTACTATATGATCATACAAGTTTCACAAGAATTAGGCTCGAATGCAAATTATTTTAAGATTAAATATTAGTATAAACTTTCAATCAAACATGTTCCAACCTACTCTAGCTGAAGTCAAACTCATCCTGATATTTTACAAAATCTCCCTAGTTCATGCAATAAAATATCAAGCTTAATCAGGTTAAAATAAGATTTTTGATTTAACATCTAACTAGATCAATCTAGCTCTAGCCAACCAAAAATGGGCTAGACTGATATAGTCTAGTTATAGTTAAATTAAAAATGGGCAAGATTGATGTAGTGAGGCTCCCTCATGCGAAAACAAGATTTTACACTCAAGATCTAAGTAGATCAATCTAGCTCTAGTCAAACCAAAAATGGGCAGGCAAAATTCGTCTTACGTAGTTGGTCACAAACAACATGGCACCGCTCCTCGTTATACTTGGTCGAGCGATCTAGGTTGCACTTTCCCCTTCTTTGGAGACATTTCAAGTATATTTAGAAATTAAGATAACAGGATCTGGTGAGTTCTCTTTAAAAAAATTCACTGCCACTTAGAAGGGTTGTGATAAAAAATGCTTAATTTTTCGTACTGGTTAAACAATCTTCTTGGAATAGTTCTTCCAACCCAAGGAATAGAATGTCATGAAGTTCTTAGTAACGTTGTAAAGTTTGCTCGACTCTTTGTCTAGTTTCATAATGTTCCTCGTCAATGATCTTAGGTTGAAGCATAGTTGACATTAAATGTAAAGGATCAACTACTTAATAGATACCTTTAGCAGCTAATCCTCTTGATACTACAGTAGCAGCATCTAAATGTGTAGATGTTGTAGCAAGAGCAGGGTAAGTCAAATAGTCAGCAGGTACATAAACTACTTGAATGAAAAGGAGGGGGTGGGGTAAACCCAGTTCTGGTATGTAAGACTCGGACAACATTTTAAGAAGGATCAATTTTCCTTGCAATGAGTTGGGTTATGTTAGATTTCACTTGGCTGCTTGCAGAGGAATTTTCTTTGATCTGAGTGAAATTGGCGATTAAACCAACTTTAAGAAGCCTTCTGCCCTCAAGGAGCTCAAATGGTGTTTATCAATGACGAAGGCACCGCCTAAAAATGACAAGCAACAAGCGCACTCGTCATCAAACACTTGCCAGTTTCCTCGGTCCGGACAGAGCAGCACATTAAGTGGAAATCAAGACAAAGTTACTTCCGTCTAGCACTGTCAACCAAAGCATGAACTTCGTTTTCCTCTTCTGGCTGTAAAAGAACGGGCACCTCATTTGGGCCAGAAGAAAGCGAGGAATACTAAACTGCCTGGTGCAGTCTAGCGATTATTTTGAGAGCCCACCTTTTAATGATGGGAATTATTCATCTCATTCCTTCAACTTTAGTTTTCTTATAGATCAAAAATCATATGATATGGATGACGCTAGGGTGTAAGAAACTGTGTGCTGTTTATGACGTTGCTACACTGTCCGTTTCTAGAGACTGTCAGATTCCTTGTAGATTCTAGAATCATCCAAATCTAAATCATATGCTATTTAATGTATAAGACATCTAAATCTGGAAAAGTGAGATGAACAGTCCTAGCATTCAAAGGTCGGCTCCAGAAAATATAGTCTCTGAACCGCCTTTGTAGTGCCGTCACTTCAGCATTCATCGCCATTGTAAGGTGTGGATGCAACACAACACGAATATGAAGACGTCAACCTAACATAACCAATCTCCTACCAGGGCTCCAGCACTACAGCATCCACTTTTCCACCATAACAAAAGCAAGCAACACAAACTACAAAATATCACTCTTTTCCACCATAACAAAAGAACGTAAGACAAAATACAAAATAACCACTTCAAATCACCATTACACTCCGTATAGTCATCAGAGCCCGATCCCAGTATCTAAAGCTGAAATTTCAATACAAAATCATATTCATAGAACCAACGCCTTGGTAACCCCACTTTGAACAGGTTGAGCACCAGGAGGCGCATCATAGGTCCCATGCACATTCCCACCCACAGCATTCTGTTGGATATGCACTTGCTGATAACCACTGCCATACAAATCACCAATTAGTTGTTGCCCACAACCATGCTAGGTCGCAGGTGGTGGCGCACCATATGATTGCTGTTGCCCATAACCAGGTTGAGTAGTGGATCCATACCCAGAAGGCGGTCCTCGATGATAACCATCATGTTGAACATAGCCCGATTGGGTCACTGGTGACTGAGAATATCCCAGCTGAACATGACCACCCTGATCGGGAGGGGTTTGCCCACAAACAGGCTGAGATGGGAGTGACTTCTGACCCTGAGAAGGCTGCCCATATACCGGTTCGGCCACTGGTACGGACTGGGCATAACCAGCCTGAGATGGTGGCTGGCTTCCATATCCAGGCTGTGAAGTAGGAGGCATGCCATAACCGGATTGAGTAGTTCCTTGAGAGACATAGTTTGTTGTCGTAGCAGGTGGCTGACCCGTGTATCCCTGCTGATTTGCAGATGGTGGCTGGACAGGTGGAGGGTCTTGCTGCGGGGAAGGGCCACCTTGGGTTCCATAAGAAGCAGCACTATCTTGAGCCGGGTTAACTGTTGCTCCGTAAGGAGCAGAACTGTAAGGCTGCTGCTGCTCGGAGCCTGCCTGAGGGTTTGACTGTGCTTGACTGTGTCCTGCGTGTGGGGCAGGTGCATGGTAACCACCACCATAACCATCTTGGTTATACCCTTGCTGTTGCTCAACAGGTGGCTGCGAGTAATTAGGTTCACCATACAACCCTTGCTGATTGTAATTTGAAGCTGGTGCTTGACCATAATTGTAACTAGTGTTATCCACTAAAGCTGAGGATCCACCAGGAGCAGCTGGTTGTTGCTGCTGAGGCAGTTGCTGTCCATAGTGATAATATCCAGCACCCTGTGCTGTTGGCTGACTTGGTGGGGCAGTAGTTTGATCCCAGCCAGAGTATCCACCAGATGTTGGTTGAGGTGGATAACCTGCATAAGGTGGTTGGGACATGTTATACTGGGGTGGTGGGCCAGGATATGCTCCAGGTTGCATGTAGCCATAACCAGGTTGCTGCACTGGAGGGCCTGTTGGTGCCCAGTTTGATGGAGGTTGTGGTGGACGGTAACCTTGCTGCAGATATCCCCCACCCATTGGTGGTCTAACACGATTCTGCATAGAAATGTTTGTTTGTATGAACCAAAGTTAACCCTTTCATAGATGTGACATAAAAGATAACCGATGAAATGCCCAAACAAAAATTAGGTGAATTATCAACCAAAGGTTATATATAAATTGCAGAAGCATGGTGAAAAACATTTATCTAAACAAGGCCAGATACATTAGAGTTGGGCAGGAGGGCAAGAAGAACGTCTACTCACCGTTCTGGAGGTCAACTGTTCAAGCTACGTCAGCAGATGCCCATCCTCTCCAACTAGAAGCGAATGGGTACTAATGTGTAGTTGCAAAGCTATTATGAAGATTTTATACAAGAACAAAAGAAAACAAAATCCTTCTTTTCAATTTGACGGCAGTTATTTTCTATGAGTGATTTTGTTGGAAGCATGGAAATAATTGTTCATGTAAACCAAGGTAAAACTTTTGTAGATGAGGCAGGCAAAACACCAGAAAAATAGGCGAATTCTAATAGATTGAGCATAAATTAGTGGGATATGGTGACACTCCTTTCTTTTAGGAAGATTGGTGATAGCGTCAAGGTTAAAACCACAAAGCCAATAATTTGTGTGGATAAGAGAAACAAGAAAGAGCAAGTGTTATGATACTGCTGACATTAAATTATATGGAGATAATAAAATGCTCTTGATGGCCAGTGCTATCAGATACAAAAAAACCTAAAAACTCATCGAATTTAGTAAAACACTAATAGATCTATCATGACATGATTACAATTACCGGGAAACCAGATAGCACTGGGAAGACCACTAAACTAAGCTGCTACTCAGATTAATGAATCATTTTCTAGAGCTGCATGGGAATGAAAAATTGGCAATCATTTACCTAAAGGAGATTGTATTAACAAAATATATCAATTAATAAATTGACATCTTACCAACTCAAATAACCGAATATTAATAGCAGTACTGACAGAAACAATCTCCTAATTAGTTAGATCAAAACAACAGAATAAATATTATGAAGAAAAGAGTATATGGGGGCAACATCACCATCTGGAACATGGGGTTTTGACGGTAGTAGAGTAAGATTGATACAAATACGCCATAATATAAACAATCACATGTCAAGAAGAGATAATGGGCAGCCCTGGTGCACAAAGCTCCGGCATATGACTGGTCGGGGGAAAAGGCGGACCACAAGGGTCAATAGTATGCAGCCTTACCCTGCATTTTGCAAGAGGCTGTTTTCACGCCTTGAACCCATGACCTCAAGGTCACATGATGATAACTCTACCGTTGCGCCAAGGCTCCCCTTCACATGTCAAGAAGAGATAATAATAATAATAATAAATAAATAAAAATTGAAAACAGGTGGTGTGGGACGATGCAGATACCCAAAACATCGAGTTAAAAGAGGCAGGGGATCCCTCTGTTACTCTTCCTAGAAGTGAACACTCTGGAGGTTTGCTCTTCCTAAAAGGGAACACTCCAACACTCCTGCAGATCTACTGTAGGGAAAACACCATTCCCACTTCATACATGATCAGAAATCAACAAATTCCATTTGAATGACTAAAGAGAATACTCAAAAATGATCTGCTGGAATCAAAAGCTCAAACAAATCCAGTAGCAGAACACACAGAATTGGTATCAATTCTTGCCAGCTCTGCTTCTACCAGTTTTTGTTTATAAGCTCCCAGAAAATGAAGGCAGAAATTACTGACCCATAGTATGCTATGCAATCTTCATTTACATATGCCAGAAGTGTAGAATGGACAAGGTAAAAGAAACAAGTCTACAAAAACATAAAAGAAAATTGGAGGTGTTGATTGACTATGGCAGCTCCCAAAAACCTTACTAGTAACCTAGACTGCGCAGTTCCATGACAGGCTTGTAGTAGGATGCACACCAATGTCTTAAACATTGACAAGAGGTTAGTTTATCAAACTTTTTTCATCACTTACAGAAGTCTTCCCCACTGGATTTGCGGGCATTGTATTTACAACTCCTATGAACCACCAAGGTTATCCAATATCCAGGGAAACCAAGCTGAAGCTAGTTGACTCCAATAGCTCAAAGTTATTTTAGTCACATCAACATTTTAAACATCAGTGAAAAATATAGGTACAAAGCGTTGTACAACCTCAGAAGACCAATACTTACAGTACGCAGAACAGTAGGGTTATTAACAGCTAACTTGTTCCCTGAGATATGAATTTCTCTATAAAAAATTCCCAAGGGGAAAAGATAGTTCCATATGCAGAGCAAATTAGGACAGTACAATGAAAGTAAAGCTAACTAGGCTATTAAACAAAGTCGAACATATATCCCCCATCTCAGAGCAATAACAAAGGCCAGCAAATAAAAAATCTTGTTGTAGAGCCAGAACTGATCATAGCTGTCAATTTTGCTCCATTCCGGGCAGAAATTCCGGCTTAATCTTTCCACTATGAAAATTGGAATAAAAAGAAAATTGAAACTTTCCATTTTGGATAATATTAAACATCTCAATATTTTCACAACATATCAAAATGTTTTCATAATATTTACTCATTACTTATGAGAATTTGCCAATATCTTTAATACAAATCACCCGAATCTTCTTTTTTCTCCATCTTTAATTACTTTTGACTTAATATAGGTGTTTGTCAGTCCCTTTAAATGATAAAGACACCCAAAACATGCAAATTGCATATAGTAAAAATATATATTTTTACTTTTTAAAAATTTTCAAAAATTTTCCCAAACACTTTACTGAAACGGAATGCCAAATTGGCAAAAAACTAAATCATTCCTTTCCAGCAGGTAAAACGGAATTAGCAGCTATGGAACTGAAGATGGAAACACAAGGATATCTCAAGAATTATAATATATTATTTGCAACCAAATAAGAAACTTCGAAGTTATAAACGTGAAAATAAATTTTGTGAAAGCATTTATTGAATACTGTAGTCTACAAAGCATAGCACACAAACTTCTTAGAATGGAGTGAAACTTAGGACACAAGAGGCAGTTCAAACAGGAAATATGACAGCAGTTCTGGCACTCTATGGGCAACAAACAAAAAGTTTTCAACTTTTACTCCCCCATCTCCACAATGACCACAAAAGCAGGTCCCTTCAGAAAAACTTTAGATGCTTAAATAGATCCCCAATACACTAACACAGAGTGGATGTTCCGCTCTACCACAGTTTAAATAAATCTCAACAGCAAACAAGCAGCTTCTTCAAAATATTAAGGGGCAGAAAAAGGACACTAGAAAGGTTGAGTTCTGCAGTAATAATGAAAAAAGGCATGGGTCAGCACGTCTCATACGAAAATTCTTCAGAAACAACAGCTATATTGCACAGTTGGGAGATCAGAACTTGTGCTTCTTGATAGTCTCAGTTAACTGATATAAACAGCATAGTACACTGAACATTTACGCTGATAAAGAGATCTGCCGATTTACTCTAGATACTGCAGGCATAAACCTATAGTATGAACACTACCCATTAAAAGCAAGTCTTGCACATGTCTCCTTCAGAAGATCAAGTAACAATTATAAGGAATCGAGATTCAAGACCATACCAGTGCCATGCCAAAAATGGATTTGCCTATAAACCTGCAACAAATTGATCTGACAAACAGAAAAGCTAACCCTACAATATTTCCCAAATGTAATTTGAGTCACACTAAGCAGCAAAAAATATCACATTATTCAGAGTGGCTAAAGGTATCATCCAACAGTTATTCACTTCCACGTTGAGCTTAAACTGACCATAATTAATCAGTCTTTCGGGATTTGGAAAGTATATCCTGAAAACCAAGGAAGCATTTAAATAGCCACTGACCCTGGTGAAGATGACCCTGATGAAGATGAAGTATATTCTGCTCCCACGAGCTAAGATGCAACAAATACATCAGCTGAGCAACTTAAAAGATAAAGATATATTTGATCATTTCCTCTAGAGAAGTATAGAATGTCCAGATCCATGAGATACCACTTAAACATAAACTAACCTATTCTTCATCAATTCTTCCAGCACCCAAGTACGTAAGCAAAGAAATATCATCTAACTGCAGTTAGACAAGAAAACAAGCTTCTAGCACCCAACAGATCCTGCAGTTCCATTATCTCAATTTTAAATTACAATACCAATATGATATGGATGTCCAGCATTATTTACAGGATGGCCAACCATCAGGCAACCAAGAAAGGTTCCAGAATAAAGTAGCATGGACCAACAGAACCTCTCAAAGAAACTTAGAAAATCTGAATCTTTTCCTTTGTTAAGTGTCAACCTGAATAGTTTCTATAGCTCATGTTAGTGAGTAGGATTCCACTTACAAGGATCAAACTTTTTTTATTACACAATCTGCACCAAAAATTGGTGTATTTTAATTGTATTATAATGAAAAGTGGACACTGTTAGCTGAATGAACCAGCAGTGTTTCAGGACAATAATACCACATTATGAGCAGGTTTACTCTACCAATTTGTAGGGCACAAGAAATCATCAGCATAACATGCCTCCATCCTCAATCTAACAAACCCTTCAGTTAATAACTCAGAACAGTTGTGTATGCACACCGTTGGAATCTACCGACAAGGGGAGAGTAGGTAATAAACACAAAGTAGAAAACATTGATCAAATATAGCAACAATAAGTACAACCAGTATAAATTCCTACTCCATTTATACTATAGCAAGAATATAGCTCTACACAAGAGCAGAACAAATAAAAATACATGATATTAGCAAGGCTGATCAAAATAACAGGTGCACAACCAGAACAAAAAGGTAATGTCCTACAACGATAGGTTTAAGGACAAATCACTAGCTTCCGGGAGCTCACTATGCCCAATGAGCATACATGCAGTCTACAGGACAACACCAATAGATCAAACAGTAAATACAAAAAATTGAAGTACAAACAACAAATAAAATTAACGGTAAGTAGCACTGGAACTGTTATATTAACATCCTGAAAAATTACAAAATACTGACTCACAAACTTCTATGTAGAAAGAAATAAAGAATGTGACGCTAGGTATAATGGAAAGCAAAAGCATTTGAGAAATCAGCAGCCGAACATTATGAGTTTGCAACTTCAAAGGCATCATCAACTACATAGCTGATTGAGTAACAATAGTGTGTTATATTAAAGGAAAAAAGAAGGAAAAGGCATTAAACAGGGAGGAGGTTCCAGTAGGTAATAAACAGCCAAAAGGTGTACACGGGAAATCAGGGCAAAACAAGGAGGATCCACTGATAATAGAAGGTATTGTGATTGCAAAAACAATATAGGAAAAGGCATAAAAAGGGAGCTTCCAGGTGTCAAAATGACAGTAGCAAAGACCACAGATATTTAAAATGGAAGGATTTTCCTCTCATGAGAGGAAGGATTGAGGTAAAGAAGTACATATGAATGTAATACATATCAGGAATGCATAACTAGATACAAGCATAAAGGAAACATGGAGCAACTCAAACCAGCATAAGGACCAAACACATTTCCAAGGGAAAGCCCATGGAATCAACCACAAAGTTACTTCCAAATGAAAAACCCACTTGATGTAATCTAGAGGCACAAATCTATGAACTAGCAGCACTTTGCTGGTGGCTATTTTATAAAACAAAGCATAAGCTTGCAGAGTACTTAGCGACAGAACTAGTAAGCATCATCTAGGAGGCTCAGGTACATAATGCAGAGAGCTGAGCTGATATTCCTGCAGGGCAGGCACCTTGGAAAAACATAATATGATAAATAGTAATTCTGAAGCCTTGGTTCTGGACATCTAACGTAAGAAATGTCATCAAAACGGATTCTTAATTAAGGATGATAAAGAGAACATTTCCTAAATAATATGCCATTAGACTACTTTCAAGCAACACACAAGTGTAACTAACTATTTGCTAAGTAGCCACTCCACAAACCAATGAAGCTTTTCAGCATACCTCACTGCAAACTTCATCCACCAACTGCTTTGCAGATTCAATCTGTTCCTTGGTGCCATCAATCTGTACAGTTCTCTCTGTTGACGTATCACCAGGTGGCGGGTGCAAGGGTATCAACTGCACAAGAAACGAAACGACATATTCAGAATCACATTATAACCTGAAATTGCTTTCATGAACTGGAGGACCAATAAGAAACAAATAACGCATCAAACAGGGAGTTCATAATCTAGAGACAGACTATCAAACTAAAACAACCCATACACATGAATGACCAATATATTGTGACATAATGTAGCTAACATAAATGCATAAAACATGATATTGAAAGCAGTAATCTAACATTAAAATAATAACACACAGTGAACATCTATTTCTAAAACAAAAGGCCAGAAATACACATTTATCAGAATAAAGAGCCAATATTTCTTTGCACCGGGACAAATAAATTATCTACAGGGAAGAAATTTTAGAAGAAAGGAATGCATACAATACTTGTTACCAATTTCGTGTCATTTTGTTGAAAGCAGTAAAACATAATATTGAAAGCAGTAATCTAACATTAAAATAATAACACACAGTGAACATCTATTTCTAAAACAAAAAGGCCAGAAATACACATTTATCAGAATAAAGAGCCAATATTTCTTTGCACCGTGACAAATAAATTATCTACAGGGAAGAAATTTTAGAAGAAAGGAATGCATACAATACTTGTTACCAATTTCGTGTCATTTTGTTGAAATTTCAATTTCAGTCCAAAAAACACTGAGATATAAGCTTCATTTCTATCTCACTACAAAATTTAGGCATATCAGCAAATTCCATCTCTCATGAAGTTCAGACAGTTTTTATCTTATGAAACTTAGTTTAACCTAACTTCGTCTGAAAATAACCAAAAACCTGTTTCTTGGTCTTCTTCATCTTCTTCTTCTTGTCCTCCTTCAAACAGCTGATCACTGATGCTCTTCTCTTGTTCAGACAGTTGACCATCTCTGGCATCTTAACTGGAAAGAGGTCTGGGGAAAACTACCATGTCAACTTCAATAAAACCCCCATCTCGATTTTTTACGAGGGAGTTTAGAGAGGAAGAGGTTTTGGAGAAAAACCATGACAATCCCGCCTGACCACGTCAATTGCTGCTTAATTGCAGAGAGTTTCCTTGGGAAAGGGTTTTCACTAAAAACCCATGTTGATAACTGTTTACAGTGAGGTTTCCATAAAAAATAAGAAAAACCATCTTAGTTGTTGGCTTCCCATGTATATATGATACTGTAAATATTGATACAATGTGAACCAGTACAATAATTTAGATGAAGGAAAGTCAAAGAACTAGTCCTACGAGGTGTATAAGGAACATCAAAGAAATAGTCCTACAAGGTGTACTTCTGACATTCTAAGGGACAAATAATTCATGCTGGACCATATTCACAGGACCGCAAAACCAAGTTTAAAGAGAGATGGCCAGAAAGAAAGAAAAAGCCCATAGGCCAGTGCACATTCAAAAGCAAGAACATACATAACACGATACATTGAACGCCATCTTCAGGAACTATCAATTACTTAACTGAATTTCTGCAAAATCTCATTGTCCTAGACATTAGCTACAGTTTCCCAGGTGTCAATTGGATCTACTTCAAACTAATTACAAGACTGGTAAAACTTTGAAGGTATTAAGCACAAGCAGAAGGGATAAATTAGTCATTTAGTTGCTCACTAACCTGAATATGAGCTCCTGACCTAGCTTGCATACTTTTTATTGTCTCACCACCTTTACCAATGACCAATCCAACCTGCAAACAGAGAACGAAGGTAAGCACAGAAAGGACTCAGCATAAGTATCAGGAAAGCAAAGAGAAAAATGAAGTATGGCATCAGCAAAGTCCTTTCTGCTTGCCTTGTTGTTTGGAACTTTCATTATAAATTGCTCTGCTCCAATTTGTCCAGAACCAAACCTTCGAGGAGCAACTATGCCAGAACCACCTGCCTCAGCCTGCATTAACAGTAACATAATAGAAACATTGCATGGACTGAAAAAGAAGAAGAATATATAATTCGTACGCACTAAGAGCCACAATGGAAGTAAAAACAACAATGAGCATCGAAACGCCAGAATGCACCTCTTGAAGAACATCATTGATTAACTGTTCGGCCTTGGCAATTTGCTCTGGGGTACCCATGAGTTCTACAGGCCTCGTTTGAGAATTGGGATCAGCATCCATATCCCTGGTTACTTGAATCTTCGCACCTGACTGGAGCTGAAGATATTTGATAGTCTCTCCACCCTTCCCAATGATGACACCAACCTACAACAATCCCAGCTTATGAATTAAGGTTTGCTAGCTTGATGCATACAACAGAAATTCCAACAACAAAATGAGTGCCTACCCGTCCATTTGGAATATCCATCTTTTTGCTTGCCACCTGAAAACCATATGCAACTGGAAGTGATGCAGGAGCCCTTAGATTTGTCATTGGAGGCCCTGGAAGCTTCTGGCCAAGGTCTGTAACCAATCAAGTCAGCAAATCAGACTTCTGACCCCGTATTAAGACTAAAGTATAGAGCAATGTGAAATATTATCTCTCATCATCATCATCAAGACCTTATCCCAATTAAGGGTCGGCCACATGAATCTTATTACTCCATTCCTCTCTATTAAGTATCATGGCTTCATTTAGTACCAAAGTTTTTAAATCTTTTCTCACCGCATGAAATTTTATCTCCAAATTAACAAATAACAAGGAGCCATGCTCTTGAACAGATTCCAACAGGTCATGGATTAGTTAAGATTTATTACTAGCCAATTGATATGTAGACAAGAAACTAGGAAAAAACCACGATATCCCTCACCTACCCAAGAATAGATTAAGAAAGGGGAGGAAAAAAATAAAAAAAGGGCCGCCCATACTTCTAATTAAGCTAAAATCAGAAGTTGCTTCAACATTAATCTCTATGAAATATAACACCAAATAAGAAAATCAAATATCAGAACCACATAAATCCAGGACCAGTATCAAATCGATTCTACAAAGATGATAACAACATCAAAAATATCAATTGTGAAAAGAATCAACCATGAACAAACAATGAAAACAAATAGAGAAAACTTAGTACCAGCTCTACCAGGATAGAAATAATTAAAAGAAAAAACCACGAATCAAGACCGAAACCCATAAAGCAAAATCCTAATGATTAAACCAGCTCATTAAAGCAAAGCGTGCGACCACAAAAATAAGACTATACAACAAACCCTAAGGAACACATGTCTAGCTTTGTTGTTCGCAGACGACTTGGCATCTCCCCTGGAATACGTTTGGTCGCAGGTTCACGTACGTTCGAGTCGCCGCTAAGCCCTTTGGCCGGGATTAGATTTATGAGTGCGTGCAAGTGATTAGCTTTGTCATTCTTCGCTTCGACCAAAACAAATACAACAAACCCTAAGAAACACAAAACCCTAACATCTTAAAGAAAAACCCTAATACACCTAGCAAAACCATAAGACCAGAAACACTAATGTCAATCTAAAAACAACAGAAAAATCAAGACAGAAGCCCGAACCACTAATTCCGAGACCAAAATCAAGAAACACCCACACAACTAGAAAACCCTAAAAGTACAAGACAAAACCAATGATCAAAAGCACAACGAAAAATCCTAAAATACCAAAATCCCAATCTCAAAATATTCAGAGAGAAAAGCACAAACCATTTGTTCCCAAACTGAAACCCTTACCATTGGATTCGTCAGACAAAACCCTGACGGGGCCACCATCTCCATTCTCAACGCGAGGCCTTTTCGCCTCCGCATTACTAAAGATTCGAGCCGCGATCTCCTGAGCTCGCTGCTTAGCCATCTGAATCTCATCGGCTGGAGGAGGAACGTTATTGTAGGAAGGAGGAGCATCGGGAGACGGAGAAGCGATCGGCGCAGAGAAACCAGTGGGGCGCCGGGCTGGAGGAATGATGGAAGGTGGAGGTGTAGTTTGGTCATCGTATTTTCTCTTGTTGTCTGTGCGAGAGGCGAACTGTAAATCTTCCGCCATTGATGAGAGCTGAAGAGTATCGGGGAAACCCTAGATTTGCAGGAGGGAGTGAGAATGCGCGCAGAGTAAGGGTGATTCTAGTGTGGGCCTCTGTTTCTAGGTAAGCAATGCAAATAGAGGTACTGCAACTTCTATGGTCCCCGGGGACTTGCATTTGCCCAGAAAAGCAGGCTGCGGACTACGGAGTTCAGTGGTCATCGCCAATTCTCCCGGCTGTTAGATGAACTTCGGGGAATGCGACAATCCGGCGCGACAAGTGATAGCAGGGTGGGTTGCGCCCACTGTTGAACGAAAGGGGCCACCTTCGGCTGATCCAACCGTCCATCAGATTATTGTATTTATGATATCTGGTGTCCTAGAAAGCGCTATGGTTAGATGATACTAGCATCCGAAGGTACGTAGTTTTGGCCTTTGAATGCGGATTCCGGCATTCGAAGCCTCTGTTCCAAACCAGAAAAAAGAACATATAAAAGGTCAGTACTCATCCTTCTCCTATGATCAAAAGTTAAATTTATTGACGTCCAAAGTGAGAGACATCAAATGAACGACTCAGATCAACTAAATATGAGAAGCTTAATGCAAAACTAGGGTTCCACATGACAAATGACCGTGATAAGTTGGACCGACTCTTGAGAAAACTAAGCCACTGAGGCGGTAGCTTGTGCTATGGATAAATAATATATAATGTCATATTACTCGAAGTGGAGAACACTCAATTTCGGGAGAACTTGTTGGATCCTGAATTGATTAGATTTTGCCTGATCCGGATCAGCTAGAATTTGAACTCAAGATATATGATAATCAATTTTGCTAGATTTTTAAATGATTTTGACCAAAGTTAAAGAGAGTTTAATCGAGTTTGACCGTAATTCTATATAATATATAATAGACATAGATAGCAGATAAAAATTAAGATGACCAGACCCATTATTATTTAATAAAATATTATAATGGGTGGGCTTTCTTTGAACCCATATTTATACTTTTATCCTATTTGGCTCACTCGTAAGAGAGACGTGTTATTATTGCCCAAAGCGAATGTAGTAATAAGCAATCTGAACATAAAACTAGTGGTGGGAGCAAAAATGAAGGATCTAAAATTGAAATGAAAATCTCGGTTATTTTTACAATGCTTATTGCAATGTGAAGAACTGATATGTTAAAGCTTGTCACTTGAAGTTGAAGAAAGTTCCCATAAGTTTGGAAGAAAATGTATTTATCTTATATATTTAAGCTTAATTAAACTCATCTAGGAATATATATACTCTTTTGGTGTTACCAAAGGTAGAATCAATTCTTTAAAAAACAAAAATCTGAATAAATTGTATATTCTATATACATCTTCATAATTTGTATAAGCCTTATATATGATAAACTAAAGGAGCTAAAAAGTATAACTTAACAGCCAATTAAAGCATGTCATGCTTGAATCCATTAGGATTCTGGTGAGTGGTCTCTTGAGGAAAGAGTAAAACCTTACTTCCTCTGAGTTTCTGGTGGCTTTTAATTTAGATCCATGGGTGATCTTCATCTTCTCGTAATATGTTTGAACGGCCTAGATTTTTTAGAGAATACCCCACGAGAGTTAACTACGTCCTACAACTTATTCTAAATGTAGCAAATATGACTAGATTTGCCCTTTAGTGCCAAATTATAACCTCATTATTCATGGTTCAATTCTCTAATTGGATGACAAGATTGTTAAACAAGCACGTGCTTTTAGATGGACAGCCCAAATAGAAGAATAGAGCAAGACGCTCTTCCATGGCTTCTTTTGGGTTTGTTTCTTTCAATCGTACAAAATTTTGATTCGTAGGAGAAACTAAGCAAGCACACCATTTTTGGTGGAGTTAAGTTTCTAGTTCATTTTACACTAAAATTGTTCTCATGGTTGAAACTCTACCAAGATCTAGCTAGGCTGATAACTACTCCTCTAACTGAGAGTTAGGAAGGGTTTTGACAAAATATTATAAATTTTTGTTGACTAACTTGAGTTAGAAAGATAATAGACTAAATTTATGCTATATGCAAGATAATCAACTAAAATCTTGCTAGACAAACATTGAATTAGCAATAAAGTGAACTAAAATCGTGCTAGACTAGTAGTGAGTTAGCAAAACTTCAGTGAAAATAGGGTAAACTCTTCCTATACTAACAAGATTTCGTAAGATCGTGAAAATTGGTCAAGCTCCTCCTAAGTCAATTGAATTCTTGCTGGACTAATGCCATGTAAGATTTCTCGTGTTTGATGCTCATATGTCTTACAGGGTGTAGTGCTTGAGATGAAGTGAGCCAACTTGAGATGAGATTAGACGGGCCATATCTCAATTAGTGGTGCTTGAGATGAAAACTATCTCATCCTAACTCATTATTATGTTCACATTTCAGTTATCTCATGCCAATTTGGGTCTTCTCAATCCAGCTCAAGTCAAATCTCATCTCAAACCAGCTCACTTCATCTCAAGCACCATTAACACTAATTTAGATATCTTAAGATTTTGTTGATCAATGTACATTATAGTTCTTTATTCTTCTGCTTATAGACGCCTTAAGGTTGGAATCTGGATAGGCACCAGTTTCCAATGCCACATTTTTGGTGTGACAAACATAAATAAATTGTGGAGTGGTGTTTTCTAAATAGAATAGAAAAACGAGAGAGAGATCCCATACTAGGAAGGTACCTAAAAAGCCGCATCACAACAATCTTGTTAGAGTTGGACTAGTAATTAAATTTCTATTTTGGAAGGGACTTAGGGGTGTTATTTCTCTATATGTTTTACTTTAGATGAGAACAACCCTAAGTGAAAAAAATGCCCCCCTAAAGTAAATCTCTCTTAGATAAAGCCCCTAAAACTTTCTTCCTCTCTAAAGTATTTAAAGATCAATATGAAGAGCCACCTCTCAAGAGAGATGAAAAAGGGCAGCCCCAGTGCACAAAGCTCCCGCATAGGCGGGGTCCGGAGAAAGGGCGGACCACAAGGGCCTAAAGTACACAGCCTTACCTTGCATTTTGCAAGAGACTGTTTTTACACCTTAAACTGTGACCTCAAGGTCACACGGCGACAACTTTTACCGTTGCGCCAAAAGGGCAACCCGTGACCTCCAAAGAGAGAAGAAGAAGACTTCAAATGCAAAATCTTTAGTGGTGAACTGACTAGAAGGATTGTATTTTCAATCCTAACAAATTGTTTATCTCTATCAAATCATGTTGACCCACAAGTAAAGAACACATGACTCAAGATAATCATAAACTAGTTTTTCTAAATCTTACCATTTTTAGTTTTAAATCAAGAAAAGTTCCTCAAAAGCCAATAACAGAAGAAAAATCGGCCCCCAGAAATAGAAGAAGAAGAAGAGGAAAGAAGAAAACTTCGTAAAGCCGAAGAACAATATCAGTGGGGGCATTTCCAAAAGCCATTCCTTTTCCATCTGATCCTCCAAAACCCGAAAACAGAATCATCTCTCTTTCGAGACATCCACCAAAAGAAACAAAAATTGGTTAAAAACGAGAAAGAGAACAAGCAGCTACTGATAATAAAAAGCTTCTATGAAAGAGAACACATGATAACCAAAACAGAGCATCCAGAAGATGATACTTACCAAATGACAATAGATAGCTAAGTTGAGCGTCAAACATAGACCCTCTGATTTCACAAGGACAAACCACGGGAGATGGCATTTCTACAACATTTAGACAACAAAGGTAGCAAGTTCTTTCACTGCAAATTTATTTCCAAAGGAGAAACGGGAGCTCCATTTTGGCTGCTTCAGACTGACCCAAAAGGCTTCTTCACTTGGTCCACCAGAGAAGGAAGTCCTTTCGTCGGTTGATCTTTTTCTGCAGCTGGAGAATCCCGTAGAGCAAAGCCTCTGCAGTTGGAGGGCACCCCGGAACATAAATATCAACAGGTACAATCCTGTCACAACCCCGAACAACAGAGTACGAGTAATGGTAGTAGCCACCACCATTTGCGCAGCTGCCCATGGAGATGACCCAGCGAGGCTCAGGCATTTGGTCGTAAACCCTACAACAATAAGTCAAAAGAATGAGCTGCACTGATCTCATGAATTTCTAATGCACATGAGTAAACTGTGTTCACTTAAGAGGAGGTCCAGATTCAGTAGGACCTGCTCCTCCATTTTTGGATCGTACATTCAGTGAATATCAAATACTACATATATAAATGGCTGCTCATAATAATTCAAAAGAAGGGGAGCCTTGGCACAACGGTAAAAGTTGTCGTCATATGACCTTGAGGTCACGGGTTCAAGGCATGGAAACTGCCTCTTGCAAAAAATGCAAAGTAAGGCTGCCTACTATAGGCCCTTGTGTTCCGCCCCTTCACTGGATACTGCATAGGTGGGAACTTTGTGCACCAGGGCTGCCCTTTTTATAATAATTCAAAACAAGAAATAGTAGCACGTTCTAGAAATAATAGAAATGAAGAAGCATATAATTAGCAAGCGTCCACCATAATGCTACATGTATCCTACTGTTCCCAACAACTTAAAGCAAAGATGCTAGCATGATGAGATATCTGAAGATCAAATTTCAACATCTGAGGCTCCAATATATTCAAGTTCCATTAGAGCAATGTAACTTGAAGCAGAACTGAGAAGTACAAATACAAAGAAGTTCCAGTACGAGTTGGATGCTCTCTTCTTCTTTTTTCTTTTTTTGAATGGTAGACACAGTCTGGAACCCTGGTCACCCAGGTGAGAGACTGCTCTTTGTGCCACTGCACTTAGAAGTCAGGAGTCCGATGCTCATGAAAATCCGAAGAAGTCAATGCCCCTGTTTGACATTCATGGTGAAATTTTTCAGAAGATCTATGCCATTCACCATGTTGGGCGTACCAAAAAATAGGTATTCCTTGGGAAAAAAAATGCAATCAAATGACCCTAACCACTTGTTTTAGGTCTTTGAAAAATTAATAAAATTGGATAGTTAGTCTATATATCCAACTTAAATAAAAGTAGGTTAAAAGAATCCACTGCATAAAATCTCATATCATTTGTGCCTTTTACCTATCTAAAACATTCTCAATATGATGAACAGCTTAGATCTTTCGAAAAAATTCATCATGCATGTCAAAAGGGGGCGTCCACTTCTTCAGACACTCAAGAGCTTTGGACTCCTATTGGGACTCCCAAGTGAAAACTGATTCACAAGTGCTTAAAAGACTTTAGCCACAACAAGAAATACATAGTCAGTTTAGCATAATGGACGATGAAAAGCAAAAGAATAGAAGGATGAGTAAATCTTGGATTAAGTATGTATTTCAGTATAAGCTACAGTTTTTAACATTTCTATCAAAAGAATAAACATTCAACATGCCTCAAAATCAACATAATTCTAATACATTGTAAGGCAGTCACCAGGGGATATGTCTCTCTATGATGCCAAACATCTATCCCTCAGCCATAATCCTTTATCATAAATAACGAGTAGGAACAAACTCTATAACAAAAGGGAAGTCAACAACTTGATGAAAAAACATGACTTCCAAAATCCTCCTTGGCAGTGGAGTTGGGAGCACAGTTGCCAAACCATGGAAGCCAATATCATGTCTAGGGAGTTAAGAGTTCATGGTTTCAACTTCTACACAACAATTTTTAGTGGAACTTCTAATAAACTTAGAATCAGCTTTTTAAAGTTTGGATAATCTTTGGTGTATATTTAGCAGTATATACTCCTTTGGCATCTCTAGAAATCTAAGAATAAGTTCCTACTTGCCAGAAGTATATTCCTGTCATAAGATGTCTTCAGATATGGGGAAAAAATCATCCACCATATCCGTGTTCGTCTTCTATGTAAGCAAATAATCTCCACAGGAGGCAGATCCTTGCCTGAAGCCCACCAAACCACATCTGAAAGAAGTTCCAACCATAATAAAAAGGCCAAACAGAATAAGAAGGAAATGCTAAACCTTCAAAAACAGCCACTATCCTTAGCCCTGTTTACATCTTTTATGTATCGAGCCATGAAAAGCAAGCTTCTGATACCCCTTCACCGAAAGGTCCAAGATCCACTCCAGTACTGCAGTAAAGTTTGAGATTCAAGAATTTATCTAGAAGCATCTCATCACTTCAGCTAGGGCTTTTCGTCCTCTCCCAATTTCCTACTTACAAAACCACAACAAACCATCCAGAAAATTCCTTGCTATTTCAATGTAGTATCCTGGTATTGCATAGTTCGTTGTCTTCCAAATACCTAGCAGCACAATTAAAACTTAAAAGGTTATTCCAGAAATCCAGCCATCTAATAAATGGTCCTGAACTAACCATGTTTCTGCCCACACTTTCAATGGGACAACAGCTATCCGAAAAACATTGACGACACAATTCCAAACCACTCTAGACACTACACAGTGGAAAATGTTTTCCACTACAACTCCAACTCAGTCATGTACTATATGAAATGAAGGTGACTTAAGCAGAAGTATCAGCAACATTCACTCCCAACATAAAATTTTAATTTCCTTTAAACGACAGAGCTACTTAGAATGTTAAGCTAAGTAGCCATTTGATCCCATGTAAATTAACATGCAACAAAATCTCCTTGACTAAATATTTTCTGAATTTCTTATTTGCCTCACCATTAGAATATATAGTCTTATATTTCTTCAAGTTGGCTCCACAGTTACAGAGGTCTGCGATTTCTACTTCCCCAGAATTATATTAGTAATTAAACTTCAAGTTGGCCACCTCAACCAAAATATAATTTTTACTACCTACATCTAGCGCTTGATAAATAACTTGCGAATGCAAATCTCAAACTTGAACCCACAAGAAAGAAACCACAACACTCTCTCCCAAACTACAATCTATCCTTCATTATATATAAAAAGTGAATATGTAGTCATGAGGATACATATCTTCATCTGTTGCTATCCACAAAACACATCTCTATGTATAGTGAAAGTTTACTCCTCTCTACCTTAAAAAAATATAGTCTCGTCATAAGTGCCCTGTTCCTATCCCTCTCTTAAACCCTTCATTCACCACCAAGGTCCTGAAAGATTCATCCTAAAAAGACACCACAAACTTACACTTCGTGGATTTGCATGCATCCTTCGATCCATTTAGTAAAATATAAGGCTGCAATGATACTTCCCACATCCAAAAGAAAGAAATAAGGAATGGAAAGGAAACAGGACGTACTGAACCCTCACCAATTTACATGTTCTGTGATTTGAATACTGACAGACAACAAGGGATCTTTTATAGTGCCTGCACATATTTTTCCTTGGACAGGCAGAACTACAGCTCGAGTCCATTTCAACCAGTATCAAACCATTGTTACCAAAACAATGGAAAGAGGGGCAGGAGTGGAAGTGGTTGACAGAAACAACTTTAAGTTCCAAGAAAAGTTTCAGATATTTTTATCCAAACTAATTAATTTTCAGGATTGGACATTGGTCAAAAGTTCTAAAGAAATGCAATGGTTATGCTTGTAAGTGCACCATAACCTTTATTTAGTGCCATCCTCATTAATACACTTAGTGACTTTGGAAATCCAAAATTCTAAATGCAATGGTGTTAACTATTAAATTTTAGTCCAAATACTCCTAATTTAGCATTCAATTAGATCATCAACCTTTCAAATTTGTAATTTTTAGCTTGATTTTGAATTTAGCTCTAATTGATCATTAAATCATTAATTTGTCAAAATCAACGATCAAATGATTATTAAGCACTAATCTATGAATTAAAGTATTATTGAGATGAATCTAATTGTATTTTGTATGGTGCAGATCAACTATATTGACCATTGAATGGCTTGAACCAAATCAGTGGACTAGATCATCATCAAGGAACAAAAGGCACATAGGCAATTGATTAAAGAAGTGAATGTTGAAGAGAAATGGAAACATGCGAAGTTTGGTGAGTTTCCAAAGGTGGAAATTGCTAAATCATAGAGAAAAGAAGGCAAGTAGAGGGAGGAACCAAATTTAGAAGGGGCTAGACATTAAGAGAAAACGGCACCCGCCTTTTCCTTTCTCCTCATCCCCTCTTCCCCCTACCTCCCTCTAAACTTTTTCCCCTTGGCTGACCCGTACGTGGAGGCAGACCCACCACCACCCTCTCCTCTCCTTTCCTTCCCTCACTCCCTTTTTCCATCTTTCTTCTTCCCTCTACACGCCATTCCCAACCCCTCCTCTCCCACTCTTTCCTTCCTCACCTCTCTCTTTCGGTTCCCCCCCTCTACTTTCTGTTTCACTCTCTCCCTCGCACCTCTCTTCTTCTCATCACCAACCCGCTCTGCATCTCCTCCCAGCACCAGCATCGCGCAACGATTTGGCCAGTCACCGCCCTTCTCCTCTGTTCCTTCTCTGTCTGACTAGAATACTCCAGTCCAAGTAAAACCGATGAAGCCCCCATCACCGATCACACCGGCGTCATCTCAATCTCCCACCTTCACATGCTCCAGTCACTGCTCCACCTCCTCCCGAGTTGATCCCATCTCCTCCTCACCCATCAATCCCAACCTAGCTTCTCTCTTCCTGCGTCCTTGATCCATCGCAGTTTCCAGCAGGAAACAGGAAACCGACAACCTTTTGTTTCAATCTCCCTTCTCTTTCACTCTCTTACCCAATCTCTCTCCCTGTTCCCCACCTTCTCTTGCTTTCTCTCCAATGCCCACTTACTTCCCTCTCCTCCCTCTCTCTATCTCTCTTGTTTTCTCTCTCTGCTTCATCTCCCAGCTCCCTACGCCGATGTCCAATCACTGGCAGTCTTACCTACTCTCTGCTTTCCGCAGGATACCAGCTCCACCGGCGTCGTCGTCTGCTCCCTCTCCCTGCTCTGTCGCACCCATCTCATCTCCTTCACAATCCGGCACTACTTTTCCCTCGTTTTCCCCCTGTCTGTATCTCCCCCAACTCCCTGCGCATCTCTACCTCATCTATATGGCACCGGACCCTAAGCCAATTACCACACCGTCGTACCCAACTCTACCCAATCGTCAATTTCCACCGAGCAATGCCGAATCACGTGCCCTTTACTCCACCCTCCTTCCTAGTAATCCTCAGCACCAATCACCCCAGGTTTCGATGTTGTCTGCTTCTCTAGTTCCAGCATTGCATCCTCCATTCCTCCGGCCAAGTTTCCTCTGTGCCATTGGCGTCTCCTCTTCCCCGTGTTCGGCCATCCCAAAGGCAAAACACAAGTTGGGTTTTCCTCATTCTCCCATTTCCTCTCTTCTCCCATTCTCTTCTCTTCATCCGTCAAGCCTCCTCCATCTGGTTTCCTCTTCCTGTTTCCTTTTTCATTTTAATCAGTTTTTTTTCTTTAATTCCAAGTCTGCCCTTCGCCCATTAGTTAGAATTCCTTCTCCGTCCTCTTTTTAATTCCCTCTATGTCCCTATCTATTCCAGTTTTATTTTATCTTTGCTTTACTTATCCAAGAATTGCCCAATCTAACCAAATCAATGAAGGCTTAACCCAATCAACGAGTTAGCCTTAATCAACCAAAAACACTCAATTTCTCCTCTGTTTTTCATCTGATTTTCAATTAACTTTTAGATTTCATTCTTAGGACATCCCTAAATTTAATTAATGTCTCTAATTTTTAATCTGAAATCTACAAAGTGATCTTGACCATCCAAACCCCAAAATCACCATTTACTTCAGATTGTTAAGATTTTGAGGAATCTGACAAATCCAACCCTTAGATCTCTAATCAAGGACATGTTGAAGATGTTTATAAAGGTTGATCAACTCCAAGAAGATCATATTTGAAGAATTTGACAATGATTAAGCTAGGGAAGTAGTTTTTTTTTTTTATGTTACTTGGTTTATTTTCTTTCTTTTGAACTGGAAAGTCTGTAATTTTTAGAAGTTGAGTAGATCTAAACTATGATTCTAATTCCAATAATTACAGTAATTTTCTTTTATTTTTTTAATTTTTATCAATTAAATTTTATTTAAACTCCCACTTTTTAAGTCAAGTCCCCATGGGATCTATCCGTATTTGCATTAGCTATACTACAATAGCCCTTGCACTTGCAATAAAACAATCAACAAATGGTGAGGCTTGTAAGTGCACCATTACCTTTATTTAGTGCCATCGTCATTAATATACTCAGTGACTTTGGAAATCCAAATTTCTAAGTCCAGAATCTTTGCTACATTTCTAGAGTTCTACAAGAACACGACAGGAACCCAGGTAGATGAACCAATCTCATTTAACCTTCAAACAAGGTAAGACAAAATTGAGTCCATCGGAAGGTGTGAGATACCTATCAAATAAAGATGAAGGTCCTGGCACAAATATGGGTCAACTTATGGAGAAAGAGTGAAAGATACATAATGTTTTCTCCTAAGGATTTTAACATCACACAAGCTTCTTTTATCAAGCAGTGATCCAAAGGATTAGACCTAAAAAGAATGGAAATACTCTTCATATCCCTTTCTAAGGATTTTATTGGAATTCCTGGATTAAACTTTTCTGCATTCAACTTTTGAATATTTAGGGAGGAGACAAGGGAAAAAATGAGGAGAAACGCCCCCCATATAGGTGCTAGGGTGCATAAGTTCACACTAGCTAGGGCTTCTCCTAACAAGATGATTGATATGGAACCCTAGTTCTCCTAATTTAATCCCAAATAGTGTGATATCTTAGGTTTCACTAATTGAAGTTATCTCTTTAGCTTTACCAGCTAAATATTAATCAAAATCAACCCATTGAATTATACCTATTTGACTTTGACTTGATTTAGTCAACATCTAATACTGGATAAATATCAAGTTTATAATGCATTACAATTTCTAATTTATCTCCAAAATTAACTAAATGGGACATCTTAACCATGCAAAACAAAATCAATGATCCCATAGATAATTGAATCACTCAATAATTTATCCAAAAACGATATGTCATCAAGTAATACACCATAAATGACACACATGGCCCACCAATTGGGACATCGTGTCTCTCAAGGTGTGTATGCCTACTGGGGCTCTAATTAAAATTTTTAGATTTTAGATTATTCATCCATAAATTGACCAAAATTTCAGATACGGCCAACAAGTTAAATCAAAGCCAGGTTGTAACATCACAAGATTTCAAAGATTATTGGACTCATTTTGGCTCAATCACAAGAAACATAGGAAATGCCCAAAGTAAAAATAATAAAACTATATAAACAAAAGGATCCCTTACATCTCTTTGATTATAAACTGAAACTTCATGAGATCATGCTTCTTCATAAGGGTTCCAAGCTCACTTTCAGTTGAAAACAGTTTTAGGGTTTTAGAAGGATCTAACCTTTTATTACTATCCAAGTATTTATTTGTCCTTGCCTTGTGATTTTGAATCACCTCGACATAGAGTTCCAACAATATTTCCAAGGTTCTAACTGTCACCTCATCACTAACAAATAGGTGAGTAATATTAAATGACAATAGTAGTACCCTCTGATGTGTAATTGGCATTCACAAATAAATAAAGTGGGTCTTTATTGACAGCCAATAATATTAAGACACAGATACAAGTATGTGAAATAAAGTGGGCAAAGAGGTCCATTCAAAAAATTAAGATTAACACATGGTTATAGGTATGTAGTATGAAAGATTTTACTCGGTTTAGCCCAAAAGGTGGCAAGCAAAAAAGCAAGATACTTAATTTAAAGAAAATCTATTCGAAAAGTTCATTAAGAAAAAGTGACATGTTTGAGACATAATAGTCATTAGATCAGTAATATATTATCTGTATGTACTCGAGTCAGAAAAGGTACTTGTGGCCTACCCAAGTACAGGGGTGTCATAGATAATAAAACTAGGAAGCAAATTAACAAAATCAACCAAAATTCAATCTGTCTACTTTTGATCCATAATGACTCTAAGCAATTCAAACACATACCGACTCACACACATTTATCCATGTGTTAATGCTAAATCTTCATTATACCAAGCTAATATCCATTTATGTCCCTATTATTATGGAAACTAACTCAACCAAGAGGATCTCAAATATAACTTCACAACCAATTAGAATTAGACAAGAACAATCATCTTGTCACAACACGCCTAAAAATTCTATAGATTTCCATTAACAATCAGAGAATAAGTACCACAAATCCCTAATGAAGAATCAATTCACTCGAAGATCTCAAAGCAAGAAACCAATAACTAATAAGACCTAAAAATAACATTCTCATGTTTTTATGCCAATTGGAACTACTGCTGATAACATGTGGAAGAAATAGCCCATTGCAGAAGCAAAGCTTCAATTTCTTTGGAGTGTAAGGTCTCCCCTAATTGATGCCTAATTACTCCCTCATGAGCTTTATGTGCTCAATCCCAAAACATAAACCAAATTTGTTTGTTTGCCTCTTCTTTTCTTCAGACTTAAACAAACATCCTATGTATTTCCGTAAAGAATGCAGGTAAAAAGTACAAGATTTGCAAGTGAAGATTGTGATTGGAATCTAAATGCAAGATCTCATAGTGGGTAGCTTAGGGTGTCACGCTATGTGCTTGTACATGTTCTAAGTTTCATAACACAATTTGCAACTGATCGAAGGGCTTTAATTATTCACCAAGCCAATGGTTAAAATGTGATAATTTTGCTAACTAAGACTTCACCAATGTTTTATTTGGAAGCTTCAAACAAGCAACCTCTAGGTCAAGGAAGAGTACACCCAGTAATCATTAGTTCTTGACAATGTCCATAATCCATGATGTCTTGTAAAAGTAAGACAATATCAAAGTCTAGGAGCCACATGACTCAAAAGCGAGGGAGGGCTAGATATTGGAGGATCTTACAGCTTAACCTAGTGCAACAAAATGGACCAACTACAACAAAATGAGCAATATTTTTCTCTATCCATTTTTGTCCCTTTTTCATTTGTGC
This sequence comes from Warburgia ugandensis, assembly GCA_035236585.1. Classification (NCBI taxonomy): domain Eukaryota; kingdom Viridiplantae; phylum Streptophyta; class Magnoliopsida; order Canellales; family Canellaceae; genus Warburgia; species Warburgia ugandensis. Next base: position 14,863,850 of record CP141133.1, read on the forward strand.
ATATTAGTGTTGAAGGGGAGCCTTGGTGCAATGATAGAGTTGTTGTCATGTGACCTTTAGGTCACAGGATCAAGGCGTGGAAACAGCCTCTTGCAAAATGCAAGGTAAGGCTTCATATTATAGACCATTGTTGTCCACCCCTTCCTTGGACCATTTGGACCCTGCCTACATGGGGGCTTCGTGCACTGGGCTGCCCTTTGTGTACTTGTGTGTGTGTGAGAGAGAGAGAGAGAGAGTGAGTGAGAGTTTAACTTTTGCCTATCATATACTATATCTTTGCAAAGGCTATACCTTGTGCTCAAAAGAATATACAATCGGAGTGATTCTAGAAGCTGCACAGTACAAAGTACAAATTGGGACTCGCAAAATTAATTCTAAACTTCTCCACATTTCTAAATGTGCACCCAACTTATGTTCCATTTCCATTCTCTTGCTAAGTTTGTCTACTTTACCTATACAGTGCTTTGTAGGATAGGCCCAACTATCAAAACAAAATGTTTTTGTCACTCTCCAGACATTACCATCACATTTAGAGTTAAGAATGCCCATAAAGACAATGACCCTAATTACGACACTAATTTCCAAGGGCAGATCCAGTTTTCTCCTTTACACCCCTCAGGAGTTTGGGATCAACATCAATAAATTCAATATATCCATCCAAGCATCGTACATGGAGAAATTTGAGAGATTCACTCTATTATCACACTTGTCATAATTTGCTATCATATCATGAGCCTTTTTTATCTTCCAAGTGTTAATAGCTGCATGCCAAATTGTTTTCCTCATTAAGGTTGTTTTGATATCATCACCTTCGCATATTTCCCAATATCTCATCCCCTTATCTCTCCTCACGGTTTCTGCACCCGCTGATAATGGACATAACAAGAAACAATCCCGGATGCCACAAATTTCAGTGAATAGGAAACGAAAACCCAACACTACACCCTATTCAGCTATGCATCCGACATTCAACTTCATACACAAAGTGATAACAACGGGCAAAGAATGTGACATGACCTACACACTCATTTCCATACATGTCTCGCATCTATAAACACTAATGTTATCGATCAGATGCCCGAAAACCTTAGAAACAAGGTCAGAACAGAAACTGCTACTCCATACCAAACCGAAAATCAAACAGAACAGAAAACCAATGAAATTGTAAAGAGGGAAGAAACAGAAAAGAGACATACCTGCGGAGAGCAGGAGCCATCTTATTAGTTAGGGTTCCAGCAACAATCATGCAATCAGACTGCCTAGGGCTAGGCCTGAAAATAATCCCAAAGCGATCGAAATCGTATCGAGCAGCTCCTGCATGCATCATCTCAACGGCGCAACAAGCGAGACCAAAAGTCATGGGCCATATAGATCCACGACGGACATAGTTAATCAGAGAATCCACCTTCGAGATCACATATTCTGCCGTCTTCGACAGCCCCGGAGGCGTCGCTGGCGGTGGGGCCCGACTGTATGGGGCTGGAGATTGAGCGGCCGATGAAGAGGAAGATGGGATTGTTGTGTGTATGGATGCCGCTCGTTGAGCGGACATAAGAGAAAGGCGTGCGGTTCTGGGAAGAAGCGCCATGGGAGTTGCAGAGAGAAAAAGGGGCTCGCCTTCTTGCTGTTAATGTCTCCTCTGGCAGAACGGAAGGGTATTTTGGACCATCACAGAAGGGCAGATTGGGAAATCCACATAAATCGCGAGAATCAGAACTGTCCGCGGTGGTATCGGAGTGGCATTTGGTATAGTTTGACATGTCATGTGGCGCACAAGAGGGAGTGGCGGTCGGATTAGGCTCCGTCTTAAGAACCGACTTTTGTTTCAATGATGCGTGGAAATGCAATGAGGCGGCGGGCCCACTGCTACAGTGTGTATGTCTAAAATTCATCTAGACCATCCTGTAACTGCCGTTGTGAGAACAGGTTTAAATCCAACTAAAGGTAGCAAAACAGATAAAAATCCATGAAATATATTATAGATCAGCATATTTAAATCAAAGAATTTGGATTTGTCTAAAAACATATGGGATAAATCTATCTATTAAATTCGTGATCCTTACAGCCTGCAGATATCCATTTAAGCAGGCATTATTGAGAGTTAAAAAATGGATAAATTAGGCTATTAGCTATCATATGCTGAGCTATTTTGTATATCTAAGTCATTCGTCATGTTCTTCATACCAAAGATGGTAACTCACAAGAAATCAAAGCATTTGAATGATCTTGATTGCTAAAATGTCAATGTTAATTTTAGTGAATGGGCCTGCTATAGTAAGTCTAGCATGTGAATGTTTGGATCATTAATTTGGTAGAACTACCCAAATTTTTCAGCAACTCAAAAGATAGGTGCATTCATCAATTAATGGATGATAGTATTAGAGTCGTGATAGGAGTGCACACTTTGAGAAGAAGTCGTGCTCTTCTTTTTTGGGTCATGATGCTTTATTATGTGAATGCTTAGATAGGCCAAAGATCGAATTTCATTTTCATTGGATGCTTTTATTTTTGTTTTCATGATTAAATATTTTGAATATCTATTTTTATTAATTTTTTCAAAGACCATAAAGTAGTTATTGTATCTAAATGCATTGATTCATATAAGGTTTATCTATTTTTACTATGAAGAACATGATGAATGGATTAGGTCTACGAAAAGATCCATTTTGCATGAAAAAACAAGAGTGTGAACTTCATCTACCACTTAACAGTGTATATACCTACTGAGACTCCTATAACAAGTTATCTACTTTATGAAGCAAAACATTATTCATATACTTTAAATCCTTAATTAAGAACTTAATTTTTAACATACTAAAGAAAAAAATTATTCATACACTTCAAATCCCTTGGTTTTTACATAAAATGTGGTTAATATTTACAGTAGCAAGGTCATGTTGATTGAACTTTTCCCTTGAGTTCTCATCAACATCATAAACTCTATTTTATGTTAATGACAATTACAAGTCATTCATAATTTTTTTAAGAAGTTACCAATAATTTGCTGTTACTCCTTATTACGCAAATTATCCATGAATCCATTATTCATGGTAGATTGGATATGGATTTGAATGTTTTGATTTGCTATCTTAACAGATTTAATGTCTCAAATCCGTTTAGATCTGGATGCACATGGATTTGATCCATGGATCCATTTTACCAATTGCAGATCTAAGTATTCCAAATTCCAACACTAATACATCTATCTCAAAGGTGTGGCATTTTGAAATACTTTAGTGTGATACTAGCAAAGAGACATGTATGACTTAAAGAGAGTTTATGCTCGTGAATAAATGTTTTGATGTTTTATAAGTAAATAAATTAAAGTAGGCCAAAAGTCGTTTACTGCAGTTGGTCATAGACAAGAAGGCATCTCTCCTCGTTATGCTTGGTCGGAGGGGTGCTTTTCTCCCTTCTTGTAAAGATATGAAATAAATATAGGAATTAGGATGACAAGTTGTTCAGTAGTTTGCTTCATAATTTTTTGGTGAAAAGAAAAAAAGAAGATAAATTAAGGTAGTGCCACATAATCCTCATATCTCTTCATGTTAATTTTTTTATCAAATCCAAAGTACCCTTCATTTTTTTAATTAAGAAAGAGCAAGAGAGATTAAGGCAATGACATATCTTTCCTTTATATTCCTTTAATTTTTCATCTAACCCAGAGTAATTCTTATTTAATTATTCCTTTAACCCAATGCAATACACACTTTAACTAGTTTGATTTAATTCAGAAACAAAAGATTCTACTAGCATTTAGTAGTTCTCTTAATCTCACATATACAATGTAAAAGACACTTGACTAGTTAGAAACAAAAATAATTAGAGGCATAGCTCCAACAAAGGGAACCCAAGGAGCATAATCCTCTGTAGTTTGAGTTTTGCTCAAGTCTCAAATGAATTCAAGAACAATCTACCTAGGGAATTTCTCTGTTATATACCATGTATACAATGATTCATTTGGAGGAGGGCCAAAACAACATTGAATCCATGTAGGATTACATTTCCTTTTTTCCATGCATGGTACTTTTGTTTATAGATCTAAGCCATTCATCTTGCTTGTAATAAAAAATAGGTAATCTTCGAGAAATCAATGCATTTGGAATATCTAAGTCTTGGCCATTTGTTGTTGGTCTTTGAAAAATAATAAAAATATACGCTGGTGGTTTTTTATGCAAAGAAATAGAGGCTAAGAACATCCCATTACGTGTATAATTGGTATTATCTAAATGGCAAAACTGATAGGAACTAGACCAAAAAATTAGAGTATGGTTATTCAGTTAGAACTGATGGTACAATATTAGCTTTCAGTTAAATAACCAAATCTTATTGAAACAATACCAATTTTACACCTAGAAACTTGGGATAGAACTAAGAACCAAACAAAATTAATTATTAGACTAAGATACACATATAGTGTTATTTTTAATATATGAGGATGAACACAATAGTTTAAATTTGTTAGATTTTATTATGGTATTTTTTATGTTTAATTTATTTCAAGCTAAGGCTAGGACATAATATTGAGATTATTTGTAGATGGTTCACAGTGGTTTACTTATAAATATCAACATGTAAATAGCATGTTATATAGTGTAAAGGTGAGAAATAAAACCCACTTTATTATTTCAAAAGAGGCAAAACTCATGTGAACTCTTTTTTTTCATCTTTCATTCCCTATTCCTCTCTCCCTAAAAAATAGGCACCCAAACTCCAACTCGACAACCATAAAATCTTCCTCACATAAAGGCAATTTTATCAAATCCTTGGGTCATAGAGTAGCAAATGCAAATGTAAATAATGGAGATCACTAAAGTAGCAAATTTTAGGCTATTTTTTCAACTCTATCTATGAGCCCTCTCAGTTTCCTTTCTATTGCAGTTCTTATTGATGGAAGATAAGTATAAATTAAAGACACATAAAAGCTTGAATTCAATTTCTCAATTATTGGATAACAAAAAAGCTAAAAACCACACAATTGCTAAAGAGCTTCTTTGTCATTTTCTATACAGAAATAGCCTCATTTGTGGTGGAACAAATACTTGTATGTATAACACAAGAGAAGGGGAGCCTTGGCACAACAGTGGAGTTGTTGCCATGTGACCTAGAGGTCACAAGTTCGAGGTAAGGTTGCACCTAGAAATAGCCTCTTGCAAAAATGCAAGGCAAGTTGTATACTATAGACCCTATCTAGGTTGCCCTTCCCCAAACCTCCCATCTGTAGGAGCTTCATATGCTAGGCTGCCCTTTATGTAGAACTTGAAACTTGCTCATTTAGATTTGCCATGATGAACAACCTTGACTTTCTATAATTGAGGCTTTGAGCATTTAGATTTTGTGTTTTGATCATTTAAAAGTTGAGATTTATTGAGAAAACAAAATAATATTTTTTTTAAAATTATCTCGGCTCTTTTTGTGTTAGTTAGAGTAGAGTTGTTTGCCTAATTTGAATTCATGTCATTATTAATTTCTTTATGCTATAGGTACTAGCATGATACATATGGTTAACTTGTATATTATTTCTTATATTGTACTCTTCATTGCCAATATACTGATTAACCAACAAATTCATGATTCCTTGTTTATGAACAATTAAATAAATAAAACTAATGTGTAACTTAATCCTCTGGGCCCTTAAACTATCTACCTTTTGTATTTTTCTTCGTATATTTCATATAAGAGAACCAATAAATACTCAAGAACCCAACTAGAAACAAGTATGAGGAATAATTTATAGAGTATGAACTAAACTCTAGAACAATATAATACTAAGAAAATTGAAATCTTACGAATCCACTTTTGGTTTTATATGAAACTAAACTAGAACTAGACCATTTACACCGTTAGTACTAACTCAAACCTACTATTCATCGTGGGGAGGCCCTTCTTCTACACTATAGAAGATCTTGCTACCACATTTGTAGACCTTACGTTCGTCACATCCGGACCTAATAATCTAAGTTACAAAGTTCAGGTTCAAGAAAAAGATAGCTAGCATTAATTAAAATTTTAAGAAAGTTTAATTAATAATTAAATTATCCAAAAATTTGCCTCATATATGTACAACCCAATAAATGCTTCCACCACAATATATATATATATATAATTGGATAATTTGTATAACGTAACCTTGCTCTATCTTCCAATGGCCATAGCTAATATTTATGAAATCAGCCTTTCTCCTAGGTCATTTCCGATATCATTGCTTTATCCTATTAAACAGTCTCCTGCATGCAATCCCATTCTCTCACACATTTATACAATGCTTATATATCGCATGGACTAACAAAACTACAAATTCAAAATCCCTTCTTTTAAACCCATTTAGTTACAAAAACTTTAAATTGCAAGATTATGCCCACGTTCTGGGTTTCTATCTTTGAACCCATAAAAAATGTAGATACAAAGGACCTAAATTTGATTGTTATTATTAGAACATAGTTTCCAATTCCTAGCAAACCAACATTGAACGATAGACAACCAAATCAATATCAAAGGGATAAACAAAGAGAGACATGGAGGAAGAGACATACTTGAGTGCTGGAGCCTCTTGTTGGTCAGGGTTCTAGCAACATTCATGCAATTAGCCTACCTAGGGTTTGGCTCAAAAATAACCCCAAGTCATTAAAATCATAGCGAGTAGCTCTTGTATTATCATCTCAATAGTGTGGTGGGCTAGGCCAAGAGTCATGGGCCATGTGGATCCATGACAGACAGTTCATCATAGTATCAACTTTAGATATCACATATTCAACCACTTTTCTAATACTGGTGGGGTCGATGGGGCCTGAGGATACAGGTATGGAGAGGGAGAGATCGATAAAGAGGGAATTTTTGTGCGGAGGGATGCTACTTGTTGAGCAGAGATTGGTGAAAGGCATGATGTTCTAGGAAGAAATGCCATTGAAATTACACACACACACACACGCACAGAGTTTAAAGGGTAATAGGATCATGCATGCATGGATTGGTATGTGCATGAGTGGGTACATACATAAAGAAGTAAGTGCATGTGGTTTCAAATATCTTTGCTTTATTTGAATGAGCCCGTTGAGTGGTGGTTGGAATAGTAGCTATTTATTTGGAGACAAGATAGTTGATAATGCATAGTTGTTGTTGAGAGGGAAGCTAATTGCTAGTTATCATTGTCATAAGGATAGTAGGGATTTGGAAATCAAGTTCTCAAACTTACCTTCAAAGTGCATGGACTTAGAGTCCACATATTCTATTTGTAGTTAACGTGGAGAAGTGATGGCTAACAACAAAAGCTGCATCCTATGTGCCTTGGCAAATTCACTTGAGCAAGGAGGCCTTGGCTCTACTTCAAGTATGACCTGACCTACATTTAGTACATTCCCTTTTCTATAACAACCTAACTTCACATTGCCGATCCTAAGCCTAGATAAAGGAGGAGGATTTTGCGTCAGGTGCCAGCTGACAAGTAAAATCCATGGCAAACCCCATGAATGAATGGGGTTGAGGTCTTTATGATGACAACAAATTTTTCTAATCAATACCCTGCTGTGCTATTTGATAGGAATAAATTAAGATCATCGATTAAATTTTCTTTTTTGAAAAATGGTTAAAGTAAAAGCTTTTACTGTAGCACAATTGACAAGACCACAAAAAATACAACTCTCACCTCAAACAAGGGATCCATACTAGAAAGGGAATACTCAAAGCCAACAAGAAGCTCGACCATAGGGCAATATTGAGCCCTAGAGAATCACATTACTAGTAGGCAACAATTACCTAGTGAGGAGATAATCACAATACCAGAAGGCAATAATTGCCTAGTGAGGGAAAAAGTTCTTATAAAGGATACAAGCAACAGGCAGGAAGAATATACATAGAATCTCACCCAGAAATAGATAAATGGTCCTCAATCTAACCAAGCTCAAAATGTCAAACCCAAAGATCATCAAGGAGAACTAATTTGGTGAGGATCACAGATTAAGTTATTCTTACTGAAAAACTTTTCCATCCTTAAAACATAAATAAAATTAGATGAGTGTAAGGTATAGAGCTAGACAATACACCAACATCCGTGCATAAAAGGCTTAACATAGCTATCTGATTTGGTAAGAATTTAAAGAAAATGATATATAAATTGCAATAACTACACTTTGATTGGATACTACCTACTGGTGTAATCTAATTGTAATCTTTCTTTTTGATCTTATAGGTGGAGAGCATATTGATTTTTAGAATATTGATTAGCCTTTGTTCCTGGATAAAACTAAGGACACCCAAGTTTCATATGTCTATTCCTATTCTAGCAACTAAAACATATATAGCTTAGCAAATGTGGATGGCACATAATATAGACTTGTTCACCCACCACGAACCTTGGAATGAAGAGTCACTTATTGTAGCTTGAATGAGCAAGGTCACTGAATTTGCTAACTTCTTTTCAAATTAGCCATGGTATTTTAAGTCTCACAAGGACACAATCAAAAGGTGGAAACAAAACAAGCTCATGAAGTATTCTTCAAAATAATTTGATGTTTCTTGGCAACTCACTCCTGAGGGATTTATTCAATTGCCTTTGATGGTTTGGATTTAAGGAATCCTACATTTCCTTGAGTTCACTTTTAGGATTTATTCCATTGTTCCTTGAATTATTTCAACTCCACAAGTTCCATATGGCAAGGCACCTTTGAGGTGGGAGCTATACTGGTACTAGCTCAATGATAAATTCCATATCTCTCTCACGTGACAACCCTGATAACTCATTAGGAAACACTACTTTGAAGTCTCATACAACATCTATGTCCTCTATCTTCCATTTGTATTCCTTTTGAGTCACAATGCTCACTAAGTATGATGTATGCCCCTTGGCCACGAGTCTTGTGGCTTTTATTGCCAATATAATAGGTATTCCTAATGTGTCTAATCTACCCTGGACAATGTATGTGTTACCTTATATCTCCTCGAATCGTACCCTCTTCTTTCGACAATCAATAGTAGCTCTATATCTTAACAACCAATCCATACCCAATACGATACTAAAGTTTGTCATATCGAATAGGATTAGGTTAGCTAGAAACTCCATATCTCCCATCAGAATCCCTATATCTTGGATATATTTATCTAAAATAACTGGTCCTCCTTGTGGTATATTGTTCTTTATGCTAAACCCCAAAGATAATATAGTATGATGTGAAGTTCATACAAAGTGTTGTGATATGAAAGAATATGTAGCACCCAAATGTATCAGTACTCTAACAAATTTATGAAGAATGGGTAAAGTACCTTCAATGATTGCTTTTGAAGCTCTGGCTTGCTCGGTAGTCAGGCCAAAAACCCACCCCTAGCCACGCAATACAATCTCCTGTTTCAGAGGTTAATTTTCATTCTTTCTCTTAGGGTAGTTATTTAGGAAATGCTCTTTCTCTCAACACTCCTCTCCTGGACATAACATGGTTTTCCCAAATGCTTCTTTCCATAATTTCTACAAAGGTTTTGCTCCACTTCCCTCTTTTTGAACTCTAGCCTCCTTGGTGGTATAGAACAAAGTGGAACTACTGCTTTAGGTGAAGGTCTAAGTATGATTAACCGCTTTCCTTTCTAGTTTGGCTTATTTCCTCTAAGCATAAATGTTTCTACTCTCATGTCCCTCAACTCCCTCTTACACAAAGAAGCCAACTCTACAACCTTTGCTAGTGAAGTAGACTACGACATAAAAATACGACTATGAATACCTGTGAAACAAGTTTCATAATCACTCACTATCATAGAAACTTGAACCAGGTTCATAAACTCTCTTTCCTTCAACTCCACAATGTGAGGTGGATAATACTTCTACTCATAAACTCTTCTAAACTCGTCCCACAAGATGACTCCAACGTCAAAGAAATGCATTCACTTCGCAGTTGGCCACCAATGCGTGGCCTCTCCTCTTAATGCAAAGGTAGCAACAGTGACTTGCCTATCTTCCGGCACCATCATCCCTTTGAATAGCCTCTTAACCTCATAGAGCTAGGTCTCGACTGCTTCAGCTCCCTCAATTCCAGAAAACTTTGGAGCAATCTTCTTGAATCGCTCCAGCAAAGTGTCACTCTTGCCCCCTACGACAGAATCATCTTTTGACTATGCCTAAAGCTTCCTTTTCATTTTCTAAAATGTCAATTGCATCACCTCACTGGCCAAATTTGCTAGTGTGCCAACACTCCATTGTGCATGTACCAATGGTTCTGGTACTGTTGCCAAATTTGTCGGTGCGCCAACACTCCATTTTCCAATAGTACTAGGCTCTTCTATTGCTACAAATGTATTCATTCTATTACAACAAGGCAGCATCTGTATTTCAACGTACAATACTTATGAGAATTTTATTAAGTTATCTAAGTTAAGATGTCCTTATGACTCATTCTCTTAACTTTGATACATTTGACTTCCTAGTACATTTGGCTGTGAGTAGTTCAAACTCTGATACCAAATGTATAAATAGACTTTTTATTTTTATTTTTAAGTGATCAAAATTGATCCTTGAAATTTCCTTTCTACATATAATTATAGAATTTTAAACTTCTTATAGCCCCAGTATGTCAAACAAGTCTCCACAATATATTTCAAAATAATAGTTCATATTTTATAGCCAGTAAATACCTAATAGTCACATTCCAAACACTACTAAGTTAAATCACAATATAAAGTTCAAATGATATAATTTATTACAAATTGACTGAAATCTTCAAATAAAGTAACACTATTCTTAGTTCTTCATACTTTAAAACTCCAAGTTTACTCAATTTCCTATGCGTCAACTTAAGCTTTTCCTTCTACTCTTCTCCTTGGCATGGTTTGGTAAGTAATATAAATTACCCAGTATAGAATCTAAAACTAGCCAAAAACTATGAAAGTCATGCTATGCAAGTTTTTTAAAAATTTAAAAGTATATACATGTACTATTAAACATGTCATCATCAAAATCATAGCATTTTGAAAGTCTTTCAAAAGCCATATCTTACTCTATCAAATGCCCCTAGCAGGGTATGTCAAATGACTCCTAGCGAAAAAGAATTGAACCATACAATTCATATCGAATAGTTACATAACAATCAAAATAACATAATATTGAATGATACATTTAATGTCCAGGTCATGCAAAGATTTTAGTCAAATTCAATCCATTTCCATTAAATGATTAATTAGTCAATCAATCCATTCAATCATCAATCTATAGCTGAGTGGCATTTACCATCCTGTCATAAGCACTTGTTAATATTCTTGAAAGCAATCGACATGTTAGCCCATGTCCCAGCAAAAACAAAAGGTTAACTATGCATGCAGTGAAACCAAAGTATTAATTTGCCCTCGTCAGTGGGTACTAAACTTACTACACTAACTGCATGAGATACTTGGATCAATCATATACTAGGTAGTCCTCCCATGTAACTTACCCTTGTCAAAAAAGCCTACCATAAGCTAGTACCTATTCAAAAGTCAATAGCCAATTGACTTCTTAGCATAGCAATCGTGGGATTTTATATAAAACCCCTGAGCCAGGATTAACTCATAAGAGTCTCCGAATTTCTTATTCAAATTCACTTGCACAAGAGTGTGAAATCATATAAAACACATATTAATAAGAAATACAGATCTATCATTCTTGTTAATACGAAAACATACATATAACTCTTAAGTAAATAAAAAGAATGCCAACAAATCAATATATGGTGCCAAAAATACATTCAAATCAATCCAAAATGTGAGTAGGCACAATTTTCTTAATAATCAAACAAAATAATGGTATTATTATGGATGCATAAAAGGATAACAAAATCAATTCCAAGGGAATTATAGTACTCATTTGCTTATCAAATGATACCAACTCTTAAACCAATAACAAAGTCAAAGTATATGATTTCATAATTATTTAGAAACATAAAGATTGCTAATAATGAATATAAGTGTACATAATAATACTTAGTATACGGGCTGTCAAATTACAACATGGTACACCTAATCATCTATCAAATTGAGGGTGCCCGTTCATCTTATTTTCAGCCAATGCTTGGTGCTCATATTGCATGGAAGTCTAATTGGACACACTATGTGACTTAGTATTAGTTAGCATGCCTTACGCTTGAGCCATGATTGAGTAAATAGTGTAATTATCTTAACCAAGGTGAAAGTCGTTTAGTTTTATTTGAAGTGTAATGAAATTGCATGTTTTTAAGGTGCCGTACACCTAGTTACTAATATGTTGTTTGGTATCATGTGCTGGGTTATTGTCAAGTAGCTTGTGCCATGTGCTTAATCACTATTTAGTACTTGATGTCATGCACCTAAACCCACATTTTCATATATTATTATTTCATTTCAAAGTTCTAATTAGGTGTTTTAGTACTATGCGCTTAATCACTATTAGGGGCTCCAATATTATATGATTAAGTCACTTGTACATGGTGCGATCATTTAGAGCAGATCATTAGGTGCTTAATGTGACTGGTTCATGATAATACCTTATGCCCTTACAATTTTCTAGGTGCATGATACAACCACCATGTCCAGGAGCCACACCCATGAAGATCGTCAATTGCATGGTGCAGTTGGTTTGTGTTGGTGTACCATACCCTATCCCCTTACAAATTTCTACTATGTAATATGTGTGTGTATGGTTTGACACCCATTGTGCTTGAGCATTGATTGGAGCCCAACGTGCTTGTGCATGGATTGGTATCCAACATATTTAAGTTAATTAGGTACCCAATCATGCAACTACATGTTTGGAGCCCAACAACATCAAGAGACATTTCCTATATATAACTGTTTTATAAAGTATTTTAAATGTGTTAGGAAGCCAACAATATTAAATATAATTTTGTTTGTTACATGTCCTAGTATCCAACCTACGTATGCATGACTTGACACTTATTATGCTTATGCATGAGTTGGAGCTCAAGTGCTTGTGCATGATATCCATATGCTTGATTTCCAACTAATGCTCACTACACTATGTTCCTGAGTTTAGCCTAATATATTGCGCATTCAAGTATTGGCCACATGTCTTGTATCTGAACCTCACTCTATGTTTTGTGCAGTTGAAATGTACAGAACACTATGCGTGAGCCTCATTCAATGCACAACATGTCTAATCACCACCTCTCTAGACACGTCATATAATCAAGTTATACTTGGATCACAGATTGCTTAATCACCACCGTATTTGCCATACACTTGAGTATTGCCTGATATGCTATGCGCCTGGGCAACACTCAATATATTGGATGCTTAGTCACTATCTAAAATTCAAATGCCTAAGCACCACTTAGTGCACATGTAGTTGGTGAAATTCAATGTGCCATGTTCTAAGCATGACTCTATGGTTAGTGACTAAACCAAAATCATATCCCTATATAGTTGTAAATCTCATATGAATGACTTACCAATTTCAACCACCTTCTATGTGACGACTCGAGTTTTTATAACACATTTTGTAATACATTTTGCAAAGACAGGGCCCTTAGTAGGAAAAAATTTTTGCAAAACAAAGCAGCAAAAATTCTTTTCTTTAGAACTTGTTTTGTAAATCCCAAGTCATCACATCATACATAACATAAGTAGACTTTTGTATAAGATAAAATTCCATTAAAGGAATATACTTTTATTAAATTTTAGGATCCATCCAGTGGTACACAGTACACAGCCCATGGTATCATTACAATAATTGTCCAAATTACATAATCCAAATTTCAAAGCTCACCATACAATTAAAACTCTTAATACAATAGAATGCTCTCAAATAAAAAACAAGTCTTCAAGGGATATATTCTTCCAAATCTTCTCAAGTCTTGAGCTCCTAATTCTCCTTCTCTGTATCTGAGATATTGTAAACATTCAAACATTTACAATATCTCAGCAAGCTATGCTTGGTAGGGGATTCAAGAAACATAATAATTTGACATTATAATCCTAATACTTCATAATCTCATTATTTATAAACATACTCATTAGTCAATCTCTTTACTTTGTCATATATGTACATCCTTATACATACATACATACTATACATGGATAAATCCTTTAAAATGATAAAAATAGTCAAATAACATTCCCCAAACAAAGTTGATCAACTCCTTCCACTCTAGGAAATCCATATTTCAACTAGTCTTATACTGGAAATTTCCCTTCTTGGGAAATACTAATAGTATACTATTACCTGGCATTTCATCATGCAAAAGCATAAGGCGTTTCACTATGCCTATCTCATATGCATCAAAGTGCAAAATAATCAAGGACTACCATGCTTGTAGCCTGATTCATACTAGCGCATTCGGATAACTACTCCATGCTCCACTGATACCACTATGGATAAATTATGTCAATGCCCATATGGGGAGACAGGACTTTGACAATGATGGCCTTCCCCTAATTGATCCACCCGACTTTCAGCCTCTCTTTGGGCTTAGTATCTATCATATCATAATTTCGGGAAGCGGGTTGCCAGACCCTCATAACTCCCATAGCATAGCATCCCAGGCTCATGCCTATTAAAACAAAACTGTTTGTATGTAAAATATTTCTCATACGTATCAGACAATCTATCTTTTTACTTAGGCTGTAATATCTTCTATTTCCCTATTCACTTAGGGTTTACCTCACTTCTAACTTAACCATTTCATATTTGTTTTGGTTGGATCATAAGGGTTTTTAAAGGATTTAATGCAAGTATTTACATTATACTTGTCAACGTTTCTAGACATAAGATCATGTATTCAACATGTATTTCTCATGTAGATGCATTCATAAAATCCTCTTGCCTCAATATGGTATTCCTACTCCTTGAAGTCTACCATAGTCTTTCATCAACATATATCTGTTAACCATACTTATAATGTCATCTTCTAACTAATGTAAATACTACATAGTCTTTTGATCATCCGTAATTAGGATGATCTGATTTTTTATCCTTGAATCATATATGATTAAGTGTTCAGATATTCTAATATAATACAATTATAATCATACAACAATAATCTACTCTTCATTTTGTATTTCTTTTCTTTTGTTGTTTTTGATCATTCAATATCTCTCTTGAATCTTGTTTGATCATCCTTATCTTATTTACAATTTTTATTAGGATTAGATAATTTGCTAACCTTTTATGTTCTTATTATTATTTCTCAACCAGTTAATGTTTTACTGGTTTGAGGATAATTTATTCATCCCTAATTCTAGATAGCTCTTATTTCCAATTGACTAAGGCTCACTAGCTATAGTTTGCTCAAAGAGTGGTTACTTCAATCCTCATGTAAGGAGGCATTTAAACCTCAACAAATGTCAACGGAAGCTAAGGGAAGAGCAAGGCTCTACCCCTTAACCACAATATTCAGCATCCACTAGAGTGACATTAGCTCAACCTTCCATAAAGGTTTCTATGAGCTTATATACCCTAACTTTATCTCTACTTTATTTTAATTAATTTCCATGAATATTCATAATACCATTCACAGAGGTTTATTATTCTCTCACCTTGGGCTAAGGAGATGGTGAACCATTCCTTATATTTTCCTACTAACTATAACCCTTACTAATCTAGTCCAAGGTAAGTCATTCCTTCTCATTTGTGTCATAAAACTCTAATTCCTCATTAGGTTACATTTTTGGTGTTTTATGCTCTTTATGTTATAAGTACTTAGCCATCACATTTACTACTAAAATTTACAATAACTGAGTTATAACTTTAAAGCATAACACTAATATAAATTTAATAGCCTAAGTATCATAATACTTATGCTAGCATGATTCCTAATTAATGAAGGCAGCTTAATCAAATAAAACTAACATGATCCTAAATCATGATTTCATAAGTAACTTAAGCTAATGAAATAAAACTAACATGGTCCTAATTAATGTTTCCTTAACATCCTAAGGAACTTATATTAACTCATATGTAATTATACTAACATGGCCCTAATTCATGCTTCATAAATAACTTAAGGAATCTACTAAAATCCAGTATATCCTAAGACAATTAACCATCTAATAACAAGTAAATCACGTAATATGGATCCTATATTAATGCTATATATCAAGTTTCCAATCAATTTAACAATGAAATAAAATTAAACAAATAAATTTACATTATTAGAAACTTTTATTATGATTCAACCATTAGAGTTCATATCATCCCTTTGTTTTTAAGGTTTTAATCATATTAAGGTCCAATTATCGATTCCTTCCTCTTTGATCCATGTCCTCATGGAATCTTATCGCAATCACCTCATCCCATTCATCTATAATATCCGATCACTCTTGATCTTATTAATTAAGTGGATCCCTTTGTATTTTTAGATTATTTTTACCATAAGGGGTAAATTTCTCTATTTTTCATAGATCTGTAAAAATAAATCATTAATTTCACATATTATCCACATATTATCATCTTTAGATCAGTTTCTCAAGGTCTGATCACCATGAATTATATATATATAGATAATTAGAAACGTGTTTCCTCTATACATAAAGTTTCTTTAGTTATTTCTTAATTTTTTATGGTTTTAGAAGAAAATAGACTTCACAAGCTTTCCATAGCTTCCTTTTAATCTTGATTTGGAGTTCAGATGACTATGAAATTTGAATTTTAAGTTTACAATCGTTTTAACCATCTAAATTTGATCTGGCCGTTAGAATAGGACAAAACAGGTGGAATTGGGAGAACCGGTCTTCCTGCCTCATTTTACTAATGACCACCAGTGGAAACTATGCGGTGACCTGGAAATGGTGAGATGATCCAGGTCGGAATGTCAAATCACCATCCACCTTTCTCCTTCAAATTGGGCCATAAAATCTCTAATGCATGGGCTTATATTTCATACCTAGGAGTTTTGGACCCTTTTGAATCTATTAGATGGCTTAGAATTTTCATCTGAACTCTCCATAATGCAAATTTGGAGGATTTTTCCTTGATTTTCTGAAAAATTAACAAAATATCAAATCCAGTGAAATTAAAAATATGCAATATACTTAAAAATAAAGAGTGGATGATGATCCACCTACCTGATGGGTTCAAAAATGAAGAATTGATGTCCAAAATAAAGAATTCTTCCTTAGAAGATAAAATCACCCAATAAAGTTTGTTTTGTGTTTTTCTGTTGATTGCACCATTGGATCTTGAAATTACTTTTGTGTTTCTGTATATCATAGCATTAGAATAATATGGATGGTTGGATTTGTGAAATTGTATATGGAATAGAGTGCCTAATTGAATTTAGGGCTCTTGTACCATTCCAGAGAGAGGAGAGAGAAAAGGAAAAAGGGTGAGATTGGGGGAGATGGAGAAAGAGTTTTGCTCTAATTTTTCAAGGGATCTAGGAAATTTCATGGTGAAGTTTTGAAAATTTTTGTAGAATTTTTAGAGGTATTTATAAGCAGTTTTTGTAATTTTTTTAAAATTAATTTCTTACTTTAATCTAAATTCAATTCAAAATATTAAAATGGGGAGTGAAAATTCCACTATCTCCACTAGGGGCTGAGTGCTGGCCATGCTTGACTTGCATCAGTACTGATCTCAGTCCTTACCTAACTTTTGTGGGTCCTACTAAAAATTGAAATGATCATTTTGCCCTTTTATTCCCAAAAATGGAAAAAATAGGCATTATTTGTCTGAACTTGGAATTTAGTGTATTTAGAGTCATTTTGATTGGTTTTCTGAGTACATTCCAAATATTTATGTTTTTATTCTTGGTTATGAGTGAAATTACCATTTTATCCTTTTGTTTAAAAAATTGAGGATTTTTCATTTTAACTCGTAATTGAACGTACTTAATG
This sequence comes from Warburgia ugandensis, assembly GCA_035236585.1. Taxonomy (NCBI): domain Eukaryota; kingdom Viridiplantae; phylum Streptophyta; class Magnoliopsida; order Canellales; family Canellaceae; genus Warburgia; species Warburgia ugandensis. The sequence continues at coordinate 14,881,628 of CP141133.1, forward strand.
TCATTTCGAAAGGTTTTCTAAGTAATTCCAAATATTCATATTTTAAATCATGGTTTAATCTCTATAAAAAGAGAATTTCCAATAACTTAATATTCCAACCCAAATTTTTTGAAAATTCAAACTTTATTGATTTTCCTCAATAATTTATAAAAATATAGGGTTATTACATTCTAAGCATATTTGAAATAGTTAAAGTTTACTCTAATTCACTCCATGACATGATCATATTAAACACAATTTTCAAACCATGATATGCATCACTACCCAAAATAAAAATCATAACAAAACTCCATCTTATAATATAAATAGATATTGAATCCCTTCATACTATCAATCCCTCATCAATACCCTTATTAGAAATCATGCTTAAATTTTTCACATAAAAAAAAACTCAATTAAAACATATACAACATGATTATCTCTTAGCAATTCAAATATATATAATCATAAAGAAACATGCATTTAGTTTCTGAGAAGCTCGTAATGCAAAACTCATCCAAAATCAATCAACAAAACTTCAATACTTTCTATTTTCAAAAGAAAAACGTGGTCTAGTTTGAGATTCTCTCCCTCAAAATGCAATTTCCTTTAGCCCAATATTTTTGCTTCTAATTGATCTAAGGAAAAACTCTAGATATAAGCTTTTCCTCCTATCCTTTCTTCCTTTTTATTTCTTTTATTTCTATCTTCTCTCCTTCCTTTTTCTTGCCTCTTTTCTCTATTCTCTCTCTCAAGCACTCCTCCATTTCTCTCTACTATTTCATGCATGAAAAGGCTTAGGTTCCTATCTTAACATCCCTTTATAAATATTTTCCTTTGCAAAGTCTTTATCATTAAAGTTGTTTACATTTTTGGATTCTTGCCATATGTTCATTTTCCAATTGGTTGCACGTTTGTAACTCTCTTAGTATTAATCTCTTTGTTTATTATAGACCATTCAATTGTTAACCAATGGTTCACATCTATAACCCTTATCTCTTGGCCTGTTTTATTTTATAACCTTTAGATAATCATCCATGGCTTACTTAAACTCATGCTTTGATAATAATATTTTTACACATTTTGTCCATATGAAAAACATCCTTCACCATGAGGGTTTCCTTATATGGCTTGTATGCATGACAAAATTTAAAATAATAAATAATTAAAAATGAATTAAAAAACATGATTTTTTCTTAAAAATCATTAGGGAGGTGACTTGAAGTCGAGACCGCACCTCGACAATTTGTACTTGGGACTGCTTAGCTATACTTAGCTTAGGTCATCAAGTCTTATTAGATTAATTTTTTGGTAGCACTTATATCCTAATTACACACAATTTATTCAATGAGTTATAATTAAAAAATTATCTAGGCTTTATTTCAACTTACTTTTACACCACAATAGTGAACAATTAACTTTTTAAAAATTTAAATTTGTAAATATAATATTTCTTTATTTCTCCAAAATGTGTACCATTACATTATTTAGTAGCATATATTGGGTATTTTTGTTGGCACACCTTCTGTGATATCTCTTATGATATCTTCTATAATATCTAAGATATATGTCATATGTTTTGTGATATCTCCTATGATATCTAAGATATGTGAGATATGTTCTATAATATCTTTTGCAATATTTTGGTGATATTTGAGATATGTTATGAGAGCTATTTTGACATTTTTAATAAAAAATAATGCATCAACCAATCAAAATGCAAGGACCCACAAAGTGTGGGGATCACATTACTTTCGATGCACTTTATCATTTGTATTAAATTATATTGTACATCTGTCTTTGTAAAAGTCATAATATTATGCATTAGGCATGTTTAAATGTTCATATATCATCTTGATCTTTGTATTTCCCTGTTCTAAGCATCTCTTGTAATAAGCAAAGAAAACAACTATTGTCAGAATTGAAATGGTCAAAAGCAAAAGTACACAAACAAAATAAATCTAATAAATGAACCAAAAGCCATTGTAGTGGTTCCTAAAGATGCATAACCTAACAAGGAGCGAACTATATATTTTTATCAAATAAAAAATTAGTTTCTTTGGCAATGTTAACAAAGTACATGCACTTTTAAAGATAAATCTTACATAAACATAGACAGAAATGATAATAAGAAGTAGAAGTCTGCACAGGATGTATGCTACTACATTGCATCATGATTGATTAGTATTCAATTTTGTATAAAAAGTACCCAATTAATATCCCATGTTTTATAAAATATAGCATTATTTTTAAGTTTTTCTAGATTTTTGTAACACATGCATTCTTGATCTAATAATTCAAAATTTTGATATTTTATAAGTATAGAAGCTAATCTAGAGTAAGTATGTGAACATCATAATTTTTTAAGATTTAATCAAGGTTTTTCAATTTTTGTTGTTGTTGAGAAGATAATCCAAATGCTTAGCTTGATCGAGACAAGAATTAAAGCCATTCATAAGATTTTCTAGTCCAACTAAGAAAATTAAGCAAGCTAAAGCTTAAATGTCATCACTCCAAGGTGTGATGAAGGTTCAAGACTATCCTAGTAAAACATAATAAGTAATTGGAGAAGCAAAAGGTGACAACAAATGGAACAAAGCCCGATCCATGCATTTTCACCACCTTTGCATGGGAGGATTAAAGCCACCTTAGCTATTAAAGCCATGAAAAAGAGTAACAAGTCATATAAGCTATTCAAGCCTTGAAGTCAAGCATTGAAGCCACCAAATATGAGCCTTTAAAGTAGGTGACCATGCCATGGATGAATGCCACATGATTGGAGCATCAATTCAAGCAACTTTCTTATGTTAAAAATGTGATTTTTAAATGATTTTGAGAGAGAATTGTAAAAGATAAGATGATCAAGCATTAAGGGACCCATCAAGATAGTAAACTACACCTTCGTAATTCATTTCCTATCCCAAGTCTATCATTCACCCTAGGGTTCTATATTTTTTACTTAAGGAGGGAGCCACCTTCCTAGAAGGTGATTCCTTCCCCTTGCGTAGTTGGCAATTTCAGGTGGTCTCCTAATTAGGAAACCCCTATATTTAAGTCCATTCAAGGCACATCAAACCAAGGTTTTTTCTAATTTTCCATCATTATTTTCTTTCCTATTCTCTCACTCTTCCCACCATCCAACACAAACTTGAGAGGGGGATTGGAGGCCCACACTTCCTCCTTAAGAAAAAGATACCTCCCTCTTAATTTAGAGACCAGCCAACCCATCTCTCTTACATCATCTTGATTACATCTCTATTCACCTAAGTTTCCTCCCTCAATCTCCACCTAGGCCCTAGATCTTGATCTTGTTTCTTTCTTAGATTGAACATTCATCAAATTGGAAGTCAAATCATCTATAAATAACTTATGAAATTCATGTTTTTTTTTGTTGTTTTTTTTTTCTTTTCAAGTAAAGGTTAGGTGAGACAACCTTGAAACATATCTCCCCTTTGGTGATCTTTGGTGCTAGACCTTGGCATTATTTTGGTGCTTTTCTTCTTTTGGATTTCTTATTATTCCCATTTTTATTTAGTCACCAATTCTAGGTTAGTAGTTTACTCCATCGCTTTAGTTTCATAATTGTTTTGGTTTGTTTTTTCTCTCTTATTCTCCATGCATTTTTCTAGCTTCAATTCCTTTTGTTATTATTTCAATCCCATCAATTTTTCTTGATCATTTCTTAAGATTCAAGTTAATTCTTCTCTGGTAATGACAACCAAGTAAAGAAACAACTTGCAACCTTGATTTCCCCCTTAGGAAATTCACGTATTCTTTCTTAATTCTAGCCTAGTTTTGGATGCAATTTTCCTTTCTTTAGTTCATCACCTTAGCCATCTTCTCTCTTGAATTCCTTTTTGAGTTTTCTTTGCATGTTATCTTTCTTTAGTTTGTAATCATTAGGTTGGATTTTTCTTGTTGTTTAGATTAGGATTTAAGGTATAGTTTTCTGTGCAATTTCCATAATTTTGCACTTTTTTATGCGCAAAATATTGATATAATTTGGCATTTATTCAATAAAGTTTGTTAAGGATTCCTTTTATAGAATGTTTATTTCATCAAATAACTTTGGACCTTGGTTTTTATCTTGCACAAAAGTTGTTGCTTCAATTGCTTTATTATGCTTAATTTGGTTAATGTTCTTTGGTGCTGAAAATCTAGAAATTTTTCTCCTTAAATTTGGTGCTTTGTTTCTAACCATCTAAATACTTTATTTACTTGAATCCTTATGAATGCATTTAGTTTTACATGTTGTTCATTAGATGCATAACTTAGGTTGCATGTTTATTTGCTTCAGAATAATCAAAATTGTCTATCCTTGGGCCACTTAACCATGCGAACAATCCATAGATCATGTGCATGATGCTTGGGTATTTTTCTTTGAATTTTGATTAGTTTAGTTGTTGAACCTAGTTTTAGCAGTAATTAATCCATTGTTTGCATCTTAGTTTAGGTTTAGAAAGTTTCCTTTTTTATTTTTGAAAACTTTCATCTTTAAAAAGTCTTAGGATTATAAAGTGTTAAATTTAGAAAGTCTCCTTAATTGTAGCTTTCATTTACATGCATGTTTCTAATTTCTTGTTAAATCTAGGTAGATCTCATTGGTTACTTATCTTTGCATCGTTTAGTGTTAGAAAGTTCCTAATTAAGTTTTGAAATTTTCATTTTTAGAAATTTTATTGTCTAGGAAAGTGTTAAATTATGAAATTTCCTTTTTACTAGTTTCCCTAAATTTGTTTCTTAATTTAATTTCTACCTATTTTGCATTAGTTTCTTTTGTTAAATGCATGTTAGTTACTAATTTTGTTGTTTAGTTTTAATTTTAGCAACTTTCCTTTAGTTGTAATTTATAATTTCCTACATTTATTTTCTCTTAGTTTAAATTCAAATCAATTATATATATATATATATATCTCTTTGGCTAAAGTTAAGCACTTTAAATAAGATCCATTGGACATACAAATTTGTGAATTCCTCATGGGATCGACTTCTCTCTCATGCTAATACTTCTTTGATTCATGCACTTACAAGTAATATTAAAGCTACACCAATGACGAGAGGATAACAAATACGAGCAAGATATGGTTGCTCTCTCGGTCATGTAATGCGTCAACGAACTCAAACACCAGATTTTGATAATAAAAAAACTCCTATCATCCACTGGCTCTCTCTGGAGCATTGTTGTCTCAATTAGTGGTAAGGGTGGTAGTTCAATCGGCATGTACTCATCAAGCCGGATGAATCATCCTATATGTTGTTCGTGGGCAAGGCAACAAAAGTACCGCTTGTCACGATTGGGCTTTGAACGCACACAAAGTAGTAGCATAGGCCTCGACCACATGCACAAAGTGGGTGAGGTTTTTCTCCATTTCTATAATAAGACATCATGTACATATGCTTTACTATGTGAGTAATATACACAATTAATAGAAGAAGTCATCATTTAACTTTTCATAATAAAACAACTTGTTCCTTGTCATGATCGCACAACTACTGTTGTTTCTGTGAACACAATCAAGCCAAAGTTTATGGGCAATGGAAACGGGCCAAGCGACAACATCTAAACGAGCTGATTCTTGGTTAGGGTGCACTTGTGTGCTCTACAAATTACTTTCAGTCGTCAAGACTGGTTGTTAACCCTGCATCTCCATCTCATCCCTGTGCAGCAAGTGCATATCGGTGTTCACCCTCTCCATGTCTACAGCTATGACGACTTCCTCATTTGAATCGCTACTTGAGAGTACATTGTCATCATCGCTTTCATATTCAAGATCCTCTTCCATCTCCTCTATCAGCCACATGTCGTCAGTGTGTTCCTTTCACATAAAATTGTGCAGCACACATAATGCCATGATAAGACTAATCTGTGTCCTAAGAGGAAAGGGAGGTGTAGACTTGAGAATAAAAAATCTAGCCTTTAGCAAGTGCTCCTAGGAGTTATGCAATGGTGCTTATGCTAGAGTAATCAAAGAGGATTTAGTTTCTCCTATTTGAGAGCTAAAACCTTTTCCTTCACCACCCACTTCAAAAGTCTTCACTTACTAATAGGTAAGGAGTGAGAGGGGCCATAAACACCCTTCTTAATATAGTAGCTAATAGGGGTGCCTCACATGAGAAGGGCTTTGCTTCGCTGTATAGAAGAGAGACCATTGAGTTGTCATGGAGTGAGAAGTCAAAAATCAAGTGCAAGTGATAGAAAGTCTCAAGGATGGGCATCAGAGGTTGAATAACTCCCTCACATTCTATAGTTGTTGCATCCCCTGGCCAAACTCCTTGAGGTGGTACATGGTCTTTCAATAAAGGGCAAGAAACTATTGCCTATTTGCATAATCCTTGTCAACCAGGGAGTACTTCTCTGCACCATAACTGTGTCAGTAAATAATGAAGGAATTGACAAGATAGAATCTATGAATGTAAACCTATTATCACACAATGGATTTACCCTCAAGAATTGTTAACCACACACTTTCTCTCCTGAGAGCTTCTTTCAGCCAGTAGAGTCATGTAGCCCCCTAAAAAACTAGTAAATACATACGTGAATTGTATGTCATACTTGTAGCATGCAAAAACATTCTATGTAATGAACCCCCTCCTATTATGTCACTTTTTCAAATTGCAAGGACCTACCCCAAAAACCCTCCTTGGGATCAATGTCCCATCTACAACTCCAGTGCAATCCCATTAATGAAATGACACACCTATTGTTAAGTGTGCCATGTCTTAAACTGACATGCTGAAGATATCAAAAAAGACAAATGAAGTTACTATGAAATAGCTATCTCTTTAATAGTTGTTTGTAATCTTTGGGTGGTCCTCTATTGCATGAGGGTCCATAAGGTGACTATACAACTACAACATCACACGAAAGACCTTGTAGAATTTGGCACTAATGGTAAAAGTGGGCTTAAAAAGATCCTTTGCTGCGGGTTCATACCTTGCGTCCTAACCAACAATCATTAAAAAGGTTGTTGCCATCTCCTCCACTATCACCCAACAGGTTTCGAATAAGAGGCTTCTGACAATGGAGAAACAACAATAGCTATCAAGAACTACAGACAATTGCACCACAAACATAAAAGAGTACAATATATTGGTTTTATTTTAATGAATTTTTGGTAGAGTCTCCTCCATTTTTTGGACATTTCACAGTTCACACATGTGATGCATTACATCTTATAATCAACATTTATAAGCATGAAAAATAAATAAACTGATATCTAGGGACATCCATCACCCATTTGTAATTGAAATTTCAAATCATGTAATGACTACAAAAGCAACAAATGTAATAATATCTACTCATGTCCATCACTACAAAAAAAATATTGTTTAATCATGGTATGAACATAAGTAATAATAAGAAAACAATTGTAGATGCTAATATAGAAATATGCTAAATTGTTTCAAACAACAAAAACCATGAGAGTGGTTCTATTCCAACAATAAAGGTCCTCTAGAAAATGTACTCTAATGCAATTGCATCTTCAAATACAATAGTTGTCTTTCTTGTGACTCACAAGCAAAACTCACCCTGACGCCTAGGTCCATTTGCTGCAAAATGTTGCAAGCTTTAATTCTCTCCACTCAATGAGACCCTCCAAAATTTTTCAATGCAATCATCCATGATATGTTGTCTAGCCCTACAAGCCTTTCTAGCCTTGATATAATAGGATGATCGATGAATGGAGGGGGATCAATAGATATTGAGGATGCTAGAAGACTAGCTTGCGTCCCTTTTCCCCTCACTTGTTGTAGGTAATAGTCCTAGAGAGAATCAAGGATGATGTTGTGGACGCAATAGGGAAAACCGTGTGTCACGCCTTGGGTTTTGAAAAATACTTTTTGAAAACTATTTTGAACTTCAAGATATCCCTTATTTGAAATTATTTTCAAAAACAAAATAGCTAAAAAAAATTCCTTTGAAAGTTTTTATGAAAATCTTGAGTCATTTCTTACACAAAACATAGGAATTTATGTGAAATGAGTGTCTCATTTTTACAAAAAAAAAAATTGACAAAGTTTCCTTTGTTTTTCGGGCATATGTACATTTGACGCATGCATGCAAACACTTGAAAGATAATACAAATAATTATCATCACTTTGAAAATAAATACACAAAGCTTATCTCATTCCAGAACCTCCATTCACAACCATATTACAATATATATCATTAAATACCAATGAATCCATGACATAAAAGTAAATATACATTCTCATTCTCCACTAAATAAGAAAGCTAATGTAAGGTTTATAAGGTTCACCATCTAGACACTGAAAAATATCCATCTTTCTAAAATTATAGACTCCACAACTACTCTCACATTCAACCTAATCATCTTTCTAATCTAATTCTTTAAATCTGAGACTTTGTAAACAATTACAATGTCTCAGCAAGCATGTGTTTGTGTGGGTGGAATAAGTAGCCATTTTGTCATGCCGATTATGATTTACATAAATCAAAGCATTTTGAGAATATATCATACTTAAACAAACCTCATGCTGTTTTCAAAGTAGTCGTGCCAAAATTATAAGTTCTAAGATCGTATAATTATGAATCCTTTTACATGTGCAAATTCATTAGAGTTGATGAATCAATTCTATCATGATTTCAATGAATATCATTATTGGTTTATCCCTTCCTCAGGATTTAAGCATTATAAGCTTTTATCTTTTAATGGACATTTAATTTGTACTAAGATCACTTTCCATTAATAGAACCAAGTATTCTACCCATATTCACAACATATAGTTCTTCAAGATCATTCATCACATGATTATTCAAGTTATCAGTATAAATGTCTAAGTTGTTCATCATTTGATAGTTAAATTAATTATCGAAGAGTGAGGCATCCAACTTCCTTGTTATCATGTGTAAAGGTTGTTTTTAATATCTTTTTCTTCATGAACCCGATGCAGTTTCATATGTAAGAATAAATCAGTATATAATCATGCAAAAATCACTCATAATGCTTAAGTAATCTGACACCTTAGTAAGTTGACCATGGTAAAACCATTGGTTAAGGAAAATTTGACATGGAATATAATACTAATAACAAAGCTACTAGCTAAGTATAAGCATCAAACTATGATGTCAATAAAAGATAACGTTAGATGATAAGGCCAAAGAGTATATTATATGCTCAAAGTCTGGTCATCAGCAAACCAACATTTAATTATTCTCTGATCTGGCAAAATCAAAAGCTATTCATGGTTTTCAAAGCATAATCAATTGATTGATAAGTACAAATAGTGAATCCAATTAAAATCATAAATGTGAAAATTGGTCTCATACATGTGAGGTGAAAATTTATGAGGAAAGACTGGTGATCTCAAATCATCCATAATGTCAAAAAGAATATGATAAGTTTGTCAAACCAACATACTCAAAACAAATAAGCCAAACAAAGGTGCATAGCCCTAAATCTGAAATGCATAAATCCATGCCTACATTACCATGGAAAACTGATCGCTCCAATCATGGTGGCATACAGTCTTACCACCCTAGACGAGGTCTGAACTCTCAAAAAATGACTAACATAACATCAATGCATAGACACTTATGCTCGTAGGGCCCTAATATCACCCACTGGCAACTACTATGGCCTCTACGTCTGCTCGTGGATGCCGGCACGAACCATGACTCACCAGACCTCATAGGGGCTACCCGGCTACCTCTCATAACACTTCTCCATGAGAAGTTAATTCTATTGCCTGCTGTATCCATTGCATAACTGGTATCAATATCATCTCAAAGGTCAATGACCAACTACACCTCCTAGCATAGGGTCTCTAGGGCTTACAACAGTGCATAGCACGCTTGTCTACAAGTCTTACTAACGCCCTAGTTGCAGAAGCCTCTAGGTCTTATGGTACTTGTGGAGCGCCTACAGATCAATCTGGGACTTAGGACACTCCAAGAGTGATTGCCCAAAACATTGATAAAATCTATATCCATAAGGACTTACACCTGCTTGTTGAGTGCCTACCTAAGCATCAACAAATCCACATCCATTAGGACTTATAACTATTCATAGAGTGCCTCCCTAAAACATTGATGATATCATAACCATCAGGGCTTACCATTGCTCGTAGACGCTTGTCCCAACCATAAGTCATATACATCTCCAAAATCATTTCATGAAAATAAATCTACTATTTTAAAGCTTTATGAGAAACCATTCAAATCTATTCATTTTCAACCCATATTCATAAATTAGATAATGCTCTTTCAGTTCCCAAAAGTGTGCATCCAATGCAAGGATTACAAAAGGTGAATATGTACACAATATCTTACAAGAGCTTATCACTAAGTGGACCATAGTTAAACTTGTGATAAAACCTTTATTAGTAAAGACACACATGTTACAACTTAAGGTCATGGCTTGTAAATATCTATTACATGTCCATGGAGTTTAGAATATTCCTTCCTAGTTTAAATATGAATCATTTCATCATTCTCGAGTCATTAAGTTACAAGTATGACACCTTCTAGTGTATTTGCTTAGGTCTTCCTATAATTCAAAACTTTTTAAGCTAATCTAAAATTTTAGTTTAGTATTGATATGCTTATTTATATTTCTCACTACCAGGGGAATTCCAAATATTATAGTACCAATATTCAAGTCATTATGTTTCAATAGCATGAGTAAGATCAAACCTTAGTTAAGGTATTACAATGTCCATTTGATGTAAGCATAAGTTGAAAATCAAGATAGGTAGTCTGGGTGCACATCATGTTCAAAGTATTGTCATTGGCTAAATGTGTGTGAGTGTGTGTGTAAAAGTAACATTTTATATTTAAATTACTCATTCTATTTTTGATTTGACAATTTAAAAGGTATCACAAGATAACTTCTAAATTTATCACTTGCTTTCATAATTTTCGTAATTAAAGACAATACTTTGTAAATAATCATTTGCATTCAATCATTCTTATAAAGATCGCAAATATTAAACTTTCCAAAATAGCAATCTTAATCCACTACATTGTATGGTGTTTATCCATGGTTTACATGTATACTTCATTTGGCTTGATTTATCAATTGACCAATTCCTAGGTTTCATTGTTGATACATAGATGGATGGCTCTGATCATGTTTTTGTCGCTAATTAGTGTACTGGAAGAGCAAAGATATGCTCATCTGTTGCTCCAACCATGGAACACCACATAACAGAAAGAGATGTAGTGCCTGACCTCACAGATATGGCATTGGATGGTCAATGAATAGTCAGATAAGAATGAATACTTAAATCAAATATGGATCTAAGAGTATGTTTCACTAATCTACAGTTAGATTAAGATGAACAGTTGGATCTGATCACATACCAAATTATTTGGAATGAAATCTACATCTAGATTGAATTAAGAGCTTATATTGATCACATATCTAAGCACTAAGTAGTTAATCAATGGTTGGATCATCTCTCAGGGGTGGATTGGTCAAAGATTTAATGTTTCAATGAAAAATCTAAGGTTAGATCACTATAAATGGATTAGAACAACCTTAGATTAGGTTTCTAGTGACTGATCAATGATCAAATCATGGTGAATGGTCAGATCGATCACAAATAAAGGTGTCAATGACTAATCAATGGTTGGATCATGTGGGGGTTCACGGATCGATCACATATTTGACTTTTGGAGGTAGATCAAAGATCAAATCATGATGAATGGTTGGAATAAGTTTAGATCTACCATTTGGAGGTAGATCAATAGTTGGATCATTGCAGGATCTATAAAATCAGTCACAGATCCATCATTCAATGATAGATCAATGTCTAGATCTCGATGGATGGTCCTATCAGTCATAGATGAGGCGATCTGGTCCGATTGAGGATCTTGTCACAATCGATGGTCGAATCTTCTCCGATCAAAAAAAGATAGATGGGTCTTGCTTCTCGCAGTGCAAGGATCACGACAATTGTCTTAGATCTTTGACGTCCTTCCTGGATTGGCTACAAGAAGGGATCAAAGTTTAAGGGGGGTAGTGGGGCCCACCCTGTCAACACAGCTCACCAAGGCAAGTTGGGAGCTGGTGACACGGGTGAGTCACCTTGACCTCACTCACTAAAGGAGGAGGGAAGTAGAGGAAAGGAATGGTGGGTGGGAGGCTAGCCTCACGCACCAATACATTTGGTTGATAGTGCTTAGAAGAAACTTGACTAGGGTAAAGGGAGAAGGGGAACAGTGCGAGGTTGGGGTGCAGGTAGGAAGGGAGCGAGATAGAGAGGGAGAGGCGAGGCTATGCCGGCTAGAGGAGAAAAAGAAGGGGGAATGGGACTAGTGTGTCCTACTAGTCAAGTTGCACTAGTCTGAGAATAATGGAGAGAAACCGAGAGGGAAAGAAGAAGAAGGAAAGGGGTGTGGTTGGCCTACTCAAGCAGCCAAGCAATGTTGTGTCAATGGAGGGGAATAGGGAGAGAGGAGTAAAGGAATGGGGCTAGAGGCAACGGGATGTATCAACTAGAATGGAGGAATAAGAGAGGGAGAGTAGGAGAGATAGGTAAGAGAGGGGTTTCGATTGGCTATGCCAGTCCTTGGTGGGTCAAGGCAGAGGAGAGGGGGTATTTGGGCTTGTAGGTGGCCAATGATGGTTATCATTTCAGCCACTGTTAGAGCATGACAACGAAAAAGGAAGGGGCAAAAGGGTTTTCTGTCATTGCTGAAATCTAGGTAGAGGGGGGTTTCCAGCATGGGCATTGAATAGTGGGGGTTTTCTATGCCTATTTTGAAGGAGAGAACTCATCGACAGGGTGATTTGAACAATAGGATGTCATGCGGTGAATGGTGAAGAGAGAAGAATAGGTGAATGCCGGGTTTTTCCCCCTTTCTCCAGCGTCCCTCTATTTTTACCCTTTATGGGTCACTACCTAGTGCAGGAAAGAAGCGGGCCGATGCATGGAAGTTCTGCTCACTACTTGTCGAGCACAACTCCACGTGTGTCGAGTCAAAGTCATGTCATGTGAGGCTGTCGTTATCAATTTGGACCCTCCTAAATTAGTAAAATTTTGTAGTCTTTCCACCTCGATCTCCATGTTGGGAAAAATTAGTGTTTTTGGAATCGTCTTGATGTATAATTTTCATTTGTGATAGTTTCAAATCCAAATTTTGAGTTTTCAAGGGGGTTACTTCCTTGAAATTCAATTTCTGTTTTTATTTCAATTAAAATATGCTATAATTACCTAAAAATTAACTCAAAATTTGAGGTTGTTATATTGAGGCTTGCAAAAGGTGTTTAAAGAGATCCTATGGGTGCAATCCATTGTTGTCCCCTTGTATTTCCTCTCCCTAATATGTGACCTGTGAGTCATGCATCAAAATGCACATTCAACATATCTAGTTTGTATACTTCCTCAACCGATAGTGTATGTTGACCGACATCATGCTCGATTCTGCAAGTGCCTCATACTCTGCAATAATATTAATCGCAATGGAAAATCCTCTAGTGTCACTGCTCCTCCAAAGTATTGTCTCTAAGTGCTCATAGTTCCACAAGTTCCTGTTGAAGAAGTAACATGCCTTTAAATTCTACTGTACACACAAACATTTGTAAGGGCATTGTAAAGGTGATGTATAATAATATAGTGTCAGAGTAATCCATTATCAGGTTTATTTAAAATTCAAAAAAATGTGTCTATTTGTTGTTCAATGTAACTTGAGAACAAATATATTTGTTGTATAGCATCTAAAATCTAAAAAGCTTGATATATCACAATCATAATCACTTTAACAATAATCACGAGATTAAAGATACTAAATTATAATTTTCATTGATGGCATTTCACCATCCACATTACCATGAAAACAAATTGAAGATTATTGTAGACCAAGCATTTCAAAACCAAATGTAAACATTCACATGCTGTTGTCCTAATTTGGTTCTGTCAACAGTTTGGAATCATTCAAGAATACATGTAGTTGAAACCAAAAGAGTAGTTGGTGATAAACTTCCAGAATGTCAAAGAAATTTGTGTCATTGGAATGGTTGATACTTGCCTGTGTAAATCTCCAAAGCAAAGTCCCAAAGAATTCTATTTCTCACAATGTCTGCAGATGAATTTGGCCTGCATATTTAAAAGTGTTTGTCAGTCTAATAAGTCTAATGTGAAGGTTCATTTTATTGTACTTTCAAAGAAATTATGATACTAGTTATTATTCATATTATAATCTTAAATATAGATTGTATTTCCAAGATTAGATTAAATCAAAGCTACAAGAATTTAACAGTATTAATACACTCATGATAATAATTCTAATTGAAAACGTAGTATTATAAGTTGAAGTTTCGAATAAAAGCACACTTACTTGAAATTTGATGGTTTTGATTACTTCTTAATCACACACTAAATCGAGAATTCCAGATAAACTAGTCAATCAATTGTCTCCTATTAAAGATCAATGGTTCAAATTATTAAAATTTCATTAATGATAATAATCTTATCAAATCATGATCTCTCTCTCTCTCTCTTTCTCTTTTTTATCATTAATTGATTATCAGGAATCAAATAATGTTATTGGAGTTTTCTAATTGCCATGGATCATAAAAAATAGTAAGATATTTGCCTACCATCATAGCCATGAATGTACAATCCGACCAAGATCAACAGTTTGATCAGCTCCTATGGCTGTCGATATATAGATCTAGTGTAGGAGGATAGTTTAGATCATCAATTATCAATTATTATCCTCTAATCATCATAATATTATTATCATATCATCAAATTTACAGATCATGAATTGCCAATTATGGATGGAGATCATACATGATTTTTAATGGTCAGATGATTTTGGATCCTAAATCTAGCTTTTTTGTTGCATAGATCAAGCTAAAATACCTTAGGGCTATCATTTTATTAAAAAAATTTGTGTCCCCAATGATGATCGACCCTTGCTGGAAAAGATGACCTATGCAATAGCAACCAATGACTCATCTTTCTTCAAAATTCAAATTTCTAAGGAGGAATTGTCAATTGGAAGCTGACCAATGTTCCTATCAAATTTGGAGAAGATCCATGCACGTTTGATGCTAGAAAAAAATGTAATTTTCTATATGAGAGTCTTTGAAATTTGAAATCTTGCTCGATCTTCACCATTTTGATTTTGATTTCAATGTAGAAGCTGGATCTGAGTTGGGTTTTCTCAAATCTATCTTCTATGCTGACTGATTCCTAGATTTGATAGGATTTTCTTGCTAATTTTTGAAGATCTTCCAAATTCAAGTCTTCTCTGTGTGCACACGCAGGCAAATAGGTGATAAGCTATTTTTGAGGTTGGCTGTGTCATGTAGTGAATCAGAGAGAAGGGTATGGAGGAGAAGATAGAGAATGAGAGAGTTGGGGCCGATGGTTGGCTACTTGGTCATTGCTAGTTGTGAGCTAAAGAGGGAAGGGAGAGATTGGAGTTTCGCAATAGGGTCAGGCAGTGCGCACAATGGCTGGGGGCTACAAGTTGGCTGATGAAGAACTGCAGTGGGGAATGAATGAGGGAGGCAACTACAGGGAAAGAGAGAGAGAGGTGGGGAATGAACTTATAGGACAAGAGAGAGAGAGAGAGAGAGAGAGAGAGAGAGAGAGAGAGAGAGAGAGAGAGAGAGAGAGAGAGAGAGAGAGAGAGAGAGAGAATGAAGGCTCCCATTTCTCCTCTCTTTTGGAGAGAGAATAAATGGGAGTCTTCACTATCTCTTCTCTCTCTAAAAACTATGGTTTGAAGTTGATATTTCTCTCTTTAGAAATTATAAGAATTTACATTGTAAATAGGGTTTGGCATATCTCTGATAACAATAAACATTTTAAATGCTAATAATGTTAAATAAACTTGATATCTCACACATGCCCAAGATATTGCAGTTAAATAAACCTGAAATCTCATATTTAAGATATGACATTTGTGCCCCTCTAGATATAACATATGCACTGGTATTTTTGTTGAGCCTTGTTGAATATTTTGCTTTTATTTATTTATTTATAAATTTTTTACATTTACAAAAAAAAGAAAAAAGAATCTATGTGTAATCTATAAGTCCCTTTCTTTTCTCCATTAATCACCTCTTAACTTAGCTCTTCTTCTGATCTTCTTTATACTTTATTTTTCTTTCAATTTTAGTTTCACAGAAAACATGGTCTATGACTTAGATGATTTAGATCATTGGTACCAGACCCGTAATCTATTCCATGACAAGAAATGGCCCATTAACTTTATGAGATGGTTTTCACTTGGGCCAATTAGCTTCAATGATTGAACCATCTATAGTGTCAGCCATGTTACTGATGTGGCATTGCTAACTAAAGAGAAGCCATTCACCATTCTTAATAGATAAATTATCTGTATCACTTTACTAGTGGGCGCTACTTGTGCTTCTGACTACTTATTAATGGGTCTAACATTTTCCTTTTACTAATAATGAGTCCCATTACAAAGTCTTTTCCAATTTCCTCTATTCTAAGTACATTATGAAGAAGAATGTTTTTAATAGGAGGAGGAGGTGACCTTATCCAATCTGAAGATTCTTTCTTATCTTTGGGCACATGGAGGGAATTTTCCTCTTGCGTTGTAGCAAAAGTCTTTCTTGTGCCTTGAATTTTGTGCTCAATGTGGCCAATATTATTCGTGTGCCTTGATCTAAAAACTAGCTTCAAATCATCGAGCTTTCTACATACTTGATACACCACTAATCCACCTATAAGCCTACTCCATGTAGAATTGACCAAATCATCAAACTTAGGGAATTGGTTTCTCATAATACTTAACATTATTTAGGAAATGAGAATGAATGATGCTGGTAGTTAGCCCAATAGGGCTATGGTCGGAAGGCAAATTTTAGGAAATGTAATAGCTTAGAATTTTTAAATGACTTGATCCATTCATGATTTACAAAATCCCTGTCTAGCTTTTATAGGACATTATGGACGCCAATATGTTCATTACTCTACATGAAAGAACCATCAAGAGGTTTGAGTTATATTAAGCTTAAATTATTCACCAAGCATGTAAGATCATTTTTAGTAAGAGATGCGCCACCAAATCTATCATCTTGAGAAATAATGGAATAAAGTCATTTACAATAGCCCAAGGAAGCATGAAGAGCTGTGGCAATAATATCATGACATAGGGCTAGCCTCTGATTATTATCAACATTAGCATACATATGTTAGAATAAGCTGTAATCACGAGATTATGGTTGATATTTCCTGATGTAACCATGGGATTATAGTAGATATTTTCTGCTATAATCACAGTAGAGTTTGGTGGATAGTCAACATGTAATACAAACATGCATACATAAATATTACTTGTTGACTATCCACCAAACCCTACCATGATTATAGCAAGAAATATTTGTTGTAATCCTGAGGTTATAGCAGGAAATATCGGTGGTAATCTTATGATTACAGCACATTCTAACACAAACTTGAGGCTTCTCAGGAGAAAAAAGGGACACATTAGCATCGAAATGACTACAAAAGAAAACTCTATGAATATAGGAAAGTTTCAAAGGTTTTAATAGTGGTAATGTGTTTCTTTTCACTTCCTCCATATTGCCAAGGCCTTCTTTGCTCCACATCAATGTTAAGCCACATGAGAGCCCCAAAGAAGGATTCACCTTTCTTCTTTGAAAGAGGCATGACTTTTTTACTCACACTTCAGTGTGGACTCCTACCAATACTTATGGATAAAATAGCCTTAGAAGCTTGAGATATTTGTTCTTAAATAAGTTTATTTATGTGATAAAGCTATAAATAGTGGGAAGAAAATTCATCATTCTAGAACTACTAAATCCATAAATTTGTTTTAACAATACTATTCCAACCAACCTCACTAGAGCATAGGACCTCTTATCTCAACCATCCACGGCATAAAATGTGGACTATATGTCCACGCTACACGCCACCTACTAAATTTTGATTTTTGGATGAATCAATTATATTAGCATAAACCAAATTAATTTGGAGAAAAATTATTGTATCCAATCGTAAGTAAGAAAGTGAATATTTAATATGGATCTCAATAGTAAGAGAGACAAAAATTGCACTTTGTGTGTGTGTGTGTGTGTGTGTGTGTGTGTGTGTGTGTGTGTGTGTGTGTGTGTGAAGATAAAGGCAAACTCAAGATATAAATGAGGCCTATCAAACATCATTCAAAATGATAACCACATGCGTGGGAATAGTTATGATGCTTGGCGATGATGCACTACAACTTTAGAGTTAGTTGCTTTCTCATGTCATTACTTATTAATGTGAGGAAAGGTTGCAATAGATCATGACATTATAAATTTCTAGTTTAGTGGCTTAAGGAGGAGTCTCTCACCTCGGAGGCCAGTGTTCAAGGTTCTGCATGGGTGTGTGCGCACGTTACTTTAGAAAAAAAGGCTGCAATTGACCACCAATTTCTAGCCTTAAGTTCAACTATGCTCATTGGGATCCAAATAGACATCGAGGATAATATCCACTTCTAGCAATAAGAAAAATTATTTACTTTGGTATCTTAACTTTCTCAACCTTCCTAAAGTTGCATATTCTTTGATTTGACAATTCTCATTTCATAACCATTTCGGTCTTTTTCATCTCCCATTTGGGTAATCATGCATCCATAAGAAATCATAGACGAATGGACAGCTTGGCACAGATCTGTTAGGCTAGCATGGCAAAATCATAATTGTATGCTTACATTCAGGCATCATTACAAGTTCTTTCATTATATTATATCTTGCACAATTGTCAATGATGATCACCTTCTGTCCATTGTATGTATCAAATTGATACTCTTTTCTTTTCTTAATTTATTGTGAGAAAGTAGCTCAATTCATTCACACCTTGGAACAAGTTCAATAACATGCTCCTATGGCATCCTTAACTATTGTCATTGGATAAGTATGAATCTTACTCTAGAAATCATCACATGAATCTCCTTATGGGTCGAAGATCCTCCACTAATATTAACAATGATCGCTACTAGAATCAAGGGTTTGATATGGTCAACCTTCTTAATTAGTAACTACCTTTATTTCTCTCTTAATTATAAGATATTTTCTATAATTATTTCCTGTATTATTAATAGGTATTATTCTGTAATTACTTAGATTGTTCTTTCTTAGTAAATGTATCTCATATGTATTATATATATTGTAGAATGACAATGAATGAAATCATCAGAAAATATATTTCACAATTGTGTTGTTTGACATGGTATCAGAGCATGGTTCAATCTCCTCTTCTTTATCATAAGAATTGAATTTTGGTCCTATGTTCATAATTTTTTTGCTTATGTTTATATCATTTCGCTACAAAATTCTTTTTAGTGTCTTTTCCACTATGACTGATTTAAAAGAAACTGGTAATGATTCGCTAGAGAAGAATGAATCTACTATTTTATCAACTGGGTTCCATATGTAGGAAACTTCTTCTCTAATCACTCTGGAACGGCTTGATGGTACCAATTATATTGAATGGTCTTTGAATGCTAAAAATAAGATCCATGGGAGGGAATGTTGAGGTTTTATTTTGGGTATTAAGGCTGCACCAAAAGATG
The DNA here is from genome assembly GCA_035236585.1 of Warburgia ugandensis. NCBI lineage: Eukaryota > Viridiplantae > Streptophyta > Magnoliopsida > Canellales > Canellaceae > Warburgia > Warburgia ugandensis. The sequence continues at coordinate 14,901,132 of CP141133.1, forward strand.
TTCATTCGGAGGAATATGAAGCATGGGAGGATGAAAACTGCTTAATCAAATCATGACTTCTTAATGCAATGACAAAAGACATTAGATCTCTCTTTCTTTGGGTGGCTACGGTGAAGGAAATATGGGAGGCGATCATACAGACATATTCGGTCAATCATGATACATCAAAAGTCTATCAATTACACTACAAGGTAATTTCCATCCACGTGAATGGAGGTTCTGTTATTTCTTATTTTGGAAAACTATAAAAAATATGGCAGGAATTTCATTATATTGATGACTATACAATGGAGTGTGCCAATGATATTATAAAATATACCACAAAGGTTAATTCCCAATGTGTGTATATGTTTTTGGTTGGTCTTGATCCTCAATTAGATGGGGTTCAGGGTTGCATACTTGCTGCCAAACCTCCTCCAAATATACAAGTTGCTTATGCTATGGTTTGTATGGAAGCTAATCGCCAAGACCCTATGCTTGGAGGAAAGATTGGAGAAGGGGCTGTAATAGCCTCTCGGAAAATGCCTACCTCAAAAAAGGATAAAAAATGTACTCACTGTAATGGTATTGGTCATGCGGTGGATATATGCTTTCGTGTCCATGGATATCTGGATTGGCATCCAAAGGGCAAGAAGGCATCTCAAGTGTCTTTGAATGCCACTGAGGAGGACACTAATCCAAAGGAAAATCTATCCATAACTTCTAGATTTACTGCAAAGTTAGGTATGTCTTTTACTGGAAATAGTGATTGGATAATTGACACTAGTGCAATGGACCATATGACTTGTGGTCATTATAGGTTTAGTCACTTATCCCCTAAATGTTCCAAATCTACCATTACCAATGCCAATGGTGTATCATCTCCAGTTATTGCAATTGGTACAATCTCATTGTACCCCTCCTTAGTTATCAAAGATGTATTATATGTGCCATCATTAAATTGCAATCTTATTTCTACTAATTAATTAACCAAATTTCATATTTGTCTTGCTCTATTTTTTCCTACTCACTATGTTTTTTAGAACATCCATACCAAGGAGAAGATTGGCAGTGGTAAACAACATGGAGGATTATAATATTTGGAGGATGGGTTCCAACATTCCAACAAAGAAGGATAAGCTCAATTAGTGGAGGAAGATTTGGTAAATAAGAAGAAGGAATTTGGTTGTGTCATAGGAGATTATGACATCCCTCTTTTAGCTATCTTAGGAGATTGTTTCCCTCTTTATTTTGGGGGTGTAATTTTTTTAGATTTTATTTTCCAAACTTGTGCAATGGCAAAAAGTCACCGAACTATTTTTCATTTGAGTGATAATAAAGCAAATCTCCCTTTTTCATTAATTCATTTAGATATTTAGGGTTCGGCACCAATTTCTACTCTTAATGGGATGGGGTCATTTATAACTTCTGTTGATAATTGCACTTGAATAACTTGGGTTTATCAATTGATGCATAAGAGTGATGTTCACTCAGTTTTTTGCTTTTTTTTCATTAAATGATGACCACTCAGTTCGATAAATCCAATAAAAGTCCTCTGTTCTGATAATGGGGGTGAATACTTCAAGCAAGAATTGACAAAATCTTTCACTCAGTTGGGATTATTCACCAAACAATATGTCCCTATTCTCCTCAACAAAATGATGTTATAGAGTGAAAAATAGATAGTTATTGGAAGTGTATAGGTCTCCCTTGATTGGAGGTCACGTTCCTTCTCACTTGTGGCATGAAGCCTTGAATTTGGCAGTCTACATAATAAACCATACACCATTTAGTGTTCTTAATTTTAGAAGACCATTGGATGCTCTTTCTGATCGTTGCACTCTTCCACCAGTGGTACTTTTGGCTCTGTGAATTTTTATGGCTGTAATTTATGTCCACTTACATCCACATCAATAGACTAAGCTTGAGTCTCGTGCTCTGAAGTGTGTTTTTGTAGGATATGGAATCAATCAAAAGGGCTACAAGTATTACGATCCATCTTCTCAGAAGTTTTATGTTTCCATGGATGTTATTTTTCATGAGAATGAGCTTTTCTACAAGCCCCCAACTACTGATTTACCACTTCAAGCGGAGAATCAAGAAGAAATGATTAATCATAAAGAACTACAAGCATTTTTTCCTAGAGATTTGAATTTCTCCAGTATTTGAACGGTTGAAAGTGATACTAGTGGTCAAACAGATGAATTGGACCAGTTGTCTACTACCAAACTACTGAAGGAAGAAAAACGGATGGCTAGTGAATTTACAGATGAAGATTTCGTGTCAGATTTATTCTGGATGATGAAAAGTGATACCAATGATAGATGGGATGAAGGGGAAAGATCCTCGATGGTTAAACCAAAGACTCCAAATGCCGTAGATGATTCTCTCCATGATAGTACAATGTCTCCTAACAATCCAACGTAACAACTAGGCCAATCTTCTCCTGAGACTCCTTTAGAGGTACCCATTAATCCTAATTCTATGATTATTGATGATGTTAATTTTGAATCACAATTGTCTCAATATCATCTTCCAGCTCGTTCTAACCATGGTAAGCCACCCATTAAATATGCATCTTTTGTGCTACAGCTATCATCTGTCTCTATTCCTAGTAAAATGCAGGAAGCTTCAGCAGAAGCTAGATGGACCCAAGCCATGGCAGAAGAAATAACAGCACTTGAAAAGAATGCTACTTTGGAACTTATGCCTCTACCAAAGGGAAAGAAGACTATGGGATGTAGATGGGTGTTTACAGTAAAGCATGAGGAAAATGGGAACATTGAAAGATACAAAACTTGATTAGTTGCGAAAGGGTATACACAGTCTTATGGGATTGACTATCAAAACACTTTTGCACAGGTTTCCAAGCTTAGTACAGTTAGAGTGCTATTGTCTTTAGCAGTTAATAGAGATTGGCCACTTCTTCAATTTGATGTCAAAAATTCTTTCTTACATGGAGATCATGTAGAAGAAGTTTATATGGATCTTGCTCTGGGTACATAGAAGTACTCAAATGTTATAATGGTGTGCAAACTCAAGAAAGCATTGTATGGGTTAAAGCAATCTCTAAGAGCTTGGTTTGGCAGATTCATCAAGTCTATGAAAAACTTTGATTGTAAACAAAGCAACTCAGATCACTCTTTGTTTTTAAAGCACTGAAAGGGAAGAATTACTGCTTTGATTATCTATGTTGATGATATGATAGTAACAGGTAATGATCAAGATGAAATTAAGAGCTTATAGTGATACTTGACCTCGAAATTTGAAATGAAGATTGAGGTAGCTCGATCAAAGAATGGTACTTTTATCTCAATGGAAATACATTCTTTATTTGTTAATTGAAATAGGTAAGCTGGGATGTAAACCTGCAAATACTCTTATTGAACAAAATCATAAGTTATTTCAGTGTTTGGATGCAACTTCTACTAATAAGACAAGGTACCAAAGACTTGTGGGAAAACTGATTTATTTATCTCACACTAGGCCAGACATTGCTTGTGCAGTGTGTATAGTGAGCAAGTTTATGCATGATACCTGCAAACCTCACATGGATGTCGTAGAATGTATATTGAGGTATTTGAAGTCTACTCCAAGTAAAGGGTTACATTTCACCAAGCATAATCACCTGAAGGTAGAAGGTTACACTGATGCAGATTGGGCTGGTTTAGTTGATAACAGAAGATCTACTTTAGGATACTTTACTTTTGTAGGGGAAAAAACCTTTTGACTTGGAGGAGTAAAAAGCAATCGGTAGTAGCAAGGTCAAGTGCAGAAGTTGAGTATAGAGGCATGGCTTTTGGAGTGTGTGAATTACTATGGTTGATGAACTTACTAAGGCATTTGGGTGTTGAGTCTCAAGATGCAATAAAGTTATATTATGATAACATTTCAGCTATAAAGATAGCTCACAATCCAGTTCAGTACGATCGGACAAAGCATGTAGAAGTTGATAGACACTTCATTAAGGAAAAGCTTGAAGCTGGGATCATTATAAATCCTTTTGTGGAGTCTGAAGATCAACTAGTCGATGTTCTTACCAAAGCTGTAGCCAGCAATGTTTTTGATAAATCTTTAGGCAAGTTAGGCATGTGTGATATGCATGCTCCAACTTGAGGGGGGGTGCTAGAATTAAGGGTTTGATATGGTCAACCTTCTTAATCAGCAGTTACCTTTATTTCTATCTTAATTATAAGATATTTCCTACAATTATTTCTTGTATTATTAGTCGGTATTATTCTGTAATTACTTAGATTGTTCTTTCCTTGTAAATGCACCTCATACGTATTCTATGTATTATAGAATATAGAATAACAATGAATGAAATCATCAGAAAATATATTTCACAATTGTATTGTTTGATAATCGCCATTGATTTCCTATGAGAAACAATGATCAACAATCTTACATCTTAACCTCCATACAATACTAAAGTCCAACCATTGTCAACAGTGATCACAAAGTGAGTGTCATTCACATTCTCAATAAAGTTCTCATTCAATACTCATGAACTGAAATCTTCTTCAACTATTTCAAATGGTAAGTAACCTTGTCAACTTTCCACTAGGTTTTTGGGTCCCGACAGTATTTTTCTCTTAAAATTTTTATGTCTATATGTTATTAATCTTTGAAATGATTAATTTTCTATCCATGTCAACAAAATCATCATTAAGTTCTTTGTTGCTATATCTCATAATATCATGAGCCCAAAATTGATTAAATCCCTGGTGAGAACTGGGCATCCATTTTACGAAGTCGCATAAACTCATCAGGAAGTTCCATGTGCCATCATTGTACTCGTAGATACCCAAATTTGCTATATAAGACAATTAAATAAGGACCATTTCATCTCTAGTTTTTTTTATCATACCTTTGATATACTTGACTTATTTTAATCCCTTGCTCTGTGATGAATAATAATTTATAATATGTCAGCCAATGAAGAACTTGAAAGAAGTGAGTTACTTTCAATAAAGTTACCTAATTTGCTAATATAATTCTTTTACAACACTCTTATAGTGCTACACAATTGTTATACTTACATCTGAGCTCTGCACTATCTTGCAATCTAATGATGTCAATATATCAAAATTATTTTCATTTGTACCCTTTCCTACCTGGCATTTAGTCTTAAATCATTCAAATGAGTTAGAATTGTAGATTTGTGTACAATATAAGGAAAGTACCTAACAACAACAAGAACAATATTTGATGAACTCATAAGTACACTGAACTAACCAAGATAGTTAAACAACTTTATGAAAAGTAGTTAAACAGTCTTTTAAAGTACTAATTGGCTAATAAGTATCTTAAGACTTCTTTCAATCTTCTGGAGTTTGGGAAAAGCTTGATAATCTATTATTGAGGACAAGTATACAATAGCAATCTTTGAGGTAATTACCTTATATTATTTTTATTTTAATCTTAGTGTAGTTTAGTTTCATTTAAGGTTAGTTTAGTATTTTAGTTTGTATACATTAGTTTACTACTTAGTTTCAATAGTTTTGTTTTAGTTTACATTTCAAGTAGTTTAGTGGTGTTAACTTAACTTATTGTAAATGCATGGATCTATTGAAATATAGATGTGTAAGTATGGGTCAAACCACGAGGACTCAATTTTAAATTTTAAAAATTTAATTGGAATCTAGCTTAAATTATTCTAACCTAGACAAGCAATATAAACCAAATGAGAAGATAGTTAACTTTTAATTATGCTAAAATGGATAAATTTACCAAATTAATAAGTCTAAGGTTTTGGAATCTACTACACTAGAATTATAAACACTCATAAACAAGTACCATATATATAAACCATAAAAATACCTAATAATTTTTATTAAAAAAACTAGTTTTATATATTAGTTTGCATGGCCTGTCATAGGAATTAATAATTTAAATTCCTAAATCTAATGGTTACTTTTATATAAATAAATTTGCTAATTTTTATGTAGTTTCATCCTCACCCTAGATAGACAATTATCTAATCATGATTAACTTAATAAATATACTCAAATCTAGCCCAAAAAACATATCATATATAGCAAGATAAAAACTTCTAAAAATTCGTCTAGATCTAACATAACAATAATTTAAGTATGAAATAAGTAAGAAAAGTATGCAAAATATTTCCTAAAATATGTCAAAAGATGTCCTAAACACTAATTTAATTCTTGTTTAAAACTAGCATCAAATAAGTAGAAAACAAGTTCATAATCTTAGTATAAAAACTAACTATAAATCTAAGCTAAAACACAACACATATTCTAAGGCTAAAACATGAATTTTAATCTTAAACTAAACTTAAATAACGACACTAATGCTAGCACATGAAAATAAAATTATGATTAAAACTTGAAATAAAACATATATAATCATAACATGCATCTAATACTAAAACATAGCAAACATTAAACATTAATTGAAAACATAAAAAAGAGATGAATAAATGTTATTGAATCCAAGCTTAAATTTATACAATAGCGTGATGAATGTGAATAAAAACTAACATAAAACTCCCCTAGATGGATTGAAGTTGAATGTCGCAAGATGTCCTAAATGTCAAGCATCAAAAGCCTCCTAATATCCACTCTAAACCAACCAAGTACATACAAGAATCTTGCCTTCAAACCATTGCCATACAATGCTCTCTCTCTCTCTCTCTCTCTCTCTCTCTCTCTCTCTCTCTCTCTCTCTCTCTCTCTCTCTCTCTCTCTCTCTCTCTCTCTCGGTGTCACTCATCAAGGAGAGAGAAAAGCAACCCAAACAACAACAACAACTAGAAGAACCTCTCAAAACATTCCAAAATCATCCAAGAAATAGGGTGTCTCCCTTCTCAAAAGATAGAGAAGTCTTCTTAAAAAGCAACAAAAAATCGTCTTAAGAACTTCAAGATAACACACTCCAAGCAACCTAAGAAGACACGTTAACTCCAAGAGAGAGAGAGAGAGAATAGAGAGTTCCCCTTTTCAACATGCCAAGCAGCCCTCTCTCACCTTTAACACTTTAAGCAACTCCTCACTATTTTCTCTTTCCTAAAGTCAAGACGTTGCACTCCAACCCAACCTTCTTCCATGACTTCGCCCCTCTCTAATATTAATAATTTGACAACCCCACAGAAAGAGACATTTTCCTTCTTCTACTGCTAAAAGTGTAAAAACTTTAGAGCCCTCATTACCTCAAGAACCAAATAATGTGAAAAGGCCCTCTATTCAACATCTTCACCTCCAAACCTCTCCAAGAAGAATGAGATGTTGCAGCTCTATATGAGAGTCCTCTTCTCTCTAATAATATGACATTGAAAAGCCCTTAAGAGATGAATCAGAGTCCTAGAAGTCCTTCCATCTCTGTACATCTCATAAGTATAAAAGCATCCCAAGGCCTTCCTTTTTCTTCCAACAATAAAAGATGTTTCCTCCTTTCTTTTGTAAGAAGGTGTTTATCTTCTATAGCTTAGGAAGTAATGCCCTTCTTTGTCATACTCCCATTGATTTACCTAAGAAATTCTCTCTTTTCTCTTCAAAATCCTCAAAACTCTCTTTGAATCTCACTATAAATGTCTAGGTTTATCTTCCCTTTCTCCTCTTTCCTTCTCTTTCTCTAGCTTTTCCTAAGGATCCTCTAAAATATCCAAAAAAATTCTCATATGAAAAATGTCCCATTTAGGAGCTCTTAGTAGAGCCCTAAGTTAGCCTAAATCTTGGCCAATGAATCATCCATAACTTGATTATTTGTGAGTATGGATTTCTTATTTTTTCCCTCCAACATATGATGTTTTAAAGTCTCCTATTTTTTCTCATGAAAAAACACATTTTCTCTAAGAGAAAAAATAGGAAGCAAACATGTAGACTTGTGGACCCCTTTGGCATGTGAGAGAGTGAGAGAGATATTTGCATGTGGGCCTGGGGCTTTGTGATTTCTAAATTCAGAAAAAGTGATAAAACATGTTGGCCTTGTTACAAGCTTTCATGGCTTCAAGTAGGGGCCTTGTTAGGGTGGTTTATGCATGGATAATCAATCATCTTTTATTTTGATAATGATAGCCCATCTTGCACAAATAGAGCTGACTATATGCATGGGTTTTCTAAGTGCTCTGGAAGTAATATGGACACCCCCATGACACTTTAAACTCCTCCAATCTTGGTTATCAAGTTATGGGTGCTTGATTTTGGTTAGGTTACAAACTAGGTTCTTTTTAGAATCCAAAACACCAAAAATATGCAATTTTCTTCTTTCAACCCTAATCATATAAAATGCAAAATAAACCTTAATTATTAATAATTGAATGATAAAAAGCTTTAAAAATGCAATTTTTTAGGGATACTCTTTATAGTAATTATCTGTATATCAAATACTCCCACACTTATATTTTGTTAGTCCTAGAGCAAAAATACAAATGAAAATAAAAAATCCTAACCACTTTTGAAAGTATTGTTTTTTGCATTTAATGTATGCAAAAAGCTTTTAAACCCCTAGGATATCCCTACTAGATGAGTTATAATCTCATAAGGGTCTTCATAAATGATACCCATAAACAATTTTCAAAACTTGCATGATAATTCCTTCATTTCTCTTAGATAATTTTCTTCTACTGAGCATACATTAAATATCCAACTTTAGCATGTTAACAAAGATGACTAATATTTGAAAATTCTACCATTATGCTAAAGATATTCCATCAATAATCAACCTCATAATGTGTGTGTGTGTGTGTGTGTGTGTGTGTGTGTGTGTGTGTGTGAATATCCAATATGTACACAATTTTTTGTCTTTAAGTAAGCTGTAACCTAAATTAATGTCATAGAATACACTTCCCCTTCAAATGTCAAAAGATACAGCTAATACTAAAAAAGAAGCCACTTTGAAGTAGTAATAATAACTATCATCAATATCTGAGCAGAATAATGTATATTAAAGACAAATTTTCTCACATAAATCATGAAGAAAAATAGTAATTCAAGAAAAGATAATTTGTCTCATGTAAAGGATACCATCTATTAAGAATGTGGCACTATACCATAATCTGTACCCATTCATTTTCACATCCAAATCATGCATCCTCTAAGATCAAGTTAAGTCTTTACTAGGATGAAATGTAAGGCATACAATACGGTTATCAAAGAAAGTGGTATAAGGATAAACAAATTATTCTAAATAATATGACAGGTTTTCTATTAAGTATTATAATATTCTTTTCACACATGAGAGTGAATATTCTTCTTTTATTTGTCTTTTCTTTCTTTTCTCCTTCTTTTCACTTGATTTTCAGCATATATGATTTTTCACTTTTGATGACAGTCCACTATGAACCATTTTGAAGTTCACCTCTTGAACTATATTATTCATACTATTTCATCAATATATTTTCAACCATCTCTACACATTTTTAGAATATAATGGGTAATGGATATATTATAGGGTTAATATGGATGATGGTTAATTGGCTCAAAAGAAAAGGCTACATTGTATAGGCTCAAAAGGGCTAACTAGCAAAAAATAGCTTAAGGCAGGCTAGAGGCTCTGGGTTAATCAAGAATGGCATCTGTCATCTCCTAGGTTTCATATGACTTAAATGTGTCCATGAACTCAATAATATTTATATAGTCTTAAAGTAATGGTTCTCAATAGTTGACCAAAACAAAGAATAATGAGACAAACTACAAATTAAATCTGTTGAAGAAAAGTTTGAATATATCATTTATATATAAATTCATTGTAGATTTTGGTGGTTTGCCTAGTTTATAAGTATATTTCTCTATATCTACTTAAATTCACCGAGGATGCTACACACTTTTGCCACTATAGATTTGGGCAGTTTGCCCAGTTTCTGTCACATGTATAGCTGAGCAAATTATGCATAAAAACATTAGTGTTCTTAGAAGAACCTTCTGCTCTGAATTCTTCAAATAATATTGATTCTAAAGTTAACGTTCTAGTTCGCCAACTGTGTGGACTACAACCTACATAGTGGGCCATGGACTTTCATAGGTTTCAAGTCGAAGGACGGCTCATATTCTTAATAACATATAACCCTTAATGAACATGAGATAGGCATGTTATTGTGTTTATAGATAAACGAATGATAGAATCAAATCTATAGGATAGACTTTAAGGATTATGGTGGTCATAATCATTACATAGTTAGCATAGGTAATAGGGTTGAAGGAAACACGAGGGTTGAGTGTCCCTATAAATGAAAACAATAATCACTAGATACATAATTTTAGGATGTCCAGGACTAGCATTGAGATTTGCCTATCATTTATAATAAATAAGACATCAATCATATCAAAATGCAAGAATTCCTCGAGCTTCTTTGTGGACTAATTGGTAATACACATAAATCTCTAAGTGGTTAGTGCATTTTTATTTTTTTTTGTACAGTTGCACTTATAGAACTCCTTTTAAGTTTTGTGGTCTAGATTATTTGAGCCCTCATAGTTGTGGTCCACACTATTGTAGGTGCAATGATTAAAGAAAATAGGAATAATGAGGAGTTTGAATCTCAACATACTATTATGCACGTTGAATTGTGACATGCACTTGCATCCTTGAAAGTATGGTAGGTAGTTACGAAGCTTAGCCTTATGTATACACTATGTTGTTTGGGTGATAACTATATCATATGACTAAAGATGATAGAATTATCTTTTGAATAGTTCATCTTAAGTAATTTTAAGATATGATTATGATAGCACTAAATAACACACAAAATAACTAGATATTTGCTACATCTTTGTAAGTTTAAATTACTTTTAGGAATTTCATTTGAAAGAGGTGGAATGAAAAGTACATTATAACATACTGAAAATTATGGATCAATTACTTTTATAATGACCACAACTTCAAGAAATTTAACCCAAATACTTGAACACACATTATCTTTACAACTAAAATGTAACCATTCATAGTAAACAGTAACACACATTTAAATTGTAGCATATGAAAATAATTTTTTTACTAAAAGCTACATGGTTTCCTATCATGAACATATTGGTCTACTTATTTGTCGGTCACCAAATCTTGTTCATGTTCAAACTCCTATTGTTATATCTCCTCTGTTGAGTATTCATGTTCATATTTTTTAATTAATTTGTCAATCCCAATTTTTGGTGTCTACTGGGGCTAACTTTGGAGACTCCACTTTTGCTAATTTGGCTTTAAGCATGAATGATTGGTTTTCCATGATTAGGTTGATTTGGAAACAAGTATCTTTTAAAATTTTAGTGTTTGTGTTTTCAATAATGTGTAGCCTATCGTGGACTTTTCAATAGTAACTTCTTTGAGAGCGTCACTTCTTATTGACATGAAGACTTGGACTCTAGCGATGGTTTTTAGAGTCATATTTAAACTTCTCCAACCCCCAAAAATAGTTTTTTGAATTTGTAATGATATTTTACTTTAAGAGGTTTGACTCTTTGTTATTTCTTTTGACAATCACATTTAATAGTTGTAATGGTAAGATCATATAGATCTTCCATAATAAAACTGTCATTCAAAAAAATTTGTGATAATATTTTCCGTTGCTATGTGCAAGATGAAGTTACAATCACTAAGAAAATACAAAGAAGTTATAATAGCTTGAATTAGTAAAACATGACTCACAATGCATTTTTACTATTAGAGCTAAATATGGTGCAACAAAATAAAGCATGTTATTTATCATGTTGAATTTTTAAAAATAAAATCAACTGTGCAAAACATTCATGTACATGGATGTAGAATTGCTTTCAAACTAAAGGGTATATATGAAGTTTGAAGTTTCTCTAGTGTTTCAAGGAAACCCAAAATTCATTTGAATTTGAATTTGAATTTTCTTGTCATTTCTACTTGACTCTTAGAAATAACACATGTTTTGTCCCACATTAGAAGTTGGAAGAGATATCCACTCTTTGTAAATATTCTCTCATTTTATCACATTGTTTTCAAGAGTACACTCTTGAAATGATGCACCGAGCCGCGCATATGCATGTGCATGAGCACAAGTGAGAAAGTGCACTTGTACCCATTAGTGCATACTTTGCAATTTTCATGCTAGCATTGTCGCATGCTGCTTTGAAATAATCAACTCAAAAAACATTACTCAAAATTATATAATCTTCATATTGTGCTTGAAAAGCCACTTTGAAATATTTTCTTCACAAATTATCAATTGACGATACTTGAACCTAAAATCGATATTTCAAAAGATCATTGTAATGACCCAAATTTTGAACACATTTTGTATGAAGAACAACTATAATGTTTACCACTTACCATTGATGTTGTAACTTATCTATTTTGGGAATTAATATATGTTTACTAGTCTTAAGAGGTAGTTGGATGTTTTATCTTAAATTAAATAGGAAACATAGGAATTTGTTAGAAAAATTAGTATTATTAGATTCTACATTCAAAATGGAATCCAATGCCTCAAAGAACGCCGAAAACGGAGTTCGTGTGAAGAAGTTATAAGCATTTAAAGATTGAGGGCATTTTTGTAAATTGAACTTAAAAACGAAAAAGGAAAAATGCAGGGGGCCATTTTGATAACGGCACCCCCCATCATCTTCCCCTTCCAGCAACTTCCAGGGACTTCCAGCACCGCCTCTGCAAGACAGTGCCAGAAGAAATGGCGACACCGCCATAGGGCGAGCACCGCCTTAGCACGACTATAAAACATGCTTCCCCCTCTCCCCTAACCATCCTGTTTTCCTCATTTTACCTCTGGCTGCCCTCACCCAAAAACCCAACAAGCTAGGTTTCAATGTCGAAGGGGCCATACCCACCACCAAGGCCATCATTTTAGGCTACCCAGGTAAGCCCTCTCTCTCTCTCTCTCTCTCTCTCTCTCTCTCTCTCTCTCTCTCTCTCTCTCTCTCTCTCTCTCTCTCTCTCTCTCTCTCTCTCTCTCTCTCTCTCTCTCTCTCTCTCTCTCTCTCTCTCTCTCTCAGCCAGGCCAGATCCAAATCCAAATCCAGGTTGGTTATGGTGTTTCCCAGCCGGGAAACGCTGAAGAAACCAAGAGAAGACGAGTTCCCTCCAAAACCCGTCGACCAGGGTGCCCCGGGGATGCACAGACAAGACACACGCCCATGACGCCTTCCCTAGAGCGGGATCTGCACGCGGGGTGCGTGCGGACTAAGTCCCAACTCGACCGGGACACACAGGGCGTCTTGGAAGCCATGACGCTGGCGCCTCGCATCGAAGAAGGGTCCGCGCGACGCACTTCTGGGACGCTCCCTCGGGTGTGTGCACGCATGCGATTGTGGTCGCGGCTCGACCGGGATGCACGGGCGTCCCAGGAACCGTGACGCGCGGGCCCTATAGGGACGATTCTAGTTCGTCCGTGACCTTGCAACACCAAAAATGCAATTATAGGAGATGTAGGACTCCAATTGACTATTTGAAAGAACCGTTGCATCTGTATTGACGACGCAAAGCTAATTATACAATAAAATTTGGGATTAAGAGACTAATTTAGATAACTATAGCCTAAAACCCATAGAGATCTCATAAATCCATGAGATCAACCGGCATCAAACCTCATAATTTGATCTAAGAGAGGCCTTAGGACATTCTTAGACTAAGATTAACTAAGAATGTCATAGAGTGACCCCTAGAAATTGACAAATCGTATATATCTAACCTTTGCCCTATGAACCTAGAAATAACGTGTGGATCTTATGTTTGAATGACATTCAGAACTTCACCAAGGTATTCTAGGGCTCAAATTGAAGACAGGCACGAGCTAAGTAATGACGCTCGAGGTTGGTAGTCTGATACTACTCTGTTTTCAAATGCATCCCAAATTGAGTTACCTGTTTCTATTGCTGTAATTAGTATGTGTCTTTAAACCATGCTGTTCTTATACGAGTTTATAGATTTATAACATTGAGTATGGTACTAGCATGAGTAGAGTTTATGCCATGCTCACATACTTTGCAAACAAATGCATAAATTGCATGATTTATGTTGATTTGAGATTTGGACTATGTCTGTATGTTTTTGGGCTATTGCGCCTAGTGGGCACTATGCTGAGGGGTACGGGTTTGGCCTCCCGGCCTCTACCACCAAAAAGGTGGATGGTGTCCCTGCCAAAAATGGCATTGTCCCTTCCTTGACTACTGTGGTAAATAGGAACGACCACTGGAGGTGTCACGACACCCTTTCGGGGACATATCCATAGTCGCCGTGGAGGCTATGGTGGACTGGTCTCTAGATACCGAAGACACGCAATCCAGAGGGATTTTGGTCATGAGCATAGTGACCCTATGATTTTAGTGATATTGATATGCATATAGCATTGAAATGGTCATAAGCGAGTACTCATGACCAGTTGACTTGAGACCCTGTGCATGTTACTTTTTGATGCTATCGTTTGCCTCAGATGAAGACTATTTTATGTATTTCATGATCGTTATATGCGACTTGTTGATTTAACGTATTGCTAAGATCTCATGACGTGGGCATATTGATTTCTGTTGATTTCGACTTTATGAAGTTAGTCATATTTCTACTATTGCATACGAAAGTTTTGAAAAGGATTTTCGTGGATGGCATTGCTTACATTTTATTCCTACATATGCACACTTATTCAAAATAAGCATACCCGATGTCTTACATGCAAACTCTTTGAACTTTGTATGTTGCATTGCTGTGTTTTCAAAAGGGTAGTGTTAGGTTACCTATTGAGTACGATAAATACTCAACTCAATCCATTATTTTTCAAATCAAACAAAGTAAAATAGAAGGAGTATCAGGAAGCGTTAGAATAACAATCGAGTAGGCAAAGGTAAGGCTTAATTAGTGATTCTTTTGGTACCTACTGTAATCTTGGTTGTAAGTATTTGTTCATAGCTGTTGCTGTGACTAACAATCCTGGGGGCAGTACTTATTTCTATTTGGTTTCAAAAATTGCCATGGCATTATGCATTGAGATTTTGTCATGACACTCGAGCTCTTTATAAACAATTTTAATTAAAAGGAAAAAGATTTTCTATGCATGCTTTTGCATAAAGTATTTTAAAATAGAGATCGATATCGCTATTCATCATAAAAATTGCATCATAAAAACCCAGGTCGTCACAATCATAAATACTTAAAGATGATAAAATAGGTCTTCAATTTGGGATAGAGTATACTTATCATTCACCATGACTCCTTTATGCATTTGGTAGTCAATGTCTCTTTAAGTCATTCTTCTTTTGATGAACAATAACAACATTTTTCCATAGCAAAACAAAATATATGTTAATTTCCTTATCTAGTAGTTCTACACTTGATTTTTCATCTAATTTAACTATGATAAGGTAATTTTGTCTAGTGCTTTGGAGATAGAAGCTAAGCCAAGTAGAAACTCAATAGTGCAATCTATCTCGCTTTCAAATGTGGTGGTCAAGGTAGATATTTAGGAAATGCATATAGAAATTTCCATAATACAATCATCTCATCTAGGTTGGGTTTACTATTCCTTTCAATCTTAATTTTTGTAGAAAATGTCTTTCCTTTGGAATGCACATAGCCATTTGTATAGTAAAATGACACATGAGCATGCAAAGTCTTCCATCTTAGAGAGTTTGGTAGTTGGATCCTTGAAAAGCCAAATTTTTTTCATTTTTGAGTTGCCTTGTATCTTTGACTCTCTTTCTCAATTGAATCATCTTGATTGAGGTGTATGCATAAGGGGAGGCTTTTCTTCCCTAAATCAACAAAATTACCTTTTTTCAAAAATAAGAAAATAGTGCTCTTAGGAATAGTTACAATAGGCTATTACATTATCAAGTTTTATAGGCCCACCT
This sequence comes from Warburgia ugandensis, assembly GCA_035236585.1. Classification (NCBI taxonomy): domain Eukaryota; kingdom Viridiplantae; phylum Streptophyta; class Magnoliopsida; order Canellales; family Canellaceae; genus Warburgia; species Warburgia ugandensis. The sequence continues at coordinate 14,916,887 of CP141133.1, forward strand.
CAAGTTTGTGGCAAGCATTGCCCATGTATTTTCATGGATGGAGTCTCCTTATCATTTTTTCTTAAAACAAGGGGACACTATAATACGCACTTTAATGTGTACAAGACTATACTTATTAATTGTTATAATTAACAAGTTCAGTCTAATGTCCATAGTCTCAATCTAATTGAAAGATTTGGTTCCTCTACTCAAAGAGGTGAGAAGAATCCATTTTAACATGCCTTTAAATAATAATTCAACAAATTGCAAGACTTAAGCTTTCAAATGTTGGCTTTGTTTTTTAAGTTAAAGGGATTAATAGTCCTACAACATGTTTATAAGATATGTTTAGCGGCATCTTTATAAAAGGGAGAAATTAATAGTTCCATGTTTCTTTTGATATAGAAATTAGAGGAGAGGAATCCCTATATAAGGGGGACCCCTCCTAGGCTTTGTTCATTTAATTTTGAAGTCTTTGAGTTTTCTATGAAACTGGTCTACAGGACTCTTTGAGATATCTTTCTTTGTTTATTCAATCTATGCCCTCTGAGACCTTGATTGTTCTATTTAAAATTTTCATACCCTTCTAGAACTTGAAATATGAAGATAAGATTCTATACAATATGAGACTTGGATATGATTACCATATTGTCTTACCTTTTGGGACAAAATCTAAAGACTAATTTTTGTACTCTCTAAGATGTAGAGCTTGCGTTTCCAGATCATCATACTCTTTGAGACTTGAAATTTCACTGTGCTTATCTATTTAAGAGGTTTTATTTCACTAGTTGAACAAATAAAGAAAGACAAATTTGTTTCTAAGGCAAAGCTAATTTTTTTATCTTGTAAAAAAAATTATTTGTGAGATAGATCTGATTTTTAATTTTCAAGATACTTATTATTTAAGGTATTCATTTAGTGGAGACAATAGTATGGCCTATTCTTAAAGTTATATTAATTTAATTATACAAGTTGAGTTTGGCTTGGTTAAATTTCATAGATACAGCTGCTAATAATCCCTTGAACTAAGAGGCTCTAAGCCTCTGACTATCTTTAAAAAACTACTTTGAGTCACGTAAACATTTGTTTAAAAACAAATGGATCTCATCTAGCTAAACAATCTAAAATGGCTGAAGTAGGATGATGAGTGGAAGAATGAAAGAGAAGACACCTACCATGAACCCTTCCTCCATGTCAATCCAAATTTCTACACCTTAGTATTTGTGGACTCAACTGCTCCCTCATATATATTGTCAAGGTGAACCCAACCTAAAATTGGTCATTTTATCATTCAACTTGAATAGATCTGTTATTTGTGGTACAAACTCTTTGGATGGCTTTATAGACATGACCACCTTTGAGCATACATGTGACTCATAGATGAAGGATTCATACTCCTTATCCACTTGAGCTCAGATTTAAATGCTTCACAAATTGACCAACCTTAACCATTCACTCAATTGCATGCAATGAGATGCCAAAGCAAAGAGTGTGTAGCATTGCACATTCAGGCTAAAACAAGATATCCAATGTACGAGATTCAAATGCCAAATCCTTGGATAAGTCAAAACAGATCTTACCCTTTAACCTGTTGTAGCCCAGTGCACCAAGCTTCCGTGGTTAGGAGAAGGGTTAATAGTATGTAGCCTTATCTTGCATTTTGCAAGAGGCTGTTTTCATGCTTCGAACTTGTGACTTCTAGATCATAAATAGGGATGGCAATTCGGGTTGGCGGGTCATGTTTGTGGCGACACAAACACAACATGATTAGAGTTATGGGTCGACACGAACATGACACGATTAATAGTCATGTCAAAAACCTATGACTCGTACACGACCCGGTTCTTAAAAAAATGACACAATACGACTCGTGTAACACGATTAATTGACTAAGTCGTGTTGAAAATGACATGGCACAACATGAAATAACTCAATTTCCCTATTTCGACTTAGTAAAAAAACTGCTCCCAAGTGAATGGAGCCAAACCAACCACAAAACATAGGACGGTTATTTTACAACCGTCCTATAAAACATAACATATAGGACAGTTGTGAAATAATCGTCCTATATGTTATGTTTTATAGGATGGTTATGTCATAACTGTCCTATATGTTATGTTTTATAGGATGATTATACATTAATCGTCCTATATTGTCTAAATATAGGACGGTTATGCACTAACCGTCCTATTGTACACATATGGATATGGTTTATTAGTACTTTACCAATTTGTGAGTGTGACTGTGATGTGCCAGACTTCCAGTGACCAGTCTACCTGTGTCGGCAAACAACCTAACCTTGGCGCCGGCCTGCCTGACAGGGACAGATAGTTTTCTTTCCTCCAATTCCAAACTGGCAAGTGGCAACTGGAGTTAATGAAACTTACACTTCAATCATTTGTCAAATATTTTGAGTCCTTGATGTTAGATCTGATGTGTGGGCACCCCTTGTAATAGCAGGAAAACAAAATGAAAACTGAAAACATAAATGTTTAACTAATTAATAATTATCTAGGTCTACTAAGTCAATCTAGTCTAAGGCAATTGTTTTGTCTTTTTGTATGTAAGTAAGCCCAATTCCCAAATCTAATTATCCAATTGAATTTGAAGTCTTATGCTAAAGCTAAGCTGCTACTAGCCTGACTGGTGGTTGTTTGCTATAAGCCTATAACTATAAGTTATAACTTAAGACTTAGCTACACGTACACACTGTCTCTAATTTTCTTATCAACCATTTTAAGATTAGCTACACATTGTCAGTTACAAACTTACAAGTTACACTTAGTAAAAAATTAGTTAACCAAGTTTTGTAACTTGTACAAGTACAAGTGAAGTGAGAGACTAACTAACTGTCATATATTGTATAAAATTATAAATGCTAATGATTTTCTTATGTTAATTTCACATGTCATCACCAATTAATCTAATATATCTCTTTTTCATCAAATTCATGAATATCATGTATCTAACTTATATAACTCAATATTTGTTTATCATTTCTAACTCCCAATTCATAATAATAATAGATTAGGAATAACTCATTCATCCATGATCCATTGATTTATCATTTATGTAAAGTAAAATTTAGTAACTCCCTGTAATATCCACCCATCGTCGACGATTCTCCGGCGATAAGCACTCCTGGAAATCGGACGAATGTGGTGGCCCCTCACCTACCTCCGACTATCCGGACCAAGGTAAGCTCGCCCCACTCTTTTTTGTACATTTGTTTTCCAAGTTTATCATCCGGTAAAAAATTATGCGTTACTGTTGCCCTGAGAAAAAGTATATGTAACAGTGTCAGATGAGGATATGGACAGTTCATCTTGAGCATGATGATGTAAGAAACCGACCCATGAAATTTCGTGGCGATCGGACGGCTAGGGAAGCAAAAAAAAACTCAAAAAATAGTATGATGGGAGTTTTTGAAAATGCGATAAAAATCATGAAAAAATGATAGATTTAGGAGGGATTTGTGAAAATGTAGGGTGAAAATGAAATGTACACGATAAACTGGACACATAGGTGTAAAAATAAAAAAAAAACGGAACACCTGGGGTTGCTGGTGAAGGCGAACCAGTCCAGTCATCGTCTCCGGCAACGGCGACCGGAGCGGGAAGAGAATGTATGGACGAGAGAGTGCCACGCGGTGCGACGAGCACGTGCCATGCGCAGGGCATGTGGTACGACTCGCGCGTGCCACACGGTGCTGCTAGAACACGCCACTCGTGCGACGCGCGGCGCTCCGAACGCTCGTTGTTTCCGTCCCCCACATGCAGAGCGTGTCCACAGACGCACAAGCCAACGGTCGCTGGTTCCAGACACGCGCCGCTTTCACAGACACTCGCGCGCACGTGCGGCTGGTCTTTTTTGTTGTTTTTGAGGGTTTTTGACCCTTTATGTATAAAACACGTGATTTTAGAAGCTACAGAGGTCCAAATCATGATCCGAAAGAAGCGTTGTGATCGTCTCAACAAGGCGGACCTAGATTTAAGATAAAAATCTAGTTTGGAGTAACTTTTTAATAGCAAAACTACTAAATGCTATTAGATGATTTAGATCAAGCTGATCAATAGATGATCAGGCTTTAGATTTTGGTTATATGCGTTAACCATTACATGATTTATGGCATGACAGGCACATCAGGGCATACACCTTGATATTGGTTACGTGTTTGTTTGGGGATATTGTGATACTGAGGTAGGTGATTTCATTCACAATTTTTCCATGATTCTCAAATGGTGATTTGAGTTGTTGAGGCATGTGATTTATGCCTTACCATATGCATGAGATTGATTTCAGCATGTAGCTTCTCATGTGCGTGCTATCTTTCTGGTGCGTATTGCATGCATTGTTCTCGATATCTTTTGTGATATTCACTTAATTTTTTATCTTCTTGACATGTGGGAGTCGCTCTGACTTGATATTTGAGACTATTGATCCTGTGGTAGGATGCGATTTTCCACCCCATGAGTGCCCGTGAGGGTGAAAGCAGGTGTGCAACGTGACTTTTCGTGAGTGCCTGTGAGGGTGAAAGGGTGAAAGCGAAAGTGGTATGTGTCATTCCCGTGAGTGCCTGAGTGCCAGTGAGGGTGCAAGGGTGAAAGCGAATTGTACAGAGAGCTGACCCCACATTGCTGTGAGTGTATGTGAGACACTCACAGGGCTTGACTGTGTATGATGTTGATACTTTTGACATGCATTCATGTGTTTTTAGATTTTCTTGGATTGTGCATGTCCTGATATCATGGTTGATGATATCTTATTTATTTCATGGACTTGGTATGTCCTTCATTGCGTAATTTAAGGCTTTATATTATGTTTAATCGTCTTATGATCTTTATGCCTTGCGCCATGTGATTTGTTTTTATTGAGTTTACTTTAGATGTATATCACCTACACAAGCATAGCTTGCTGAGGCATTGCTTTGATTTGCAATGCCTCAGATACAGAGAGTGGCAATAGGTTGACGTGCTGACAGAGCAGGTAAAAGTGATGGCAACTTTCCAGCAAGCACAAACGATGTTTAGAGATGACCAAGTTTGTTCAAGACCTCACTTTGGGTTTTGAGTATGGGCTGTACTTTAGTTAAAAATTTAATGTGACCTGGATGTCAGACTGTGGATTTATGTTGGATGTGATGGCTGTATGGAGGGACCCTGGGTATTTGGTAGTGGATATATTTTCTTATCCTTTGTTGGAGTATATTTTATTGAAAACAACATTTGGTTGTGGATGGGTGTGGAGACTGAGTCTCCCTTATGATATGTATTATACATTATTTATGAGGTGATTTTGTATTGCACTGATCATGTGCAATGGTCCAAATTATAAAGGAAACTCTGTCAGATTTTTGGTAGAAATGGTATTTCATTTCATTGTTAAATCCGTAGTTTTGTGGTTGTATGACTCCCCGAAGTTTGGCAGTAATGCTTTTATTTAAGTTTTTATTTTTTGTCACTTTAGAAATTAAAGTATTTTTGTTCAAGGATCCCGACTACTATTTTTGTAAATTAATATTATATTGTGTATAAAAACCCGAGGTGTCATTCAACATTTGTGTTAATTCAACACATAACTCCTATTCTCTGTTCTCATTCTCACCTTACCTGATGAGTTAATTACATAACTAATAACTATTCCCTTCGGACCCTTCCTATACTCATTATCCACTAATGAGATAATTACATAACTCTTTCTATACTCTTTCTCAACTCTCAAGCTATTGAGTTAATTACATAACTGTTTCCATTCTCATTCAGTTATTCTTACATAATGAGTTAATTACACGACTCTTTCTTTACTTATCCTCAACAACTTTTGAATTGAGTATGAATTACTTATATAACTTTGCTTTTTTAAGCTGATCCTCAACTGAGATCAGATGAGTTAAATACATAACACTTACTTTACTCATCCTCATCCTCATCCTCAACCTCAACAACTATTGAATTGAGTATGACAGTATGAGTTACTTACATAATTTTGTTTTTTTAAGTTGATACTCAACTGAGATGAGTTAATTACATATATGCTCTGTCTTTTTAAGCTCGTCCTTAAGAAAATTAAGATGAGTTAATTACATAACTCTTTCTTTAGTCTATACTTAATAACTATTTTTTTAAAGCACATCCTCGACTAAGATTAATTGATAACTCTTTCTTTACTCATCTAGTCATCCTCAACTGAGATGAGTTAATTACATAACTCTTTCTTTACTCTATACTTAATAACTATTTTTATTTAAGCACATCCTCGACTAAGATTAATTAAATACATAACTCTTATAGCTTATACAACGGTTATGCAACAGCATGTCAACAATCGTCCTATACCTTTCTAATAAATAAAATAACCATCCTATATAACTTATAGGACGGTTATAAAAAAACCTCCTATATTTCATTGTATATATTATAGGACAGTTATTTAAAAACCGTCCTATATTATTATATATATATTGTTTTTCACCTTGATTAGCCATAATTTCAAAATTTCAATCTTCCAATAGTCTAAACTACGGAGAAGGTGAAAATGACCATTCCTCTTCGATCTTTCATAGATCTAAGCAAAATAAGGTATGCATTTACAAATTTTACAATCTGTATATAGTTCTGTAAAAAAAGTAAAAACCAATACCTTTTTTTCAATTTTTTTGTTTTTTGTTAACTATTTTTCATAGATCTTGATGGGTTTTAGTCCGAGAAGGTGAAAACGTCCATTCCTCTTCGATCTTTCATAGATCTAAGAAAAAAAGGTATGTATTTGCGAATTTTACAATCTTTATTTTTTTCAAATTTTTTGTTTTCTGTTAACTATTTTCCATAGATCTTGATGGGTTTTAGTTCTATGTGTATAAGAAACATTCCATTTGAATTTTATACTTCTTTGCTCTATATTTGAGTTTGTTAGGTTTTTTACTGTTATTCCGCAAAAATCAGTTACGAAAAAAACAAAATAGTCATTGTTTTTTCGCATTTCTTCATTGAAACGTATTTCTATCCACATATAGAGCTTTTCTATGTTGTGTATTCATGTGTGATAATGTTTTCATCTTTTTTTCCTTTTTTAAAATTTAGTGTTATTTTTTTTAATTTTTTTGAAAAAATAAGTTACAAAAATTAGGAAAAAATTGTTCTTTTTTATATTTATTAGTTAATACATATTCTTATTCGCATATATAGCTTACTCATGCTTGAATCTTCATATATTAATGATTTTTAGCTAATTTTTAGAATTTAATCTAATTTTTAGTAATATAGGACGGTTCCTGAAGAACTGTCCTATATAACTAGTGATAGAGGACGGTTATTCAGGAATCATCCTATATAACTAGTGATAGAGGACGGTTCTTCAGGAAGCGTCCTATATTATATGAGTAATATAAAATGGTTATTTAGGAACCGTCCTATATTTTCAACTATTCCATAGGTTAGAATCGTGTCAAATTGATGAGTAAATAGGTCGCGTGTTAAACAGGTCGACACGACGGGTCAAATTGATTTACTCGAACACGATATGTTTTTTGGTGTGTCATTTTCAGGTGACCCGAAAATGACACGAACACGATAAGACTCGACCCGAACCTGTTAAATTTGTGTTGGGTTCGAGTTGTGTTATCGTGTCGTGTCATATTTTGCCACCCCTAATCACAAACGACAACTCTACCATTACGCCAAGGCTCTCTTTTAACCTATGATAGTAAGCGATTAATGATGGTATAGCTATTGAACTTTACAAGGCCACGTAAAAGAGAGCATCTGATAATAACGTGGGCATTCTGGTGCACATATTTTCATTTATGAGACACGTGACAGGCAATAGTACAACTGGGGCTACCTCTTCCAATCATCCGGAATGCATATTTCTTGGATCATCCTATGGATGATATGCTGAAGAACTTGAATCCACCTTTGAATGAATGATTTGAAAAATTAATGGCTTACAGTCGTTCATGGCAAGTTCTACGAGATAAACGGTTTGGATCATATAAATAGTTGACTCTATACTAATTTTCTAATTTGATTTTCCAACCGTCCATTTGAAGGTCAAAAGGTAAAAGTATGATATTAATGGTATATTCTATAGTATGACTGACGAGATAGACAGTTTGGATTGTCGACGATAGTGGGCCCAACTTGTACTCTTTCCAGTTACTTTTTTTCTTCTTTTTTTTTTCCAATCTGCGCCTCCACTATATAAGAACTCAGAAAATAAAGGCATCCGCACTAATCAGAGACTAAAGATTCTTCAACAATCCCATCATGGGTCCCAATCCATCAAAAAGTTCGATCAGCTAAGTAGTGGGCCCCACCTATCACCAGTGAAAACTAGTATCCACCGTAGAAATCAAGGAAATGAATGAGTATAAAGAAAAGCATCTGTAACATTAATCAGCGGGTCAAGATTCTTCTAATCCTCCTAGTGGGCCCCAATCCACTGATCAGGTAAAAGTAGCTCTTATCCGTACTTGTGCCTGTCATATCCTCCTTTCGGGAATAATCCGGCGACCACTGCCTTGATAATTCCTCGGAAAACCTTACAACGACTTCAACACAAAAATTAAGGAAAAAAAAAGAAAGAAAAAAACAGAGAGAGAGCAGGACGTATAAGGTAGTCAACATATAATTGAGGGGTATTATCGTCATTGAGGACTAACCTTTGCGTTCTCCTTCGTCGTTTTACAGAGCTTCCAATATTAAAAACGGAACCTAGGGCGAAAGACAGTGGTTTGGTTCCATTGCCATTTTCCTCCGTTTATTTCTCGTCTCTCCTTTTTTCCCGTTTTCCTCGTTTTCCTGTAAAAGTAGAAACCTCGTCTTCCAAACCCTATATCTCATGGAAGAATCGAACAGCAGCATTTCCAGGCTATTGTTTACGGGTTTGACCTCGTGATCTTGTGATGATCGTTGATGCCGCGGGCTTTATCCTGTTGATTTTTGTGGTCGATTTGGCCGGAAAATGAACGGCGGGGTAGAAGAGGAATCTGCCTCTCCGGTAGGCCCGCCGCCGCTGCTTGAGTGGAAATTCTCTCAGGTTTTCGGGGAACGAACGGCCGGAGAAGAAGTTCAGGAAGGTATGACTTTTTGTTGGATCCATGCGGTGTTTCAGTGTGTTGATGATTTTTTATTAGTGTTACCGCTTCGTTGATGTTTAATCTGTTGATCCGTTTCTGGATCGCTTTTTGTGTGTTTCAGTGGTTGATTTCTTCGGAAAATATGAGATTTTGTTTTAGAAATTGGCTTTAGACATGAATCGATTGATAAGAATTGCTACGTACACGGAAACGGATAAAATGGCTTTATCTTTATTTTAGGGATTCTTGTTAGCTTACATGAGTAGAGAGTGTAGTACCAGAAGTGCTAGTGCAGATCGTTGAAATTGAAGATGAAGTTGATGCGGACGGATTTTGGGTTGGGCGGTCTTTTCTGGATAAGGTTTAAGAATTTGTTTTAGGTTTTGTTGGTCTCTTATCATTCATTATCATTGCAATCCTACTTATGTCACTTACAATCTATGTTCCTAAGATAGAGATAGATAAAACAAATTCTTTAGGTTTACCAACAAGCTATTTGGGTACTCTTTATGGTGAAGTACTAGCATTTGACCTACCAGTTTTGTGTTTTCAACCATTTTTATGGGGTTCAAGGTGTATGCAGAACAAGTAACAGGAGTATAACCTTCTTCGGTCCAATGACAAATGAAGTGTCTCTAAGCATGTAGATCCTTGGGGAACTTGCAAGACAGTGCGACTGGAAAGCCTTGATTGTGGATGAGAGGCTACATTTAGAAGGGCTTCCCATAGCCCTCCTATATTTTTCCTTCCTGTCAGTTATGGATGCTTTGAATCTACTGCTGAATAGGTTTAGGATTAAGCTTATGTAATCAAGATGATGGGTTAGTTCGGTGTTGGTGATATGAAGAATCGCTAAGCACTTGCTAGATAAGACTAGAATGTCCTGCAACTAGGAGAAGGATTTTTTTGGCAATTGATGCATAGGGTGTACTGAACTTGTTCATGTTGAGATGAGCAATAATAATTTGGGTGATGGTTATACTACTCTTTTACAGTATGAACTCCTGTAATAAATGCATTATGCGGGTAAATAAAAGCAACTGGATGTTAATGAAAATATTGGCAAAGTAGTAAGAAAATTATTCCAATATTTCAAGTTGGTATTGAGGCCCTATAACTTAAATGAGTTCTGCTAGTTGCCACAACCTTGAGGTCATGAGTTTGAGCATAGCTTATCTAAGGAAGAAAACATTGTGAAACTAGATTAGCTACAATCGGATGGTTTAGTTAGGCCTTATATTAGTGGCAGTACTTCTTGATTCGCTGAACTACTTCACTGGATATGGACAAGACTTTCCTAAGAAGTGAGAGGTAAAAAAATCCCTATTGCATGCTTGAGTATCAATAATTTTTTTGTTTTTAAGCAATTATCAGCAACCGCTAGATCTATCTTGTTTCCTTCCTCACTCCTCTCTCTAGGATAAAGTTTATCACCATACACTGGTAACCTATACCTATGCATGTCTATATTGTGTTTGTTCTCCTGGGGCAATTTGTCCTCTGTGAGCTCTAACTTTCAATCATGGTGCTGCTTGATTTATCTGTTTCTTTTTCAGCATCTAGGCGTAATTATCACATCACTTGCTAATATGGTAGTTGACATGGTTTTGCAGTTGACATCATCTCAGCAATTGAGTTTGATAAAAGTGGGGACCATCTTGCTACTGGAGACCGAGGAGGGCGTGTTGTTTTATTTGAAAGGACGGATACGAAGGATGTAAGTTCATTGATTACATGCCTGTTCTTTTGTTGTTTTCGTGATGTTTTGTTTTATTGACAAAATCTTCACATCTTCTGAACATAATGTGTAGCATGGCCATCGAAGAGATCTGGAGAGGATGGATTATCCGATTGGTAGGCATCCTGAATTTCGCTACAAAACAGAATTTCAAAGCCATGAACCAGAGGTATATTTTCTTTTTATTATAGCTGTGGCAGTATGTATTTAGAATCTTTTTGGTTTTTGACCTTGTAATCTGAATGGATCTGCTCCCAAATTTCAGTTTGACTATCTCAAGAGTTTGGAAATAGAAGAGAAGATCAACAAGATCAGGTGGTGTCAGACAGCCAATGGTGCCCTCTTTCTCCTGTCCACTAATGATAAAACAATTAAGTTTTGGAAGGTATAATGGCACTTGTATCTTTCAGTTTCTTCTTTAAACAGATGTTGTTATTTTCATATAATGGTGGTTTCTTCATTCTGTTTAGAACTAACAAGTTGTCCAAAGCTTCTCCTGAAAAAGTTTTCTGATTTCCTCACAACATGGATAATTTAGTTTATGGATGCTTCTCATGACAGATTCTTCTTGTAATTGTTTGGTACCAGCCATTGTTTTGATTAAGGTATCTAATATACTTCCATTTGGTCATGGGCTAAAAAAATAGAAACCAAATTGTGGTTAAAAGATGCTTCTGAGCCAAATCAGTGGAGTTTAGGTCCCAGCACTGCAATTCCAAATGTTCTTAGTGAACTTTTTGGCTCTGATCAATATCAATCTCATTGAAGTTTAATATTAGAAACTCTGATCGCTTTCTTATTGTGGAGTTGCAGTAAATTGATGTATGCTCGGGCAGATCGATTCTTTCTTAGTTGTTAAATAGCTTTGGCAACTCTATCTATCTGCCCTGATGTTCACATGCAAAAATTCCTGGTTACCAAGATCACTCAAGTTAGTATGTATTTATCTGTATATGAATGTATGTGAATATGCATGCATGTCAGGACATCTTTTTGTGTGTCTCTATATATTGCCACATATGTTAGAAAATCAGAGTCTAATTGAAATCAGTAGTTGTAAGAAGTGTGTATTCGATGGTTTAGCACATGTTAGATTAAGTTTGTGCAATGCATGCGCTTTATAGTAAATTACCTTCATGGCTTTGAGTTTCAATCCTCTGAAAGAATGAAGTTGTTCTACTGTTTGATGGTTGGTTACTCCAATCTACTCTCATTTTTCCTTTCAAGGGCAACTATTTATCCCCATGGGAGAAGTTCTTATTGTTTGGGCATAGGCAGCACCTGGACTGAGCTTTTTCACCTATGGAACACAACTTCCTCTGCATCAAGGCCATTTCCTGCTTGAGTGACTGACTGTTACAACTGTGGTTACAGCAATGACAGGAATTACATCTGCTGGCATTTAGGACAGTTGTGCACAGGATGGTGGCTTCATGATCCTAGAAATTGATGCTGAATGTGCTCTTTTTAGTTCTGTTTCAATGACTAGCTGTGCTGCGTGGCTTAAGAAATTGGCAAATAAAGGCAAGGTTTAACTCCTTAGAGCCTGTAACTTGAGATCTTTATGAACTCCAATGTTACTGAGGGAAAACACTGCTGCATCAGTCTGTAGACTTTTTACACTCAAGTTTGAAGTATCAAAATCTGGCACGTGTATAGAAACTCCCCTGAGATTGAAGTCATCCTGATACCTTTCGCCTGATAGAGTATGCACCTAATGTTGGGTTTCCTTTGGACATATTTAAGGTAACACAAACAAGCTAGCTTTTATCAATTCTCTCTTCATTGATCCTACTGGTTCCCATTGATACTTCAAGCCAGTCCTAACAACAGCAAATTACATTGGCAAGTGTATTCATCAATCAAAGGCAACAAAAACTTTTTTCACTTTGTGTGGTGCTAATGCTATGATTCAGTTTCATTTCTGAAAGCTAATATCTGGAAAGTGCAATCTGAACTTTCTGTTTTGATCCTCAGAAAAACCTGTGCCACTCACGCCTGGATTTCCAGCAGAGTACCCATCAGAATTAGTTTCCAGAATTCCTTAGGAGGCAGGTTAGCGATGTGGCAAATTTGAGATGTAGGAAATGATAATAGATATATAATGTGGCACCAAGTGGAAGCAAGTGTGAGAAACATGCAATTGAGTTTTTTGTTGCACTTTACCTAGAGCATGATTTGCGGTATCCTACATTTTCGATGAGTTAGAACACATGAATTATCTATATTTTTTCAATGAGAAAATTTGCTAGGGCATCTCAAGAGAAGAGCGACAGGAGGAGGTGGGGAGATGCAATGGCAAAGATTGATAGTAGCAGGCTAGATTGCACCAGAATGAGTGCCTCCAACTCTACTTCAGTGACATCTCAGTAGGAACAGCCGGTATTCATGATGGCTCTTGAAATGAGAGGAAAGTGGTATATGCTTTCTGGGGTTCTGCGGGGATTAGAAACTGATGAAGCGAATGTTAATGTTACTTAGAGGCTTTCAGAATTTTTTGTAACAAATGAGGTGGTAACCTTTCTGTTACTGGTAAAAACTATATGATTATCCTATGATTTATATTACATACAGATTTTTAAAGCTGTTGGAATATTGTCTAATTAGCTAGAGAACATTTAACAGGACTGGGGTTGCTTCTTTGTTATGCTCCATTCATATCTTTCAGTATCTTGCTTTCCTTGATTAGTAACAACTTATCCAAACAGAAGAAAAGCTTGAAGCCTATTGATATGGAAGCTCGAATGACCTTGTTAAGCACATGCCTTCTTGTCTTTTGTTGATAAAATGCATGAATTGTTCAATTAAAAGAGAAGAAATGGGCTTCGATAATTTGTGTCCATAAGATTCCTAAATAAAAGGTAGAATAATGGTTGTACAATAACAGTATGCCAAAAAGGATAAAGAACAAATATCAAGTGCCTCAAAAAGTAGAAATAATAATTTTCAGGAAAATCGTTTAATTATTTCCCATAAATGTGAAGATGGTACTTCAAACCAATTCCATTCTCTGCTGAATTTCTCCTCCCAATATCTAGACTAAAGTGGATTTGCAAATTTGAAATGATAGATAGTACCTGGCAAAAAACCTGCGGAATTCTTTATGTTGGTTGCCAATTTTTATCCGGATATTCCTTATGGAAACTTGTAATCATAGCCAAGTAAGCATGGAATACATTTCAATGGCTTTTGGAGCAATTCTTTCTCTTCTCTACTTTATTCTGTATCCTGTTGTTAGATGGTTCACAGAGAAGGCTGTGTTACGGTTGTCTTACTGTCAGAAAATTCAAGTGATTGGCTTATATTTTTTCATCTTAAAAGTCAAGGTTCGATATGGATATTTAATTTCTGCATCATCCTATATTCAATTTGTGGCTTGAATTATTTAAAACATCAGCATGCCTCTCTTCTCCTTGGAATAAAGGCTTTGGGTTGTCCATCATGAAGTTTGATTTATGTGATAGTTGGGTTGTCTGGTTTAAGGCTCTTATGCAAGCTTGATTCCACAGTTATATCAATGACATATTTGGAGGCAACACATAAAAGCTTATGTAGTAACCAGTAAATTCAGTTGTTTGGTTTTGAGAAGTTGGAGGTAAGCTGAGAAAAATAGGTGCTGGAAAGGTATATCAATAGTTGCATCCTATGTAGTCACAGGCGCAAGGGGTGTGCCTTGTGCCCAGAGGGACTAGGCGCGCCTAGGCATCAATGTGCAAAAATAAGAATTTTAAATATTTAAAAAAAGAAAAAAAATCAGAAAAAATCTAAAAAATTGTAAAAAAAATTCAAAAAAATTAAAAAGAATAGAAATATAAAGATATGAATAAATACTTGTCAACAATACAATAACAAGCTAACAACCTAAGGATTAAGGAGTAAGGAGCTAAGGTTAAATCAAACAATCAATCATACACTTATATACATAGAAGTAAGTTGAGTCTTGAGAAACATACAAATACAATAAACAATGAAATAACAGGGAGTAGCAGCCAGGGAGGGATTACTCCCTCTATCTGCTGTGGTCTCATGCTCATCATCATCGCCATCTTCCTGTAAATCCAGGAACAATAAACAATCAAACAATAGTTTTGTAAATAAAGTAAAGCAAATGTTAAAGTTAACTATTAAGACTTAATAGCTATTTTCCTGCACCTCTTCTTCCTCATCAGGAAGACCAAGACCATCATCAGAATCATCTCCCTGAGAGATGTTGACATCCTCCTCCTCAGTCTCCTCCTTGAGAGATGTTGACCATCATTAGGCTTGCACTTTTGACATGTGCAGACCCATCAATAGATTTCAAAAATACTGTCTCAGTTGGACAGTTCACCAAAAAGTTGACAAGGGATCTTGCCATAGGTCCACCAATTTGACATGATGGAGCACTCATACCTATAAAGGAATAATACCATGGAGCACTCTTGTTGTTAGTATTAGTGTCACCTTAAGACTTAAAAGTAATATACAAGGTTGCAAAAAAGGACACTAAACACATACTTAATCCAATTACTTCTACGCTGATCTATGTATTCTTTTGTCTCCTTTACTTGCTTTTGAAGAAAATTCACCCTCAACTCGTGATACGAGGATGCCTTGAAACCTTAGTCACATAAGATTATACAATATAAGATTAGGTAAAAGGCTAAACAAATATATAACTATTTATTAAAAAAAGAAGAAGATATATACTTGGACCATGTTGCGCAACTGCCTCTAGCATGGTCTGAAATGAACGACTACGAGCAGCATTGAATGCAATGCTATGTTCATAGAACCAAGAGGTGATATAATTGCATGCTCTTGTTCTAAACTCTTTCTTGTATGCTCGATTCATTGTCGTCTGCTACTGCATGGGTGCCATTCCCTTACCCTTACTCTGGGCTCAGGGTTG
The DNA here is from genome assembly GCA_035236585.1 of Warburgia ugandensis. Classification (NCBI taxonomy): domain Eukaryota; kingdom Viridiplantae; phylum Streptophyta; class Magnoliopsida; order Canellales; family Canellaceae; genus Warburgia; species Warburgia ugandensis. The sequence continues at coordinate 14,932,571 of CP141133.1, forward strand.
GGAACAAAGAGATAATCAATAGGCCCTTTTGTTTGTATCGCGGGAATCTTACGCCTCTTAACCCCCCATAGAAATACTAGTAGGCCTGGTGCTATCAATCTCCTGCACATCCTCCTCCTCATTATCATCATTCAAGCCAAACAAATTTTCTGGCTGTTCCATCTCCCTTGTTATTCTCTCTCTAGTCTCTTTCTTCTTCTTTGTTTTATTCATATAATCTAATTTTTTTTTAGATATTTCAGGAGCGACTAGAGAGCATTTTTTGGCATTCCTATGCCCACCTGTCAAATGTTGCTTTAATCTAAAAATTCCTCCACTATATTTGTTCCCACATAGCTTGTACCATACCAAATTTTTATCATTTGGATCCCGTGCCTCTGCATATTCCCACCCCGGATCCATTAATCTAGAAGAAGCATTGTTGGAGCCCCTTGATGATGACATGTTGTAGACTTGATGTATCAATAGGAATACAGGAAACTATTGGAGACTTTAGAGTGGAATGGAAAGTGGAATCAAATCAAGCAATCAGAGATTTAAAAGAGAAAACCTGCAAACAAATGGAACAAAAAAATTAACAACAAAATAAAAAAATTAACAGTACAAAATAAAAAAAATACTGTTGTTAGTGAAAAAAAAAAGTAAGAAAAAACATCAAAACATTGTATTGATAAATTGTTTTTAGCATTCCTAGCATCATCCTATGATGACACTTACACATTTGTTACAAAGATGGAAAAAATAAAAAACCCTTACTGTTTTTTATTGGTTTCTGTAAAAAAAAAAAAAAAAAAAAAGACAGTAAAAAAAAAGTCAATTAAGCTCATGGGTCAATCGTTTTTAGCATTATGATGGTGAGGATATGCATATTTGCTTTAAAAAAATGAAAAAAATACGGATTACTGATGTATTTATCATTTTCGGGTAAAAAATTCCAGAAAACTACAAATTTACTGCATATTACACTAAATCAATGAAAACGGATGGAAAGAATGAAATGGAGTTTTCATTTTTACCTTTAGAGTATACATATGTTGAGTTTTCAAAGAAAAAAGAAGCATTATGCAAAAAAATGAAAAAACGATACTGGTTTTACCCTTTTTTTTACAGAAAAACAAAAAAACAAAACAATGAAGGTAAATACTAAATAGAAGTTACAATCTTATGATTCTTACCTCAATTACTTGGAGTTGGATGGAAGATCAAAGGTTTAGAAAGGAAGTAGTCGAGTGGGGAAAAAGAAGAATGAAAAAAAAAAAACCCATAACTAGGGTTTTATTTTTAAGATTGTCGATGCGCCTGGAGTCGGGGGCGCATTAGGCACAAGTCGCATCCAGGCGCACGACTGGTCGCGCTACGACTTAAGTCGCTGCGCCTGGGGTAAGTCAAGTCGCATGCCATGCGCCTTGCAACTAGTCGTGCGACTAGTTGCACCTGCGACTACATAGGTTGCATCCACTGATATTGTTGACCATTTTGATTGAGAGGGAAAGGGGCCTCCTAGCAGTAAACTAATTAGTTTTTCTTCTGAGGGTTTGAAGAGATTCTCGTTGATGTTGCTATAGATGTTGACCAACGGCGCTTTATTGGCATGCGAGAGTGTATCCAAACTCCTCAATCCTCTTTATATTGGGTCTGTAGAGCTTAATTTGGATGGTAGCAGTAGAGGCTATTTGGTAAGAGGTGGTATTCATGAATCATGCATTCACAAAAGTTGAATCCATAGCTTTAAGTGTCCTAACTAGTGTAACTGGACCATTTTGTATTCTGCTCCTTTACATAGAATGTGTTTCCATAAATGTATTAGATGTATCAGGATTGTCTGATTTATGCAGGAACACCATCACTATTTCTAAAGCCCCTCAAAAACTACAAAAGAAGGAAGACAAAGATATCAAAATTATCATTCACGTACTGTTCATGTGAACAGTACTATTATTCACGTGAATAGTCCCAAGAGGACTGTTTTGGGGAATCTTAGACTATTTTGGAGTTATTACTGTTTTGGCATCTTAGTAGTTTCTGTTTGTAGGTTTTCTACTTCTGTTGGAACTTCAGTTTTAGAAGATCACTTTTTGTGGAGGTGCATCTATTTATGTTTAGGAGTCAAATAAACCTCTGTTGGGTCTATAAAAGGAAGAAATTAACATGTTACTTAGGAGTCAAATAAACCTCTGTTGGGTCTATAAAAGGAATTTCTCTATTGTAATCTGTTGACTTTTGAACATTAATAAAGTTTGGTTATATGTTTTGATTTCTACTTTACTATTTTGTCCTTGTTGCTGATTTTGGATAAAATTCAGAAATTGTACAGAGTAGTGTTCTGGGTTGAATTGCAAACCCCTTTTCAAAGACTTGATTTTCTCCCTTGGAAATTGTGTTTTAACAATTTTTTCTACAAGGATCATGTTTTCTTATTTCTTGCTACATCACTGATCTTTCTTGGTGTCTTGCTTATTTTGCTAATGAGTGGCTTGTTCTTCAATGCCCACTGAGCATGCTCACTTTTCCAACTTACTATATAAATTGGTTAATGTCACTAATTGACTCTAGGATTTGATTTTTTGATATCTTATCTATTATGTTGGTTAGGACGTGCATAATTTTTAGTGGTAGTTCCAAATATGCTGGTGAAAAGAGTATTCTTTAGGATGCACGTGGAACACTGCCAATACAAACAATAGAAATGGTATCGTACTATTGCTTGTGTATTTCCGAAAAAATAGCTGCACTATGTTAAAGAAATGAAATAAACATCAGATCCAAATCAGCATCTTAAAACTAGCAAGGGCTGGAATTGCATATGGATTTGTGTTTATACCCAAATGTTTTGTGATGAGTTGGTCGGAGACTCGGAGTAGAGGATTTGCTTCTGATAGACTGAAGTGCATTTCCCACTCACTGACTTAGCCTGCTGTGTGTGTTTTGTGGTTGATACTGCTGCATCCACAGGGATTAGTCCCACCACCAGTGGTGGGAACACCCTGTTATATATCCAAAAAAAAAAAGTGTGTACTTGTGAGGTTCATGTGTGTGTATATATTGGTGCCTGCGTGAATGTCTCTATGTACGTATTGGCATTCTGATTTTCTTCTTCTAGGGCCTATTTGAATTAGGCTCAAGTTTCTCTCTGTTGTTGTTATGCCTATACTGATAGAAGTATAACAATATAATCCGGGCCTCGTATATGTATACAATATGAACAGAGAGAGAGAGACTCTTAATACATTTTAGGGGGGGTATTACTAATTAAGTGTGATTAGCAATCCTTCCATCTGCAGTTCCCCTGGGAGTCTAGAACTTTGAGTCTACCTTCCAGGAGTTGAGATGGACTTCAAAATCATGGTCAAAATCTGATGATTTAGTAGATATTATTCTGGAAGAGTGGACTTAGCAAGACTAATTCATTAGTCTTCTATGTACAGCTTTTCAGAAGCTTCCTTCCTCAAGCTTTTCAGCCAGATGTTTATCTTGATCAGTGTAGGCACCTTGCACATTCCCAGAGTGGAACCACGCAAGCCCTTGATCATGGTAACGGACATAGTGGAGTTCCAGTGATTGTAGTGCACCACAGCACATCCAAATAGGAGAAAAAGGTTCCTCCCACCAAGGCCATACAAGAAAGAAGGCATGATGTTTCCTTCATTCCCTGTGGCCTAGTTATTTGGTACTCTTGATAATGAAACATTCTTCAGGGCACAAGTTAATTGGAGACTGGTGTGTTTCATGTGATGCAACTACCTTGATGGAAATAGATATTGTTTCCACTTTTATGATTACTTCTCTGATACTATTTATTAGGTTTTACGTCTATCAGATTGGTATTTGTGGATAAATTTGATTTTTTGTTTCTTTTCAGACATATTGTTTGATGCTTATGTCCACGTACAAAATGCTGTTACTTGTATTAAGAGTTCAGATCAAAACTTTCTTCAAAATATTTCATAAGTGCATGACTATTATGATTTATGAATATTATCTCCTTTTTTCCTCAGTTATCATCAGTTGCGAAAAGGAAACCTATTGTTAATTTGGTAGTTTTTTACCTACTTTTCTAAAGTTGTACAAATGTACGTTGGTGTGTATATATATTATAATTTGGTAATAATGAGGTTTGAGCATGTTGGTCATTACGAGTGACAGAAACTCCTTCCTGTTTCTGCTTATATTCTTGGAATTTTTCACATTCTATGATCAACATCTACATTCTTTCTGCTCCTTTTACTTTTCCCATTATTGACCAGTTTAATTGACATTTCTTTTGTTGGTGGGATACTAACCTCCTGATCCATGCAGCAACTCTATACCAAACCCATAAGGCTGTTTAATTGAAAAACCAACCACTTAACCACTCTTGTGCAGATACTGAAGCTTTTTAAAGTCATTTTTACTCCTCACCACGAACTTATGATTTGTTTGACAAAGTGGTGAAAATACGTCTTTATTTTCCAGTCTCGGTAGCAGTTATTAAATCATATTTGGTTCATATCTCTATTGCTTTGAACTAATTTGTTCTTTTTGATAGGGGGCTGATTCTGAAAACCACTTTATAGCTTTGAACTTAATTTTTTATCTATTTGCTAGTTAAGTTTGGGCCCCAAATCTCAATACTGTGTGAAGTATCTTTCATGGTTTTTTTGTTGACAAGTGGTATAGTGTGATTTGCTGTGGTGAAGGAATTAATGTTGCTCAGTTGCCGATTTTTCTGGTGTTTCCCTTGAATGGTTTCCTTCATATTAACTAATCAATGTAGTAATCATTATTCGCATATGTGCTTTGTGTTCTTCTTCATCAGCCTGAAATAAATTTTATAGGAGTATTTAAGTTGTACTTCTGAGGAAAGCAATCTACTTGTACTTAAAATGTGTATGAGAAGGAGATGTTTCTGACTCTTTGCAGATAATTTCTATCATTCTATGTTTCCTTGCATTTCAAGATTCTGTTTTATTAAGCAGCAGTTGACAGTCTTTTAATTGGTCATCTTCTTATACTCATCTTCCATTTTCTACTACCTAGAAGATTTACATGGTCAAGTAACAAGCGTTATGTTTGTGATCAATTACCTATAATTTACATGGTTAAGTTTCCAATCATTATATTTGTGCTCAGTTACCTCCAATTTACGTGTTTAAGTTTCCAAGTTTTATGTTTGTGCTCAATCTGCTTGAATACTGCCAGGTTCAAGAAAAGAAGCCGAGAAAGATTTGTGACATGAATGTAGACCCTACCCAAGGAAATGCTAGCACTGCTGCCCCCCCAAGTACATCAGTCTCTCCCAAAGCACACCTTCCAAATGGTGGATGTTCTTTGAGCAACAACATTCTGTTTCCTGCTGGAGGAATCCCATCTCTCCGCTTGCCTGTGGTAGTTGTACCCAGCCTAACCAACTCTTCCCCCCCTTTTTTAGAACTATAAAACTGTGGTAGTTTGAGCTAAAGAAGTTATAATGTCAACACCTGTAAATTATACCACTTGGAGACATTATAAACCATGCATTGAAAAATGGAATATTTTCGGCATTTGTGTTTCAATTGTCTTTAGCCGGTTGCTCCTTTCAGGCCTTTAGGAATAAATTTCTAATGTTTCTAATTGTTGTAATACAGAATTTGCACTTATTGTCTGCTTGTAGGTGCAATAGCTTCTTGTGTTTATGTTTAGTTAGCAGAAGCATTTCTCACTTAATGTGTGCCTTTACATGGTTAGGTGGCTAGCCAGGAGACGAGCCTTGTGGCTAGATGTCGCAGAATATATGCTCATGCTCATGACTATCACATCAATTCTATTTCAAATAACAGGTATGCTACATTTTCCTTACGAGTACGTGTGTGTTTATTTGTTTCATTTGCATGCTATCTGAGGGTTTGCACATGTTGTTGGCTACGCATCACATAATCTTTGTTTTATAATTTATATATTTGTTAATTTGTTTCATTATTGTTTGGCATTTTGTTTAATGGTGTGAAAGAAGTTCTTTGTTTGGAACCCGGCTTCTTATTTGTTGTATATGGGGCAATCTCTGCCTTCAATTTAGTCGCTGTTCTGTTTTCCTTTCTTTTGATATTTTCCTCTAGATTAATAGTACACCAACATTTTCAAAAACATTTTTTGGAGATTCTGCTTCATTTTTTTTCCCCATAAATTGCTTTTAACTTTCACTTTTCTGTTTTGTGATACTCTCTCTTGTTGGAGTCCAACATAGTTGCTTGGCTGATTGTGAAAACAATATGCAGTATGAAATCAATGGTTTGTTCTTCAATGTGTTCTATTCTCTTTCGTTGATAATGAAAAGCATTTAACCTGTTTCCCTACTCCCCCAAAAATAGAAAGAAACAAGAAAACATTTACAAAATTACAATATCCATGCCATTTTGTTCATAGACCAGGCGATGTAACTAAGACTGAGGTTTTGTTGCCCTTTTGGTTTTTGTGAAGGGTTTTGCTATTGCATTCTTCTCAGTATTTGGGGCAACTGACCTCATTTTCTTGATGAGAAAAGATATTGAATTTAATGTATGGAATATCTATATGCTGACAATGCAAAGCATGGGTCTTGAACTTATAATAGATGGTGGCTAGTCTAGGAGGGCCTGTGGTCATTTCACTCAGGCAGCAACGTCCTACACCTTAGATGGATATTTGAGTGTAGACGCTGTCTTTTTCTTGAACAGGTGGCTTGAAGAGGTTCTTTGGTGTGGAACTGCTTCTAACTCTGGTGGGTTTTATGTTGTGTTATGTTTGGGGTGCTTAAAGTAGTTGTCAAGAGTAAATGCTGCTCAGTTATGTGCGAGCCATTTTATATAAAGGCATCACTCTCCTGTTCAATCTGTTCAATTGATTGCTATTTTTATTTTATTTTCTTATAATCTTTAATGAGCCATAGCTGTGATGGTTAGGATTTTCATGGGGTATTTGATGGTTAGTTTCCTTTTTCTTCTGCAACCTTTTTTTGTGATGGATCATAATGGGGTTATTTTTGAATTCAATAGTGATGCGAATGGCACACAGCTCTCTTGTGTTCCATGTTTATCATGTTGATTGGTAGTCTGCAATTTATGGTGTTATCACGGAAAATTGACTTGGAGCTTGTTAATGCCTGATAGTTGCATGAGGTTATAATTCTCTTTGAAAGCATCACTCACTCTACTCCGAGGCATAGGTTTGTCATCACTTGCCAGTCAAATTGCATTAATCAAGCTGCCTACATCAAGAAGAAATGGCTCGTTTATCCAGCAAGGCACGCACCTCTGCGTTAGAATGTAGAAATCTGTTGAGACATGCATTAGCCTTCTGGCATGTTGGACGAGCTTTTTGATTAAGCTTTGATTTTCTCTTGCTTTATTGATTAACTAACTGCAGGACCATGGCGCATCTTGTTACTGATAGATGTTCGCTGTAACACTGGTCAAGTTTTTTAATGCTACTAAAGACTGCATTTTGTTTCCTAACTTCTAATGATTGAATTGTTGTGCCCCTTTTGTCCTATCAAACACATGTTGAAGATACCAATCATCTGTATGTGAGCAAATGGCAGATCCACCTTGCGAAATTTAATGTTCCAAACTTGATAAACTGGTGCAAGAGTGTAATCTGTGTGTGCATTGTGTAACTACAAAGATGATCGATTATTTTGTCTGTAAATCTATACATGAAGATGTTTGTGGGATTGTGTACTTGTTGGTATTTATGATTGCAAATGTCCGCATAGTGTTTCTATGATAGGCACAGTCCTTGCCTTGTTACAAATAAGATCTGTGACATTATAAGTACATTCCTTTCCAAATACTAAGAGTTCAGTGAAGAAGATAATACAAACTAAATAATCATCAAACTGGAGATATTTTAGTCCAATGCCAATGGTGACAAACTAGACAAAAGAAACAGGACACCATTAGCCAATCTAGAAGTATGAACATTACAGCATTCGATGGTCAAATCTTCTTAGACTGCTCTTTAGCTAACCTATCAGCCTCACCATTGGCTATTCTAGGAACATGACAAAACGAGACAACTTACACCCAATAAGATCCTCAATATCTTCCATTGCATTATCAAATTGGCAGGAGATTGGATTCCTCATCTATCATCCATTGTATGACTTTAGATGATTCTCCTACGATAAGAAGTAGTGTCATGCTAGTGCTGCCAGAAAATGCTCCAATTCTGTTTTAGTTGAATCTCCTTGCTATAGCCAATTCCGAAAGAACACACTTATGGAATATGCTTGTGGCAATTTTTTCTGTTTCAGGATGGAAAAAACATGGAAATAAGACTCTGAGAATCACTGCCAATGACTACCTGAGCAGTTTTGCTTCCAGAGTTTCTTATCACAACTTACCATGGGAATATGAATCTCTATCAAAACTAAGGAAGTATAAAGCATGAGTTGATAGTGAAGGGGAAACACTTGTATCTCAAAATTGTTACTTTTTCTGAAGGGATCAACAGTTGTTATATAATTAACCTAAGAAGAGCTTCGTTAGTATGTGTTTAGGTGACACACCTTTTGGAGCATGAAATTCTATGCAGAAGTTGTTGTTCAAACTCCTAATCTCTTGGTAGAGTCATTCTATGGCAACAAAAAGCGGCAAATTAGGAATAGCTTTTTCATCATTGCCAGCTTCTTAATGTTCTTAATTAGCTTCTGTTTCTTCATGTATTGAAGCCTGGATCAGCGAATCATAGAGTTGTGTCTTGTTGATTGTCGAATAACCAAGACAATAATGAATGCCACATCCATTAATTGGGTATCTTCAGAATTACTTGGATTTGTAATATGAGGTTGGTCAAGGGAAATGAAAACCGTGGTCTTAACTATTGATGGTGTTATTTGTGACCAAGCCCAAGTAATTAGGACATATGACCCACAAACTGCCTAGTTAAGGGGTTTCAGCCTTTTCCCAGTCACAATATTTATAGCCCTAAGCGAAGGGGGAGAACCGGAGAAGTGCAAGTATAATAGTGGAATTCTAGTTTGGGTGATCTGGAAACACATGATACTCATAAACCAGAAGGAAATGATGAATATTTTCCTATTATGCTGCTATTTCTCCTTCTTTTTCACCTTCATTTCAAGATCTTAAAAGTTTTGAAGGAGAAGAGGGAAGGTATGTAATGATGATTTGATAAATTCATTGACAATTCATGGATTTGCATGCCCAGAAAAGAATCAAGTAGCAATCATGATGAGGGACATGGACTATAGTGTAAAGGCCGCATCATGCAGAAACTTCTAATCAATTTATGTGAAGTAGACTGAGGAGAAAGTTACTGTGAGTTTGATCACTGTAGATTAAAGAATATAGGATGTGACGTCTATATGATTAATTTAAGAAGAAAGCTCTAAGAATTCTTGAAGAGAATTTGTAACTATTGATGAAATGTAAAAAGTTAATAATTACTATTACACTGAGAAGTTATATCTCCACCCCACTTTTTTGTCATTTCTGCATCCTTTTGTTTTCTTTGCCACTTCCTAAATGTTCATTTTAAAGAATGATGAAATGTTGGTTAACATTTTTTATTCTTCAATGAATTTTGAATGCATCTCACATGCTTCCCAAGAATGGTATTGTTGAGCCAACAACATATGGTTTTGTGTGGGTTGGATCAGTGTGAAGTGGATGAATGATCATTGTTGGATCAACAAGGGGGAAAAGTCATCAGGATTCTGACCTTAGATATATTGTAGATTCTGTCTATGCCAGTTGGAAGACAATGAATGATGGGGGCAACAATTAGGAGGAATAGAATGCAAAAGTATGTTTGGTTTCAATTGGTGGAGACAAATAAAGATTTTATTGGGTTCCATTATGTAATAGTCTCGCGGGTGGAGAAAAATATAGATTTGATTGCATTCGTTAGAATATAGTCTTCATACCTAGCTTGAAGCTAGACATTCCCATGTCTGCAGTGAGGTGTTAAGAAGTTACACAAAAGCAGTTCAAAGATGAACGACCTTATAGTGATCTTAATCTTCTTTGTAGGTCAGTGAGATTGAAAATGATAGGCAAAGGGAGTTGTAGGATGCCATATAAGGTAATGTTCATAAAATATAAATGACTATTTTTCGGTATTTATGCCATGTTGGTGCGAGGATTCTTTCTTTGTCTTTCTGTTCCTCTCCTTAACTTCTGCCTCGTGCTCTTTGTTTTGCATGCTCACAAACAAAGTAAGAAATCGTTCTTAGGGATTTCATCTTATGATATTTAAACAGCAACAAAAAAATACATTAAAGGTGTGAATGAAACTTAAGATGGTGAAAGGATGGTCCCCATTCTCGTATGCATGTATAAACAAGTTCTGAGTTTAATATCTATCACAACCTTAATTTCCACTTGTTGTATAGGCCCTTGGGGTCCACCCCTTCCCCGGACCCCGCATAGGAGGGAGCTTCGTGCACTGGGGCTGCCCTTTTTTTTGTATGCAATCAACTTGTGCCATGACATCAACCTAAATAAGCCAAAATTTGTTTGGAGCACCTAGTAATAAAGGATTGTGTGATATGTTTCCTCTTGAAAGCATAGCTGGCTCTTATTTCCCTTGTTGAAAAAATTTAAAATCTATGAAACTTCTACAATTTGCTCGTAGCTTTTGTATTTTGGGCATGGACTTACTTTCTTAGCTTTCATAACTTAGCTAAACTCATAAATCAGAAGGAGAACAAAACCTGCTTTCTCTGATTAGTACTTCTAACCTGGATCTGGATTGCAATTTCTACACTTCTTTTAAAATTAATTCTAAACTTAGTTGTGATACCTTAATTTTTTACTGAACTTTAATCTATATATGAAGGCTTCACGAATAAATGCTGCATTGATTTTCCATTGTATTCTTGTTTATATGGTTACATTGTCTTGTCCATTCTGCAAACTATTATCCTTTGTCCATTGAAATTAAAAAGTGCCTTATAGCTCCTTTTCTATTTTCAGTGATGGTGAGACTTTTATATCAGCAGATGATCTTCGAATAAATCTTTGGAATTTGGAAATAAGCAATCAGAGTTTCAATATTGTTGATGTCAAGCCTGCAAACATGGAGGATCTAACTGGTATAAATTCATTGATTTCTGGATGACAAAATTTGTATTTATGTGTAAATATTATTCCGAGTGAGTTTTTAGAAAATGACATCAAATTTAAACAGTGGATTTTATTAATTACCATTATGTCATGTAACTGTTATGAATTCTTTTCTCACATTATCAAATTCTTCCGAATTGAAAACTTGTAGTGCATATGCAATATCATGAAAGCACTGTAAAAAATGAGAAGTAACCTTTTCATACTATGGAAGAGTATCTGCAGATTGAAATCTACATACATTTTAATAAATTGCGCATAGAGCTTTCAATAAAATCTCAATGAATAACATATGACAGAAAAATAAGCTGCTACAAAGTGAAGGATTGTCCATCCATATAGAATACTATTTGCTTCTCAAGTTTCTAAACTTCTCTCTGACTTCCTTTCTGGTTTTCATTTTTGGAACTGTCTGAGAAACATATAATAGAGTGGGGACCAGAGATTGCAAGAGTTGTCAATGCTGCCTCACCACCAAGCCTCTATGCATAGGCCTTCTTTGGTTAAATATAACTGTTTGTTTAGCTTTCCCATGCAAAGGCGACAAAATTCCTTCGTCAAACATCTCAAATCTTTATGCAATGTTTGTAAATATTGGGTTCCAGACTTCACTTAAATGCTTCAGGGACCGCGTTGATCAATCATCCTCCATCCATTTGCTTCATCAAACCTCTCCATGAATATTTCAATCTGGTTAAAAGACTGCTTAATTATGCTCTGTTTGAATCCTTGATCACGGTAGAGTTGTCATCGTGTGACTTTGAGGTCATGGGTTCGAGGCGTGGAAACAGCCTCTTGTAAAAATGCAAGGCAAGGCTGTGTACTAAATACCCTTGTGGTCCGCCCCTTCCCCAAACCCAGCATATGTGGGAGCTTTGTGCACTGGGCGGCCCTTTTTTGAGTCCTTGATCCCAATCAGACTGGAAAATGCCTTTATAATCTGGCCTGTTGCATTTGAAGGAATCTTCTGCTGCTGCCAGTCCCAGATTTTCTACTGAAGTATCCATTGAAGTTTAAATTGAACCAGGGGGTAGTGGAGACATCTATCCATTTAAATGTTTTTGTTACTTACCTTTCTGATTAGAATAATGGTCTATATTGGCTCTTTCTTTCTAATACCCAACTAAACCTGAGACTTTTAATTTTTAATGATCCCTGCTACAAAGGAAGATTCTTTGCAAAAAGTAGTGCTCCATCATTTTGCTTGAACCATATGGTGGAAGGACACCATTATTCCAATATGCTCAACCATACTGGCCCAGCAGATATGTGGTAGGGTATATTAATGATCTGTATGCTGTGGAAATTCAGAATGGCTAAGGAATCACAACCTTATTCAGTTTGTGAAACAAGTTGTGGTTGTTGCTTTTTCACCCCAGAAGGTTTTATATGGTTTTTTAGTATGTAAAACAGTTTATGCAATATGCATTTGATGTGCAGTTGATAGTCTAATCAGGACCTGAAGCTTGGTGATCCAAATGGCTCTTCTTATTGGCCATATCTTAGGTAGGTCACACCCTAAAACTCTTCTACATTAGATGATCCTAACTGCTGTTTTTCTGTAGTGGATAAATGGATAAAGTGTTGTGAACAATGGTACGAAATGTTATCCAGTTGGATGATTTAGATCATTTGGAGATGATTTTTGGGGCACAATTCTCTCTCGAATATGACCCATACGATGATTAGTTTGGATCAGCAACCATCTGCCACCACTGTAGTAACTATCCCCACAAACATATATAAGTTGCCCATGTGACACATCTGGAAAGACTTAAAATGTGATCAGAAAAATGGCTACTCTTTTTGTTGTCTAGTATTAAAAGCTGGTGAAAGGAGCAACATGTGGTGTAATCATCTTTCTAAGGCACAAGTTCCTGTACCAAAAATTCCTTTTCCCTCGCCTTCTGAAACAAAGGTTCAGCAGTATTCCTTAGGTTCCATTTTGTACAGCATATAATGAACTAGTGGCGCATCCAATATGTACAGCATTACTGCATTTGGACATAAAGGTTCCAAGTCTTGTACTTCTGTTTACTCAAATGGTAGGTAGGTACTAGGAGGTCATCAGCTGATTACTGGTGAAGTCGCCCCTTGCAAGTCTTGTGATTCTGATCCAAACTTTTCGAGATAAAATGGTTTTTTCTACCCAAAGGTGCATCTTATGAACATAGAGTTGAGATGGTAAGCAGGTGTCTGGTACTAAGCTGAGGGGAATACCATCTTTCTATTCAACGATGGTCCATTTGGATGGTTGCTTAGTTCCAACATGGGCCTTACCTGTCACTCTAATTTTGTGGTATATCAGAATTTTATATGGTGCTTAGAGGAATGCTATATGCCTAGAGAATAAGTATTGGGTGGATAGATAAGGAGGTACAGTTATGAAATTCAGTTCTTGTGGCCCGAATGTCTCAATTTATCTCAAATTTGGTTATAAAATTGTTCCTTATTTTGAGTTATATGACCTATGCGGTACAAGACATTCATTAGTGTCCATATTCTTGGTTCCAACGTCTCATTGTTTTATAATTAAAGAGAAAATCTTCAAGTGCAGAGGAAACATGCTGAGGCCCTTGGTCTCTGCATGCTGTTAGAAAGGCTTTTAACTAGTTAACTAGGGTGAAGGGCAAGAACTTCATTTTTTAGGCCATATTTACTTTGTTTTGAGTTTGTATTATGGGTTCTCCCACTAGATCACTTTGCTTGTGTTGTCTTTGATGTTTTTAAGTGCTCACTGTAACCATATACTAAAAAGAAAAAGAGATAACGAACTGAATAATTTATAAACCTTAATTCTTATAGTTTTATGCTCAGCAGTTGTAGTTTTGACTGTTTCATCTCATACATTTTGCTATCATATTGCTTGCAGAGGTGATAACATCTGCTGAGTTTCACCCTACACATTGTAATATGTTAGCATATAGTAGCTCAAAGGGCTCAATTCGGCTTATTGACTTGCGGCAATCTGCACTATGTGATACTCATACCAAACTGTAAGTAGTCTCTTTCCTTTCCTCTGTTCTGGACATTTCATGATATCATTTGAATAGCCAAAGGAAATGAAATTCTGTGTAGTTATATTTGCAAAAATGTTTGTTTACTATCTTACTTTCAAGTGTCAGTTGAAGCATAGTTTAATTATGTAATGTTATGCTCAGGTTTGAGGAGCAGGAGGTGCCTGGTTCACGGTCCTTTTTTACAGAGATTATTGCCTCAATATCAGACATTAAGTTCGGAAAGGATGGAAGATATATTCTTAGTCGAGATTATATGACTCTTAAGGTGCTTCCTTAAACAAATATCTTTGCTTTTCTTAGTTAACTTGTAATTTTCTTAGTTAAATTGTAACTTTTGCATTTCTTGAATACTTAAAAAATGTGAATAGTATAATTGAATCATGCTAAAACGTCTCTTGCTTGATTAAAGCTTGTAAAATACTTGTGATTTTGTGTAGGATGTATTGAAGTATCCTAAGGACTTGGATATTATGAATCTTTTTTAGGACTTGCAGTTGTATTTGCTAGATTACGTCATGATTTTTAAACGGAAGAAAGATGACAAAAGCATCAAACCAGTTATAGATGGTGCTTAATATTTGTATGTCTAAATAGATTGATAAGAATTGTAAATTTGCTGATGCAGGATTTTGATTTTTCAATCTTGGGACTAGGTTTCCAGCATTTCAGACACTGTTTGTCTTAACATGTTGTGATAATATCTGGAAGTTACTGTGCCACTTTTTATATTACAGTTTTGTGGTTTGGGCTGTTTCAGTTCATCTCATTTTAAGTGTTCGCTTCATGAAGAAAGCATTGTAAAAGTGTAAGAAGGCATAAACTTGGAAACATAAGATCAAGTCTTGGGAGATATCATCCTGACATCCAGTAGAAATGCATAAATTACCTCATATTTTCATAGACGGATGGACATGCTTTGATGCTCATTAAGCTATACTTGCTGTGGTTGATACTGCCCATTGGTTCGTCCATTCTTCAATTTGAGAAATTGTTGCAACAGTTTTTGAATCATCATTTTAGTCTAGCTTCTGTCAAGTTATCTGGTGTCTTGATCATGATGAGAGATGCCCTTTTATACGATTCCATGCATGTTGCTGGGAAGCTGAAGGATCAATCTAATGGTAGTATGTGTTGTTTTATTATTCTTCCATAGTCCTGACCTGCATTTGTTTCACGTGTAATCTATCAGCTATGGGATATAAATATGGATGCCGGTCCTGTTGCAACGTTCCAGGTTCATGAATATTTAAGGCCTAAGGTGAGTTTTCTTTAATTGTGAGCTATTTCAGTCAAAATGTTGATGAATGTTGTCAGTGCAACTTCCTGAATTCTGCTTCTGACTGGATTTCACGTTGGATTTGTTAAGCTCTGTGATTTATACGAAAATGACTCGATATTCGACAAGTTTGAGTGCTGTCTGAGTGGAGATGGATTCCGGGTTGCAACTGGTTCCTACAGGTCTGCAATTTCTTTTCCAGTGACGTGCTTACTTTATTGTTCTTCCCAAAATGCTAGCTTCTGATCCCTTGTTTTCATATCAGTTTCACTAAGACTGGTTCTGTGATTTCAGCAATTTGTTTCGCGTATTTGGTTGCACTGCTGGCAGCGATGAAGCTACAACCTTGGAAGCCAGCAAAAACCCTATGAGGTATAATTGTAGTGTTACTCATGTGTAAGTGATGATGAGATGATGATTATGATTAACCCACAGTGTGACAATAACAGTGGATGGTATTTGATATGTATATGCTATGTTGTTAGAGGCGTGCCTAGGTGCTAGGCGCACGTACTGCGCATGAGCTTTGTAAAGTTGCAGGGCTTTCAGGCGCCAGCACCTAGTTGCGCCCTGGGGTGCGCCTTGGTGCACCTAGAGCTTATGTTCAGGCGTGCCTCTGATGCCTAGGCACCTCCAACCCTGTTTTTTTCTCTCTTGAGAGCTTCTACTATGGAAACAACCATTCCCCTTCAAGCTTTTACAGATCTGAGCAAAGAAAAGGTGCGGATTCATGAATCTTCCACCTAAAACCCTATTTTTCTGTAAAAAAAAGTATAAATCGGTACCATTTTTTTATTTTTGGCTTACATTTTTTTTTTTATAAATCTTGATGGTTTCTCATTCTATAGGTAGAAACAAACACTCCATTTGATTTTCTTGTTTGCTTGCTATAATTTAACTTCATTTTAGTTTTTTTTTTTTTCATTTTTTTTGAAAAAACAGTTACAGAATTTGGAAATAACTTTTGTTTTTTACATTTGTTCCTTGAAATAGTATTTCATTCACATATATAGCTTCCATTGATAGAAATTAGCATGCTTGAGTAATATTTCATCATATAATTATGTTTCTATGTTTTTCTTAATTTTTGGGATTTTTATATTTCTTAATATTTATTTTTGCACCTCATGATTCAGGTGTGTACCTAGGCCCTCCAGGCTCCAGGCGCACCCCTTGTGCCTTTCGCCTCTAACTACATAGTGTATATGTTGATAGTTGCTATTGTTATTATGTTATGTCACCGGGCCAAAATGTTTGACATGCTTTATTAAGCATTTTTATGGACTTGAAAGCATTGTTTTGGTTTCTGATTTCATGATTTGATGTTAATTTATACAGGAGACAAGTCCAGACCCCATCAAGACCTTCAAGATCTCTGAGCAGTCTAACTCGTGTTGTAAGACGAGGTCAGTTGATTGGTGGGCTGGAGTTGTGTGTTTTCCACCATTTCGAGTCACACCGAACTTATATATATTTTCGTGAGATCTTTTTTGCAATTTTATTTGATAACGCTCCAGTTGGTGTATGAATCTATTACAGGAGCTGAAAACCCAGGTGCTGATGCAAATGGAAATGCATATGACTTCACAACCAAGTTGCTCCACCTAGCCTGGCACCCGACTGAGAATTCAATTGCCTGTGCTGCTGCGAACAGCCTGTACATGTATTATGCATAAAGGTCGTCAAAGAAATTGATTGCTTTGGCAGGTTTTTTGGGTTGCTGTCAGCGGAGGATGTCTTTTCATGCAACCAGCGAAGTGGAGACTACATTGCATGGAGCCCCAACATCCTGAAGTCATAGCGAGTTACATATCGGGTCCAGAAGAGGCTGTCAGAATCCAAGAGGAAGTTAGTCTTTTGTTCCCGGGCAGACAGCCCAATTCTGATTCTTTTTGGAAAAGATTCACTTCTTTTCTTATTCTGTTGGGTCTAGATCCGCAATGTGATTGTAGTTCTCCTACAACCAGAACAAAGGCTGTTCAATGCCGCCACTAGGTTGATGTCCACCCAAGGGTTATATGACTCAAATGGGGAAGGGCCGTTCTGTACACCAATCTCATCATTGACTGGGGAACGTGGGGGTGTATTGTTATACCTGCATTTTGCACGTTTGGTGAAAGTTTATCATGATTATTGTCAACTCCTATTCTAACCCGTCCTTCTGTAAGCAGAGTTGCCAGGATGTGTTAATCTGGAGACTGATAGCCACAGTCTGCGATGATGTGAAGTTGGTATGTAAGTATTCCTTTCGTCGTACTTTGTGGGGATTTTGTTGCTCTGGCAGTTACAATCTGTAAATTCGAGAAGGGGGATGAACGACTTATTTTGAATAAGCCTCTGGTTGTGGTCTTCAGAATTACCATCTGTTTTTTCTCCTTTGCCTTTCCCCTTATTTTGCTTTTGCCATTAGTTAAAACAGGATAGTTGGTTTTAGCCGGTAGGATTCATTTTGGGTAATCCCCTATATTGCTTGTGGGAAGCAACAAAGAATGTCCGGTGTGTGAAATGCTGCATCTGGGTTTCAGGTCAGTCTAATCTCTTTCCACATTTTTTTTATCTTTCGTGGCATTTAAGATTAGGGTGGAATGTTTCTTGTGAATCTCTTGGTCCAAAAAAGCAATCCAAGCGTTTTAACTTAACGGGAATAGAAATAATGGATTAAGCAATTCCGGGAT
Source organism: Warburgia ugandensis (assembly GCA_035236585.1). Lineage (NCBI taxonomy): Eukaryota > Viridiplantae > Streptophyta > Magnoliopsida > Canellales > Canellaceae > Warburgia > Warburgia ugandensis. Next base: position 14,950,620 of record CP141133.1, read on the forward strand.
AGTGGAAATTTTCCTTGTAAACTAGTCTGTGTTTCAGTAATTTTACATGTCTGAAGGTTTTAAATAACTGGTAAAATTTTTGCTATTAACGAACAACAACGTAATCCATGATTCCTATTCCCGTGGCAAATGATTCCATGCTCCATAAAGAGACTTCTGATTATTGAAGCTAATGTTCTCAGTGAATTTGCTACTTGCTTATAAGAACGAGTGACGTGTGCTAATTGGTTATATAATCCAAGGACGTGTGTGAAGGTGATTTGGATGAATTTCTTAATTAAATCTTGGGTCAAGCCACAATGCAGGGCTAGTTTTTCCTCTTTTACTTGCCGATGATTTGCATCCTTGGAGCAGCTTTTAAACGACATATAAGCTATACAAGATAAGCTTAGAGAAATGTTCATTTGCTGAGATATTGGATGCTTACTGAGAGGGGAATTGCACGTAAGAAGAGAGAGAACTTTCGTGGACTGGCTTTCACCAATCGAAGTTTTTTGCATTTCAGATGGTGGTAAAGTGAGTCATATAAAGAGCTTTTTCTCATTTAGTCAGATTATCTATTCACCTGTCACTTTGACTAATTACTTTAGAATCACCAATTATCTTGAGATGTCATGTACCTAATTAAGTGCAACTTTGAGCCTTTGGATTAAAGCTTCATATTCTTAGAAGTATCCTTTTTATTAGAGAATCTGAGTTAGCTCTCGTAATGATAACTCTTGAGGATAGCCAACACTATCCCTACACCATTTCTATTTTCATTCATAGCTTCATAAAATGCAACGTCCAAATGAGGCCTTCCACATATTCGATGTTAGCGTACGGTATGTCCTCCTTAGGAAAATCAGTTTTTCATTAATCACGAGAGAGGAAAGATGATCTGCAATAGCTTGTCCTTTAATGGGTTTTTGGATGACAAGTGCAAGGTCGAATTTAGACGGCAAGCTAATAATTCTTTCCGACATTGCTGGTTTTTCAAACTAGTATTTAGGAGAATCCATCTTTGCCGGAATTTCAATGAAATGGACAAGAAAGTTGTGTGGAAGTTTTTGGAGTTTGCCCAAACCAATGTCAAGCAAAATTTTGCCATTGCACTGTATTTTCCTCACAAACTAAAAGGGGTAAAGGAGATATAAAGGAATAAAGCCTAGCAAAGGGCTGCTGGCACTAAAACTAAAGGATTTAATAAGTACTTTCTATGTTACCAAATGCATCTGGAGATTCATGGTCCCAAATAGACTCGGCTCCTTTTAATAATTTATAAAAAGGTTCACAAAGTATGGAATGTTGAGCTATGAATCTCCTAATAAATTGTAAACGACCAATGAGATCTCTTAGTTGTTTTATGTCCTTTGGAGGTGGCATTTCTGCTATAGCTTTCACTTCTACCGGATCTATTTCTGTCTCCCTCTTGCTTACAATGAAACTAAGTGGTTTTCCTAATGATACTCCAAACATTTCCTTGGGTTCATCTTCCATTAGAAATTTCTCTCAAGTATTTTCTTTAATGCTTCAGGATGATCGCCACAAGTTCTAGACTTTGACTAAAAATATCGTCAACGTAAACTTCCATCAATGGCCTTTCATATTGTTACATGTTTAACCCTGTACCAATATGTTCCCCATGGTCTGGAGAATTAAGTTCTTGATTTTCCTTTGCTAATTTTATTTGATTATAACTTAGGAAGCCATTCTGAAGAATAATATGTCACAGGTTCAATATGATGACCCAGGTTTTTAAAACACATTAGAATTTTCTCTCAAGTATTGATCTATATGTAAATCTAACATTCATACTAATTCGAAAACATACATACTAACATAATATTATATTTCCTATTATTCTTGATCATTCAAAATCTCCCTATGGATCTTGTTTGATCTTTGATTATCATAATTATTATTTTTATTAGGATTAGATAGTTTACTATCCTTTTATGATATTATTATTATTCAACCAGTTAATGTTTTACTAATTGAAGATAATTTATACACTCCTAATTTTAGACAACTCTTATTTTAATTGACTAAGGTTTACCAGATAAAAGCTGTTCACGGAGTGGTTAATTCAATCCTCATGTAAGGAAGCATTTAGACCTCACAAATGTCGTCAGAAGGTAGGGGAAGAGCGTTGCTCTATTAGAGAACCCCCTTAACCACCATGTTCAATATTTACTTGGGTGACCTTAGCTCATTTGATTATATTATATTTGTCTATTTTGATTTAATGATCATATTTTGATTTCTATTCATTTTTCATCCTATTAAGGGTTTAGATATCGATCTTTCATTTTTATTAAGATCTATCACATTATTTTAATGTGATATCATCAATAGATCATTGATGCATCTCATCATATGATTTGATCTTTCATGATCCAACCGATCAAGAAGATTTTTAGTTATTTTATCAAAATTAAGGACATAGATCTCAATCTATCCCAAATTAGCCATTAGGCTCATAAATCCATATGATCTTAACTTTAGTTCATCATTCAAACTGATTTTCATGGTCTGATTATGTTTGATTAGTCAAATCAAGTAAATCCATGATCATTTTTAAGATTTCTCTTCCCTTGAGGTTAAATTTCTTAATTCATTCCAGATCAATCATATCTAACTCTTAATTCCATGTTTTCTCATCACTAGATCACTGATGGATTACAAATCCAAAGTCTGATCATGCCATAGTTGACTAATCTTGAGAATTAGTAACACTTTTTGTAATTTATAGAATTTTACAATAAATAAAGCCTAAACTTTATATTTCCATTAGATTATACTTTTCATTAGAAATTCAAAGCTTCTTTCATATCTTGTTTTGGAGTTAAAATGAGCATGAAATTAGAATTTTAAAATTTCAATAAAAAAAACAAGGGCCTAGATTCAATTTGGCCCTTATAGATTGATGGGGACGATTAGCGGCCCATCTCCTCCTTGTTTCAATCTTGACCATCAGATTAGCTCTTCCCTAAATCAACAACCTCTAATGGGAATTGATCTATGATCGCACATTCTAGGGTTTTGAGACCCTCTGAACTGATTTAACGGTTCATAATCTCCAAATCTGATCAATTTAGGGGTGATTTCTACCTAAATCACGAGATCTGTTTTATCGGTGAACCAGTCGCTGATGGAACAAATTCACCGGTGATTATTACCTGTTTTGGCAAAAAAAACATGGGGTTTTTGAAGGGGAGTTGAGATAGACCTACCTACATCTAGTCTAGAGCAAAGAGATGAGTTAGAGACCACGTTTTCTTGTCGAATTTTGAAGACCTAGCCGGACGGCTAGGGTTTTTGTAATTCTTGTTGCCGGGGTGCTTGCCAGTGCCAGGGAAGAGAAATAGGAGAGGGAAAATGGAGAGGGGAGTGAGAGGAACTTGATTTCAAGTTCAAGTCCGGTATTTTCGCGGGAGAAATGGGTTTGGGTGAAGACTTTGTCGGATTAGGGAAAACCCTAGCCGATAGGGTCATCACCTCTATTGGGTGGAAGGCGTGTTCCGGGACACGCTAGCTTGGCACATGCTGGTTCCTGTATTGTGCACGTGTGGGGACCGCTGCTATAGCTGGAAAGAGAGGAGAGAGAAAAGAAAAGGAAAAAGAAAAGAAAAGAAAGAGGAAGAAGGAGAAGGAGAAGGAGAAGGAGAAGGAGAAGAGGAAAGAGAGAGGGAGACTCCAGGGGGTTTATGCAATTTCGTACAGTCTCAGGGAATGATATTTATAGGTTTAATTTTGTATTATTTTATTTAAAAATTTAATTATATTTTATTTAAAATGATTTTTCATTTTTCTTATAAAATTAAAAGCATATTCCTTATTATGTTTATTCTTCATCATTGATATTTCCTGAGCTAGCTGTCCACCAGCTCACCTAATTTTTGTGGACCTCATACAAAAGTGAAATGATCATTTTACCCCTATGGGTAAATATAAATTCACAAAATTAAGAAAAATAAGAAATTTTCACCTGGGCTCAGATTTCAGCATGCTTACAATCATTCTAACTGGTTTCTCATGAATGATTCCAAATAACTAAGTTTCAAGACCTGATTCTTTTTCTAAAAAATAATATTATATTAAATATAATATTCTACCTCAATTTTTGTAAAAATTCTAATTAATTCCAAAAAAATTGGGGGTTTCACATTCAAGGCGTGGAAATAATCCCTTGCAAAATGCAAGGTTAGGCTACGTACTATTGACCCTTGTGGTCCCTCCCTTCCATGAACCCCGCATATGTGGGAGCTTCGTACACCAGGGCTGCCCTTTTTAGTTTGCTAGGTTGTCAACTAGAACATCAATACGAGACGGTGGAAATTCATCTTTAGGGAAATTCTTTGTTTAAATTTCTGAAATCAATATGAACTCTCACTCATCCATCATTTTTCATTACATGCACTATATTCGCCACCCTTGATCAAGTTTGTAAACTTCTTCTTTGACTTTTAAGAGCTACTTCTGGGTGTATTCTTCTTAGTTTTTGCTTAAGAGATCTAGTATCAGATTCTAAGATTAACATGCACACCTAACTTTCGTCCAATTTGTTTGATTCTCCATGCATAAAATGTTCTTGATGATGCATGCCATGAATATTACTCTTCCTTTCCCCATACCAAGTCTATCCGAGGGCCCTATGGAGTTCTATAACTCATAAATGGCCCAGAACTCAAGAATAATCAACAGCATTCATGAATGCTGGACTAAACTTGAATATTCTTGAATGCTATTTTATGCATTCCTGAGTGCTTTAGAGGATTGTATTTATGAATTCTTAACATTATATAATAATAACAATAATAATAATCATTATAAACATTATCATCATAATCCAAGTTCTCCATGGCTCATAGTAGTCTTTCATTGTCCAGGTCAACATCAGCCCTGTTAACCTGATAAAAAGTAATTACACTTAGATATAAACTTCCAAACTCTGCAGATCAACATAGACAATACAAGATGGAAAAGAACCGAAAATCAACTATGTTCCCATTATATGCAACTGAGGAAGCTGAGATTTTTCACAAGTAAATAACCTAATGGATAGAGTACCTTAGCAGATAGCCCCCGCAAATTTTGTGTCAAAGAAAAGATAATATGCAGAAAGGAAAACAGAGGCGTAGAAACAAAATGAAAAAAAAAAAGGTTGCCGAAATAGTTAATGCGGGCTACTGTGGAAGAAGAAGAAGAAGAAGGTGGGGAAGAAGAAAAAGAAGAAGAAATGAAGAAAATTAGGCTTTTTTATTGGGGTTTGGTGGCCATGTTGAAAGGAAAATAAAGGCATAGAAATAAAACGAATTTTATTTTTGCTGGAGCTATGAACAAAGGCATATATCCAAGACTTAGTGAGTCCACTTAACGACAATCAGGACATTGGGCGTTGCAAGATAGACAGCCCATACTACTTTTATAGGGCCTATGAAAATAGTCTTATGTTCCTCTAGTCCCCTCTACTAAGGGTCATGGATTTATTTAGTTCAAAAGTTTTTAAAGTTTTCTCACTACTACTATCACGTTCTTTATGGGCCTTTCCTTTGCCCTTTTAGAAACTTCAACTTGGATATCTCACTCGTAATTGATGTTGTTTTAAGTTTTTGTTGGAATGTGCAAATCAACCAAGTCTACCCTCACTCATCTTGTTACCAATCGATGCTATTCTTATTTTACTCTAATGTTTTCATTTCTAGTTCTATTCTTTCTTATATTACCACTCATCCATCCTATGTATATATTGCTTTTAACTGCCCAACAATCTATCCATAGAGCATGTCATGTCTTATAGTCATCTTATAGAATTTTCCTTTCAGTTTGAGTGTCACTCTTTGATCACATAAAACTCTAGAAGGCACATCTCCATGTATTCCAACCCACTTGGATTTTTTTGTGTAACATCCCAACTCGAATTGTCAATCCCTAAGTATTGAAAGTGGGCTTTCTGGAAGACTTCTTAGTTATCAATCTTTACTAAACTTTACTTCCACTCATCTTTCTTGCTAAAATTGTATTTCATATATTCTGTCTTAATTCAACTAATTTTATATCTTTTAGACTCTATAGCATCTCTCTGTAACTCTAGACTTTTGTTTACGCTTTCCCTTATCATATCAATCAAAACTATGTCATCTGCAAGTTACATGTATCATGAAATCTTTTGGTTTAGATGTTTTGTTAACTTATCCATAACTAATGTAAAAAGACCATGGGCTTAGTGTTGATCATTAGTGCAATCCTATAGTGATAAGAAAATCATCAGTCTCTCTACCAGTGGTACTAACATTTGTTACTGCTCTCTCGTACATATAATTAATTATGTCTATATTCTTATAAAATTCCTTTTTTAGCCTAATGCCAACCATATTAACTCTCCAAGGACCCTATTATAAGATTTTTTTATGTCAATAAATACCATGTGGAGGTCCTCTTCCTCTCTTTCTACTCTAAATATTTAAATTCCTACTCACATAAAAAAGTAACTACCTAATACCCAAAAAGGAAACATTTAAGAGAATCCTAGGCGCAGCTCCCGCTCTTTGCTTACCGGCTTTCCTTCGAATGTATTCTTAGCTCATTTGATTGCTGTCATGTAATAAAATATTGGCCATCATATCCGATATATTGGTCGATATATCGGAACAGTGAAACAGCTGTTACGACATTTTGATTTTAGACGAAGTTCCGAACCGTTTATTTACACTGTGATTAAAAGGTGCTTCCTCGTATGAGCAGTCCGATCATTTAAAGGCCCGCTCCTTCCTGGAAAAAAGAGTAGCGCTTTTGGGGAAGCGCCTATAAGTCATGCGGCCATAGCCTGCATAAGCATCCTTTTCTGTCTCTCTGCTTGCAAGTCTCTGCAAAATTTCAAGGAAATGTCAGAACAGAGGGAAGCCAATTCCCTGGCTTCTCCTTCCGATATTGATATGAAACTCCATGTCCTAAATCGGGAAAAGCTTCTTCGATCGCTTCGCCAACATCTCCAATCCTTATCTCGCCCTCTTCATGGATTCGTCCTTCTTCAAGTAAATAATAATCTCTGTAACTTTCGTACCAATTCTTTATTACTTTCCAGTTAGGATTTACAACAAAAAGTGCATTTTGGTATTGTTAGGGAGGTGAGGAGCAAACACGGTACTGCACCGATCATGTCATACTCTTCAGGTATTTGATTTTTAGAGTTTGTGTTTGATGCCTTTATTTTTCTAGGTTTTTAGATGTGATGAGATTGTGCGATCGGGTCTGTTTTGGAAGCGGTAGTTGTCTGGAGGGTTGACAGTTGTGCAATTGGAATCTATGTCTTAAGGGAGGAATTGAATTGACAGAACGAGATCGGCGGTGGAGTAGTTACACGACACTTGAAATAGAGTTTTCTGGGAAGAAATAGAATTCAGTTCTGAATTTGTAATTAAAAACAGCCCCTACAGCTGAGAGTTGGATTCTCATCCAATGAGGAAACCAATAACTTCTCCCTCTGTGCAAATCAATGGAAACACCCACAGATATTAATATGGAATGTAATATGCACAAGCACAATGTAAGCAATCAAGAACAAGACACAGAATTTTTTATGTAGAAAATCCCTCAAGGAAAACCATGGGACCTAGTCCAGGTAAATCTCTACTAAGTAAAATTTATAGAGAAGTGATAAACTGAGGTTTTCTAATCAAGCCTGATAGTGATTCTCCCTCTCAGCCTGCGATGTGTCCCATTTAACCACCCACTTTCGTTAATGCCGTTTGAGTGGTTTCATGCACTAACTATTCAATGTGGTTAAGTGCGATATGTAGCAGGCTGAGAGGGAGACTTGCTTTAAAGCTTGGTTAAAGAGCCTCATTTTATAATTTCCCTAATCTATATGGGGATATGATATACCCGCCCCCTTACTTGATATTTCCCTGCCTCCTTCATGTTTTTTCGGTATTTGGCTTCACAATCACTAAATATCCACAGTTAAAAACATCTAAATGCCAACCATAAATACTAAAAAAACCATGAAGGGGGTGAGGATATTTCAAGTGCAGGAGGTGGGAATATCACTTACTTTTATATATTCTATACAATGGCAGAATTTAACCCCACCCACATGTCTTTCTATCCTTGAACAAAGGGTTTCTGGACCAATGAGATTTTGTTCCTACGGCCATATGGCATATATCTCTCTATCAAGCCTCGAGAGTCCAAATCTTCTAGAGCCAAAGTTGTAAAACTCTCACGATTAAATTTGTAAGAATCTTCTAAAAATACTTTTGGAGAAACAACCGAGACCATGAATGCACATCACAAACCGGGAGATCAAACAAACATGTGGCTGAGGTAAGAGTAATACCTCTAAAGAGAATACCTTTTTCTTTCTCCTTATCTCTAGCTTGTCTAGCCAAAAAGAGGAAATGCAAGAGGAGAAACCCCAAATACTTGTGGTCTCTGTCTCTCACATTCTTTTTCTCCTAGTCAAACACATGCGAAAAATAGCCTATATATAAAGGCAACACCTACACTTTCTCCAAAAAAAAATAAAAAATCATACGTAATGGCTCTTTTAGCCTAAATTTGTGGAACCCATCTTCTTATGATGAGGGAAATCCCAACAATCTCCCCCTTTGACTCGTGAGGAGGGAACTGCCAAACCCACCTGCCATGGGTCTGTAAAGCTCATTCTTGTTATTAAAAAATGAGGGTGAGAATTGAATTCTTACCTATTTTCACTTGGGTGCTTGACTTGAACTGTCCAATTTCACTGAGGCATAATCAGCAGATTTAGATTCCTGGTTAAAGGAATTACTGGAACTAGATTCCTGGCCAATTACTTGCACAAGAAATGAAGTCAAACGCAGAATCTGTTACTGCCACTGCGTTATGCCTTTCTAAACTGGGATTTTAATTGAGTTGTCTCTTTCTCAACTGGGATTTTTGACTGAGTCCAAAATAATAGCTGGTTGGGAGATTTCATCTGATTTTGTATGGTGGAAAAGGAAAACAGTTTTACCAGAAAAAAATGAAAAAAGAGAAAAGACAAAGGAAGAAAGGTATCATGGATTGGTTTCAAAAAGAGAAAAGACAAAGGAAGAAAGGTATCGTGGATTGGTTTCCTGTCATGTCATTTTTTGAGAGGATTCAGATGCACCCAAAAAGAGCTAGTAAATGGTCTTCTGTCATGTCATTTTCTGATAGGATTCAAATACACCCACGCTTCCTATTATTCTGGAAAGTGTGACTGCTTATCTTAATGAAGATTTATTCTAATTGGCTATGATCATTCATGGTTGTCTGATAATCTGATTGCCTCATAGATTTAAACTGGCTATTGATGACTTCAAATGTTGGTGTGTCACACAGCACTATATTTTTGGAGTCTTAACTTTTAAGTCCTTGGCTATGTAGCATTTTTGATACTTCGATTAAGTATTGAATGAATGTCATTTGGAGGATAGTAGATCTAGCTGAACACAGTTTTCCAGTACATCCTGGATATCTTCTTTCCTTTTATTCCCTTCACGCAGCTGGTGGATCCATACAGTGCCTAGAAGGCTCATTTGCTTTCTTGGAACTTGTTGCTTGTCGACTTCAATTTATTTTTACTTTTATGATATCTTATATACTAATTCTACATATAGTTCTCTCCCAATTAATTAAAAATAGACAGGCAAAGCACATGCTTGCCAGCGTATTATGGATCTAATAATTAACATTAAAAATTATTAAGCAGAGGTTTTTGTTGAAATAAAGATGTCACAATTCCCTAAAATAGAAGTACAGGGAAATATGTTGTTGGAAGTTGGATGTAATAACAAAGGGAACCTGATAGGCTGATGGGTAATCTCCAATTCACCTGAACAAATAAATACTAGTTTAAAGTGGAAGTAAAACATGCCAAAAAATCACTAAAGATAAAAGTACGGACAAAAGTTTGGTACCAATAGGGTATCACTCTATTTCCAAGACCATGGTAGTTCATATTTCCAGATCTACATGCATGTTGTCAATTGTTGATACTGCTGGCATCCATTTTCGATATGGCTGAAAAATATTATTTTGGCCATAGACCATATTATGCTGATTGATTACTAGTATTGATGAAAATTGAGAATGAAGAATTATGGAATAATTAGGATTTCATTCATTCTTTAAAACTACATCTGGTGTTAGCTTTATACAGAAAATCCTAGCTATGAAAAGGAAACTAACTAGGCTATCTCAAATCCCATGATTTATGGGATATTTCTACAAAATAGGAAACTAACTAAATTAGCCTGATTCTAGGAATACAGGCCGTTACAAACAAACTCCCCTAAAATAGCCTAATTACTATACACATGTAAAATACAGGACGTTAATTTTCGTTTTCCCACACTCCCCCTCAAGCTGGTGAATAGGTATTCGCCATTACCAGCTTGGATGCAAAACTTTGAAACACTGAACTACTTAGCCCCTTGGTAAGGACATCAACGAGTTGGCCGTGTGTAGACACATAAGATGTACAGATCAATCCACTGCCCAATTTTTCTTTGACGAAGCGTCTGTCAATTTCGATGTGCTTCGTTTGATCATGCTATACCAGGCTATGAGCTATGCTGATTTCAGACTTATTATCACAATAGAGTCTCATTGGACCATCCCACTTAATCTTCAAGTCTTCTAAAATGATCTTCAACCATAGTAGTTCGCACACACCCTGAGCCATTGCTCAGAATTCTGCCTTTGCACTTGACCGTGTCATGAGGTTTCCACCAAGAAAGGTGCAATATCCAGAAGTTGGCCTTCTGTCAACAATTGATCCAGCATAGTCGGCATCTGTGTATGCCTCAAGTGCTAACCCTCCATTCCTTTTGAACAGAATACCTTTACCTGATGTCCCTTTGAGGTATTGTAACACTCGGTGAGCTGCCTGTAGATGAACTTCCTTCGGGCTATGCATGAACTGACTGATCACGCTTACTGCATATGCTATGTCTGGTCGTGTGTGATATAGATAAATGAGCCTTCCCACCAAGTGTCGATACATTTCTTTATTTGCTGTAGCATCCTCCTTTGCCTCTCCAAGTTTAAGATTCGGGTCTATCGGAGTACTTGCTGGTTTGCATGCGTCTTGCCAGTTTCTTTGAGAAGATCTGTAACATACTTATGTTGGGAGATAAAAATGCCCTGCTTAGAGTGAGCCACCTCGACCCCAAGAAAATATTTTAATCTCCCTAACGCCTTGATCTCAAATTCCTTAGCCAAACATTGACTTAGAAACTGTCTCTCCTTATCATTATCTCTTGTCACTATTATGTCATTGACGTACACCAAGAAAGCTGTGACTTCCCTGAAGATGAGTGTTTAATGAACAACGTATGATCTCCTTGACTTTGCTTATATCCTATGGCTATCATCACTCTTGCAAATCTTCCAAACCATGCTCGCGGTGATTGCTTAAGTCCATACAAGGCCTTTTTCAATTTACACACAGTATGAGTAGTTAAATTTTTATCATAACCCGGTGGGACCTCCATATAAATTTCTTCCTCTAGTTCTCTATGCAAAAATGCATTCTTGACATCAAATTGCTGCAAATCCTAATTGTAATTAGTTGCTAATGACAATAAAACTTTGATCGCGTTCATCTTTGCTTCTGGAGCAAAAGTTTCTTGGTAATCAATCCTATAGGTTTGAGTATAGCCCTTGGCAACCAACCTAGCATTGTATCTTTCTATTGATCCATCTGCTCTATATTTCACTGCATAAACCCATTTACACCCCACGGGTTTCTTTTCTGCTGGTAAGTTTACCAACTCCCAAGTTTTGTTTTTTTTCTATTGCCTCCATATCTACATTCATAGCTTGTTTCCATTTTTCATTTTTCAAAGCATCAGATAAGGTAGTAGGGATGGCAATCGTATTTAGGCTGACAAGGAAGGCTCTATGGTGAAAAACTTTTAAAGGACAGGAAGTGTGCAAGAGCGTATAGGGGTCGATTGGTGCACTCTCCAATCGCTTTCCTAATAGCAATAGGGAGATCTTGGTCATCATTGTTCATATGAGATTTAGATTGCAATGAAGGATTAGAAATTGTTACCTCATTCTAAGGATATGGGTTGGAGTCTTGGACTTGCACAGATTCAGGGACAATTGTCTTCTTTCTCGAAAACACCTTGCCTTTGCCAAATCTCACATCTGCAGGGGCAGAGTTTAGATTTTCTGTCACGGGTTCAAACCTAGGATTGGAATTTTTAAGCATGGGTTCAGGCTATTCAGGCACGGGTTGCTCAGGCAAGGGTTGTATGGGTTCAGGCAAATGATCTGTGGGATAAGATTGTTTCGACACGGGAAGTTATGGCAGATCAAGGAATAAAAAATCCCTCCTATCCTTATCTTCCATTATTGAATTCTCCACCTGAAGATAAGGAGTACTGAAATAAGATTCTTGTTCATGGAAAGTAACATCCATCGAGACAAATTTTTTTTTATGGAGGATGGTAACACATACCCTTTCTGTGTTGAAGAATAACCCACAAAAACACATTTTAACGCCCTTGGATTTGACTTTCCTCTGTTTTGACTATGTACATGGACAAATGCTACACACCCAAATATCCTAGGAATAAGATTATTTGTATTGTGTAGGTTTGTATAGAATGTTGAAAGTATGTCCATTGGACTTTGGAATCCCAAGACTGTAGAAGACAAACGATTTATGAGATGAGTGGCTGTAAGAACTACTTCCCCCCAAAAAGAGTGAGGCACATTTTTCTGAAACATGAAGGATCGGGTTGAGTCAAGAAGGTGACCATTCTTTCTTTCTGCTACTCCGTTTTGTTGTGGAGTATTAACACAAGATGACTCATGTGCTATTCCTTCTCTTTGAAAGTATGGAGTTAGGACTTGATTGAAATAATCCTTAGCATTATCCGACCTAAATCTTTTGATATTGACCCCAAATTGAGTTTTAAGCATAGAACAAAAATTTGGAAGGACGGTACTGACATGGGATTTATGTTTGAGCAAAAATATCCAAGTGACTTGAGTACAATCATCAATGAATGAAACAAACCATTTAGCCCCAATAACATTAAGAATAGGAGAAGGACCCCAAATATCATTGTTAATAAGATAAAAAGGAATAGAACTTCTTTTATTGCTAACCGGAAAAGATACACATTTGTGTTTAGCAAGTTCGCACACTTCATACTGAAAAAGTTCAATATCTAGACCTTTAAAGAAAGAGGGAAACAAAATTTTAATAACTCTAAATGATGGATGTCCATGTCGGCGACGATGAAGCCACTTTTTCTTTATTGGATGAAAAAACCTTTGAGACAAAAGAATGAGATGATATGCCCTTGGTAATGCTTGATTGACTTGGTGCTTTGAGATAGTAGAGTCCATCAAGTTCTTTAGCATGCCCAATCATCTTCCCCGAAGCTTTGTCTTGAAATACACAATAACTATGATAAAAAACCACATTGCAACATAAGTCTTGAGTGAGTTTTTAACATCAGTGATGGGTTTATTTTCACATTGCCAATACTTGCTATAGTAGTCAAGGAACCATTGGCTGTGGCTATTTTCCTACTACTTGAACATGGGGAATACGAGGAAAAAAATGTTTGGTGAGGGAGTCATATGGTCGGTAGCACCTGAGTCAATGACCTAGGAGATGGTAAAGGTTATATCCAAGACTTTTAATCGAATAGAGAATGGAAACTTACCCGAATATGCTAATGAACAAGTACCTGACGGTTTGTCAAGGTTGACTGTGACGACCTGGGTTTTTCATGAAATTATTTTTTTCGTGTTTATTTCAAAAGATGGCGTGCCTCTAAATTTTAAAATACAAAAACAGCAGAAGACTTTTCTTTGAAATTCATTTTCCCAAAAACCCTGATGTCACCTTTATGCTCACACTATACATATTTATATATATAGTTTTCTAGAAGATAAAAATTCATTTTTTAAAACAGGACCGATCCAGTGGTTCACTTGTACAGCTCCTATAACATTATATTAAATGTCCAATATTGTAATTCAAATTACTAACTATCCAATACAAAAGCTTTAAATAAAGTATATACCTGAGCTTAGAAGTATGGTTGCTGGATTCCTCTTCTTGTGTACATCTTCTCCTATCTATCTGTATCTGAGATATTGTAAACATAAAACATTTACAATATCTCAGCAAGCTATGCTTGGTAGGGGAGTTTAATAAGCTTGCTAAATCTTAAGATACATTAATTATTCTATAGTAATTAGAATATTCATTTTCATAGCAATTTTATTGAATGAGATTTATTGTATGTTTCACATTTCAATAACCCATTTATAAACCAAATATCTACATGTTTTATAATCATTAACTATCCATTGATGAATCAATTATTAACATGTTTCATAATTATCGATATCTACATGTTTCATAATTATAAGTAATCCATTGATTTATCAAACATCTTTAATTATTATTTGTTATCTAAATAAACTAATCAACTTCCATGAACCATAATATGCGTAACAGTTCTACCCATTCATATACCCATATAAAACTTATATGAAACTATGCCCTCAATCATATACATATATCATACGTACACATATATGGAAATTGTTAAAAGACATAAAATTATGAATATAATCAATAAGTCTCCTAATCTACATTCCCAGACTGTACTGGGTTTTAGAATCGTACCCCTCATCATGTGGGGTTCATAATCATCTAGCCTCACTGGTATATCAGTATAATTCTCATGCCCCTCACTATACGAGGTCCACAATCTCTCAGCCACCGCTAGGAATACAATATAAGGCATATTATCATGCCATATCATATAAGGCATTTCATAATGCCATCATATAAGCACCATAGTGCATCAAATATAAGGACTACTATGCATGCAGTCAGAATCCATACAGCGCGCCCGGGTAAATGCTCAATAATCCACCTATATCATCCTCGGTGGAAATCACAATATCCATGTTTATATGGGAAGACCATGGTTGTTACAGTGGCGGCCTTCCCATAATTGCCTTACCTGACTTTTAATAACACATAGTGCTTGGTATCCATAACATAATAAATTTCAGAGAGCGGGTGGCCAAACCCTCTTAACTCTCCTAGCATAGATACCCAGGCTTACACCTGTCTAAAACAAAACTCTCAGGCCTCCATGCTTGGATGTAAAATAATCATAGTAGCAGGCAATTTGCCTGTTCATATATTTCATAACAAGAATAACATCCTCACTTATTTGGTGATAACCCACCAAGAATGTATCCTATAAACCTATACTCATACATCATCAATATTGATATGGTACCTATGTACCATAAACATAATTTCACAATTTACATACATGATATGCAACTCATAAGCATCAATCATAACATGCAATTCTTTTAATTAACATTATTTCATCATTTCAATTTAAATCATGTCGTATATCAATCATACCATTTTTAGTTTCATAACGTCTATAATTAGAAATAAGATCATGTTTAGAACATGCATCTTATTATTTAAACATGCTGTCTTAAATTTTCACCTACCTCGTGTGACGCATTCTTCAATTCCACTAGCATTGATCGCCGTTCGTTCACGATGGTAAAATCCTCATTTTTATCTAGACCCTCCAAATCAAACAATTAATTAGTAACTTCTAACTGAACGATCTAATTGAATAAGTTATATTGATCACGATCATAGAACTTGATCAATTTCCATACGTGGATCCTATATCGATCTCGACCATTGATCAAGATCAGTGAAATCTTCTCAAGTCGAGCTTATGATCCTAAATCTCTCATAAAACTCTCGATCTACACTTCTTAAGGGTCATGATAGACTATGTGGATTGGAAAAACGAAGTTAGATCATCACAGATTCAAGGATTTGACCCTCGATCAATGGTCGGGTAAATTCAACAGTTGGATCTTCTCGGATCAAGAATTGGGAAGATGGGTTTTGTTCCTCGCGTCCCAAGGATCGCGAGGGTACTCTCTAATTTTCAAAACTCCTAGATTGCTCAGAATCCAGGTTTGAAGGTCAAGGGTTAAACTGGGTCCTGTCCAACCAAGTCAGAGGCGACCAACTCAGGTGACTGTGAAACAACAGGGAAAATAGGGGTGGATGGTGATTGGTGGCTGGACTAATGCTGTCCAATCTTGGCCACCGGAAAATGCAAGCATGCCTGAAAACTGGGTCATGCTAGTGACAGGGAAATGCAGGGGATTGGCAGGGATGGTGATGGGCGGGTGGCTTCCAATTCCTGGCCACCACCCGATCTGGTCAGGGGAAATAGAGCACACTGGCTTGCCTGAAAACTTGGCCATGTTGGCGCCTGGGGAAGATGAGGAAAAGGTGAAAGCCCGGGTGGCAAGTGCGCCCTGAGCATGCCGGAAAATGGGTTTGCGAGAGATCTGGTGACTTCCAGTCATCGTCTGGTACAAATCCACCGGAAAATAGAGGGGAAATGGAGTTTTCCGGGTGGATCTAGCATGTAGGCCTAACAAAATCTGGGTTTTCTTCTTGGTCGCTGGAAAACCAGAAGGAAAGGGAGCAGGAAAACCTGGCTTGATCGAGAAACCCGATCTGGGTTTTCTTCTTGGTCGTCAGAAAACCACATATCCACTAGGGATCTTCTCGGGGATGAGGAGAAGCAGAGGGAAAACTGCTGGGGCTTTGCCAGGAATGAAGAGCCCGACAAGGGCTTGGCACATCGACCTGCCCAAGGGCTGGCCGTGCCTGGATGCCGGTCCAGTGATTGCTGGAAATAAGGGAGAGCTGGGGTTTCTGGTGATGTCAGAGATCTGGGTTGTGGTTGTCGGGTTTTGCAGATTGTCGGTAGGGGGAAAGGTACACCGGATGGAAGGAGGAAGAGGGGAGAATGGTGGGTGCTAGGGTAAGGGTTGTTAGGTCCCATAACTTCCTCATACGGACTCTGTTTTCAGTCTACTTTGGCTCATTGGATTCCATTTTCTGAGTACTATCTCAGTTTTAGTTCTAAATTATTATCCTATTAAAAGATATACTTCTTGAAAACTCATAACTTAATCATGGAATAATAAAATTTTGGGGTGAAATTCATTCGAACTTCGATTTTAGTGTTCTTTGTGTCGTTGGAATCGATTTTTTGGAGTACATTCCAAATATTCATGTTTCCACTCCAAATTCCTTTTCTATATAAAAATTTATTTTCTCTGCGTCAAAAATTCCAATTATATTTCAAAATTCTAATTTCACATAATAACGCCCAGAATAGTATTTACAAACTTGGGGGTTGTTACATTGCCAATAAGTAATCACACCCTCTCGGCTTCCTCTTGGTTGAGATTACCTATCTCTTGTGGTGTTGCTTCATTCTGTTGCACTGCCACAATGTGGGCCTGGCCGTTATTCCTTAGTTGCTCACCCTTCTGTCCCCACTCACGGCTTGGTGGTTTTCCATGTAGCTTCCAATACCGCTCACGAGTATAGCATGCCTTCTTACAATAAGTGCACCGTAAGTTGTCTTTGTAGTCATGGTTTTGAGTTTTTGGTTGACCAGATCTTCCATTGCCAAGTACTAGTGCTCTTTCCATATTTGTGGCTAAATTGTTGTCACTTCCAGCCACCATAGCAGAGCTGTCCGTGTTCTGTGGATCAAGCATCAAGCCTCTTCTGCTTTCCTCTCCTCGAATCAGTGTCACCACCTCATTAAAACACGTAACTTCTTGTTTACTAAGAATCTGGATTCTCACTTGGTCAAATTTTGGGTTGAGTCCAACAAGAAAATCATAGACTCGATCTTGTTCTATGAAATCCTTGAGAATAGTAGCATCTTTGGGACACTTGGTTAGCATATTTAGTAACAGTTTTACCTCCCTGTTTTGCAGCAACAGTCTTTGCCTTGACATCGTATACTTGGGCCACATCTCTTGCCTTAGAATACGTCTGTTGAATTGCATCCCAAATGTCCTTGGCATTACCCAAGAACATACATGTGTCACTAATTTCAGGAATCATAGAATTCCACAGCCATGCCATAATCATGGAGTCTTCTTCATCCTATGTTTCAAACCGAGGATCTCTTGGTTTTTGCCCTGTACCCATGAGATGATTAATCTTCCCTTTCCCCTTCAGCGTGATGCGAACAACTTGGGACCATTTCAGATATTTTTTTCCATCCAGCCTATATGCAGCCTGAATATTTTGTAACTCTCCGAGATATTGGGGTCGAATAATCTCCTCTGATTGGGTTGTATCGGTTGTTTCTTTGACATTGTTTCTTGCGATGAGGGCTAGTCTCAACGAAGGCTGACTAGAAATCTCCAACGATAACATTGAAGATTAAAAATAGATTCTGGCAATGAAGGCCAAAACGATTTTTTTTTTTTCCAGACTCACGAGTCTAAAGCTCTGATACCATGATGAAAATTGAGAGTGAAGAATTGTGGAATAATTAGGATTTCATTCATTCTTTAAAACTACATCCGGTGTTAGCTTTATACAGAAAATCCTAGTATGAAAAGGAAACTAACTAGGCTATCTCAAATCCCATGATTTATGGGATATTTCTACAAAATAAGAAACTAACTAAATCAGCCTAATTCTAGGAATACAGGCTGTTACAAACAAATTCCCCTAAAATAGCCTAATTACTATATAAGTGTAAAATACAGGCCATTAACTTTCGTTTTTGACAAGTATTTGGATCCTTGTAGAGTGGTTGTGCTTGTAAAATTTCCCTTTGCTAATCTTCTATGCTTCTCCATGTAATAAAAAAAGAAATAGGGTGTTTGGTGATTTTGACCCCTGAACTTATTAGTTGATTTGGATGTGATTATATATTTATGACTATATGTTTAGGTTTTGATGAAACTATCTTGCAATTATTTCTGCTTTCTTTCTATTTTCTTTTCGCAACAAACACCACTTGTTTCTTCTTCTATCTTTCCCCTCAACTGACTTCTTTCAATGGGCCAACAAAGTGAACTTCATTCAGTTAACTACCTTTGCATATTAACCTTTGATGTCCATCTTGCTCATACTAAGATCTCTTCTCATTTTTTCATTCTATGATTTCTCCTCTCTGGTTGTAGATACTACTCTCCATCTTGTTTACAACATTTGTTATATGCTCTTAGGATATTGTAATATTTCTTGTATGCAAAATTCCAAAAAAATCTCATCCGTAACATTTCCCAGCAAATGAATTTGACTTCTTTTCTCTCTGTAGTTCCTTTGATTTCCTGCTTTTGACGTCTTCCAATCCTCGCCATGGCTTCAGATTTCTCTTGCAAATACACATTTCTCCAAGAATCAAACAAAAATATGTTTTGGCCACCTCCTTGAGATTCATTGGATTTTCTTCCTTCTTTTTATTTCCTCTTTGTACGCTTCCCTGATTTCTCCATTTCATTTCTCAAGGTGGGGAAGTTGAAGATGATTCTGTTATTTCTTTCTTACAAATGAATGTGCATTTGTATATTAGTTTGTGAGGAAGAAATGAAAATCATCTCCAGCTTCTTAAAATACGATCACCCTTGGGTCAGGTTGCCAGCCAGCAAGGGTTTAGCTGAAGATGATTTTTGTTATTTCTTTTATGCTTGCAAATGAATATGCATTTGTATATTAGTTTGTAAGGAAGAAATGAAAATCATCTTCAGTTTTTTAAAACTACGGCAACCCAAACATGACATGAATCGAAAATAGACATTCCCTCAAGCTAGGGTGTTCCCCATAAGCGACGCGCTGCATCGGATCCCGGGTGCTGTGAAAAATAGGCAAGGGTTGCTAGGACGTTCTCCCAGAAGTGACGCGCTACATCGGATCCCGACTGTAGTGAAAAGTGGGCAAGGGCTGCTAGAGCATCCCCTCAGAAGCGATGCGCTGCATCAAAACACAGGTGTAGTGAAAAGTGGACATGGGTTCATACCATGGAGGTTGAGAAAGGCAGTAGTAAATAGGGTATCTCCAGAAAATAAGATTCGCATCGCTACATGGAATATAGGGACATTGACAGGTAAGAGTTTGGAGTTAGTAGACGCAATGAAACGTAGGAGAGTCAACATTGCTTGTATCCAAAAAACCAAGTGGAAAGGGGTTAAAGCTAGAGAAATAGATGGGTATAAATTATGGTACGTAGGAAAGGAAAATAACAAAAATGGCATAGGAATAATAGTGGATCAGGAATTAAAGGATAAAGTTGTGGACGTTAAAAGAATCATTGATAGAATTATAATAATATTAATTGTTCTAGGAGAGCAGATTATAAATGTTATAAGTGCATACGCACCACAAGTAGGGTTACAAGATATAATCAAGAGACAGTTTTGGGAAGATATGGAGGGAGTCATACAAGAAATTCCTAACAATGAGGGGATATTTATAGGAGCAGACTTAAATGGTCATGTAGGAAAAGATAAGGAAGGATATGATAGAATACACCGAGGGTATGGTATAGGTGAACGAAATGAGATGGGGGGGAATATCCTTGATTTTGCTTTGTCATATAACCTGTCCATTGCAAACACACTCTTTAAGAAGAGGGATGAACACTTAATAACCTTTAAAAGTGGACTTCATAAAAGCCAAATAAACTTTTTTCTACTTAGGAATAATGAACGATCTATGTGTAAGGATTGTAAGGTAATACCCGGTGAGAGTTTAACCTCACAACATAGGTTAATGATTATGGATATCCATATCAAAAGATGGAAGAAAGGAAATGAACTTAATAGGTATCCAAAAATTAAGTGGTGGAACTTAAAAGGAAAGAAAATAACCTCATTCATAAATAAGTTGATGGTAGAAGGAAATTGGAATTATGAAACAGAAGTAAATACCATGTGGACTAATATGACTGAGTCCATTAAGAAAGTGGCAAAAGATGTCCTAGGAGTATCTAAAAGGTAAAAGGCTATTAGCAAAGGAAACATGGTGGTGGAGTGAAACAGTGCAAAAAGTTATTAAAGAAAAACGGATGCGTTTTAAAGCTTGGTAGAAGATTAGAAATAATGAAAACTATGAACAACATAAGAATGCTAAAAACGTTGCTAAGAGAATAGTGAGGCTAAACTTAAAGCATATGATGAGCTTTATAATAAATTAGGAACAAAAGAAGGTGAGAAAGATGTGTTTAAACTTGCAAAAGTAAGAGAACAGAAGGGTAAGGACTTAGATCATGTTAGGTGTATTAGAAGCGATGATCAAAGGGTATTAGTCAAAGAAGATGAGATCAAATAAAGGTGGGAAACATACTTTCAAAAATTGTTAAATGACAATGGCTCTGAGAATATAGGGATTGAAAATAATATAAATCTAAATAACATTGGATATTATAGATATGAACGTATGATAAGAATACCTGAAGCAAAAGAGGCCTTGAAAAAGATGAAATCAGGAAAGGCCATGGGACCTGATGGTGTACCAATAGAGGTTTGGAAGCATATGGGAGATATTGGGGTAGTTTGGTTGACCAAGCTGTTTAACAAGATTATAAAATCAAAGAAAATGCCTGATGAGTGGAGGAAAAGCTCTATTGTACCAATCTATAAGAATAAAGGTGACATTCAGAGCTGCACTAATTATCGAGGGATCAAACTTATGAGCCACACCATGAAACTTTTTGAAAGAGTGATTGAGAAGAGGCTAGAATATGAAACAAGTGTATCGGAGAATCAATTTGGTTTCATGCCTGGGAGGTCTACCATGGAAGCTATTTTCTTACTAAGACAATTAGTAGAGAAATATAGGAGGAGGAGGAAAGACCTACATATGGTCTTTATCGATTTAGAGAAAGCTTATGATAGAGTCCCTAGAGAGTTAATATGGAGGGTGTTGGGTGGTAAGGGGGTTTCTCAGGGGTATATAGACATAATTAAGGATATGTATGAGGGAGCGGTAACAAATGTTAAGACCACTAGTGGCGTGACTGGTGATTTTCCTGTCCTTTGTAGGATTGCACCAAGGATCGGCATTGAGTTCATACCTCTTCACATTAGTTATGGATGAGTTAACAAAACATTTGCACGAGGAGATTCCATGGTGCATGTTATTTGCAGATGATATAGTCTTCCTTGATGAGACAAGGAAGGGTGTAAGCATAAAGCTAGAGTTATGGAGAGAAGCATTAGAATCTGAAGGATTTAAAATTAGCTGAACTAAGACATAATTTATGGAATGTAATTTTAGCAAGGTGAGTAGGAGTGGAACACTAGTCAAGATTGATAACCAAGAAGTCCCCATGAAAGACCTCTTTCGGTACTTAGGATCATTGATCCATGAGAGTGGAGAGATTGAGAGGGAGGTTACCCAGAGAATCTAAGCGGGTTGGAATAAATGGAGATGTGCGTCTGGAGTTTTATGTGATCAGCGGATGCCACTCAAATTAAAAGGAAAATTCTATAAGATGACTATAAGGCCGGCCATGCTCTATGGATCAAAGTGTTGGCCAGTTAAGGAACATGATACTCATAGGATGAGCATCACAGAAATGAGGATGTTGAGATGGATGAGTGGTAAAACAAGAAAGGACAGAATTAGAAATGAAAATATTAGAGAAAATTTAGGGGTAGCACCAATAGGTAATAAGATGAGGGAGATTAGACTTAGATGGTTTGGACATGTCCAAAGGAGACCAACAACGGCACTAGTTAGAAGGAGTGAGGCAATACTAGTAGAAGGTTCTAAAAGGGCAAGGGGAAGGCCCAAAAGAACGTGGATAGAAGTGGTGAGGAAAGATTTAAAAACTTTGGGACTAAATGAAACCATGATTTAATAGAGTGGAATGGAGGAATAAGATTCATGTGGTCAACCCCTAATTGGGATAAGGTCTTGATGATGATGATGATGATGATTTCTCAAGGTGGGGAAAAACTATTAGTTTTAAAAAGACAAATCGCGAGGTTTATATCATCGAAAGACAAGTACATATCCCTTTGTAAAAACACATGTACTTGAATTGGCTCCCTTTAAATAGAAATTGCTGCTTCAAAATCATCGTAATCTAATGTCAATGCTTTGTGCACCATGCACCAGATTGGGCGGGTATTGTGGCACACTTGTGCCTAGAAACTGACCCTGTGCTTTAACATGGGTTGGCATATTATTTAGCTCTTGCAAGTATGTATATGCAATGCACTGACTGGTACTACTGCATTGGTAGTATGCAGGCGTTTCTTTGTCATTGAGATGGCTTAGGATAACCTTTCATTGCATGAATTGGAGGAGTTCCTAATCTACTTAAACACAGATGGGTTTATGTCTATTGTTGGTCCATGGCATGGCACTAACTAAGACAATTAGTGGTTTGCATAACCCAGGGTATAAATTGTGCTCCATGAAAATCGTTTGTGAACTATGTTGCCCATATATGAAGTTCTAGTAGTTCTTTGCCCAAACCACTTTGTACAGGGTCTAAAGAACTTTATAAATGTTCTGAAGTAGTTATATATTCTTATATATGTATGCATCAGGAGAATAACTCCATCTGTTTTCTTAGTGATGGCTAAAATGTTCTTTTTGTTAGAATGCTCTATTGGTTTTGGTCACATTACACACTAATTGAGTTTTCATTTTCTGTTGATGCTCGAGTATTTGGAAATAGCTATTTTATTGGAAAGCACTTAAATCCCTGGTATATAATTGCAAGTCTCCATCTGTCTCAGTATTATCCCTGTTCCTCTTCCTGCCAGAGAGGATGGCACTTATTTACCACGTGAGATACTTGATTCACAGGCAGGAGAGTTATTTTGCTTACTTATTTGGAGTGAGGGAGCCTGGTTTCTTTGGAGCAATTGTAAGTTTTTTGCTGCAAAATATGGTACTTCTTTCTTCTGTTCTACATGGAGTAAACATGCTAGTGATGTCATAAAATAATTTTCTTTTCTAATTCCTCAAGTTCGAACGTTCAGCATTGCAAGTCTGTGACAGTTTCTCCTTTCACTTTTCTTACTGTAATCTAATTTGTCTACATTTCAGTGTTATGTAGTCCAATTCTTCTATTATTTATTTTTCTTTATGCATGAGTGATGTGCTAGAATCAAATTATTATGCCCATTCACTTTGTTGCCAAAGAAGGGTTTTTGACTAGGAAGGACCTGTAATACTTCAAATAGGAAATTATGGATCCTCTTACTGTATGAACTTACTTTACATGTAACATTAATATAAACTTTGAACCTTAATGTCATGCTTTGGTATTTCTTTTTGTAGCAATAACCGATTCATTATCTAGGACATTCTGTCTTCTCTCTCTCTCTCTCTCTCTCTTGGATGGCCTCTGTTCTTGCTAGTTTTCAGTTCTGAACCTGACATAAGTTTTGGTTTGTTGAAGGACATTGCCTCTGGCAGATCAATTCTATTTGCTCCAAGGTTGCCTGCTAATTATGCTGTTTGGCTGGGGGAAATAAAGCCACCATCCTACTTCAAGGTGATTGTACCTAGTTATTTTATTTTATTTCATTTACTTATTAGTTATTTTTGTTTTTGCTGCAGTGGATTTGTAGTTGTACCTGGATTTTCTATTCCTTCCAGTATTAATTACTATCATAGCAAGGTACCTTCGTTAATTCTGCCCACATTGTCATACAGGAAAGATACATGGTGAGCATGGTCTGCTATACTGACGAGATTGTAAAAGTGCTGCCTGATCAATATGAAGGAAATGGAAAGCCTTTACTGTTTCTCTTGCATGGTCTTAACACCGACAGCAATAATTTCTCCAAACCTGCTGAGCTGGAGGTGCCTTTATCCCATCTACTATTACTACATAGTTTTTTTTTGCTAACATTTGTTGAATCACATTATTTAGCTATTTCTATTTTTTATGGAAAAAATGCTTTGGATTTTTTATTTGAGTTGTTCTTCAGGAATTTGAATTAGGTAAATTCCTCATTTACCCTTGATCTATCTCTTGGCTTGAAAATATGTGATTTGCAGTTCTAGTTGTTGTTTGTTATTGAATGGTAAAGTTAGTAGTTGCTGGTGCACGATCTTTTACATTTATATTTGCTCTAATGAGTGTGTAGACACTTTGTTGTTGGAAAATACTTTCTAGGAGGAAAAGTCTCCTCTTTGATTTTGGAGTTTACATAATCAACCATTGTTTGAACTGTATCTATACTTTAGAGGAGGAATTCATTCACATCTATAATATAGATGTTTGACTATAGAGGATGGATTCGTTCATATATGTAGTATTTAATAAAATAGTTAATTTGTGCTATGGTTTGAACTATATCTGTACTATATTTTCAACATTATTTTTCATTCTGTATCTCTGTCTCTGGGTAGTTACTTAATGCATTTATAGATAAACTAAAAGTCACACTTCCCCCTCTCTCTTCTCTTTCTCTTTGTCATAATGAAGCTATTAATGACATTTTCTTGGAGAAGGCCTACTGCACACTACTCACTCTCTCTCCTCTGGCCTGCATATATATGTCCAGGTGCACTTGTCAATTACCAGTAAACTTTCTACTATTTTAGTTTTATCATTATTTTGTCCTACAAATGATTGAATTCCAGACATTTGATTTAGATTGACTCAGACATTTGGACTTCTAGAATTATTTTATTGAGTCCACTGTAAACTTCCAAGGAATCCGATGTTTTGAATGGGCTACGAACTTATCCAAAAGGGTTGACGAGCATACTTTGCCTTTCAGTCCAAAATCTTTGAGCCTCCAGCCACCATATACGTTTACGTGTGTATGGGGATTATCTGGTATTCACCTTGTTGGCAACTATGGAAATGTGTATATCTTGTTGCTCCATCTCCTTGTCATGCATATGATGTCGATTGAGGTCCTGTAGTAACCAACAGTGGGAATTCCTTCGGGGAAACACCTTAATAAACCAGTTGTCCGGTTAAGTAGTTAGGATTCTCTGTTGGCTGGGGTCATCATCCTATACTGTTCTGTGATGGCTGATCAAATTTGATCCTAATCACGCCTTCCATAAACATGTACTGGCAGGAGCGGGGGACTTGGGAAATAGAAAGGAAGTGCATGAGGTAATTGAAAATGGATACAACATGGATGGAACTTTGACAGAGGATTCTTCATATATTTGCATATCCAAGTCCCAAGATTGGAATCTTGGTTCCTTGACAAAGGAAGTGCAGTGATTAAATGTTTTAGTTTAAACTATCAAGTGTGTGTTTATAGATCATTGGGTTTTATGGGTGATCATGTTGTGGTTATTCTTCAGTTACCTGTGCAGTAGTAACTCAATGAAATGGTAACACAATGAGTGAATGTAGTTCCTGAAATCTTTTTCAAATTAATTACAACTACCTAGAAGTTCACTTACTTTGCTACTCTATTATGCAACAATTCTGTGCAAATCTGAGTCATCTGTCTATTCTTATGTATTTATTGATTAAAAATGCATTTTACTATATATTTTAGTAGGGAGTTACTGATTTCTTTGGCATAGATTTTCAAGTTTTCTAAGGTTATTTTCAGAGCAGTGAAACTTTTTCAAGTTAATACTTCTATATAGCTAAGGCATTATGCCTGAGATACTAAGTCAAACATATTCCAAATTAGCTTTCTTGATGCTAGATTTCCACAGGGTCAATCTTGGTTGAGGTTTCTATATTACTGTTTCTGGAGATTACTTGTTCAGAGTTTGGTTATTCTTCAATTTGAGGAAACATGTATGGCATGTGCTTGGAGACTCCTGTCTTCTCTTGTCTTATACCTATGGCTCTATGATTTCTTTGCTTCCTAAAGTAAAAGCCATTCTTCAACTCTCAGTACTCATAATTGTTATTGAACTACGGTACTAGGAAACTGTTCATGCTTGCAAGATTTTTGGGTAACCTACATTTAGGAACTCTTGCCCAACTTCCATTTTGTAGAATTTACTAATTGGACTTCATCTTTTTCCAAACTACATTGCAGGAAATGGAGAAGTTTGAGACTGATCTAAGCACATTACATCCTATTTTGACTGAATGTCGCATTTTTAAATCTGAAATGGAGCTTGCACTCATCCAATATGCCAATGATATAAGCTCAGAAGCTCATGTTGAGGTAAATTTACAGTTCCAATGATGTAAGAAAAAAACAGAATAATCTTGTGGTTCTTTGTAGATGTGGTTATGGGAAATACAATTCAGGATGAATTTTGAATGAATTGAACTAATTCTCTAGTTGTCTGTACTAACTAATCTGTGCCACTAAACTATTTTGATGTTTTCCTTGAAACTTGAGAATTTGAGAGCAAGTGTTGGCAAACTTTCAGAACAGAAGCTCTTGCAGCTTAGCAGACCTAGCATTTGGATAGGTTTCATTTTTCTTCATGTAGTTGCAACTTCTGCAGTTGGATTGACATCTGATGTCATTCCACAGAAAAATATTATCATTAGAGGCATTGCTTGCTGAAGTTCCTGATGTAAAACTGTGCAGAAGGTTGTGTACTCTTCACTTAGAACAGAAGAAACACAAAGTATGCATTAGTTTGTAGAAGCACATACATGAATATGAAGACAGGTGTTTAAAGTAGTTAGAAGCTAATTCTGCATGGAGTCAATGATTCTTTGAAGGAGGAAATGGCAACCGCGAGATAAAGATTTCAACGAAGTATCTGGAACTTGAGCATCATAACGTACATACAGTATAGAATCTTCTCTACTGTCTAACCAGGTACTTCTGACAAATATAGTCATAACCCACTTCAGTATATCCCAGTCAAGCAACAACTGGGCTTGTAGATGTAGATCCATCCCTTCTGCTGTAATAATTATGTGCAAATCAGTAAACAGCAGAAGCTCCAAGATCTTGTAGAGAAGGCCTATTCAAGTTGTTTGGCAATTCTTCTGGCTATGGCAGATTTACACCTTGGAATTTGAGCAACCTCTTAGTTAAGAGCTTTCTTTCCTCTACCTGTTTTGCAGAATTCAATAGAAAAATAGAGAAGAAAGGAAGATCACTTGGGTTTAGAGTAACCCCAGCCTCGAGAACATTCAATTAATTCCAACTACGTTCAAATGTTTTTTCTTAGTATTTTTACAGGTTTCCATAGCTTCCAACATGATAGTAATTGACTACATAACTTCCATGCAATAGCTGTAATGACCTCCCCCTAAATTTGCCCTTGACCTCGAGGGTTGAATTTGGAAAACGTGTCCTTCATTTGCTCCAAATTTCCCAAGTTGCCTCAGCTGGAGATAGGCCTTGCCAATGGATTAAAATTTCAGCCTCAGCTTTCTTCACTCTTTGATCAAGTAGTGTTGCAAGATCAAATTGTCATTGTCTCCTTGCACTATAGGAAGTTGTGATTGTACTGATATTTGTTTTCCAATATGTTTCTTGAGAGATGACACATTGAAGAGTGGATGAAATTGGGACCCATCTAGTAGGTGTGATTTGTATGCAATTGCACCAATCCTTTCCACAATTTTGAACAGCCCATAATATTTGGAGATAACACTTTTTCTCAATGCTAGATAGGCTTGGTGATGGGGATGGAGTTTAAGATAAACCCAATCCCCCACACAAAATTCTGCATTTTTGTAATATCGAAAGTCTCTTCGCTAGTAGTTCTAACATTTTGTTACTGCTTCCTCATATATATCCTTAATTATGTTTATATACCTTCGTGAATACATCTTTCTCACTTTCTCTTGACCCTAAGCTATTATAGAGATCATCATAGCCTTGCGTTTAGCCTCACTCACTACTCTTTTAGGAACCTTTTTAGCATTCTTGTATTGCTTTAAGTTTTTGTTATTTCTAGTTCCTTGCTATGTTTTAAAACACGGCCGTTTCTCCTTAATAACTTTTTGCACTTTTTCACTCCACCAGCAAGTTTTCTTTACTGGTTGCTTTTTTACTTTTGGATACTCCTAGATATCAATCCACATGGTGTTTACTTTGGTTTCATTGTTACACTTTCTTTCCACCATTAACTTCTTTGGAATGACGTTATCTTCTCTCTTTTTAAGTTTCACCACTTAGTTTTTTGAAACCTATTAAGTTCATTTTTCTTTCTTCCATCTCTTACAGTAAATACACTTCGTGTCCCCTATCATATCCTTCCTTTTCCTTTCCTACATGACCATTTAAGTTTGCTCCTATAAATATCACCTCTATGTTGGAAATTTTTTGCATTACTCCTTCCATATCTTCCTAGAACTGTTTCGTGATTCTATTTCTAGCCTACGTGTGGGGTATATGCACTTATAACATTTATGATCTTCTCTCTTATCACAAATTTTATTAGTAAAATTCTATAACTGGTTCTTCTAACATCTACAACTTTATCTGCTACTATCCCTATCCTATTTCTATTATTATCCTTTCCTATGTACCCGAGCTTACACTCATCAATTTCTAGTTTTAGCCTCTTTCCACTTAGTTTCTTGGACACAAGCTATGTTGACTCCTACTTTCATTGTATCGACTAACTCCATACTCTTTACTTTCAATGGGCTTATATTCCATGAGGCAATATGAATATTGTTTTTATGAGCTAGTCTCTTTACTTGTGCACATCGAGGAACCCCTACTTACTTTCCATTGCATTTGGGATTTAATGTAGCGTCGCTTATGGAGGAACGCCCTAGCAGCCCTTGCACATTTTCTACTGCATTTGGGATCTGTTATAGTGCTTCTCTTATGGAGGAACGCCCTAGCAGCTCTTGCCTATTTCCCATTGCATTTGGGCTCCAATGTAGAGCATCACTTATAGGGAATTCCTTAGCCTAAGGAAATTCCTTATGCTTTAGATTCATGCTATAGATTTGCCAAAGGATTTTAGGCCGGCTGGCATCTGATGCTACCCTCCTTCTTTATCGAGGCTTAGGACGAGCTGCGAGATCATAAAACCAGACAATCAGAGTTTTGTAGCTTAACAAGATCTTCAACAAATTCTTGATATTATGTGGGGCCATACTTTGAAACCAACCTTCTTTGAATTCTAACCATGGAACAATTCCCATCTCTTGTTTGACTAATTGAAACCATAACTGCGAATCATCTTCTAAATGAAATGATTCAGCGAGTTGGATCTTCTCCTCCATTATAACAGGGAACATCCAATCTAACAGGTTTGGTCGTGAAAGATCTGGCTGACCAAGTGGACGTTGTTCCTTCATTTCCTCTGGCTCGTCCTCTGTTAACTTGATTTTGATTGTGAGAACTTTCTCCATATTCTCTTCCATCTGCTCTACGAACATTCGATCCATCTTCTCGACTAACCTCATTTCAAGGAAAAACATTTGGTTCTCCAAACAATCTACCCATTGATCCATATCTGGCTCTGATACCAGAATGTTAAGAACCTTCTTTCCTCTACCTATTTTGAAGAATTCAACCGAAAAATAGGGATGAAAGGAATATCACTTTGGTTAATTAGAGTAGACCAGCCTCAAGAACATTGAATTAATTCCAGTCCACCTCCAAATGTTTTCTTGGTAGTATTTTTACAATATTCCATAGCCTCTAACGTGATAGTAACTGACTACATGACTACTTACAAGTGTGACACTTGTAAAGAATGTACCTACATGACTCAATAACTTACCCAATCTTGCACTTGGTACCACATTTATCATCATCCCATGAAATAATCACAACACTATTCCCTGTTCATTTACTGCTGCAAGAAACAATACCAGGTTAATATGACAGATGAGCTTGTATTAAATGATGATCATTCTCAGTACAGATAATATAGACGGAAGAAAGATTTGGGTAGACAAGACCATAAGAGGTAGAACCTATAACATAACGAGGTAAGCCTTAGCCATATTTACATGAGCTTGGGTTGTTCAATGCATGAAATTACATACTTGTTGATAAATATGGTGATATGGTCTTGACTTTTGAGGCGGGAGCATCTTCACCAATTCTGAAAACCATCAAAGAGTACAGGAGGAAGAAGATAATATGCACAGTTAATTTCCTGTTCCCATGGACAGTAACTTGTTCAGTAACTAGGGTTTATTTTGGAAGCCATGATGTTTTAGCATTTAGTAATGTTTAGGAGTTTAAGAAGTTTTTTATTTTTTATTGTTCTGTTTCTATTTCCTCTTGGAGTCTCACGTTATTTAGAAGTTCCCTATTTTCAATTGGAGTCTTGTTCAGGTGGTTTCTTTCTGCCTTCTCAATTCCCTCCTTCAGAAAACCTAATCTTGATGGCCTGCCTGTAAAACTGACCTTCTTACTGCAACCTCATTTTTGGTGAAGCAGGTGTTACGTGTTAGTGACTGTCCTGAATAGTAGGCAATGGTCAGTTCTCTGAAATTGTGGTTCTCCCTGTGGCAAGTTTCAGTCAATTATGAAATACCCTATGGAAATTATGATGAGTTTCAGCAGAAAATTCCAGTGCTATCCTTTACTGTCAATTGTTCCTTTTTTTCTTTCTTTTTTTTGTTGAAACAGTTCTCTGTTTACAATTGACCATTTGCAAGGAGAAAAGTTTGACATAAACCAACATTTTACTTTCTTCAATGAATTTTCTTTCTTTTGATATATGCTTATCTGCTCCAACCACTGTATCGTTGGAGCCTAATGCATTGCTGAAACTAAAGTCAGGACAGGTGGAAATATTAAAGATCAGCGTATAAGTTCCAAAATTAGAGTTCCAGCACAATATTCAGAGAATCTGCTCCAACGACTGTATCTTTGGAACCCTATGCATTGCTGAAACTAAAGTCAGGACAGGAGGAAATATTAAAGATCGGCATATAAGTTCCAAAATGAGAGTTTCAGCACAACACTCACAAGAATGTATCCATTATAGCCGAGCAGGAGATCTTGTTTGGGGGAAGAATTGCAAGTTTAAGTTAATCTCTATTCTATTGATTTCCCTTGAGGGTTTAGAACTAGAAACCTTCTAAACAATCCTCCAATTGTATATAGGAAATTTGTAAATAAAGAAACCTTCTAATGAGACTCCAACAGGAAGTAGAAACCCAAAATAAATTGTTGTACTCCAAACATTACCAAACCCTAAAGGGCAGCCCAGCGCAAGAAGCTCCCACCTATGCGGGGTCTAGGGAAGGGGTGGACCACAAGGGCTCATATTTTCTACTTCATCCTCTTGTACTCTTTGATGGTTTTAGGATTGGTGAAGATTCTCTGCATTGATTCTTGAGTAGGTTTAAGATCAGTCATGTTTGGACGATGTACATGTCTGAATAATCCTGTCTTAGATATTACCTATCTGCTTGAATAAGCTTACTGATGTATTGGATTGTCCACTGCTTGGTTGTGTTGTTTGTATCCTTGAGCATTTTTACATTGCTGTTTAGACTATACAAGTGTATCCTAACCATTATATTACCATAAAGCACAGAGAGGGAGGGGATGAATACTGGGTTCATACCTTAGTGTGCGTTTGGAGACCATTTTCTTTGAATTAGTAATTTAGAAGTTGGATTGCTCTATATACATTAAATTGTGTAAATGTTTGTGAACTTAAAATTCTATTTTCTTTAGGATTGTCTTAATAAGCAAGAAGGGGGTGCCAATGTCAGTAAGAAACTGAGAAACAAGGGCGTGCCAATTCCAACGAGGGCGGTTCTTTCTCTGTTTCTTGTTGATATAGGCACCCTTTTGTTGCTGCTTCATCTATGCCACCATGACAGGATATAGAGAGAGGGTTTCTGGTGGATTTTCTGGCATGCTGGTGGAGAAAGAGGGACTTTTCAACTTGCCTTTTGGAAAGAGAGTTTTCTGACAATTTTCTGGCATATGATTGCAGAGAGAGAGAGAGAGAGAGAGAAGTAGAGACAGGTCCCAATATTCTCTGGTGAAAACCCGAAGTCTGAAATGAAAGCATCCTATTTTTTATTTTCATTTGACTATAAATATGGGCCCTTGTGGAATCAGCCTCTTGCAAAATGCAAGGTAAGGCTGCCTACTATAGGCCCTTGTGGTCCGCCCCTTCCCTGGACCCTGCATAGGTGGGAGCTTCGTGCACCGGGGCTGCCCTTTTTATTTAATGTTTATTGTGTATCATTTTTTCCAGCTGCTTAAGAACTAAGATTCAGAACAGTTACAATTTCCATGTTGATATGTAGCCTTTGACCTCTGAGATTCTGAATGAAAAGCTGCTTTCAGGACAACAATGGAACTACTAAAAGGCCATTTCCACTTGCTGTTTTGGTGTTCCCATCTCAGTTCCAGTAGCAAACCATTTGACTATAAATATGGTAGTTTCTTCTCCAAATACAATTAAAATAAGAAGAGAAATTTTGCAAATGTGTTTTCTTTTCAAAACCAAAAGAAGAAGTAAGGGGTTGCGAAACTCACCCTTATTTTGAGAGAAGGAGTCTTGTTCGCGATTCTTGGCTCAATACTTATTTTATCATCCTGGTTAAATAGTTGTCCATAACTGTTTAAGGAAGTCACATTAAAATGGACAACCTGAATAGAACCAGAAATAGTATGGTAGCTGGTACTTCTCTTGCTATATTTGGTGCTAGTTATTATAGTCAGCAATAATTGTCCAGAAAACAATGCCATAACTCTGTATTGAGCTGTCATATGTATAAATGAATTTCTCAATGGATGTAAGACTTTTTTTGGATAAACTGTTTTACATTGATAAGTGAGCTTACTAAGTTATGCAACTTTTCGGAACCTAAAGGTTTATTGCTTGATATAAGAGAAGTTAATTTAGATGATCAGGTACCAATCTCCTTACTCGGATTAGGCCTTATGGCAGAAGATCTCGAGGGGTGATCTGTGATTTTGACATTCAAACTATTAATAGTACTTTGATGTGGTGCTACATGCTATTGTAGCCTTGCTACTACATATCATTTAGCAGGTAGTAATGTTCTTGGATATCATGATTAATACCTTGTTCTATCCTCAGCTCAAGGTAATCGGCTAGAGTCATATTTGCTGTTGAAATAGGTCCTCATAATGGGAAAGGATTCCTTTGGTTAAATATTAGTGCTTCCTGATCCTTTGATTTTTTGTCACTGTTATTGGCGAGTTGGAAAAGCTTGCAGTGGGTCTGTTGGTTCTAAATTGAATGGAATTGGAGTATTAATTTTACGCACTTGTAGTTATTACTTAAATTTAATTTACATTTTATAACTGTACTCTAGGTAATTTGAAACATAAGTTACTGAGATAGTGTTGCTAGTACCTTTGTTGTGATGATTGATAACACATTACATACATACATGTCCCTAATCAAGATAAGGTCTTGATGATGACGATGATGAAATGGTTGGTCTTATCACATCAACCAGTTTCTTTGTCTTGGGATTTAATGTGATTGTTTGAGTGTATTTTCTAGAGAAGTTTGGTTTCACCCCCCAAACCACTTGCCCTAAATCAGCTTGGAGAAAAGGGAAGATTTGGTTCCATGTTAGATATGTTTTATTGAAAGGTTTGTCCCAGCTTCAGCCCTTCCAGGTGGAAGTTCTCATTAGGTATCCTGTGAGTAGTTAATGAATTAGGCAAGCACTTGCAAAATTGGTAACTTAGCCAGCTTATATTGCTGAGGATTCATTAGGTTTTCAAATACGAGATCTTCTTTAGTTACTCTTCCTTATACTTTGGCATCTCAGGTTTTGGCTGTAGCTGCTTGATTGCTCTTTTTGCATCTTATAATGCTTGTCCAACCTTGCATCATCTGCATGAGTGTCCCAGATCGACTGAGTTTAGGTGATTCCTATGCGTAACAAGTCTATCTAGTCAGTTCAGTCTGAAGTTCCTCTCCTTAAAGGAAACCCTTATGCTTAGTTAGAGAGTTCTGTTGCTAGGTGATGCATGAATGAAATACTTGGGTCCAAATTGTCTTATTCTTAGGGGTTTTGGGAAGAGCATTGTGTATTCTCTTTATTCTAATAATTGAGATTGTCTAACAATGCATAAAGAACTTTCTTTTCCACCAGATTTTGGTTGGTTGATATGCATTCTAAATTCTACTAACACCATGATATTGAAAATGATGAACATGTTGTGTTCTTATTTTAAGTTAGAAATTCTTTGCCAATCTTGAAAAAATTTGTGTACCCAGCAAAATGGCTTTTGAGCAACTCATGTGGAAGATTGGAACCTTTTGTCTATTTTTACATTCCAAGATGAAAGAGATGTGGAGCTAATCTTGCTTCACGGACATGGCAACTAAAATCGTACTAGCACCAGTATTTAGAAACTAGCTGAAGGTGAACCCTTTGACTGGGTCAATTGTTGATGCATGAAGTTTTCTGTTATTTAATGAGGCCTACATTGAGTTGATTGTGACAAGTGACCAATGACTTGAGGTGTTTTGTGATTGTATTCAGCCATGAAATAGGGAATTGAGAGGTCTGCTCTAATCCTACCGTAAGACTAAAATGTAGAGCTTCTACCTTGAATAATTTTAAGTTTGAAGATTGTATAGACCCTTTGTGGTCAGCCTTTTCACCGGAACCTGCATATGCAGGAACTTCGTTCACCAGGCTGTCAGGTATTCTATATTATAAGCAAAAAAGAAAAGTTGAAATGGTGCAGGAAGTAAAATAAGTCTTCTAGGTCTTAGTAGGAAATGGGGATCTGTTGAAATAATTAAGGACCCATGTAGTAGCACTGGGCCAAATGATAAAATCAGCCCTCATCTCTATTCTAGTGCCACTTTCTTGGGGCCCTACACATACTTGATGATTGTGTGATCTATTCTCATTTTGATCAAATCTCATTTGTAACTGGTAGTATTTACCTAATGATTCTTTTTCCTCACTAGTTAAATGTTAAAACTGTTCATAAAAAAAATGCCAATCTTGTCAACTGCTTTTACTTTGTGAAAATTTGATTCAGTGTTCCTATATGCCAGATGTTGGGTATTCTTTGACATCTATGTTAATTTTCTGATCCAAGTATTGCATTGCGACTAGGTTATGCGAAAAATAAGAGCAGGCATGAAAGAGTATCAATTGGAAAGTATGTTTCTTCATCATGTCTACATGTATGGTGGTTGTAGGCATTGTTCATACACATGTATATGTGCTACTGGTGAAAATAGGTGAGTGTTTTCCTTGGATGGCTCAGATTGATTATGGATTAAAATGTTATGATCTTAGTAAGCCTATTGTGGTGTGCTCTCTAGTTTCCTGTACATATTTGCCTACAGTTGCAAGGTTACATATGTGAATTATCATAGGCAACAGATTGGGGTACCCTCTCTCTCTCTCTCTCTCTCTCTCTCTCTCTCTCTCTCTCTATACACACACACACACGCACACACACATTTTGAAGACACTACCTATGGTCAAATGATCGGCTAAGCTACACTAAAAATAGGAAACTCATATTGATGGTAAAATATTCAGTTATATATATATATATATATATATATATATATATATCCCGTCTCGGTTGTTGATTAAATTTTACTCTATGGTGTTAAGTAAATTGACTTTATTTTCTTGCATTATTATGGTCTTGTTTAAGTGGTGATATTTAGGGAGTATTTTGTTGTTCTTTGATTCTGTTTTACTTTATGTTTAGTCAATTAATTTGAACTCTCTTGCAATACTATGGGGTTCTTCGACTGGTAATACTTGGAGTGCTTTTTTATGTTCTTTTCCAAGGGAAAACAAGAATGGTTTTTTTTTTTCTTCTCGAATGGTGGACACCCATGCACCATGCACAGCCTTGAACCCTGGTCACTCAAGTGAGAGACTCCTCGCGCCACTTCACTAGAAGGCTTTGATGCAACAAGAATGTTTTGTTGTTATCTAAAAGATAACAAAACAAATCTTAAGATATATTATGTCAAAAGGAAATATGATGTTTTGCTTGTGTTATTTTACTGAGGATCGTTTGATGATCTGAAAGGAAAGAGCTGATGATGATGCTGTCTTTTGCAGATTTTCTTTGTATTTGGAACAGTTTGTTAAACTTGATATCTCTTTCTTAAGCACTACAAGTATTATTGTTAAATATGTGTGGATGTGCTTGTCTTTATATCGTAAATATATGTGTCTATGTGTCTCTAGATTTGTATGTATAAGCAACTTAATCCCTCCTTTGGTTTATGTGGGGAAATATTCAAAAAACCCTAAATAGATTAGTATTTCCTGTAGCATTGACGGTAAGTCTTGCATAGAAAACATAATCATATTGTTCCAGACGGCATGTCTTTAGAGTTTCCATAATCATCGTCCTCGATCATTTGTATGCGTCTTAATCCAATTAATTAAGACGATTATATTGTAAACTATAGCTTATCACAGTTTGTTTGCATTCCTCATCCAGTTCTTGATTGAGGATGGTTTCTAACATGTAAAGGGCCTCTAACTTTTGCAGTGCTGTTCTACACTATGGCCATGCTGCTGCTCCAAATGACCGGGTATGTTGATATGTTTAATTTTAACTGCTTTTAGGTGGTTAATCTCATATATTCTGCGGATTATTATTGGACTCCAGCTATATTCTTAACTATAAGCTTCATAACTTGATTAGTTCAAAATTGCGAGTATAAACTTCTGTAGCATAAACATTTTCCAATTCTCTGCATAGAGCAGCTACCTTGTAAGTTGTGCTGTTCCTGAACCAAAGGTATAACTGTCCTTTTATCTCTAATTTAGGCACATCAATTTTGTACATGCACCTTTTTTAAACATTTTACTTGTATTTCCAAATTAGTAGTCAGTTTGGAGCTGTTCAACCCTTGTTTTTTCCTCTAAAAAGGGGAGAATGTCT
This sequence comes from Warburgia ugandensis, assembly GCA_035236585.1. NCBI lineage: Eukaryota > Viridiplantae > Streptophyta > Magnoliopsida > Canellales > Canellaceae > Warburgia > Warburgia ugandensis. The sequence goes on from CP141133.1 coordinate 14,988,225, forward strand.
TCTAGTTCTATATTTATTTAGATGTTCGAGAGTGATACAATTGGAACAAACCCCATTTAAAGAATAAACAGAAGGCATTGTCTGGAAAGGATGCTGGACAATATTGGATATTCACATGATGCTCATTGTTTGAGCCAAAAAAATAAAATAAAGGTGACTAGTAGGAGAGAACTTCTTGAACAATGAAAAAAAAGAGTAGCCAACACACCAAAGAAGAAGATATGTATAGTTTGCCTGTTCTCACACAAGGCTGATAAGTGGTTCTATGACCAAGTTGAGCAAAGGGAAAATTTATTTACATTAAAAACATCATCATCGCTGTTGTACAGTAATAAACATGAAGTGTGCCACTTGAGTAAGGTAATTTTTGGATCATTTATGATGGTAAGAAACCATTTTAAGATACCAATAGATTAATGTCTCAAAATGCTAGGAAGGTTTATTCTTGTCCACACATCAATTTGAGGTGCTTAATATGAGTCCCATGATTTTTTATTAGGTAAGTAACAAAAGGAAGGTGGAAATACATCAAATTTATGATTGAAAAAGAAAATCTATGCTTGATATATGAAATCATCTATGCAATAAGCTAAAACTGGGATCTCATAAGGAAGCTATATGTGTAGGACCCCCGATTGTTATAGGCACATGCTTAATATAAAAAGGAGGGAGCTTCATATAAGATTAAAGTATAATTTAGATTGCTTTTTGCAGGAATAGCCATAGAAGGTATTGTGAGCATAGAACAAAATAATGGTATCAGCAGTCATAATGGTCGGAGCTGAAACCTTTATGTATTGGCCATATCGGTCATATTGTCCATATTGGCAAGAATTTAGTGTTATGAAATCACAAGGTCCTAGAATTGAGTGATATTCGATATTTGACCATGTATCTGTGCTTAGTAGTATTTTACATTATTTTGATGTGTTTATTTCTACATAAACATGTGGTGTGCTAGTTTAAATGTGATTTATCAGTGTTTTTGTTATTTTTTCATGCATATTCTAGAAAAGCGAAGGAATAAAAGAGGCTAATATATCCAATTCCCCATTGTATGGTGGCGTGCATGTAAAATCAAGGAATGAATTTTGCAAATAAATAAATAAATTACAAACACCTTTCTTTTAAAAAAAAATAAAAAAGAAAGAAAAAAAAATCATCAAACTTAGAGAGATCATGACCCATATACATCACAAAGGCATCAAAACATTCATCAGTATATCAATGAGATTAAGTTGCCTATAGTGATTACAAGCCAATTAGAAGGCGAGCTATGAATTTTCATTATTAAACCATCTACCTAATAGGCTGTACTATAGATGAATTATGAGCATGTAGAAATATAAGTCTAGAACCAAGAATTTTTTTTAAAGGGGAGCCTTGGTGCAAAGGTAAAGTTGTCGTCTTGTGACTTTGAGGTCACGGGTTCAAGGTGTGGAAATAGCCTCTTGCAAAAATGCAAGATAAGGCTGTGTACTATAGATCCTTGTGGTCCGCCCCTTCCCTGGACCCCACATAGGCGGGAGCTTCGTGCATCAGGGGTAACCTTTTTAACCAAGAAATTTTTTTCTTTTTACACCTAAAATTGGAGATTGAGTTTGTATTTATTTTACGCCTAAAAGATTGGATATTAGGTTGCTTATAGTGATTAGCAAGCAGATTAGAAGTTTTTTTCTTTTTATTTCTGAAAGATTGAAGATTGATTGCCTGTTTCTTTTTGCACCTAAAAGATTAGAAATTTGGTTGCCTATAATGATTGACAAGAAAATTAGAAGTTATTTTTTCCACACAAAAAAGTTGGAGATTGGATTGCATGTAGTTAACAAACAGATTAGAAGGTAAGGCTGATTTTCATTACCTAAACTGTCTACTTAATATGCATTTGTAGACAAACTTAACTGCCAATGCCGGTCCCAAGCCTGGATAAAAAAGGAGGGTCTTGCGTCAGGTGCCAGCCGGCAAGGGGGAAGTTGAAGATGATTCTATTATTTCTTTCTTACAAATTAATATGCATTTGTATATTAGTTTGTGAGGAAGAAATGAGAATCATCTCCAAATTTTCTTAAAAGATGGCAACCCTTGTATCGGGTAGCCACCAAGAAGGGGAAGTTGAAGATGATTCTATTATTTCTTTCTTACAAATAAATATGCATTTGTATATTAGTTTGTGAGGGAGAAATGAAAATCATCTTCAGCTTCTTAAAATATGGCCACCCTTGCGTCGGTAGCCAGCCGGCAAGGGTGAAGTTGAAGATGATTTTAATGATTGTAATGATTTTAATGATTTTAATGAAAATCATCTTCAGCTTTTAAAACTATGGCAACCCCAACATGACATGAATCGAAATATGAAATTCGCTCAAGCTAGGGCGTTCTCCATAAGCGACGCACTGCATCGGATCCCAGATGCGGTGAAAAATAGGCAAGGGTTGCTAGGGCGTTCTCCCAGAAGGGACGCGCTACATCGGATCCCGGGTGTAGTGATAAATGGGCAAGGGCTGCTAGAGCGTGCCCACGGAAGCGGCCTTGTTGCATCGAGAACCAGTGCGGTGAAAAGTGGACATGGGTTCATACCATGGAGGTCGAGAAAGGCGATAGTAAATAGGGAATCTCCAAATCATAAGATTCGCATCGCTACATGGAATATAGGGACGTTGACAGGTAAGAGTTTGGAGTTAGTAGACACGATAAAACGTAGGAGAGTCAACATCGCTTGTATCCAAGAAACCAAGTGGAAAGGGGCTAAAGCTAGAGAAATAGATGGGTATAAATTATGGTACGTAGGAAAGGAAAATAATAAAAATGGCGTGGGAATAATAGTGGATAAGGAATTAAAGGATAAAGTTGTGGACGTTAAAAGAATCAGTGATAGAATTATAATAATAAAAATGATTCTAGGAGAGCAGAGTATAAATATTATAAGTGCATATGCACCACAAGTAGGGCTACAAGATATAATTAAGAGACAGTTTTGGGAAGATATGGAGGGAGTCATGCAAGAAATTCCCAATACTGAGGGAATATTTATAGGAGCAGACTTAAATGGCCATGTAGGAAAAAATAAGGAAGGATATGATAGAATACACGGAGGGTATGGTATAGGTGAACGAAACGAGATGGGGGAGAATATCCTCGATTTTGCTTTGTCATATAACCTATCCATTGCAAATACACTCTTTAAGAAGAGGGATGAATACTTAATAACCTTTAAAAGTGGACTTCATAAAAGCCAAATAGACTTTTTTCTACTTAGGAATAATGAACGATCTATATGTAAGGATTGTAAGGTGATATCCGGTGAGAGTTTAACCTCACAACATAGGTTAATGGTTATGGATATTCATATCAAAAGATGGAGTAAAAGAACTGAACTTAATACACATCCAAAAACTAAGTGGTAGAACTTAAAAGGAGAGAAAATAACCTCATTCAAAAATAAGTTGATGGTAGAAGGAAATTGGAATTATGAAGCAGTAAATACCATGTGGACTAATATGGTGAGTCCATTAAGAAAGTGGCAAAAGATGTCTTAGGAGTATCTAAAGGTAAAAGGCTATTAGCAAAGGAAACATGGTGGTGGAATGAAACAAAGGCAAAAAGCTATTAAAGAAAAACGAATGCATTTTAAAGCATGGCGAAGATTAGAAATAATGAAAACTATGAACAATATAAGAATGCTAAAAACGTTGCTAAGAGAATAGTAAGTGAGGCTAAACTTAAAGCATATGATGAGCTTTATAATAGACTAGGAACAAGAGAAGGTGAGAAAGATGTGTTTAAACTTGCAAAGGTAAGAGAACAGAAGAGTAAGGACTTAGAGGATGTTAGGTGCATTAGAAGCGATGATCAAAGGGTATTAGTCAAAGACGCTGAGATCAAACAAAGGTGGGAAATATACTTCCAAAAATTGTTAAATGACAATGGCCACGAGAATATAGGAATTGAAAATACTATAAATCTAAATAACACTTGGATATTATAGATATGAACGTAGGATTAGAATGCTTGAAGTAAAAGAGGCCTTGAGAAAGATGAAATCAGGAAAGGCCATGGGGCCTGATAGTATACCAATAGAGGTTTGGTAGCATATGGGAGATATTGGGGTAGTTTGGTTGACCAAGTTGTTTAACAAGATTATAAAATCAAAGAAAATGCCTGATGAGTGGAGGAAAAGCTCTATTGTACCAATCTATAAGATTAAAGGAGACATACAGAGCTGCACTAATTATCGAGGGATCAAACTTATGAGCCACACCATGAAACTTTTTGAAAGAGTCATTGAGAAGAGGCTACGACATGAAACAAGTGTATCGGATAATCAGTTTGGTTTCATGCTTGGGAGGTCTACCATGGAAGCTATTTTCTTACTAAGACAATTAGTAGAGAAATATAGGAAGAGGAGAAAAGACCTACACATGGTCTTTATTGACTTAGAGAAGGCTTATGATAGAGTCCCAAGCGAGTAAATATGGAGGGTGTTAGGTGTTAAAGGGGTTTCTCGGGGTATATAGACATAATTAAAGATATGTATGAGGGAGCAAAGAACAAATGTTAAGACCACTAGTGGCGTGATCGGTGATTTTCTGTCCTTTGTCGGATTGCACCAAGGATCGGCATTGAGTCCATACCTTTTCACATTAGTTATGGATGAGTTAACAAAACATCTGCATGAGGAGATTCCCTGGTGCATGCTATTTGCAGACGATATAGTCCTACTTGATGAAACAAGGGAGGGTGTCAACATAAAGCTAGAGCTATGGAGAGAAGCATTAGAATCGAAAGGATTTAAAATTAGCCGAACTAAGACGAGAATATATGGAATGTAATTTTAGCAAGGAGAGTAGGAGTGGAGCACCGGTCAAGATTGATAACCAAGAGTTCCCCATGAGAGACCACTTAGATACTTAGGATCATTGATCCATGAGAGTGGAGAGATTGAGAGGGAGGTTACCCAGAGAATCCAAGCGGGTTGGAACAAATGGAGATGTGCATCGGGGTTTTATGTGATCGGCGGGTGCTACTCAAACTAAAGGGAAAATTCTATAGGATGGCTATAAGGCCGGCCATGCTCTATGGATCGAGGGTTGGGCGGTTAAGGAACATCATACTCATAGGTGAGTGTTGCGTAAAATGAGGATGTTGAGATGGATGAGTGGTAAGACAAGAAAGGATAGAATTAGAAATGAAAATATTAGAAGAAATTTAGGGATAGCACCAATAGGTAACAAGATGAGGGAGATTAGACTTAGATGGTTTGGACATGTTCAAAGGAGGCCAACAATGGCACCAGTTAGAAGGAGTGAGGCAATACAAGTTGAAGGTTCTAAAAGGGCAAGGGGAAGGCCCAAAAGAACGTGGATAGAAGTGGTGAGGAAAGATTTAAAAACTTTGGGACTAAATGAAGCCGTGGTATTTAATAGAGTGGAATGGAGGAATAAGATTCATGTGGCCGACCCCTAATTGGGATAAGGTCTTGATGATGATGATGATGATGATGATGATGATGATGATGAAACTGTCTACTTAATGGCCGTACAATAGATGAACTATAAGCAATCCAATCCTTTTACACTAGAAATATTGGAAATTGGATTGCTCTTTTTACCCCTAACAGATTGGAGATCGGTTGCCTATAGTCTTTAATAGAGAAATTTGAAGGTTTTTTCTTTTTACGGCTAAAAGATTGGAGGTTGATGCCTTTTTCTTTTGATCCCTGATTTTTACACTCTGTCTTTTGTGGAGTGAAGGATTTACCAAATTTCAATTAAAAATAAGATGGAAGATTCAACTTGCCATGTTGTAAGGCATGACGCCACATATTATCCAAAATGATAAAACTAGCTCTGAATTTATCTTAAAAATCTAATGTGAAGAGCCACTTCATTTTCAGGTAAGAGAAGCTACTAATCCAAAAAACTTATGCATAGATCTTTTCCCTTTAAATGAGAGAAGTAATCCTAGGAGAGAGTGAGAAATCCTTGGACATTTTTTTTGTGGGGGGAGGTGGTTCGTTGTTGTTATTTTGTTGTTGATGATTGGATGAGTTTTTATACTATAATTTCATTGATGAGCATCTTCTTATTGAGGTAAAATGGACAGTTGGTTCTTTTTTAGTCTATTTTTGGTAATTAGGTTTCAGTTTCATCATGGTCCTTTTTGGTTGGATTTGTTCCTATCACTTGTTTGATGTAATGAGGATAGGATTTGTTTGTTCCTGAATTTGCCTTATTCTCTTGATCAATCAACGGGGTGTTTTCTCTTGCGAAAAACCACATTTTATCAGTTGAGTTAATCTCATTCTTCTATAATTTCATTAAAGAAAGACTGGAAGAGCCTTGTAAAAAAATTTATTTTTGTGCCAAATTGTTAGTTCCATTTACTTCCATGGTTTCTCTTAATCCAAAGGGAAACACATTATCTTGATTGGGTTCATCTCATTCTGGTGGAGTTGCATAAAAAAGAAAACAAAAAGCCCTAAAAGCCTCACTTTTGTGCAAATTTCCAATTTTTAATTTAGATTTTTAATTTTTTTAATTTTTAATTTTTAGATTTTTTAGATTTTTTTTTTTTTTTTAAAGAGGAGTGTTATTTTCAAATAATATGATGACAATTTAATCTCCTCAGAGCTGAGTTGAGGGGATAGCACCTATAAGTAAAGGCAGCTAATGTTAGGGAAAGAGAAGGGAAAAGGTGACATATGACAGAATGCAAAATGGTCTAATCTATATGGCGAGATCAAATAAGAATTAATTTAAATAAGAAAAACATAAATTAAACTACTACTAGCCTTTTTAACATGCAAAAAAAAGCATTGATAAGCATGAATAGCCTACAATGAATTGCAGGATTTGCAGATTGTCCCAGTTCTCTACCGATTAAAAGAATAGATCAGGATGAATGATGTTACCTTGGCCTCGTACCGAATGCGACTTCACAACTACGAGAAGGAAGCTAAAACGATGAATCCTCTAGGTCTAATGAAATCTTCATTCATGATTCATCAAAAAAACTCCTTACACAAAAGAGAAAAGGATCTTAAGTAGGGGATGTCTAATCCTAATCTAGGGGAAAAGACAAAATTGCCTACTCAAGTCACAACACCTAATAAACTCAATACCCATCGTAGTAAATATCTAAAGTAAAAGGAAAAAACTAAACTATAACATAACATAAAAAAGTGGGATGATGGTCCCCATCAATCTCCCTAGCTAAAAAGACTTTGACCTTGTCAAAGTAGGAACATTTAACCTCCTAAAGTGTATGTGTGCCCAATGTGGAGTCTTCAAATGCATATACATACACTTCGCTCATCAATAAAAATCTTCAATGTATGTAGCTTCCCAACGTGGGGTCTTCAAATAGCGCCTACATACATGGGTCCAATCATCTCTTACACAAATCTTCCCTGGGTGGGGACTATATTGTAGTACATATGAGCATTTAAGAGATCTTCCGCTCTTAAGAACCCGACGAAATAGGGGCCCTCCTTCGTCGCTCAAATATACTTGACTTCACATCCAGGGTGGTGATCATCATCATAGTTGCCTCATGGTAAAGATGGGGCTCCTAGTATACTAAATTATCAATAATAATCCAAAAGGTCTGGATTTAGGCATTGAAGCTCCTACTTTGTCCTTCTTCTTGACAAAGAATTTTCCATAATCCCCACATCTAATGGACACTCTTTGATCGTTAAGTATGTCCTTTACCTGCTTTTTTGCTGGACGAACCTATGACTGCAATCAATAATTGGGTCAGGTCTAGGGCCAAGACTAGGATCAATAGGTGAAATGGTGGGGTGATGAAAAGGAATTAGATCCTCTACATTAAACATTGAACTAATCCCCCAATTAGGAGGAAGATCCAAATATAAGTGTTCTCCCCTACACTCCTCAATACTTAAAAGGGACTAGCACTGGGGGCTTGTAACTTTTGAGCGACTCTATGTGGAAATCACTCAAGTCTCACGAGGACCATGACATGATCACCTGGCTAAAATTCCTTATATCGCATGTGGAAGTTAGCATCATCATCATCATCAAGACTTTATCGCAATTAGGGGTCGGCCACATGAATCTTATTCCTCCATTCCTCTCTATTAAGTACCATGGCTTCATTTAGTCCCAAAGTTTTTAAATCTTTCCTCACTACTTCTATCCAAGTTCTTTTAGGCCTTCCCCTTGCCCTTTTAGAACCTTCTATTTGTATTGCCTCACTCCTTCTAACCAGTGCCGTTGTTGGCCTCTTTTGAACATGTCCAAACCATCTAAGTCTAATCTCCCTCATCTTGTTACTTATTAGTGCTACCCCTAAATTTCCTCTAATATTTTCATTTCTAATTCTATCCTTTCTTATCTTACCATTCATCCATCTCAACATCCTCATTTCTGCAATGCTCATCCTATGAGCATGATGTTCCTTAACTACCTAACACTCTGATCCATAGAGCATGGCTGGCCTTATGGCCATCCTATAGAATTTTCCTTTTAGTTTGAGTGGCACCCGCCGATCACACAAAACTTCAGATGCACATCTCCATTTGTTCCAACCCGCTTGGATTCTGTGGGTAACCTCCCTCTCAATCTCTCCACTCTCATGAATCATTGATCCTAAGTACTGAAAGTGGTCTTTTACGAGAACTTCTTGGTTATCAATCTTGACTGGTGTTCGACTCCTACTCTTCTTCTTGCTAAAATTGCATTCCATATATTCTGTCTTAGTTCAGCTAATTTTAAATCCTTTAGATTCTAATGCTTCTCTCCATAACTCTAGCTCTATGTTTACACCCTTCATTGTCTCATCAAATAAGACTATATTATCTGCAAATAGCATGCTCCAGGAATCTTCTCATGTAGATGTTTTGTTAACTCATCCATAACTAATGTAAAAAGGTATGGGCTTAATGCCGATCCTTGGTGCAATCCTACAGTGACTAGAAAATCACCAATCTTGCCACTAGTGGTCTTAACATTTGTTACCGCTCCCTCATACATATCTTTAATTATGTCTATATACCCATGCGAAACCCCTTTATCGCCCGACACCCTCCATATTAACTCTCTAGAGACTCTATCATAAGCTTTCTCTAAGTCGATAAAGACCATGTGGAGGTCTTTCCTCTTCTCCCTATATTTGTCTATTAATTGTCTTAATAAAAAAATAGCTTCCATGGTAGACCTCCCAGGCATGAAACCAAACTGATTCTCCGATACACTTGTTTCATGTCGTAGCCTCTTCTCAATCATTCTTTCAAAAAGTTTCATGGTGTGGCTCATAAGTTTGATCCCTCTACAATTAGTGCAGCTCTGTATGTCTCCTTTATTCTTATCTATAATATCCAATGTTATTTAGATTTATAGTATTTTCAATCCCTATATTCTCAAAGCCATTGGCATTTAACAATTTTTTATAGAATGTTTCCCACCTTTGTTTGATCTCATCATCTTTGACTAATACCCTTTGATCATAGCTTATAATGCACCTAACATGATCTAAGTCCTTACCCTTCTATTCTCTTACTTTTGTAAGTTTAAACACATCTTTCTCACCTTCTCTTGTTCCTAATCTATTATAGAGCTCATCATATGTTTTAAGTTTAGCCTCACTTACTATTCTCTTAGCAACCATTTTAGCATTCTTATATTGTTCATAGTTTTCATTATTTCTAGTCTTCTGCCATGTTTTAAAACAAATCCGTTTTTCTTTAATAACATTTTGCCCTCTTCACTCTACCAACATGTTGCCTTTACTAATTGCTTTTTACCTTTAGATACTTCTAAGACATACTTCCAAGGGGACGCTCTAGCAGCCCTTGTCCATTTTTCACTACACCCGGGATCGGATGTACCCCGTAGCTTCTAGGAGAACGCCCTAGCAACCTTTGCCTATTTTTCACTGCACTCAGGATCCAATGCAGTGCGTCGCTTATGGGGAATGCCCTAGCTTGAGGGAATGTCAGTTTTCGATTCATGTCATGTTCGGGTTGCCATAGTTTTAAGAAGTTGAAGATGGTTTTCATTTCTTCCTTACAAACTAATATACAAATGCATATTCATTTGCAAGCAGAAAAGAAATAACAAAATCATCTTCAGCTTCACCCTTGCTGGTCGACACCTGACGCAAGGGTTGCCATATTTTAAGAAGTTGGAGATGATTTTCATTTCTTCCTCACAAACTAATATACAAATGCATATTCATTTGTAAGAAAGAAATAACAAAATCATCTTCAACTTTTCCCTTGCCGGCTGGCAGTTGACGCAAGACCCTCCTTTTTCATCCGGGCTTGGGCCCAGCATTGGCGGAGTTGCATGTGGAAGTCACCAGAAAATTTATATTTCTCTTTACTTAAACTAATCCTCATTTGATCTTAGAATACAAATCACGTATATGCTAAGCAAAGGACTAAGTTGACTCAGATGACCTATATGATGCAGAAATGGGTATGAAATCTACAAGCATTGTAGGCTTGTACCTGTGAACAACCTTAAATGGACTCATTCCAGTTGCCTATTAATAGAATTAGTATATGTGAACTCAGCAACTAGTAAAACAGTGTCCCAACTCTTAATGGGCTCTTCCACTAAGCATCTCAACAAGTTTCCTATGCTTTGATTCACAACTTCTGTCTGACCATCCTTGTTTGGGTGGTAAGCAGAGGAGAATTGAAGCCTAGTGCCCATCATTTGCTAGTGTCTTCCAAAAACAGCTGACAAACTTGACATCCCTATTAGACACTATGGACTTCAATAACCCATGTAATCGGACTACTCACTAAAAAAAAAAAAAAAACTGGCGATCCTAGATGCATCAGCATTTTTGAAGCAAAGAATGAAGTGGACCATTTAAAAAAAAGCGATCTTCAACAACATATATAGAGTTGTGTTTCCTAATAGTCTTGGGTAATCCAAGCACGAAGTCTATGTTCAAATCTTGCCATGGGGAATGTGTCACTGGAAAATAGGTTCACAATCTTGTATTCTGTTTGCACTGCTTTGCCAGTTGACAAGTATGTCATTGCCCAATAATGTTAGTAACATCCCACTATAGAGACTAGGCCAATAGAACCTATCAAAGACAAGGGCAATCGTCTTGTCATGGCTGAAATGTCCAATGACCCCGCCTACTTGGAACTCCCAAATGAGAAATTCTCTCAAGGAAGTGTGAGGAATACACAAATGAAAGCCTATAAACAAATATCCATCCTGTAGGATATAGTTAACACTCCATAACTGACCCTTAGTCAGTGATATGTAAATCTCTCCCAAATTCAGGCATGATAGTTAATCATCTTTTTAACACTCATACCAGGTGACCTTAACTTGTAAGGTGTGTATTAATGTCACCTTACAACTCAATGCATTTGCAGGTTTGTTCTAGGCTCTTGCGATGTGCTTAAGCACAAATGAATGCTCATAAAGAAATTCAACCCATTTGGCATGTCATGGGTTTAATTTCTTTTGAGAGCTGAGGTATCACAGGCTCTCATAGTCAAAGAACTAGACAAATTCGTTTGGTAATAAATAATGTCCCCAATGTCATAATGCTTGAACGATTGCATAGAACACCTTATCATAAGCGGAGTATTTCTGCCATGCATGATTTAATTTCTTGCTGAAAAACGCTACAAGGTGACTCTCCTAACTTAGAACTCACGTCACCAGAGCTTTAGTCATCCACTCTTTGATTTCTTTGAACATTTTGGAAGCATCATTCGTTCATTGAAACCCCCTTTTTCATGCAATCAATAATGGGAGCCGTGATGGAATTGAACCCATGGATGAAGCGAAGACAAAAGTTCACCAACCCATGAAAATTGCGGACCTTGTCAATATTTTGTGGCTCATTTCACTCCAAGTTGGACCACACCCTCTTTGGGTTAGTAAAGATGCCTTGAGAAGAAATCACAAGTGGATGAGGTGTTGTTCCTGAGTTTGACTATATATCAGGATGTCGTCTAAATACACAACCAAGAACTTGCCAATAAATGGCCTCAACACGTGTGTCATGATTCACATGAATGTACTGAGGGCATTCAAAAACTCAAAAGGCATGACCATCACTCGTATAAACCGTCCTTGGTCTTAAAGGCGGTCTTCCACTCATTGCCTAGACAAATATGAACCTGGTGATAACCATTCTTAAGGTCAATCTTTGAAAAGATCATGGTACCCACTATCATGTTTAGCATATTGTCAAAGCCTCGGTATAGGAAATTGATACTTGACCGTGATTTTATTAATAGCTCGACTATCCACACACATCCTCCACGAACCATCTTTCTTGTGTATAAATAGTGCGGGTAGGGCACAAGGGCTCAAGCTTTCCCAAATGAAATGTTTCATTAATAATTCATCCACATGTTTCTTCAACTCAGCATGCTCGGTGGGATTCATCCTGTAGTGGGGAAGGTTCAAAAGACTAAATCTGAGGATCTAATGTATGTGATGCTAAATATCCCTCATAGGAGGTAGCTCATCTTATAAATCATTAGAAAAAATGTCTTGATACTCATGTAAAACGGGTGCTACCTCACTAGGATACTCAAGAGCCGATAGCTGATGGGATCTCTTTTGCCACTAGGGCGTAGAAGAAAGCCTCATCCTTATGTCCCTGGCAAATGCAGTGGTACTGACAATGTGGAGGCATTTAGCTTTCACTTTGCCATCCATGACTACTTTACTATTGTCTTCTTTTTGCTCAAGTGGTGCTTTGGGTGGTAGAGGATTGAGCTGGATCCTCTTGCCGTCATGCAAGAAAGCACGAATTAGACTAGCCATAAATAGTAACATCTATATCCTAAAGCCATGGCCTGCCTTAACATGCATCCATATGTACCACATCACACCACAAGGTGTTGTTATGTGTTAGAAATTCACGATAAACCTGACACCTCTAAGTCAGTGGGAGTGATGAAGAAGCATCAACCCACTCAACTCTGTAAGGTCTAGGGGGAAGGGGTGGGGTGAAAGTCCTAAGCGTTAGATAGTGTGAGTGGAAATTATATTCGTGCAACTCCCATTATCGATGATAACTTTACAATTCTTTTTGCCATTCTTGACATATTTATGAAAGATGTTCGTCCTACGCCAATCATTACTGCCCTTTGGGTGTGCGAGATCACACTTGATAACCATCACACATGGGGTATTACCTTCCCCATGGGGCTTACAGGTCTCTCGCACTATGGCAACTCTTTGACTGTTTGCCTCATGGGCCTCCTCATTGTTGGCCTCGCCAATGGGCTCATTAACGTCCTAAGGCCATCCTTTATGCTCATTGTTGACATCCTCGCCATCTATAAACAAGGATTTAGAGGGGCCCTTAGAAGGGCATTATGCAGTAGCATGTCCAAACCCTTGACATTGATAACACCTAATGTTGTTGTTTACTCTTGAACTCTCTTCTGACACACCCTGTCCTTTGTCAACATTGGACGCAGCTGTCGCTTGTGTTTTAGGTTGTTGATTCCCAAATGTGGATTTAACCCTGGATTCGTACTGTTTAGTGGGTTGTGGTTGGAGATGCGGCTCTAATTCTTGCACTATCCGATAGGTATGATATAAGGAATTTATACCATGGAGAATGAGTTCTTTCTTAAGCTCAAGGTGAAGGCCTATCCTAACCTTAGACAAGGTCATAGAGGGATCCTCCCTTACATTGCACCTCATCATAAACTCATTGAACGAAGCAATGTATTCAACGACTGATAAACCTACGTGACAAAGGTTTTGCCACTGATCTAGTAACCTAGAATGGTAGGCCAAGGGGACAAACCTCTTTGTCAGCCTTTCCTTCATGTTCTCCCAAGTAGAAATGGGTGGACACATGGCTGCAACTCGCTGATGCTCCAAGTTGGTCCAATAGAGCCTTGCTTGACTGTTTAGTTTAATCTTGGCAAACTAGACCCGATGTTCTTTAGACATTTTGTACCATTCAAAGTAATGATCCATGTCCGAATGCCAGTCAAGAAATCAATTTGGATTCAGTTCACCATCATAGGTCGCGTTTCAGGGCCCCATTTTCAGTTATAAATGACTCATAATTGCGATAACAATGATTACCACCTCCGTGGTTGCCTCACTCTTGCAGTCAAGCATGTGTGTTACCTATGAGAGGTTTAGGCGACGACTCAAAGGCCTCTGTGCGGGAACCCTAATCATCTAATCGCGCTGTCATTTCAGCATGCTAGTTGATTACACGATCATTCAACTCAGCCAATTGTGCTTGAATTTCCTGAAGGATTTTGCTAAGTTGTGAATCCATTGGTTGGTAGGACTGACCACTACGGGTGGACATATACTAGGACTTGTTAACACCTTACGACCAAACACCTTGTGATTCTATGGTAAGCACCCTAAACCTATATGCAATGCTCTAAATCTTAATAGAATGTGCACATAAGAGCTCTGGAATGCAACTAAATAGGGTGACCTATATTGTGCTTTGCCAAGTTTTCGCAAGTCTAGCCACACGATTAGCTCTAATACCAAATTTGATGTAAGATAGCATGCAAAATGACGTCATCTATATATTGAGATCATATCGTAATTAATTTAAATAAGAAAAACATAAGTTAAACTATTGCTAGCATTTTTAGCATGCAAAAAAACAGCCTTGATAAGCATGAATAGCCTATAATGAATTACAAGATTTGCAGATCGTCCCAGTTCTCTACAATTAAGGTAAGATTAAAATTTCAATAGGGATCGTCCCTTTGATTAATAAACGGTCTCGATAAAGCCTCAGATCTAGGATTTCAAGAATTTAACGCGATAACAATTGTAGATTATTATCGATGCAGTCATATAACCACTCAACACAAAAATCATTTGATCAAAGATAAAGTAGAAAGAAATATTGAGTATTAATTGATAGATCAGGATGAACGATGTCACCTTGACCTCGTACCCAACGCATCCCACGAGAAGGAAGTTAGAACGAGAAATCTACAAGCCTAATGAAATCTTTATTCATTATTCATCAAAAACACTCCTTACACAAGAGAAAAGGATCTTAAGTGGGGGATGCCTAACCCTAATCTGGGGAAAAGACAAAATTGCCTCTACTTAAGTTACAACACCCAATAAACCCAATACCCTTAGTAGTAAATATTCAAAGTAAAAGAAAAAACTAAACTATAACAGAACATTGAAAAAATGTGGGATGATGGTCCTCGTCAAAAAGGTTATTGCAATAGTGAGAAGTGGAAATTGGGGCCCACATTGACACGCATTCTATTTTATTAACACATATGAAGGGGAAAAATAGAAGACTTTGTGCCAAGGTTCAATTTTCAAAGAATACCCTCTTTGAAATTGTCAAATAACTCAAATCTACTATTTCATGACCCAGATCTAGCAGAAGGGCTAGATTGAGATTAAATCTGAGGAATCGATTATCGGGAAAGTGCATATTTTATTGGATTCGCACCATTTTCATCGGAAGCATGAAAGAACAATCAGGGATGCATTTTGGAAGAGTGAATGCGGTCGTAAGAAGCACAAATTGCCAACTTTGGGGAAGTGGCTTTGCTTCCCACTCCTGAAGCATGAATGTAGGAAGCATGCTTTCCCACCCAGCTATGCTTCTCGACAACACAGCTTAGTCTAAAAGAGAACCACATTTTCTTAGCTAGGTTCTTCTCATTTTCCTGCAATTTCACCAAAAAGAAAATAAAAAGCTCATCTTTCAATGTTCTTTGCATTTGCTATCCATGCTTTCTTCCCCCTCCTCTCCAAAAATCTCCCCTTTACCCTCTATGTATGTATTTTACATTCACAACACCTTCTCATACTACATCTTCTCTTCCAACCAGAACTCAGTTTTTACCTTCTGGAGTATCAATCTTTATATGTATAGAAGAAACAAAAGCTCTTTGAGAATATCTTCTGTTCATCAAATTGAGGGGCTTTTTTCATTGTCTATAAACTGTGGCGACACATGTATACATGGGTCTCCCATCCTTTTAATAGAAAAGGATAAATTCATGAATGCCTTCATAATAAACTGGAATGCAGATATCAGGCACCTTCTTTTCTGCCTAAAAGATTGGAGAGTGGGGCCTTGGTTTGCCTATAATGATTATCAAGAACATGAGAAATTTTGCCTTTTTACACCTAAAATATTGAAGATTGGGTTGCTTGTAGTGATTAACAAGCAAATTAGAAGAAGGTGAGCCCTGATTTTCATTTCCTAAACCATCTACCTAATAGATCGAACTATAGATGAACTATAAGCAACCCAATCTAAAAGATTGGAGACTAGGTTACCTATGGTGTTTAACAAGCAGAGCAGATGACTTTTTCTTTTTATGATTAAAAGATTGGAGATGGGATGCTCTTTTTACGCCTAAAAGATTGGATATTGGGTTGCCTAATAGTGATTAATAAGCAAATTTGAAGTTTTTTTCTTTCTACAACTAAAAGATTAGCTTGTTCCTTTTTACACCTACAAGATTGGAGACTGGAACCTTGTGTTGCCTATTGTTGGATTTTTAGAAGAAGTATTTCTATTCTTCTTATTCAATAATACAAGAATTACACATATAAATAGAATAGTTTGTAACCATGTAATCCTAGCTAATTTGCTGAAAAATAGGATAGGATCTACTCTAACTTTAATATCCGAATCCGAATCCGAATCCTAATCTTATATTCAGATTTTTATTGAAACAGAAAAACGTAAAATAAATTCTCACCAATTTTCCTAACTTTCCAACACTCCCCCTCAAGTTGAAGCATAGATGCCAATCAAGCCCAACTTGCTGACGAGAAACTCGAAGTTAGGTTTGAACAATCCCTTTGTAAGAATGTCTGCTGTCTGTTGTGATGTTGGAACAAATGGCATGCAAATGGTCCCTGCCTCAAGCTTCTCCTTTTTGAAATGTTTATCAACCTCAACATGCTTGGTCCTGTCATGTTGTACTGGATTATGAGCTATGCTTATTGCTGCTTTGCTGTCACAACACAGTTTCATCGGTATACTCACGGGCTATTGTAATTCTACTAGAACCCGTTGTAGCTATAACAGTTCACAAACCCCATCGGCCATAGCTTTGTACTCTGCCTCTACACTGCTTCTAGCTACCACGCTTTGCTTCTTGCTTTTCCATGTGACAAGATTGCCCCACACATAGGTGCAATATCCTGTTGTTGACCTCCGATCGGTTGTAGAACCTGCCCAATCATCATATGTGTAGGCTTCAACATTCTGCTGTATATTTTTTTGGAAGAACAAACCCTTACCTAGAGAATTCTTCAGGTACTGCAAAATCCCATAGGTAGCTTCTAGATGTTCTTTTGGAGGAGAGTGCATGAATTGACTCACCAAGCTAACAGCGAAGGCTATATCAAGCCGTGTTTGGGATAAATAGATTAGTTTTCCCACTAATTTTTGGTACCGCAAAATCCCATAGGTAGCTTCTAGATGTTCTTTTGGAGGAGAGTGCATGAATTGACTCACCAAGCTAACAGCGAAGGCTATATCAAGCCGTGTTTGGGATAAATAGATTAGTTTTCCCACTAATTTTTGGTACCGAGTAGTGTCCACTGGCTCTCCCTTGTTTTCTCCAAATTTTACATTCATATCTATTGGCATGTCCATAGGTCTACATCCACTCATTCTGCTCTCATTACGGAGATCTAAGATGTATTTCTGTTGAGTCACCACAATCCTTCTTCGACCTAGCAACTTCCATTCCCAGAAAATACTTGAGAGACCCCCAGTCCTTAATCTCAAATTCTGTGGCCAAACTCATCTTTAACCGATTCATTTCAGCTAAATCATCACCTATTAAGATGATGCCATCTACATAAACTATCAAAACAGTGATCTTCCTGCCTTCTGAGTGTTTCATGAACATTGTATGGTCAGTTTGGGCTTGTCTATATCCTTGGTTCTCCATTGATCGAGTGAATTTCTCGAACCATGCTCTCGGTGATTGCTTGAAACCATATAGTGATTTCTTAAATTTACACACTCTTGAGCCGTATGTCCCTCCAAAGCTAGGAGGTACATCCATGCAAACCTCTTCTTGTAAATCTCCGTTAAGGAAGGCATTCTTGACATCAAGTTGCTATAGAGGCCAAACAAGGTTTGACGCAATTAATAACAGAACTCTTACAGTGTTTAGTTTTGCTATCGGTGCAATGTCTCCGTGTAGTCAATAGTGTAAGTTTGAGTGAAACCCTTGGCCACTAATTGAGCCTTATATCTCTCGAGAGTTCCATCCGACTTATATTTCACGGTAAACACCCATTTGCATCCAACTGTTGTCTTTCCTCTAGACAAGCTACCATCCCCCAAGTCCAATTCTTCTCAAGTTCTCGCAGGTCCTCAAAAACTGCTTCCTTCCACTCTAGAACTTGTAAAGCATCTTGTACATTCTTTGGAATCTCCACAAGTAAAAGTTGAGAGGTAAAAGCGGAAAAAGATAGTGAAAGTTTTTCATAAGACACAACTTTGGACATTGGATAGTTTGTACATGACCTAATACCCTTACGAACAGATATGGGTACATTTAAATCATCAGATGATGTTATTTGAGGAATTGGACTCGATCAAGAAGTACCTAGTGAATTTTGGTCTTGCTGTGGATTGGACTTGTGGCCTTGTAGAGAAGCTTTGAATTCCTTTTTCTGAGTTGGACATTTTCGTAAGTAAACTTGTCCAAAAATCTTTTCCATATTTGCGCCTTCTTTTTTTCTGGTAAGGTCATGATCATGTCGTGAGACTACAGGTGGACCTGAAGGTTCCTCAATGTTTAAAATATTTGATTTTTCCATTGAGACAATTCTGGATTCAGGATTGGTTTTGTTGTTTGAATTTGTTTTAGGAAAATCTTGTATCATGTTGTAAAAGCTTTTAAAAATGTCTTCCACCTCAGATTTTTCTTTCAATAAATATACCCAACTAGCCCTAGTATGATCATTAATGTATGTAACAAACCATTTTTTGCCTAAATGTGTTAAGGTCATCAAGGGTCCCCACACATCACTGTGAATTAATGAAAATGTTTTGGTGGGTTTGTATGGTCGTGCAGGGTAAAAGGCTCGATGTTGTTTAGCCAATGCACAAATTTCACACTGAAATGAAGATGGACTTTTATTTAGAAACAAGTTTGGAAACAAATATTTTAAATACTGAAAACTCGGGTAGCCTAGCCTATACTAGAAATAGAAACAGACTCAAAAGAAGTACTTTGGACCTATTTGCTTGACTTTGTTCCATCTTCAAAGAAGTAGAGTCCTCCCCTTTCCTAGCACTACCAATCGTCCTCCTCGAGGCTAGGTCCTAAAACTCACAATAGGAAGGATAGAAATTAGCTCAACAATTATGATCATGGTTATTTTACTTATTGATAATAAATTACATGACATATTTGGGACATGGAGCACATTATGGAGAGTCAAAGAGGAAGAAATCTTAATTGAACCCCTTGCTACACATGGACTATAAGATGAAAACAATTGTGAACACCTTGTCATGTGACCAGTTACTCCAGAATCAATAATCCAGGAACTAGATGAATTGGGTTTGACACTAGAAAGGGCTGTGATTAGAGAATTACCTTGGTGTGCTAGGGAACATTGTGGTGAATTTAAAAGTTTGTATAGATACTCTAACTATTCCTTTGTGAAAGGGGATGCTTCTGAGTTGTCTGTTTGCTCTTAAGAGTCTTTAGTCATGGTTTGGAATACTTTGCCATTAGATTTCTTTTTCAGATGTGAGGGCTTTCTGTGAATTTTCTAGCAGGTTTCTCTTGTATGCTATGGTTTTTTACAATGATCACACCATGGTTTTTTTTTCTCCTTTCTCCTACAACATTAGATCCCCTTGAGACAAGGGCAGAACTCTCAGATTATGGATTGCTGCTTGGTATGAACTACACATCATGATTTTTCTCCTGCACTCTTCTTGCCTGACAACTGAAAAAACCTCACGAATGGATGGCAAGGGTTTTTGGCCAAGAATTCTTCCTTTCACCAAGTCACGGTTGATACCTGCAAGAAACATATAAACACGATCATTCTCTTCACGTTTCATGTACCTCGCACAATCATTGGGATTTTCCCACTCATCATCGTAGCATTGGTCCAATTCCTACCACAAAGTTACCATCTCATTGTAGTAGACAGTAACCTCGTGGTCTCCTTGCTTGGATTGCTAGAGCTTAGATTTTAATTCAAAAATCTGAAAAGAATTTTCCAAATTAGAATAGGTTTCTTGAATTGAATCCCATACAGCCCTTGTTATTGGTAAGAACATGTTGGGTTTTGCGATAGCTACATCCATAGAGTTGAGAAGCCAAGCCATCACTAAAGAATTTTCTGACCTCCATCTCCTGAATCTTGGATCGTCTGTCGCATGCTGCTTTACTTCAGCAGTCAGGTACCCCAACTTTCCTCAGCCATCAATTGCTAGTTTGACAGACTGCGACCATTCTAAATAATTCCTACCATTCAATATGTGAACGGTTATTTGTAGAGAGGAGCTTGCCAACAAGAGATCAGCACCAGTAGTTACTGTTGGAATTTTTTCTGATGTAACTTCAAATGATGTTGACGGTTGGCTGGACCTGGTCATGGTCGTTCTCAACATTGCTTTCTTTACCATTGAAATCTACAGATCACATCCTCGGTTAACATCGGCGACAACAAAGCCAATGTAGGTTGAATCGACTAAGCAATGCTCATAGTGCTGAAGATGATGTAGATGAATCTATCTGGCTATATTTCAGAGATCGATAAAGGGAGCAGAAGAAGAGAAAAAAGATGCCAGCTGGTCATGTTCTTAGTTCTTGAACTTGCAATCTTCTCAAGGTCTTTTAAAAAAATGAGAGAAAGTTGCAACTTACTATCATTGAAGAGGAAAACACGAGCACCGAAGAAAAAGATAGTGGTGCCAGAGACGAAAACAGTGGTGCCAATGAACTGTGCGCATTTGATGTGGTCGGAGAAGGTCACAGTGACCATCGACAGCTGCTTTGTCGCCAGTTACAATCAATTTCTTCCAAATCCTACAAGAAACCCCAAAACCCAGACGTCGATTGTCGAATAGAAAAAGGGTTTTCGAAGAGGCCGAAGCCGTGAAAGGTGAAATTTACAGATTGACGAGGCTTATAGGATGTTGAGAAGGTCGGACTTCTTCTAGAAGGACCTTGAAGCCCGTTGATTGTGGACAGCTCTCTTGAATGACTTGATCTGATCTGGGTTTGAGTAAATAGGATTTACGTATTTCAGCCGCTTCTTATCTCGAGCGAGAGAGAGAGCAGCTTCAGCAAAGTCCGAGTACCAATGGTTGATCGGATCCCTCCTTTTACTAAGAATGTCGCCAACTTCAACAGTCTTGACTAATTACAATTTGCCACTATTACGATGTCTCTGTCACCGTCGGATATCTCTCTGGGATCAAACCTAATATCATAGGGCCATCAATGGTAACCGATGGTTGGATCGGCCTAGAATAGTTAACAAGCTGATTTTTCCTTTTGAGCTTAAAAATCCCTTACTTAATAGGCCAATGATGGTAGATAGATGTAACATCATATTTGTAACTGTATTTCTCTCCCTCTATGTTGAATTCTATACAATGTATGACAAAAGATAATGGAAAATTGACCCGAAGATGAAATTGCATAGCATTATTGAATAAGATATGAAATGTAATATAGTTTGCATATTTGGAGTAATGGCTTGGTAGGGGTAGCCTATATTTGATTTTGGATGGTTGGATAGGAGTATCAATATCTAAAGCATTGGCCAAATACTGGGGAAGAAAAGACGCTGCAGCGAAAGACAAAACAAACTTGAATTTTATATAAATAAAGTAAAATAATAGAAATATCAACCAAGAAATTCCAGTTTTTCCAATACTTCTAGCAATTGATCTGTTAAATGCCGTTATGGTGCCTAATTGTTGCATGTGTGCGATTTTGTTTGCCATTAATATCCCCCAAAATTTGTGGCAGTGTCGACCAATACCACTGAGTTGTGGGTGACCAGGGTTCGAAATTGTGCATAGGTGCATGCATCTAACTTTTTAAAAAATAAAAGCCACTGAATCCTGGTAAGATTCCATGCTCATGGGAAAGCAGTCCGTGGCCCTTTCTCATCCAATGGTGAAATTCATTGTAGATCTATGCCATTTGTCGTGTTTGCAATCCCAGAAAAAGGGAACCCATGAAAAATGCATGGCATTTGGGTGATCCTAACCACTTGTTTTAGGCCTTCAGAAAAATAAATAAATAATAGAAGTGGATGACCATGATATTTTACCTAAAGAAATAGGTTAAAAACATCCAATGGGCATGAAATTTATCTCTAGCCTACCTAAGCCATTCCAAACATGATTAATACATTAAATGTCCAAAAATAGGTTTCACCATGAATGGAAAGGAAAAAGGAGGTCTGGACTCCTTCCTCGCTTCTTGAGTGTGGACTCTTACTGGGGCTCTATCACTGTATACTGCTCATTACAGATGCCAAGGAACAATCCTCTCCCATCATCTGTTCTCCCTAGTTGACCAGTACTTTGATGGCTTGCCATTGAGTGCAGTCCTTCTACAGTGTTGAGAGACATGTTACTTCTTAGTATCTCTGGCCTGGCAGCTGAATGATGGTGTTTATGCTGTAGATCTTGATGTTTGTTATGCTATTTGCAGCATTGTGTTTAGTTTATCATTCTAGGGATAGGGGAGCTTTAGGTGCAATATGAAGTTGTTGTGTCTAAGGTCTTTGGAGCTCATGCATTTAATCAATATTTTTAAACCAGCTGGCCTTCTGATTTATCATTTTCATAAAACATTTGATTAGTTTTGGAAAGGTAGTCATCTGCAAGAATAGGTCTTGGGCTTGTGTAAAGCTCCCTTGTATTCCACCTGTGAAATTTAAATGGGAATGCGGGACTGGCTTTTGAGTGTTTCATATTGTGTTCTACTATGTTTCCATGTAAAGCATGTTATCTGTTTCTTGGATGATTTAAATCACTTATAGCAAACTCATTTTCTCATACCGTTTTCAGTTCTCTCTCTCTCTCTCTCCACCCATGTCAGGCTTTAAATTTTTTATCCTTGAACAGAACTGCTACGTGTTAGGGTGCCATATATATAGCAAGATAAATTGTTTCTCGAATTTTTTTAACTTTTCCTGCATTATTTTATGCAGACCTTGAACAATGGAGACATGGCATTGCTAGATATGGGAGCAGAATACCATTTCTATGGTTCTGACATAACATGCTCATTTCCTGTGAGTTAGCATCTGTCTGTGTTTTGACCTCATGTTGTTGCTTATCTCTTTATTTATCTATATATCTATACGTATATGTACATATATCCTCATTCTTACTTCAATAGGCAATGATTGTTATAGTAAAGTATGTCAGTATGCTATGATTTTCCGTGCCTACAAATAACTAGATATTCATCATTTGTATGTTAATAGAATATTAAGTTCTCAACTTCTGGTTTTGATTGTCTTGGTTTGTATTAATTGTGATCTTTGTAGCTTGACACTCTAACTCCCCACTTGTATCTTGTACATCTATCTGAAGGATAGTAAGGACTGCCTGCTTAGCATGGTTTATCATGGACACCAAGAAGTGATCAGGGGGCGTTCATAGTGACTGATCAGGGGCCGTTCATAGTAAGGACACCAAGAAGTGACTTATTTGCACCAACTTCTTATGGCTAGGTCCAATCTCCTGGTCCTTGCAAAAAGGAAAATTTCACCTTCTTCCTTTCGGGAAGGGAGTAGGGAAATCCTATCGATTGCTGCTTTCTCTACACCGGCAGAACAACTCAAAAGATAAAGAAGTATCGTTAATTTCTTCATGCTCGTTTCAAGTTCAAAGTACCATTTGTACAAATAAGAATCCCCTTCCTTACATGATTTCTTCTTCATATAGATAGATATAGGATCTATGGGTCAATTACTTAGAAGTACATTTTGTGCAACGGCCCTTCTATTTGTCTATGAAGAGCTGATCTAATTGTATTAGTGTCTAGAATTGATTTCTTCTGTGTAATACTAACTGATAAGGCCTCATTCTGAACTACAAAGGGCATATAGTACACAGCCTTACCTTGCATTTTGCAAGAGGCTGTTTCCACGTCTGGAACCCGTGACCTGCAGGTCACACGGCTCAACTGTTGCACCAAGGCTCTCTTTCCCATAACTGCCTTAACTACACTGCTTAAACATGTGCATTTTTAGGTGCGGGCTTCATAATATGAGAGCAGTGGATATCTTTTGGTTTGCATTGTGACAACTATACTCACTGGTTATTTATTACATATGGTGGGGATGTAGTTGGTGGTTCTGTATTTATTGTTAAATGATCTGGAAAAAAGATTGTGAATTGGAATTTCAATCTTTATGATTTTACGGGGTGTGATTCTCTTATTTGTAAGGGTTGATGGATAACAATTTGGACACCAAAATGGTAACCTGAAAGGAAAGTCGAATGTTCAGTTTGACAATTACTAATGCTTGGAATGCTCCATGGTTCAAGTTTCTTGAGTGAGTAGTGGCTTATGTACTGAAACTGGAAAGGAGAACAAAACTAAAACATCCGTCGTCTAGGAAATGGTTCGTATCTTCAAGAAAAGCTCTATATCAGGATGTTTTGGGAGGAAGATCTGGTTGAGTTACAATGGAAGAAAAAAGCTCCATCCACTTTGGTAAAAGTTGATTTATATAGAACACAAAGAGGAGTCTTTCCTTTGGGTTTCAAACTTGTATGTGGTTTGTCGGCACCCTGGAATGAATGAATTAAACGGATGTTTGAAATTTAAGCATCTTCTGTTGTTAATAGTTTGAGGGTTAATATTGTGTTGGTCAGCAGGGTGTCGATTACAGAGTTTCTGTGAGAGTAGTTCACACAAGATCTCTTTAGGAAGTGGGGAGAGGTCATGAGGTGAGACTTGCAAAATAGAACAGGGTGAGACATGGGATTCTCTCCACAAGACACCTTTATAACAGTCCTATGGTGTCTTGTGGGAATCCTGGTCAGGTGTGACAGAACACTTTCTTTGTTTCATTGAACATATGTGACTAAAATGACTCTGTCAGTTATAGGTCTTTATGAACAGTGAGGACTACATATATACAAAACTAAGGATTTATTAAGGGCCAAAGAAGGCACCAAGTAGAAGTAATTGCTTCCTGCTTCTCTGTTGAAAATGAAATTTCACCAAATCAAGGGACACCACAACTGTACCTTCTTCTGCAGTCATGAATCTCATATCTATGGCCGAAACGTGAAGATTGCATATCTTTGTTGGTAAATTCAGAAGGAAGCTTACAGATGAGAGGGACTCAGAGAATGCCATAGCTGGGTACTTGGATTATCCTTAAGAGTAGAAGACCATTTAAACTTGGTTAAATTATTAATAGGTTATTGCTATATGCAGGGAAAGGAACTTTCTCTTGGGCCTCAGTACCAGAAACTAATTGATTGTTGGCAAAAGTGGGAGCAAGTAGAGTTTATGGTTGGCTAGTCTGTGCCCCTATTGTATTTTTGTTCATTTTATTATCTCTTTGTTTGGGAAGATATCTGTTATCTGATTCAAAGAGTCTGAGGCATAAATGTTCCCAAGTAATTGTCTGTTAAACTGTAAAATCCAAGCAATCTAGTAGAAATGTGTTGGGCTGCATTTGGATACTGTTTTTTCTTTTCAGAAAAATTTCTGGCATCTAGTATCCAAACACAGCTACTAGTCATAGCTTCTCAAAAGAAGTGACTTTCCCCTCTCCTTGTTTAATTGGGAGAGGAAAAAGGAAAATGTGATTTCAATTTCACTTTTACCAAACATTTAAATTATTAAAAAAAAGAAAAAGAAACTGCAGATATAGCATCCAAAATGCAGCGTTACTTTCCCTCTTCCTTTTTCTTGCATCACATCACAACTTTTCCTGCTCCAATTGTCATAGTTAAGGTTGAGCTATTGATATCTTTGTTGCAATTGGACCACATTGATGAGATATCTGTATCTACACCTACAAGATATGTAAAGTGTTTGCGTATGCAGTCAGGTCATGCCATCCCATTGAGGATTTCTGGTGACAACATCATCTTGAAAATGCTGATTAGTTGGTTCATCAACTAATCCACTTCTCTGTAAGGCCCAAACAGTCTGTCGAACACCTGACCTTGGTTTGCAAGGTAGACCCATCAGTGGATGAATTGTAAGTCCCTATCAACAATCTCAACAAAGACCATGGAAAGTTTTACTGAAACTCTGATGTGCACCAGTCTGTACTTCGAATAGGTACGAAATTTACTTCTAAAACAAGGAAGTCAACCTCCGATCATCAATCACAACCAGAAACAGACATACTTTAGAGCAATATGACCACTTGCATCTTCATTTATGTTATATTAGTTTTGAATTCCCTAAGGAGTTGGCTTCCAGATACTACTATGATTTAAGAAGTAAGCGTACTACTACGATTTAAGAAGTAAGCTTTTCTGTTGCATTTGTACCTGAGTTGAATGTCAGTTTATTTATCATTATGTTAATGGTTTTTTTGTGCTTTGTGAGTATATTCTGCTATTTATATCATTCCTTTTTCTTATTAACATAACTGTTTTCATGTATTGCAGGTTAATGGTAAATTCACGAATGATCAAAGTCTTGTTTATGATGTAAGTATTTCAAATTCTAAAAGAGTTTGTTATGCAAAAGAGTATTCTGAATTTTTAAAATAATTTCAAATGACCTCTGTTATGATTAATTCAACCTAATGTAAAGGTCAATCTCATTTCTGGTTGTGGGCTAGGGTTTTTATCCAAGGTTTCTTTGTTAGTTCTTTTTCCCACCTAAAATGAAGTTATACTGCTTTCAGGCTGTCCTTAAGGCTCATGACACTGTTATATCAACAATGAAACCTGGAATTAGCTGGATAGACATGCACAAGTAAGTATTGATTATTCTCCTTGCGAACCACATGCATATTCTGACTGTTAAACACCAGCTGATTAATTCCAATTTGGAGTTGCTAGTGACATTTCCTTTATAATCAAAATTATCTTATACCTGCCATGAATGTGCCTTCGTGTAGTACATTTGCATCTGATATCCTATACATGAAGAACTTTTGTTTCTGATCAGTAAACGCCATAAGATAGATAAAATAATCCCTGGTGCGTCAGAGTGTAAATTGCATGTCAATGAAATAGAGATGATGCACAGTGCACTTCATGTGGTATTAACAGCTGTCTAACTGGATTACATGGTGGTTTCCTAGAATAGCGGACTGCTCTGAATAGGTGGTTTCCTAGAATAGTAGACTGCTCTGAATTTAATTTATAAATAAAGTGTTTGATATGGATTATCTGACAGTAATATGCATTGCCAAAGACGAGATTTAGACAGTCAAATAGTGTTGCTGATCTGCAGATATATAGAATAGTAATAGAACTTCTTCATCTTACAAAAACAAAGGTAGATAAATATCTGAGTTGGAAGAATTGCTGACCTTAAAGAAATACATCTATTCCAAGTGGGCATAGCACTTTGTTAAATCCTTCAATGGGGAAGACAGGTTCCTACCAGCCTGAACCAGCTTTGTCCTACATGTCAATAGATATTAGGCATATTGTCAACACCAGCCAATTCTGATATCTTTGTTATCTGCGAAGTTGTACATGCACGCTATATTTTTGTCATTGCTTACTTAATGATTTCAGATTAGCGGAAAAAATTATTCTGGAGTCTTTGAAGACAGGTGGCATCCTTGTTGGGTATGTACTTCAGACTCTAGCTTGAGGTCACTAGGAAGTATTTTAAGGCAATAATTTCTTATAATTATTTCTGTTGGAATTTGGATGCAGCGACGTTGAAGATATGATGGCCGAAAGGTTAGGTGCAGTTTTTATGCCCCATGGTCTTGGGCACTTCCTTGGGATTGATACCCATGATCCTGGAGGCTATGTTAAGGTGTTTTTTAGTTATTGGTTTCATATGTATTGCTTTATTTTGATAAAAATGGCGCTACATCTGTGCTAGAGTTGATATTTGTATTTTCTCTGTGTAAACTAAAGTTAAACTTACAGGGAACTGAGAGACTGAAAGAACCAGGGTTACGGTCTTTGCGGACCATCAGAGAACTTCAAAAAGGCATGGTTAGTAATTCCTTGAAAGCATTTTTACTTCTTCACTAAATGGTATGACACTTTTTGGCGCTTGAAGAATATATGATTTCATCTAATAATCTTTTGGTAGATCCATCCAAGAATCAGTACTTTTGTCTATAGATGCTAGTAGTGTTGTGTTAGCATACATGCTATTATCCCCTGATATTAGTTTGCTGAAATGATTAAGTGTCACATGTTTCACCAACACTGGCTTTTGCCACAGGATTGATTTTCCAAAGTGGCAGAAGGTCATATCCGCTTTTAGAAATTTGGAATGGATTGACTTGAAGAGCCTGGACATGCAGATAGGGTTTAGCCTGTGGGCAATTTTTTTGTCCTCACAGTGAACGCATTGAACTTCTCAACCATCAACATGGGAACCACTTTGTTCCATTCCCACTGGATGGACATCCAATCTGCAAGATAAAAAAAAGTCAATCATTTATGTTCTGTTAGTGGAAAACCCAAAGAAGGTTCCATGGATCAAATATCTAGGATTTGTCTGATCAATGTGAAGTCAGCAGTAGTGAGACGGACTTGCAATGATGTGTTAGATTAGTGGATCCAACTGTATTCACTTCGTACAAAATGTAGGAATCAGGAGAGAATGAGAGAGCCGCTGTGTTTTGAGATTTTTCACTACTTGAATGTAGAAACATAATGGAGTCATTTCCCATCTGCTGCTATCAGCTTTGCAGTAATTAGGTAATTTGAGCCCTCCTAATCTTGATTTGAAGCATGGTTTAGCTTGTGAAAATTGTGAATTAGCATCTAGTGCTTGAATTATTCTTCTTGCACATCCCAGAGTTGTTCTTAAGACCTTGTATATCAGATTCAGGACGTCTCTTTGCCTGGGATTTACATCTAGAACTTCTTTTAGTTGGTGTCAAATTTGGGGATGCAAATCATATTGCTTGAGCTGCATCATGTGGCTGTGAAACGAAGCACTTTCATTTTTTCAGTTCAGTCCCTTATCAATCAATGTGACCAGGTAAACGGTATGGTGCAGGGAACATTTGACTAATGAGTCAGCTACTAGTCCCCCCCACAACTACTGCACAACATAGTACTTCTTGCCTATCTCCCGTTGATGGTCTATATCTACTTGCTCACATTCTTATCACTTTCTCCTGTTGATTTTTAAGTTGTTTCCAGTATGCAAAAGACTTTTCAGTTTGCTGAAAATTGTCTTTGATACTGTCTTTCAAGATACACCAAAGGTTTTCGACACTGATTCAAGTGCTCTACCAGCAACTAGTCTCCTATTCTGGCTTCCACGTGATATTGCTGATGCATTCATGCTGAATTAGTGAGTGATAGTCTTAGTTAATTGTTCTCTTCAAATTATTTGCTCTCTTGTTCCTCTTTTGTGTGTTAAATGTCTTTAATCTGTTATGCATCATCCAAGTACATTATCTAGGAAGTTTGTTGCAAAGAGCATCATGGACCATTATACTATGATCACACTGACTAGGGGACCCTAGTTCTACCCAAGGACCTTTGAAGAGAATAAATACGGTTAAAACAAATGGAGAAATTGACCAACAATGTACTTCTTAGACTCTCGTGTGACACTTAGCTTGGGCTTCTCACTCTACACCAACTAAATAAACCTGACTAGAATCTCTAAGGAGGAGAACAACTGAAGGGAACTTGGAGACAACTCTAGCTTTATTACTCTGAAAATGTTTACAACTCTTGGATGAATTCTGAGATTGTTGATTAATGTCTTACAAATGAGGGAGCGCCTCTATTTATAGGTGTCACCCCCTTTCTACCTTCTCATTGAATGGGGAAGATTGTTATATGTGCCTGGTCCAGATTATTCTATGGAACATTCCTACAAAATATTTAAAGTCTACCACATTCTAAATTTTAGATATTCACAAGGATAGTTCTAGAATATGGGCCTTCCTGAAATAGGTCTTTATCCATGGATCTTCAATTATAGACCAAAGTCTCTAGGGCCAAGTCCACAAACCAAAAGAGCCTCTCTTAAAGCATGTGGGCCTTGGTCATGGACTGCATAACAACAGTCCATGACATTCTCCCCCCCCCGATAACGTCAACGCCCTCGTTGACACATCTTTCCTAGTGTTGGAAAATTCGTTGGGTCACACGTTCTGTGTTTGTGCCACTTGCATCTCCCTTGTTGTCTAGTGATCCTCTCCTTGCACTTTAAAGTTTGTCTTGTGGTGTTTAACATCCACTTTGCCAAATCCCATTTTATTTTGTGCACCTCTTGCACATTTTCGTAAATACTACTAAGCTTCGTACCTCCTGTACATTCATGTTGGGTCTTGCTCCTCATTCAGCTCTCTAGTTGTAGCACACTTCTCTTCGTTCCTTCAACCGTATTAGTACTCTTGTTGACCATTATTTTTCCCTAGGGTTCTTTAGTTGTTATCACCCTTATAGTAGTTAGGCGTTACAACGTACTCAGCTGTGCCATCTCCACATTTCTTGTAGAGTTCTCCTGTCATAGGACATATCTCCTTGCATCCTCTTGTGTGGCAACATCTTTACTAACCATTAGTTTCTCTTAGGGTTCCGTGATATTTCTGAACTCTTCCAGCACACCCTTGCTAGTTTCTAATTTCTCTGTTGTTTTCCCCGACATTGACATACATGTGGTATCTAGGTGTTGTAAACCTAGTTGCAAGGTTTCCTCACTTGTTGTAACTTCTTCCTATTGTAAAACGTCTCTTTTCGTGCTCTCTTGTGTGGCAACACTGTGACGACCTTGATTTTTTTACCCTTTTTAAAAAAAAAATTAAATACTAAAATTATACATTTCTGTTTAAAATTCGGTAGAGTTTCCTCTATTTTTCAGACTTTAGCATTTAAAGCATGCGATGCGGAAATACCTGATAACATTCATAAGATTCAAGATTTCCTTTCTTTTAGAACCGTTTGCTAGTCACAGCCCCAAACACACTCATTAGTCAAAATTTACCAACTATGAAGTATAACAATGTATCTTTAATAACAACTAGTCAACTCTTTATTTTAATTAGAAAGTAAACAGTGTCACACACCCTTTTCTAGTTTAAAGATCTCTTCAATCAATTGCCTTTTTCTCCTTGTTAGAACTTCCACTTGAAATTGTTGGTTGTAAGGGGGGTGAGTACAACAACTCACAATGGGAATTTACAAGGTTAGATAAAACCATGTCAATCAAAATCCATATCTATTCAGTATAATTTATAAGACATAAGATTTTCATATATTAACTCCATCAATATCCATATAAATCAAATCACCTAGAATATGATTGTGAAGTATAACTTAATGCATCCTAAGACGTTGTTGTTCATAAAATTCAATAAATCTCCAATGACAAAGATTTCAATAAAACAATTTAGCATCATCAATTACAATCCATCGAAGCATCAACTATCAAAGTTGATCACTAATCTTCCAGGATATCCTGACATGTGAGAACATGTCTCACATAAAAAAGTATATTTAAAACCTAATGCCCACTGGCAAGCTACGGCTCTACTATGTATCAGAATCGTGCCCGCATACCTCGGCCACTATACTGCCTCTATGGGAAGGAACAGATCAATACAGGATGGAGTCTATCCCATGTCCTCCACCCTTAAGTCATATACTAGTATCTATATCAAAAGGAACCAAGGGCCAAGTTGGTCCTATGTCATACATAGCTAGCATGAGTGTCTAATCGACCACTCACCCGGTGTAAAACAATTTTCGAAAGTCTAACTGACAACTCGAGTTATTTCTAGTATTTATATGTATGCCTAACTGATTATTCCACAGATCTAGTTACGTATTTAAACATAACAATAAAATTCTAATATATAATCGTTAGAACGTTTATGAATACAACATCTTCCTTAAGTAATCATTCACCTTAGAATTTCTCTTTTACAAAATCAAAATTATCAGGTCCAATCAAAATCTTTTATTTCTTTAAAACCATTACTACATATATCTGAAATTCAAATATTCTCATCATTGAATTACAAATAAACTGAGATATGATATATATATATATATGTAATAAATTTTATTGTTAACATTTTCAATTAATGTATACTAGAACTTTATGCACACTTGTTCTCTTATCTATTTAGTATTCATACTTAAGATGTTTATATAGAATAACATTCAGAGTAATAAACTATATTTTAAATTAGCAATTTCGAAAGGATCATAAGTTCTAATTTTTATTTTTTTGTATGTAAATTTGTAGTATCGATGACGTATATTCTTCAAGATAAACAATTTATAGTTAATAAAAGTAAACTGAATATAGTTACTAGTTTGATCCTTTAACTTAAGGTTTAGTAGTAAAAATCCAAACCTTGTGCCATCTCTTTTTAGGAAAGACCTCCACATGGTCTTTATTAATTTAGAGAAAGTTTATGATAGAGTCCCTAGAGAGTTAATATGGAGAGTGTTGGGTGGTAAAGGGGTTTCGCAAGGATATATAGACATAATTAAAAATATGTATGAGGGAGCGGTAACAAATGTTAAGACCACTAGTGGTGTGATTGGTGATTTTCCTGTCACTGTAGGATTGCACCAAGGATCGGCATTGAGTCCATTCCTTTTCACATTGGTTATGGATGAGCTAACAAAACATCTACACGAGGAGATTCCCTGGTGCATGTTATTTGCAGATGATATAGTCTTACTTGATGAGACAAGGGAGGGTGTAAACATAAAGCTAGAATTATGGAGAGAAGCATTAGAATTTGAAGGATTTAAAATTAGTTGAACTAAGACAGAATATATAGAATGTAATTTTAGCAAGGAGAGTAGGAGTAGAATACCAATCAAGATTGATAACCAAGAAGTCCCCGTCAAAGACCACTTTCGGTACTTAGGATCAATAATTCATGAGAGTGGAGAGATTGAGAGGGAGGTTATCCAGAGAATTCAAGCAGGTTGGAACAAATGAAGATGTGCATCTGGAGTTTTGTGTGATTGACGGGTGCCACTCAAACTAAAAGGAAAATTTTATAGGATGGCCATAAGGCCGGCCATGCTTTATGGATCAAAATGTTGGGCAGTTAAGGAACATCATACTCATAGGATGAGCGTCGCAAAAATGAGGATATTGAGATGGATGAGTGCTAAGATAAGAAAAGATAGAATTTGAAATGAAAATATTCGAGGAAATTTAGGGATAGCACCAATAGGTAATAAGATGAGGGAGACTAGACTTAGATGGTTTGGACATGTTCAAAGGAGACCAACAACGGCACCGGTTAGAAGAAGTGAGGCAATACAAGTAGAAAGTTTTAAAAGGGCAAGGGGAAGGCCTAAAAGAACGTGGATAGAAGTGGTGAGGAAAGATTTAAAAACTTTGGGACTAAATGAAGACATGGTATTTAATAGAGTGGAATGGAGGAATAAGATTCATGTGGCCGACCCCTAATTGGGATAAGGTCTTGATGATGATGATGATGATGACGAGGTCATTAAATGTTGAGAAAACACTAGTGAATAGCAGATCTACTCTTGAAAAGGGCAGCCCCGGTGCACGAAGCTCCTGCCTATGCGGGGTCCGAGGAAGGGGCGGGCCACAATGGCCTAAAGTAGGTAGCCTTACCTTGCATTTTTACAAGAGGCTAATTCTATGCCTTGAACCCGTGACCTCAAGGTCACACGACGACAACTTTTACCATTGCACCAAGGCTCCCCTTTGTAGATCTACTCTTAAATAAGATTTATACAAGTTTAATGACTGAAGCGAAAATTCCAACAACAATTCTGTTTGTTCTGTGATTGATCTTTCCAATGCATTACTAAATGCTAAGGAACATTTAAGATGTCTAATAACGAACCTTGGTAACAGCCTCCATCATATGGAGTTACTCATCTTGGACAGTTTGATTAAATAGTCTCAAAAGCTAGTTAGTATAGAAAGTTTCTAACTTTCTATATATCAATATAGGATTTTATTTGGAGACTGCCAGTATATCAATGCCATATATTAACTACTGCTGTCAGAAATATAGTGATTCTTACCAATTAATTTAATTAAATCACAGCATAGTTTACAGATATGTATTATCATAATTAAATGCATAAAACTACGTATATATATGTTCTAAAGTTTATTGATTTAGAAATATATTAAGAGGCCGATTGCTTCAAAACTTTCCACTCTTTATAAGACTAGATCATATAATAAAAAGAAAACAAGGACTAATACATAAATTGTTGTCCAATTCAATAGATGAATACAAGTTTCATTAATACAGGATTTTGCTAGTTAATTGCTTATACAATATCAAATTCATAGCAGATCGCGTACTATAGTACCAAATCAATCCTTAACTTTGTAATATTTATAGAAGTTTCTACTAAAATCAGTAAAACCTAAGCTTAAAATAGATTTGGAATCATCGATTTCTGTTAGCTAAACATCAAGCTTAAAACAATATAAATCGAATAAACTATCTATGATAAAACAGAGAACAATACAGTTATTAAATAATTCTCTCAACATTACAATTTTTCATTGAAGGTTTCAAGCATGATTCAGTAAATATAATATGAAATGAAATAATTTTAGAATCAAATCAGTTTATATATGTATATATAAATCAATTTATCATAGTCTAAATTACTTAACTATTCATATATATGTCGTTTACTGACTAAGATTTTTTTACCATATTAGAACCCACAATCACAGAAAAATTTCTTTTATTTGAACTGTTTTAGCCTACGGATACTGATTGAAGTTTCTAACACATACATGTTTCCTTAGATATAAACTTAATTCAGTAAAACTTGAAGTTTATTTTTAACTATATTGTTACTATTTAAAAGTTTAGGTTAATGGATTGTCATTCTAAATAAGAAACCAATTCATAGGAGGATTTATATAAAGTTTGTCCACTGTTACTGTTGACAAATTTTAGAATGACAAGTTGTTATATAAAAAAATGTTGACAACTACTTAAACTATTGATTCCCATAAAAAAAGTAAAGTTAATTTTATTGACTCAATTATTATTTGGAAGTTCCATGATAACAGGTTGCTAAGTTACAAAATATAATTCAGAAATTTTAAACTAAGCATTCCAGTAAAAGAAACTTTGAAATTAATTTTAATCATATGGTTTCTGTTAGAAATTTCTCTATATCAGATCTACATGATTCTAAAATCTAAGTTACTACTTCTACTAAAATTCAGAATTAATTTCAACTACAAAATCATTATTTGCAAACTTCAGAATAACAAATAGTTAGCATACAAAACATTGTTCACATATTTAAGCCTATTGATTTTCAGCAAAAATCAAAATTAATTTCAATTACATAGTTTTTTGTTTAAAAGTTTAGAATAACATATTATTATTATATAAAACATGATTCAGAGATTTAAATTAATAATTTTCAGTAACAAACGAAGTTAAATATAACCATACGGCTACTGATTCTAAAATAAAAAAAACAAAAAGGTTAAACCTAAACAAGTAAAATCCCACTTTTCCCCTTACCTGTAAACGCTACTTTTCCTTGCACACTTTCCAAATCCAGATATCCTCTGGTTTCCCATGAAGAAAATCGCAAAATAAACCCTCTATTCTCTGCATTTTCAGCAAAATCCCTCATCCCTCTTCAATTATTTCCTCTTCTAGGGCTTCCACGCAAAAGCCCTAAAAAAAATTTCTCCCTCTTCTTCTTCTTCTTCTTCTTCTTCTTCTATTCTCCGTTTCCTTCTTTCTTTTGGTTAAATCTTTCTTTTGGGTGTTTAACGCAAAAATGAAATAAGGAAAACTTCCTTATTTCATTTTAGTTTTTAACCCTTTTCTTTTACACTTTTGTAACTTATAATTTATTACTTAGTTTAATGAGTTTTCTAATCTCAATCGTTAGATTGTTTTCAATTTTGACATCTTTTATTTTGAGCTGGTGGATCACTAAAGGCTCAGTTTTATAACTGTTTATTTATTACTCCCTTTGTCTATAACCGTTGGATTATCATCTTATGTTAATTATTTGTAACAATTTTTCTAATTAATTTACTCTTCCATTTCCCTTACATGGGATGTGTATGGTATCATGTGGGTTTCTATATTTAGATGTCCACGTGGCAAAAATTCGTAATAACTAAATAATTAATTAATAAAATAAATTGAACTAACATAAAAACTTAATTTCTTCTTAAAAATGGTCAGGGAGGTGACTTCAAGTCCAAACCTCACCTTACAAGCTGTACTTGGAACCGCTTAGCTACACTTACCTTAGGTCGTCAACTCTTGCTAGATTAAAATTTTTATTAGTAATATTCTAACTATACATAATTTATTTAATGAGTTAAAATTAAGAAATTTGTTTTGGTTTATTTCAACTCACTTTTATACCATAATAGTAAATAATTGACTTTAAAATTTTGCATAATTTATAAATATAATGTTTTTTTATTTGTCAAAAATGTGGGCAATTACAAACATTATCATTGTCCACGGTCTTTTCAAGTTCAACTATGGTCGTGCAATTTGGTAACATACCTAATTGTGCTAGATTCTTCGATTCAAGTTCCTCCTTTTCCTCGTTGTGCATCATCATGTTGTGAAGGGCCTTTCTTGTTGGACAATCTCGCATGAGGTGAGGTCCCTCACAAAAATAGCATGGCCTTGATGGGATAACCTTCCATCTACTAGCATAACTCCTTGGTTTTGAAATATCAATCTCAGTGGTTTCACAAAGGCTTACCTTCCTCGTGGAGCTCAGTCTGTCCTCCCTCTCTCCCTTAAGCTCTTTCAACACAGCTTCAAGGGACCCAAACCTTGGATGCTCTTCCTCTAGCCAAGTGGTGATGTCAGTCAAAGCTGCCTCCATATTCGCAAGCCTTCGTTCTAAACCTGCTCTGATACCACATTTAGGATGTATAGAATGGATGGTTGTCAGGCTATGCCCATCCATGACAATGTTCTCAAGAGTAACTGTTATAGATCATGTCCACATGTACTGGAGAAGAGCTTAAGAACAGAGAAACAGGTGCAGCTCTCAATACTTTTCCTCTATGTGTGATCATCAAGTACATACAATAATGGTAGGTAATGAAAGGAAAATGTGAAGATGCACCAGGGATAAGATTAATAAACAAATAAATTTTCTTGTAACATTAACTTTCTGCTCCTTTGTCATACAAAAGCATAGGGTACTGTAAGATCTTTGTTTTCATTTTTGTTTTCGTTTTCTTTTCTTTTTTTAAGGCTGTTGTTTAGTTGATTCTTTTCTGACTCAGCAGGTTTGCTGGAATCTCATGTCATATAATATGGTCGACATGCTGAAATTGGTTTGACGTATTTACAGGTGATAACAGTGGAGCCCGGGTGTTATTTTATTGATGCTCTGCTGAATCCAGCCATGAAAAGTTTATCTACATCAAAGTTCTTTGATCATAAGCAGATTTGCAGATTTAAAAGCTTCGGTGGAGTTCGAATTGAAAGTGATGTGGTATGTGTTCCTTATCTTTCTTTAGCCACGTAATGAAGTACAGACTGAAATAACACTTTAATATCTGAAGCTGCAAGAGTTCTTATCTAAATACCAAAAAGATTGCACATTATTTTTGTCCCACATGTGTGTGTGCTGGTTGCTTCTAAATAAACGACTGTTAGGTCATAATTTGGAAATTGTCTTTCTGGCTACAAACTTTGTCAGAGCACTATACTTGAAACGTGACTGAAGTTTAGACCTTACCTAAATTGGTTATATGGTTAGGTAATGCATTACCCATATACAAAGCGCATTCCCTAGGTTTTGGATAACACCGTCTCCGATTTTGCCAATCTTTTCCTTAGTTGAAAACTTAAACTCTCAAGAATATTTAATGATTGGATTTACTTAGATGAAGGCTGAAAAGCTTAAACAATATTGACTTCAGAAAACCAGACTAGATGTAATCATAGGAGCACCAAAGAGCATGCGATGATAGCAGAAGAAAAGAGGAATACTAAGGTTTTATGACTTTTCATCTCTACTTAATGATGGAAGTGACTACGTATTGCATATATTGAAGTTTATAAAGTCCTCAATTTCTCTCATTAATGATCTTAGACCATAGTGAACTGAATTTCCCACTAAAAAATGATAACATGAATGGGATACTATTTTTGCTAATCATGATTTCCACCTGTATTTGTTTCTCAATTTCAGTATGTATCTTCCAAAGGTCGCAAGAATCTGACCAATTGTCCAAGGGAGAGGTGGGAAATTGAAGCTGTAATGGCAGGTACTCCATGGCCACTGGATGAGACCTTCAGCAGTAGGACTAACATTGAAGGGGAATATGTTACAGCTCCTTAATCTACTTGACATCAGTATCTGAAACTATTATGGTGTAAGGGATTAAGCCTACAAAAATCCCCTTCTGTTATATTTGGCCAGACTTCTATGCTACATGGTTGTTTGGGTTCCTGATAGCAACAATTAGTGCTTCAGTGCAAACCAGAGGGAATGTCAGAGATCTGTATGCTTTATGGAGCTCAATTGCAACCCAAGTAAACCAGTGTATCTCCTTCGCTTTTGTTTCCGTTTCCTTTTCAAAGAAAGAATTACATCAAGATGCTACCGGGTAAATAACTTTGAAGGAACCAAGGGTCAGGAAGATATAGTAATACCACGAAATCCAAAATTAGTTGGCTTGTTGAGGGATATGAACAAACGCCACCTGACTTCAGTGGGATCATAATGATTGGAATAATGTCCCAGTGGAATTTGTAAGACAAAAAAGATTCATTAGTATCAATAGTAGCCGATCAGATTGCTGACCATTTAAGGAGGATCAGAAGTGTCCAGAAGGAATGCTGATGGGTAAAGAAGTACAAAGTAATGCTGCTACATTTTAGCTATTAAGCAGACTTGGTTACTTTTTTAATTTCGTTTTCTGGTTATAAGTTACTGTCTTCTGCTCTTGGTAGTGTAACCCAGCAGAAAAGCAGTACTGCTGAACCAGTTGTTGTTTCTTAGTCGGTTTATTTTGCTCAACCAGATTCTGTAGATAAATGATGAATCGGATAATGGTTCCCGGCTGTGTTCCTTCCACTGATTTCATAGCTGGGATGGGTAGGCTAGCAGTAGGGTGTTAAAGTAGATACCTTTGATAAGTTTCCGAGCTTGGTGTAAATATAAATATAAGATAGATAGTTAGCACAAATCAATTAGTGTTCTATAATGCCAATAGGAAGAGAATCCAACAGACTATAAGAGGCGATGTGTTCATATCCAAAATGAAAGTTTTATACCAAAACGACCGGTTTCTTAAATGGAGATTGCCTACCTGCAACTCAAATGACCTCTGGTCACTTAAAGAGGCTTTCTACCGATGTGGAATCAACATACTGC
Source organism: Warburgia ugandensis (assembly GCA_035236585.1). Classification (NCBI taxonomy): domain Eukaryota; kingdom Viridiplantae; phylum Streptophyta; class Magnoliopsida; order Canellales; family Canellaceae; genus Warburgia; species Warburgia ugandensis. The sequence continues at coordinate 15,027,711 of CP141133.1, forward strand.
TATGGCCATGATTGAGGGAATCTCCTCATCTTTAAGGACATACAGACCTAAAAAGGGCAGTCTTGGTGCACAAAGCTCTCGTGTATGCAGGGTCTGAGGTAGTGGTGAACCACAATGGTCAATAGTATGCAGCCTTACCTTGCATTTTGCTGTTTCCATGCTTTGAACGTGTGACCTCAAGGTCACACGATGACAACTCTACCATTGTGCAGAGGCTCCCCTTCAAGGACATGCACACCTGATTATTAGAAATGCTAAAATACAACACCAATGTGGATCATATGCAATCTTGTAAGTCTCCAGTAGTTGGATATTCACCTAGGAATTTAGTGCTGATAGCCCCGCTACCATGGTGCCTTATTACGGAACATATGTTATTTTGCACTAACCAAAGAGATTTGAAGCAAACCAGGCAAAATCTATCTGGTGAAAATTAAATAATTGGCATAAGATAACAAGGTGTCGCTGTTCATACGTACACACAAAGGAAAAAAAAGAGAACAAAATACCAAAGTACTTGGTCCTTGGATAACAGTATACAAGGAGTTGGATTAAACCGATGTTGCCGAGCTTGGTCCTTTCTGGCATGTAGTGTACAAGCCTAGTCAATGAAGCGGGTCTCCCCCACTTCTCCAGGGTTGCATTTTGCACCATTGTGTCATGTAAAGATGTTCATAGACTAGGAAAAGATTGATTGGCAGTTCAGATCAAATCTAGTTCAAAAGAGTAAATTACAGACGGGCAACAGCCAAGGAACACTGGGAACAGCAAGAGCAATAAATTCAGGTGTTTTCTATGACGTCTGTTTTTTTCTGTTAATTTAGAGGGGTTCTCAGCTAGTAGCGTTTTGTGCCAACGGCCCAGCCTAATTCTGTATACGTTTTCTGAGTTCTTTGTCTAGATTACCCCGGTCTTGGTTCTTTTGGCCTGTAACTGTTGCCTTCCACTAATAATTCTCCGATTACCATTCACCAGGAGGAAAGAGACTAAACCATTTGTACATCAATCAGTGTGACCATGAGAACACTCGGCAGCTGCAAAAGCTAGACTCCAATGGATTGAATGTGGCCATGAACTTTCCCATAATCCCAGATTATCCAAGGAGGTTATACTCATGAGTGTCTAGTAAAGTAGATGGTCATTCATTGCGATGACTTTTTATAGATCCAAGGCATTCATCATATGATGTTTCTTTGACTTGAAAATCACAACCATTGATTTTTCAATGACCCAAAACAAGTAGTGTGGATCATCTAAATGCTATGAGTTCCCACGTGTTACCTAGTCTCTAAACATGATGAATAGATGAGATTTTGCAAAATATATTCTAAGGTTAGTGTCTACTCTATTAGATGCTCGTGAGCATTGACTCATACTGAGGACTCATCTTTTTTTAACGTCAACACCATATATATCTTTTCTGAAGAAGTCCAAGCTCCTCTTTTTTTATGCTTGGTGAAAATTTTGTTAGTAGTTCTAAGTTGTTTATCATGTTTCTCATACCAAATAGGTAATCTAGAAGAAGTCAATCCATTTTGGATAATCATAACCATTTGTTTTGGATCTTGGAAAAAATTAACAAAAATGGATGGTCGTGATTTTCGATCACATAGGTTAAAAGTATCCAATGGGCATGAAATTTGATCTCTAGCCTATCTAAGCCATTTATGAATATTGATGAAAGGCTTAGATCTAGTATCCGCAATGCATGAAAAAAGATGATGGACTTATTCTACGCTCTAGAACGTAGACTATTACAAGGACTCATAGTCCAAAATGCTCAAATGCCCAATCAAGTGACAAAATCCATTGAGTAAGCTCTTTATAGTGTCAAGGTGCTTGTTTATCAGTCATGACCATTCTTGGATAAGCCCATTGGGCTTTCCAAAGCCTTTATCTTGAGAGTAGCTCTCCATTTCTTATTTTTTACTTTTTGGGAAGAGCTACTATTGTAGATAGAGCTAAAAACTCCATTAGTCTAGGAACCATGCACCATTATAATTCAAAAAATATATAACTAATTAAAAAGTATAATAGTTCATCAACCCAACACATTATAGTCCTTTGATTCAATGACATAGTTAGCCCATTTATCTTCTGGGATGTTTCTCTGTCAAAGTTTGTGATTTGGTATCTAGTTGGTATAGATATTGCTCAGTGGCTTCAACAATTACATTGTTCATAATCCTTTGTCATTTCTCCTTGAACAACTTAGGAGACAAAAAATTTCACATTATTTCAACAAAAAGAAAGGCATGTTTGACCTTAATATAGATTTTGAAAAGGCAAATCATTAGCCTTAGAATAAATTTCATAGAAATAAAGCATTTGAGTAACCCATCAAAGTTGTGATAAATTTGGCTTAATCAACTCTACCTCTCCATCCATCATATTGAGCAATGATAATCCCACTCTTAAGGTCACACACAGGAAAGAGACATGCTAAAGGGACCCTCCCGCTTTCATATACATCTTCCCTCAATATGGGTACTATTGGTGATGACCTAATAGGTGGTAGAAAATTGACCCATTGAACTTTTAATCATTTTTAAAAATCATCACAAGATTGCTCCACTTTTTGGTGTTACTTGAATCATTTAAGGTAGAGAGAGTGAAAATTTGATGGATGGTAAAATATTCTAAATACCTTGCTATACAGGCCAAAATCAAAATGAGCACAAACTCATGAGTCAAAAGAAAGTCTTCATAGTCATCATGTAGAGATAATTACAAAGGATCCCACAGTGAAAACTCTATAGTAAAGAGGACCTCAGACAATAATTGATATGTAAGAATTCCTTATCCCTTGAAAAGGTCATCCAATCAAGGCAAACTATCAAGGGAAGAAACAATATCTCCTTTCAAAAGTGGAATAATTCACCTTGATGGAAATTAACAATGACTACAATAGTTTTTCTCCCTATAGGATAAGCTTTCTCACCTTTTGCCATAGAATATTGATAAAAATCAAATGGTGGAGTTTATAAAGACACAAGTGAATTGAATCTAGAAATGATTAATGGATTTAATCATGACATCACTCATACAATACTTCAAACCCAAATTCACTCTCATGACGAGATACCCTCATTTGGACTTTGGATGATGCATGTCCAACATAGAGAGAAGAGCTTCTTGTGGTTATGCTTGTGTGACCAACTTTTTTTTATCATAAAGAACTTCAAAAGAACCAATGATAACTATAATATTTGTTACTTTTACAATATATATAAAGAAAATGTTGTTTACCTATTAATGTGTTGTCCTAAACTTTTATTGTAGCATATGTTGGGTTCCTCATTTGGGCTCCCCCTATGATTTCCCCAACTTTACACAAGCTTTTCTTTTCTTAGTTACAAAGAGATCAAAGTAATTTGAGACTTTGTATTCTATTCCCTCTAACAAATCGTAGAAGTAAAATTTTAAAAGGAGCTCCTTTCAATCCTTAGCAAATAAAGGTAAGTTGAAAACTCAAGGGTGTTCAATTTGATAAATCATTAAGTCACTATCCCTTCTTCGTGTGGTCTCAAGTTGAGATTATGAAGTTCTGTTAGCAAAAAAATATCGTCTTATGTTCCCAACCATAAATCACAGTTAAACAGATTCCACCAAACCCTAATACAAAATAAAGTCCTAGAAGATGATGTAGGACTTTGTATACCTAGTTGGAAAAAATTCTCAATTATAAAAGTTTATTTATAGAAAACTGCTCTAACAATGTTGCAAAGTACTAGCTCTTTATGCAAGGCTTAAAATGGCCCTCAGCTTGGGTTTCTCTAACCTTATTGTCATGGGTTAGCTAATTATTATTAGATACCAAGGAATACAAAGAGAATTATATTCAGATAACGTGTTGTTAGCTTTTGTTAAGCTTTTGAGAGATTAAGATAATGCACATCTACAAAGAAGGTATTAATTATGCAAAGAGACTTGCTTCTAGGGTGTTGAATAAACAAAGCCCTAAAGTATGGAAAGACCATCCTCCCTCTTTTTATATACCATCTTTTACTACATGAAGCTTTTAGGATTACTTTTTGCAGAAAAAAGAAAGGATAGAAGATCTTTGTGTGGGATTTAATTTTGACCAAAAGGGTATTTGTGGGAAACTTAATTTTCAAGTTTAAGAGGAACATGCAAATGGAATTTCAAATTTGGAACTAAAGCATTGATTATATTTTCGTTCTCAATTTCAAAAATGCTTTTGAAAATAATTTTGAAAGTATCAAATTCACTCACTTGACTGGTGCACTTAGGTGCAATGTATCAAGCTAAGTGTCTTTTTAACCTAGAAGTGGAAGCCCAAGCCCATTAGTTTTAATGGCTCAAGCTTGAAGGACGCATGCATGCATAGTAGGCTCGATTGGAGGAACCTAGAAGGTTAAGCCTCTTGCCACATAGACAACTCAACCCACTTAGGGCCTCATCTTGTCCACATGGGGCCCACCACGGTTGAGGGAGTCTATGATGTAGTTATGGGGATGCTTATTGCCCAAGGCATGTGCTGTGTTGCCTAAGCAAGCTCTACTATATAAAGGGATGCCCTATAGGCCATTCTTTTATTCATTCACTCTGTGCTTTGAAAATTTACTTTGCTAAGGTTTCTAGTGCTCTTCTTGGATTAAAAAAGTTAGAGAGTTATCTACATATCTCTTCTTTCTGTCTTCAAACTAAGATCTTTTAGTCTATAATTGATTGATCATTTAGTCTATTTGACATCTAGGACTTGGTCCAAGCTTGTATTCTCTTTGAGTTTTATAACTAGTATCATGTTCTCTTATATATTCAACAATTGTCCCTCCTTGAATGACTACAAATACATTTACTCTGCTTTTGTTTAATTGACCCTCTATAATAAATAGTAGTATTTGTGTGATGGGACTTTGGAATGAGGGGGGAGAGAGAGAGTGAGAGAGGGGTTAAGTGTTATCTACATTTACTTTATTTTAATTGATTGGAAAGAAAAGAGGAGGTTATCGGTTATCCATAGTTATATAAAGTATTACACATCTATAATTGGTGTCAAGTTTGCTCTTTTGTAATCCACGCTCATTATTTTACATGCACTACTCTTTCCAATGATTGATAGGTTCTCTTACGGATGAATGATACACGAGAACCATTTAACATAGGCAATTATTGTTTCTTTTCTTTTTCTATTTCCTTTTGCATTTGGAAAGTTATATATGTAAATCCCTAGGCAATCTTAAACCCATGACCTAGCATCATTGAGACATGTCCAAGTCTCTTATCCATTAATTATTGTTTTTGGTAAAAGATCAATTAATTATTAGATGATGAATGTAAAGCCTTGCTTTTACCAATCATCTATCTCAATACATACACTTAAGAAGATACAATAGGCAAACAAGTCTACATTTGGGAGCAACTAATCCCTAGTACGCACAACCTATTGGATAGATGGCTTGGATATCTAAAAGGAGGGCCATTACTTAGACTTTTGTTGCTCAAGGAAATTAGGATATCTATAATTGAATGTCTTGAAAGAGATGTGTGTTAATTTGATAACTAGCCCTTTTAATAGCTACCTAAGATAATAAGTCTTAATTTAGAAAGAGAATTTATATTCTAAGATGTGTTAAATCAATTTGAACACCACTTTCAATTAGACACATTTGACTAGTAAAATATAAAAAAATTCTCTTTTGACGATTCTGCCCATTGTATAAACAAAAGGTTTTAAGGTCCTATAAAAAAAGGAAAATAAAAAGGGATTTCTCCAAAGTTTTGTAGAAAGGGACCAATAGAGGCTTTGTCTTCTTCCTCTTGCTAGTAAAATCTAAAAGTTTTAAAAATCCCATTATGGTGATTTTGAAGTTTGCTTAGTATGCATATCTCTCTCCTTTTTGCACAGAGTTTGTAGAAAATGTATTGAGAGGGACATTGTCTTTTTCCTTTGGCTAATAAATTTAAAAAACCCCAAAACACGCATCACAACTATTTTTTTAGAGTTCCCATCACAATCATTTTTAATCTTGCTTAATTTACAAAGTTTGGCTAGAAAAGAATGCGCCTCACTCTTGATTTTACTTCATCTCCATCTCCAACTTCTAATACCCATCCCATTTGAGAAAAACTTTCCATCAAATAATAATCGGGTGGTGCCATTATCAAAAGAAGGTGTGATCAAAGTCTGATCTCTATTACAAATATTCCATTTTTGGCTATAAATTTCAACTGCAGTCCAATTATAGTTTCGAATTTGAGATTGTTTCTTAGCTTCTTTTTTGCTACGTTCACCTACTTCAAAGACTTTGTGTCAACAAAGAAGAAGAAATAAGTGAGAGAGAAAGAAGATGGATTTCTTTTAAGGGAATCTTAAAGCCTTTTTTTTTAATCTACCTTTATTTTATTTTATTTTCCAATTAAGACATGATAATTGCTAATCTAGTGATAGTAGTCATGACAAAATGGATAAGCGAATTGAATCTAATCCTATTTGTTAAAATATGAATTGAATGTAGATTGGAGCTTTTGATTTGTGTGGATCATGGATAAGAAAACCTTAATCCATATTCGAAATAGGTGTAGATTATGCATTTGCAGATTATTTGTTCATCCAATGTACATCATGTACAATAGTAGATACTAACTTCTTTTCTAAATTGTTGATATTACTCAAAATGTCTTAGATAAGCTACATATCAAATTTCAAGTATTCTTATAGTTTAAGTTATATAAGATGAATATTAGAATCATTGATTTTTTTCTTTTTAAGAGAAATAAAACAAGTGGTTAGGATTATCCAAAGACAACAATTTTCTTGGGTCACCTATTTTGGGATGCTAAATAAGATTAATAGTTTAGATCTTTCAAAAGAAGCGTATATGGTTTATATTATTTTTAATTTAAATTTTCAAATGCTTTTTTCAACGAATATCCATTGATATATCCATGCAGATCACAGATTTGATGGATCAAATTGATTCAATCTATTTTTATCCATGGATGTAATTTATCTGATTTGTATACACATATTTTAAATGAACAATGAATATATTTGAATTTTTATCTTTTTTGCCTGCTCTGTATGCTATTTTGCAAGTGTGTTGAAGGCGACATATGGTAGGTCAATGGAGTGCCTCATTTTGAGGCATAGTTAACATGATTCAAAATATCATTCCTTATTTGAAAAATATTAAACTTCAAAGGAATGATAGCATGGTGCAAGAGACTACAACAACATGCCATAGTGCTTGTACTTTTGCAGGTACTAGAGATTGATCAAACCTATCCATCAGATTTCTCCATCGTTAGATGTTTTGGATGTCAAATGTCAAAGTAATTGGATGATTATAATATGTGAAAAATGTGCTTCTTACTTCTTGAGTGCTTTAAACAATTTTTCTTACCATCCATGTGTTGTGATCAGAAGTATATTTTTTTCTAGGCACATACAATCCTTGCTATATTTTTAAGTATGAAGCATCTAGTATTATAGATTTAGGTGAACGGGACCAAAGCAATGCCCATCATCCAAAAGTAGAATGCAAAATAGCTAGCTGTCATTGTTTTATCATTTCTTAAATATTGTGATTGTAACCCATGAGTAATAATCTTTGAAACTAGAGGAATGCTTGGCCAAAGGCCTTATAGACTACCAATTCCTTTGCGTGCCCCTCAATTTTCTCATTAATGGGACCTAACTTTGTATGATTTGATCTCATTGCTTCAATTTTGCATATTTGATGGTTCAAACAACATGCAACTACGAATAAGTCTAGCATCAAAAAACATATTCTCTTTGAGTTGATGTAGGAGTCGTGCTTAGAAAGTGTGGAAAGAGTCCACACCACATGGTGAGCCTTACTCCTTGATTTTTTGAATGATCCAACCTATTCATTAGATTTATAACCCCTCAAAATGGTGGAAAAAAATCTCATGCAACAGATGCATTTTTCATAAGTTCTTCTCCTGAAATATGGACATTATTGTAGTTTTTCTTAATATCGTCCATAATTTAGTTGAAGGAGCCCACTAGAGAGGTTAAAATTGAATGGAATTTTTGGTACCCACATATCTTGAAGGAATTCAATTTAGTGAATGGATTAAATCACCCAAAAATCAAGGAGTAAGGCTTGGCAGCGATGAAGGCTTGGCAGCAAAGAGATGGACGGGCTTGATCATCCAAAGGTGGTTTCTTATTAGAACTATGCGTCCAGAGAGGGGCCATGGTCAGCAACTTAGCATCAGCCCTAGTTGTTTGAAGTAAGCCATTATTTTTATTCTCAAGACGAGACAGCAAAAGACTTGTGATGCGATGCCCTAATGTCTCTCCTCATCCTCGCTTCCTTTAAATTCTACCGAAACCCCCTGTTTTTCATGCAACTATGCCCTAGCCCAAGTAGCCGTTGAAGCTCCTCACGCGTCCTCAAAACCCTAATCTCTTCATAACCTAACCAGGAAATGGGTCGTAGAAAACCCAGCAACAAAAACAGCTCTCCGAGCACAAACAGTAGCCTAGACCTGGAAGTGACGAAGATGAGTGTGGAAGATGGAGACTTGGAGGAACGAACCGAGAGTTCCATTATGGACTCTATTTGTGTGGCGGAAACCCTTTCTGGAAGTGACCAGACCAGTGCTGATTACTACTTCGACTCGTACTCTCATTTCGGTATGATTCCTCTATTTTTCTAACTTTCTGTTTGGTTCACTTAGTTGTGCTTTTGTGTTCGTCGTTCAAGTTTCTCTGTTCTAAAGCTAACATCGTTTCTTTTTAATCTTCTCTATTGGTTTGTAAATGTAAATGGGCTTGGTTTAGTTTTCTATATTCTCTTGGGCGCCCCTTTTTTCTTGTCTCTTTTCCTTCTAGGTCGCTCTTTCCATTTGTTACTTATTCTTGTAAGGGTCGCTTTTTTGAAGAAATTTGTGGGGGTAACCATTAAGAAGTTATATTTTCTCTGTTAATGAATTGTAGAGTAGTTATGCTGCTTTTGTTCTTCTATAACCTTGATTAATGCCATGACTAATGTGGCCTTTATTGTTGTGTTGCTTGTTTGCAGGTATTCATGAAGTAAGTGCATTGACTTCGGGAGAATGACTTATTGTTATTATGCTTGTTATACTTGCTCGAAAGCTGCTGATTCAGCTCGTCTCTTCTCACTCTTGTCAGTTTGTGTGGTGAATGAACTGGGGTTCGCTACACTGATGTTATTTTATATATGAAGTTAATTGCCTTGACATCACGAGTTCACTTGAGTGTTGAAAGATCCACAGCTCTACGATTCAAGTATGTTGGATTGTTTTTTATGATGATGGCTCTGAGATTGGTTGACCTACCCAAGTATGGTGTTGGACAGGAACATTGGAGGACTTGCAGCCATATTTGTTCTGTGTTCTTTTTGAATTGGGTTTTAGGCTTGAGTTGCTCGTTGCTCTATTATTAGACGTTACCTACATGTATCTCTTGTTTACTTTGATTTGCTATGTTCAGTGAGACTGATGCAACTTTTTCTGTTAAGTTGAGTGGCTTCATTCCGTTGGGTTTCTCAAAGAAGTACCACCAAAGCAAGTTGCCCTTGTGTACTATTTTGTTTTCCTGCTCTTGGGTCTAAGGGCAGATTTCCACATGTTGAGCTCCTCAAGTTCTCGAAACATAACCTACATATTCCCCAAGGATACTGTTAGTCATATGGATTCTTCTGAAATAACTTACTGGAGTTCATGCTGATATTGCAGTTTGCCTTTTACTTCGTTATATCAAGTTCAATGAAGCTTTGTATATGCTATTGGGAGTGAGCTTCTTATAGAACCTAGATATAGATGTGCTATTTATATCTAGATCCCTGTATTAACTTATTTGCTCTCTAATTTACCATTCTGTTACTATTTTGCTATGATATTTTTCTGAAGCTTTTCATCAGATGTTGTCATCTTGCAGGAAATGCTGAAAGATACTGTCAGGACAAAGACATATCAAAATGTTATTTACCAGAACAAGTTCCTTTTTAAGGACAAGATAGTTCTTGATGTTGGAGCTGGTACTGGAATTTTGTCCCTTTTTTGTGCTAAAGCAGGAGCTAAGCATGTGTATGCGGTAGGTGGGGCTGTATGAGATATTCTGCCAGTTACATCTAGTCTCTTTGCTCTTAAGACTAAACTTTGCTATTTTTGGACTACTTCCAAGAAACATCTACCAGCGGAAACCTTAATGTCCTCTTTCTTATTGTTGGCTATTGCTAGTATTTAATTTGTGCTAGTGTTTAACAGAAGCTGGATTGACTTGACCTAAACCTCCTTGATTTCAGCAAGTCTGTTTCTAAAATCTCTCGTGTAGCACCTTTATGGAATTCTGGGTACAGCTAAATAACTCATAACCACTGACTAATTTTGTGATTAAGCTCTTGAATGCATCTTGTAGGTTCTCTAGTTCAGAAAGGTTCGCATACTCTTGACAGACTTAAGCTGTATAAGAGGATAGTCTCTTACTAGATGCTTGTCAAGTTGTCAGTACACAGCTGGATATCTATGTATTTCACTTGTTCATGCCATCAATTTAGTTTGATTCATGAATGGTTCTGGCAAATAGTTGTTAGAGGAGAGATTTTTGGGTTCACCAGTAGCAAGATGAGAAAATCTACAGGTTACAAGGATGATTGAATGCATGACAAGATTTAGAGATTGGATCATGGGTGTCCCATTGCCCATCTGCAATATGATAGTGAATGACAAAATTTCTAACATCAAGTGATAACCAAGAACAGCATTGAAGCCAGTTTTGTTACAATTTGGTACCAAAATCATATGCTAATACCATATGATTTATTTGCTATGATTCTGGTGGTGGACTGTCTAGCTTTTTTCTAATCGCTTGCTTATGAGCTGCAGCTTAGGAATGGCTAGATTTTCCAACATTTGTGAGGCCCTACTTTCCCAAAGGGGGAATATCATTAGATGTTAGATTTTTCCACAGTCACATTCACGCTGTTTGTAGGTTTTGTAATGAGAAGATAAAGGAAAAATATGCAACCCGTGAAGCAAGTTCCTCCAATTTGCACAAGACTTTTGACACCAATAAGGTGCCTTTTTACATGCCTGATACAAGGGCACCCTTGTATTTATCACTCCTTATCTACATATACACGTGGCACCCACATGTGCACATATATTAGTCCTAGTATTTGACTTGTCCAAACAAAATAAATTGAAGGGGCCTTGATGTAGACATGTGGGCTTAATTTTTGGGACATATAAGCCGCTCTTCATTTACGTCCTGCCTTAGGTGACATTCCACCATATGATCTTAGCATATGTTGCTTTGAGTTGTAAAATCATAACCATTGGTTTCCTGCAGCTAAAAGAATAGCGCTTGGAATTATTAAATGGTCGTGATTTTTGATGTGTAACCATCTAAGGCAAGACCTACAAGATGAATGTCTTTGGTTGACCCAAAAAAAGCCCTGAAAAAGGGGCCTATTATTCTCCCTCAATGAGTCTGCAATTTAGTGGGACTGTGTATATACATATGCTGTTTAGACAAACTAATATGCTAATACCATATGCACAGTAATTTGCAATGTTCTGGGTAGCCATTGTTGGAATGAACACATCCATGTCTAAGTATCTGACTTACAGTTCATTTGCTGAGCTCCTTCTATTGTTTTGTATCTGAAGATGGATACCTTGACCATAACATAACTTCTGAAGGACGTGGGGCAGTGAGTTTGCAAAGTGTTCTTCTTTATAATATGTTGTTAAATACTTTCTGTTTCACCAATATAATATGTAGCTAGTAGCAACAGATATATGCAAATCACCCCATAATTTAAGGGCGGATGAATAGCATGAGTACTATAGGAGTTTCCAGTAGTATTGGATTTTCCTTCCCTATTCTTTAATCATCTGAATCTCTCGCTCCCTCTCCACATTAAACTGCATAAACCATTGATTTTGCATTACAGGTACTGGAACCAATTAACATTAGGATTGTTCAGAATGAGATGAGTGTACTGCTGAACACTGAGTCTGTGAGTTTGTTGGGGCAGTTGTCTGGACTTACATAGTGGAGACACATGGAAAAAGGCCAAGGATGATATCAGATATCAAAATACCATCTTTCGGGACTGAATGGCTCTCAAGCCTTGCTGTCAATTTGTGATTTTGAGGCCTTTTTCCTGTTATGCTTATACCTTTAAAATAAAAAGGAAAGAAAAAGACATGGGAAAACCTGCAGATTGTTCATTGAAGGAAATGACCAGTATTCTAGTGTCTTTGGCTTAGATCCTTATAGAAGAGTTAACACTTCTTGTATCCCATATGGCCTCTGCTGATCTGCTGCATTTAAGGCTTTCTTTCTGTATATGGATGCAGTCAAGTTCAAGAGTCCATGATTTTGAATGTTGAATGTGATTTGACTGTATGGGAAACAACGGACATTAGGCCCCTCTAGAATAGGATAATTATGTAGTACTGGATACCAAGTTTGTCCATTTGGTGGCCTGTTGTATGAATATACATTGATTAACCAATTAACATTATGATTATTCTTCAGAATAAGATGACTGTGTACGTCTGAATACTGAGTCTGTGAGTTTGGTGGGACAGTTGTCTGGACTTACATGGCAGAGACACATGGAAGATGGCCAAGGATGATATCAGATATCAAAATACCATCTTTTGGGACTGAATGGCTCTTGAGCCTTGCTGTCATTTGTGATTCTGAGATCTTGTTATGCTTACACCATTAAAATAGAAGGTAGGATAAAGATATGGGAAAACCTACAGATTGTTCATTGAGGAAATGACCAGTAACTTCACTTTCCAGTGTCCTTTTTCCTCCCTTCATAACAATTTTCTAGTGTATTTGGAGTAGATCTTTTTAGAAGAGTATTAATTTCTTGTATCCCATGTGGCCCCCATTGATCTGCTGCATTAAATTTTCTGTTTATAGATGTAGTCAAGTTCAAGAGTACATAATTTTGAATGCCATGTAGTCATAGGTGCAAGGGGTGTGACTTGCGCCTGGAGGGATAAGGCACGAGTTCTCTAGGCACAAAATCAATTAATTAAAAAATAAAAAATAAAATCCAAAATAAATCTAAAAAATTACCAAAAAAAAGAAAAATATATGAGTATAAATACATGAATAAATAGTAGTTAAATGAGTGATATGGAATCCTTAATTAATAAACAACCTAAGGTCAAATCAAACAGCATCAACCGAATGCTCCCTATTTAGACTTAAAGAAGGAAGTTCAGAAACATAAAAATACCAGTCTCGTTGTTACTCCCTCGAGTCCCTGTCGTCATTGCCATTTGGATGAGGCATTATTTGAGCCCATTGATGATGAAATATTGTATACTTGTAGGCGCAGACTATTGTAATGGTAGATTAGTGTTAAAAAAAAAAGTTAATGAAAATAAGCAATATGTTCAAAAGGAGTTGTAGTTTTTAGTATTAGAATGTAAACTATGGAGATGAACCCTATAAACAAATGGAAAAATAAAAAATAATATAGCATTAGGATGGAAACCTATGGAGATGAACCCTATAAACAAACAGAAAAACAAAAAATAGTATTGTATTTCATGTTTTCCAGTAAAAATTGCAATTTAAAAAAAAAAAAAGTAAAAAAACCATGAAAGATAATAACCGATGTGAAAACAATGAAATGGAGTTGTTGTTTTTAAAATTAGATTGGAAATTAGTGGACATAAAGGGGCAGCCCTGGTGCACGAAGCTCCCGCCTATGCGGGGTCTGGGGAAGGGGTAGACCACAAGGGCCTATAGTACACAGCCTTACCTTGTATTTTTACAAGAGGCTGTTTCTACGCCTTGAACCTGTGACCTCAAGGTCACACGACGACAAAAGGGGAGCCTTGGTGCAACGGTAAAAATTGTTGTCGTGTGTTCAAGACGTGAAAATAGCCTCTTGCAAAATGCAAGGTAAGGCTATGTACTTTAGGCCCTTGTGGTCCACCCCTTCCCCGGATCCAGCATAAGCGGGAGCTTCGTGCACCGGGGCTGCCCCTTAGGGTGTGACCACACTAGCACTAATGCAAATTAGTGGACATTTGTTATAAAAACAAACAGGAAAAAAGTAGTATTGTATTTCACGTTTTTAAGTATAAATTACAGAAAATATGAAAAAGGGTAAAAAACCATACAAGATATTAACAGACATGATCTTCATGAAATGGAGATGTCATTTTTAGCATTAGAATAGAAACTAGTGGAGATTTGTTTGAAAAATAAATAGGACCATAAGAAATAGTACTGTATTTCATGTTTGCAAGAGGCTGTTTCTACGCCTTGAATGCATGACCTCAAGGTCACACGACAACAACTCTACTGTTATGCCAAGGGTCCCCTTCTGTTTTTAAGAATAATATAATGAAAATAAAAGAGTGTAGTGTATTTTGTGTTTTTTAATAGGAAATAAGAAAAAAAGGGAAAAGAAACATGAAATATATTAAAAGAATGAAATGGAGTTGTCATTTTTAGCATTAGAATGGAAACCTATAGAGATTTGTTACAAAAAAAAAGGAAAATAAAAAATCGTATTGTATCTCATATTTTTGGTAAAAATACAGGAAAATAAAAGGAAGTACATAAAAATTAAATATATGAAAATAAAGGGAAAGAATGAAGTGGAGTTTTGTTTTTAGCATTAGAATGTAGATAGGTTCAGATTTCAAACAAAGACAAGCATCAACCAACAAAAGTGAACAAATGGTACTGTTTTTACCTTTTTTTTCTAAAAAGAAGATAATAACAAGAATGCAAGATTAATCCGTAGTTTCTTACCTTCAATAGCTAGAACTAGGCTTCAATAGGCGATGGCGGATGAGGAATGTTGCAAGAATACTTGGAATGGATGGAAAATAGCTTTGGGAAGAAAAAGAAGAAGAAAAAAAATGAAGAATTGGGGGCACAGAAGTCACTAGGTGCAACTAGTTGCATTGTGACTTTTCCCCACTTGTGACTACCCATAATCGAGTGTCACATGGTGCGCCTTTTTGCGTCTAGCAACTAGTCATGCCTGTGATTACATTGTTTGAAGGTTGAAATTTTTTTGACTACAGGAAACAATGGACAGTAGGTCCCTCTAAAATAGGATAATTGTGTAGTACTGGATACCAAGCTTGTCAATTTGTTGGCCAGTTGTGTGAATATATGTGGTTTAACCAATTAACAGTAGGATTCTTTAGAATAACATGACTGTGTACTGCTGAATACCGAGTCTGTCAGTTTGGCGGGACAGTTGTCTGGGCTTATGTTGTATAGACACATGGAAGAAGGCCAAGGATGATATCAGATATCAAAACACCATCTTTCGGGACTGAATGGCTCTCGAGCCTTGCTGTCATTTGTGATTCTGAGGCCTCTTTTGTGTTATGCTTAGACCATTAAAATAAAAGGAAAGAAAAAGACATGGGAAAACCTGCAGATTGTTCACTGGAGAAATGACCAGTAAAATCACTTTCCAGCGTCCTTTTTCCCCATTTTATAACAATTTTCTAGTGTTTTTAGTGTAGATCTTTTTAGAAGAGTGTTAGCTTCTTGTATCCAATATGGCCTAGTCGCACTCTGACTTCTCCCCCTTGCAATTCATGATTGAGTCGCACATGGTGCAACTAGATGTGCTTGTGACCACATAGTTTCAATGTTGAACTTGAAAATTATTTGACTACAAGAAACAACAGACACTAGGTCGCTCTAGAATAGGATAATTGTGTAGTACTGGATACCAAGTTTGTCAATTTGATGGGCAGTTCTAGGAATGTACATGGATTAACTAATTAACATTAGGATTCTTCAGGATAAGATGACTGTGTACTGCTCAATACTAACATGGCAGAGACACATGAAAGAAGGCCAAGGATGATATCAGATATCAAAATACCATCTTTCGGGACTGAATGGCTCTTGCGCCTTGCTGTCATTTGTGATTCTGAGGCCTCTTTAAAATGAGCTGACTGTGTCCTGCTGAATACTGAGTCTGTCAGTTTGGTGGGACATTTGTCTGGGCTTATGTGGTAGAGACACATGGAAGAAATCCAAGGATGATATCAGATCTCAAAACACCATCTTTTGGGATTGAATGGCTCTCGAGCCTTGCTGTCATTTGTGATTCTGAGGCCTCTTTCGTGTAATGCTCAGACCACTAAAATAAAAGGAAAGAAAAAGACATGGTGTGGTAGAGACACATGGAAGAAATCCAAGGATGATATCAGATCTCAAAACACCATCTTTTGGGATTGAATGGCTCTCGAGCCTTGCTGTCATTTGTGATTCTGAGGCCTCTTTCGTGTAATGCTCAGACTACTAAAATAAAAGGAAAGAAAAAGACATGGGAAGCCTCCAGATTGTTCATTTGAGGAAATAATGAGTAACTTGACCTTCCAGTGTCCTTTCCCCCCCCCTTTTTTGTCATTTTTCTAGTGTCTTTAGCTTAAATAATTTTAGAAGAGTGTTAACTTCTGTTTCCCATATGGCCTGTGCTGATCGTTGCATTAAAGGCTTTCTTTCGGTATATAGATGCGGTCAAGTTCAACAGTACATAATTTTGAATGTTGGATGTGATTTGATTGTACAGGAAACAATGGCCATTAGGTTCCTCTTGAATGGGATAATTGTGTAGTACTGGTACCAAGGTTGTCAATTTGGTGGCCAGTTGTGTGAATGTACATGGATTAACCAATTAATGGTAGGATTCTTTCTAATAAGATGACTGTGTACTGCTGAATGCTGAGTCTGTCAGTTTGATGGGACAGTTGTCTGGTCTTATGTGGTAAAATGGGATAATTGTGTAGTACTGGTACCAAGGTTGTCAATTTGGTGGCCAGTTGTGTGAATGTACATGGATTAACCAATTAATGGTAGGATTCTTTCTAATAAGATGACTGTGTACTGCTGAATGCTGAGTCTGTCAGTTTGATGGGACAGTTGTCTGGTCTTATGTGGTAAAAATAATGGAAGAAGGCCAAGGATGATATCAGATATCAAAACACCATCTTTCGGGACTGAATGGCTCTTGAGCCTTGCTGTCATTTGTGATTCTGAGGCCGCTTTTGTGTAAATGCTTAGACCACTAAAATAAAAGGAAAGAAAGAAATGGGAAAACCTGCAGATTGTTCATTTGAGGAAATAATGAGTAACTTCATGTTCTAGTGTCCTTTTTCCCTCCTTTTATGATTATTTTCTAGTGTCTTTAGCGTAAATCATTTTAGAAGAGTGTTAACTTCTGGCCTCTGCTGATCGTTGCATTAAAGGCTTTCTTTCGGTATATAGATGCAGTCAAGTTCAAGAGTACATAATTTTGAATGTTGGATGTGATTTGACTGTACAGGAAACAATGGCCATTAGGTCCCTCTCGAATGGGATAATTGTGTAGTACTGGATACCAAGTTCGTCAATTTGGTGGCCAGTTGTGTGAATGTACATGGATTAACCAATTAACAGTAGGATTCTTTCTAATAAGATGATTGTGTACTGCTGAATGCTGAGTCTGTCAGTTTGATGGGACAGTTGTCTGGTCTTATGTGGTAAAAATAATGGAAGAAGGCCAAGGATGATATCAGATATCAAAACACCATCTTTCGGGACTGAATGGCTCTCGAGCCTTGCTGTCATTTGTGATTCTGAGGCCTCTTTCATGTTATGCTTAGACCATTAAAATAAAAGGAAAGAAACAGACATGGGAAGACCTGCAGATTGTTTATTGGAGGATATGACGAGTAACATCACTTTCCAGTGTCCTTTTACCCCATTTTATGACAATTTTCTTGTGTCTTTGGAGTAGATCTTTTTAAAAGAGGTTTAACGACTTGTGTCCCATTTGGCCCTCACTGATCTGCTGCATTAAATGCTCTCTTTCTGTATATAGATGCAGTCAAGTTCAAGTGTACAAAATTTTGAATGTTGAATGTGATTTGACTGTATGGGAAAGAGCGGACATTCGGTCCCTCTAGAATAGGATAATTGTGTAGTAGTGGATACCAAGTTTGTCATTTGGTGGCCAGTTGTATGAATATACTGTGAAGATACATGGATTAACCAATTAACATTATCTTTTTAGAACAGTGTTAGCTTCTTGTATCCCATATGGCCCTCACTGATCTGCTGCATTAAATGCTTTCTTACTGTATATAGATGCAGTCAAGTTCAAGTGTGCGTAATTTTGAATGTTGAATGTGATTTGACTGCACAGGAAAGAGCAGACATTAGGACTCTCTAGAATAGGATAATTGTGTAGTACTGGGCACCAAGTTTGTCAATTTGGTGGCCAGTCGTATGAATATACACGGTGAAGAGATTAACCAATTAACATTATCATTTTAGAACAGTTTTAACTTCTTGTATCCATATGGCCTCTGCTGATCTGCTGCACTAAAGGCTTTCTTTCTGTATTTAGATGTGGTCAAGTTCTAGAGTACATAATCTTGAAGGTTGAATGTGATTTGCCTGTATAGGAAACAATGGACATTAGGACCCTCTAGAATAGGATAATTGTGTAGTCTCTCATGATGAGCAAGGCACATATATAACTTCAGTTTTCCAGTCTCTGATGTAGTCTCTTCAGAAGGAGCATTAACCTGTTGTATCTGATATGAGTTAGTGGTGTCCTGTCTCAGGACATCAAAGACCATCTGTAGGTATACTAAGGTAGCTAGGTTCACAAGTACAGGTACTGAAATTTTCCATTTGAGATGGACATTTTAATACTAATAACCATGGGGTTTTAATTGCATAGGATTATTCTGTACTAGTGGATACCAAGCTTGTCAATTTGGTGGCCAGTTCTGTGGATTTTACATGGTGAACATACATGGAATAAGGCCAGGGACGATATCAGATTACAATGCACACCATCTTTCTGGACTGAATGGCTGCTCAGCCTTGCTGACATTCTGCAATTCTGAGGCCTTTTTCATGTTATGTTTGCGTTACTAAAAGAAAAGGAAAACTAAAACATGGGCCATTTGTATGAATATACATGGATCAAGGCCAGGGTTGGTATCAGATATCAACACCATCTAATGCCTGTTCCACCTTGCTGTCATTCTGCAATTTTGAGGCCTCTTTCATGTTATACTAAGGTAGCTAGGTTCACAAGTACAGGTACTGAAATTTTCCATTTGAGATGGACATTTTAATACTAATAACCATGGGGTTTTAATTGCATAGGATTATTCTGTACTAGTGGATACCAAGCTTATCAATTTGGTGGCCAGTTCTGTGGATTTTACGTGGTGAACATACGTGGAATAAGGCCAGGGACGATATCAGATTACAATGCACACCATCTTTCTGGACTGAATGGCTGCTCAGCCTTGCTGACATTCTGCAATTCTGAGGCCTTTTTCATGTTATGTTTGCGTTACTAAAAGAAAAGGAAAACTAAAACATGGGCCATTTGTATGAATATACATGGATCAAGGCCAGGGTTGGTATCAGATATCAACACCATCTAATGCCTGTTCAACCTTGCTGTCATTCTGCAATTTTGAGGCCTCTTTCATGTTATGTTTACACTATGAAAAGTAAAGCTTTACACAGGAAGACTTGTACATTGTTCATGACAAGAAAGGTACATATAACTGCAGTTTTCCAGTGTCTCCGATGAAGTCTCTTCAGAAGGTGCTTTAACCTGTTGTATCTGATATGAGTTAATGGTGATCTGCTGCATTAAAGGCTTTCTTTCTGTATATAGAAGCAGTCAAGTTCAAGAGTACAGAATTTTGAATGTTGAATTTGATTTGACTGTACACGAAACAGTGGACATTAGGCCCCTTTAGAATAGAGTAATTGTGTGGTACTGGATACGAAGTTTCTAAGTTTGGTGGCCAGTTGTATGAATATACATGGATCAAGGCTAGGGTTGTTATCAGATATCAACACACCATCTTTTGGGGCTGAATGTCTGTTCAATCTTGCTGTCATTCTGCAATTTTGAGGCCTCTTTCATGTTATGTCTACACTGAAAAGAAAAGGAAAGCTTTACACAGGAAGACTTGTACATCATTCATGAAAAGCAAGGCACATATAACTTCAGTTTTGCAGTCTCTGATGTAGTCTCTTCAGGAGCATTAACCTGTTGTATCCAATATGAGTTAATGGTGTCCTGTCTCAGGACTTCAAAGACCATCTGTAGGTATACTAGGGTAGTTAGGTTCACAAGTACAGGTACTGAAATTTTCCATTTGAGATGGAAGTTTTAATACTAATAACCATGTGGTTTTAATTGCATAGGATTATTCTGTACTAGTGGATACCAAGCTTGTCAATTTGGTAGCCAGTTCTGTGGATTTTACATGGTGAACATACTTGGAACAAGGCCAGGGATGATATCAGATTACAATGCACACCATCTTTCTGGACTGAATGGCTGCTCAGCCTTGCTGACATTCTGCAATTCTGAGGCCTTTTTCATGTTTATGTTTGTGTTACTAAAAGAAAAGGAAAACTAAAACACAGGCCTATAGATTGTTCATGACAAGAGAGACAGCTATAACTTCAGTTTTCCGGTGTCTCTGATGTAGTCTGCTTAGAAGGATCACTAACCTGTTGAATCCAATATGAGTTAATGTGTCCTTTATGACTTCAAAAGCCATCTGTTGGTATATCATGTGAATGGAAGTTTGAATACTGGTAACCATGCAAGTTTTAATTGCAAGATTGGGCAGGTGCTCCACTTGAAAGCTTGTTAGGCAGCTTTATCTGCTTGCTTTTGGTACTCGTATCCCCGCTAGGATTTTTCTAGCAAAGGATGCATGATTATGCTGATTTACTGGTCATTCACGTTTCCCATGTTTGACTAAGGATTTGGGATTCCCCCATACATTTTGTTCTGTATAAAAAATATGCTCTCAAAATGAGTCAATTAGTTTTCATCCTGTATGTGCTACGAAGTTCTATTTTTATGATGAGTATATTCTATGAACTTAACAATGAGGACACATAAAAGGGGCTGGTGATGATATCAGATGTCCAAATACCATCTTTCCAGACTGAATGGCTCTAGAGCGTTGCTGTAATTCTGCAATTCCGATGCCTTTTTCTTGCTATGTTAATTTGATGTAACTCGACATGAAAGCCAGTTAGGCGGCTGTGTCAGAATCTGTTTGCTTATAACACGTGCCTGCCAGGTTTTGTCTACCAAGAAACGTTCATGATTTTACTGATTTGCTGGTCAATCATGCTTTGCCCTCGCATGTTTGACTAATAAGGATTTGGGATACCTACTACCCAATTTGTTCTCTATAAATAATCTTCTCTCCAGATGTGTCATTTAGTTTTTATATGATGCTTGATATGAGATTCTCCTCTTATGGTAAGTAGATTCTATGGTCATGGTATCAAAATGTGAAAGGGGCTGCAGATGATGTTTGATGTCAAAGTACCATCTTTTGGGACTCAATGGCTCTTCAGCCTTGCTGCCATTCTGTAATTCTGAAGCCTCTTTCTTTGCTATGTTAAATTTTGTGTAGTGTGAACATGAAAATATCAATTGTCATGGAATTTTAGCAGCAGGTTTGTAGGCATAGCTAAGATTAGGCAGCCTTGTCTGTATGCTCGTGTACTTGTGTGTGCCTACTAGGTTTCACTAAGTGATGTTGCTGACTGGTCAATCACATTAACTATGTTTGAATAAGACTGGAGGCAATCTGCCATCCAGATGACTCACTTGCTTTTCCCATCTCTGCTTTATGACTTGTATTTATCTTTTGGCATGGCTTATATATAAGTGATGTTTACAATAGTCCAATCTACCATTTGTCTCTGTATTCAGTGAATTGATAACTTTTAGCACTGCAGGTGGAATGCTCTCATATGGCTGACATGGCAAAAGACATTGTTGAAGCAAACAGGTGTTCAGATGGTGAGTATCGTCCACCGAAGATCATTGAACTCTTGCTTCTGATGTTCTTTTGTGGACCTAACCAGAGTCCTCTGTTTTCCTGTTTATTTCTGCAGTTATAACGGTTTTGAAGGGAAAGGTTGAAGAGATTGAGCTTCCTGTGACCGACGTGGATATTATTATTTCAGAGTGGATGGGCTATTTTTTGTTGTTCGAGAATATGTTGAACACAGTTTTGTATGCACGTGATAAATGGCTTGTAAGTGATCCAATCCTTCGAAGCAAACTCGATATCACATTTGGTATGCAGATTATGCTCTCCGGAGCTTATTTGTATTCCTTTAATGAATATTTCCATTTGTTTGTGAATTGACTAAACTGCTGTTGTTTTAGTTCATTCTCTGATGGTAGGGTGCTTGTGTGTGAATATGGAGAATAGATATGATTATGGGGCATATAAGTTATTATTGATATGAAAAGAGAGAACACAGTAGAGTATGGGAACATCTGTATATTGATCTGAAGGTTCTACTGTTGCTACTTTCTGGTAGACTTTTTCCTAAATGTGAGTGACTGAATTCATTCCTAAATAGTGAATATTAAAACAGTATAAGATAATTACTTTAAAGTGATGATAAATAGCTTTTTCAGATATGGGGTCTCCTAGAATCTGATGACTATAAACTACTCTGTCTTATAAAGCCACTGAAAGCGTCAGTGAATGGTAGATAAAGGAGGAGTGTCTCTCCTATTAATAAGTAAAGAATATGATAAAAGATTAGATATATCAGGTTTTGGTCATCATTCCCACTCAGAGAAAGGAAAGATTTTTGGTCTTCTTGAGAGCTCATCTCTTTTTAGTTGTGAAGATTGTGTATGGTCATGACAACATTGGTTGAAGCTTTGATATAGTCATGTTCAAGGTTGTGAGGTTTAAATACAAGTCTTCTTAGTCTAATAGATAAACTTAGCTAGGCTTCTGAAATCTCATGATGCTTTTGCCTTTTTAGCTCAGCAGGCTGCTCCTTGCTTGATATTTTCTTGATGGATTTTAGCAGGTTTTTATGTACGGAACTATAGAACTCGTATTTTTTGTTTTCTTTTTCTTCTGTCAGCAATTTGGCATGTACTCAAAGAGTTAACAAATTTCGACAGTTTTGATCTAGTAGGATGTCTGTATTTTGCCATTTTTATGATAACACAAGGGAGTCTTGGCAGCTTGAATTTGTTAGATGGTGCACTAGATGGGATGAGCTCTTTGTACATGCTGTTGCTTTGATTGTTCCAAGGGGTGCCTTGCAACCAGGTGTAATGTTAAAGACCTGCATTCAAGTGAAGGCATCTTTTAGTTCAATATTTATGCCTCATGGTTGACTGAAGTTTAAGAAATTTCAACTGGTACTTTCTTATGGAGTATATTACTGGTTATCTCTCATAGAAAATTATAAAAACGAATTGGTACTATAAAAAATTCTGTTCCCCAGTTAGACTTGTAAAGGAAAGGGAATCTCAAGAATAAGTTTCTGAAACAAATGGATATCTAAATAAAATTCCCATGGGCTGTGACCAATTCAATGGTAGCTTACCAGCTATAATAGTTCTGTTTGTGAGAGTGATTATGATCATGTTTTGATATTTAATGGAGTTTCTACTTAAGAGCTTTGGATTTTGGCGTCATCTTTTATATAGCTTCTTGCTTCTTGCCTATTGACTTTGAAAGAATAACTGAAATAACTTACTAGAATTGTTTGTATTAAAGGGCAGTCCCGGTGAATGAAGCTCCCGCCTATACGTGGTCCGGGGAGGGGGCGGACCACAAGGGCCTATAGTAGGGCAGTCCTGGTGCACTAGAATTGTTTGTATTGCAAGTGAATATATTAAGGATTCTTATACCAAAAGAAAGGGCATACTAGGAATCGACCTAAAATAAAGTACTTGCTAGAAATAGAAGAATGGCATAAATAATCAAAACAATGCAAGACTGCATTATAAAATATATTTAGATTTGAGAAAACCTTGACAAAAGTATTAGCATGAAGTTGTAGATCTTTAGATTTCCTGGAAGCCTTTTTGTTCACTTACTAATAAAAGGGCAGCCCGGGTGCATGAAGCTCCTGCCTATGTGGGATCCGGGGAAGGGGTGGGCCACAATGGCCTAAAGTAGTCAGCCCTTTTATTAATGGAAGATACAAATACCTGGTTTACTTCTTGTGTCAAGCGATGTGAAATATCTTCCGTAACTACTATGATTTAGGGAAACCAGATACTGGGACCTCTATATCCATATAATGAAATGAGAATTCAAACGAAATTAAATAAAGGAAAGTAGAACTGAAGAAAATCGAGGGAAGGAATCAAGTAAATGATGCAGCAGCTCCATTGGAAGTTATAGTGAAGTCAAAAGTCTTACTTGAAGATTATTTCTTGAGTTGGTCGCTTGTAAGTATGCTTGGGAGTGTCTATACAAGTGTCAACACAGGTATCAGTGTTGGTGTGTGCCCGACATGGATATGAGAGTAAAGGGCAGTGTCTGACAAATCATAGTGCTACTGTTTAAGAGATGCTCAAATATTTAAAATTTGATGGATCAAATATCTTTAGGCCAGATTGAACTTCTTGATCTTGAAAGATCAAAATTTAAAATTTGTGGAGTTCATGAAGTTTCTTTTTCAAGCATACCTGTTATTTCCAAGTCATGCTTGTAGGAAACATGATTATTCTCCATTTCAAGAGAACCTATGTATAGAGGTAGCACTTGTGATCGAGGTTAGCTTCATCTCCTCAGTTGTACCATCCTTGATCAATGTCTTAGAAGGAATCACTTTCTATTTCATTCATTTTTTCCCATTTTGATGTTTGTGAAGAAAGGATAGTGTAGCTTGAAAATTGAACTCCATCCTTACCATCTATAATGTGCCAAGGATCATCAAAGAATGCAATGAATCAAGGAACATAGCTTGATGTTCCCCTACATGGCTGAAGTACTATTGTTCCCTTGATCACAAAATATCATGCATTCATATCATATTTGTTGCAATCTAATCCTTCTGCTCTCACTTCCCTAGCAAAGACGGCAATGAATCAAGGAGCATAGCTTAATGTTCCCCTACATGGCCGAAGTACTATTGTTTCCTTGATAACAAAATATTGTGCATTCATATCATATTTGTTGCAATCTGATCCTTCTTCTCTCACTTCCCTAGCAACATGTGAAATGCCATGTATGCATTGGCACCGTAGCCTTTATGTTCTTGTGTCCAACTGAGCAAAACACTTGTGCTGGTCTGGAAGCTTTTTTTCATGTGATTTTAATATGTACATTTTCTTCCTTGAAACAATGTTTCAATTCATACTTTTGTCTTTGATGAGGTTTGTATAGATTTTGTCCTAATATCTGTTTCTGGGAAGATGTTAGATTGGTAAGCCCTTTTTTTTTAGTTTTGATAATTAATCCAATGGATATGAATCGTGTGAAACCATAATAAAATGTCAACTTTTCCCATATATTTTCCAAAATAAATAATAGATTCTGCTTGTGCGAAGACCTAGGCAAAAGAATTAGTTTTTTACATTTTGATGTCTCAAGAATACTGTTCTCAGTTCTTTGCACAGGGCCCACTGAAACCTACTTCAAATTTACCAAGTCAAACTAGGTGAAACCATTAATTTTATCCATAAACAATGCTAACCAGCCTGCTAGATTTATATTGTTTGTTGTTCTGTTTGCATTATTGACTCTTAAAAGATGTTCCGATGGCTTCCAGACTTCTAGTTGCCTTACATAACAGTCATCCATCCTCTCATCTGGAAAGTGCTTCCATCAAATTAAACTAACGCAAAGTGAAGTTCACTCCAATTTTAAATGACTAAAGATAATCATATATTCTGGTGGTTGATCTATGTTATATATTATTACTGTCTTTAATGCTTTACTAGAAGGTATATATTTTAATATATTATTTGACCGTAGGTTAATGATGGAGTTGTGTTGCCAGACAAAGCATCCTTATGTTTGACAGCAATAGAAGATGCCGACTATAAGGAAGACAAGATTGAGTGTGAGTTCATATTCTGTCAAACTTCTATAAATTATGCATGTCTGCCATTTGTTTTCTTGTCATTTTCTACCCATTGACAGTAATTATGCTAGAGTTACTCTTAAAATGAGCTATTTGGCATTTGCTTTTCAACGTTTCTTTTGTTTTCATGTTTATGATTTCTGCTGGCCTGCCTCTAATTGCTTTTGTACTTTCAGTCTGGAATAATGTTTATGGCTTTGATATGCGCTGCATCAAGAGACAATCCATGATGGAACCTCTAGTTGATACAGTTGACCAAAACCAGATTGTTACAAACTGCTAGTTACTCAAGGTGGTCTATTGTTAGCATTTAATACCCTGTTTCAGATATTTTCTTCTATTTGATCAATATTGATCTCTAATACGAATGATATTGGTGCGCAATTCACACAGACTATGGACATTTCTAAGATGTCTCCGGGGGATGCATCCTTTACAGCACCATTTAAGCTTGTCGCTGAACGCAATGATTACATTCATGCTCTTGTAGCATACTTTGATGTTGCATTCACAAAGTGCCACAAGATGATGGGCTTCTCCACAGGTTTCACTTCTACTTGTTCTGTCCAAGCGCGTTTTTTTGTGTTTTAACAATAACAAACTTGAAAGTATATTTTAATAGGCCCCTTGGAAGAACCTAATGGTTGATACGTAGGATGAAATTTCAGGTGGCTGCTCCCATGTGTTTGCATATCTTGATTTAGGAAATGTTATTGCAGGTCCCTGCTTTCATGAATTCCAACCAAATTTGCATGATCTCCATTTGCGTGCACTTGAGAGTAAACAAATTATACTTCATCTGGAATCACGTGTACTTGGCAGTTAAAGAGGCATGTTTTGCATCGTAAACTCAAGATCTCAAACACCACCGATGTTTTACATTTCATCTGTGTTTTTACACAACGCCAGTTTAACTATATTAGTATAGTACGTGTAGTTGTTATTCTGTTTGAATTTTTGCAAATCTTTTCATGGGCGGTCAATTTGTTCCCAGGCATTCTGATTCTTTAAGTCATTGCAGGGCCAAAATCACAGGCTACTCACTGGAAGCAAACTGTTTTATACCTTGAATATGTACCAACAATATGCGAGGGGGAATCATTGGTCGGAAGCATGACTGTGGCACCCAATAAGAAAAACCCTTGCGATGTAGATATAATGCTCAAATATTCGTTGAATGGCCAGCGTTGCCAGATCTCTAGAACTCAACATTATAAGATGCGTTGATGACACATGATAGTGGGAGGCCGAGATCCTCTATTTAGGTAGGTGATAGTATTTAAAGAAGGTTCCAGTTGAAAAGTATTCACATCTTCAAAGTTTTGTTTGTCCACAAAAGAGTGGTGGCATTCTTAATTTTTGAGTATATAAATTGTTAAATTTCTGCAGCTTGCTCATAATGTCTCATCCGACATCCTGACTGTATTTGGAAGAAACAAAGAGGCTTCAGCAATTAGATCTTTGTACCAATGTATACATAGCCTTGTTTGGATGCTGTCACTTACTGTTTGTTTGAAACCCCAAGCTGACTGTTGGATATCGGTCCTGTACGGGTTTTGTCCACATGGAAGCAAAACCATTTGCTTTCCTTTGATGTGTCTAACATGTAAGCAAGAAAGTGGATTAGATTAGACATTGTGGAATTCAGCACCTAGCTGACTTGGTTAAGTGCCTAACCTCATAACCAAAAGAAGGGAAAAAATTAATGCAAAGAACATCCTCATCATTTGTCCAATTCAACCATTTTGAAGGGGAGCCTTTGGCGCAATGGTAGAGTTGTTGTTGTGTCACCTTGAGGTCATGGTTTCAAGGTGTGAGAACAGTTACTTGCAAGTTTGTAAAATGTAAGGTAAGGTTGCGTAATATTGACTTTTGTAGTCCGCCCCTTCTTCGGACATTGCATGTGTAGGAACTTTGAGCATCGGGCTGTACTTTTTTTTTCTTCTATCAACCATTTTAAGGAGTGTGTGAAGTCGACTCCACTTTCTCATATAGGGGGAAACCTTTTTTATTTATTAATTATAAATATAAGCCATTCACCATTTTTGGGATAGTGTGCTATTGTTTGCAGATCATTTATGACAAGGAAAAATTATTGTCTCAAGATTACACAGCTGATTCCCTCAGAGACCCAAATATGAATATGAAAGGGAGCCTT
Source organism: Warburgia ugandensis (assembly GCA_035236585.1). Classification (NCBI taxonomy): domain Eukaryota; kingdom Viridiplantae; phylum Streptophyta; class Magnoliopsida; order Canellales; family Canellaceae; genus Warburgia; species Warburgia ugandensis. Next base: position 15,055,769 of record CP141133.1, read on the forward strand.
GGCACCATGGTAAAAGCTGTCATCATGTGATCTTGAGGTCATAGGTTTAAGGCGTGAAAACAGTCTCTTGCAAAATACAAGGTAAGGCTGTATACTTTAGGCCCTTGTGGTTTGTCCCTTCTGCGGACTTTGCATAGGTGGGAGCTTTGTGCATTGGGGCTATCCTTTTTTTTAACAATCACTCATATTACATTTTCCGGTAATTATCTGAATGTACCATCACATGATTCATATGAAAGCCTGGAGAGTAGCATTGCAAAGTTTTAGTTCTCAATCAGGAATTTTGGTTCTGTCAAAGCATTGTATTCTCGCATTGGACCAATTCAGACCTATTTGTATCTGAAAAATTGTGTGATTTTAATTACTGGAGACTTCTAAGTTATAAGAAAAACCAGTTACTAAGCTCTATGTAAACATCAGACATGTTGGAGCTCACATCAGCGCTAACTAAATTTCAAATCTTAGCCATAGTACCCACTGAACCTGATCTTTGCGAATCAAATAACAGACACATAACTGGCTGGCAAAACACAGAAATCTAAACATCTAGAGCTGATATTTTCGCACCCTTTAGGTATTAACATCACATTCTCTTTTGTAGTTGTATCATACTTTTATTTAATGGGCCTATACTCATAACAATTTCAATCGTTCATCTCAGCTTTTTTGCATGTCTAACCCAAAATTCACATACTTCAAATGATATTGCTTCTTTTTTTTCTTTTTTTTAAATCAATGGTAAAAAAATTAACAATGTTCAAATTATTTAAAATATTAGCAAGATAATTAAGATGAACGGCTTCATTGCTCCAAAAAATGGACCATACGTGTACATTTACCATAAAACCCCAAAAAAAGGTGAGCTCCCATACTATTACATATCATTATTAATGAATATTTGGGCCCACTAACGAGATGGACGATTGCATGGTCAATCTCTTTGGACCATCCTAAAAGTCTGGTTAAGACGTTAGGTAGCTGTTGGACTCGTTAGATTCGTGCCACTTTCACCAGACTGGCATTTAACATGGGAATTACCAAGATGCAAGATGTTTAATCCAATCAGAAAAAAGCAAGTCAGAACCATCCAGCCCTTCTGGGGCACGAAGCTCCTGCATATACAGGATCTGGGAAAGGGGCAGACCACAAGGGTCAATAGTACACAGCCTTACCTTGCAATTTGCAAGAGCTTATTTCCACGCCTTGAACCCATAACCTCAAAAGTCACACGATAACAACTCTACCGTTACGCCATGGCTCCCCTTCCATGATCACCAATACCTATATTCTAAATGTTCAGCTCTTAAAGCACCCAGTAAGAGTTACAAACATTTTGAGCTGGTTCTCTCTGTCAAATTGGATGATCAGCTCAACTTGACGATCAAAGTTCGACATCTCGATGCTTGTATAGAATGGTTCTCATATAGAAACAGTTGAAGTCCGTGAATGGACTGCTAGAAGAGTTACAAAATTAAACAAAAATGTACAGTGAGTAATTTGAGGCTCTATTTGATCTCAACTGTGACAATGATAGATCACAAACCACATACCGAAAGACATGAAGAGCCCAAATTCTTAAAGTGAGGTTAGTACTACAGCTCGGACTTGGTAGCCTTTGAAGGCTTTGTACCTGTCTTCTCTCCCTTCCACCACCTTTGCATTTGTTGTGAGGCCTTGTTTACATGTCCCTTCACTGCGGTTGTTGCATCTCTGATCCCCTTGACAATCTTCTGCTTCCAATCCTCCTTGGCAGATTCTTTCTCTCTCCATACTTTCCCCTGCAAGCAGGAAAGGATATATGTTTTCCATATCAGATGCTTTGAGCCAAACTCTGATGATAAGTCATAAAACATTCATCTTCAACGCGCAAGAGTAACCACATTACTGAATATTCATCACATAAAACAACATATATTACCAAATTTGAAGGAAAACTACTGTCATCATCATCATCATCTTCATCACCAAAATTTTGACTCAACAAATCATCTTTTGAATACATTTTCATGCCTGGGGCACCTGGCATACCCTGAGAACATATCCACCATAGTGAATTGAACTTATTAGGAATGTCAATGAAGGTATCAAGCTACCAAAGGAAATTACCTGCATGGATCTCATAACCTTTTCCATCTCAGCTTCTTTTGATGACTTGGGAATAAAAGGTTCTCCTGGAACTCGGTCCTGCAAGACACAATAGGATTGTCAAAAGGGTTGAGTCTCCAACTGTCCAAAGCTTTAAGATAGGAAACTTAATACTAACAAGTAATTACTGAACATTTCCATTTGGCCAAAAGAACTATTATGATTGGTCACTCAACAATTCATACCACGTAAAGATGGTAGAAGAAATGGCCAATTTAGTAGATATGAAACAAGGACGGTAGTACATTACGTGGCTAGAATCAGATCTGATGGTTTCCCAGTATTAGCTCAAAGGGTTAGGAAACAGATATTTATTAAACTTGCCTGCACTTTGGAAGTGTCTTAACTATTTGCAGTATATTCAAGAAAATATCAGGCTCACATTCTATTGTTTCAACATCAGTTTCTGATTTTCTGAGATTCCTTGCTTATCAGAGCTTATTGCTCATTTCAGCTCTCCAGCTGATAACTATCAAGTTTTGAGGTGCAATTCCCAGGAACAAGTCCCAAAGAACTTGGGAGCAAGTGTGAACCTACAGAAATCTGATCAGTATCAACTCCAATAAAAGAAGTACTGAGTAAAGCACTGATATGTAGTAGATGCCCCAGACGTCCCTGTATATCTGGGATGTGACCACGCGTGAGATGCGCATACCCATGTTGATGTGCATCAACCAAATTCTGGATGTCTCCACCAAATTAAAGCTAAATGGAAAGCAGAAGAAAGAATTGACATATGTTGAGAGATTCTCTAAAGCTCTTACTAAAGGCGATTCCACTCCTAAAAGTTGAGCAGGCAAGATGCATACTTCGGTGGATATAGGTAGTGGTGAGTTAAAAGGTTAATGTCGGCAAGCCCATCTTAGTCTGCATAACGTAGAGGTATTTCTAAAGGCATTTAGATAAAAGATGGACCATTTTCTGCTTTTACTTCAGCTACCCCTCATTTTTCTGTTTTTACATTAGCCTTTCAACTCAATCATTACCTACATCGACCAAGCATGCATCTCAAATTGCAAGCAAATTTCAGTAATAGAGTCCCAACATAATATCAAACGGTCTTCCAGAAATTCTAAGTGCATAGTAGAAGGATTATTTAGTCCATACCAAAACCCCTTCAATCAAGTCAATCTCCTTTGTTCTATTAAAATACATAGTCAAAGCTTCAGGCGTCAACATAAAATGAAATGAGAATACAACATTCCACTAACAAGAATACAAAAGAAGGAAGATGATAAAAGGGCAGCCTGGTGCATGAAGTACCCACGTAAATGGGATCCGGGAAGGGGCAGACCAAAAAAGGTCTATAATATGCAGCCTCATCTTGCATTTTTGCAAGAGGCAGTTTCCATGCCTCGAACCCGTGACCTCCAGGTTACACCATACATCCATTTTCTCCGTTACCTACAAACCATTCTTTGCAAATTACAGTTTTTGAAATCCTAAACAACCATATCATTGGATTTTCAATTGTGAAATACATGATATTCAGTGCCACTCTTTTCCCCACAACTGATAGCATTCATTACTGATAAGTCCATCCAATTCACGGCCCCTCTACAGCTCTTTTAATAGGAGAAGGACTTCCCAATAACATTACTCAGTTTTGTTGCAAGAATTATCACAATTATCATATAGATGCTTTCCATCAAACTAAATGGTCTAAAATCTTTTTCCTCTAGCACATTCTCTGTCTCAGGAATCAGATTGATGACTGTGGAGCCTCATCAATCATCTGATCATAATTGATAGAAGAAAGCTCCTCCCAAGGTTCCTTTCACTTAACCCCTATTGCTCCTAGAAGATGGAAACATGACCATATGAGCCTGAGGCTTTGTAGTTATCCATGTAAAAGTAACCCCATTCAAACAGTCTTTTACTCCCAAGTCATGTTACCTTCAGCCAGAGGCAAATGAAAGATCATCAAGAATAGCTGACACGCCTCTCTCCCTAGAATAAAGAATTTTATGAAGTTCAACGATAGCTTTCTATCTCCCTTTGTTTTCAATTGAATAACCAGAAGATTCTCGATAAAGTTAGTTCCTCTTCCACAACTGGCCATACTATGAGATGAGGCCCTTGACTTTTGTCATACACACTCGATTTGGTGCACACCCAGAATTTGGGCGAACAGAAGAGTCAACATGGACTCAGGTGTAAACAAGTGTGTGGACACATCCCATATGTACTGAGACGTGTCTCTGGTGTCCACCGCATGTCTACGTATCTTTTTGTAACTATCGTATATTCTCTTTTGATATTTTAAGATGAAGAAAAACGTCTTTGCAAGTTTTACCTCTTTATGTTGTTGCCCAAAGTTCTTTTGCAGGTTACTATTACGAAAAATGCTAAGAGAAAAGGTGCTTCATTGCTCAAGGGAGAAGTACAAATTAAGGAGTGCCACGTGGCACTGTTCCTGGAACTTATGTTTTCTTCCAATTTATGTCTCATGGCATTTTCTATTAGAACTGATTCAGAGAAAGCACAAGTTCTAAGAAAAGCGCCATGTGGCACCTATTGCTATGTATTTCTCCCTTAAGCAAGCAAGTTCCTTGCTTGGTAGTTGTGCTCTATAGTAATGGTTATTTCCTTTCAAGTATTAAAAGCTTTGTTTTGTTTCCGTTTCTTTCCTTGCTGTAGAACTGTTTGTATTTGTCAAGACACAAAACTGTTCTTTATATGTCTTTGCAACTTTTATTGCCTTATATTTTTGCTAAAATTTTCTCAGTAGGTTTCAATCAATGGTTATTACCTGTCAAGTGTTAGAAACGTTGATGTATGCATCCTTAACTTCAAAATTTGTTTCCATTTCTTTGTTGCTATAGAACTTTCTCTATTTGTTAAGACACAAGACTGTCTTTGCTTAGCCTCTCTGTCCCTTATACCTTTATTAAACTATCTTGGTCTCATTCTTCTCTTTCTGTTCTGTTTGCCATTTCTGTTTGAACGAGATGCTACCTAGATTCTTTGATGCTTGAAGAAAACAAGAAAACAAAAAGAGAAGAAGCAGGAAGAAGAAGAATATTTTATTCATTTACCTACTTCCCTGACATACCCAACACCCTGTATCCATGTCGGTACTCAACATGCACGTCTGTCTCTGTAGATTGTAGTATATACAGATTTCCTACTTAAGCACATATTGTGTTTCTTTTTAGCTTCTTCTCCCACATTTAATTTTTGTGATGCCTTCAACTTCTTTCGGTCAATCTTCCAAAAGAATTTAAGCTTCAATCTTTAATCTTCCTTCTCATTTCATTGACTTATAAACTTCCCTTCTCTCAATTTTGTGTTTCTACCATCTTAAGACCAGCTCTATAAACCTGAATATCCAAGCTAGAAATTCTCAAATACAAATGGTTCAAGGCCAAAGCAATGCCATGATTCCATAGCTGGAGGAATGATCTCAAATATTTATCCAAAAAAAATTAGAGGTACACACTAAAATGCAGCTCTCAACCTTTTGGAACAAAATATCTGTCAGTTCTAGTCAATATCTCCATATCCCTATTCTTAGACCAAACAGATCACTCTTTGAGAAAAGAAGCATCAATCAGTTCATTTCAATTAATAAACACTAAGAAAGTCGCGGCTATTCCAGTCCTATAAAACCTTTGTTGCAGTCACCTCAAATACACCATGGAACATATATCTTCCTTAATCATAGCCCAACTCTTCCAAGAACAAACACCTCTTTCTTGGACTTTAAGGACAATAACATTGATGAAAAAAAGAGAAGTGACCTAAATGATAACAGAAAGATAAGTATTTAGTTTCATTTAACAAAGTCTTATTTGCAATTACCTTGGGAACTGGGGGCGTCTTTACGGAGCATGCTTTGCTGAGGTCATGGCACAGAAACTTCACCAGAGAATCAATTTCGGGCTTCTCTTTAAACAGATATTCAGATACATCAGTATCAGAATACCCCATGACCTGCAAGATTCAGGAGGATTTATTATTTTTGTACCTACATTGGTTCAACATAAGAATGCTATAAATCTATGAACAATATAAGAATGCTAAAAACGCTGCTAAGAGAATAGTAAGTGAGGCTAAACTTGAAGCATATGATGAGCTCTATAATAATTTAAGAACAAGAGAAGGTGACAAAGATGTGTTTAAACTTGCAAAAGTATGAGAACAGAAGGGTAAGGACTTAGATCATGTTAGGTGTATTAGAAGCGATGATTAAAGGGTATTAGTCAAATAAGATGAGATCAAACAAAGGTGGGAAACATACTTTCAAAAATTGTTAAATGACAATGGCTTTGAGAATATAGGGATTGAAAATACTATAAATCTAAATAACATTGGATATTATAGATATGAACATAGGATTAGAATACCTGAAGTAAAAGAGGCCTTGAAAAAGATAAAATCTGGAAAGGCCATGGGGCCTGATGGTGTACCAATAGAGGTTTGGAAGTATATGGGAGATATTAAGGTAGTTTGGTTGACTAAGTTGTTTAACAAGATTATAAAATCAAAGAAAATGCCTGATGAGTAGAGGAAAAGCTCTATTGTACCAATCTATAAGAATAAAGGAGACATTTAGAGCTGCACTAATTATCGAGGGATCAAACTTATGAGCCACACCATGAAACTTTTTGAAAGAGTGATCGAGAAGAGGCTACGACATGAAACAAGTGCATCGGAGAATCAGTTTGGTTTCATGCCTGGGAGGTCTACCATAGAAGCTATTTTCTTATTAAGATAATTAGTAGAGAAATATAGGGAGAGGAGGAAAGACTTACATATGGTCTTTATAGACTTAGAGAAAGCTTATGATAGAGTCCCTAGAGAGTTAATATGGAGGGTGTTGAGTGGTAAGGGGGTTTCTCAGGGGTATATAGACATAATTAAAGATATGTATGAGGGGGCGGTAACAAATGTTAAGACTACTAGTGGCGTGACTGGTGATTTTCCTGTCACTATAGGATTGCACCAAGGATCGGCATTGAGTCCATATCTCTTCACATTAGTTATGGATGAGTTAACAAAAGATTTACACAAGGAGATTCCCTGGTGCATGCTATTTGCAGATGATATAGTGTTACTTGATGAGACAAGGGAGGGTATAAACATAAAGCTAGAGTTATGGAGAGAAGCATTAGAATATGAAGGATTTAAAATTAGCCGAACTAAGACAGAATATATGGAATGTAATTTTAGCAAGGAGAGTAGGAGTGGAACACTAGTCAAGATTGATAATTAAGAAGTCCCCGTAAAAGACCTCTTTCGGTACTTAGGATCATTGATCCATGAGAGTGGAGAGATTGAGAGGGAGGTTACCCAGAGAATCCAAGCGGGTTGGAATAAATGGAGATGTGCATCTGGAGTTTTATGTGATCAGCGGATGCCACTCAAATTAAAAGGAAAATTCTATAAGATGACTATAAGGCCGGCCATGCTCTATGGATCAAAGTGTTGGCCAGTTAAGGAACATGATACTCATAGGATGAGCATCGCAGAAATGAGGATGTTGAGATGGATGAGTGGTAAAACAAGAAAGGACAGAATTAGAAATGAAAATATTAGAGGAAATTTAGGAGTAGCACCAATAGGTAATAAGATGAGGGAGATTAGATTTAGATGATTTGGACATGTCCAAAGGAGACCAACAACGGCACCAGTTAGAAGGAGTGAGGCAATACAAGTAGAAGGTTCTAAAAGGGCAAGGGGAAGGCCCAAAAGAACGTGGATAGAAGTGGTGAGAAAAGATTTAAAAACTTTGAGACTAAATGAAACCATGATATTTAATAGAGTGGAATGGAGGAATAAGATTCATGTGGCTGACCCCTAATTGGGATAAGGTCTTGATGATGATAATGATGATTGGTTCAACATAATATATTTGACTAAGGCACACAAAAAAAGCAAGAGGCGGATCAGGCATGCTTCAAACAATTAACTGTTTTTAGTCAATTTTTTTGTTTTATGAATAGTGAAAAGACTTGGATCCACAACATAGTTGTGACAAAACAAAACAACTTTTCAGTTAGGATAGATGCCCAAGCCCCAAAAATATTCCCAATAGCAAATGAAGCTACCTTGGGTACTCCATGAAGGCCTTCAACACAGTTAGAACCTTTTTGAACGAATTTAGACAAAATTTCTTAAAAATGAAAAGATATGGACAGCAGATTAGCAAAACATAAACCTTTTAATTTATACTTAGATAAATTTCAGACATCCCTGTTCAAGATCATCAGCATCTCCAAAGATGCTGTCTGGGATGTTATAGTACCTTTGATAGATAAAACAGCAACCAAGAAGAAAAATTTACTAATTGATGTATAATTTCTTGTTATCTATCAAACATATTGAAAAACCTTATGCATACACATAAAGCCCACATGGATGTGATGTACAATGAATATCCATGTTTAGTTGTGTACCCTTCTGTTGGATTAGAGGGAAAAGATAAAATGTTCATGAATTAGTTTATGGAAAAATTGTGTACGGTCTGCATGTGAAAGCCCAAGGTTTTCAATGCATTTGAAAGTGTTTATCTGCCAGATTTTTAGCGATCAGAACCATTTACTCTCTAGTCCATCAAGCAGCCCCCAAAATCTTCTCATTCCATGATCTTAGCCTCCATTGTTTAAGATCTTATTACTTGCTTGTGAACCTTTTGAGTTGTCCATTATCCACAACCAGAATAGCCAATAAGGACAATTTCATGCAGAAGAGTTTTGATGCATGGCCTATCTAAGGTGTGCTAGAAGACGAATAGTTTGGATCACCAAACATATGGCACCCCCACTTTTTTGCTATGGCATGTAAGTTATTCGATTTTGTCTGCATAGACACCAGGTCAATAGACTAAAGGGCAGTTTTACTACTACGACTGACCGCTAGGTATCATCCATAAAACTCAGTAAGTGGCAAAGTTTATTTACTTTAAAGTCCTTTAATTAAGGTTAAACAACAGTTCAAGTTAGGTTAGCAGCATTGGCAAGTTTTTGAAGGGTATCATGCAAGTCTCAAATGAAACCTCGAAAGTAGTCTTTTAAGTTTCAAATGTGCTCCTATAGAGGGTACCAGGGAGGAATTTCTTAGTTCTTTAGCATCACGAGAAGGCAGAAGTTACTCCTTTGGATTGAATAAGTTCACCTAAACAAAAGGGCACAGCTCTTCACTTTTTTAAAATGAATATCAAGACGGCATGTATTAGAAAACAACTTCCCCTAAATCTTGGGAACAAGAAAATTTAGCTTATGAAACAAGCTGCCCTAGGAGGAAACTAGTGAACTCTCTCTCTCTCTCTCTCTCTCTCTCTCTCTCTCTCTCATAAAAAAAAAGAAAAAGAAAAAAAAAAGAAAAAAGAAAAAGAAAAAAAAGGGTGTAACTATGGGTTGATACCATTATAATTTCAAGCATGCATCAGTTTTAAGTTGGAACTAAGAGGTATGCGTCATCCATGAATACATTGTTCATTCAAAGGATATACTCTATTCATGGAGGGTATGGTTGGAATTCAAACTTCAAAGTCAATAGCATTTATCATAATATGAATCTTAAACACTAGCTCATTAAGAAGTCTGACAAAGAGTTAATAGGGAAAATGATATGAAGATAGTGCCAACAGAAGACTGATGGAGTTTGCCATTGCAGGTGCTGCATTAATAGGACTGTCCCTGAACCACAGGCCCCGTCATTTCAGGACCTGGCACTGGCTAACCCCTGGTATCCAAATGCATGGCATCATCCTAGCAGTTGTCTAGCTATTATTATTCTCTCCTTAACAAAGCTTATAACCTTTCACTTGAAAAACAAAGCCTCAGAACAATTGATTGGCCTTAATCACATCAGATGGCACTTTCTTTTTAGTTAAGCATACCATATGATTATAAACTGACTTCAATACTTCATTAATTTTGTCATAGCAAAGAGTGAGTTATTTATATGATCAAATTTATTTAGTAAATGAAAGATATAAGATAACAAGCCTAAGTACATTACTTCTTGACATGCCCGTTCTATAGTTTTACATTCTGAGTTGCACTGTCCTTCAATCTCTTGGTCAACAAGCTGGATCAAAGAGAAAAACTAATATGAGAAACCAGGTCAATAGACCTGCCAAAAGAATATTTCAACCACAGAAGAAGACACTTTATTATGTAGGCTTCTAATTAATTGTATGACATGTTTAGCAGTCACAAGATATCTCAGAGGTGTAAACATGAAAGTAAAAAGAAGGGAAGCACAGTTATCATTTGATATTAAGATATCTGTTATTACAATATGCATAGATGGTCAAACGGTCCTTCAGATGATGCAATAGAAGATCCAGAAGTGAAACAACATCACCAGAGCAATATATCAGGTCCAATTCAGCCTATGATTTAAGGAGAACATCATCCATATACGTAGTAAAACAAAAAATAAAAAGGAGAAGATATGTAGACATACAAATAGCATGTCTTCAGTGTTTTGGGACGATGTGGACAATGTATTTCTAGAGTATCTCAGGTAACACTCATGCAGTGTGGTTGAGAGAGAGCAATTGTTAAAGATGACGGGTTAGAAGCAGTAGAATGGGGTGTAGGATCTTAAAGATGAAGAATCATGTCTTATAGCAATCTTCTATCAGCCTTGGACGAGGTTCCTATGAGTTCCAATTGTAGGGCCGGCAGTGTAGGGCCGGCAGTGATATCATGTGAGCCGAACAAGGGTGGTTTTATCATTTGTCTTAAGGTAAGCTAAATGATATGCCCAATAGAGACTCTCTCTGGTAAGAGCAGCACCACAAGTCAAACAGAACATGTGATCAAACTAGGCATGTTAATGCATTGATGGAGGAAATTGATACTTCGTCAGTGCTAGCCAGAGTGAACTCGCTAGACATAGCCCAGTTTTGGTATAATCTTAAAATAAGGCATGCATAATACCTAAGATAACCTTTCTGCTCCATTTGAAAGGCATTATTGTGAGCAGCAAGTAGCCGAGTCCCCTTTTAGGGGAAATCCAGTGGCCAGATGTGTGAATTGTATAGCTGGCCACCTGATTTATTCAGCTAGATTCAGTTGAGAATGCCATGACAAATCTGCTCCATTATGGGCGGAAATACAAGCTACCTTATCTCTGTGTGACACAAGAGGAAAAAACCTACTGACTCGCATAGCTGTCTTTGGGCGGGGGAAAATTATTACAGGATTCATTTGCATTCATTAAATATTTGGCTTGTGTCCTACAAGAACATATAAACCCAGCCCCCATTGCGGATGAAGGTAAGTATGTCATGTAAACAGTTCATCAGAACCAAAAGGTCTGAAGTTATGGCCTTATTACTATATTGCATATGCAAAATATGTTCCACACTCATGATACTGTTTTAAAGTCATGTCGTCATTACTGATAGAATACTAGCAACAGGAAACATGTAGATCACAAATGCACACGACTTCTGAGGCAACCAGGATGTAGTAATGTTGGATGCTCCCTCTTATTCTAGTGCCCGCTAGTGCACCATAGTGTAAGAATGTACTAACTTGTATCCTGAACACACAGTTTAGCATCAGTTGATCGGTGTGGCCAAACACCCGGCCGTGTGGCCAAACACCCAAAGATATTGGATTACCCCCTGCCAAGCTGGACACAATTGGTGAGCTGTAGCATTGCGGGCATCCGAACCAACCCCAGTGTTGACCTCGGCCTACTTAATTATCACATGGTGTCTGATGTTCTGTATGTTGAGCAATCTCTACCCCCTTCCCAGATGAATTCTCTCTTTTCATTTATTGATATCAACTATTTTAAAATGAATAAACTATTACATTGTTAAACTATTAACATACTATTATATAATTAACAGTATATACTCCATATTAACATAGTTTCGAACCGCATATGTAAGCAAAAGGGGAAAGAGAAAGGATTTGACAACATGTGAGCTAAACCAACATACTTAACAGATTTCCTCATCTATTCTTTCTGTCAGGGACCAATCACTAAATGAAGCATAATATCACTTTATCACTTATTCCGTGACTCAATCATTGCTCTGATTACATTCAAACACTTGTTTTCCGAATGGCTATTGCATTCAAGTCTATAAAGAAAAAACAAAAAAGGAAAAGAAAAAGAGAGAATGAGTTTAGTAAGGATAAACCATTCTTGTACCTCCAAAGAATCACCCTTCTCAACAATATCAATTCGGAGCATCCAATCCGCTTCTTCCTTCTTCAGATCACAAACGTTTTCTGCAATTTCTATAATCTGAAACTCCGAAATCTAATACAAACAAAAGGAAGAAAAATAACCCATGTAGCCATCTGAAGAAATAAATCAAAGCATATCAATGAAAATACAAAAATCTAATCTTTTATCAAGAATACCTTCTTGGGTGAGATCTGGGTCTCCTTTTTTTTCACTTGCTGGTATAGTTGGGTGGCTAGCTTTTGACAGAGCTGGCATTTTATGAAGGGGACATCTTCTTTTCTGGCGTTTAGAACTGGTCTTTTGGAAGAATGGGAGATTTGCACTGACAATAACAACAGAGCAGAGAGTAGAAAGACGGCCTCGATTCTCGCCATTTTCTCCCTTTACCTCCCTCTCTGCGCAAATTTTTCGCGTTTGTGGAAAACGCGGATCTACATACAGACGACTGACTTGAACTTATGCATGACTCTGGCAGTCTTGAATGTTAAAACTGCCGCTGGCCCTGCCATTTGGAACGCTCGTGGTCTCTTGGAATTTTACGACATCGCCACTGGCGCACTGTCTTGTTCCTCCACTGCTTGTGGAATTTCACGCGAGCTACAGTACAAGTTGGTCCCACTATTGTAACCATTCTAAAAGTTATCACCTGTCTGCCGTTGGATGATTTTGAGCCATTTATATGTGGTGGTTCTGATGATTAATTTTTGTTCGTTTTCTCCCATCCCTTGGAGGCCATGAATCAAAGGCCAAGAACTGAGGGGTGATCTTCAGGGCTAGGGTTTAGAATTCATGGGTTCAAGCGCCATGGTTCACCTAAAGGGATTGAAAGGCATAGGGTAACGGCCCCAACCGTTATAAACATGTACTGTTGTTTCCGGATGGCAAGGCTTATATAATCAAGTTTACGAGATTTTGCAAGATTTTTTTTTTTTTTTTGGTACAAGTAAAAATGAGAAAGAAAATCACTCACACATACTCCTAAATTTAATCCACAGTCAGTGAAAGAAGTGAAAATTTATACCTGCAACCAATTATTTTAGGAGAGATTCCAAGTTATCTAGGGCCAATTACATTTGTTAGCAAGATTGTGTGAGATTGTTCTTTAAGGGTTATATGGTCCGGCATAATTGAGTAAACTAGACTATGTAAACTGCCTTATTAATCGGGCCCTAAGTTGCAGGAGCAGTTCTATAAATATAAATGGAATGCTTCCATGAGGGGTAATGTTGTTGTCAAAAAAGGCTTATATAATCGGGTTTGTGAGACTTTTTGGGTACAAGTAAAAATTATAAACAAATCACACACACTCTTAAATCGTCATTCAAACCTGCACCAAGGGTGTCTAGGAGAGATGCCAAATTGTTTAGGACCAATTACATGCGTTACCGGGATTGTGGGAGATTGTTCTTGCTGATTATATGGCAATACTCCTGCAGAATCGCCGAAACCAGATTATATAAGCTGCCTTGCCAATCAGGCTCTAAGTTGCTGTAGCGGCTTTACAAATGGAATGCTTGAATAAGGGGCAATGTTGTCCTGAAGTGGTGAATCCAGCCATGTCCCATTGCAGGTAGGTTGCTTAAAATTGACTCAAAGTCATCCACTTGATCGGACCGATGTTGGATGTTCAATGAGGAATGCACCTCTTTAAAACTAGCTTTCTTCTATGCGGACCTGTAGCAGTAGCTATTGTGAGGCTGGAAGGTGGAACATGCTTGAACAGGCTTTCTCAATAATTATGGCTTGACTGGCTTACTGAGTCGAAGGGGAGCCTTGGCACAATGGTTGAGATGTTACCGTGTGATCTGGAGGTCATGGGTTGAAGGGATAAAAACAGCATATTGTAAAATGCAAGGTAAAGCTGCGTACTATAAGCCCTTTGTGGTCTTCCCGTTCCCCAACCTCGCATAAGCGGGAGCTTCGTGCAATGGGCAGCCCTTTTGACTGCCTGACCGAATCAAAAGGAGTCGGCAGTGTAGGCAAAGCCTTAACTGTTAGTAGTTAGGAATTTTGTTTGAACATCCACTTGATGGAGTCATATATTCAATTACTGATGGCCCAAAGATCACTGTGAAGGCGATCTTTTCCTTCAGTGCTGTGAGTACAGCGGTTACAATGGACGTTGATGGTCCTGGAGGAGCCTTTGACTCCTAAATGAGGACAGTAACGACGAACACGCTCAGAATTCGGAGCCAGATGGGAGAATCAACGCTGATAATAGATAAACCCAAAGTAGAGGACAGGGAAGTACTAAAAAGGCTAACGAGTAGCAGAGAACTTTCAGTGCTAGTTCTGTCCCAAGACTGGGACGGTGCTAGATGACCACTGCGGAGGAGGATAACGTAAAGCCATTCAAAGCAGTTAAAAGAAAGAAAAAGGGCAGCCCCAGTGCACAAAGCTCCCGCCTATGCGGGGTTCGGGGAAGGGGCGGGCTACAATGGCTTAAAGTAAGCAGTCTTACCTTGCATTTTTTGCAAGAGGCTAATTCCACACCTTGAATCCGTGACCTCAAAGTCACACGCCGACAACTTTTACCGTTGCGCCAAGGCTCCCCTTCAAAGCAGTCAAAGAAAGAAAGGATGAAAAGGTTCATTGCAAATTTGAGTACATTAACAAGGAGGAAATGGTATGCAATGTCAGATGCAAGAACTTGCTCATAAGACACTACACTAGTGGGACTCATTTGCTAAGCTTCTTGAGGCAAATAAGATGCTTGGAAAAGGAGTTATTGAAGGCTTAGATACAAGCCTGTACACGACCGTTTTATTGTAACTTACTTTTGTAGGGGATTTAGAGAAGTACGGTGGTGAGATAAACTTAAAGAGGGCAAAATGGTCTCTCTCTCTCTCTCTCTCTCTCTCTCTCTCTCTCTCTCTCTCTCTCTCTCTCTCTCTCTCTCTCTCTCTTCTGTATCTTCTTCCATTTTGGCTTTTCTAAGGTTCTTCTTCAAGGGTTCTGAGATGGAAAGAAGGGTGTAGAAGATGGATTTTGGGAACCGGTGAATTTGTACTTTGTTTTTCTTAATTTCTTCAATGAAGAAGGTTGATTTTCTAGAGTAGGTACATTGCCGTACCATGCAAATTTGATGTGTCTCTAAATGCATGCTTTATTTTCTTTTATTCTTTGTGCACATTTATCATAATAACTAGTTTTTTCAACAATTGGTATCAAAATCCTATTTTGGGTTTGTGATCTATGATGGCCACCATAAAGACGAAAGGTTCAAAGTTTGAGATCAAGAAATTTGATGGGAATAACTACTCTAGCATAGGGGTGGCAAAATATGGCACGATACGATAACACGACTCGAAACCGACATAGATTTAGCTGGTTAGGGTTGAGCCTTATCGTGTACGTGTCATTTTCAAGTTGATCGGAAAATGACACATCATAAATCGTGTCGTGTTCGGGTCAATCAATGTTGACCTGTCATGTTGACCCATGTGACACGCGAATAAAACTTCGAATTGAACTGAATGACATGTGATCTTGGCTTACACTAAATAAGATGGTTTCTGAGTAATAATCCTATATTTGAACTGATAAAGGGACAGTACGTTATATTAATATAGGACAATTAGTAAGTAACGTCCTATGTTATAAATTATACATAGGACGGTTAAGACAAAATCGTCCTACATTTTTATATGTTCTATAAGACTATAAGATGGTTGATAAGTAGGCGTCTTATATTTATATATTATACAGGATGATTATTAAATAACCGTCCTATATATTAAGGTTTATAGGACAGTTATTTCATTTGCTAACCGTCCTATATTTAACAAGTGATATACGACAGTTACTAAATACCCGTCCTATATTAGTAAAACTAAAAATTGTATAACCTGCATCTCCAGTATAGTCCATCCATTATACAACTTCACTCCTCAGTCCTCACACATCAAAACATTGTCTTGACTCTTAAAGCCTTGAACACACTAACCTCTCATCATTAAAAATTTGAAATAAAGTAAAGCAAGCACACTATACACAGTACACACAATCACATTGACACACATGAGTCCTTGTAGTCTGCAGAGACCTCATCAGCAATTCAGCATTACAAACAATCATCATCTAAAAGTAAATATAATGCAACCAACTTGTCACAAGGGGTCATGGTACTTTGATTCATTAATTCCATGTAGGTTCTTGGAACATTTAAGAGAGAAATTGGTGTGGTGTTAATGCTTCTTATTGGTGCTTTTGATCTTGAAGGAACTCCAATCACAAGAAGACTTGCCCTTGGGGAACAAAGTCATGGTTTTGTTCTCAAGAATCTTTGCTTGAATGTCTGAGGGTTAGGGATTAATTTAGATAATGGAATGCTCTTTTTCATCTGTATATTTCTTAAGCTCATCCTGACCTTTGTAGCTCTGGAACTGAGTCCCCAGTGAAGAGCTTCCCTTAAGTCTTGGCTACTTGGTACATGAATAAGTAAAGCATATGGCCTTGATGGTGGTGTATGATCTCCTGCTAAACTACCCAATATGAGCAGTATCATTATGCTCAGTTCAGAGCTGAAAAAGAATTGATCCGTTGTTTCTTTTGCTGTATGAAGGAAACAGGAACCTTGGTTAAGTGCTGTGCTATAATATGTTAACAACTGCATGGGTTGATTGATCCTAACCTGAATACTGAGGATAATAAACATACAATCTTCTCATCATTCATGGAAGTTCTTTGATTTGCACATTGGCAAAGACTTGATGCGGGCTTTCAGAGTGAGCAAATTTCCATTAATCTAAAGAGTTTATGGATGAACAAAGTCATTTATAATAGATAAAAAAAACATCAGGGCAATTCTAAACAAAACAAGAATGAGCAGAACTTCAAAAATTGGAACTCTTACCATGCCCAAAATTCTTTAAAGGACTAACATATGTAAAAACCTTGGTCTTTTCCAAAGTTATTTTCCTTTGCGTTAGACTAAAGCCTACTGACATACATACTTGATTCAAAACAAAAAATGGAATACAACCATAGTAATAATGGACTGATGTGTCAAAATAACACATTCACATTCAACTTGTTATATTTAAAATCATTGTACGCATTTAGATCTGCTCCATACAGTTCACATTGAATTGAACAAATAAAAGCACACCCAAATTCCATTATACACAACTTCACTCCTCATTCCTCACATATCAAAACCATGTCTTAACTCTTGAAGCCTTTAACACACCAACCTCCCATCATTAAAATTTTGAAATAAAGCAAGCACATTGTACACAGTACACACAATCACATTGACACATATATACTTGAATCAAAACAAAAATGGAATAGAACCATAGTAATAATGGACTAATGTGTCAAAATAACATATTCACATTCAACCTACTATATTTAAAATCATTGTACACATTCACTTTTGCTCCATACAGTTCACATTGAATTAAACAAATAAAAGCACACCCAATCACCCATACTGTACATGATACATTCACTCTTCAGTCTTCTTCATGGACAGCCACACTTCACCATATATCTTATGTTTGGTTCAAGACACCAAGTTCCCAATCCCATCATTGAAATTTGAAAGTTTGAAACAAAGAAAGCATATATTGAAACACTGTACTTCAATCAAAAGAAAAATAGAACACATCTATAGAAATGAACTGATCTTTGTATTATATTTGAGTAAAATGTATGTACATGATTGATGATACATTCATTTACATCACTGAACTACAAATTAAAATTCATAGTATGATCTGTCCATTCCATTCCAATATCATCTAGATCTAATTGGGAGTAACTCTTACTTCTCAAATCCGTCTACAAGAAATATATAATAACTTAGTTATGACATGTAATCTTGGTTTCAGTTAGGAAATATACAAAATAAAAGTGTAACATTGGTCAGTAAATCTTACCTTTCTCAATTGTGAGATTGTAACTCCATTGCGAATGAGGGTTCTCATGTATTTGAGAACATAATACCCACACTCCCAATTTGATTTTTGTTTAGGGCACTGCAGAACAATGTCACCAAAGACAACAGAAAAGGTTCAAAATATCATGTTAAATAAGTTCAAGTTTAAAATTATATCAAAGAGTCTAAAGAGCAGTAATTAGTAAACCTTACCTTGGCCTTCTTCCAGTTGAGTTTGGTGGGTGGTCAATACCTTCCCACTCAGCCCATTTATAGCATTAGATTATGAATATTATGATAGTTGCCAAGTGAGTAGTTATATTATAATGAAAGGAATAATAAAGACTTATTTGTTTATAATTTCCATTAGTTGTTCCTGAATGTGTGCTCGGCATGAATAGAAAAAAAATGCATGCCCACCATGCACATCCAAAACTAGTAGCATCCAATGGGACCTATAAAAACAATAATTCAATTGTATGTTCTCTAATCTTAACTGGTATAGATATTCATGTGTATGAATTATGCAATTGAAAGGGCATAATCAAGCAACATATGTTACAACGTACCAGCTATTGTAGGGAATCAGTAAGGCTTGCTCCTTCGCATAACCCATAAGCCCAGGAATGATATCTTCACTTTGTTTGTCCATGGGCAAATAGTCCAATCGAAAGATAAGAGAAGGATCAAGGAACTTATAAATGTCCTTGACCTCTAATCTTTGCAAGCTATCATGCAAATACCTGCATTAGGAATTTGGGTTAATGTCAAATAATTATCAAGTGTTATTAAAAAAGCAAGTAATGTTACTTTGATCTGTAATAGTCTAACTTTAATAGAGCAGTTACACGACGACATACCCTATATAGACTACGATGTGCATGTATTCCAATTGAGCCATATTACATATGGCTAAGAGGTCTTCCTTGAAGAGTGGAACCTCAACCACATCGTTTGAAAGCACACCTGCCTCTATCCTTACGGGGTTTATTCCGTTATCTCCATTAACCAGTCTGTACAGTACCCTTAGGAATGGAGGCGTGTTAGGTGGAACCTCCACTTGATCCCTACATTGTAGATGTAACATTTCAGAAATTAGTTATAAGTATATACAACATATACTGGTATACTAGCATATATAAAAGAAGAGAGACAGTGAGATCAAATTACCTCGGAAGGCTGGGATGGGGCTACACTTGTCACTATGCCAGAATTTGCTGGCGGGGAGGTTCGCTTCAATTGTCCCTTGTGCTGCCTCTGGTGATCCGATATGTTGCAAACAATATTAATCAATTAATAATTTAGGATGACTTAAAAAAGGTAGGAGAAAATGATGCAAGGACTACAGTTAGAATATATGTACCTTGGAATTAGATATCATTGGTTTGATATATTTCTCTGGCCAACACACATGACATCCAATTGCATCCCCAATTATTTCAACATCATCTCCTCATATTGGAAATGGAAGGGGAGCATCTGGTTGAATGGCCGTAGTAATGCACATGTGCTTAGTGTGTGGAGGCATCAACTTGCCATGCAAGGTGGGGAAGTCATGGGCCGAACCTCTTACAGTATTGCCACAGCCACATAGTTCTCAGATGTATGTAGCTGCAACATGCACTAACTCACCTGCATTTGAGAAATGACATATATATATATATAATGATTAGTGATGTAAACTGAAAAGGTTACTAAATAATTAAACATTGTAAAACTAAACATCTCAATATACATACCTCACTGATTGGGACATCACCTTCAAGTACTTGCTCTGCCACCTCTTCATTTGATGGAGGACTAGGAGTGCAGCTATTATCAGATTGGGGTGGTTGAACTTGAACTTGAGGTTAAGCTTGAGGGCCAACATCCTCACATGAGGTTCTTCCGCCACCTTGGAGTTCCTTCAGCAATTGATCTTCAACCTTGCTATATATCTCCACAACAGTTTGCTTCTTCCATTCTTCCAATTCTTATGGCGTAGGAGCCTTTTATTTAGGGAAGAACTTGAAAGGAACAACACCGCAACCTTGGCCCCTTACTCGGACAGGGTGCTCTTCCTTGTTGCCCATTGCCCTCTACAGGATGTCCCCCTTTGCAGCAGTGCTGCTAAGAGTCCCTATAGTTGCAGTTTCTTAGGTCAACTCTTCCTGCTAATGTAAAGATCATAACATGATCAAATCCCTATTATATATGTAATATTTATATAATGCAAGAGTATAAAAGTATAAAACTAGTTAATTAAGCAGTAGGCATATAAAGTAAAAGTATAAAACTTAAAGTCTTAAACCACTTACAATTCTTGATGCAATTGCTGCAGTTGTCTCGTTAGGAAAGGTGTGGGAGTTACGCCCTTTCGAATGTGCCATTTTTCATAGAAGAGCACGGTCGAAGGGCTCTGTTGCCCCAGCCTTCTGTTGCTGTTAAGAGAGACACTAAGTCAGAGTTAATAAAATAAAAATCTACTATGATTAGAAAAATGAAATGTGACATGATATACTTACTTCATCTGCCTCTAATCTTGCGTAGCCAACCCTTGAAAGGTGGTGTTGCATATAATTCTATGCACGTGCCTTTTGTCCTTTTATACGCTTTGCCTGGACATCAAAGTAATGTAATCAAAATACAATCAAATATAATAATTACAAGAATCAAAATTTTGCTTGGCTAGTTCAAGTTGTGATTACCTCAAAATCAGGAGATAGCCTATGCTGTACAAATTGATTCCATGCTTCCCGATCAATGAAGCAAGAATACAACTAAGGGACCATGTTAAGCCTAGAAGGATCATGAGAATTTGGAAGTATGTACTTCCTTGCAAGCTCACTCTTCCATTTCCTCCATTGTTCAGCAGCTCCTAGCAATGCTTGCTTCTTGCACTCATCAGATACATCAAAGGTAGACTACAAAACAAAAGAAGAAGCAGGTTAAGTGATTAATTGACTAGTGAGTATTGTAGCGACTTAGTGTATCATGATTCATATGCAACCAAAAACAAAATATATAAATATAAGGGACATATTATGTTATATGTAGGAAGAATTTACATACCTTAACCATTTCCCATATTGCATCTTTGACTTTTGGTGATACAAGCCTTCAATCAGTCACTAATGCTGGCACAAGTTTTCTAACAGTGTAGCATATGAAGCTAGCATTAGCATATGCAGTACCACCTATCGGTTGACCTCTACTGTTGAATTGTATAGTTTCTTTTATTCCCTTAGATGCTCTCTTATTTATATGATCCATTTGTGTTGGGCCCCTAGCCTTTCTCTTGACACTGACACGTGGTGTTACTGGTAGACATGTGCTCGGGAGCCTTGATTGTTCTGCTTCTATGTGTTGTAATTATTGTTCTTGTTCTACTTCTACCTCTTCTACTAGTTCTTGTACTACTTCTTCATATTCTTGTTCTTGTTCGACTTCTTCATGTTCCATGTTTGCTTCACAAATAGAAATAAAAATGACTACAATTAGAAAAGTAAAAACTGGAAAGTGTAAGTGACATAACTCAGTGCATTATTAGAAGTGTTGATCAAAATGTATTAGTCAAAGATGATGAGATCAATCATCAAACAAAGGTGGGAAACATACTTTCAAAATTTGTTAAATGACAATGGCTCTAGAATATAGGGATGAAAAATGTTATAAATCTAAATAACATTGGATATTAAATATATGAACGTAGGATTAGAATACTAGAAGTGAAAGAGGCCTTGAAAAAGATGAAATTAGGAAAGGCCATGGGGCCCGATGGTATACCAAATTACCAATAGAGGTTTAGAAGCATATGGGAGATTTTACCATATTGGGGTAGTTTGGTTGACCAAGTTGTTTGACAACATTATAAAATCAAAGAAAATGCCTGATGAGTGGAGGAAAAGCTCTATTGTACTAATCAATTTATATTTATAATAAGAATAAGGGAGACATACAGAGCTGCACTAATTAATAATTATTGAGGGATCAAACTTATGAGCCACACTATGAAACTTTTTGAAAGAGTGATTGAGAAGAGGCCATGACATGAAACAAGTGCATCAGAGAATCAGTTTGGTTATATGCTGCTTGCAAATGTAGGGGTATATACTATATAGAGTTATAGGCATAATTAAAAATATGTATGACAGTACAGTATGAGAGAGATAACAAATGTTAAAACCACTAGTGGCGAGACTAGTGTGAATTGGTGATTTTCATGTCACTGTAGGATTGCTCACCAAGGATGGGCTTTGAGCCCATACCTTTCCACATTGGTTATGGTCCTTATAGATGATTTAACAAAACATCTGCACAAGGAGATAAGATTCCCTGGTGCATGCTATTTGCAGATGATATAGTCTTACTTGATGAGACATAGGTGGGAGGGTACAAACATAAATAAAGCTAGAGAGTTATGGAGAGCAATTAGAATAAGATTCATGTGGCCAACAGCCAACCCCTAATTTAGGATAAGGTCTTTATGATGATGATGATGCTGAGCCATGCAGGTTGCAGATGAAGAATATTGTTAACCTTAATGGTTTTTAACTTTATATTCATGTAATGTAGTAAGACTATAAGATAAGAGTGCTACTGCTTGTTACATAACAAAAACAGGGGGGGAAATGGTGACATTACATAGAGTTTCCAAGAGCATAACAGAATCTGAACCAATACCTGATGAACCTCCTTCCATTGCGGTCGTCGATCGGTTTTTGACTTCTGAGTTTTACCCCTTGCTCTCTCACTCTCTATTTCTTCTCTACCCTTACTCGGGTTGCACTTTTTCTCTCTCCCTCTCTCCTTCTTCTTCTCATTGACACTCTTCTTCTGGTTTGTGCATTTGCAATGGTTCTGGTTGAACTGTTGAAGGGGGTTTGGTCTTAGGGAGAGCTAGACAGTGGACACTTCGAGTTTGAAGGACTTAGGTTAGGGTAGGGAGAAAAGAAATGAAATGTGATTATGCGGAGGTGAATAGTGAAAGGCGGGAGAAAGAAAGGTTTAATGTAAGATAAATATAGGATGGTTCTTCAAAAACCATTCTATAGGAAGATAATTACAACACGGTTATTAAATAATAGTCCTTTATTTAGTAACAATCATAGGACGGTTTAAGAATAACCGTCCTATAAGTATACAAATATAGGACAATTTTTACATAACTGTCCTACATGGGTAAAAATAAATAGGATGGTTATAAAATAATCGTCTTATAAATATATCAAATATAGGACGGTTGTTACCTAATTGTCCTATAAGTAGTAGGCAGTATGCAAAATATAGGACGGTTATTACATAACCGTCTTATACTATTACATTATAAAGGATGATTTTATTTTAACCTTCCTATAGTTCCTTAAAAATTAAAAAGCAATTATGTAAGTAACTCATACTCATTACTTATTAAGGACCTGAGGTTGGTTGAGGATGAGTAATGAAAGAAAGAGCTATGTAATTAACTAGAATGTGCTTCAAAAGAGTTATGTAAGTATGAGTAAAGAAAGACTTATGTAATCTAATGAACTCATCTTAGTTGAGGATGAGCTTAAAAAGAAAGAGTTATGTAAGTATCACTGTATGAGTAAAGAAAGAGTTATGGAATTAATTCATCTTAATTGAGTAGAGACTAAGAGTTGAGGATGAATGAGCAGCATGGTTGCATGAGCTTAAAGAGACAGAGTTATGTAAGTATGACTATATGAGTATGAGTAAATAAAGTGTTGTATAATTAATTCAACTTAGTTACTTAGTTGAGGATGAGCTTAAAAAGACAGAGTTATGTAGGTAAAACTCATACTCATTAGTTGTTGAGATTGAGGAGAGTAAAGAAAGTGTTATGTAATTAACTCATCTTAGTTGAGGATCAGCTTAAAAACATAGAGTTATGTAAGTAAGTCATACTCATTAGTTGTTGATGTTGAGGAGATAGTAAAGAAAGAGTCATGTAATTAACTCATTATTAGGTGAGAATGACTGAATGAGAATAGAAGCAGTTATGTAATTAACTCAGTAGTTGAGAATGACTGAATGAGTATAGAAAGAGTTATGTAATTAACTCACTAGTGGATAATGAGTATAGAAAGGGAATAGTCCTTCTCATTGACCTTGATCATTATATCCTTCATATATCTGTCAAATCATATATATATACCATCATTCCTCAACTCATTTATACTTCCTAGTTGTTCTTTTGATCATCCTTACATAAGATGATTTGCATCTTTTTCCTTGGATTATATTGATCAAGGTCTAATATATTGATATATATTTATACTAATTCAAAAACATATATACTAACACAATGTTATGTTTCTTATTATTCTTGATCATTCAAGATCTTCTTATAGATCTTTTTTTATTATCTTAATTACCATTTTTATTAGGATTATATAGTTTACTATCCTTTTATGATCTTATTATTATTCAATTAGTTAATGTCTTACTGGTTGAAGATTAGGTGAGAATGAGAATACAAGGAGTTATATGGTATAAAGTATAAACTATATTGGTATAATAACTTAATCGTTGAATTAACACAAAAGCTTATCAAGAAAGAGTTAGAGGGATATTGATATGATAACTTTGGTCAAACTAAAATTAATTCTGGATTATGGTCTATAGTAAAAAGAAGTACATTTGTCACTGATGGTAAAATGATCATGAGAAAATAACAAATGTTAAATGATATCACTGAGGGTGACTTACTACCTTTTACTCTACATGGATCATGGATGAATGAGTTATTCCCAATCTATTATCATCAATTGGGAGTTAAAAATGAGAAACATTGGTAAGAAATCAAAACAAATCTTGAGTTATATGAGTTGGAGAAATGATATTCATGAATTTGATGACAAAGAGATATATTAGATCAATTAGTGATGACATGTGAAATTAGTATAAGAAAATCATGAGCAATTATAATTTTATACAATATATGACAGTTAGTCAGACACTTATACATTTACAATTTACAAAACTTGTTAATTAATTATCTTGTAAGTATAACTTGTAACTGAAAATGTGTAGCTAATCTTAAAATGGATGATAAGAGAATAGTGAGGCTAAACTTAAGGCCATATGATATGATGATCATTATTATAGACTAGGATTAAGACAAGGTGAGAAAGATGTGTTTAATTTAAACATGCAAAAATAAGACAACTACAACAAAAGGAGTTAGTCTTAGACCACGTTAAGTGAATTGGATAGATTAGAACTTAGATGATGAGATGATCAAAGATTCAAAGGATACTACTGTCATGACTCGGGATTTTATATGATGCAATTTTGATAAAAAGGCGAGATCTCTTGTTTTATAAATATGAGATGCATGAAAATCTTTCTCATTTGGAAAACAACCTTTCATAAAAACCCCGAGTGTTCAAACACATTCTCAATTTATTTAGCCATGGTAAAGTTTAAATCAATATTATTCCCAAGAAAGTGTTAGTCACAGCCCCATCTATTAGAGAGTAACTACAATCAAGTAACATTGAAAGATAAGATAGGGGTTTACTTACTTGTACTTAGTTTGTGTCTTCTAGTACAAACGTTCCTTGCCCTTAAGTATTTACTTTGTATCTGAAAAATGTTGAGGATTGGGTGAGTATATAATATACTCAGTAGGAGCCTATCACTACTAGTTTTATAAATGCATGAGATGTTTCAAAATCATATGCTCATTCAAAACATGCGTATGTTTGAATACTCGAGTTCAATATCAGTATAAGAATCTATAATCAAACTGAAATACTCATGACTTAAAAGATCACATAATCTAAAATTTGAAAGTATCATATATGTATATGATAACATCATGATATGCATAAGATGCTTCATGGAGTCCAACTCATGGATCTCTAGTATGGTATGGTCGAGCAACCTCATATCATGCTATATGCAATGCACATAAATCCATGAAACCATAGGGTCTCACTATGCCCACGACCTCACCGCCGTGTGGTCCCCGGGTACCTAGGGACACAGGATCATATACCTCCACGGGGCATATGACACTTCGACCCAGTGCCGTGACACCAGTGGTAGCCCCCTGTACCACATGTAGTCGAAGCAGGGACATGCCCTTTTTGGGCATGGTACCCATCCACCTAATAGTGGTAGAGGCTAGGTGGCCAACCCACACCCCTCGGCATAGCACCTACTAGCTTACAAGCCCAAATCATGTACGATCAAATAAGCCAAAAACCTCTGTTCAAAACCAGTCCCCTTTGGGTCCCTCACAACTGCCTGGCCATCGGCACTCCAGCATCTTTTGGCAACCCTCAAGGACATGCAATCCTTGCAAGTACTTAAATCATGCAATGTATGCACTTATTTACAAAACATATGTGTGCATAATGTATATGCAATCTTTTACGAAACATGTCTATGTACAAAATGTTTATCATATGCATGTTGAATCAAGTCATGCTAAACAAGTCATATACTTATAACATATGTTCTCAAAACAATAATAGATCTTTTAAAAGAATCTAATAGTGATAGAGCACCTACCTGACTAGGTCGCGTTAACCCTTTTGTCCTCGTACGCTCCTGAACATGGTTTGGGGACTCAAGGTTAGTTTAACCTATCTTTTATGGGTTTAGAGCAGTTGGGTCTTATTTCTTAGGCATTAGGGGTCCATCCCTATGCTTATGGGTGTCCTAAGGTCCTAATTGGGCCTTGGTATCCTCAGTTTTCCAAAGTTCTAGTGGCCATGCGCCATCATCCTATTCTAAGGGTCATGCCCTCCTTTTATTGGGCCTTGATCAGGGATTTTATGGTTTGGATGTATCTGTGTCGTCGACATATACACAACGCCTTTTGCAGCGCCTCAATCGGAGCTGTAGATCTCAAGTTATAAGCATTTTAGTGTTGTATGTACACGAGACCCTTAAGTATTAAAATACGGAATGTTAGGGCGCAGCGCGTCAGCGTCATGCGCCCTGACTTCTTTAACAAAACAAAAAGTCGACGCAGGCTAGCGCGCTGCACGTCTGCAGCGTGCGCCTCAGCGGACGCGTCTACAGACGCGCGGTACTCTCCGCTCGTCTGACTCTTTAGCGGGCGCGTCCCTGAAGGCGCTCGTTTGGTTTTTCAAACGAAGGTCGACGCAGGTTGACGTGGGACGTTCCTATTGGATCGTCCCGCCCGTTAGAGACCTGGGTCATCCTCAGGTCACCCTGGTTCGACGACCCTGTCGAACCAGTGCGGCCCTGGGGACGTCCCAGGGTCCTTGGTGGCTCTCCCAGGCTCCGTTTTGCATGGTTTTTCATGCAAAAACTTAGGGGAATTGACCTTGGAACTATGGGGGAGATGGGTTTTGAGTGATCTCGGACGTACTTGGCTCGTTGCTGGGTTTTTCTCCTCGTTTTTCCCTCTAGGTCACTGCTTCATGACTAGTTTTCTCCAAGGTTTTGGGCTGCCATTAGAGGCACCAAAGAGCTCTATTTATAGGGCTTTTAAAGAGAGTTCTGGAGGGGTTCTAACCGCCTTTGAATGGCGGTGGAGAAACCTCCAGAATGGCGGTGGTTTCTTCTTGAAACACCACCATTCCAGAAACCTCTAGGAGGTTGAAGATGAAGAGTGCCCGTATCAAAATGGGCACCTGTGTTTTTCAGGTTAAGTCGTTTTTGTGAAATTTACAGTTTTGCCCCTGAACTTCAAAGGGTCATATCTTGCTCATTTTAACTCCGTTTTGGGTGATTTTGGTCTCGTTGGATTTATTTTTTCGAGATGCATCTAATGGAACAATTTTAGGACCAAATTCCTGGGTTTAGTTAAGGAAACTAGTGAAATGACCAAAATGCCCTTTTCTTTAAAACTGAACTTTTCATTACTAAACTGGGAATTTCAATATTACAAAATTGGAGCCATTACAACTACTCATGAGTCATGAGTCATACTAGTCAAGTCTGTCAAGACTCAGGAGTCAACTCAGTCAAGACTCTTGAATGACCACAAGATCAAACAAAGGTGGGAATTTTACTTTCAATTTCAAAAACTACTAATTACTAAGTGACAATTGCCCTAGATAATTTGTTAACAAGATATGTTTTCATTTTTTTTTCCCGCCATTACAAAGGGGGCCCACACTTCGGATAGGATATCAAAAACTCAAAATATTTGACAAATGATTGAAGTGTAAGTTTCATTAACTCCAGTTGCCACTTGTCAGTTTGGAATTGGACTATTAGAGGAGGGGAGGCTGTCTGTCCCTGCCCAGCAGGCCTGCGGCTAGGCTAGGCGGTCTGCCGGTCTAGGTCCTTTGGGCAGTCATTGGCACATCACACATCACAGTCACACTCCCATGGTCCATGGAGTCTGAAGATGCTAAGTAAATAAAGGACGATTACATAAGAACTATCCTATATTTTATTTTCAACATATATAGGACAGTTTAATTTTAACCGTCCTTTATATTTGTAAAATTATAGGATGGTTAGATGTTAACCGTCCTATTTGTTTTTGCAAATATAGGACCGTTATGTATTAACCGTCCTATATTTACATTAAAATAGGACAATTATTGATTAACCGTCCTGTAACATCGACAATTACGTTGTAACGGTCTTTTTATTTTGTTATATTATAAGACGGTTGTTATCGAGCTGTCTTATATTAGTTTTTTAATTTACCTTTTATTTAACATGATGGATTTGATCAATGGGACAGAGAGTGAGAGTCAGAGATTGAGACTGAGACTGAGAGAGGAGTATTGCATAATTACATATACATTTACTGATTTACGCTTAGATCTTTAGCGTGAATCGGTTAAAGCCCAACCCAACCCAAGCTTTTACATCTCTTTTAGATTTTTCTTCCTAGATATCTTCAAGACTTCAACTATTATAAATTTCTAACACAATGAGCAGCACACCACCACCACAGGTATGTGTTTTTTTTTTTTGTTATTTATTTATGATTCTGACTCTTTTCATTCATCACTCCCTTATTAGTAATTGGTGTAGTGTTTACTGTGAGTGTGAACTAAATTTTGTTTGTCATTTGCAATATAGGCACAAGTTGGGAGCACTGATGCTTCTGATAATTTGAATATGCTGCATGACAATGACAATGATGAGCTTACTGATTTGGAGAATGTGGAGTTAGTTTCAAAATCCACCAGAGGTAAAAAGCATAGGAAGCTAATGTCTCTAGTTTGGAATTTCTTTGAACACCTTATGGTATCAGAAGATGGAAGGCAAAGGTGTAAATGCAAGAAGTGCTCTGCGATATATATTTATGATAGCAAATTTGGTATTGGTAACTTAAAACATCATATAAAGACTTGTCAACGAAGCTCTTCTCGTGATATATGCCAGTTGCTTTCATCTCAAAGTCAGGGGAGTATGTCATTAAGTTCAGCTTTAGATAATAAGTTTGGTCCTAAAGTTTATTGTGAGTTAGTAGTAGCTGCAGTAGTTATGCATGATTTGCTTTTCCAATTTGTTGAGTATGATGGAATTAGAGCTCTGCTAAAATATTTGCGTGCAGATTTCCATTTGATTAGTAGAAATACAGTAAAAGCAAATGTTCTGAGAATGTATAAAAGAGAAAAAGGAAAACTAAAAGAGATGTTAGAGTTTGCACCTGGTAGGGTAAGTTTGACATCTGATTTGTGGACTTCTTGTATTACTAATGGTTATATAAGTCTCACAGCTCATTTTTTAGACAGTCAGTGGGTCTAACACAAGAGGATATTAAATTTCTGTTTCCTACCACCTCCACATAATGGAATATCATTAGCAGAAAAGGTATACTCATTATTGGTAGAATGGAGGATTGAGAAAAAGATTTTTTCAATCACTTTAGACAATGCTTCTGCTAATGATTCTTTTGTTGAGCTGTTAAGGCATCAATTAAACATCAGGAACACTCCTGTTTGTAGTGGAGAGTTCCTTCATCTTCGTTGTTGTTGTCATGTTTTAAATTTGATTGTGCAAGATGGTTTGAAAGAAATTGATGATGTTATTCAAAAAATTTGAGAGAGTATCAAGTATGTCAAAGAATCACAATGTAGAAAACAAAATTTTTTAGATTGTGTGAATCACATGTCAATTGAGACAAAAAAGGGCTTAAGACAAGATTGTCCTACAAGATGGAATCCAACCTATGTGATGCTTGAAGTGCTCTTTGTTACCAATGTGCATTTTGTCACTTAGAACTAAGTGACTCAAATTATAAGCACTGTCCTTCTTTCGATGAATGGGAAAAGGCTACAAAATTTTTAAAGTTTTTGGCAGTTTTTTATGATGCTACCTGCATGTTTTCTATATCTAAGTATTCCACAACAAATCTTTACTTTCGTGCAGCATTTGTAATTTATTTGAGTTTAACACAATACATGAGAAGTGATGATGACTATATGAAGCATATGTCCACCCAAATGTTTGCCAAGTTTTCAAAGTACTGGTTTGAATTCAGCACCATTTTGGCAATTAAAGCACTGTCCTTCTTTCGATGAATGGGAAAAGGCTACAAAAATTTCAAAGTTGTTGGCAATTTTTTATGATGCTACCTGTGTGTTTTATGGATCAAAGTATCCTACGGCAAATCTCTACTTTCGTGCAACATTTGTAATTTATTTGAGTTTAACACAATACATAAGAAGTGATGATGACTATATGAAGCATATGTCCAGCCAAATGTTTGCCAAGTTTTCAAATTATTGGTCTGAATTCAGCACCATTTTGGCAATTGCATGTATATTGGATCCTCGATATAAGCTCTCCTTTGTGGAATTCTCATACAAGAAATTGTTTGGTAATGATTGCTTGGAGTTTGCTCAAGTTTGAGAAAAGTTATTCTCTCTTCAATGGATATATGGTTAAGAGTTTTCCTATTCCTTCCTCATCTTCCCAGTGGCTAGAGGTACTGATGATAGACAAAACTTGTCATATAGTCAAGAGGTTTTAGATGTCATGAAGGTAATTATATTTATAATTGTATCTTTCATTATATGTCGCTTAGCATATTAAAATTTAGTATGAATTGTCTTACAGTAAGTTGAATAATATAATTGCATTAGGAATTTGATTCATTTGAAAGTGAAGGAGGTTCTTTGCTATGCAAAAATCATAATTGGAGCTTTATTTGGATGAACAAAGATTGCAAGAGTCAAAGATGGACATTCTTGCATTCTAGAAAGGCAATTAATACAGGTTGGATGACTAATAATCTCTTGTCTCATGAAAACACTATTTTTTATAATCTTATTTACATTTATATTTTATTCAAATATTGATTTTAGGTATCCTAAACTTGCTACCATGGCTCGTGATGTCTTGAGCATTCTCATATCTACAGTTGCATCAAAGTCTGCTTTTAGTGTTGGTGGTCGGGATCCTGACCAATATAGATATGCTTTAAAGCTAGATACATTGCAAGCATTAATTTATGTAAGAGATTAGCTATATGGATTGAAAGGTAATAATTTATGATTCTATATTTATATTATATTTTATATGAGCTTAGTAATGACTAATGCATGCTTATTCTAGATGATTGTAGATTCTACCATTATAGTTGCCATGGATGAGCTGGCTGAGGACATTGTAAGCATAAGTAACAGTAGCATAAGTAGCAGTGCAGGATCTCCTCAACCAATTGAAGACTCTGGAACAATTCATTTTGATTAATTTGTATAATTTTCATAACTTATATTAATTTGTTGTGTTTGATACATTGATGGAAGTAGATTTCTCTCATGTACTACTTAATCCCCAGTTATTTACTATTATTGTGGTTATTTGATTCATTTGATTATCTTTTAGACCTCATGTGAGTGGTGTAAAGTACTGTGTTGCTTCTAAATAAAATATTACAAGAACTTTATTGGTATTTTGGTATGGTTCAAGATTCAGCAATACTAGTTGGTAATGCTTTTCTGTGTTTGTCTGTGTAATTGTCGTGTGGATGGAGCAATGACCAATGACAATGATTATGAAAGGAGTTGGGGAAATGAATTTCATCCTGTCAATTCATGTGGGGGCTAAAAGTTCTAGTTCATAACTGAAAGACCCATGCCATCTGGTCTTCTTATGTTCTTTCAAGTTTCCATTCATTGAAAAATGTACTGTTGGGTCCTCTGTCTGTCCTCACTCCTCGACTACATTTGCTACAACAATTCCATTAATTGGTCGGGTCTCGTGTGCTAGCCTCTTTTGCTGGCTGAGGCTCTTCACCTACACAAGAAAGCTTGAATATGAAGTTCTTGTTCTTGAACAAGGACATCTTATAGCTTACTCAAGTTAAGCATTTAGATTTAAGTGCCATGCCATGTGCTATTGTGCTGAACCCAATACCCAAGCACTGAAACTTTGAAACAAGTATATACAATTTTTGATTTCTGCTATAGAAGCTCATTACATCAAGGCATCATCCCCTTCAGAAGATTAGAAGTATCCATTTGGGGCCAACTTTTCAGAATCAGAAGATTACGGATATGAGATAGCCGTACTTGGTATAAGTTAGATATATATAGGACGATTAATAAGTAACTGCCTTATTAAAAGTTTTAACTTGTAGGCTATAGGATGGTTAATACATAACCGTCCTATATTTTTATGCGTTCTGTAAGATGGTTAATAAGTAGGTGTCTTATAATTTTATGTTATATAGGTTAGTTACCAGATAACCGTCCTATATTTTTATGGTCTCATATGTTTTATAGGACAGTTATAAAGTAACCGTCCTATATTTTTATGCGCTCATATGTTTTATAAGACTGTTATAAAATAACTGTCCCATATTTTAGGACAGTTTTTAACTAACTCGTGTTAAGGAATCAAGTCGTTTCATGTTGTGTTGTATCGTGTCATCCAACACAATTTAGTCACTTAATCATGTTACACAGGTCGTGTCGTGTCAGTTTTTTAAGAACCAAGTTGTGTACGAGTCATAGGTTTTTGACACGACTATTAATCATATCGTATTCGTGTCGACCCTTAACTCTAATCATGTTGTGTTCATATCGACACAAACACGACCTGCCAACCCGAATTGCTAGGCCTACTTTAGCCTATGTCATAGAAAGGTGAAAGCTTTTTTGGCCCAGCAAGATCATATCAATGTGTTGATAGAGAAAAAAACCTTCAAAGATAGAAGATGATGAATAAAACAAGCTTGAGATAAAAGCTATGGGTACCATTCTATTATCTCTCTCGGATGAGGTTATGTACAATAAAATGAGGAATCTCCACAAAAGTTTTGGGATAAGTTGGAGGATTTATCTATGACAAAATCTCTAATAAATAAGTTGTATTACAAGAAGTAGCAATATGCCCTAAAGATGGTAGATGGTGCAAATTTGATGGAGCATCTTAACCCGTTCAATATATTGATTAGTGATCTATTGATAGTCAACATAAAGATTAATGAAGTAGATAAGCGTCGTTGCTGGCTTCACTTCCCACATCCTGCAATGATGTAGTTACTTACCATACAGTTTGGGAAGGAGACTATCAAAACATACAAGGTAACGAATGCACTTATATCTAATGAGATGAAGAAGAAGTTTAGTGGAGGAGATGATTTTTATGCAAAAGGACTTATAGTAAAGTCAAGTCAGGGCTGCAAAAGGACTAGGTAGAAATCATGATCAAACAAGAATATGCTGAGATCATGATCAAACAAGAATATGATGTAGTTACTTACCATACAGTTTGGGAAGGAGACTATCAAAACATACAAGGTAACGAATGTACTTATATCTAATGAGATGAAGAAGAAGTTTAGTGGAGGAGATGATTTTTGTGCAAAAGGACTTATAGTAAAGTCAAGTCAGGGCTGCAAAAGGACTAGGTAGAAATCATGATCAAACAAGAATATGCTGAGATCAAAGTCAAGGACGAAGTAAGCTGAATGCTACTATTGCCATCAGAAGGGACACTTCAAGAGAAACCACCTAAAAGACAGAAGGATAAGGATGAAAGGAATGACAAATCATCTAGTTTAGCGGGTGTAGTAGAAGCTGAAAATTCATATGAATGAGACTTGCTCTCAATCTCTTCAGGTACATATTAATTTATTAATGTATGGATTGTGGATGTTCTTACCATTTGTGCCCAAATAGGAAATGATTTCATAGTTGCAAACCTTATAATTGTGGTTCTGTCCTAACTATGAAATGATACAACACGCAAAGTCTATGGGATAAGGATGATTACTTTATAATTACTTTATTGAAAAATTGCTTTCTTTTCTTTAGTAATTAGTAGTAGGGATTCATCTTCTTGTTAGGATGGTATATCATGTAAGGATAGAGACATGTGAATAATAGCTACAAAGGAAGAGATTGAGTCACTTCTGAATATTGGAAATTAGGAATTGATTGAACTACCCAAAGGAAAGAAGGCCACAAGCTTTTGCAAGTGGGTGTGAAGAAGAAAGGAGGCATTGACAAAAATAGAAGGTGAAAAATTCAAGGCAAAATTAGTGGAAAAGAGGTATTCATAGAAGGATAGGGTTTATTACAATGAGGTCTTGTCACCAATTGGTGAAGCATACTTATATTAGGGCATTGTTAGAGTTCAATATGGAACTTGAGTGGCTTGATGTAAAGGTACCCTTTTGGATATAGAATTAGCAAAAGGAGAATTTGCTAGAATATGTATTAAAAAATATATAGAGGAACCTTTGGCCAAGACACTTATCTAGAAGAGGCCAAAAATAAGCCAACAATAGGCAACAAGTAAAAAGGAGAGGCAAGAAGGGAGGAAGGGAACGAAAAGAAGTCTAAATCTAGCAGAATGGATTATACAAATAACATTTGGTAAAGGCATAGATAATGAAAGATGAATGATTAAAATGAGGATGAATTGATGGATAACATCTTAGAAACACAAAAGGAACACCGAAAGGAAAAAGGATGTAGCTTGGCCATGCCACACAAGCAAATTCTTAAGAGGGTATAAAGAAAATGGTTGAGAAAAAGGCAAAGGAGTCTTCATTAATGGCTAAATCATATAAATAATAATTCAAATTTCGAAAGAAGGAAATTTTAATTATAGGGGGGGTGCTTAAGAAAATTGAAGAAAAGACGACAACTATGTTTGAAATTTTGACTAAGGTTAATGAAAGTATTAATGTAGACCTTGGTGTAAATGATGATTTAATCCCTATCAATGGCATCATTCATGGTTACATAACCATCAAGAATTATGAGGATGAAAACCTTTCAAATCTTGCAATAAAACCCCTTGACCTTCCTGAGTTCTATTTCTCTTTTCTTAGTAACTCTAACCCTTTCAATCTAGTGTTTGTTGTTCATGAAATTGAGGAAAATCTCTTATCCTAAACATATATTCCATTCTTACAATCATGGCTAGCTCGACAAGGCAAAAGATCATGAAGAAATATCCTCAAGTAGTTGAAATGATAGAGGAACAAATCAAAGAGTTATGTTCGAGAACTTTCCACCAAAGCGAGAAAGAGGGAGGAAAAATTGGCATCTTAACATAAAAAACTCAACAAGATGGCCTTCATTACCTGAATGAAAGTCAAAGGTATGAGGTGTAAACTCTATATTGAAGAGATCGGTAAAGAGTTGGAAAACCCCAACATTGTTTCGAATGAAGTATTTAATTTGGAACAATAGAGGGGTAAGACACCCCAAGTTCTAGAGAGTGCTTTGTCACGGACTTGCATTGCAAGGCCCATGACCAGGACCTACAGGCTCTAAGTAAGGCTTATTTAGCTCATGAACTTGGCCTAAAGGACTTAGGCCCGTTGTTGAAGATACATGGAACAAGGCCTGGTTTTAGAAGGCCTGGTTTTTAGAAGAGCCTTGTAAATATCTAGAAAGAGGAAAGCTTAGATATTTGTAGAAACTTCTAGGGAGAGTTCTAGAGTAGTCCTCAACCATTAGATGGCTGACACGTGTAATAATCTGAACAATCTATTGAGGAGGTGGATGGAGGCAAACAATTATAAATAGTTGTAAGCTCCTCATTTGTAAGTAGGTGAGATCAGATCAGATTACTCAAGTGAAGAAAATAGGTTCTATTTAAGTAAGTCTCATCTCTTGAGTTCTCTCATTACATTAGTGGGTAAGTGAATGT
Organism: Warburgia ugandensis; assembly: GCA_035236585.1. Lineage (NCBI taxonomy): Eukaryota > Viridiplantae > Streptophyta > Magnoliopsida > Canellales > Canellaceae > Warburgia > Warburgia ugandensis. The sequence goes on from CP141133.1 coordinate 15,092,016, forward strand.
AACCCTAACAAGTGAGAGTGGGGGTTGAAGGCTGACTTGTGCCTAGCAAAAGGAGTTGCGCACAAGTGCCGCACAAGTTTAGCAAAGGTGAAACTGCGACCCTGTGACAAGTGGTATCAGAGCAAGTTGGTATCATAGCAGGTTGACGTGGGTGTTGCTTAGTGATTATTGGAGAAAACTCGTGGCAACATCGTGGCAAGTGAGTCGGGAGTGACCACCATGCTAGTGAAGGTTCAAAAGAAGTCAAGGTGGGAGAAATCCAAAGACCCATCGTAGAAGTTGGCTTTGGACGCTTGGCTTTGTACTTTGAATGCGAGGCATGGTAAGTTCGAACAAACTCTATCTAATCATTTGAACAAATCAAGTGCATTTGTGGATGCCTTAAAAAGCCTTAAAGAGGACATGCAAAGCATGGCTAAGGTGTTTAAGGTTATAGACACTAAGACTGTGGATGAAGGCGAGTGCATGTCAAATTGCTTTGAGTTCGTGAAAGGCAAGATAGCAGGCCCATATGAGGAAGTGGCCGGGTTGGAGGATATGGAGCAAGTAAAGGTATCCACAATGAGTGTGGATACGGCACAGCTAGGCTTACTGGGCTTAGGTGCTGCAAGGTTACTTGGGTCTAATGAGTCCTAGGAGAAAATAGTGATCAACAAGGAGGTTGACACAACTAATGGCACAAAGGGGAGTGTGCCACAACAGGACTCTAGGATGGGTGATTCCAAGCAAAGTTGTGCAAAGAGCAAAGTGGATGGTAGTTGCCACACTGAGGTGTAGGGGGCACAACAACGAAGGGTAGTAGTGCAGGGGCGCCAAAGGTGTGGCTACCAACAGGTGTGCAAAGGTGCACAAGTGTGCAAGGGTGCACATAACATGGAGAAGACAAAGAAGCTCCCCAAGGAGCACAAGCTTGGCAGGATGTGAATGTGCAAGGGGAGGAATAAAGCATGACGTCTCATAAGGATTACAAGGCAACATGGGATGTGCCAAAGGTCGAAGCTCGCAACATTGAGGGAGATGTCAACAAGGGCGTCAACATTTTCAGGTGGGAGAGAATGTCATAGACTTGCATTGCAAGGCCCGTGACCAGGACCTAGAGGCTCTAAGTAAGACATTTAGATCGTGGACTTGGCCTAAAGGACTTAGGCTCGTTGTTGAAGATCCATGCAACAAGGCCTGGTTTATGGAAGAGTCCTTGTAAATATCTAAAAAGAGGAAAGCTTAGATATTTGTAGAAACTTCTAGGGAGAGTTCTAGACTAGTCCTCAACCATTAGATGGTTGACACATGTAATAATTCAGACTATCCATTAAGGAGGTGGATGGAGGGGAACAACTATAAATAGGTGTAATCTCCTCATTTGTAAGCAGGTGAGATCAAATTAGATTACTCAAGTGAAGAAAATAGGTTCTATTTGAGTAAGTCTTATCTCTTGAGTTCTCTCGTTGCATTAGTGGGTGAGTGAGTGTAGCCCTAGCAAGTGAGAGTGGGGGTCGAAGGCTAACTTGTGCCGAGCAAAAGGAGTTACGTACAAGTGCCACACGGGTTTAGAAAAGGTGAAATTGAGACCCTGTGATAGCTTGGTCCTTAATTTATGAATATAAATTTGGTCTTATTTTCTTATATGAAACCATAATTGTCTCCATTGATGATAAAATGCTTAGAAAAAAGCTTGCACAATTCCATAAAGATAGATTCATTATTGTCATTGTAGGTTTGTTGAATGGTATGACTTGCATGTGGAATATAGACAAACATATTGTTGAAAGTATATCTTCAAGTTAGCAAGCTATTCACTTATTAGTTAGAGATAAGGATGATGACAACAAACACTGCATCATGTCATGGATCTATGCTAGCTCCAGATAGAGGAATAGGAGAGGATTATGGAATGAACCCACAGAAATTTATAGCTGTTTTTCCTATTTGTAGATTGTCATTGGGGATTTTAATTGTGAATGCGGTCTTGACAACAAGTATGAAATAATTCCACTCATAATAAAAGGATGAGTGAGCTATCAGAGGTTATCGGCAATCTTGATCTTATTGACATTGAATTCTTAAGAAGTAGGTGCACTTGGTCCAACTACCAAAGAGGCAGAGATCTCATCCTTAAAAGACTTCATAAAGTCATGGTTAATCAAAATTGGATTCACCTTTCCAAACACCAGACGCATCCATTTTACTAGAGTTGCATCAAATCACCATCCTTTGCTTTTTTTTTTTCAAGAAACAAACAAATGAATTTAAAATTAGAAACATGTAAATCTTCCATGAGGATTCTAAAAGTTTGTTTGAAGAAAACTCGAAAACCCAAGTTAGAGGCTCACCAGCATACATATTTATACATAAATTTAAAAATTTTCAAGTTGCTTTAGGTAGATGGAATAGAAGAATTTTTGAAAATCTTAGAAGGAAGATTGATGATCTTATTGGTAAGCTAAATAAACTCCAAGTCAAGCAAAGAAGCTGGAATGAAGAGTAGAAAAAGAAATCATAATAACACATCGTGTGACCTCCATTAACTGTCTCATGTTCCAAGAGATGCAATGACAACAGAAAGCTAGAATGGATTGGATTAAAAAAGGGGATAGAGATGCTAAATACTGTACTCGGTGACTAAGATAAAAAGAATAAGAAACTTCTTTGACAAATCAAAGACTCATCCGATTTATGTCATGTTGAATAAGAAAACATTGCTAAGGCTTTCAAAGATCACTTCAAATCCTTTTATAACATTCAAACTCCTGCAATTTACTTCACACTTAAAAGTACTCTCAAGGATAAAATTTTTGAGAAGTAGGGGAGAAGTATCCATTGTCCTATTAGTAAGGAAGAATGCAAGTTGACACTCTTTAGCACAAAACCCAAACAAAGGCCCTAGGCCAAATGGTTATAATGCATTTTTCTTTTAGAAAAATCAACACTCTATAGGTAAAGAAGTGCCCCACATAATTGCCAGAGCCTAAGAGTGAGCATATTCTTAAAGAACAAAATAGCACTTTCATTGCCCTTATCCCAAATCTCTAATCTTGGAAGGATTGATCAATTTAGACCAATCAATCTCTGTAATGTCTTTCAATGATTCTTTCTAATGTTCTAGTTAATAGAATTAGACACTTATTGTATGGTCTTGTTGATCCTTTTTAGAGTGCTTTTATTTCAAAAAGAAAAATATATAACACTTTCTAAGGAATTAAGGAACCAAACTCCAGTAACTTTGCATATAAAGTTGATCTTGCTAAAGCTTGTGATAGTTTAAGCCTGCACTTGATTGTGGGAGAATCTACAAGTATCCTTAGTAAAAGACCTAGGTACCTTTAAGGTAGAGGAACATAACATCCTTAGTACGTGGAATCAGAGAAGCCTAAGAGAACAATCAAATGTTGTTAAGCACATCACAAGACTTCCCCCACCACATGATCATTATTTACTTATTTTAATAGGGCAGCTAAAGGTAACCTCAGAGAGGTAGGGGCAAAAGGAGTAATCAGAGACCACATAGGAATTTCATCATAGGATATTGTTTGCTTCTATGAGTAGACAAAAGCATTGCTAAATGGTCTACACTTACAAAGGGGCTTTTACTTGCCAGCTGACTAACAATTCCAAATCTTTTGGTGCAAGGAACTCCCTAATGCTAGTGTTCTTGAGAAGGAAGAACTCGTTACCATCATATTTGATAAGGAAGATGCTAATAGAGGTCAATCATTTGCTAGAGAAGCTAGAGTGAACAATAGTCAATTATGTTTATAGAGAAGGGAATTGAATTGCTGATGCTTTTGCTAAATATGTTGCTATTTCTAAAAGTGACACTTTTTTAATAGGAAATGTCTCATTTTGTCCTAGACTTAATTTAGCAAGACAATAATGATATTACCATACCTAGGACTAGCTCTTAAGTCTTTTTTTTGCCTAGTGTCTCTTAAAAAGAAAAAAGAAGAAGACATTGGCTTCTCCTTCAAATAGACCATGAAAGAAGGAAGCTTGGAATACCTGTCAATATTCAAATTTTGAAAGAGTTGATCGACAACATAGATAGATATGGTACTTGGGACATAAGACCCTTATTGTAGATGAGGGCATATAATATTTGTAGATAGATATGATATTTGAGACAAATTTATCTTCTCTACATAGTGCTTGACAATTGTTCAAAGACCAACTTGATATCGGTAACAAACACATCACTCACTAGTGTAGCACTATGCACAGAGAAGCTTTTCCAAACCCTTCTCCACACTACTCTTATGACTCAATTGATATTATACCTTTTTCCTTGATTATATTTATTCAATATTTTGATTTATTATAAAAAAATTTCTTTTCAACTCACCAACCTAAATGAGCTTTACTAGCTGTAAGTGTACATATCACTTGTTTGGGATAGTATTCAGCACTTCATACGCATGGCAAGTGGGAGACCACTTTTTCCTTCCACAAAAAATATGCGCTCCAACGGCTATATTTGTAGGACATCGACCGGAGAGAGGTGTGAAACCCTCTTAGTTATTCGAAGGAAAAAGTGGGGCCACGCCTGCCGGCCTGTTTCCTACCAAATTCGAAAACCGTTGTAAAACCCTAAACGACTTTCCCAAACTCTCCTCAAACCAGACAATCCCAAACTTAGGGTTTTTCCGCGTCCATTCTTCGTCATAATTTCCGTTCCAAGTTCTGACTCGGAAGTAAAATCCATCACCATTTCTAGCATTATTCAACATGGAATCTGTTCTCGTTGAATCAGCAATCAAACCCAAAATCTCAATCATTCCCCCACTAATCGGCGAGAACTACGAAACCCTGTTAAAGGACTCTATTAACCACTTCCTACAAGAATCCGGAAAAGAAGCCCCCGATTTTTCAGGTTTCCGTTCAGTTTTCTTTCGTTTACTTCAATCCAATGTATACCCACCTCTCGAAGTCATCTGGTTCTACTCTGCAGTTACCTTTCACGAAAGTAAATCGCCTGATAATGGCATTTTGACTAGGGTTTTGGCAGCGAAAGATCTTTTCCAGTTGCTAGCAGCTTGTTCGGCTTCCTGTAGTGGCGTAAAAGGCATTGCTTTACTTGCTCCAGTTTTGTTTAAGTTGCATTATTCGATTGTAGAATTATCCTCGGATATCTTGTCCCCCAAAATGGTGAAGAAAGTAACGAGGGAGATTGATGTGTTTTTGGAGGGAATTCTTGCGTATATTGGGTTATATAGCAGTAAGGATGCTGGTGATGCGAATGATGGTTTGCTTTCTAGTTTTAAGGATTTGATCAGGGTTTGGACGCTGGATGGGGTAGATGGGACTGTGGATGTCAGAGAAAGTCTGAGGGTGTTTTTTCCGCTTGTTAGTGATGAGATTCGAGATGGGTTTTTTGAGGAAGGGTGTGGCACTGGGTTTCTGGCTGGGGTCGTTATTGTTGAGGCGTTTTTGTTGAGGTTGTGTTTGGAGCTTCGTGGTGGAGGTGAAAGGGCTGAGTTGCAAGAAGAGTTGAGGATTTGGGCAGTGGGTTCGATTACAGGGTTTCGGAATTACATGTTCTTTGGTGAGTGATTTTGTCCACCTGTAGTTCTCAGAAATGTTTCGTTGCTTCGTTTCTTTCGATGTTTGGAGTTTTTTAGCACACTGGTTTTTGGTTGAAAACTGAACTTTGTTGCCTGTTAATCCTAGTTTTTAAGTTTCAGCAGAAGGTCCTTGCTATGAGTGTATGTTCTAGGAAGTGCATATGGACTGTTTCTGCGAAGTATATCATTTTATTTTTGATAGATTAAGTGACGTTTTATTCATGTTGTCTGATGTGGGAAAATATTGAAAACAGAGGATCAGTAGACAAAATGGAATTGTATAATCTTTACTTTTATATCATGTTCGAACTGAAATTTATGGAGCTTAACGGCTGGTTATGGCAACCTATTTTATTCCTGTTGTTTGATGTGGGAAAATATTGAAAACAGAGGATCATTAGACAAAATGGAATTGTATAATCTTTACTTGAGGATTATATCATGTTCTAACTGAAATTTATGGAGGTTAACAGCTTTTTATGGCAGCCCTGACATTATACTTGGTGGGCAATATTTTGTGTAATCTGAATGGGTTTTAGTCGTTTTGCACAATTATGATTTAAGTTATTTAATCTGTTCTCCATGGCCAAGGATATTATACTTTGGGATTGCTGTCTTTCTTAGTTTTTGTATGTACTTTTGTCACACTTACTCAGTGCATACTGCTCCTATATTTCATGCAAAATGGAAGGCTTTGTCGTTAGACTCTGAGTTATGTCTGTAAGATGCATATGTGCTTGGTATGTGATCGATGAATGTTGATACTATGTTGAGTAGAAAATATCAAATAAACTGCAGAAAGCCTTTTTTCTTCTTCTGACTCCTGTTTGGCTTTACAATAAAGAACCATAGTAGTTAAGCTCTCATTTCAAGTATACATCTTTGTCTTACTATTTGTTTGCCTGAACTTTAAACCAGAGATACTTCTTAGGGTGCTGCTGGAGCCGTCTTTGCCTGTCACCTCCCTATTGGTAAGTAGTAATCACTAAGATCACTTCAGACTGGCTGTAATAACTCGTGTATAACAGTTCACCTTGCCTCCTGATTTGATCAAAATGCCTAAGACCTCTCTGGCTTGTACTTCTTCTTCTTTTGATCCTTCTACTTGCTTTTTGTGGGTGACATCTGAGAATTTTATTGAGAGAAACAAATGCAAATTCACATTCATGAACTTATATGTGTAGAAGAAAAGCATTAAATATTAGCTACAAGCAGACCAATGATCACCATAATGTGAACATGGCAACAGCCTTTGACATTTCCCGCAATCAAAATAGTCCTAACTCCTTCAGCGGATTCACTTACCATATTATTTGCATTCCAGGTCCTGGCCTAAGAGTGGGCCCAGCAATTCTTGAATGAGACAGTGCCATCCTCATATTTGGTGCCGAAGCGATAACAATCAACAAATCCTTCTTCCCTGCCCACCCCAGCAACACACAATCCCCATATTGAAACTAACAAATGCTCCTGAAACTACACTCAGTCCTTCGAGGACTGAACTTCTTTGATGCATATATTTAAATAACACCTACTAGGAGACGCCATTGGTTGATTGCTGCCAAGTACACATATGTTACAGCTTTTGAATTACTGTTAATTACAAGCTAAAGTATTGACAACCGCTACCAGCTGCACTGTCTACTGCTACTAAAGACAAGGAACTAAATTGACTTGTATCATTTGCTTAACTATTAATCTTTAAAAATGATAAACATAACAAGTTAGCTTGGTTGGTGCAAGTGGGGTTTTGTCAGTTACTTGTGGAAGTTGATTGATGCTACATTTTTGGTTCACATAAAGATAGAGATTTTAATAAAACTTGCTATTTATATTTTCATTATGCTATTCTATGGATCACCTAATTATGCGACCGTTTTCCTTTCTTTCTTTCATTTTTTTTGTAAGGCAATTATGTGATCACTGTGACTTTGTCTAAATGGTCAGATAATCGTAATGGTGATGCAGACGAGTGCTAGGGAGTCCTTATTTTCAGAACATCCTGCTGTGGATTTCCTTTGATATGCTTCTAATTTTTCTTTGGTATGATGGCTGTTAACCACGGAACTTAAGAATTTTACAGTCTAGACCTTGATAAAATAATACCCATGCCAACATGTCTAGTCTTAAGTTGGGCTGCAATGATAGAATAATATTCTCAGTAAATTTATAAACTAATATGTTTTCAAAATTTCCATAAAGGGCCCAGCTATTAAATAAATTAGTTTTTCCAGGCAGCAGGAGAAAAATATGGAACAACCTTGCGCCAAAATTTCGTTAAATAATACAAGTCATATGCTGATTGAGTTGAACCTTACTAAAACATTACAAGTCATCATCTGCATTGAGGCACAATTGTAGTAGTCATCAACTATCATCTGTTTATTACCTTTAATTTAGTACATAATCTGAATACTGTAGTCACTTATCCTGTGGCATCAAGATGTTTGCCAGCAGTTACGCACATGCTCAGTTGCATGCATGAAGATAGATGGGCACTGAGATAACCCACTATCTCGGAAAACAGTAATTTTGTGACTGAACTCTCAGTTACCAACCATAATTGGAGGTAATGATAGTAAATAATTGTATGAAAATATTGTGTAGCTTACACAAATAAGATATGTTGTCTACTTCTGACTTGTATCTTAAAGAGCATGCTTTTAACTTTATGCACTTCAGTGTCTAATGGTTAAGCCGTTGATAAACTCGTGCATTTTCATGTTCCCTCTTATTTAAGGGGGAAGTTGCCCTTCTATCCTTTCACTGAACTAGGAGCCTAGACTGCTTAGATGGATTTAACCTATGGCTAGATCCTCTAGTCTAGGGTGCCAAAGAAAAAAAGGGCAGCCCGGTGCATGAAGCTCCCCGTGTATGTGGGGTCCGGGGAGGGGGCAGACCTCAAGGGTCAATAGTACACAGCCTTACCTTGCATTTTACAAGAGGCTGTTTCCACGCCTTGAACGACAACTCTACTGTTCCACTGGGGTGCCAAAGCATCTGGATGGTTAATTTTTATCTAAAGTACTTATGATTTTAATCCTCTCTGCTAATAGGATTTTTTTTGAAAATATGGCAGTTCTTATTGAATTAGTGTTTGGTCGTTATCCTAATCGTTCTGCCCTTTAATGAGAAGTCTGTCTGCTTCCAGGGTTCCAAAGACGAAGCCCTTTTGAGAGAAGTTCTATATGATGTTGTGGTATTAGTGGAGTATGCTTTCCTCGACTCTGAAACAGCGCTGGAGCAATCTACTGATTGCATGAAGAGTCTTGCTATCACAAGGTTGGTCGTTGCCCACGAGGCCATACAATTTGGAAGGTAAATTGCCGGAGATCAGTAATTGTGGAATATGCATTATTCGGATTGATGGCTAGTGCTAAAATAGTAGATTGTTGTTTCTTGGCTACAGGGCAAATGGGAATCATACCAAAGCCATTTCTTATATAAATGCCTTTTCTAGATCGGGGCTACTGTCTAGGTTAATTAAGCTGGTAACTAGGCAGATTGGCATGGAGAAACCAATTAAACCAGATGTTTCCACACCTCAAGCTCTTCTAAGTAAGTTTTACCATCCTTATCATGGCGTCAGCTATTTGCAAACATTTGCAATGGCTCTTCATGCTTTGTGTCCTGACATTTGAACCACAAATTTATGTACCAGAATGGCTGGTAAATCTTGAAGATCAAGGGCTAGGAGTGTTTGTTAATGGCATCTCAAAATTGCGTACGAAGTTGTCATTTGATGAGTCAAATGTCGAGTTCGAGCATCCAATATTTAAGCCAGACAAGTTGGACGATGACCTCTTCTACATCGATAACATGGGAGAAGATGTGGAGAAGGATGCGGAGGACACAGAAATGCAGTCCATGGAAACTGCACTTATGGCGGCTGCCAGGACAATGAAATTCACAGCAAATGATGGGAGAAGAAAACGCAAAGAAAGGAAAGAGCAGGAAAGTCCTGTTAAGTTTGTCAAATACAGACTCCATGATAGTTCTGTAAAGGCAAATCTGCCTCCTGCAACTGATGGTGTCAGTAGTGGGAGTGAGGTAGAGAATCAAGCCTCTGATGAAGATATGGTAGACACAGAATAGTAGTTGGAAGTGTGCATGCGCTGTGTAAAGCTGCGGGTCCCTCTTGATTGTACTGAGATAATGTCCGGAAACAGACCATCTTTACCCAAATATATCATACTTTTCTTGCTCGTAACTATATTTCATTTTCCAACTAAATTGTTTGTAGAAGAAATTCTGTAACTGTTAGCAGTTTTTTTTGTTTTTAAAGAAGAAATGGAAAAATATTGGGATTTATGAGTAGGTGTTGTGACCTTGAGGTCACAGGTTCAAGGTGTGGAAACAGCCTGTTGCGAGATGCAAGGTAAGGCTACACTCTATTAGCCCTTATGGTCCACCCCTTTCCTGAATCCTGTATATGCTGGAGCTTCATGCACTCTGGGTAGTAGGCGTTATTAACAGTTAAGGTTTGCAAGTGGCATGCAAGGTTTTCTTAAGAGAAGCATTTTCGGTGTGCAACGATGAAAATGTTCCTGCAACGTTGTGTAGTGTTCCAAAGTTATCTTTATTTTATACTCTTCCATTGGATAGGTAAGACAAATGCTGCCTAAGCTCCCTTGGCACAGCCAGCATTGTCAGCTAGGAGTTTGGAACTGCAGGCAGCAAAGCATGGTCCTCCAAAGATGAGCATGAAAGGTCCGAAAACTCCAGCTGGAGTCTTGTTGCGTAAGTTCTAATATAAGTCCATCCCACACAGCCCACTTTTTGGAAGATCCTAACCATTCACAATCTTAATTGCATCTTAAATGAGCTTTGCATGATGACTTTAAATTATGGGATAATCTTAATATAAGTTGAAAATAAGTTGAAAAAAGGATGTTGAAGGTGTGTACCTTCCCTTTTAAACACAAGGAAACAGCAACAAGGATCGCGCAATGGGATATTTGGTGCATGGCTCATTTAGGTTGCAGACAAAATTGTGAATGATTTGAATTTTTAGGAAAGCGGCCTGCAGCCAATTAAAAAGGGGTGCAGATATAACAAGGGGCAGCTCTAGTGCACAAAGCTTCTGCATATGCGAGATCCAGGGATGAGGCAGACCACAAGAGTCCATAGTAGACAGCCTTACCTTGCATTTTGGCAAGAGACTGTTTGCATACCTTGAACCTGTGATCTCCAAGTCACATGACGACAATTTTACCATTGCGCCAAGGCTCCCCTTCAGAGGTGCAGATTTCAAAGGCCAAAATGAATAATCAATTTCTGGTCCATTTCATATTAGTCGGTTTTCAAGATAAACATATTCTTGTTAGCTCTTATAGCTCTCATTTCCCTATCCAAATTCTTTCCTTCAAAATCTCATGCTCCTTCAACAGATATTCCCTGCTTTTCTGTCCTACTAAAGTCGAAGCGTGAGTGGCTGTTTCCGTTCATGTTATTTGAAATCTCTTAGATTAGGTACATACTGAATTGGATGCTCTTAAGCCTTATTTTTTTGCTGATTTAAATTGAAACCACTGTAAGAGAGAAGGGAAATCTGTATAAATAAGTAAAAAATGATAATTAGAAGTTTTCTATTCTCGTTTAAGAGACCCGCTGTTGAAAATGTTTATCATTAGAATATTACTTGGACTATACTGAATTCATTAAACCAAGCTTAGAGGTAAGCATGAAGTGGCATCTTGAAGATAGCCGAAACTTTCCAAATGCAAATGATTTGATCACAGCTTTATCTCTGGATTCAATCCAGCCAGATCCAATCTGTTCTTAAACTTAGTGGAACTCTTTAAGTTTAGGATGGATCTTTTCCACTAGTAATGAATGCCAACAAGAAGTCTCAAATCTAGCAAAATCTTGACCTGAAAATTGTCACATTTGTCCGTTTCAAAATACGTTAAATCTCCCCCAAATGACCACAACCACAAGTAGTTCTCAATCTTCTAGTTAAGTGATCAACTAATCACAAATTCAGAGTCCCAATGAGAAGCTGATATCTCAACCTCATGAGAGACAGAAATCACTGCATTTTACATTGGTGAAACTGTTATGTCCATTAGTAGTTAGTCTGTTATGAGTTAGTGGTTGTAATAGCTTAAAATACAGATACATGTATAGACTAATAATACTAAGGAAAAGAAGAAGAATGCTTCTCATCAACCTTTCTTTATCTCTTCTTCTTCTACCTTCTCTAGAGAGTGGGCTTCTCTCGAATAAGCCAATTTCTTCCATTCTTTTCCTTCTTGACTGTAACATTGGTATCAGAGCACGATCATGGCATAAGGTACACGCCTTTCTCAATTGTTTGATTTAGTGTTTAAACATGACAAAGTCTTGGAAGGACTTAGCTACCAAAAGTCTAAGATGCAAGAAGTGCTAAAATTGTTGGCTATTCCAGTGAACAACGAAGGAGGTAGCTCTAGTGGAGCCGAAGGTGGAAGACCTTTTTCCAATGCTCATAACACTAATAGCCATTGACTTAAAACTCAAATTTTTATAAAAATCAAAACAGCCATCGACTCAAAACTCAAAATTTCAGCACTTTTTAATAAAACTTTTTGAAAGGTGGGGCCTCAATTTTTATAAAAATCAAAACAACGAAAAACAATTTCAAACAAATTTCATTTCTAGAAAACCCCGATGTTCAACCATCGACTCAAAACTCAATTTTTATTTTTTTTTAAAGTAAACATTTTTAAAATAAATTTACTACTCCAGGACTCATCCAATTAACAGCCATATTCTCACAACAATATACTCAAGTCCAATAAGATAGATATACATATATAGTCCATGTGGAATCAGAACATACCTCCCAATGAGACATCCCGATCATTATTCATCTAACTCCCCATCAGCCCTATCATTCTCTCAATATCTGAGGCATTGCAACAATAACGCAATGCCTCAGCAAGCAATGCTTGGTAGGTATAGACATTTAATGCAATAGCAATGGCATAAAATCAAATAATATTACTGATGCAATGAGTAAAGCGATTATCTACGAAAATATAATTATTTTAAAACATGCTAATAAAATCTCAAAACATCATGTACGATAAATCATGCATCTTATGGTTTTAAAACATAATATAATCTGATGTAAATGAGCATACAAAAACAATAGGGCACCCCAAAATAAGTGAGTCTCACAGGTGTCCTATACATTCGTATCACATATCATAAGTACTCATATCAAACCTTTGAATGTCGTCACACTCAGGCATACATCAATATCTCCATGCTCATCATGCAAGCATACAGAACAAGAGTATGGATCGTCATGCTATAATGGCAACCCTCTAAGGTCTCAACCACCGCCACTCCCTGTCGACACCATAACAACAGACTGAACATCCGTCCCCTTGGAAAGGCCCAGACTGGTAGTGTGGACTATCCATGTTACTAAACCCTTACCGAAAGCCATTTACGAGCAAGTGTTTATCATATTACAATCACATCACAATTTTGAAGCGTGGGTGGCTGGCCTTACTCTTTCCTAGCATTGCATCCACCAGGTGAGAGCACCTGTCATAAAACACAAAACACGAAAATCACATATCTCGAAAAATCAGAAGCACTCGTGACTCACAATCTCCAAGACACGCCCCTCATCCTAAGGTTAACCTCTCAAAGGACTAGCCACCAAGCCTCTACTATTGTCCTTATGAAAACCCATCAGTTTTAGTGGTGCAATAGTGAAAGAATTTTTCTACTTATGCATAAAATGCATAGTATCAATCTTATGAAACCATCAAGCATAAATCTATTCAATACATTATCGAAATCTAATATCGATCATAACATAAAACTTTGAGTCTCACAAAATCATAGACTAAATAAACAAGTGCAATTAAATCACAATTAATCATGATGCTATGGTAATGCAAGGTTTTTAAAATCAAAACATAATATTAAATGTCTTTACCTACTTCGATGTGAGATCACGCAACTCAAACATATAATCCTCTTAGCTTGTACGTTCAGATGTACCTGTCAATACCACAATACTATTTTGTATTATTTATTTTATCATAATAGAATCTATGATGATCCAATCGTTGGATCATCCTCTAAGATCTCTAATTATGATTTTGTCTTAGTTCCAAAGTTACTTGTTATAATTTAGTCCCATCTCATGGTCATCCATTCATTTTTGTGTGTATCTAATGTTTATACCTTAATCTGACGGTCAGATCATCCTCAGATCAATAATTTCCCAAGATCTGATTTAGACCAATAGTTTAGATCAATTTCTAGAGTCATCACACCTAATATGACTTATAACACCCTTATTTATTGTCATATGTTATCTCGTTGTTCAAGTCCTAGGGCCAGATCACCCTTTGATCTGCCAGTTCTAAGTTATTGAATAATATTTTATAATTTGACTAATTTAAAATTGGTCAAATATAAGTTTTTAAGTCAAATCTAGGTCCACTTCGTCAAGATGATCATAACGGATATTTTCGATCTTGATTTGAACCTCTGTAGCTCTCAAAATCAAGCTTTTTGTGAAAAGACTTCATAAATTAATATATTAATTTATAGAGGTCGGGCGGGTGTTTGCACCGATTTACACCGGCAGACGAGGTTTACACTGGTGTCCCCGTAGTGCACTGTCGCTAGGACACCCTGGCATGTTCTAGTCGTTCGGGACAGTGCGTATCCCGTATTTGCAGTTAACATTTGTGCATCCCAGTGGGCATCTTGGGTGCACTGTCCATCGAGGATGATGAACCCGAGTTGTCCACCTTGTTTTGGCTTTGATCGGAGCCCCAGAAGCTCTGATTTTTTTATCTGTTTTTGCCGTTCTTAGGGTTTTTAGGTCCAAAGATCACAATGAACGACTTAGATTTCTCATTTGATGTGTCCTTAACATGGGTCTAACTATATTCCACGGTTTTGAATCCCTAAGCCATCCAATGACCATTCTAATCAAATCTAGCCCGGATTTGTGAGGGAAAAGTTGGAAAACAAGGTAAATAAGAAGTTAAAGTGTGTAGCTTACCTGATTAAAGTCAAAATTGAGAGATCAGAGCCCTCTAGCGTGTGCAAACTTCAATTCGTTTTCGCGGCGTGCATAGGGGAAACGAGGGTTTTCCTCTGGTTGTTTAGCGTGGGAATGGAAGGGGAAACTTGTATTTTATAGGCTAAGACCCAATTTTTTTGAATGGAAGGTAGATCACCGCCTTCCTCCATTAAAACTCTAATGGAAATGGAAAAGAGGTGCCGTTATCAAAATGACTCCATTTAATTAGTGTCCCTGGCAAATTACCAATTTACCTTTCATTTAAAATGGTCATATCTCACTCATCCAAACTCCGTTTTCGACGTTCTTTATACCGTTCAATTCTTATCGACGTGTACTTTCTAGTTTTAGTGATTTCAAAACCAAATTTCATGCATAATTTTTTTAAATTAATTTATCTTATTTTATTACTATTTTAGGGTTAAATTTTGAGGTTATTACACAATGGTCATTATCAAAATCGACTTCGACTGGAATTTCCACGATTTTTGGGAGATAATCCATCTCAATGGATTTTTAAAGCAGAACAGTACTTCTGAATGTGTGAAATTCTTCCAACTCAACGCATACTAATGGCTTCTTATTATATGGAGGATGAGGCCTTGGTATGGTTCTAAGATGCAAAATATGCAGGAATTTTCACAATGCTAAATCCTTGCAAATTTGGTTTGGTAGCAGTGCCTAAGACGACCCAATGGAAGCTCTCACACGATTGAAGTAAACCTCCTCAATATCTCAATACAAAACCCAATTTGAAGCATTATCGAATCTTTTGAAGGGACTTTTCAAACACCACAGACTAAGTTGTTTCTTGAGTGGCCTAAAGGATGACATTCGACTTCCCTTACAATTGTTGAATCCAGTCCCTCTTAATCAGGCATTTGGTATGGCGAAAATTCAAGAGGAATGCAATGCAGCTATAAAGAAATCCTTGGTTGAGGCAAGAACTGTTCTTGATTGTTCTTCTAGTCTCAAATTGAGATAGCCATATAAAAATGAGGAGAAATCTATTTTGGGTAAGCATGAAATTCCAAATAAGTTTTCTGTGCAATGTATTAGTAGAACGTAGAAAGAAGGGACTCTACTATTATTGTGAAGAAAAGTAGGAAAAGGGCATAAAAGTGTAGGCATCCTAAGTTGTTCCTTTTACATGATTTGGAATTTGACAGTGTCAAGGAGGACATTGATGTAGTTTCAGATGAAGAAAATGAACAACATGATCAATTACTTATTTGTGAAGAAGATAGGGAAATTTCTTTGCAGGCAGTAAATGGAATTTCTAATGCTAAGACCATGAAGCTATTGGGAACAATAGCTGGTTATAAAGTGATCATTCTAGTAGATACAGGGAGCACACAATTTTTTAGAGGATACAACCCTTCGAACTCAACTGGAGTTGGCAGACCATCGTTCTTTACTAGTGAAGATTGCAGATGGTTCTTTGCTCTCTTCTAAATGTAAAATTCAAAATCTTCCTCTCAAGACCCAAGGTCAACTGTTTAACCTTGATTGTCATATTTTACCTCTCACCAGATATGATTTGTTCTGGGAGTAACTTGGCTGAAAACACTTGGTTCAATACCATGGAATTTTGACAAGTTGACTATGGAGTTTACTGTTGGTTCAAGATGTATAGTGTTGCAAGGTCATCGTTGCGCTCAATCCTTGTTCATGGATGGTTCTCAACTAATGCAAGTCTTTTAAGGATGCTGGACTTTTATTCATTAATGAGATAACCACAGCATCATCAAAAGATTTTAAATCTTCTTATCGTGAGGTGAACAATGTGCTTGAGGAGTTTGCTGATGTTTTTTAGCCTGCTAAGCATAATTTGAAATTTTCACAAGATACATGAAGTTCTATGATAGGCGACATAAGGAGAGGGAATTAGAAGTGGGTGATTTGGTTTTCTTGAGACTTCAGCTTTATCTCCAAAAATCCATTGCTTTATGTCACAACTTGAAGATTTCTCCTTGGTTTTATGGTCCTTTTCGTGTGTTACAAAGAATCGGTCAAGTGGCATATAAGTTGGAGCTGCCACCAAATGCTCGAATGCATCCTATCTTCCATGTTTCTTGTTTAAAGAAGTTGGGACTTTCTTGTAATCCATTGCATACTTTACTACTAGTGGATGTTGCTGGTGAATTAAGGCCAGAACCCTTTGATGTTTTGGAGAGACGTATGGTAAAGTCCGGCAACCGAGCACGTACTCAAGTGCTTGTGCAGTGGACAGGGTTAGCTGCTGAAGATGCATCTTGGGAATTTCTTGATCAATTGCAACAAGATTTTCCACACCTTGTGGACAAGGTGTTTTGAAGGGAGGGAATGATGTTATGTACATCAGTAGTTAGTCAGTTATGTTAATTGACAGATGTTAGTTCTTTAGTAGTTAGTCTATTATGTTGGTTGTTGTCAGTCTGTTATGAGTTAGAGGTTGTAATAGCTCAAAATACAAATATATGTACAGACTAACAATAGTAAGGTAAAGAAGAAGAATGCTTCTCATCAACCTTTCTTTATCTCTTCTTCTTCTACCTTCTCTGGAGAGTGGGCTTCTCTCGAATAAGCTAGTTTCTTCCATTCTTTTCCTTCTTGACTGTAATAGAAACATGGCAAACTCTAAAAGAATTAAGAAAATGGAGAATTCTACATAGAGAAAACTCTATAAGATGAATCAAGGAGAACACGATTTCCACAAAATCAAACTCTAAAAGAAATATGAAAATAGGAAATCCTGCATAGAGAAAACTTTGTAGTACGAATCAAGGAGGACAAGATTTCTATAGAAATGTTCAACGAACTCCCAGAGAGAACTCTAGAAAACTCTACATATGGAGAATGATGACTTGCCATAGGAAGAAATCTAAGAAATCCACATGGAGAGAGTAATCATAAACAAGGCTTTTCTTACAAACTGCTAGAGTGGAATTCACGCAGGAAGAATTCACAAAAGAAAGAAGCGCAATAAGGCAAAAATTAAAAACCTTTGTAGAGTTGTGGAGAAAGAAGAGAAGGTGCAAAGGGGAAGGGCCTTAGGGGCGCCCCTTTTATAAGGGAGCCTTGATTGGGTAGCAAGGCACATGGCTTGCTCCTCAAGTCTCTCTAGCATTGCTTGGGCAACAAGACATATGACTTGGCCGTAAAGTGTCTCTAGAAACTATCCTAATGGACTACCTTGAAAAGCAAATCTAATAATCCCCCACTTGTTTCTAAAGTTAACACAACTAAAACAACATATCCCCACTTGTTTTAAATTAAACACACACACACACACACACACACACACACACAATATAGTTATGTGCAGTTTATGTCATGTCAGTTCCATATGCATCCTCCTATGGGCATGTCCCTGAGACTAGTGCAATCATTCCCTTCCACACAAACCCTTCTATCATTTGTTGGTAATATGAATCTTGTTTATCCATTCCTCTCTATCAAAGGTCATTGCCTCATTTAGTCCAAAATGTTTTAAAATATTTTCTCACCACTCCTATTCATGTATTTTGGCTTTTCCCTTGTCCTTTTAGAGCCTTCAACTTGGATCAACTCAATCCTTCCAGCCGATGCTGTTTACGATCTCCGTTAAACATGTCCAAAGCATCTTAAGTATATGTTCCGTGCTCTTGTTACCTATTGGTGCTACTCTTAGGTTTTCTCTAATGTTTTCATTTCTAATTATATCTTTTCTTGTCTTGCCACTCATCCATCTCAATATCCACATTTCGACAAGGTGCATCCTATGTACATATTGTTCTTTAACTACCCAATACTTTAATCCATAGAGCATGACCAGCCTCCATCCTATGGAATTTTCTTTGTCAGTTTGAGTGGCACAAACCAATCATACAAAACTCTAAAGGCATATCTTCATTTGTTCCGACTCACTTAGATTCTCTAGGTAACATCTCTCTCAATCTCTCTGTTCTCATGAATAATTGATCCCAAGTGTCAAAAGTGGTCTTTTTGAAGGACTTCTTGGTTATTAATCTTCACTGGTGCTTTACTCCCTTTCTCTCCTTGCTAAAATTGCACTCCATATATTCTATCTTAGTTCAGTCAATTTTAAATCCTTTAGACCCTATAGCACCTCCCACAACTCTAGCTTAGTGTTTACATCCTCTTTTATCTTATCAATCAAAACTATACTATCAGCAATTAACATGTACCATGAAATCTCCTTGTGCAAATGTTTAGTTAACTCGTCCATAACTAACATGAAAAGGTACAAGTTCAATGTCAATCCCTATTGCAATCCTATAGGCATAGACAAGTCATCAGTCTCTCCACAAGGGGTCCTAACATCTGTTACTGCCCCCTTATACATATCCTTAGTTATTTCTATGTACTCTCATGAAACCCCTTCCTTGTCCAACACTCACGATATTAACTCTCTAGGGACTCTATCATGGGCTTTTTCTAAGTCAATAAAGATTATTTGAAGTTCCATGATAGACCTCCAAAGCATGAAACAAAATTGGTTTTTCGATACGCTCGTCTCATGTAGTAACCTTTTCTCAATCACTCTTTCACAAAGTTCCATGGTATGAATCATAAGTTTGATTCCACAATAATTAGCACAACTCTATATGTCTCTGTATTCCTATAAAGTGGTAGGATAGGTCTTTTCCTCCATTCATCTAGCATTTTCTTTGATTCTACAATTTTATTACTTTAGTGTCTCTCATGTACTTCTAGACCTCTATTACTATACCATTGCACCCCAAGGCCTTCCCTAATCTCATATTTTTCAAAGCCTATTTTACTTTAGGTATCCTGATCCTACATCAATACCTATATAGTCCAACATTATTTGGGTTTATCGTTCTCTCATTTTCTATATTCTTAGTATATTTGCCATTTAGCAATTTTTAAAAGTAACTTTCCATCTTTGATTGATTTCGTCATCTTTGACTAGCATCCTATAATCACCACTTTTAATGCATTAAACGTGATCTAAGTCTTTAATATTCTTCTTGCGTCAGGTGACAGCCAGCAAGGGAGAAGTTGAAGATGATTTTGTTATTTATTTCCTTCTTGCAAATGAATATGCATTTGTACATTAGTTTGCAAGGAAGAAATGACAATCATCTCCAGTTTCTTAAAATATGACAACCCTTGTGTCAGGTGTCAATAGGCAAGGGAGAAGCTGAAGATGATTTTGTTATTTCTTTGCTGCTTGTAAAGAAGATATGAAAATCATCTTCAGCTTTTTAAAACTATGGCTGTGACGACCCGGGTTTTCTCATGCACTTTTAAATGAAAAATCTAAATTCCTAAGGCGGGATTCCTATTTGAAAAACAATGCAGTGCAGCGAAAAAATCTTTTATTTGAAATCCAATTTGAAAACACCGAGTGTCATTTGCTTTCACAACCACCAAAGTAGTTTTTGAAAAAAAAAAAAAAAGCTTTAGAAATCATAAGTGTTTTTCCCCAGATCTATCCAAATACAAAGACACAAATTTCAATCAGAATAAACACAAATACATGTCCAAAGGGTTGAAAATTTAGTTACATGTATAAGTGTTTCCTTTTTTATTCACTTGCCCGTAGCACTAACATAGATGTCCTCTACTCGTGGATGGAATCATCCTGAAAAATGTTAAGGATAGGGTGAGTATATATTATACTTAGTAGGAGTCTATCACACTACTAGTTTTATAATGCATGTGATGTTTTAAAATCATATGCTCTTTCCAAAACATGTGCATGTTTGAATACTCAAGTTCAATATCGATATAAAAATCCATTGTCAAACTGAAATACTAACGACTTAAAGGATCACATAATCCAAAATCGAAAGTATCATATACATATATATCATAACATTATGATATGCATAAGATGCTCAACTGAATCTATCTTATGGATATCTATCATGGTATGGTCGACCAACCTTATATCATGCCATATGCAATGCACATAAATCCACAAAACCATAGGGTCCCACTATGCCCACGACCTCACCACCGTGTGGTCCCCGGGTACCTAGGGACACAAGATCATATGCCTCTACGGGGCATATGACACTTCCTTTGTCGTAAATCATGCAATTTATAAAATCGATTGCAAAACATGCATGTAATGCTAGTCTCGCATAAGAAGTCATAACCCTGCCTAGAAGCCTGATAGCCTAGAAGCCTGCCAGTCTAGAAGCTTACCAGCCTAGAAGCCTGTCAGCTCTCTTTGGCCCGCCCTCATCGGCCAAGGCTACACTTATCATGCAAACAAGCAAAAACCTCTTTTTCAAAACCTGTCCTCTTTGGGTCCCTCACAACTGCCTGGCCCTCGGCACTTCAGCGTCTTTTGGCAACCCTCAAGGACATGCAATCTTTGCAAGAACTTAATGCTCATAGATCATACAATGTATGCAATAGTTTGCAAAACATATCTATGCATAATGTATATACAAAACATGTTTATGCATAAAGCATTGGTCACATGCATGCTAAACAAGTCATATACTTAAATCATGTATTTGCAAAACAATCATAGTTCTTTTAAAAGAATCTAGTAGTGATAGAGCACCTACCTGACTAGGTCGCGCTAACCCCTTTGTCCTCGAACGCTCTTGAACATGGTTTGGGAAATTAAGGTTAGTTTGACCCATCTTTTATGGATTTTAGAGTAGTTGGTCTTATCACTTAAGCATTAAGGGTCCATCCCTATGCCTATGGGTGTCCTAAGGTCCTAATTGGGCCTTGGTATCCTCAGTTTTCCAAAGGTCTAGTAGCCACGAGCTACCATCCTATTCTAAGGGTCATGCCCACCTTTGATTGGGCCTTGATCAGGGATTTTATAGTTTGGATGTGTCCGCGTCGTCGACACGGACACAACGCCTTTTGCAGCGTCTCAATCGGAGCTCTAGATCTCAAGTTATAAGCGTTTTAGTGTCGCACGTATATAGGAGTCTTAAAAATAAAAAGACGGAATGTTAGGGCGCTGCGCGTCTGCATCGTGCGCCCCGGCTTCCTTAAGGAATGAAAAAACCCCGCACTGCTAGCGTGCTACGTGTCTGAGGTGTGCGCCTCAGCGAGGCGCGTCTGCAGACGCGCCGGGTTTTCCGCCTATTTCTCTCTTTTGCGGGTGCGTCCACGGACGCGCCTGTTTGGTTTTTCAAACAGCGTCGATGTGGGACGTTCCGACTGGAATGTCCTGTTTGTTGGGGAATCGGGGAGTCCTCAGGATACCCTAGTTCAACCCTGTCGAACCAGTGCAGCCCAGGGAACATCCCTGGGTCCTTTGTGGCTCTCCCGGGCTCCATTTTGCATGATTTTTCATGCAAAAACCTAGGGAAATTGATCCTAGGACTACTGTGAAGACGGGTTTTGAGGGATCTTGTGCATACCTGGCTCGTTGCTGGGTTTTTCTCCGTGTTTTCCCCTCTAGGTTGCTCCTCCACAACAGGTTTTCTTCAATGTTTTGGGCTGCCATTAGAGGCACCCAAGAGCTCTATTTATAGAGCTATGAGAGGGTTCTGGAGGGGGCTCTCACCGCCTTTGAATGGTGGTGGAGAAACCTCCAGAATGGCGGTGATTTCTCCTCCAATCACCGCCGTTCTAGAACCCTCTAGAGGTGGAAGATGAAGGGTGCCCGTATCAAAACAGGCCCCTGTGTTTTGCAGCTAAATCTGTTTTTGTAAAAATTACAGTTTTGCCCCTAAACTTCAAAGGGCCATAACATGCTCATTTTAACTCCGTTTTAAGTGATTTTGGTTTTATCGGATTCCTTTTTCCGATACGCACCTAATGGTACCATTTTCAGGACCAAGTTTCTGGGTTCAGTCAAGGCAAATAGTGAAATGACCAAAATGCCCTTATCTTCAAAACTGAACTTTTCATGGGATTTTAATATTACAAAAATTGGGGTCATTACATTGGCAACCCTAATATGACATGAATCGAAAACTGATATTCCCTCAAGCTAAGGCGTTCTCCATAAGTGACATGCTGCATTAAATCCCAAGTGCAATGAAAAATGGGCAAGGGGTGCTAGGGCATTCCCCCAGAAGTGACGCGCTACATCGGATCCCTAGTGTAGTAAAAAATGGGCAAGGGCTGCTAGAGCGTCCCCTCGGAAGCGATGCACTGCATTAGAACCCAGGTGCAGTGACAAATGGACATGAGTTCATGCCATGGAGATCGAGAAAGGCACTGGTAAGTAGGATATCTCCAAAGCATAAGATTCGTATTGCCACATGGAACATAGGGACATTGACAGGTAAGAGTCTGGAGTTAGTAGACACGATGAAACATAGGAGAGTTAGCATCGCTTGTATCCAAGAAACTAAGTGGAATGGGGCTAAAGCTAGAGAAATCAATAGGTATAAATTATGATATATTGGAAAGGATAATAACATAAATGGCATAGGAATAATAGTGGATAAAGAATTAAAGGATAAAGTTGTGGATGTTAAAAGAATTAGTGATAAAATTATAATAACAAAACTTGTTCTATGAGAGCAGATCATAAATGTTATAAGTGTATACACACCACAAATAGGGTTAGAATATATAATCAAGAAATAGTTTTAGAAAGATATGGAGAGAGTCATGCAAGAAATTCCCAACACTGAGGGGATATTTATAAGAGCAGACTTAAATGGCCATGTACGAAAAGAAGAGGAAGGATATGATAGAATACATTGAGGGTATGATATAGGTGAACCAAATGAGATGGGGAAAACTATCTTCAATTTTGCTTTGTCATATAACCTAGCCATTGCAAATACACTCTTTAAGAAGATGGATGAACACTTAATAATCTTTAAAAGTAGACTTCATAAAAGCCAAATAAACTTCTTTCTATTTAGGAATACTGAACAATCAATGTGTAAGGATTGTAAGGTGATACCCAGTGAAAGTTTAACCTCACAACATAAGTTAATGATTATGGACATCCATATCAAAAGATGGAGGAAAAGAAATGAACTTAATAGGTATCCAAAAAGTAGGTGGTGGAACTTAAAATGAGAGAAAATAACCTCATTCAAAAATAAGTTGATGGTAAAAGGAAACTGGGACTATGAAACAGAAGTAAATACCATGTGGATTAATATTGCTGAGTCTATTAAGAAAGTGGCAAAAGATGTCTTAGGAATATCTAAAGGTAAAAGACAATTAGTAAAGGAAACATGGTAGTGGAGTGAAACAGTGCACAAAGTTATTAAAGAAAAACAAATGTGTTTTAAAGCATTGCAGAAGACTAAAAATAATGAAACTATAAACAATATAAGAATGCTAAAAAGGTTGCTAAGAGAATAGTAAGTGAGGCTAAACTTAAGGCATATGATAGCTATATAATAGACTATGAACAAGAGAAAGTGAGAAAGATATATTTAAACTTGCATAAGTAAGAGAACAAGAGGTTAAGGACTCATATCATGTTAGGTGCATTAGAAGTGATGATCAATGGGTATTAGTCAAAGATAATGAGATTAAACAAAAGTGGAAGACATACTTTCAAAAATTGTTAAATGACAATGACTCCAAGAATATAGAGATTGAAAATACTATAAACCTAAATAACATTGGATGCTATAGATATAAACGTATGATTAGAATACCTAAAGTGAAAGAGGCTTTGAAAAAGATGAAATCAGGAAGGGCTATGAGGCCCGATGGTATACCAATAGAGATTTGGAAGCATATAGGAGATATTGGGGTAGTTTTGTTGACCAAGTTGTTTAACAATATTATAAAATCAAAGAAAATGCCAGATGAGTGGAGAAAAAGCTCTATTGTACCAATTTATAAGAATAAAGGAGACATACAGAGCTGCACTAATTATCGAGGAATCAAACTTATGAGCCATACTATGAAACTTTTTGAAAGAGTGATTGAGAAGAGGCTACGACATGAGACAAGTGTATCAAAGAATTAGTTTGGTTTCATGCCTGGGAGGTCTACAATGAAAGCTATTTTCTTACTAAGACAATTGGTATAGAAATATAGGGAGAGCAAGAAAGACCTCCACATGGTCTTTATTGACTTAGAGAAAGCTTATGATAGAGTCCCTAAAGAGTTAATATGGAAGATGTTAAGCAAGAAAGGGATTTCGCAAGAGTATATAAACATAATTAAAAATATGTACGAGGGAGCGGTAACAAATGTTAAGACCGTTAGTGGCGAGACCAGTGATTTTTCTGTCACTGTAGGATTGCACCAAGGATCGACATTGAGTCTATACCTTTTCACGTTGGTTATGAATGAGTTAACAAAACATCTACATGTTCATGCTATTTACAAATGATAGAGTTTTAATTGATGAGACGAGAGGGTATAAACACAAAGCTAGAGTTATGGAGAGAAGCATTAGAATCTAAAGGATTTAAAATCAGCAGAACTAAGACAGAATATATGGAATGCAATTTGAGCAAGGAGAGTAGTAGTGGAACACCAATCAAGATTGATAACCAAGAAGCCTCCATAAAAAACCACTTTCGGTACTTAAGATCAATGATTCATGATAATGAAGAGATTGAGATGGAGGTTACCTAAAGAATCCAAGTGGGTTGGAACAAATGGAGATGTGCATCTGGAGTTTTCTGTGATCAGTAGGTGTCGCTCAAACTAAAAGAAAAATTTTATAAGATGGCCATAAGGCCGACCATGCTCTATGGATTAGAGTGTTAAGCGGTTAAGGAACATCATGCCCATAGGATGAGTGTCACAAAAATGAGGATGTTGAGATAGATAAGTAGTAAGATAAGAAAAGATAAAATTAGGAATGAAAATAATAGAGAAAATCTAGGGGTAACACCAATAGGTAACAATATGAGGGAGACTAGACTGAGATGGTTTGGACATGTCCAAAGGAGACCGAAAAGGATACCAATTAGGAGTGAGGCAACGCAAGTAGAAGGTTTTAAAAGGGCAAGGGGAAGGCCCAAAAGAACGTAGATAGAAGTGGTGAGAAAAGATTTAAAAACTTTAAGACTAAATGAAGCCAAGGTACTTAATAGAGAAGACTTGAGGAATAAGATTCATGTGGCTGACCCCATAATTAGGATAAGGTCTTAATGATGATGATGATGATGATGATGATCATCATCATCATCATCATCATCATCATCATCATCATATGCCTTGACTTTAGCCTTAGTCAATACTCTCTTAGCAACTTTTTTAGCATTCTTATATTGCTTAAACTTTTTGTTATTTTTAGTCCTCCGTCATGCTTTAAAATACGCCAGTTTCTCTTTAATAACTTTTCTCTTTTTCAATCTACTATCAAGTTTCCTTTACTGGTTGACTTTTAACTTTAGATACTCCTAGAATATCTTTTATCACTTTTTTTAATAGACTTGGTCATGTCAATCTACATGGTGTTTACTTTTATTTCATTGTTTCAATTTCCTTTTACTATCACTTGTTTGTAAATGATGTAATCTCCTCTATTTTTAAGTTCAATTAAGTTCATTTCCTTTCTTCCATCTGTTAATGTAAATATCTATAACCATTAACCTATGTTGTGTAGTTAAACTCTTATGTGGTATCACCTTACAATCCTTGTACATTGATATTTAGGTACTCCTAAATAAATAAAAGTCTACTTGGCTTTTATATGATTTACTTTTACAAGTTAGTAAGTGCTTATCCCTCTTCTTAAAGTATGTGTTTGCTAGTATAGCGTATGTCACAATTCTTATTTATCTCAAGGTTAAAGTCCAAACCCTGGTATTCATTTATTTGGAATACTAATGGCACTTTCTCTGATGCACTGATTTTGTTGATTGCCTAAATTAGTTATTTTACACAAATATAATTAGGCATTCAACAAAATCAATGCATTAGAGTAAATGCCCCATGAATACCAGGGTTTGGACTACTGCCTTGAGATAAATAAGAATTGTAACATACATTACTCTAAAGAAGACAACTACACTTAAAACTAAGCACTTTTGTTATTGCATGTGCATTAATTTTGTTTTTTGCCAAGTGCTCTAAAGACCAACTTGAGTCCCATAGGAGTTGACCTTACCTCCAACACTCGTAATAGATGGGTCTATTAGTAGTGCACCTATATATACCACAATATGAGAATCTATAGACTCGCTAAGCATAAAGAGAGGTCCCAAGAGGAGGTGAATTAGGCCCTAAAACAATTTATAAAAATTATGCAAGATTTTGCTCAAGAAGCTCAGCAACATAACATTATAAATTAAAACAATGTCACATAAATAAAAAGCTAGACAGAGATTTTTTATAGTGGTTTGGCGAGTCAACTAATGCATCTACTTCTATTGTTTGAGGGTAACAAGTACCTTGAATTCCACTAATTCTCTATAAGATTTCACAACATTAGTTCAAATTGCTAGCACACAAAGGAATTGAGCACTTGTTACAGCTCAACCTTTTTACAAACACTTGGGATAACTATCCAAGATTAACAAAGCTAAATCACTCTTTTAAACACAGGAGAAGATTTTAAAGAAGAAGATTCCTTTCTCAGAAGTTCCAATACAACTAAAAATATTGAGAGAGTGTGTGTGATACAAAAGATCAGGAGTATTAAAATAGTGAGCTTGGAAATGCTTTCCTTGAGACGTAGGCTTGATTTGCTTACTTGACATTCAAAAGTTATTTAAATAGTTGTTTTAGTCTTCAATTTATAATCCTCAAACCAAAATTTCATTAGACTCAATTTAGTAGCCATTAGAGAGCAATCCTAGCCATTTGAAATTCAAATTTCCAATTTTGGAACAAGAACTGGCAATGACTATGATTAGACAACCAGTTGGTCATTTAGAAAGCCTGCTTAATTAACGGCCAAAGTTCCAAATTAGATATCCTATATTTGAAGAAAGTTAAAATCCTTATTGACTTACCATCAACGGGTTGGATCCTCTCAAGCAACAGGCTGATTTTCCATACTTAATAAATTTTCTCCAAGAATCCATCAATTAGTTAGCTTGAATTTTTCTCAAAAGCTTACTTGAAATAAACAAAACCAAAACATCCTTGAAACTAGAGTAAAAGCCAACTTGAATTCTCAGAAGACAACTAGGCAATGACTTGGTCTAAAATCTTCCTTATGAATGAAGAAACAATAGGGTGACATGCATCAGAAGTGACTTGCAGAAATCAAAGGCAAACACGCAAGGAAGAACAAAGATAGGCAGCTTGGAAATTCACAAAAGCCAATTGTCAAATGCCTCAACCAATTTTTGTTGAGAATCAACATCCCAGTGCACTTGAGGATGGTCAATAGAAATTAACTAGCATGATCTAGACTTTAGGCTGCAGCACACTTAAATCTTTGTAGTAGCCAGCTTTCTATATGTTACTTAGCTATTTCCTCCAATTTTCTTGATTGCCAATTGACTGAAAGTTTGCGAAGCTAGCTCGATGTGTTGAGACTCAAAAAAAAAATTTCTACTCATGTGATTCTATTGACCTTAGGATGCTTTGAATGATTCATTTGATCTACACCATATGTATTGATCATTTTACTTGAACAAACTTGCTTAGATCTCAGACATCAAGCTTTATTATCACCAAAATAAAAAAAAGCTTGTGACGACAATCTCTCTTTATTTTTATGACGACAAAACCTTGTGAAAAAAAATTAAGAAGTCATGAATGTGTAATGAAAAGATAGACTTTCCTTTTATATTTCTCCCTCTTTTCATAAGAAGCAAAAAGGTTACAAAAGTATAATCCCCAGAATGATGCCTACATAAGAGTTAAGTGTACAAAGAGTGCTCCCTAAGAATATGAAAATACAGAATCAAGGGTAGAAAGCATACCAATGCAAGAGACATGACAAAAAGAACAATCATTATTGATAAAATGGATAAGCAATGGATTACAATCCATCAATCACTTTTTAAAACATCAAAGAAAAAAAGACAAATAGAAAAGAAAACTCATCACTCATTCCTGTCAACTGAAGGTTCATGAGAGGTGGAAAGCCTAGGCTCCAGATCTTTTGAAAATGGAACTTCAGTGGGCTGGTCAGTGGGTTTAGGCTCACAAATTTCAGTTCTTGGTATGACATTTGAGGGATTACTGGCTTGGAATTATGGTTGTGATAGAAGAGCCATGGCGATGAGAAGCACACTTTATTTGATGTGTGTGAATTAGTTTTCAAAGCACTTTATCACACAAATATTTAATGTCTGAAGATTGAAATCTGCTCATACCTTAAGGCAGGCACATTTCATGAAACAATTGGTAGGCATGAACTAAATGGCCCGTAGTTTCTGCATCAATCCATTGACTCCATGTTATCCCCACGAAAACTTGAAGATTGAAGGTAAGAAACAATCTGCAAACCTGTACAATGACAGTTTCCTTGCTGTTCGTTAAGTTTGCCTCCTGGATTCAAAATTATCCACAATCTGAAAACACAATAAAGCGAATAAAACTCTCTCTCTCTCTCTCTCTCTCTCTCTCTCTCTCTCTCTCTCTCTCTCTCTCTCTCTCTCTCTCTCTCTCACACACACACACACACACACACACACACATGCTTTTATTTCCTTTAGCAGATGTAGGTTTTGGAGAAGAATATGAACATAAAAGGCGACAATTGCTGCATAGGAAGTGCTGAAACACAGAAAATATAAAAAGGAAATTTTAAATAACAATTAGAGGTAGAATTGTCTTTACAATTGTTAGTACTATGCATGAGCAGGGATGTCAAAGAGGTGAGCAGCTGCTTCTGGTGAAAATGAAATTTATTAAATGGTAAAGTAATACAAACTTACTGCCTTTTACCTGTTTCACTAACATAGTTATAAAGTTCAGATTTGAGAATAAGTTGGCAAGGCAAAAAAATCGTAAATTTCACAAATATTTGAAAATATAGAAAAAATGTAGAGAAAGCAAACTATAAGGATATGAATTTAATCTTGTGATTTGCATTTTATTAGATCTATAAATAATATTAGAGAATTTGATCATTTATTCTCCAAATTTGGGTTTACTTTCATAAATTCATGTTTGATTCAATGAATCTCCACAACATTAGAAATATGTAAGAACTTGTGAATGATTCACGGAAAAAATTGAGAGATCAATAAGTCGGGTTTTT
This sequence comes from Warburgia ugandensis, assembly GCA_035236585.1. Lineage (NCBI taxonomy): Eukaryota > Viridiplantae > Streptophyta > Magnoliopsida > Canellales > Canellaceae > Warburgia > Warburgia ugandensis. Next base: position 15,121,651 of record CP141133.1, read on the forward strand.
TTCAAAAGAATTGTCAATTAAATGGAGATTTTTTGTGTCCATGTTACAAGCACCGACATCAAAGAGCTGAGTATAGATAGGTCCCAGTTGTAATGCTGGCCAGCTACAGGTTTCCAATAAAAATATATAAGTTTCTGAGGACCAACATGTACTACGGCCACTGAAGTATAAATATTGTCTCAATTGTACCACTTATATCATCCATCATTTGGGTACATGCTCCTGTCATACATCTAACGATCTGCATATAGTACAATCACTGAAGAAAGTATTAGTAGCCAGATCCTAATTTCTTCTTGATTAAAAAAATAGACGACGTTGCCAGACAATAGTATTTTGATACAAAACAAAAAGAATACAACCAATGAATGCCAATATCATACAAAAATCAAGAGATACAAGAATATCTGGCATAGTAACAAATGACAAATTAATCTGATGATACTTTAATTGTTCTTTCAAACTTTACAATAAAAAGGGCAGACCCGGTGCATGAAGTTCCCGCCTATGCGGGGTCCAGGGAAGGGGCGGACCACAAGGGTCTTATAGTAAGTAGCCTTACCTTGCATTTTTGCAAGAGGCTGTTTCCACGCCTTGAATTCGTGACCCCAAGGTCACATGACGACAACTTTAATTGTTCTTTCAAACTTGACAATGAGACATCAAAAAAGCACTAGAAAGCTTGTTTGCAGATTACCTTCCACAGAAAGAACCATAAATCAAACCAAAAAGAACATATGGAGTGAGCTAAAAGATCCATCACTACTTCAGATGAATCACTGTAATGAGATGACTTCCTGGTCTACTCAAGTCTCAACATTTAGAAACTATCTCAAGCTCCCTTGCATTGATAATAAAGTTATCTGCAACTGCTGAATGAAAGCAAATCACAAAACAAACTCCGGAAGCCTGCAACAACTTGTTTGATAGTAGTCTTTTATTGTCGGGGACAGGCTATCTATTAATCCCCTTCATTTTCTCAAGCAAAATCACTTCCTGTTCTCCCTTGTGCAGTTATATATATATATATATATATATATATTGTCCGCTAGTGGTCCTAACATTTGTTAGCACTCCCTCATATATATATATCCTTAATTATGTTTCTATACCCTCGTGAAACCCCTTTCTTGGCCAACACACATTGTATTAGCTCTCTAGGGACCCTATCATAGGCTTTTTCTAAGTCAATAAATGCCATGTTGAGGTCGTTCCTCCTCTCCCTATATTTGTCTATCAATTGTCTAAATATAGAAATAGCTTCCATGGTAGACTTCCTAGGCATGAAACTAAACTCGGTCTCAGATACTCGTCTTATGTCTTAGCCTCTTCTTAACCACTCTTTCCCAAAGTTTCATTGTATGGGTCATAAGTTTGATCTCACGATAATTAATACAATTTTGTATGCCTCCTTTATTCTTATAGATTGGTACATTAGAGCTTTTCCTCCATTCATCTGGTATTTTCTTCCATTTTACAATCTTGTTAAACAACTTTGTTAATCAAACTACTCCAGTATCTTACATATATTTCCAAACCTCTGTTGGTATTACCATTACTTGCTCCAAGGCCTTTACGGATTTCATCTTTTTTCAAGGCCTCTTTCACTTCAGGTATCCTAATCATACAATCATATATATATTTAGTCCAACGTTATATGGGTTTAAGGTTCTTTCAAGCTCTATATTCTTAGGACAGTTGTCGTTTAGCAATTTTGGTTAGTAACTTTTCGCACCTTTGATTGATCTCGTCATCTTTGACTAGTATGCTTTGGTCATCACTTTTAATGCATTTAACGTAGTCTAAGTCCTTACTCTTTTGTTTTCTTGTTTTTGTAAGTTTGAACACATCTTTTTACCTTCTCTTCACCCCTGTTTGTTATAAAGATCATCATATGCCTTGAGTTTAGCATCGTTTACTACTCTCTTAGTAACCTTTTTAGCATTTACATATTTCTTAAAGTTTTTGTTATTTCTAATCTTTACAAGGAACACCTTAGCCTGAGGGAATGCTTAGTCTTTAGATTGATGACTTAGGATTTGCCAAAAGATTTTACGCTGGCTGGTAACCTATATAAAAGGAAAAATAATTTCATGATTCAACAACAAAAAAGAAACCGATTTACTTCATTTATTAACATACATTTTAAGATGGGACTGATTGATAGATCGAGAGAGAGAGAGAGATTCACTTAAGATTTTGTATGTTTTACGTACTAAAATCTCCAAAATGCCCCCAAAATTTGATGACAGAAATAGCTCCTAAAATAAAGGCAAGTGACCTTCCCCATATTGCATTTAGAGAATGCTAACTTCTGCCCCGTCTACAAGACATCAAGGGATTTCAGGTGCGAGGAAGTTTTTGGTGTTTCAAAAGATTACAATCAGGACTGGTGAAACTCCTAATCTTGTCGTAAAAAAACTGAATCTAGCATCTAATGGTTTGGGGATTGATTTGAATTAGAATGGCTCTGCCTTGTTTTTCATGACACTCTATGCATTGGGCTTCTCATGGTTATATATTCTCTTGAAGCATGGCAAAAAGTAATAAATCTTTTGATTTCATGAGAACATACTCTTTTCTTTTTTGCTGGGCAGGCATGAACCCAGATTCATTTGTTTTTCATTTTTCTTTCTAGTGCTTGCAGTCTCTGTAAGTGCATGATGCAGTAATTCTTGCTTTGAATTGATTGCCTCATAACATTTCAGTATGGTTTCTGTAAAATTTTCTTTCTGCTTTTGATGTCTATGGCATTTATCCAGCTGCCATTGACCTCATTAGACGGCAGAAAAGGGATTGAAAAACCCCAATGGCATTTGAAGTGTGCAGATGTTTCTTTTCACCACTTCTCCGTATATTTAATGGAAGGTGAGTAGAAAGCAATCTTATTGGCCATTTGTATTTGAGAGAAGGAGAGGGAGGGAGGATACTGGTTAAAAACACATGACAAACTCAGATTCAAGCAACGAAATCTGCCAGAACTACGTACATTTCTTTGGTAGCATCACTTAAACTAACCCAAGTATATTACAATCCACTTGAACTCATGGAGAATAACGGAGAACCTTGATTACAAAATCAGGAACAATAACATGACTTAAGCCACAAAGTTGAATACTTAGATATACTTCCAATATCCTTGCAAAACGACTAGACTTGAAACTTTCAACAACCCCAAAGACATATCCTACCAGATCTGGAAACTGTCATATTAATCTGAGCCATCAACCATTCTTAACAAACCACTTCTACGTAGAAGCGGGTATCCGCATAAGTTGCTTCAGCCCCATTGAAGGGATCGTTATCTGCCATTATACATCCTTGCCTACCTATACATGGCTTAGGAATTGATACCAAATTCATTCATTCTCCCCACTTGATGTGCTACTTCAGATTCTTCTACTACTGCTGATGCCCGAACTCTCCATTTCGATGCTGCCTCACTTGGTTCTTCTGCTTTGCTTCGGAGATCGGGATTGGGACCTGAACATCCTTAGATAGATGTGGAAATACATATCCAAATTCCATACCAGAGCAATTAAACCTGAAGCCATTTGTCATGTTTTCCTGTATACACACTACTTGAACCATGTATATCACTTAATGGTTGCAAAGTGCAAGGCAAAACAGTAGGAATCATGCCTTACTTCCAATGTGATTGTCCCAGTTCAGTAACTCCAATTCCTTTTCCGTTAGTCTTGGCCTCTTCCTGTTAGATTTTTAGTGCGATAAGACTCTTGAACTTGCGGTAACTATTTAGCAGCCAGTAATATCAAAATGTTAAATGTTATTCTCTTCCTGTGATATCCCGAGTTTTTCTAATACTTTTTCACAAAATCTTTTACATTTGTGGGCCCCAAGTTTCAAAAACTATTTAGAAAACAAACAACGGAAACATTTTTCAAGATAAAACTTTTAAAAATTCCTAGTGTCATTTTTCCTTCTATAAAAATAGTGATTTTCAAAGAAATGAGCGTTACATTTCTACCGAAAATTCGGCAGAGTTTTCTCTGTATTTTGGACCTCGCGCATTTTTTGCATGCAATGCGGGTTCCTGATAAACACAATATAATAAAACAAAATAATAATTGAGACCTTGTCTCCATCCCATCACATTTACATATGTGACCATTTGTGGTTTGAAAATCAAAATTTAACCAAATCAAAAGATAAGTTCATGACCAGGATCAATCTAGTTACAGCCATACCACTACCACTGTAGTTTACATATCCACATGTCCGTAAAGTAAAGTCATATTAAATTAGAGTATTACATCATATAGCAAGATCATCAACTACGTGCAAATTTGTTTAATATACCTTTTATGTCTCTTTGGCCGACCCCTAATTGGGATAAGGTCTTGATGATGATGATGATGATATATTAACCCCCCCTTCACGTCCTCAAGCATAATCACATCCTGCTCTCCTTTAGAAACGATGAAATCACCCACCAACTTGAAGTGGAGAGAAGACAAAGAAGCATCTACACTTCAGTAATTACTAGTCACGCTAGTTTCTGAGAGAGAGAAAAATTGAAAAATGATTGCTTCCTTCCCTGCAGCTGCGTTATTTCAAGAAATTTGATAATTACCATAAGCTTCCTGATGTTTCTCGTATCTTCTTGAGAGTATAATTGTTCAAACTACATTCATGAGAAGAAACATGTCAGAATACCTTGGTTGTGGGATGGTCAGCTGAGGTATTTGAAAAATTACCTGATGGTTCAACAATTGGATTTGAATCCAACATGGCTTGTGCCAGCATCAGAATCTTTGCATAATCTTGATATGTACATTATCATACATAAAGAGTAAAGAATGGCTCCAACATAAGGTGTTCATCTTCCAAGTCTACTGAAATCCACAATTTAGAATCTAGAAGTCAACAACATTGTTAGTATTTCTTCCCTTTATTATCAACTTGCATTAAATATTCGTTTTAAAGAGCAAGGATGAGTTGCAATTTTGTAAATATACATACCTTAACACCTAAAGTTTCAAACTTGAAGGAGCTCTGAGACAAATTTGGTTAATGGATATCTGTGTAAATATTTCACAGCAATAAAAGAACAGAGAAGCCTAGGCTTGTGCTTCACCAGTAACTTGTTAGCCTGCATTAATCATAAGTAAAGGAAACATTGATGTAAGATAACTTCTTCATCAGATAAATTCTATTTATCAATACAATACTGAGTAACCTTAACTACAAAATTATAATCAATTACATGCTTTTGGTGTCAGAATCACAAATGCACTTATCACTGCCTAAATCGGGTGCAAATGTTTGCCTGTTCCATTTCGAGTTCCAGAGTCATATCACTTATCTTTTTGCTGCAAAAGTATCAGCATAGTTCAAATAAAAATTCAAAAATCAGATCAGCAATTTGCCCCTATCATCCAACCATATTAAATAAGCATGAAATGGACCAGGTAAATTGAGATGTTTCAGCCTCCAGAACAGACTCACCCATAATCCCCACAAGGGCAAAACCAATAAGGAATTTGATGAAATGGCGGATGTCAAGGACAACACTAGTCTTGCAAGCACAATCTGTTGAGTTCTGCAGACGAAAATCACCAGTAGTCCCCACAAGAACAAGAACCATTCTGGAAGTGGTGGAAACGGCTAGCGTCACGGATAACAAGTTCTCTGTTTGTGATCTTTGAGATGAGCTTGATAGCATTATGACAGTCCCCACATGTTCGGAGGTTCTTGAAAATTCGGATGGTTTTTCCAGGTACCATGCTGATGAGGCCATAAGCAACGGCTAACCTTTCGCTATGATAAAGAAGGCTTTCCTGTTTCTCATCTTCAGCAACATTGTGGAGCACATGATCTGTGTTTGGAACATACTCTAATAAAGTAAGTTGCTGACCCAGTTCCCCCAACTTCAGGTAAATCTCCCTGCTCCTTGGATGTGAACCATCATGTGACAGAAATATATGAACTTGGCCATCAACTTCAACCCAACTACATCCAGGTTCTTTCTTCAATCCTTGACCAGACATCATTGCCCTAACTTTAGTAACTTTGTCCCACATGCCTGCAGCTGCATAAATGTTGGAAAGTAGTATGTAGGTTGAGTCCGCTTGTGGCTCCCATTCAAAGAGCTTTTCTGCTGCCTTTTCCCCAAGTTCAACATTCGCATGCATTCTACAAGCCCCAAGAACTGTTTGCCAAATCATTACATTAGGAATGAGAGTCATATTCTCAATGAAGCGTTCAACCTCATCAAGCCTCCCTGCTCGACCAAGGATGTCCACCATACAAGCATAGTGCTCTATAGTTGGATTAATCCTATAAACTTCACTGAGTGAATTGAAATACATCCGTCCTTCCTCAATTAGACCTACATGGCTACAAGCAGAAAGAACACCAATAAAGGTAATCTTATCGGGCCTAACACCTTCATCTAGCATATGATGAAACACTTCAAGAGCCTTATCACCATGCCCATGTTGGGAATATCCGCAAATTATTGTATTCCATAGAACCACATCTCTGTGGACCAACTCATCAAAGACCATCTCTGCATCTTTTATGCACCCACATTTACCATACATATCAACAAGTGCACTTGTGACAAATCCATCACCAGAATGCCCAGCTTTAATGACTGTGGCATGGAACTGGCGACCATTTTCTAAAGCGGCTATGCTAGAGCAAGCTCTCAAACAGCTAGCAAATGTGAACTCATTGGCCCTCACACCTTCCTGTTGCATTTGACGGAAGCATTTGACAGCTTTCTCCCCTTGATCAGTTTGTGCATACCCAGAGATAATCACAGTCCATATGAAGACATCTTTTTTATTTAATCTATCAAATAATAGAGTAGCATTTTCTAAGCTTCCACATTTTGCATACATATCCACAAGAGCAGTTCCTACAAAAGGATCCTTTTGATTGTCACTTTTAATTATGTGGGCATGAACTTGGTCCCCATGTCGTGCTATTGAGAGACTGGCACAAGACCTTAAAATGCTTACGAATGTGTAGTTGTTTGGCTTCAGGCCTTCCATAAGCATTTGATTGAAGATTGCCAGTCCTTCCTCACAAACGCTGCCATTGTGATAGCCGGACAGAAGAGAATTCCATGAAATTAGATCCCGATCTGGCATGTCTTCAAAGATCCTCGAACCATCTTGAACAGCTCCATTCTTCATATACATTCTAATGAGAGCATTGCCAACTGAGTTATTGGTCTCAAATCCTACTTTCCTAATATAAGCATGAACACTATCAGCATACTGCAGATCATCTAGCTCGGTAGCAGCACCAGCAAGACTAGCAAGAGTAAATTCATTCGGCCAGATACCCGCTCGCCTCATATCACCAAAAAGTTCAGCCGCTTCATATGTGCTTCCACACTGATCTAAACAGGAGATCATTGCACTCCAAGTGACCACGTCAGGATTTTCAATCCTAACAAAGATCTTTCGGGCATCCTCAGCCAGTCTACACTTTGAATACATGTCAACAAGACTACCACTCAAAAAGCCATCAAGCTCAGTCCCAATTTTAATCACAAGAGCATGAACTGCACGACCATCTCTTGCCTTTCCCAAACTAGCACATATCTTGGTAACACTCGACAAAGTAAATTTGCTCAATCTGACCTCCGGTTCTATCATTCTTCCAAAAAGTTCCAAAACCTCTCTACCATCACCAAACCGAGCATACGCATTAAACAATGCATTCCACGAAACAGCATTATGGTTCTGCATGTGAAAGAAGACACTCTCGGCAAGCTCAACTTCGCCACATTTTCCATAAAGATCAACAAGCGCAGAACCGACAAATACATCAAACAACAGTCCAAACTTCACCACTTCTCCATGCACCTGTTTCCCCAAATTCAGCTCCAAACACATCGAACAAGCTTTCAAACCCGTAGCAAAAATAAACCCATTTGGCTGAGTCCCTTCCCTCCACATCTCACAAAACAAAGCAACACCCTCTTCACCATTTCCCTCCCCAACGAAACCTGATATAAGAGCATTCCAAGATACCGCATCCCGTCGAGGCATTTCACCAACCACTTTGCGAGCACATAAGAGGATTCCACACTTGGCATACATATTTACCAAACAAGCCCATAAATGCATATCTGGGTCTATTCCCTTCCTGATCAGATGACCATGAACCGTCTTTCCATCGTTCAGAGAGCGGTTTATTGAGCAAGTTTGGAGCAATCCAGAGTATTCTCTTAACAACTCTTTGCAGTTAGAATCAGCTTTACGTTGGGACACTATTGTACTGATACAAGAATTTAGTTTGGTGGCTGGGATTTTGTTGGAGGTTGTTGCCAGTCGATTAGAGTGTATTGGTGCAAGATTTTCTGAAGGGTGGATGAGAGATCGGAGCGATTTTCTTGAAGCCTGCTTAGGAAAGTTGATAGTGTGGAAGAGACGTTGGAAAGGATGTGAAGGGCAATGCATTCTAAGGGAGACGATATCCCCTTCCATGAAAGCAGAGCCTTTCGGAGGAACTGGGAACCGCGGAGGTGAGGAAAAATCTCTCCGTTCATACAAGGACGGGCGGGCAAGTTTGTTTTCCTGATAAATTTACTCAAAACACCCTTTCCCAAACAATATTGACCATCCGCACCTGCAATTGCGCATTGTATTTCTTAGCTTTTTCGGTTGTAAAAGATAGACAGTGAATTTCTACGCGTTTTTAAGTTCATATTTTAAGTGTCTGGGATCACTGGAGTGTTCCTCGTATAAAGAGACGCTTTACAACAACATGAATAGACTGGAATTTGGATCAACCTAAAATCTGGGCTGGGCCTTGTTTCACCATCCAAATCTTATTACCCCTATATGGCCACCCTCTCTCTCTCTCTCTCTCTCTCTCTCTCTCTCTCTCTCTCTCTCTCTCTCTCTCTCTCTCTCTCTTTGAATTATATAATGTAACAGTTTTCATTGATCATAAGTGTTCTAGAATTTCATTTAGGCCCTGTTTTTTTGTTTTTTCTTAAAGTGATCCAAACCACTCTTTATGCTTATCCTATCTCAAATGGCCTTAGTACCAAACACAATTATTAGATAATTGTACAAGACTTTGTTTTTTAGACCTTTTAAGTTGTTTACATTGCTTCTACTCACTCGTGTTTTTTTTGGCTTTTAAGATAAGACAATTATTACTTGTAATCTTTGGCTTCTAAGACATGACACACGAAAAAGAAGAAGAAGAAGAAGAAGAAGAAGGAATCTTGAGTCTATCATTCTACCATGTTAATCTTACGGTGAATGTGATTCTAGTGACTTTCTAGTCTATTCTTTCTCAAGCTCTTTAATATAATCTTTTATATATAGACCTCTTTTTTGTGTATAAGTGCAAAACAAATTACTCACACACTCTCCTAGACCTAATCCATGGCTGACGAAAAAAGCATTGACTTAAACCTGAGACCAAGCGTATTCTAGGATAGATGCTAAGTTGCATGCGACCAACTATTTTAGACATTGTTGGTTGGACTTCTTTAGTTGAAATCTAGAAGAAGAAATGGGAAGATGATTTTTGAAGATTAAAGGTCCTTCCACTTTGATCACAAAAATGGCTAGTCAAACATGCTAATGTAGTGGCATTTGAAGAGAGGTTTCCTTATTAACAGTTGCTCATTAGTTACTTATGTTTCTTGTTGTTCATTGGTTTAGCTCTTGTATGTATCAACCATTAGATTAGATGTAGATTGGATGGCTGAATTACTAGTAGTTTTTCGTCTTTGTTTGATCTATTTATAACATGAAAAAACTCATTGTTGCTTTCATTTGATTTTGAGTTAAGAAAGAAACCAAGCTTTCTTCTTCATTGAAACTTGGAAGAGTTTCAAGATTAACTTGGTATCCTTGTAATCCTTTTTCTATCCTTCTTTTGATTATCTTGTTTTAGCATATTATTCATTGCAACACACGCTCTAGAAATTTTTGATATACTACCTCTATCTAATCAAATTTTTTTATAATTCTCAATTAAAATCGTTGCTAACTCATGGAACTGTCTTCTAGCATCAATATTTTAAAAAATCTTAATGATTAAATTTCTTTTCAAATTTATAGAATTGTGAATAATTCAAAATTTCTCACATTTGTCAAAATCAATATGAATTTACTAACATAAGGACAATTTTTTTACCAATTTCTCATAGATTATGTGTAAATCTCATAAAAAATTCAAAATAAAAAATTTATATCAATATTTAGACTTGCTTGTTAACCCAATTTTACCAAGCACTTGCAAAATGTTTTCTCAATTTCTTGATGCTTGCCTTAGTGAACTATCGAAAATGGAAGTTTGTAATTTTGCATTAAAGTCGAGATAGCATAGTGGTTAATTAAGGTGACTTGCTAGTCAACCTTAGTGCAAAGTTGTTGGTTAGAGGTCTGCATCTCCCTCTTTTTAGAGGACCTATCCTAGTAATGGGAATTAGGGATGACAATAGGTTAGGTTGAGCTAGATTTTTAGGCAACCCTAGCCTTAACCCTAGTTCTTTTCTCTTGCCCTTAATTAGACCCTCATCCTATGTGGCTAAAAATTTTCTACCCCTCACAGGTCATTCAAGACAAGTCCCCTAATTAACCCTACCTTGCTACAATATTCAAATATAATGTTTAAACCTATACAATAATGTACATTTACAATGTTCAAAAAATGTTTTTTAAATCTACATCATAATGTACTTCTACATGAAGGCATTGGAGCCTTGATTGAGTTCTTCTTACTATATAGTGATAATTACCATAACGCTTTCATATTTGTATTTGAAAATTTTTCATCTCAATAGCTAGGACGAGTGTAAGAGTGGTTTACTTTCTAGAATCTTTGCTATATAAAACAAAAAAAACTTTGTAACTAAGCTCACATCTTTCTATTTCTCCAAGATATTGCTAATGATGGTTGTTGTGGAAGGAGTTGTTTTTTCACTTTTTTCACAATTTTGATAGACTGCCCACCTTTATATGTTTTCTAGTGAAAGGTAAACGGTGTATTAAATGGGCATGGGTTATCTTGATTCACTTTCTAAGGTTGGGGTTCTTTAACTTGTCACTAGTCACATTTTTCATGTTATTGCGTGTGCATTCCTATTGTAGGATCCCTTAGATGTACAACTCATGACATGGCAGTAAGGCTTTATTGACTCATTTCTCTATTAGTTTTCATTTAACTTTTGAGGAGGAATGCTAACTAGACACTACATGTGAGAGCATTTGGATATCACTTTTTGTGGATCCAAAATTTACATGTTCCCGGCTCATTCATGTTATTGGTCTCACTTTACATGTGCGATAGATCAAAAGGCACGTGGATTAAAATATTACAGTATCTAAAAAGATGTAAGTCAAAATAGACAAATGAAAAACTTTGACAATCAACAATTATGCTACATTCATTGTATCCACATGAGTTTTTATCCAATGGGCATCTAGATGTAAACCAATCTTATAATTGAGTATATTGATGCAAAGGTGGCCTCCATAAAAAGTTGTATCCAAATGCTCTCACTTTGGAGCATCTAGTTACCATTCCTCATTTTTAGATTTTTTTTTTCTTTTTCATATATATAACACAAGATATCCCCAAACTTCCCTATCCCTTTTGAGTTGGACTAAGAAAAATTCACTTCCATATATTCTCCCAAAATTTTGGACAATAGTCGAACTCTGATTGGCCTCTCATTATAAAGGTTCCTTAATACTATTAAAACATTGTTCAATTAGTTTTTGAATTGTATTGCCCTTGATGTATGTGTAGTTTAGTTTTAAGTGTATTAGAAAGTGAAGCGTGTATGGACTTGTGGCGATGCAGATTTATAACTATTTAATTATCTTCCAAGGCAATGGTTTGAAACCAAACCTAATTTTTGTGAGCAAGTCCTTGGTTGTTCTACTTTTACTTTCATAGATCTACTAGTGTTTTACTTTCTAAACTACTCTTTACAAAGGACTCAGAGGACAAGTTGCAACTCTAAAAGTTACCTTGAAGGGGAAAAGAAGCAGTGCCTTTTTCCTATACTACACCACAAATCATCCTCCAATTGCTATAGCTTCACATTTTGCCTCAAAATAAAGCTTGGACTATAGCAAGATACTTAAGATCAACGGGTTGAGTACTCAAAAAAGTGGACCATATATGTAATTTTACCATAAAACCCCAAAGAAGGTGTGGCATTAGTACTAAACGAGTGTGGGAATATCACTTCATAATAGTCAACAATCTTTCAAAATAAAATAAAAAAAGCTTTCATAGGAGCCCTGGCACAATGGTAAAAGTCGTCGTCATTTGACCTTGAGGTCACAGGTTCAAGGCATGGAATCAGCCTCTTGCAAAAATGCAAGGTAAGGCTGCCTACTTTAGGCCATTGTGGCCCGCCCCTTCCCTAGACCCACATAGGCAGGAGCTTTGTGCACCAGGGCTGCCCTTAGTAGACTTGATCTAGTTACACTTGCATTTCATGACATGTACGACAATCATACTTAAGATTATGTAGTTTCCATCCTTAAACTTCAAGAGCTGAAAATAATGGTCAAAAGTCCACATAAGGATCACTTTTTTTTTATAGAGATTTTTAATTATTAGAGTAAAATATATGAACTCCCCTTGAACCATCACATCATATCAGTTTGACCTTAACTGTCCACTCATTACTAACACTATAGAAACTACTAGATTTTCATTAGTTAAACCCTTCTTGTCACTCTTCTATCAAAAGTGCTAATGGAGTTGCCATTAGAGGCCTGCAATGTATTGGTTTATTATTTTCTCTTTTTATTTTTAAAATAAAAAGAAGATAAAAAGATAAAAAAAAGAAAAGCAAACTCAAATTTGAGAAGAAAAGGAAGGCCGAACCCTTATTGTCTGTTGTGATAATGGTCGTAGTTCCATAATGGATATCAATTGCTTTAAGTTCTTCCAGACATTTCGAAGCGTGATAAAAATGATATCCATGAATTTGTCAATGGCTTCTACAATGAAGACCCATTTAACAAACGCTTTGTGTTTCTTTTGAGGTACTTTCTCCCAAGAACTAGGATCTTCTGTCTCATAAGGACTTTAGGCTAGTTAGTTAAATAATTAGTGTCATAAAATCATTGCAAAACTCATTACAAATAGATTCAAAATAGTTCTCAACCATTTAATATCTCTCTAGCAATCCACCTTTCTCAAAGGAAGAAACATCATGCACTGTACTTAGATTTCTAAAGTAAGTATTGGACATGATGAAGAAATCAGACAAAGGGGTATACTTTACAAGATTAACATGGGGAAAGGCTTTTGATAAAGGAGAATAATGTTCTTCAAGAAATGAATTTCAAAAGCAAATGGAGAGAATGAATATCAAAATGCTCAAGACTTGCTTGGTTCTTGATCAATATTATTAATTAGTTATCCCCTAATTAATAACAAATACCCATTTCTTAAAAATAACTTTGCCACAGGCCAAAATTTGTAGCAACATTAGTGGCAGGAGAGAGAGAGAGTGCGCACGTGCTTATAAGTCACTGTTAACCCAAATTTGGAATCAAAGTTAGATCACCAAGTTAGGATAAGTGTAATCACTATAATCACAGGATTATAGAGTCATTATCTATAGCTATAATCATGGTAGAAATACGGTGCTCATCAACATATAATGTCTATAAATACTGATATGTATTACCCTTTGATAATCAACCAATTCAGTAAATATGTAGATTCTATCATAATATCATAGCCATAAGGTGAAGATTTATTGTTCCTGATCAGATCTGTAAGCCCTAATGGTTCTCGATCAAATATGTCGACTTCTTCTTCTGTGGCTAATTCCACTTGCCCAACATGCGACAGGCCTATGTCCGCCCTCTTCTCTTTGTATCCCTACTTTCCCTATTCTTTCTAATCTTTGCTTGATCAATATCAATATGAACAATCTCCGTCAAGCTCTTCGTGCTCTTTGCTCTACCTACATCTCAGATCTACTTGCTCTGCATCTTTTTCTCCCTAAGATTCGTTCAATGGCTTCCATTGTAGGAACTTCCATCTCTGTTTCTTCCCATCTCCTCCTTTGCAGTAGAAACTGGTGATGAATACTTCAAGTCTAAAATCAATTTCATTCATTAGTGGGAGGAAAAGCTTCCCGTCAATCCGATTGTAGCTAGTGCAGCACTTTTGGGTTTCATGTGCTGCCAAGCTAGAGATTGTCAAGAAGATATGTGAAATAGTGAAGAAATAGCTAGCACTACTAGCAAACTCTACACTTGGTATTGATTGGGACTTGAAAAGGAGTTCGAGATCACTATCGAAGAAGAAAGTGCCCAAATTATCAAAACTATTCAGGATGATGCTGCTGTGATTGAAAAGCTCGTCCCTGTCCTCCACCAAAATCTTAAAGCTCGTTTCGGGTTTTGTTTGCTCATCTATAGTCGGAAAGACAGATCTGGTTTTTTTTTTTTTCCTAAATCCATTTCCTTACCTCTCCATGCAGCCTTTTCTTCAACAAGCTTCTTTAGGAAGTATTCAATCTCTTTCCTGAACAGCCTCCAAGTCCAACTCGCATTTCCAGTTGCCAGTAAGAGCTGTGAAACCTCTCCGACGTTGACAGATCATTGGAATCCATGTAGTTATGCTAGTGATTGGCTGATCTTGAACAAAGCTTATATTGTCGGTACGTGCCGAAGGCCTTTAAGCACTATATTGTTTATCTGAGCACACGATTAAGCCTTTTGTTGGTTTCTACAAAGCAGAGTCGCCTATGAAGTTGTGTTGCTTGCTAAGGTTTTCAGCCATTGTTGGTTATGAACAATTTTTGACAATTTTGTGATGGAGATTTTGGAAGAACAAGGATCTGTATGTGTTCCTTCCAGCAAAACAAGCATCAATCCTTTTTGACCATTTTGCAAGCGTGATGCATGGACAAGCACTGATTTCCTTAATGTCGGGCTTCTTCACTTCTGCTACTCCTCTTGGCTTGAACGAGTCATTGTGAAGATTATTATATCTGATGTTGTCGATCGCATCTATGATCACTAATCTTTAGATCTTGTTGATTGTATCTATGATTGCTTATCTACAATCTTGTTGATATCCCACTTCATCTACTTCTCTTCCTTTCATCGCTGATCTTCTGTGGTTCGCCTCCACTACTACTGATCTCACTTCCATCTGAAAGTCAATGCTCTCCCAAGAACTAGAATGCCGAAGTGCCCCAATTTCTCGGACTAATTGCCGAAGTGGAGGAATCATGGCTCATAGGCGTGGGAGCTGTGTCATCTTATTTCCTTATCAAGAAATCAATCTTATGAAAGTTATTTGAAAAGCCTACAATATAACATCTTCTTATTGATTAGGCATCCAACTACCATTGATTGTTTGATTATTTTGATGGATAGCTTTGAATTGCTTCAATCGTCATTCGATTTTATAGTGTGTAAGGATATGATGTCCATTACCAGGGATTTGCCATCCGTCAAAATGCAATTAAGATGGGTTCATTGAAGAAGACATTGGCGACTCTAGATCTACTTTTGACTATAAATGAAGTCGAGATTGGCTTGAGATTATGCACTTTCATCTATTATTAAGGAATCAATCCTTCAATTATAACATATAATCAGCAAGCCGATGCCAAAATTATCTTTGCATCAGCTTTAGATAGGGTGTTAGGATAAGTGTAATCATTATAATCATAAGATTATAGAGTCATTATCTACAACTACAATCACGGTGGAAATACGATCCTCATCAGCATAAATGTCTATAAAAACTAATATGTATTACCCTTTGATAATCAATCAATTCAATAAAGAAGTGGATTCTACCACACCAAACAAAAACAACTTACTACAATCATTATCATTAATAAACCTACTGCAAAATTTCCTTCTCATCAAGGTCACTAGACCAAATCCAATTTATTGAGTGAAAATGCAACATGATCACTTATTGAGGGCATTCATCTTCTGGATCCAATTTGCAAATCCTGCATTCATGAACCTTTTTTTGCAATATCAAAGTTGGAAAAAAACATCCAAACAAGCTTAAAGAGAGAAATATGAACATTAACAAATTATCTATCTAGAAAGAAAAAAAAAAGTACATATCCATCTCTCTAAATCTAAAAATCCCCTTTCAACAAAAATGATGAAGCACTGACAAAATTCTAGAAACTAAATTCTACTCAAACTGATATAAATATTAACCAAATAATCCTAGCAACCAAACACATCAATGAGAAAACATCGTAATCCTCTGGTGGCATCACTATTTCATACTCTTCTTTTAATAGAAGTTATGCATCTCGATCATAATAATAAAGTGATAGATAATCACAATTCTAAGGGTATTTAGTTGTTTTTTCTCTCAAGGTTTCATTTTTAGATAAGAACTGGGGGAGGCTTTGGAAGATGATTCTATTGTTGGAACAATTGTTTGGGTTTGGAGGAATGTGTCTTGGTATCTTAGGAGAATTTTGGGAATAGATGAACTTGTTGCTTCTCATTTGATGTTTGAAAATCTGGAACTCCAATTAAATTTTTTAGTAGAGTAGATGCTACTGCGTAAGTATTTTTTTTTAGTTTAGATATTTTGTTTCTTAGTTTTTAATTCATGTTTGTTCTTTTTTTTTTTCTTTCTTTCTTTTTTGAATGATAGGTGATCTTGTTCATCTATTAGATTGAAATGACCTAGTAACCAACAAAGAAACAACTACAAGAGCAGTATCTTATAAAAAACACCAACCAAAATATCTGACCAAATTAGGTAAAAAACAAGAGAGAAAACCTATAGAGTCAAATCAGTCAAAAACAAAACAAAATTGTTCTATGTTTATTATTTGTTATTTATATATTGCATGAATGATAGGGTATTTAGATTCTATTTATTGGTGCAAATTTGTGTTTGTGAGGCTATTATATGCTTTTGTTAATGGAACTAAATGGAATGTTATGTGCTTCTCTTATTCTTTTCGATGTTGTTGCAAATATGGTTGGTGACAAAAGCTCAACTTTTTCTTATTCCCTGTTATATATATATATATATAACAAGAGAGAAAACCTATAGAGTCAAATCAGTCAAAAACAAAACAAAATTGTTCTATGTTTATTATTTGTTATTTATATATTGCATGAATGATAGGGTATTTAGATTCTATTTATTGGTGCAAATTTGTGTTTGTGAGGCTATTATATGCTTTTGTTAATGGAACTAAATGGAATGTTATGTGCTTCTCTTATTCTTTTCGATGTTGTTGCAAATATGGTTGGTGACAAAAGCTCAACTTTTTCTTATTCCCTGTTATATATATATATATATAACAAGAGAGAAAACCTATAGAGTCAAATCAGTCAAAAACAAAACAAAATTGTTCTATGTTTATTATTTGTTATTTATATATTGCATGAATGATAGGGTATTTAGATTCTATTTATTGGTGCAAATTTGTGTTTGTAAGGCTATTATATGCTTTTGTTAATGGAACTAAATGGAATGTTATATGCTTCTCTTGTTCTTTTCGATGTTGTTGCAAATATGGTTGGTGACAAAAGCTCTATTTTTTCTTATTCCCTATTATATATATATATAATAAAATTACCAAAAAATCCTAAAAAATGATAAACTAATGCCATGTGGGTCCCAAAGTGCACTTGCATTTTTATTTTTTTTACAAAAGAAGTCTAATTGATGGAAATCTGGTAGTTATAGCACTATTGATAAGTGAACAGATAGAGGATCAAATTGACATAAAATGGTAGTTTAAGGGGTGTCCATTCATTTTTCTATTTTCATTTTTTTTCTTCTAATTACTATATTTTTCATAGTTGACCCAAATTGAGATAAGGCATTAATGACAATATTGATGGTGTTGATTATACTTTTCATATTTTCTTAGGAGAGAATAAGTTTAGGAAGATTTAAAAAAGTGGGCCCACTTGCTTAATGATCTAAATCATGTATATGATAGGTTGTGTTGCATGTATTTGATAGGTCACGCTATTGATAACTCACATATGAAATTTCAACCCGTTGCAATATTTGTTAACCTTTTTGTGACTTAGAAAATAAGAACAACTATCCAAAATCATCATTACCATTGCATTCAATGATTAAAAGGGTTTAGCTATTTTCACGAATGGGTTTGTTGTAGCCAAGGACCCATTTGTCATTAAGTGGCTTTGTCTTTTTTAAACTTTCTATAGAGTTCTACTAAGAGTACATGCTCAAGAGGTGAGGAAGGTATATGCACCACTTTTTCTAAGTGCTTTAAAACTTTTTTCCTTGATAAATGTACATGCTCAAGAGGAGATAAAGGTGTACATGCCCATTTTTCATACTAGGTAAAAAATTTATTGTAGATCTAAGTCCTTCATAATATTATGAATGACATAGATAGGATAAAACTCAAATTCCATGCCCATTGAATGGTTGCGGCCTATGTTTTATGGGTGAAAATTATGATTATCCATTTTTATTAATTTTTCAAAGGCTCAAATCAAATGGCTAGTATCATCAAAACACATTGATCTATCATGATTTACCTATGTTTGTATTATGAATATGATGAAAATGTTCTATCTTGCATGGTAAAGTGGTGTCTATACCTTCCTCTCTTCTTGAGCTTATATACTTATTGGGACTCAAATTTCATTTATGGATCCACATCATTTATTATGTTTATAATACCAAAAATAGGTAATCATGCAAAATCAATGTGTTGGTATAATCTTAACTGGTTGTTTTGTGTCTTTGTAAAAATAAACAAAAAAGGATGGACCCAATTTTTTATGAATGAAAACATTAGCTAAAACCATATAATAGGAAAAAAAATTCCATGTCTAGCTTATCAATGTCATTCTTGACATGATGAATGGCTTGGTGTTAAGAGTTTAATTTTGGCCAAAAGACCCCTAGCATTTAATTAGACCATCTAACTCATCAATTTGATGATTTTTAGATAATCTATGAAATTTAACTTGATTTGACCATCTAACCGTAAATTGTCAAAATTAATGGTTAGATGATCATTTGAGCTAATCGAATGCTTAATGTACAATTTAGATGACTCTAATCTAGTCTTTGGTCTTGCAGATCAACTAAAGGGGGGTTGGATGACTCAGATTAATGTTCAACGGTGCAGATTGATCAAAAGAAGCATTGATGGATTAGATTAAATTTCAACGGTGCAGATTATTTTGAAGATCAATAAGGCAAGAGTGGAAGGTTTCTTAAAAGAAGAAGAGTTCTAATAAGGAGAGGACTATGGATGGGATATTGAGAAGAAGAGGAAGTTTGGTAATAGGAAACTAACTCTTAAAGGGAAGAGGGGGGGATGAGATAAAAAGGAGAAAAAGCAAGAGGGGAAGCCGTGGGAGCCTAAGGAGGGAGTTCTTTTTAGTTTAGTTTTTATCTTTTGTCTGCTTTTGATTATATTTTTCTTCATCATTTCTTCTAGTTTTCATAGTTTTTCTTTTCTATTTTCCACTTACCTCTCGTCGGTTCATTCTGCTCCAGACTACCTTCTTTGTACCCAGTTCTTTTTGTTACGGTTAATTCCAATTTCCTTCATGTTTACCACACCACTGCCCAATACCAATCACCGGTTCTTCAACCCTTCACCGTTCCACCCCATCACCGCTACTTTTCTTTTCCCCGCTTCTCTCTTTTTTCCCTGTCAACCTCAGCACTGGCATCTTTTTCAGTCCAAACTAGCGACGTCTGCCCTTTGTTCACCCATACCGCACTTCCCCTCCTCTGTTCATTAGGTCATTTGCCCTGTTCTCCATCCAGTCGTTGCCTATCTCTCGTCCACCGCCTCTCTTGGACTATCTCTGTTTCTCCATTCTAACCAGCGCCACATGGCAGACCCCTTGTTCTCCGCTTCCACCGCACCATCTCTCTGCTTCACTCCCTAGTCGGGTTCTCCAGTCATTTTTTCTTATTCTGTTCTAATTTGCGCAACCCATCTGAACCAGCCCGACACGGCGATCCCTCCCCCTCACTCACCACCATACTGGCCCAGTTTCCCTACTCTACAGAGATCACCACCAAGCCAGGTGGCACCGGTCTGCTCAGATCGTCCCGTCTGCAACCCTCGATGGCAATCCTCCACCGTCCAGACGCTGTTCCCTCTGCTCTGTCTCCCTCAGCCGGATGACCCCTCAAGCTCCCCTATTTGCCAACCGTCACCACTCTAGCATACCCGGTTTCCCCTTCCTTCCGCACAACCCAATCGGTCAGTTTTTCCTATTCACTGGTGTCTTCTGCTCCAGACGAACCAGACGGTTGCACCCAGGCAACCCCATTGCCTCCGCCCTACTCCTGTCTCCAGCACTGGACAGATCCGAGGAGGAAACGGGTTTCCTCTCCTCTCTTCCATTCTCTCCCTCCATCACCGTCGTCTTCTCAATCGTGCTCCCTCGGTAATTTTTTGTTTAAAACTAAAATTTTAAGAAAATTCTAGAAATACCCTTTGCATAAAAATTATAATCTCATTTGAATCTTTCTTTGTCTTTTAGTCTATTTTGTCTTTTTCTTTATCTAGGTTTTGTGTTATTCAGGTTCTGCTTGTTCTTAGATAATTTTAGAAATCAGATTTTGGTTGATTTAAGCATAACCAAATCAACGGTTTAGCTTAAACCAATAGGAAAACATCAATTTCTCATCCATTTCACGTCATAGTTTCAATCAAATTTCAGATCATATTCTTAGATCCTATGACTTGTTTATCATTGTTGATCTTCAATCTAAGAATTTGAACTCAGATCTAAGCCATTAAATATTAATTTTCTTATCTAGTTTAGATCTCTTAGAATTTTTAGAATCTGCCTAATTCCTCCTATTGATCATTAATCAGAAGTGCTAGAAACATGTTGATGAAGGCTAATCATGATTTAGGAGACCAAATCTATAGAATTTGAAGATAAGCAGTCTAGGGAAGTGAAATTTTCTTCTTCTTTTTTATTGATTAAATACATATGAATTCTGATTTCTCTTCTTGTTAATCTCTGTTATTTAATTTCAATTTTTAAATAATTAAAATTTATTAAAAGTCCAAATTCTTAAAGCTTGTCCCCATGGGATCAAGCTGTACTTGCATTAGCTATACCATAATAGCTTGTACACTTGCAGAAAACATCAACGCTTAGATCTACAAAAATAGTTTCACCAAGATAAACAAAAAGTATGGAAAGTTTAAAAGAAGAAACTCGCTAAAAGATGAATATGTTCTTGGCAATAGCAAACCTATTCGTTAAAATAACAAAACCCTAATCCAAAACATAGAATTGTAAATGGAGAGAGATTTTTGTTGAAATCGGTTGATCCATATTAAAACCTAGAAATCCATAGCAAGAAATTAGATACTTCATTAAAGAAAGTCCTTCATGAATTTAAAAAAGCAAAATAAAAAACTTTCCATTCAATATTATATTTAATTATGTTAAAATAGTTGAAAGAAAAATTTACTATGAAAAAATGAAAATATCCAATTAATAAAATAAAATCAAAGAGGATCAAATCCCTAGCAATAAAATCCTATATTTTCTCCATCACAGTATTTTCGAACAAATTGTTGGATTTCAAATCTAGATATGAGCATTACAGTGGCAACTTCACACAAGCGAGAGTTTGGTTTTCTGAGGGTGATAGTGGCAAATTTGATAGATGTTTCACCCTTAATGTCTCTCTACAGAACTTTTTATGAGATTTTCACCTCAAAAATAATTGTGATAATCCAACGAGTACCTCTCATGTAGGTTTGGCAGCCTGCAATTTTTCGTGGAGGAAAATGTGAATCCACTATAGGAGAATTTTATGTAGGATCCAACGATTGTTAAACCATTTGAACCAGCAAATAATGTTTTATGTACTCTTTTCTGCTAATTTAGTTTGAACGAAAAACCAAAAAATTTACTCTATCAATGGAAGCACATTGAAAGGTTTTGAGTAGGGAAATGCCAAGAGGATTATCAAAATACATGTTTCATGTGGACCTCTTCCCTAGCAGCTATTTTCTACTGGTATAGATGTGATTGTCTCCATGTTGTAATAGCACTATCACCTAATGATTTTAATTTGGCAAAGAGATCGAGAACTAAAGGGGTGTCTTGGTGCAACGGTAAAGCTGTCATCATATGATCTTAAGGTTACCGGCTTAAGGTGTAGAAATATCCTCTTGCAAAATTACAAAGTAAAATTATGGTAAACTCTTGTGGTCCACCTCTCCTCCGCACTTTGCATACGTGGGAGCTTGCCAGAGGGGGCTGCCCTTTTAAAGAGTTCAAGGCTAAATCATTCATTTTCATTGGACTTGATGCTCATAGATGGGACGTACATTCAACATGTGACCAAAACCATGCGAGTTTACATGATCTACGACCTCGATTAAAACATTGGATTTATGAAACTGATCATTTGGCTAGATTCTTTGCATCAGCTTCGTTGTCGGTCGTTGCAATTATTTTTTATAATAATTGTCCTTGCCATGTACTACATTGGTACACTGATGGGGCATTCCGATGATTTGATTGGTGACCATAACTTGTGTTCCACGTTTATCAATATTTGCAATATTAAAGTACGTTTTCGGGTTTATACTTCATGTGTCGGTAGGAATGTAACATACGCTACAAATGGTTTAGAGCATGGTCGTACCTAGTACATTAGGGAGATATGTTTGTTGGTAATTTCTTTGTATTCTTGGTACGTAAATAAGCCACTCCTGGTCACAAGATTAAAAGAAAAAAAAAATCTATTATATATAATTATCATTATCAAAGTCTTATTCCGATTAGGGCTTTACTACACGAATCTCTTCTTCCATTCACTTCCATCAAATGTCATTTCATCGTGCATGATATGATTTTCAATTCTGTAATAAAATGATAAAATTTAATATAATGCTTAGTACAAAATAATAGCAGGCTCAACCATGTAGAAATATGTACATCTAATATGGTGGATACTCCTGGAGTTGTATGCACCCCAAAACCTAGCAGGATACTCATCTCATTAATAAAGTTTAGTGGTTCAGACCTTACATAGCAAGACTTCGGCTGCTCTTTTTTTAAGTGACTTATATGATACAAAACATTACATTGTTTTGAGGAAAGAAGAATTTTTGTGATGCAAAACCATGCTTTGAGAAAAAGAAGAAGAAGGCATTTTAGCATGTTAGACTTAATTTGCTTGCTGTTTTTAGTGATCCAACTCATTCATCCAATTCCGCATGTCTCGGACAGTCAAAATACTATATCACTCGTCCATTGAATATTTATTGAACCTTGTTTTAGACCTTATCTAAAATAGATATTGTAACATAAAATAAGCTCGAAACTATCTATTTTGTAATCATAGAAGTTCTATGGATGGACCTTGGCTATATGGGACATGCGGAATTAGATGAAGGGGTTAGATCACTGAAAAAATATAAAAAGTAAACCTAACATGCCTTTTTTTATGCAAAATAATGCAATATTTCTGTGCTTGTAGGAAACATAAATTCAGGAAACATAAATTCTGCCATCCATGCCCCACTCGGAGAGGGAGACAAGTGGATTCCCTCTTTGGGGCTGTGAAATTAGGCTATTCAAATTAATTCATCTGTCTAGCCAAGCCTTTAAAACAAAAACAAGCAGCATCGATGCCGATTCCATAGCAGCTGATTCTCGGATTCCATCTAAGTTAATTTCTGGGCAAAGAGAATAGGGCAGGATAAAAACACGAGGCAGAACTCTTAACAAACAACTTTATTAGAAATAAAATTGGTCCAGCGACCCACCAAGGCAAAGCCCGGTGTTTTCTGACGCCACAAGGAAACAAATCTCACGAAAGGAGAGGCTGCAGCTGTCGGATCTTTGCTAAAATGTTCTGGAGATGTGTGCCCAAAATGATGGGATTCAATTCAACTAGTAATGGTTAGAAACGACAACCGTACGATCATGATCGGGTGGCATTTGGTGGTGAATTAATCAGATGGAATCATTAACGTTCTGTTTCATTAATTAATGCCCAAATTGAATAGGCTGAATCCGCCATTACTGAAATCAACTAAAGAGAAGAAACTTGTTTTCCCTTGTGTCTGGCAGAGAAGGAAGAAAAAAATCACGTGATCGTGTGTTTGTGAGGAAGATGATCCTTCTGACACCCTTCTTCATGCTGGGGACTGCCATTTGCACTCGCCCCGCCCATTTACATTGACCGCGTGTACCATGCATTGGGGGCGATCAACGGCTGCGAATATCCTGATCTGAGTCTCTGTTGATAAGATTTAACACGAGAGCTTGTGGATTTCTTCAGTTTTTCGACGGTGCTTGTTTTAATAATTGCACACACCTATATTTTTTACAATGGCCGTTCATCTTCTTCGATGGCAATTACATGACTCTGGCCACTTTTTTTTTTTTTTTTTTTTAAATTATGTCTAAAATCATGAAAATGCCGCCTCTGATATCGAATGCTGGATTAAGCTAGGGTCTGGGATTATCATGCTTTAATTATTAGTAATTCTGGGATTATCCTGCCTTAATTATTAGTAATCCGAAATTTTATCTCATATGATATGCCGTGGATAAGTCAAGCACCAAATGCAACAAAACTGCATGAGATGAGATTGACTAAAAGTTCAACTTAAGAGTAAGTTTGAGGTGATTTTCATCTCAGTTTATCTCAGATATTAGTGAATGTGTTCACAAGTTGTGTTCATGTCGTGTATAGACTAACTCATTAGATTATATGGGATTATGACAAGACTAATAATCGTGTTAAGAATCCATGACTCCAACAGGGCTTGCTTATGAAATAAGTCGACATGACATAGTTCGTATAACACGATTATGTAAATATGTCCTATTTGAAAAATAAGTCCACACAGGTGTAACAAAATTATATAAATAAGTCATATTTAGGTGGCACGACACAACACAATTTGTATAATACAATTATTTATACCAGTTATGATTATCTCTATGCATTATAATGTAATTGGGTTAACAGGTTATAGGTAATACAAGTTAACACAACTTGTTTAATTACGAAGGCTGCAATCGTGTTATTTTTGAGTTACATGAATTAACCCAAATATAACATGATTTTTGGCATTTGAGATGATAAAACTCAATCCTAACCTACTAAATCTATGTCGAGTTTGAGTGATGTTATCTTGTCGTATCATCTTTTATAGCTCCTAATTAAAATAATTATATATGTGAAAGCTCATATGCATGGAGATCAAAATTGTTCATCTATTTGATAAGCTGCCCCCGCAAACTCCTTTCCGTTGTGTGATCCTAGCCACTACTAATCGTACGGGAGTAAAATCGACGGCTCAAAAAAACTAGCAAAAAAATGAACACGTGATCGCTCTAATGATGAACGGTTAGATCATCAAAACCTAGATCGCACATGTATTTCTAGATTGCGGGCTCCGGATACCTTCTCCTCGAAAAGTAGGCGTTCACACCACTTCAATTTGTCGTATCTGGCAGTCACCTCATTAAAGTAAAGCACGAGAAATTAACATGGGTGGAGCTGCACAATTTATGACCGACAGTGCCATCCCACCACGCGCTTATCTGAAATCAAGGTGCCCGCTCCATCTGTCCAGAAAAGAGTGCCAATATCAATTTGGAGCGACAGTTTTTCTTCTGAAAAATGACCGGCCACCTTCCAAGTCAGCTATACGGAAAGATGGTCCACTTCGAGAGCCGATTTCCTTAATTATCTGTAATTACTGAAAACCCGAAGCAACATTTTGACTAAAATAAGGGTATTTTCGTAATTGCAGTTTTCATTGGCATCCTTTCCGAAACGAGGAAGGGTGTCTTGGTAAATTCGCATGTCCTTAACTCTCTGCGGTTAGGTGATATAAATGCTGGGAGGCACAAAAGCGTCGGTGGGGGTTAACCGTAGTTAAGTTGCGGTTAGGCGAGTGGAGAATCGCTTGTATATAAGCGCAAGGAAGGAAGGAAAATTTTCGAAGCCGGAGGAGAGGAGAAAGGGGAGAGGGAGAGGGAGAGGGAGAGAAAGAGAGACAGAGGAAGGTCTACTTTTTCCAGGCTGGGACCCGTGGCCATGGGCGAATCGAGTGGTTCCGTTTCCGTTGATATGGAGACGATTTCTCTAGGAGGAAAGGTGACTTTCCATGTTTGAATTTTTTGCGTCTTGTTTTTTTCGGTTTTTTTTTTTTTTTTAATTGTTTGGAGATGATTTTGAGGTTTGGATGGGGGAGTGGAGTCGATCTGTATGATATGATTGCGTGGATCTGGTGTTTTCATGTCTGAATTGTTGTTTAGGGGAAATTTGATGGCTTTTGGAATTGCATTTGTGTTTTTGAGGTGGAGATACGTGATTTTTGAAGCGATTTGGTTCTTGTTTGGAAATATGAGGTTTTCTTCTGATAATTAGAAGATCTTTCAGATTTTCATTGGTTTTGATTGCTGGCTTGTCTTTATTTGGGTATTTGCATGTATTTTGAGTTTTTCTGCTGGAAATTTAGATGATTTTTGAGGTTGTTGATGTAGATTTGTTGAGTGTTTTGGAGTATGGATCTTTCAATTGAACTCAAATTTCTGCCATCTCTTTGCATTGTGGAATGTGAAGTTCTATACTTACTTATGGTTTTAAATAACTAATTGATGAGCTCTGATTGTTTGAATTAGATTTTCGGATATTGTGGTTTTTCCGTGTTAGAATAGATTACGCTTCGGAGCAAATAGCTTTTTATCATTTGAATTGCTTTCCTTGCTTGGCGTTGGAATTCCTCTCTTTTAGATTGTTTCCTACTGTTATTCGCTCGCGGGTTCTTTACTTCGACCAGCTATGATGGTCTTTACGTCCTTTCTTGGCCTTCTGGCTTTTCCTTTTGTGCCAAGAAATATTATTCCCTGGATGCTGGCATTGATCTTATGGCTTCTGTATATACCCGTTGTATATCTCAAGTTTTCTTCACTATCCTTTCTTCTTATCGAATGGTAATTTTTTTCTGATGTTGGTTGAGGAAATAAATTGCTATTCGGAATTTAGTTTACCATCTCTTTGTTCATTTAGGCAATGCAACTGTTCCTTGAATCTTTAAACAAGAAGATGCTTGTTTAATCTATTTTCTTCTAATTGTGTCCCTTGCCTAAATTTGCCACCTTCGTTGGTTATAAAAATTCTGCTTTAATCCTCGTCTTAGTTAGCCCATGTACAGACTCGAACAGAAAAGTTATATATGTTTTTATCTCATGAAATCCTATTATACCCTCATTTCTGCAGAGAATGCTACGATGAATGTAGGTTCTCTAGCAAGAGATCCCTGCATGTCGGCAGCTTTAGAAGAATATAATGCACTGAACGCACATAACCATGTAAAGCTTCTTCTGTTTACTTGATTAATGAAAGAATTGCCTTCCAACAGCCTTTTCTTTTTTTTTTCTCTGTTTTTTTTTTTGGAGGGGGGTGGGGGCAAGAAGGTACCTTGTTTAGCACTATGACTTATTGGAAAATGTTACTGGACATGATTGTTTAAATCGTGTCTATCTTTAATCACCTAGCATGTGACGAATACAGATTTGCTGTTGAGTCTGAGTACCTTGTTATCTCATCATTGTCACTGTGCTTGACCATGCTGTTTTCTTTTTCATACTTTGTTAGCCTAAGAGTTTTGATGTGCCTTGGACGGATTTGGTCTTGTTTTACTTATTCTTTTCTATTTTCTGTTTCTGTTTATTGATTAAGTTTTCTTTTACTCAGGAACATCTCATACAGACTGGCCATGGTTCTGTGTCTGTTGCTGTGTTTGGTGACCAGGATAAACCAGCACTTGTTACCTACCCTGATTTGGCTCTAAATCGTGAGTGCAAATGCTTTCTGTTAGAGTAAGACCTGTTCTATTTCTGACTCTGGCTTCCTGTCCTCATGAGCGTAAAAACATTTGGTCTCTAATCTTAGTAATGTAGTCATGTTGAATATGAGACAGTAGGCATATTTGATTTTGTATAAGTTCTTTCCACAAGAAGAGAAGAAAGGGGAGAGGGAGAGGGAGAGGGAGAGGGAGAGAAAGAGAGACAGAGGAAGGCCTTCTTTCCGCAAGAAAGTTCACTTTCTCTTGACAAAATTGACAAAGGATATGGTTGTAGAGTACCTTGTCGTGTTTGTAAGTCTATATAGTGGAACTCAAGTAAATTTAGCAGTTTTTTTCTTTTTCTGTTTTTATTTAAGGCATTGGCTGTTGATTTCTTTTTCTTTTGAGGTGCATCAATAAGATCATGTAACTCAACTTTCAATAACAACGTGGATAGAAATGACAAGAAAAGATTTAAAAACTTTTGGATTGAATGAAGCCGTGACACTTAATAGAGGAGAATGGAAGAACAAAATTCGTGTGGCCGATCCCTAATTGGGATAAGGTGTAGATGATGATGATGATGAACTTGGCTTTCAGGATAGTTTTATTTCATTGTCAATTTCTAGATTCTTACACATTTATGAATTGGATCAGATATGTCATGTTACCAAGGATTATTCTTTTGCCCAGAAGCTGCTTCGCTGCTGCTTCACAATTTCTGCATTTATCATATAAGTCCTCCGGGACATGAGGTCGGTAATTTGGTGGACTTGATTGCTATTCTTATTTTCGTTGTCTTTTCCTACTTGCTTTTTGGTGCAAATCTACCACTTCCACTAAACGTAGTATTCACATCATTTTGTTTGGCACTCTCCTCAAGAGTTCTTGCAGTTGGGAGCTGCTGCAATTTCTTCAGATACTCCCATTCCTTCTGTTGATGACTTAGCAGATCAGATTGCAGATGTTCTTGACTACTTTGGGTAATATATGGTGCTAATTCGCATTCCTATTTTCATATTTGCCAAGTACAGTTGATACCACCAAAGTGTTACCTCGTTATGTATCCTTGTGATGCCTTGATTTCGACATCCTCTTTCTCCTCGTAGATAATGCTTCTGCTATTTCTATTTTCAGGCTTGGTGCAGTCATGTGCTTTGGAGTGACAGCGGGTGCTTACATCCTTACACTTTTTGCTGTATGTGTGACCTAAGCTTATCTGGTTCTTTTGAGGCTTCAAACTCCCTAGAGATTTTTCTCATTTGGTCTCTTTGCAATTGTGGTCATAGATGAAATATAGAGAGCGGGTTATTGGTCTGATTCTTGTTTCCCCTTTATGCCAAGCGCCATCATGGACAGAGTGGTTATATAATAAGGTTCATTTTTCTTAATCCCTTGTTATTGATTTGGTTCCTATTATCATTTCTAGTGCATGTAAAAGTTTAAGCCAAATTCTCAATACGGTCAATCATCTGCAGGTGATGTCAAATCTGTTGTATTTCTATGGAATGTGTGGTATTTTGAAGGAATGCTTGCTACAACGCTACTTCAGCAAGGTGTGCTAGTGATTGCTTCTTTCTGTTCAATCATCTTGCCTTTCTTGTCATTGGAGTCCAAAGGATTATTTACCCACTGATTTTTACTGCTTGAATCCTAGGAAGTACGCGGTAGCGCACATGTTCCCGAGTCAGATATTGTACAAGCATGCAAAAGCGTTAGTGCTTTGCTTCTTTACCGTAATTTTCATGCTTTGGTACTTGGAAGTAATGATCGGTCCCAACGGGCCCTTGCTGATCCCTGCATTATGTTCATCCTCTCTGCAGTTACTGGAGGAGAGGCAGAGCACAAACGTCTTGCGGTTTCTTCAAGCTATAAATGGGTATGACCTCATCTGCTGACTCTGCAACTCAGCATCGCTTGAGTACTTCCCTAGGCATGCTTCAATTCTACTATCTTGTTGGCGTGAGAAAATGGTTCCTAAATGGTCCCGACTAATTTGATGGGCTCCATGTCTCGGACCACTGGGGAGAGGCAGGCTCAAGTCCAAGTGGATTACGGGCTCTGTTGCTTCTTTTTCTTTTGCTCTCTTCAATATGGCCGATTAGATAAAGTACTAATGCATGAAAACTACAGGAGATTTGACCTTACCCCGGGATTGAGGAAGCTACAATGTAGGACGCTAATATTTGTGG
Organism: Warburgia ugandensis; assembly: GCA_035236585.1. NCBI lineage: Eukaryota > Viridiplantae > Streptophyta > Magnoliopsida > Canellales > Canellaceae > Warburgia > Warburgia ugandensis. The sequence continues at coordinate 15,151,642 of CP141133.1, forward strand.
GAGAGAACTCCCCCTTCCACTCTGAGGCGCTTCACATGACCTCAAAGCTGGACCGAAGATACAGTGCATTGGTTGAGGTATGCTAACATCCCCTTCATTAATGCATGTACAATGAGTTGTACTCGAGTGACCAAGCTGTCCAGAAGACTTTGGACAGCTTGCAGCATACCTGTGAGACATGTATGGCGATCCTGTGGTCCATTTATCTGTAGGCTGCATTAAATGTTGGGTCTGTTTTCCTGCTGAACGGCTCTGTAGATTCCATGGATCCATGAAAGTTTGAATAAAACCACCAAGAGTTCTATGGCCCACGGTTTTAACTTCCGCACAAAACAAACAGTCAAACGCCTCCACTAGACGGAAGGAAGATGCCTGGAAGCCAAGCAGTTTAGTCCTTGAACGCATGTTTTTTGACATAATACGCGTGACATAATACGTGCATATTGCTTGCTTTGTAATTTGTAATTTGTAATTGTGGGTTAGCAAGAATATTCTTATCAAAGTTGAGGGAGGTGCAGGTACAGGCGTGCGGATCAATGGTGACAGAGGAGCAGCCTCATGCTATGCTGATACCCCTGGAGTACTTCTTAATGGGGTACGGTCTCTATAGGCCATGCCAGCTGAGTGGCAGCCCAAGAAGTCCATTGAGCCCGGCATGCATCTCTCCGGAGCTTCTTTCCCCAGAAAGCATGGGGTTGAAACTAAAGCCCATAAAGACGCGGATTTCACTGCAAGTATGACGCATGGAGATGCAAGCAAGGTGCACTGCCCTTGTTATACACGGGTTGTATTTTCCGTACGATGTTGTTGTGACATGATGAGGCAAGTTGTTGGGCTGGTGGGCGAGAGGGATGTGGATAAGTCATAAGTAGGAAAAAAATAGAAGGATGTGATGACAGAAATGGTAAATGTATAGAGAGAGAGAGAGAGAGAGAGAGAGAGAGAGAGAGAGAGATTGTAATTCCATTCATTTGTAGTCATGTAAATTCTCATTATTTATGATGATGAATAAAAGGGGGAAGAAGTGGTGATGGAGGTTGGAGGCCAGCCCATGGGGAGTCGCTTTTTCTCATATATATATATATATATATATATATATATATATATATATATATATATAATGAGTGCTAATCTCTCTCTCTCTGAAAAATAAGGATATATGTTAAGCTCTCTTCCTTTTGTGTTCTTCCAATATATAAATGTGGATTTGGTGCCATTAAGCTATGCGTCTATTTTGTTTCTTGCATTAATATATTTGTGCCATAAATGCATAGTATGACGATAAGCTTTGAGATGTTATAATATAGAATGATGAGTTGTATTATTTTCTTACATTGAGCTGGTATGATGACAATGATGTGGTGTTTGATTCCCCAACAATGTGGAGTTGCGTTGGAAGTTAGGTTTGCAAGCGAAGCTACTTGGTTTCTAAAGCCAAGCAGAGCCAATCATTGTCGAAGTAATAGTTTTAAATAGCGTAACGGCGCTACAGAAGGGACCAACTTCTAGTTCTATTTAAGGTTAAAAAGAGGCCTATCATGCCTCGTATGACTTCCAAATTGAGGAAGCCCAGGTGGGCATGTTAGCAGCTGGGTTTTGATGTTGAGGAATTGACTAATAGGTGCGTTGTCATAGCTAAGAGCACGTAAATTAGAAGATGGCCCTCTTTCTGTCTATTTCTACGTTGATAGTGATGGTTCAACCTTCGCTAACCGTTTGAGGAAATTACGTCACTGAAACTGCTTATCTTAACATATTCAATCTTTCATTTTCGAGACTAACAAAATACACCTTCAGCACTAGAAAGTGTGAAGATGTTAAGGACAGTTATATCAATTGTATTTCTTGGGTCGTTCTCTTGTTCGTGGCAAATGATTGTCCAGGCGCCAATCCAACATGCAATTTTAGCATTTTTACTGTGTCATGCCAGGGCCAGGGGCTCTCTGTACTCAGGCATTCAAGCAAGAGCAGTCGTCTCTTCTCGTCACCAGCTGCAATTGGAGGCCCTTCTCCGTCAATTCGTCCTTGCTTCTGATGCCTCTCATTTTGAGATCCTCCGCAGGCCTCTCTCAGTGCAACAAAGAAATCTTTGACAAGATCTAAACTTGTTTACGGTCTGATAAATTGAATACTGCTCAAAACGTTCAAATCAAATGCAACCGGACATAAAATTTACTAGTCATCTGTCAAATTATAAATACGTTTGAAAATTTCATGAAGAGTCTAAAATGAGAAGTTCTTTATGTGCTTCGCTCTAATTTTCTGCTACATTTACCTAATTTCTAGCGCAAGAAGGGCCTATTCCATGTACCTAGTAGGTCATAGGTTCGAGTGCATGCGTTCAACCAAAAAAAAAAAACACAAACACAAAAAACCCCTTAAATTTCAAAGAGATCTACCGTTGAATTATTCGTGAGTATGCTTCGAACCATTAAGGGGAGCTTTGGGGAACGGTAAAGTTATTGTCATGTGACCTTAAGGTCATGGGTTCAAGGAGCGGAAATAGCCTCTTACAAAGATGCAAGGTAAGATTGCGTACCATAGACCCTTATAGTCCTCCCCTTTCCCGAACCCTGCATAGGCGGGAGCTTCGTGCACCTGTGCTGCCCTTGTGCTTCGAACCATGTTCTTTGTTCCCGGACATGCTTCAAACCACGTTCTCCGCTAGGTGATGGGACTTTGTTTCAATAGGTTTGCGTAGCCGTTGGTGCATTTCTTTTTCCTAAGATGTGGGTAGATTTCGGGGTGGTCATGCTTCATTACCAGGGAGGAAGAGCTCTGTCCCCTAAGCTATGTTTTCTAGCTAGTTACTCCGCCGATTATGTCCTACTAATATCCTCCAGCTAGTAGGAGAATTAAGGGCAGTGACTCTGCTGATTATGCCCAGTAATATTCTCCAGCTAGTAGGAGAATTCCGGGCAACGACAGGATGTGGATACCCTTCCTTTTGTGCCCCACAGCCAAAGACACAACCAATTCAGCTTCTAGCACGGGTCTTATCACAGAGCGTACCAGAAGACAATGTATATTTGAAAAGCAAGGCCTGCACCAGAACCGAAGAAGTAAGAGCACTGACTGGCCCATTTTCAAGTAAAAGAAACTGGCAGAATAATTTGCTACCAAACTGGACCCAATGCAGTAGTAAGGACTTCAATGTGCAATTGTAGTAGTCGAACTTGCAATTTCTACCAAAAAACCAATGGAGTAAATTTTGGATATTGATTGAATTTTTGGTACATGGAAGCTACAATGACTGCAAGCTTGATTACCCAATATAACTTGAGAGATCTTGGATCCCCACAAAAAGATTATCAAAGTTGAGATTTGTCAGACTTGACACTCGCAAGGTTAATTGAACTTTCCGCAACTGTATAAAGACAAACATAGAGAGCAATGCTAAAGATGACTTGGGCCTGTTTGGTTAGCAGGAAAGCGATAGAAATTGATTTCGATTAAAAAAGGAATCGTCCAGGGAAAGCATTTTATGCTTTGAAATTAAATTCCGCCAAAGACCCAAAAATTTTATGGCATGTAACATTTTTGAGTCTGTAGTTGTAATTTAATATGAGGGTGTAAATGACTTCTCATGGAGAATTCTTTTGTTCATGGAAATCAATTTCCATCACTTTCCTGCGAACTAAATTGGAAGGAAACAAAATATGATGCGGCATTGCGGGTGGAGATAAGCTTTTCAGTTGCAGTTTTTTATTGTTTACCTGATATAATATGTGAAGGGGAGCCTTGGCACCATGGTAAAAGTTGTCGTCATGTGACCTTTAGGTGACGGGTTCAAGGCGTGAAATCAGCCTCTTGCAAAATGCAAGGTAAGGCTGCCTACTATAAGCCCTTGTGGTCCACCCCTTTCCCGGACCCTGCATAGGAGGGAACTTTGTGCACCGAGACTGTCCTTTTTTACCTGATATAATATGTAGGAAGATTAACTACGCTGAATTACGAGTAGTCTAAGACAGACAAGTACCTACTTGACATCAAATTATATACAAGTTGTCTATTACAAGCTACCAGTGGAGATAATCGTTTGATGTTCTTCCAACAGAAAAGGAGACGATCTCTACTTTATCTCCATCTCTAAATGTCTATTTTTTGAGATGTACATGATTATCCCAAGAACCAGAAGGGACACAAATAGAGAAATAATCAATGAAAAGAACTTGGTCACATATTATGGTAGGTAGAGGAAGGGGGGATCAAAATTGTTGTTTATATTGGCCAACAAAGAAGTTACTTCAGATTAAAGAATGACCTTTAAGCAGAAGTATCAATGAAGGTAATCTACTATATTAGAAAAAGGATAAATTATATGATGTCTACACTTGAAAAGCAAAGGTGCCAAAGAACATGTGAAATTCAGCTTTTGGTGAATCAAACCATTGATCTATTAAGCACAATCAGTCTCAGGCAATGACCACAAAGGTATTCTCCGATGTCCAGACTACTGTAATCCTTTTAATATGAAGATATTTACTATTGTTTTAGAATTTTATAAGCTCTCTCTCTGCAATGGTTTGAAATATATCAACAAGAGAAAAGGACAATCATAGTGTACGAAGCTCCCTCATATGCAGGGTCTAGGAAAGGGGCAGACTACAACGGTTAATAGTACTCAGCCTTACCTTGCATTTTGTAGGAGGCTATTTCCACGCCTTGAACCCCTGACCTCAAGGTCACACGGCAACAACTCTACTGTTGTGCCAAGAATCCCCTTCATATATTAACAAGAGAAGAACGTACAAAAAGAGGCGCAAGATTGTCCAATTTACAAAGAGGAACTAATTAAGGACACCTCTTTGGGCAAGAGCAACTGTGTGGTTGTTAGTGGACCTAAGAAAGGAAATGAAAAACAGCCGAAGAAGTACAATGCTTATAGGGGAGTAATAAAATAGTGGCACACTACAGCTGCATGTTGCTGTGCGCCTTACTTTTGAATGATGGACTCACAAAAGGTTGGTCAGACCCATTCATCTGAATTCTCTGGGTTCATATATCTAGTATGCCAAACATCAAGGTCATAGGGGGACTATAACATCTAAAAATTGTACCTCTTACTCGTTGAATAATGGACTATTCTTGCAATATTTTTGCCCACCATTCATGTTATGTGACCAGAAGTATATTTTCTTTTCTTTATCGCGCGCGCGCGTGTGTCTATATATATATATATATATATTTTCTTTCATTTGAAGGTCTTTCAGTTTTTACTATTTCTGGAGTAGTCATCCAAAGCGGGAGACAGATGGACAGGTCTGATCAACCTTTAGTGAGGCCATCATTCAAAAATGGGGGGCACGGGCACTTGTAATGCGCTTACTATGCTAACATTCCCCATGGTTAGAAACTAATAATAGTACTTCGAAGAGATTTTTGGGCATGGGCAATCTAAGATAGGGACAATGGACCATCGTTATGAGAATCAGCTCGCTACTTGTATGTCTCTATCTCTATCATTCCTTGGATTCTATATGTACAATCACCATGCAAGAGAGCAAACTCTCCCAAGAAACATATTTTGGGCTTTTAATTTGTTCTTCCTGTACTCAATCTGAATCAATTCATAACATTTAGCAAGGTTTATGATGTTTATTTGTTGGGCCATTGGTAGCACCGCCAGAACTAAATGTGGTGATAATCATAATCATCAGATCACGAAAAGTTGTCTCCATTTCAGTGTGGGTAGACGATTTTTCAGTCATCTGAGTGAAGATTCAAGCTTTATTCAATCATCACTTAATTTGTTTACTGGAATATGAACCAGCTAGAACAGGGCCTACTGTAAGTAGCGCTTTGGTAAGGAAGAAAAGGGACAGTTTCAGCTATAAGAAAAATTGATAGGCAACAACCACAGATAGGGTTCCTGCTTAAAAACCTCATGAAGCCTCTAAAGGGCTTCTTTGACTTCCCTTGGATGACTATATCTTTGCATAATTTTAGGCATGATCTAATCAATTCATCTCATTTGAACTCCGTAGATTACCTACGCACCTTTTCGAGATGCTTTTAACCTACATTTTTTATTTTAAATCACAGCAATGATAATTGAAAACAAAAAGATGAAGTTAAGTCATCTGATTGCCGTGATTTTTCGTAGGTAGGCTAAATAGGAATGAAACAAGATGAAAACATTATATTTGGGAAAAATAGAAAAAGATTGCTGTGATTTATGCCTCACAGCTACATAATATTACTTACGGGGGAAGCTATTTAGTAACTTGGAGTGGAGAACAAGGTGATTATTTGGGGTAATGGGTAAATAAATGTGGTTACTTGGAAAGGTGTCTTATAAGAAGCCTACATATACTCTCATAATCCACCATTCAAGAAGCAAGGCTTTTGACTTTAAGCTAGGTTTCAAGGTCTCAAAGAAGGTGAGAGAGAGTGGGTATAAGTTGGATGAAAAAGGATAGTTGGCTGAAATGAAGCTTTTGTTCTCTGTTCTCGTAGGAACAAAGATTGGATTATTGTTTAATGGATGTAGGCAGTTTTTCTAAACTACATAGATCTTTGTGTAGTGATTGTGTTTGATTTATTATTCATGTCAATAATGTGAATGGGGTTTTCTGAAATCATAACCAAGATCAATGTCTATTAGAAGACCCTAGTTAAATGCTTGAGAATATCATTACTCTGCTTTTTGTCCTAAAAATAATAATTTGTAGTTGAAATGTGTCATGCCCAAGCATTAGGTAAGAATTAGGCATTCCCTTTCGATGAGGGAAAGAACCTTTTAACCAAAGGACCAGATTTAACTATTGAAAAATTAGAAAGGTTCTATTTCTAAATAATAAGTATGTGAGGTCCCAAGAGGTTGTTGAATTAGGCCCAATCAAGTTTTAAAACTTCTATAAATTTTGAACTAAAGTGCTCAATAAACACATATAATTTTAAAAATGAAAACTTTGGCCACAAGAAGCTAGACACATGATTTTTATAGTGGTTCGATATGTAAACCAAGACATTTACTTTCACTCTCTCAAAGTAATACCTCCTTTAAGTTCTAGTAAATCCTTGCAAGGTTTTACAATGCCAGTTGACATTGTGCTAACTACAAAGGAAGGAAAAGAACACCAAGTTCTTCATTTTGTAAACACTTGAAAAAATATCCAAGAACTTACACCAATCACTCAAATACAAAGATGTTTTGAAGAAGAAGATTCTCTTTAAAGTTACAACACAACTAAAAGGAATAAAGAGAGAAAGTTTTAAATATAAAATACTTAAAGAATTAGAACATGAACCTTGGAGTTGGTAGTAGGCTTGAATGCTTGAGAAATTAATATTCAATTTCTTCCAACAATTGTTTCAATGCTTTAGGAGTGGGAGATAGATGGACAAGTATGATCAACCTTTAGTGAAGCCATCATTCAAAAGTGGGGCACACTAGCAAAAATCTCAAAGGGACAGGCTTGTGGTCACCTATTCGATTAACAGAATCAACATGATCCACACAGCAAATGAAGCCCTAAAAGCCTGCAAAAAACATGGCTTTCAAACTTGTTCTTTTCCTTAGAATTTTGAATTTATTGATACCAATGTAGGAGTTGTTCTCAGGTAATGTGTATAGTACAAAGCCTACAGATGAGAGTAACACATTTTTTAGGACTTTTGAAATAGTCTTGCCAAGGTCGTTTCTCATACTTCGAAGAAAACATCACCCTATTAGATACATGCCATCCTCATATCTCGTTTCTAATTAATCATGATTGGTGAATCTTAGCTTGAATTTTAAAAAAGAGCAATCTCGGTGCATGAAGCTCTTGCATATGCCGGACTCGGGGAAGGGGTGGACCACAAGGGTTAATAGTATGTAGCCTTACCTTGCATTTTGCAAGAGGCTATTTCCATGCCTTTAACCCGTGACCTCAAGCTCACAAGACGAAAACTCTACTGTTGCACCAAGGTTCCCTTTCTTTAGCATGTATTTTAAGGAGGTAAAACTAAATGAAGACAATACGAATATAAGACAAATAACATGGTTGGCAATTATCATAATTGTAGCATTGGCAATATCATTAATTTTCTCAGACATATTACCCTGCGTTGCTTTTTTCTGCCCCATCAGTTCTGATGTCAACAGATTCATTGCTAGAATGCTAGGGATTCAAGTTAATCATTTCTTTGGTGTACAAACTGGACCGACATTGATATTGTTCAAAGCCCGTGGTTTTCTTTTATTTTGGTTAAAAGCCCATGGTTTAACTTTTCATTCATCAATTTATCTTGTGCCATCCACACACCGATGATCTTTTTCTCTATGACAAGGGATGAGCATTGAGGAGTATTAGAAGATTGCGAATCTCGATGTCCAAATCAGTCCACATCGAGAAGGCATTTGATACATTATCTCATTTGTCCTTGCACCTGCTCAATCACCCATTTGATGCATGCGTTATCTTAGATTCTGATCTTTCCATAACAAAACATATGGTACCACCATACATCACTCGTTTTCTCCCAATGAGGAAAATATTCTTCCACTAAACTTGAGAATAAGTATAACAATATTACTAGCAGGCCCTCATAAATAAAAGTTTCAAGCGTGCTTTGTCAATAAATTTGTAGTTGTGGCATTAATTGATGAGAATCAATAACATCATCTAATCAATCAAAACAAAACATCAAAGGAACATCTGTTGTGCCAAATCTATCATTGATTGGCAGTTTTGACAATCAAGATCTTACGATTTGAAAGGACACAATCACATACACAATGGAGACAAACAGTTACATGGTTCGGCAAACTTGGCCTACGTCCATGGGAGAGGAGGAATGCTATCTGATTATATTATAATTGAAGAGGAGGAGGAGGCTCAAAGCATCCACCAACCCTTAAATGTTTCTCTACATACAAACTCTCACTCAGTCACTCATACCAACCCTAACATTACACACACACACACATAGGATTTTCACTCACATGGGTATGGAACACATGCAAGTCCACCTCAACAATCTCCCCTCCGTGCCTATGGGAGGAGGATGCATTAAATCCTTTCAACTTGATTCAACACCCTCAAATTACAAATATTTCTTTGATCTAGCTCCCCTCCATTAGTTGTCAATGCTTTCCAGGGGCTCCATCAACATTCTACGTGTATCTGCTGCTTCTCTTAGAAGGGTTGCTACTCCCCTGCTTAACATTATCGGTTAAGCTTAAGTGATAATCAGTCATCGAGTGTACTAGAAGCATTTAGAAGCTTGCCACCTAGAAGCCTGCAAGTGCCTCTCACACCTGAAATCATCAGCTGCTCTAATAGGTAGCCCTTGTTAACTACTTACAAATATCATTCGGAATGGTCACATCCACTCGGAATGGTCATTGGGTCCACTTGGAATGGTCACCAAGTATGATGACTCAGGTTTTTATAACACTTTTTAAATATAAAAGACATTTATATTGCGAGATCGATCTCTATTGAAAACCATTTTGGAAAAGTAGTTAACAACGGAAGAAACTTTTTCTTTTAAATTCATTTTTAAAAACCTCGAGTGTCATTTTTTCTTTTCTCAAAAAGGATTTTGGGTGAAATGAGTGCTACATTTTTACCGAAAATTTGGTAGAGTTTTCTTTGTTTTTCAGACATAAGACATTTAATGCATATCATTGCGAAGTATCTAATAAACATTCATTTAAAATTTAAAGCATAATTAGAGACTCTGTTTCCTTTTCAAACATCAAACACATAAAGATAATATACTTAAATAAAATAGATACTCGAAACTTCTGCTCATAAGCTAATCACATAAGTTATCAAATACTCCCATAATCAAAATACAATACATTCTCTTTCTCTTTTCAAGTACAACAACTTCAAACACAGACCAAGTCTTACTTTTCCTTATCAAAATTTTCTGTAGGCGCACTCCTGTAAGGAAACGGCTCCTATCACTTAGGAATCCTCTGATCTGAGATATTATAAACAAGTACAATATCTCAGTAAGCTTGTGCTTGTGTAGGTGGAATAAGATACAATTATACATAAACAAAATCATAATTTACTATATAGATCAATTTTCCATGCTGAATCATGTAAACTACAATTCATTTATAATTTAACCTAAAATAGTTCAAACATTTATCAAAATCATGAATTCTTCTACTAACAAAGAAATATCAATGCATTCATACTAGAACACATTCCTTAAAACACAATGCATGAAATACATACCAAACTCACCTATAACCAAAATGTATAGTTCATATATGGTCATAATCACTCTTAAGAGTTGTCTGTCTTTCAATTTTTTCTATGAATTACTTAATTCAGAGTCTTGAAATGCTTACAAATTTTCTAGTTTTACCTATGATTCATAGTCTTATAACACTTACAAGTCATTTCACATTACCTAGCACCATCTTCAACTCTTATTAGTCATTTCACATTACTTGGTACCAGTCTTCAACTCTTACGAGCATTTCACATTGCCTGACACCAGTTTTCAACTCTTACGAGTCATTTCATATTACTTAATACCAGTCTTCAACTTTTACTAGTCATTTCATAGTACTTGACACTAGTCTTCAACTCTTACGAGTTGTTTCACATTACCTAGCACCAGTCTTCAACTCTTACAAGTCGTTTCACATTACCTAGCACCAGTCTTCAACTCTTACAAGTCGTTTCACATTACCTGGCATCAGTCCTCAACTCTTACGAGTCGTCTCAACGATCCAAGCCACTGTCTTCTCTAATGACAACTTGCAAGTTTCGGCACCTGAAAACTCCAAAATCCTTCTCTGGCATGTTTGGGTTTTCTAGCAGTGCAGGTTCCTACTCTTGCTCTTGCTCCCTCTCTCTTCTCCTCTCCTTCTCTTCCCTCTCTCCTCTCTTCCGTGGGGGGGGGGGGCACAAATATCAAATATGGGCCCTCATTTAAGCATTTAAAATGCCCTTAATGTTTAGAGTGTCCTAACTTCTTTATTTGGACTTCGATTTTGGTGTTCTTTGTGTCGTTGGAATCATTTTTTCAAGTACTACTCTATTTGAGGTTTCATAATTAGTTCTAACACAATACAATTATGCCCAAAAGAATTAAAAATGTCGACTATTCCACAAAGTGCACTTGGAATTGCTTACATCTTTTACTGACTCATCTCACCATTATTCACCGAGCCATCCTATGACTATTCATCGAGTCATTCTAGTACTACTCCCGAGTAAGACCTACTTGCGGTCATCGAGTCCATTAGTAGTAGTCACACTATCTACCTTTTGCACTTGTTAACTGAGCCCACTCACTAGCTATTATTGAGTTTACTCCCAGATATCACCAAGTCTACTTACTAGCTATCATTGAGTCATCCACTCCTAGCTGTCACCAAGTCATCTCCTAGTTATTACTGAGTTAACTCCCAGTTGTCACCGAGTTTACTCACCAATATGGATTTTCCTGAACAAGGGTGACCTTATCAATTTCATAGAATGCCGGTTTTGTTCTATAGAGGGTGTCTTTATCAATTTTGATAGGGTTTCAGATAGTTTTTTTTTTTTCCAGATAGCCCATCATGGTTTGTCACTGACGCTCATCAACTCCATCAGCGACTAGTGGGTGCAAACAACCTAGCTTTCCATCTTTGGCACTCCACTAGCACCCGTCGGCCACTGTCATTGACTGGTGGGGAGAGCAGCCAACCGCCCAATCTCCTCTCTATTTCTCACAAACAAATCTTCCCTTTTTTGCTAATCAATTGTTCATGCCTATCATCTTCTTCCTCCACTTGTTAGGCGAGCTCACTAATCTGATGGGTTTTTCCTTATATTTTTTTTCATTGCTCCTTTAGCATTGGCCCATCGGCTAGATTATCACCATTTCTTCGATCAACGTGTCATTGCCTTGCCCGGTGATCCAGATCGACACCCTTTCCTTCGGCCGAAACCTCTGAGTTCTACTCAAAGATCGACGGCTATTCTTCCTTTTTTCGACAATGTATTGTCTTAGGCCTTACCCCCTTTGATGTGATCTCTAACCTCCGGCCGTGCTTCGTCTTGCCTCATCTGTTGGTCGAGCAATTGGCAAATTTTAGTCTACTGATTGGTTGGTTTCCCCATCGTTTCTTTTATGTCTAAAGTTCTCGATTCTCCTCTGCGATCATCACTCCATTCAACCCTCATCCACTATCGTGGTCTGGTGGGCAAAGCAAGTTAGCCGATTCTCCATTCAGCATCTGTGTGGTTCGATCACAGATCAATGTGGCATGCTGCCACTATCGTTTGTCCACTCTTCTCTCTTTGGGTAGTGGTAAGTTGTTGGCCCCTCTTCTCACCTATTTGATCAATGTGAACATATTTAAGGAGATTTTTGTGGGAGAATCAACTAGGGTTAGATCCTTCTCATCCATTCCTTTGTCGCTAATGATGGACCGTTGACAGATGTGTAATTAATCTCTGGTGATCTTAGCTCTTCCCACCATTTGGTGGTTACTGTTTTGCCAAAGTGCCAAACCCTTTGACTGGTGCATTGCATCATAGTACATCGGTTGTTCTTTCTTTGATTGGTGGCTATACATCATGCCTTGCTTTGGTTTGTTTGACCTTCATCGTCATATAGCCACCTACATCACCAATCAACTTCCTAAGCTCGTGCTGCCCTCTATCCAACATCAAATCTGCATGTTTCTGCCTTTCGTGGTTTAGTGTCTCTAGTTTCGCTCACATATCAAGTGTAATGATCTCTACTATTCACCGGTATTCATCTGCATCTTCATGGTGTTTGATGATCTCTTGCTTCTTCTTGCATCTGGCAGTCACCAATCTAGTGGCATGGTTTCGTTTGTTCTATGTAACAATATATTTGATTGAAAAATATAAATCTTTGCAGCTGCATCCACCGATTTGTCTATGGGGATGACAACATATCTTCAACCAAGCTTTGATAGCGCTTTGTTTGGCTAGATCTATCATGGATTGGTAGATTTGACAATCAGGATCTTAGGATGTGAAAGGACATAATCACATACACAATGGAGACACAAAGAGTTACGTGGTTCGGCCAAACTTGGCCTATGTCTATGGGAGAGGAGGAATGCTATTTGAATTAGATAACAAAAGAGGAGGAGGAGGGTATGAGCCTCCTCCAACCCTCCTCTGTTTCTTTATGTACAAACTCTCACTCACACCAACCTTAACATTACACACACACACACACACACACACACACACACACACACACACACACACACACACACACACACACACACACACACACACACAGGAGTCTCACTTACATGGGTATGGACCACATACGGGTCCACCCCAACAACATCATCCAAGCAAGCCTTAGAAAGGAACGCCAAGGAAAAGATCAAGCATAACACATTTGAAACTTTTATTTATTTATTTATTTTGAAAAGCCAAACTTGAGACTTTACGACTCCATCGATAAATCCAAATCAATCATAAGAAGTATATAAGATCTGTATTGTGAGTCCAATGGGTTAACCATTGAATTTTGTGTATCTCAATGCATGTGCATGGGTAGGCAGTCATCTGATCCTATAAATAAGTTTACCAGGCTAGTCAGATTTTGGGATGGTTGACAATGATCATGAGTTCGGCTATGAATGGTGTGTTTTAGGGAAGAAAATGAAGAGCATTTTCAGATTGCAGAAAGGGGAATGCACTTCATTAAAAAGAAGTTCCCTTTCTATAAAAACCTAAGTATGATAACAAAGAGGTAGAAGTTTCTTCCTGTTAGAGGAGAGGCTGGTGTTGGGGTGGACTTGCATGTGGTCCATACCGTGTGAGTGACAATCTTATGTGTGTGTGTGTGTGTGTGTGTGTGTGTGTGTGTGTGTGTGTGATGTTAGGGTTAGGGTGTGTGAGCTAGTGAGTGAGAAACTAAACAGAAGAGGGTTGGAGGAGGTTCTGAGCCTTCTCCTCCTCTTTCATTGTATTTGATTAGATAGTGAAACCTCCTCATGTGGACGTAGGCTGAATTTGCTCAAACCAAGTAAATCTCCTTGTCTCCTATTATGTATGTGACTGAATCAATCCTAACAGCTAGTGAGTGTTTTTTCTTTTCTTCTTCTTCTTCTTCTTCTTCTTCTTCTTCTTCTTCTTCTTCTTCTTTTTTAAGGGTGTGATGTTAAAATTTTGTATTGACTGAAAGACAAAATAAAGTTGACCAAGGCAATCACCATACATCACTCCAATAGGTCTCTATACACTAACATCACAAAGCTTCCTTAACCAAACAAACAACCATCCAAAAATCCCCTCAAACCTTTAGACAAAAAAGTAGTAGCACACACCAACCAAAATCACACCAAAGAATCTTGGCATAGCCTTAGAAGGTATGCACCTTCAATTGCACCTACAGACCTTAGAAGCTACATGTTTTTTCTTATAAAAGATTTCCTAATGAAATGCCCATGATTTTCAGTTGAAGTCATCAAAGGGTGGCAAGTCTCATGGCTGTGAAAAGCCATGAAATCCATTAATTTCCATATGAAAGTGATTGAATATATAATTAGATGAACCCAAATAGAGATATATGTCCACTAGATTAATTGTAACTAGTTTTGCATTGCACATTATTTTGCTAATATGGAAATATTCTCCTCTCAATTCTTTATGGAGAATTAACTAGGGGTTTCCCCCCTTCATTAAAGAATACACCAAATTAATCCTCTAAGAACTTGGTCATTGTACATCTCCAAATTGTGAACATGGATAAAACGGCAAAGTCCTTGGCTCTCTCTCTCTCTCTCTCTCTCTCTCTCTCTCTCTCTCTCTCTCTCTCTCTCTCTCTCTCTCTAAGTTAGAGATATACACCCATGCAGAGTCTTGAACCTAAGTCACTTCGGTGGGAGAAGCATAGAATCACCTGCCAAACCACGCACACTTGGGAGAATTAGACTTGGGTACACATGGAGAGCAAGTCCATGACTCAAACCAACTGGGCAAGTGCTCCAACCTAATTAGACCCATCGCATGAAGCTATAATGTTGTCATTTTTTTTTCTTTCTTAAGGATGAATTGGCAGCTAATGCAATAGGTTGTTGTGTGTCATGCCACCAACAGTCGCCTCGTAGAAAAATTTTGTCCATTACATAATCATCATCATCATCAAAGCCTTATCTGAATTAGAGGTCAGCTATACTTTTGCAGTAGCAGCAAATCCTAATTTTTCAATAATAAATTTGTATATATTCTAAAGTTGAGGTCTCTTTTTTTGTTATCTTAAATCTTTAACAAGTTGGAGACATCTTGTAACACCCCTAACCTTTTTTAATTAAATAAATAGTGAAATTGAGAATTTCAAGAAAAATCAGCCTGGAATATTAGGGTTATTTAGAATGCACTTCTCATAGAAGTATAATCAAAGGATAAGACATGTATAATTGAAATCAAAGTTTGTGAACCCTTCAAAATGATTGTAAGCATGACTTATTCTGAATCCGGATGAAAAAGTCTTATTTTTCTCCATTTTTACTAACAAAAGGGTAAAATGGTAATTTTACCTAGAGCCAAGGCCTAAGACATAAAAAATTAGAATGTACTCAAAAATACAAATCCAACACCACTAAGTACGCTCAATTCCGAGGTCATAAGAATAAACCGTAATTTTTATACATAAAGGGCAAAATGGTCTATTTACATCATGTGGGGCCCACAAGGGACCCATAGAGGAATCCAATGACCAGACCATGTGAAATCATGAGTCAAACCACTACCACCTTCTAGTGGAGAAGGAGGTGGTAGTGGGAATCCAATGATATTAGATAATAAAAAAGAAATAAACATAATTAATACATGTCATCATGAAAAATACTCAAAACACCCATAAATACCCTTCAGAAAAATTTCCAAAAATGTTCATAAAAATCTTCACAAAATTACCTAGACTATACCAAAATTTTAGCTGAAAAATCCTCCTCTTTCTCTCTCATTTCTTCTCTCCCTCTCCACATTTTATTCTCCTATTAGCGTGTCCACAGACGCACAAGGAGGAATATTCCTCTTTGGGGTATCTGGAGCGTTAGCAGACGCATCGTCCCTGATGAGTAGGGTTTTCACTCTGCTGTGAAAATCCAATTAGGCATCCATTTTAGACTGTTAAAGATAGATCTTAAACCGTTAAATATGTTCTGAATGTGGAGATATTAAAAAGCCCTATAGTTTTACGGAGATTAATGGATTATTTATTGGCAAAATCGTTGGAAAACAATGAGCTCCAACGACTTATCTTAAGGTGTGGATTTTCTAGTTTTTTGGCCAAGTTCCGGAATATCGTCACTTTAGGTAGGTGCACTTTGCACTCCCCTTTCATTTCCAGTAGATAGGCCATGTTTTCCAGTCACCTAGAGAACTCCCCAGCCGTTCATCCATCAGAAATGATACATCCATCATAGAGGGTTGAGATCTCCTCCATCAACAGCTCAGATGCAACTTCTGAGCCATTGGATGGATTTGTGGGGCCCCAAAACCTCAGGAGATGAGATATGGATCGCTGAAAATCATGGACGAAGGAGATCCAGCCACAGGTGATCCGATAGTCCAGATCTAGACCGTCTCACCTATAGCATCCCGCATCCGTAAACCCAGATCAGATCTGGGCCGTTCTATTTTGATCTAAAACCTAATTTCTTAAATTTAGAGCTTGACACACCTCTAATTTTATATTTGAAACTGGCTATGGATTACTTGTATCTTTTAGAATCCACTGAACTTATAATATATGGGTTTTAAATTGTATTTACATGTTCTATTTAGTAAAATCCGTGCCATTGATCTTGGATCATGGCCCAGATGACCCCAAAATGAAAATCTGAACTGATGGATGTCTTAAGAAGGTCCAAAAACATTAATTAACATGATCACAGTAGAAATTTGGGGTTTATAGATTAATCAAATAAAGAAAAACAGTAAGAGTGAACTTCAGCCCTTAAAATGGGCTGAAAGCTTTAAACCTCAATTCTGATCTCAATTGAAATTTAAATTGAGATAAGAAAGTTTTGATGGATTTCTTGTGATAATTATAACGTACTGAACCAATAAAATTATAATTTTAATTTATTAAATTTTTTGTAATTAAGTGGACAAGTATATTGACATCCTTGATTTATAAGATCTTGGATGATTAGACCAATAAAGCCTTTTTGAATGATGATATGATAATGTCATAACTTAAACTAATGAGTTATATGTTATTTTATATTCAGATCTTAAGAGATCTAGCCTTAAAAGTAATAAAAACCATAAAAAGGGATGAAAATCTCCTTGAACAAGTTGATCAAGGATAATTGGGCTATATGGATATGTGTTGATGATGATATTAAGTTAAGATTATGTGAATTTATAGAATAGATGATGAGGATTTGGGCTATATCAAGATCTATGCTCTTAAAATGGATAAAATAACTTGAGATTTGCTTGATCGGGTAGATCAAGAAGGATCAAATCACTTGATGAGATGCATAAATAATCCAATAATAAAATCACATCAAGAAGAAGTGTTAGATTTAAAAGAAAATGAAGGATCAAGATCTAAACCCTAAAAAGAGGAAAAATGAGTCAAGATCAATTAAGACCATTGGATCACGATAGGTATTTAGAGCATGTTAGATTTCCATTGATTATTGAGCATTATGATAATTGTATTTCATTGCTTAGTAGAGTTAATTATAGAATTATTTATGCCTTTTATTTATACTTTATTACTTATATAATGGAAAATTCATTGAAAATTGTAATTAAATGAAATTATAATGGAAGGACATTTACATGGAATATATGACATGGACTTAATGTTAGTAAGGACCATAGTTAGTAGGATAATATAAGGAATGAATATTTCATAGTCCAAATTAGGAGAATAATAAAACTCCATGAATGACATTTTAGTTCATGGATTTAATTAAAATCAATTAGAAAGAGTACTTAGGGTTAAATGCTCATAGGAACCTTATGAAAGGTTGAGTTAGGGTCAAGCTAGTGAATGATGGACATAGTGGTTAAGGGGGTTATCTAATAGAGCCTCGCTCTCCCCCCACCTTTCGTTAACGTTTGTGAGGTCTAGATGCCTCCTTACATGAGGATTGAAGCAACCACTTTGTGTTCAACCATTTAACTAGTAAGCCTTAGCCAATTTGACATAAGAGGAACTTCTAGACTTAAGGTGAAATAAGCTACCCTCAACCAGTAAAACATTAACTAGTTGAGTAATAATAATAAAAAGCATAAAAGGTTAGTAAATCATCTAACCCTAATAAAAATAGTAATCAAGATAAGGGTGATCAAACAAGATCCATACGATCTTGAATGATAAAAATCAATAAGAATACTAATGTAGTATTGTATTACATATGTATATGTAGACGCGCAAATGGAGACGCGTGCATGCGGGTGCTCTGTTGCATGCGTGCGCGGGACACTCTTGTGCATTGTCCTGGACGTTTGGAATGCACTGGGTGTCCTGGGCGCGCACTGTGCTGGTGTAAGCCAGTGCAAACCACACCGCCTGTGTAAGTTGGTGCCCCTATACCTACCCTTAAAAATTAATATATTAATTTATGAAGTCTTTTCACAAAAAACTTGATTTTGGGAGTTACAGAGGTCCAAATCACGAGTGAAACACATCCGTTGCGACTGTATTATAACGCGAACCTAGATTTAGCTTGAAAACCTACATTTAACTACTTTTAGATTAGTTAAATTATAAAATATTAATTAATAACTTAGAACCGATTGATCAAAGGGTGATCAGGCCTCAAGACTTGAATAATGAGATAAAGTATGATAATAAATAAGGGTTCTAAGAGGCATATTAGCGTGACTACTCTAGAAATTAATCTAGACCATTGGTCTAAACTAGATCTTGAAAAATTATTGATCTGAAGATGATCTGACCATCAGATTAAGGTATAAACGTTAGATACACACAAAAACGAACATATGGACATGAGATGAGACTAAATTAAGAACTAAATAATAATTAGAGATCTTAGAGGATGATCCAATGGTTGGATCATCATAGATTCCATTATAATATAATAAATAACAAGAAATAGTATTGTGGTACTGACAGGTACATTTGAACGTACAAGCTAAGAAGATTATATGCTTGAGTTGGGTGATCTCACATTGAGGTAGGTGATGACATTTAATGTTTTGTTTTGATTTTAAAACCTTGCATTATCATAGCATCGTGATGATTGTGATTTAAATTGCACTTATTACTAGTCGATGATGCTGTGAGATTTAGAGTTTTATGCTATGATCGCTCTTTGATTTCAATCATGTATTGAATGTATTTATGACCAATGGTTTCGTGAGATTGATATTACCTAATTATGCATAAATAGAAATGATCTTCCTTATTGCATCACTGAAATTGATGGGTTTTCATGAGAAAGGAAAGTGGAGGCTTGGTGGCTGGTCCTTTTAGAGGCTAACCCTGAGATGAGGGACGTACCTTAGGGATTGCGAGCCACGAGTGCTCTTGGTTTTTCAACATACATGATTTTCGTGTTTTGTGTTTTATGACGGGTGCTCTCACTCGGTGGATGTCATTCCAGGAGGGAGAGGGTCGACCACCCACGCTATGAGATTTGTGATGTGATATGATAGACACCTGCCCACAGATGACTTTCTGTAGGGGTTGGTAACATGGATAGTCCACACTACCGGTCCGGGCCTTTCCATGGGGATGGACGTTAAGTCTCCTGTTATGGTGTCGACGAGGAGCAGCAGTGGTTGAGACCCTGGAGGGTTGCCACTGCGGCTTGATGATCCATACTCTTATTCTGTGTGCTTGCATGATGAGCATGGAGATGTGATGGTATGCCTGGGTGTGACAACATTTAGAGGTTTGATATGAGTACTCATGATCTGTGATGCGAGTGTATGGGACCCACGTACCTTGGGCGTACCCTGTTATGATTGTATGCTCATTTACATGAGATCATATCATGTTTTAAATCCATGAGATGCATGTTTTATCGTATATGATGTTTTGAGATTTTATTAGCATTGCTTAAAATAATTATATTCTTGTAGAAAATTGCTTTACTCAATGTAACAATATGATTATTCGATTTTTTTTCCATTGATATACATTAAATGTCTATGTACCTACCAAGCATTGCTTGATGAGGCATTGCATTATTGTTGCAATGCCTTAGATATTAAAGAAAGGCAGGACATATGAGGAGTTAGAAGAATAGTGATCGAGAAGTCTCATTGAGAGGTATGTTCTGGTATCACATGGACTATGTAGGTATATATATGTTATTGGACTTGATATTACTATTATGGGAATGTGGATGATGACTGGATGAGTCTTGGAATAGTAAATCTATTTTAAAAATGTTTACTTGGAAAAAAAAATTCTTGTTTTGCGTCAATGGTTGACCTCAAGATTTTTCAAAAAATGAAATTCAATTGAAATTATTTTTTGCTATTTTGGTTTTTATAAAATTGGGGCCCCACCTTTTGAAAAGTTTTATATAAAATAAAAAGTATTGAAAAACCCGGGTCGTCACAATTTTCCACAACCTTAGGACTGGGGATGCTATGCTATGGAAGTTATGAGGGTTTGACCACCCGCTTCTTGAAACTTATATAATGGATACCATGCCTAAAGAGAGGCTAAATGTCGGGTGGGGCAATAATGAGAAGGCCACCACTGTGACAACCATGGTCCACCCCATGAGGACATGGATTTGTTATTCCACAGTTGGTATCAGTGGAGGATCATATAGTTATCCGTGCACGATGTACTGATTGAGACTGTAGCATAGTAGTCCTTGTTTATTTTGCATTATGATGCACATATGATAGGCATAATGTAATGCCATGGCATAATGATATGCTACTACATGAGTTCTTGGAAATCCCCATATAATGATTGGTTGAATACTGATTTCCTAAGTGGGAGTATAGCCAGAGGAAGGAACAAGTTTTGAGCAATCTTCACTATATTAACTAATTTGTCCCATACTATATAAATAACGTATATAATCTATGTATGAGTATGAGATGACTCATGGATGGATAACTAGGGCGAATTAATGATTGAGGTATATATTCTTATATTAGTGAAGTAGTATATGTTTGTATCCCCTACCAAGCATAGCTTACTGAGGTATTGTAAATGTTGCTATGTTTACAATACCTCATATACATGGAAGGAGGGTTAGAAGCTCAAGATCATAGAAGACTTAAGGAATTAAAGCTTGAAGACTTAGGAGCAAGATGATAGAAGACTTGAAGAAAAGAAATCAGGGTATGCCCTTGAAGATATGTAATTTTCTTTAATTGAGAGTGTGTTGTATTGAGTGTTTTTAATGTAAGGTGAGGTTTGAACTTTGGATTATATAATTTGGACAATGGTTTGTAATTATGATATAGGGGTTGTGTAAGAGTGAACTACTGGATGATTCCTGGTATTCAATAAAATATTATTTTATACAAAATGGCTATGTGTATTATGTATTTTCAAGTGAGAGTTGGGTTTTGTACAAATAAATTTAAATGAAAAGAACTTCCGCTGCATTGTTTGCGAAATTTTTTTACCATTTAAGGGCCCTTCCTTTGAAAAATATATTACAAAATGTATTTCAAAAACCCAGGTCGTCACATGTCTCCTACAGCATGATAGGCTATGTCTAGCAAGAGACAAACCAGCAATTCATCAATTACCATGTCAACTTTCCAGTTTTAACTAGAAAACAGTTGGTTAAGAGGGTGATCCTACACAGCTCCCCTGATCTATGCTATGTCAAGCATTAATCAATTTAGACCCAATAGAGGCGCACCTTTGATTGGCTATGTTTTGAAACTTATCTTAATCATATGATCATTTGTTTTTCTTCATATTCTCATATAGTAACATAAATAGAGGGCCACGAGGACAATTTCTTCTTGATCTACTGGTACTCAAGTTTTCGAGCTCACCAATGCGAAATCAAAAGGTGATCCATGGAATCTAATCCTATGATGAAAAGTAATCCTATTTGAGAGATATAATCCAACGGAATCAAAGGTTGGCATTTTGCTAGCTAAAATGTGGCCTAGTGGAGCAAAGGTAGAGATCATCTAGTAGTGGTAAAATCAGGAGCGTCAGGACAGCCTTGTGGGTCCTCTCTTAGATTAACAGATTCAATCATGTACCATAGAACATGTGGGTCTAAAAAGCCTACTAAGAAAGGGTGTGACAGCCACTGTACTTCCAACCCTTGGTTTTTCCAAGAACCCAAACTTCGTAACCACTTTAAGAAACCATTTCCTCTTGGCAAAGAGATGGACAACATTTTCTATTCAGACTTCCTCTCTTCAATATGGAGTCTTGGTGCAATGGTAGAGTTGGTGTTGTGTGACCTTGAGATCACAGGTTTAAGGCATAGAAATAGCATCTTACAAAATGTAAGGTAAAGCTATGTACCATTGACCCTTGTGTCGGCTCGAGAGCTTTGTTGACTGGAGCTGCCCTTTTTACTTCCTCTCTCCAATATATGTAGGTTGTCTATGTAGAACCTAGTCCAAACCACACCGATGACTACAAACAAACAAATAGCTAATAAGAGAAGGTTTCTCGGACATTAAGGGACTATTAGTCTTTTGCTCCGATAATTTGGTGGGTGGATGAATTGGGTGCCAGCCAACTCTTCAATGACCTTCTTCCCACCATGCCATGGAACTCACTAATGGTATACCTCATTTCCTTCAATTCTCTCTGCTTTCTTCTTCCACTTTTTCTTTCTATTGGGTGGCATATGGGTGGTGCTTTTTCTAATGAAAGCTTACACTGATATCATCAGAAAGAATAAAAGAAATCATGAAACATTGACTATTGGTTCTATTTTGAAGTGACTGATTATGAAGAAGGATTTTGAATTACTTGTTAGAAACTTTTCTTTGGTTTCTACTTGTCTCCTATATAGAGAATTTGTGCTTTAATTCCCTCTATTTCATGCAATATTTCTTTGATTTTTCGAGGCTATTCAATTGCAGTGGCTTCTTATCTTATCCATATTATTATTGTTGTAAATAACGTGTTTCATGCATTATGTTTACAGGTTAGAATGATGAGGGAGCTTCTTCACATAGTTGTAGTCTTGATACTTGTCCTCCAAACATGTGCAAATGGTCTTATCATTAATCTATTCATTAGTCATTGGTGCAATCCAGAGGTTGGCTCTTCGAACATATTGATCCTTACGGAGAACTTTAGAAAAGCCAGAGGTTCACTCTTTGTAGAGAACATATTGATCCATGTAGAGGTTGGCTCTTTGCAGTTAAATAAACCTAATATCTCACATATGTCGAAGATATCGCATTTAAATAAGCCGCATTTCTGAGATATGTCATGATATCTCAGAAACGCCAAACATATGCCATTAAATATGTGATGACCCAGGTTTTTGTAACGCATTTTGTAATACATTTTTAAAAGGTAAGGCGCCCTTTGTAGTAATTTTTTTTTTTGCAAAACAAAGCAGCGAAAATTCTTTTCTTTAAAACTTGTTTTGTAAAACCCAAGTCATCACTTCATACATAACATAAGTAGAATTTTGTACAAGATAAAATTTCATTGAAGAAATATACTTTTAT
Organism: Warburgia ugandensis; assembly: GCA_035236585.1. Taxonomy (NCBI): domain Eukaryota; kingdom Viridiplantae; phylum Streptophyta; class Magnoliopsida; order Canellales; family Canellaceae; genus Warburgia; species Warburgia ugandensis. The sequence goes on from CP141133.1 coordinate 15,175,212, forward strand.
TAAATTTCAGAATCCATCTAGTGCTTCACAATACAGCCCTGGTATCAGTACAATACTTGTCCAAATTACATAATCCAAATTTCAAACCTCACCATACATTAAAAACTCTCAATACAATACAATGATCTTAAATAAAATACATGTCTTTAAGGGATATACCCTGATTGCAAGTCTTCTCAAGTCTTGAGCTCCTAATTTTCCTTCTCTGTATTTGAGATATTTTAAACATTCAAACATTTACAATATTTCAACAAGCTATGCTTGGTAGGGGATTTAAGAAGCATAATAATTTGACAGTATAATCCTAATACTTCATAATCCCATTGTTCATAAACATACTCATAGATCAATCTCTTTACTTTATTATATATGTACATCCTTATACGTACATACTACATATGTCGTATATATATATACGGTCAAAATCATGAAAAATAGTTAATATCTCAAACATCAATAGTTACACTCAATTACACTGAATTGATAAAACATCCAAACTCTGCTAGAAAAATACTCCCTTATTTGGGCAGTATTGGCATCTCATTATGCCATGTATCATAATGCAAAATACTCAAAGGACTACTATGCTACAGTCTGATTCGTACTAGTGCGCTAAGATAACTACTTTCATACTCCATGGATACCAAGTGTGGAAAATCATCTGTGTCATGTCTATATGGGGAGACAGATCGTCAAAGTGGTTGCCTTCCTATAATTGCCCCACCCGATATTTTGCCTCTCTTTGGGCACTGTATCATCATATATATATATATATATCATTTTGGAGAGTGAGTAGTGAAACCCTCATAACCCTCATAGCATAGCAACCCCATGCATATTGTAATGCCTCGAGCATTTTTGCTATTTCTGCATCCATTTTACAAAAAATGAATTGGACATTCTATATGAAATTAACTATGTTAAATGTTTTATTTTATTTAAAATAGTAAATAAAGGAATTTGTAATAAAAATAGTACCATTAGATTCTACGTTCAAAATGGAATCCAACACCTCAAAGACAGTAAAAAACGGAGTTCATATGGCCAAGTTATGGCCATTTGAAGATGAGGGACACTTTTGTAATTTAAATAAAAATGAGAATGGCTTGAAAACATAGGGGCTGTTTTACTAACGGCACCCCCAGTCATCCCCTACCTCCAGCCACTGCCATTCTCGACCTTCAAGAACCACCTATGCAGGGCGGTGTTGGAAAGGATGGCGGCACCGCCATGGGATGGCATCGCCTCCCTCATCCATAAAAACCCTCTTCCCCGATCATCTTCTTCTTCTCCTCTTTTCTCTGACTATTTGAGCTAGGGTTCCGGCAAAATCAGAAAATCCCTCCTCCAGTCTTCCTTGTGATTTTCGGCACCGGCCCAGGTCTTCCCTCCGAGCCGGTCATTCTCCTTTTCCTTCCTCTTCTCTTTCTTCTTCTTCCTTACGATGTCATTCTATTTCTGCATTTCTGGACGATAAGGGTTTCTGGCAGGCGTAGAGGGAAATGCACCACCGAAAGAGGGGCACTGTGTTGGGCTGCCTAGGTAAGTTTTCTCCCCCTCTCTCTAGTTTTCTCCTTCCCCAGGCTAGATCCATGCCGGATCTAGTCATTTTTTCAGCCTGAAAACGTCAGACTCCTGATGGGTCTGACAACCCATCGAAGAAGACGACCCCGGGGACGCCACGTGTGATGCGTTCCCTGGGGTGGTCCTCGAACGCATGCCTTCTGCAGGCACAGTCCCAGGTTCGACTGGGAATCATAAGCGCCCCGGGAGCCAAGGCGCATCATGCCTGCGCCAAAGACGCGTCCGCGCGATGCCATCTAGGACGCACGTCATAGCGCATCGCTTGGGCATGCATGTGCATTCGAACACGGTCCCTGGTGCGGCCTTTGGTCGCGCACGACGTGCGGGCGTGGGTCTTGGTTCGACCAAGGCACACGAGCGTCTTGAGACCCATGACACGCGGGCCCTACACATAGACAAATTTGGTTCGTCTGTGATTTTGAGACACTAAAATTTCAATTACAAAGGTTGTAGGACCACCCCGATTGACGATCTAAAGGAATCGTTGTGTCCGTATTGATGACGCGAACCTAATGAGACTATAAAAGTTAAGATTAGAGGACTATTTAGTATAACTATAGTCTAACTACTATAAAGATCACATAAATCTACAGGATCAAACTTCATAAATTGATTTGTTGGGTCTATTAGGAGGCCAATGTGCCTAGCTCCAGTATAAGTTACACACATCCACCTTGAACTTATAGAGCTGACTGCCCAAATTAAGTACAAACATGTTCTAGGCATCAGAATAGGCGACCTAGGAGATCTGACCCTTCAATGACATTATTCTAATGACATGAAAGAGATTAAAGGCAATCTAATCATTAGATGTTAATACTATACGTGAGATCTAGCCTAGAAGAGCGCTAAGCAAGGACCTATAGATCCTAAAAGGCAGATCTAGTCGTTAATCTATAAGTCTAATGATCCATAAAGGTTGGAAAATAATACTTGAATCCTTGTTATCAATTGATATTCAGGGTTTCACAAAGGTAACTCGGGATCGAGTAATGAATAACGCGATTCAAGGAACATCGAGGTAGGTAGTCTGATATTGCTATGTTTTTAATGCATTTCCAAATATACTTGATTTGTAGGTAGTCCGATACTGCTACGTTTTTAACACGCATCTTAAACTCGAACTTGCTTTATTACCTTGTTTAGCATGTTTTTAAGATATGATATTCTTATGCGAATATGCAGACTTGTCCTCATGATTTATATCCTTGAAAGCACTTAACTCTATCACCAGATTTAGCATGCTTTTTGAGATGTGATGTTTTTATACAAGCATGCAGAATTGTCTTTATATTTCATGGCTTTGAATGCAAGATTAGCATAAACTGATTTTATGCATTGCTCGCATGAATGAAAATAAATGCATAAATTGCATGATTTCCATGATTGAGATTTGGATTTATATGTTTTTTTGGGCTGTTGAGCCTAGTGGGCACTATGCTGAGAGGTTGTGATGATGTACGGGGTTGGCCTCTCAGTCTCTACCACCAAAAAGGTGGATGGTATCGCTGCCAAAAACAACGTTGTCCCTTCCCTGATTGCTGTAATAAACAGGGACGACCACTGGAGGTGTTTACGGCACCCTTTCGGGGACATATCCATAGTCGCCGTGGATTTTATGGTGGACTGGTCTCTAGATACCAGAGACATGATTCAGAGGGGTTCTGGTCGTGACCATAGTGACCCTATGATTTCAGTATGATTGATATGCATATAACATTGAGATGGTAGTATATGAGTACTCGTGATCAGTTGGCGTAATGTATTCGTCAGGAGATTCATGAGCATGATATTGCATCTGTTTTGAAAAATGACTATTTTAAGAATTTCATGATTATTATATTTGACTCGCCAATTGGATGTGGTTGCCGAGGTCTTCATGAATCTATAAATTTCTATTTTATGATTTTGATCATATTTATATAGTTGAACATTAGATTTCGGTGAAGGATTCCATGATTGAAATTGCATCGATGAGCTTATGTTTTATGCATAAATATGCACATTTACGGGAAGAGAAATCACCGAAATTTTACATGAAAAGCTCTTTGCATTATACCTACCATGTTTTCAAAATAGTAGTATCAGATCACCTACTGAGTATGAGAAATACTCACCATAATATATTATTTTTCCAGATTAGCTCTACACAGAATTAGAAGAAGCGTTAGTGCTAAGATCAAGTGAATGAAGAGAAGATAAGCATGAATGTAAGTAAACATTCTACCTTTTTGGACATGTATCTGTAGTTATTTACAATTGGGTAGTGAGCTGTGATAAGATAGACCTGGGAAGACTTCTATGATTATAGTAATATTTAAAACTATTTTGTCTATTATGAAACCAAATGACACTCGAGGTTTTCCAAATAAGTTTAAAACAAAAGATTTTTTTAGCTGCATTGCATTGTTTTTCTAAAAATGTTTTCAAATAGGGATGCATCCCGCCCTATGAATTAGATATTGCATTTAAAAATGCATGGAAAAACCCAGGTAGTCACACATGTGCCTGTTTAAAACAAAACCACAAGCCTCCATGCTTGCATATAAAGTAATCGTTTTACTTATCAAATGTCTTATATGTTTATATCATCATCCTCGTATTTTGGTATTCTTATACCGAGGATAGGATTTCACTTCAAACTTAGGGATCATCATTTACAATAAATGATGCACATGTTCATATAAGTTTAGGGATCACCATTTTATATGAATGATTGTCATGTATTGATTTTATACCTATCAGATAATATGTCTATTTATCTAGGCTGGAATACCTTCTAGTTCCCTATTTACTTAGGGTTTTCCTTAATTCTAACTTAATCATTTCATATGTGTTTTGATTGGATCATAAGGGTTTTCAATGGATTTAATACAATTATTTACATTATACTTGTCAACGTTTCCAGAGATAAGAACATGTATTTCTCATGCAGATGCATTCATAAAATCCTCCTACCTTCAAGGAGTGATTCATCTTTTCAAATCTTCTCTTGATCAATAGATCTGATGGTTAGAATGATCTTCTAATCTTTCAAATCTTTCAAATCTAAGTATTTTCTATTCTAAGTCTTTGTGTATTCCTTTCTTTGATCTTGATCTTTCATAGATCCTTTGATCAACAATTTATACTTGTTGATAATAATCAAGAGCTTAGATCTTCTATCTTTTAGTTCTTCTTTGATCTAAGTTCAGTTGTTTGATCATCTCTAAGGAGGAGGTTCTTAGTTCTCTTCCTTGAATCATATTTGATCAAGGGTTTGGATTCTCTATCTAGATTTTTCTACAACATACAAACATAGATACATAATAAAATATGACATTACGATTCTTATTGTTCTTGATCATCCAAGATCCTATGGATCTTGTTTGATCATTCTTATCTTACTTACAATTTTTATTAGGATTAGATAATTTACTAACCTTTTATGTTATTATTATTATTATTATTATTCAACCAGTTAATGTTTTACTGGTTGAAGATAGCTTATTCCATCCAAAGTCTAGACAGCTCCACTTATTTTCTATTGGCTAAGGCTTACTAGTTGAATGGTTAAACACAAAGTAGTTACTTCAATCCTCAAGTAAGGAGGCGTTTAGACCTCACAAACGTCAAAGAAAGATAGGGAAAGAGTAAGGCTCTATTAGAAAACCCCCTTAACCACCATGTTCAACATTCACTAGAGTGACCTTAGCTCAACCTTTCATAAGGTTCCTATGAGCATTTTAACCCAATGTATTCTTTCTAATTGATTTTAATTAAATTCATGAACATTTAAAATATCATTTATGGGATTTATTATTCTCCTAATTTGGGCCAAGGATTTGATAATCTTTATATTCTCCTACTAACTACAGCCCTTACTATGATTATACTTCATGATGTATATGTATTTAGTGAAGTCCATCTATATGCCATCAATTACCTCTTTTAAGATATTTTTTATAATTCTACGATTAAAAGAAATTACACCAATAATTCTAAGAAATTTAAAGATTCTCATGCTAAAATTGAAAGTATTGACCTAAATTTAAATGTGCTATTTAAAAGAAATTAACTAATAATATTACAACATCTTATTCTAGGAAATTAAAGATAATTACACTAAAATTGAAAAATAGACATGGATTATAATTAAATCAAATTTACTATAAAATAAAATTAATTACACATGTGATCAAACTGTCCTTATGATCTAACCATTTGATTTGTCCATCTTTTAGATCTAGGGTTGATATTCCATTAAGAATGCAACCCTTGATCCTTTATGTTTCTGTTTGATCCAACATCATAATAACATGATCCTAACCTTAGATCATTCAGTTTATAGGTCCAATTGTCCTGATCATTCTTGATCCATCTGATTAAGGAGATCCATTAAGATTTTCCATGATCATTTTCTCATTTAAGAGCCTACACCTTGATTTATTTCATATCAATCCAATCCAACCATCCTCATGCTGTTTTATCATCATTAGATCCTTAGTGGATCTAGATTTTCAATTTTGATCACCCTAGATCTACTTGATCAAGGGTGTAAGTAAGAGTATTTTTAATTAACAGAAATGTTTGATGCTTAAAATCTTGTTTTTATGTGTTTAGTATGTTCCCCTCATCAATATCTATTGATAGCATCATACAGATTGAAAATTGGATTTAAATTGAGTGAGTAATTGTATTTTTAAAATTTTAGTCATTTTCAACGGCTGATTTTAGTCTGCACTATTTTTTTATCTAATAAACCTATATAGAGGATTATAAATCCTACTATGATAATCAATATTAGAGTTTTGATACCTTCTAGATCCATACATTGGATTAGATTTTTAATTTGACATCATTTTGACCATGATCCATTATTATTGGAAAGGATTTTAGTGATTATCATACGTAAATACAATTAAAACAAAAATCTAATATCTCCATTAGATTTTACATGCCATTAGAAATTCATATCAACTTTTCGATCTAAAAACATAGCTAAAATGAGCTCTCAATTGAAGAAACAAGATTTCAATTTAAAAAATCAATGACCCAAATTTGATCTGGCCATTAGAATGTGTTTCAAACGATTTGGAACATACCAAGATGATCTGGAACATATGTAGACAATCCCAGAATGTGGCTAAATGACCTAAGCAGGGTTAGGCTCAGATCAACACTTCATCTAGGAGATTGGTTGAGACAGTCTGATCTAGACCGTCAAATCAACCCTTCTCCAGATCTCCCAAATCTAAAACATCCAAGGACTAATATTTCTTACCTTACGATTTTGTACCCTTCTGGATTGATTGGAGGGTTCTTATCCTTACTTGATTTTTATTATTTCTAACATAAAACTAATTTTAGAAAAATAAAAATTATATAAAATAACATGAAATGAGTTTGAAAATAGTTTCCACCTACCTGATTGGAGAAAAATGTTGGTTTTGTAGTCCAATTTAAAAGAATACCCACTTGATGATACTATCGCCCAAGAACCGCTTGTTTTGTGATTTTTCATTGATTGAACTGTTGGATCTTAAAATTTATTTTGGGGTTTTGTTGATAAGGTAGTATAAGACATTTTGAATGATGGGATTTGTGATATTTTATATGGAACATAGTGCCTAATTAAATTTAGGTCTCTTGTTCCAATTTAGAGGGAGGAGAGAGAAAATGAAAGAAGAGAGATTTTTGAAAATTTAGGAATGAATCTATATTTGGTTTTATAGGGGAAGTAAGATAATTTTGTTTTAAATTTTTTGAACATTTTTGGAGGATTTTTGGGTGTGTAGTTATAGATGTTTTTGAATTTTTCATAATTACTTGTAATAATTATGTTTTAATTCTTTTGGATATTAAATTAACATTAGATCTTCCACTACCACCTCCTTTTCCATAATCAGTTGATAGTAGGTTGACCACTCATTACATGTTTTTTGGCCGTTAGATTCATTTGTGGGCCCCACAGAGGTGTGAAAGGACCATTTTGCCCTTTTATGGAAAAAATCTGTTTTATTCTCCTGAACTCGGAATTGAGCATACTTAGTGGCCTTGGAATCATATTTTTGAGTACATTCTAAATATTGATGTCTTAGATTTTGGTTATAGGTAAAATTATCATTTTACCCTTTTATTCATAAAAAGGGATAAAATTATAGATTTTTTATTTTAACTCGGAATTGAACGTACTTAGTGTCATTTTAATCGATTTTTTTAGTACATTCATAATTTGTAAGTTTTAAATCATGTTTTAATCTCTATAAAAAGAAAATTTCCAATAACCTAATGTAACATTTACTAATTAATAGATTAGAAATTTTTGATTTTTTTTAAATAAAGAAAAAGAAAATAAAATAAAACGAAAAATGAAGCATATAAGGTAAGGAAGAGAGAGAGAGAGAGAGAGAGAGAGAGAGAGAGAGAGAGAGAGAGAGAGAGAGAGAGAGAGAGTGCTCAAAACGCACTCTCCTCCCTCTCAAATTCTCTCTCCTTCACATGGATAGTCACGCACCGTGGTGAAGAATTTCTCCACCTTTGAACAGCCGAGAACAAGGTAAGATCACTCCACCCTCCTCTTTGCGTTAAATTTCAAGGTTTATTCACTTGTAAACAGCGAAAAAACGGCGTGAACATGTAGTTTTTACAAAAATTCATGCTTTACTATTTTTCACAAAAAAATAGATGAGACAGTATCAGATTAAGATCTAGACCGTTCATATTGAGTATGATGAGGAGAGGAAAGGACCCATGAAATTTCATGACGATCGGATGGCTAGGGACACTGGACAACCTAAAAAACCGTATTATGGGAGTTTTTGAAAACGAGACAAAAATCATAAAAAAAATGATAGATTTAGGTGGGATTTGTGGAAATGGAGGGTGAAAATGGAATGTACATGAAAAATTGGACTTAGAGGTGTAAAAATCACAAAAAATGGAGCACCTGGAGTCGTCGTCTCTAACACCAACGACCAGAACAGGAAGAAATTGCATGGACGAGGGAGTGCCACACGGCATGACGAATGTGCGCCACGTGGTGCAGCTAGAACGCACGCCATGTGTGCTATTTCACAGACGTCCTGCCACGTGCGTGCAGACGGCACGCGCCATATGGCGGGCCCATTTTCTTGGTTTTGAGGGTTTTGACCCTTTATTCATTGAAACGTGATTATAGGAGCTACAGAGGTCCAAATCACGATCTGAAAAAGGCGTTGTGATCGTCTCAACAAGGCAGATCTAGATTTCATATAAAAATCTAGTTTGGAGTGACTTTTTAATAGCAAAACTACTAAATACTATTAGATGATTCAGATCAAGCTGTTCAATAGATGATTAGGCTTTAGATTTTGGTTATATGTATTAACCATGACATGATTTATGGCATGACAGGTACATCAGGGCATACACCTTGATATCGTTTACACGTTTGTTGGGATAGTGCGATACCGAGGTAGGTGATTTCATTCATAATTTTTCCATGATTCTCAAAAGATGATTTGGTGATTTGAGTTTTTGAGGCATGTGATTTATGCCTTATCATATGCATAAGATTGATTTCAGTATGTAGCTTCTCATGTGCGTGCTATCTTTCTGGTGGTTATTGCATGCACTGTTCTCGATATCTTTCATGATATTCACTTGATTGTTGGTCTTCATGACATGTGGGAGTCGCTCTGACTTGATATTTGAGACTATTGATCCTGTGGTAGGATGCGATTTTTCACCCCGTGAGCGCCTAAGTGCCTGAGTGTCTGTAAAGGTGAAAGGGTGAAAGCAAAAGTGATATGCATCGTTCCCGTAAGTGCCTAAGCACCCGTGAGGGTGCAAGGGTGAAAGCGGATGGTACAGAGAGCTGACCCCACATTGTTGTGAGTGCACTTGAGACACTCATAGGGCTTGACTGTGTATGATGTTTGATACTTTTGACATGCATTCATGTGTTTCTAGATTTTCTCAGATTGTGCATGTCCTGATATCATCGTTGATGATATCTTATTTATTGAAAGGACTTGGTATGTCCTTCATCATGTGATTTAAGGCTTTATATATATTGTCGATCATCTTTCGATCTTTATGCCTTGCGCCATGTGATTTGTTTTTATTGAGTTACTTTGAATGTATATCACCTGCACAAGCATGGCTTGCTGAGACATTGTTTTGTTTTGCAATGCCTCAAAATCAGAGCGCGACAGTCAGAAAGGGAAGAAGGTGGACTAGAGTGGAGTTAGACGGGGGCTTGAGGACATATACTGTCAGATACAGAGACAGAGTGGTGTACTTTTGTTGGACTGGTATTGGCTTTTTTGCATTCTCCTTAGTCGTTGTATATATTGATAGATTATACCCATATTACTGTATAGTGATTATATGTTTATACATGGATGACGTGGTGATCTTAGACAGATCCTAGAGCTTTGGAACTTTCACTATTATGTATCTTTACAGTTGCAAAAATTTCACCGTGGTTTTAATTTGTGAGCATGCTCAAAATGTTTACTTTTGGTTCTGTTCTTCAATGTGGTTTTGAGGTGAAATGACTCTCGGGGTTTTCTTAAATGATATTTTCTTGACGCTGTGAAAAATTTTAAATTATGAGTTTTAAGTCTGGGATCCCATCTATTTTCTATCAATAAACTATTATTATTTTCGTATAAATATAGGAAACATTTTGGCAAAAACCTAGGGTGTCACACCTAATGTTCTAGGCTGGAATATCTGAAAATTCAAACTAAATTGATTTTCTCAATCAATTTACAAAAATTGGAGTTATTACAAAATAAACCCCCCTTATTTTGGCAAACATACGGGAGTTTTTATATGATGGCTGGACAGTAGGTGCAAGTGCGACCTTGCAGAGAACTCTAGCAGCGAGTTGTAGGCCTTTAATCTCTGGGCTTTAATCTGAAAGTTAGAAAATAAAAGGCAGAGGTCTACATTCATCAACCTCCACCACCCAAAAGGCTTAAATTTTTTTGGGTTGGCCCATTAGTAGTAATATCTAGAAAAATCATTGGTTTTGATCATTGAACAAGTGGGCACTTGTATTTCTTATCTATTATTTATCTTTTCTTGCATAACACATTTATTAAAATACTGATCCAAAGAAACGAAAAGAATCGTCCACCACGGAGACTGGAAAGGCGATTTCGCCCATCTTTAAAGCTAAGTGAAGGAGATTATGTGATACCCAGGAAAAATTTGCCCCTTTCGGATCTGATCAACAGCGGCCATGGATTAAATCTGAAAGCACAAGTTCATGAATGGAGCAATGCTGAAGATCTAGAAAAGAGTTCTACTTCACCTGATCAACACAATCTCAGTTGAAGATAACAACAGTTTGTGCTCAGTTGCCTCAATAGACTGTAAGTTGGAGACAGTTGGACCTCCTTCCCAAGCTCTACCAGCGCCTCACTGACTAAAGACAATATCTTACTTGAAACGGCCAAAATAGTTGAACCTTAGGTCCGAGATGTTTTTCCTTTCTTATGTTGTATCCATGTAGGTATATACAAAACCAGAGTAAATAGGATTTACTTGGATTTGATGGGCCCAAGTAGCAACAAGTTTGGGTGTGCATGCAATTTTCCTTTTTGTTTAAATACAAACTGTAAAGCAATTCAAGAAGAAGAAAATCATAAGCTCTTCGAAAGTTTCTATCATCTGCTGGCTTAGGGGACAGCCCTGATAAACAAAGCTCCCGCATATGCGAGTTTCAAGGAAGGGGCAAACCACAAGGATCAATACTACGCAGTCTTACCTTACATTTTGCAAGAGGCTGTTTTCACACTTTGAACTCGTGACCTCAAGATCACACGACGACAACTCTACGATTGCGCCAAGGCTCCTCTTCATTTGCTGGCTTGCAGAAAAATAATAATAATTTTGTACCTCATTCTTAATGCATATGGGCTATTTGCTAAACTTCATTACAATCATCTACTCTCTATAAACTCTTTCATTCAGGCTGTAGGATAACAAAACATCGATTTAGTTATTCTTAGAAAATTCAATGACTAATTTTCTTCTCCAGTCTTTGATTACTCCTTTAAATGGTGCCAGCCATGGGTTTTCCCTAGATGTTTTATCAAGGTTAATAAGATGTCTCCTCTTAGTATCCATACAATTTTACCCAAAATTTCTTGAATCCCATTTTTTCCCATCTACTTAACACCTTCAATCCTTCTCTGTATAACAACAATTAGGTTTGTCTTTATTTGAAACTTCACACACATATGTCATCAACTTATGGCTCAGCTGTAACTCAATATGTGAGGCATTGTTAAGCACAAGCTCGTTTCTATTTGCCAAGTCATCCATGCCACGTAACATGTTATATTTATTGCAAGGCTTCTCATTCTAACTTTTCTTGGAACATTTGAACCAATTCTTTATAGTTCCCATTAGTAACGCCATCAAAGACCTTGATTTTGTAGTCTCTTTTTATAATCTCCCAAAGTTTTTTTTCATTTTGGGTATTTAACAATTTTATTAATGACCTTTTCGAGAAAAGAAAAAAAAACAATAGCATGAATGAGAGTTTCCTGCTGCTGATTACATCTGGGAACTTTTTCTTCTTATGCAGACAATAACAAGTTGCATCTAATGGTAATCTCTCATGAGCTGCAACCCAAAGAAAGTATTTGACTCTTGATATGCACTTAGACAGCAAATTCTTTTCCATATGGGAGTTGCAACTGGGGTTATATTATTGACTATATTATGTACTGATTTAATGCTAAATTCCCCATGAGTTTCAAGTGCCCATTTGATTTCATTATCATCACTTTGGTTGTGTCTAATTCTTAATATCTTCTTTGCAATTCTTTCTCATTTGGCTTAAAGAGATGAAACTTTATCAATTTTATTTACCTGATTTTCTAAAAATATTGCAAATTCCTCAAAGAAAGGAGCATTAATAGTCCAATTATCAAGCCACAATTTGATTTCCTTTCAGAATCTATTGATCAAGTAGTGTCCTTATAGGAATATCCTATAATTTTTAGTACCACGTTCCACGCAATTGAGTCAGAAATTTTAGAAAGTACTTGCATGAATTAATCCTTTCTATGATACGAAGCTCTCACAAAGTCAACCTATAAAGATTAATGGTTAGTAAGCACTTCCCAACCTAGGTTAGCCATGAAAGCTTTGGTAACAACATTTGGATTTCTCAGCCCAAGTCATGTACAACTTTTAGGTCTACAAACCTCCTCCCAATTGATTAGAAGCATTCTTCTATTTGTTTCAGAATGCCCCCATAAAAATTTCTTTTGACTTTGCTCAGATTTATATAGAACCTTTTTGGAAGTAGGTTAGCAACCAAAGCAAAGGGATATACTCAAAGTTTGGCTTTGAACAAATGTAGTTCTTTGTGGCTTCGAAGTAATATTATGTTTTTAGCTATGTAAACCATCATCAACTTTCTGACCTAGGCAAGTAAATTCTTGCTAGGTAGGTTTACTATTGCAACATAGTAATCTAAGATATTTCTTCTTTCCGACGTGTTTTTCGACATGATCTTTCTGGTGCAATGCACAGAGAGTCTCTTAGCTTGGTGCCTGGGGTCGATGCTGTGCATGGGCGTTTCTCTGTCTAGCATTCTAAGAAGACACTTTTGGACATGGTCCGACCAAGGTCATTTTCGAGGCTGTTTTACATACATATATAGAGCCTCACGACGTCCAGGAACATGCCTGGCCTCTTCATGTCCACCATTTATGCCTAGTGCATGTCTACTGTTACTGACATGACATGTGAAAAGCTTCATTCTAATGGGAACACACAGCACATGTGAGGTGGGAATATTGTTAGGTTTGGTGTGCCAGATATCAAGCTATGTTGGATATGTTAGGTTAAGGAGTTATCATGGGATTACAGTGCTATGTTGGGGCCATTGTGAAGCTTATTATATCCGATCTTGTTAATCACATCTACGATCACTTATTTTTTATCTTGCCGATCATATCCACAATTGCCGATCTCCAATCTTATTGATCATATCTACGATTGCCAATCCTGTCCTCGGCCGACAATCACGTCTATGCTGTTTCATGCGATGGTTGATGCTCTCCTAACACCTAGAACGTGTGACTCATAAGTGTGGGAGCTATGTTATTTGAATTCCTTATCAAAAGATCAATCTCATGAAAGTCATTCGAAAAGCCTCTAATCTGACATCCTCTGGCAGATTAGCCTCCAGCTACCATTGATCGATCGAATATTCTGATGTTGCCTTTAATCGCTTCAATCATCATTCGATTTCACAATCAGTGCTTAAGGATATAATGCCTATTACTAGGGATTTTTTATCTAGTGAAAGCAATTAAGTTAGTTTCATTGAAGAAGACATCAGCGATTTTGGATCTACTTGTGACGATAAAGGAAAGTTGGATTAACTTGAGATTATGCTCTGTAGTCAATTATTAAGGAAGTAATCCTTCAAGTATAGCATTTAACTAGTAAGCTGATGCAAGAATTATCTTTACATCAGCTTGAGAGGGAGTGTTAGGATAAGCTGTAATCACGGAATTATAGCTAATATCTCTTGTTGTAATTAGAGGACTACGGCAGATATTTTATGCTATAATCATAGTAGGAATTCTCTATATATATCTATATTACTGTTTAATAATTAATCAATTCAATAAAGATGTAGATCTATTAGGATAAATGTCATCCTCATATCTTGTAAAGGAGATAGTGGTTACCATTTCTCATCTTGAAGTCATGTTCCTTGAATCTTAGCATGCAACGAATATGAGACAAATGCCATGGTTGGCAAGAGTCATGATTGTACCTGGCAGTATCATCTTCTCAAACTTCTTCCATGTGTGCCATTTTTCTTCCCAGTAACGATGTCAAACGTTGATGGCTATAATGCTAAGGCTCAAGTTAACCATGTCTTTGGTGTAGAAACTGAACCGACATTGATATTGTTGAAAGCCCGCGTCATTCAACATTTCATCCGTTGATATTGGTTTTCCCCGTGAGCCCCTCATTAAATGGTATAAACAGCTATTAGCTTCAGCTGGGTTCAGATTAGATCACCCTAAGAGGTGCAATCAAGCAATCACAATTTTTAGTGCCACCTTTACATTATTGCTCCAACTTTAGATTTCTTATAGGTAAAAAATCATATGGTTTGGATAATCTCAGCTTCTAAAAAAGTATATATAGTTCATTAAGTTTCGAAACTCTCATTTCCAAGCCGAACTTTCATATGCTTATTAGATGCTAGAATTATCCAAACCACATGCTTTATTGATCTAGACTACACTAATTGTGCAGTCAGTTTAGTATTCTTCATCTATCATATACTCGGCTACGTTTAATAGCATCACAGAATCAATCAAAAGAAAACATCAAAGAACATGTATTGAACTATTTGATTAGCAGGAAATGGACCTAAATTGACTTTCAAGTTATAAAATACTTTACACGGAGAATTTTTTCCCTAGAAATCAATTTCTGCCAAACAAATAGGCACGTAGAGAAAAGGAATGTCTAAAGAAAATACCCACCTACGCACACTGAAATTTTTATTACTTCATCAATCTATCTCAATCGACCATAACAGATATACAAGATCCACGGTGGTAATCTAATGGCCTAATATAATCAGCCAATACTATTGCAGAACATAACGCTCTGATTGAAGAATAATTTTTTTAGCTTTTGCAATGTGCATGCGTAGGCAGTCATGTGATCAACGAATCAAGTTTTTCGGACTGGCCACTTTTGGAGACAGTTGGCAATAATCACGAGCCAGACGGTTGTGAGATTAATGGTGTATCGGGGAAGAAAGAGGAGCCTGGGGAATACGCAACATTTAAAGGAAGTATCTTTTAAAAAGGGCAGACTAAGTGCACGGAGCTCCTACTTATGTGAGATTTAGGGAGGGATGTGCTATAAGGATTTACAGTATGCAGTCTTACTTTACATTTTTGTAAGAGGTTGTTTCATAAGCTCTCCTAAAAGAAGGTATCTTCTCTAAACCCAAATTATGAGAACATGAGAATTGAAGTTCCTTATAGTACAATTTTTACATAGCTAAAAAGGAAATATTCTCTCAATTCTTGGTGGAGAATCAATCAATTGCAAGGGGTTCCTTAACACCGAAGAAAACAGCAAAAGAATCCTCCAACAACTTGGTCATTTCATGACTCCAATTGCAAACATGGACGCAACGGTGAAGTCCCTCTTAAAAATCCCTTTAAATGGATTAAAAGATGCCTGGAATCACCTGCAAAACCACCACAAATTGGACAAGTCTAGAGCTGGAATCAAACTGGTATATATGGAGGCAAGCCAATGGCGTGATAGGAACCGATCTAACAACATGTAAAAAAAAAAAGCAGCTTTGGAGCACAAAACTCCCACACATGCAGGGTTTGGGAAAGAGGCAGACCATATAGGTCTATAGTATGCAATCTTATTTGCATTTTTGCCAGAAGCTGTTTTCCATGCCTTGAACCTGTGACTTCAAGATCACACGACGACAACTTTACCACTCCCCTTCAACTAACAACATGTTAAAAAAGGGCAGATGCTGGTTTCGGAGAAGGGGCTGAGCACAAGAGTCTATAGTATGCAGCCTTACCTTGTATTTTTGCAAGAGGCTGTTTCCACACCTTAAATCGTAATCTTAAGGTCACACAACGACCACTTTACCGTTTCAACTGAGAACATGTCTCACATAAATAAGTGGAAAACGTGCACATGCCATTTCTCTTTTGAAGTGAAGAGGAGGAAAAACAGATTCTCATCCCACTTTGTTCAACATAGGCAGGTTGTTTATTTGTAACAGAGTCCTAACATACCCATGGCTATCAACAAACAAACGGCATTTTTGGGGAGAAGTAAGAAAAGGTTCCCCGGACATTCAGGGAATATCCGTCTTTTGCACGGGAAAAAACGTTCCGTTTAGGCGGACAAATAGATATTGTTCCAGAGAATATTCTATATCCTCTCAGCAGTGGTGGCACAAATCCTATTCCAACTCTAACTCCATAAATAAATATAAAAAAAGGCTTACACTGTGCCATGTGTTCATTTAATTGTTCCTTGTAATATTCTGTGCCAAGTTCTCAAACCGAAAACCTATAAATACCACTCTATTTCACGTACCCAAAACTCAATTCTTGCTCAGAGCCATCTCTGTTCTCTTACGTTTCAAAAGAAACAAAGTTTCTCCCCTGCTCTCCCTGAAAACAGTTTTGTGAGCAAGTTTCCAATGGCTGGGACTGCGGTGATTTTCGATTTTGACAAGACCATCATCGACTGTGACAGCGATAATTGGGTGGTGGATGAATTGGGTGCCACCCAACTCTTCAATGATCTTCTTCCTACCATGCCATGGAACTCACTGATGGTATATCTTGTTCCTTCAAATGTTCTCTCTGCTTTCTGTTGGATTGCATCTGGTGTGGTGCTTTTTCTTGTGAAAGCTTACACTGTTGATATCATTAAAAAGAAAAAAAAAAGAAAGGTAAAAGACCATATTATTGGTTGTTGGCTCCATTTTGAAGTAATTGATTATTGAAGAAGGTAGTCTGAAATTGGTTTCTACTTCTATATCCTGTATACAGAAATTTTGCTTTAACTCTCTGAATTTCTGAAACTCTTCAATTAAAGTGGCTTCTTATTTTCTCTATATTATAATTGCTCTAAAAAACTGTTTGATTGCATTATGTTTACAGGATAGAATGATGAGGGAGCTCCATTCACAAGGAAAGACCATTGAAGATATATCAGCCACCTTGAAGAGGGCTCCTCTGTATCCTGAAGTTATCACAGCCATCAAATCTGCTTATGCACTTGGGTATTACCATAATATCTTTTGCTAAAAATAATCATATCATTATGTATAGGTAACATCAACTAAAATGTTTCTGTTTGTTGATGTTTCAGATGTGATTTGAGAATAGTGAGCGATGCCAATTACTTCTTTATTGAGACAATCCTCAAACACCATGGTCTGTTTGATTACTTCTCTCAGATCAATACCAACCCAAGTTTTGTTGATGAAGATGGGAAGCTTAGGATCTTCCCTTGCCATGATTTTACCACTTCTCACCATGGTTGCAGTCTTGATACTTGTCCTCCAAACATGTGCAAGGTAAAAGGCCTTTCCATTAATCTATTGATTAGTCATCAGAGAAGTCTAGCGGTTAGCTCTTACCATACTGCTCCTTTCAGAGAACTCTTATAAGTTTTTGTTTTTGCAAACTTGCTAGATGAAACATGGCTGGACTGTAGTACAAGTGGGGACTTATGTCATAATGTAGATGAAACATGCAACACCAATTCTACCCTCCCAGCGAGTTTTAGGCCTTTAAACTGTGGGTTTTAATCTGAGATTTAGAAAAGAGAAAGCAGAGATCTACATTCGTCAATCCCCCTAAGCCCAAACCAAAATGACTTAATATTTATTTGGCTGAGCACATCAGTAGTAAGACCTGGGGAAATCAATGGTTTTGGTCATTGCACAAGTTAGCACTTGTATTTCTGGCCACTTATCTTTTCTGATTATTTCCCTTTCCCTTGACACATTTATTCACATACTGGTACAATTCCATTTTGCCATACAGGGTGTTGTGATTGCGCGAATTCTGAACTCCATTTCATCTGAGGGAAAGAAACGAATAATTTATCTTGGAGACGGGAAAGGCGATTTCTGCCCATCTTTGAAGCTAAGAGAGGGAGATTGTGTCATGCCCAGGAAGAATTTCCCTCTCTGGGATCTGATCAACAGCAGCCACGGATTAAATCTAAGGGCACAAGTTCATGACTGGAGAAACGCTGAAGATCTAGAGAGAGTTCTACTTCACCTCATCAACACAATCGCCTTTGAAGATAACAACTCATGTACTCAATTGCCCTCAATTGACTGCAAGTTGGAGACACTGTCTTCACATGAACCTCTTCCCCAAGCTCTCCCAGTGCCTCACTAACTAAAGCAATATCTCACGTTGCAAGGGCCAAGGCAGTTGAACCATGGCTCCAAGATCTTTTTTCTGTTCTTATGATGTATCAGTGTAGGCACTGAAAAACGGTGTAAATAGGTTCTACAGTTCTACCTAGGATTTGGGCCAGGAAAAGTCTAACTCTGACCCACATAGCAAAAGGTTTGAGTGTTCATCCAATTTTCTTCTATTTCAATCGAAAGTGTAACCCAATTTAAGGAGAAGAAAATCACAAGCTATTCAAAAAATTCTTCATTTGCTGGCTTGCAGAAGAAACATTTTGTACTTCAGTCAAAAACCATATCGTTAATTGCTTAATTTTACTTGCAATAGTCTACCCAATACAAAACCTTTCAGTCAGTAAGTCTGTTGGGAGGAGAATAACAAGCCATGGCTTACCATATCGTTAATTGCTTAATTTTACTTGCAAGAGTCTACCCAATACAAAACCTTTCATTCAGTAAGTCTGTTGGGAGGAGAATAACAAGCCATGGCTTAAGTTATTCTTAGATGTGATTGTTTCCCCTGCTATTTGCAGCATCAATGAAAAAGGGGCAGCCCCGGTGCATTAAGCTACCGTGTATGCGGGTTCTGGGGAAGGGGCGGACCACAAGGGTCAATAGTGCGCAACGACAATTCTACCGTTGTGAAGGCTCCCCTTGCAGCATCAATCATATATAGAATTATCAAAGAACAAATGACCAAAAGTTTTATCATGTTACCGCTATTTGACTAATCCTACATCCGGCCCATAGCAAGGGAAAAACTCACAATCTAGGAATAACTTTAGTCCCTGGTTTTTCATTTTTTTTATTTTTTTTTCCTATGCCAAACAGGTCTTGAAGATTAGTTAAGAGTCCTAACAAGACTGAAAGACCACAAATACAGCAGTTTCCCCTGCCATTTACGGAATATCCTTCTTTTACACTGGAAATAGGCCTGTCCAATTCCGCCTACAAGAAGATCTTGGGCCAAACAAAATCCTCCTTCAACTCTTAACTCCCACTGTAAAAGGCTTAGACAACTGTATCCGTGTAGTTATATGTGATATTCTCAACCAAGAACATGCAAATGCAACCTACACCCACGTAACATGTTCTTTAGTTCAGTGCCTCGTTTGTTCTCCTACCTTCAAAGAGTGTGAGAGCCTCCTCTGCCCCGAATTTTGTTTTCTGAAAAACAAAATGGCTGGGATTGTAGTGATTTTCGATTTCGACAGGATGATCATCGACTGCAATAGTGGTAATTGGGTGGTGGATGAATTGGGTGCCACCCAACTCTTCAATCAGCTTCTTCCTACCATGCCATGGAATTCATTAATGGTTCGTACTCTAAATTAAGCCATACATTTCTCTCTGTTCCGTCTCTTTTTCACATCTTCTCCTGTTTGGACTCTATCTTGGCAGCATTTCTTCTAAACTGGTGTTGGTTTCCATTCTTGAAATGATTCGCTATTGAAGGATTCTTGATTTCTTGGAGAACAGTCTTTGGCTTCTACTTACGTCCATTTTCCAGAAATTTTTTTATTTGAAGTACCTCCATTTCATGCTAGATTCTTTGAGTGTTCCGAGGGACTTCCACCCAATTCATCTTTCAATTTTCTTTTCATAATTCGTTCCTTAGAAAAGATCCCATGTATTTCTTTATTGTCTAATATTCATGCTGGCTATTGCATCAGGATAGGATGATGAGGGAGCTTCATTCACAAGGGAAGACCATTGAAGATATCTCAGACACCTTGAAAAGGGCTCCTTTGTATCCTGAACTCATCACAGCCATCAAATCTGCTCATGTTCTTGGGTATTTTTCCTTTTCATTTTTATCAACATCTGACAGCGATTAGTTGATGTCTTAATCTAGTGGGCAATGATGCTTCAGGTGTGATTTGAGAATTGTTAGTGATGCCAACTACTTCTTTATTGAGACAATCCTCAAACACCATGGTCTCTTGGATTACTTCTCCGAGATCAATACAAATCCAAGCTTTGTTGATGAAGATGGGACGCTTAGGATTTTCCCTTCCCAAGATTTTACCACATCTTCTCATGGTTGCAATCTTGGTTTCTGTCCTCCAAACATGTGTAAGGTGGTGAATGGTCTTTTTCATTGATTACATACTTTTTCCATCGTTTAGCTCTTTGGAGAGAACTCTGAAAGTTTTGTTTCACTTATACTGATTCATTTTGTTGCAGGGTATTGTGATGGAGCGAATTCTGGCGTCCATTTCATGCAAGGGAAAGAAACGAATCATCTATCTTGGAGATGGAAAAGGCGATTTCTGCCCATCTTTGAAGCTAAGAGAGGGAGACTATCTGATGCCCCGGAAGAACTTCCCCCTTTGGGATCTGATCAACATTAGCCATGCATTGAATCTAAAGGCACAAATTCATGAATGGAGCAACTCTGAAGATCTACAGAGAGTTCTACTTCACCTCATGAGTACAATCTCCTTGGAAGATAAGAACAAAATTCTTGCAGATTGCCCTCAATGGAGTGCAAGTTGGAGACACTGTCTTCCCATGAACCTCTTCCCCTAGCTTACCTTGCAAGGGCCAATGAAATTGAACTATTGCTGGCAGATGCTTTTCGAGTGATACATCAGTCTAGGTATAGCAAAACAAGGTAATTGGTTTGGTGGGTTAATAATCATCCACTTTAGGATTTGGACATCAAAAGATCTGACTTTGATCCATTTTATTTTTCGACTTTTTGCTGTTCTTTTAAGTGTTGACTGTCCATGCCAATTAAGAGGAAGAAATTGCAAGCTCCGAAGAAATGTTCAATGGTGAGCTCCAGATCTTAAGTTGGTGGGAGAACGTGCCCTGGTTGATTCAACCCATTAGGGGGTGTTGGAGTTCCCACCTTCGTGTCTTTTAGTTCAAATGGACGTCTAAATAGGGCGCTTGAAATTCCGTGTATCCCCGGCAAAACGGATAAGCAGATTTAATCCCATCCTGTCTCAAAGGATGGACAGAGGTATCTGATTTGGATGGACTGCGTCTCAACAAACCTCAATCTATATATATGATGGGATTGCCGATTATGAATTTGTGAATTATCTGACCAACCAGCATAAGTCATGCAAGGCTTGTAGATATTCACTTCTTTTGAAGAATTTTTAAACTGTTAGTTTTGTTCAAAATACCTTAGAGAGGCTGTGTACCAAATTTCAAGTGTAATAGATTCTTATAATTTTAGTTATAGAAGTTGAAAATTAAAGTCACCATTTTTTTCTTTATAAAAATAAAACAAGTGGTTAAAATCATCCAAATGCAACAAGTTTTCATGGATTACCTATTTTGGGGATGCCGAATAAGATTAACTATTTCAATCTTTCAAAAGAAGCTACCATCTACAATTTACATTATTAGTTTAATTTTTCAAAATGCCTTTTGAATGGATATCTACGAATATATCCAGCATATCATAGAATGGATCAAATTTATTAAATATATTCTTTTTCGTGAGTCAATTTTAGCTTATGCATATTTGTAGATTTTTAATAGACAAATTGATATCCGCTACAATTGTAACACCTTGGACCCCAACAGTGCATGTATTGTCAACTTTCCCAAGATTGTCTACATCACATGGCCCCATATCCCCTCTTATTCATGCGATCACAGTTCACAGCAGAATATATTATCCTCTTTGGGTCCTATGGCCCACCAGGTGAACTTACCTAGGATGATACCCAACCCCTCAAGGTTTTGTTGGCACTACCAGGTGTGTTCCTCTATATACATATAACATCGCCCTTCATTAGCTCTTAATAAATGGTAGAGATGGATATAACTCTAGATGCACATAGATATATGTAGATCCAAATCATTCAATTTGTTGTCATAGACTTAGATGGGCTATGCTCCAAAAAATTTATTATTTGGATGATCCTAAATGTTGCTACATTCAATTATAAAATAGATGCTAAAAATTTTGATCATTCATTTTACAACCCAAGAAAATAGTGGCTAAAATTCTCTAGTGAATGAGAATTTTAAAATAAGGAACATCTAAGCCAAAGGTAATATTCTTAATGAATTCGATCTTCATAGATCTTGGCCGACATAAGAGTTATAGCCATTCCTGCTATTTAGTATGGGGCTAATAAATAAAAAAGAGGGGCAATTAGATCAAACCAGAGAGAGAGAGAGAGAGAGAGAGAGAGAGAGAGAGAGAGAGAGAGAGAGAGAGAGAGAGAGAGAGAGAGAGAGTTGTAGAGTGGTGCAAGGGTAAGCCTCAATCATGAGGTCATGAGTTCGAGACTGCTTAGGGGGTGTGTGAGAGTGCTCTTTCCGCAATTTTTAAGAGGAAAAAAAATCTATATAAAGAAAGAATAAAAAAAAGAAGGAAGATGGCACAAAGGGTAGGAAAGAAAGGAGGGAGTGCTCACAAAACTTGATATGGATTGAGGATTCTAGGCAAACCAACTTTGCAAAGGATATTTAGTTTTCTACCTGCTAAAAAGGAAATTTAGTGTTACATATAGTAGAAGGCCATTAAATTAATAGCATTGGGGAAAGGTTTTATATTAACATAATAGTTTTTATCAGAAAATCTCAATAATTTACGGTATTGACATATGCGCCTTGCTTTTCCTTTTACAGACCTTAATGGATGATATGAATGGATGTAGCTACAGGTTAGCCCCAAAATTTTGAAGATCAAAACCGTTTACAATGTTTTCCTTTTCTTAGATGACTCATAATCCAAAATTCTCATCCACTGGATGATCCTACTTGCTACTTTCTTTAATTGAAATATGAGTCTTAAAAATGTTTCACCGTCCATCTTACAAATGAGATATTAGTTGCTAGGATAATCCAATGTACGAGAACTTGGATCATGGCTTATATAACCCAAGAAAACATTGTGAACAGTATATATCTTAAAAAATATTGGCCTATCTAAAGTTATAACTATTTGTAACCATTCATTGAGGGTCTCGTGAGGAAAAGCAATGGGCTTATATATCGCTATCCATAAACTAATACATATGAGTCTCTTGTTGTTTGTATTAGTGTATAAAAAAATCTCAATCTTTTGCATTTCTCTTACTATTATTTTTTCCTCTTTAATCTGTCAAATGTATCTTTCTTTCTTTCTTGAGTCAATGTGTATTTGCCCTTAGTCCTAATTTTTCTATAATTCTAAGAGTTTCTATTAGTAACTAAACAAATCTCTCACTATTGTTAGAGATTTTTAGCTTAACCTGCAGTTAGCACAGGGCATTTTTTTTTTCTTTTGCTATCTAAAATATTAATTTACAGTCATTTAAGAAAATTTTAAAATGTAGTATCTTGTAAATGTGCTGAGAATATATTAACTTACTATGTTGTTCCAAGTTAAAACCAGAGACATTGTATTATCTTATCTTTATTATCAATTTATCTGCCATTAAATTTATCAAACTTTTGTTACAATATATCTGGCTAGATGCTCACTCTCATGCATGACATTATAGCCATGCAGTTATAGATATTTTTGTCATTTCTCATCAAGATAAAAATAGGTTTTCTAGAAAACCAAGGGCCGTTTAGTCCGGCCAGGACCCTTTTCCAAGGCTTCCTACAGCATTGTGATTGATGATCCAAGCAAGTCACTTTCGAGGCCTAGATATGAATATAAATGCACTATCATCTGACCTGTTAATTTGTTATGGTTTGATGATGAAGGAAGACTTGCTTTTGACTCTCTAAGTGGGCATTTCTAGATTCATCCAGCTTCTATGTCGACATCGATCAATCCAGGCACTCAATTGTTGAGATCAATGCACATTTTGTCAGATACTGTCCTAAAGTTGCTTTAATTATATGATAATGTATGATAAAGGAGGTTGTCCTAGTTATATGATAGTATATGATAAAAAGATAGCAAATGATCACTTGAAAATTACAACAACAAGAACATCGATTGGAAAAGATCCATTAGTAGAATGATTAAGAACAATGTACTGAATCGTGTCATTGAGGCCTTGGGGAACGCCAATGCAGAATCTGCCAACAGTGCTGGATAACTTAAACTGATAAGCCCCATGTTGTGCACAGAGTTTAGCATCGTATTCTGATTCATGCAACAGCTGAATTAGGTTTATTCGATCTGCACTATGTGGGCATATGGTATCGAAACCTTTTCCTGTAAACTAGATAAAAGAAGTGGCAGCGTTGTTCCCCAAACTCTTAAGTTAGAGCAAAGAAAATATATGCCACATGAGGATCTTTCTTAAAGAGTTAAATTGTAGACCAACATGTGGCTTCTGTGTAATAGAGACTTTTGATTTTGTAGAGTATCAAAAGGGACCTACAGTTCTGGTTCCATGCTGAAGGTAAATCTCATCTGTAAGATCAGTGTCCTAAAAACATTGTCTACATTTTCTCCTTAAAGCCTTCATCCGCAGTTTGATCAATAGCAAGACTAAACTCATCAGTTCAAGTGACTTTGTAAATGATAGTGAGGTTAACTGCTGATCGGCTGGTAAGACTATCAAGTTGATCCAGCAAAGGCCTTCTTTTGCCGTGGTGCAAGGTCTTCTGTGGTAGCTCATGGGTGCTTGTGTCCAACATTCTATAACAGATTAATTACCAAGCTGATCACTACTGAACGTGGGGCTTGGAAACTGCCCGTTATGAAAAGGTAACAAAGATGTTCTTCCTACTTTCTCTGAGGAATGTTCCCTGCTAGCCCATTGCCATCGGACGTCCCATTTTGAAGATGGGATGACTGTAGCCTTTGATTTTTAATATATCCACTAGACTGCACCAAAAGGGGAGTCTTGGAACAACGGTAGAGTTGTCATCGTGTGACCTTGAGGTCACGGGTTCAAGGCATGGAAACATCCTCTTGCAAAATGCAAGGTAAGGTTGCGTACTATTGGCCCTTGTGGTCCACTCCTTCCCCAGACCCCACATACGCGGGAGCTTCATGCACCAGGGCTGCCACTAGACTGCTCCAAGAGAAAGTAAATAGCAGAAGTTAGCTTGTAAAGCACAATCTTATGGCTGCAATATCCATTTGGCATGGATTGAGAACCATCT
The DNA here is from genome assembly GCA_035236585.1 of Warburgia ugandensis. Lineage (NCBI taxonomy): Eukaryota > Viridiplantae > Streptophyta > Magnoliopsida > Canellales > Canellaceae > Warburgia > Warburgia ugandensis. The sequence continues at coordinate 15,200,779 of CP141133.1, forward strand.
TAGTGGTTTTTCTCTTCAGCATGTACATCGTGAGGCTAATAGCATAGCTAAGTATAGCGATTTAAGGCCTCTAGATTGGGTTTGAGTGAATCTTGGTTTGATTTACTGCCTATGTGCATTGTTGATTTGCTATGTTATGGTTGTCAGGATCTGGGTTCTACTAGGAAAATTTGATTTTAAACTTGTTGGTCTTCTGTCAAGTCACTGATTGTACTGCTTCTTTGATTAATGAGTTTTTGCATTAAAAAGACAACCACACTCCACAGATAAATGGAATATCCCTCTTTTGCAACGGAAAAATGCATCCCACATGACACAACTAGATTTTGTTCCCAAAGTCTGGCACAAAAATCCAACTGAAGAAAATGCTTACACAATCCCGCCTATGCTGCATGTATCATTTTTTAAATTCCACTTGATATTCTCAACCACGAGCCTATAAGTACCTCTTGCACCACTGCAACAATAATTCACCCTTTAGTTGAGAGTACGTTCTCTGTTTTAGAATTTAGGTCTTCTCCACAAGTTTTGATGGCTGAGATTGTGGTGGTTTTTGACTTCGACAAGACGATCATCGACTGTGACAGTGATAATTGGGTAGTTGATGAATTGGGTGCCACTCAACTCTTCAATGAGCTTCTTCCCACTATGCCATGGAATTCACTAATGGTATGCATTCTTAATGATATATTCCTTTGTATATCTACATGAGTCTCTCTATGTATTTCTTCATTGCCTGACTACCATGGTTGCTATACTGCACATTGTTTTCAGGATAGAATGATGAACGAGCTCCATTCACAAGGAATAACCATTGAAGATATTTCTAACACCTTGGAAAGGGCTCCCCTTTATCCAGAAGTCATCTCTGCCATCAAATCTGCTTATGCTCTTGGGTACATTTCTTTCCTAACCATTTCATATCTTGCAGCAGTTTATGTTTAGCTCTTCCTATATTGATTAATATGTTTTGTTTACTGGGTAATGATGTTTCAGGTGTGATTTGAGGATAGTGAGCGACGCCAATTACTTCTTCATTGAGACAATCCTCAAACATCACGGTCTGTTTGATTACTTCTCTGAGATCAATACCAACCCAAGTCTTATTGATGAAGATGGGAAGCTTAGGATCTTGCCTCACCATGATTTTACCACCTCTCCTCATGGCTGCGATCTTGGTATCTGTCCTCCAAACATGTGTAAGGTGAATGATCTTTCTTTGCTTCTTCTATCTCATGTTTGGATTTAATTGAACTAGTAATCTATTCCCTCAGTCAGTAGGAAGTTCTGTTTAATATGCACTGATCAATGGAGCATTGCCATAGGGTGCTGTGATCGAGCGAATTCTAAGCTCAGTTTCAGCCGAGGGAAAGAAACAAATAATCTATCTTGGGGACGGAAAAGGTGATTTCTGCCCATGTTTGAAGCTAAGAGAGGAGGACTATGTCATGCCTCGGAAGAATTTTCCACTTTGGGATCTCATCAGCAGCTCCCACGAGTTGAATCTTAAGGCACATATTCATGAATGGAGCAACGCAGGGGAGCTAGAGAAAATCCTCCTTCACCTCGTTAAAACAATCTCTGTTGAAGATAACGACATTCGCAGCCATCTGCCATCAACTGACTGCAAGCTTGAGCTGATTCCAATCTCCCCCAATGAGCCACTTTACCAAATTCACCCATTTCCTCGTTAACTGAACTGCCGATGGTGAACGGATGTTTGCCTTAGGATTGCATCAGTATACCATTGGAAAACAATATTAATGTGATTACTGGATTTGATGTATTTATCTGGTTAGCAGTTGGGCATGAAAGATGTGAAAACAGCCCGAAGTAGCATCTACAATCAATTTAACTAGTATCAGTTGCTGCAGCGTATAACTAAAGCTGTTTTGGGATCCTAGCCTATAATTTTGTATTGATAATGCCAATTCTGATCTAAGGGAGCCTCAGCACACCGGTAAAAGTTGTTGTCATGTGAGCTTGAGGTCACGGGTTCAAGGCATGAAAATAGCCTCTTGTAAAAATACAAGGTAAGGCTGCGTACTACAGGGTCTTGTGGTCCACCCCCTCCTCAGACCGCACATAGTTGGGAGCTTCGTGCACTAAGGCTGTCCCAACGGCAATTCTGATCTCAATCTATAGATACCACTTTTTCTTAGACCCCAACTATGCATAATTAGACTCATTCATGCGTTTCCTGCCACATTGTTATCTGATAGTCGAAGATCATGTGGGTAGGTGAGATGATTCTATTGCCACTGATGCTTACTAAAGTATATATATATATATATATATATAGGGGGAGTTGTAATTTCAACAAAAGTGACATGTAATTGGTGGGGAAAAAGTTTTTAACTACTATTTCTTCTAATTTTTTATGTTTTTTATTTTTTTTCAGCCAATCAAATGTCACCTACTCCTTGCACCTTCATGAAACAATAGAAATTAATACACGACACACACAGACACACACACACAGACATATATATATATATATATATATATATATAAAGGGTGTTAATTTCAGCTATTTAATGTAGGTGTGAAGTAAAGGTGACATGTGATTGGGGTTTTAATTTCACATAAAGTACAAGTGACATATGATTGGCCGAAAAAGAAAAGTCAAAAGTAGAAAAAGTTGAAGGAAATGGCTAATTTTGACTTTTTTCCAGCTAATCACATATTGCCTTCACTTTACACTTGCTTTAAATAACTAAAATTATCACTCATATATATATATAAATTTACCAATTGAAAATAATTGCCACTAGAAGTCATTTTTCTAAACTAAAGCAAAATGCACTAGTTTTGGTACTTTGTGTGAAAGAAGATGCGATTGTGACTAAAACTTTCCATAAACTAAGCTTCGGTTTCTTTATATTTAAAATTTTTTAATTCGTGTCAAAACTTTCTTCCTTACATGCTAAGCTTCTGTTTCTTTATTTTTGGTAATCTATTTTTTACATGGTCCAACGTTTGGTAAATCCATTGACCGTCCTATCTAAGGGATTTTTGCTTTATATATAGTATAGACGAACTATTAATGAAATTTAAAAAAAAATAAATAAAAAGTATATTGACATCTCTATCTAATTACATGTACATGTGCATATAAATGAGTTTGTATCTAATATACATACATACATACATACATACATACATACATACATACATACATACATACGCCATGACACCAAGGAACAACCTACTTCAAGTTTGCTTTTTTTCCTACCTAGTAAAAAGCACGTGTTGTTTTTCAACTAAAAAGACCAAGTGACACAGTATAAATAGACTATATATGGATGTTTCAATCTGAATTGGTGCACTTGTCTCTCTTTTCTTCTTCAATTCTGGTTCCGAATATTCTCTTTAGTATATTGATGTTAAAAACACAAAGGGGTCAGCCCCGGTGCACGAAGGTCCTACGTATGTGGGATTCGAGAAAAGGGCAAACCACAAGGGTCAATAGTATGCAGCCTTACCTTGCATTTTACAAGAGATTATTTCCATACCTTGAATCTATGACCTTAAGATCACACAATGACAACTCAACCGTTGCGCCAAGGCTAAATAGATAGGGTTACTTGTAATAACTTAAATTTTTATTAACAACATTATATTCTAAAATTCAATTACTAAATATGATTTTCTAAATTTTAAAATATTTGATTCAAATAAAATTGGTTTGGAAACAAATGCCACTCAAACTTGTAACGAGCCTTTAGAAAAGAAATTGGGGGTTTAAAGTTGATAAAAACACCCCTAAGAGTATTTTGGTAATTTTTCCCATCAACTCCGCCTACCCAATTGGCCTTATGTGAGAGTTTGAATGGGAATCTGGTCAAACTCTATGCAAATACATGATAATAATTTATGATATTCTGTAAGATAGAATAATAATTTTTAAATCAGCCAAAATAATGATAAAAGATAAGGGCAGCCTTAGTGCACGAAGTTCTTGTTTATGTGGAGTTAAGGGGAGGGGTGAGTCACAATGGCTTAAAGTAGGCAGTCTTACCTAAACTAAAGTCACGTCACAGCAACTTTTATCATTGTGCGAAGGCTCTCCTTTAATTTAAAAGATGCATTATTAAAAACATTATTTTAATTTTATCAAAAAGAAAATATAAAGAGGAGAAAAATTGGCTACTAAGGGGAAAAAATGACGAACAACAGACATGCCCTGCCAATCTCTTCCTCTCTCAATTATCTCCTCTCTAAAATTTTGATTTTCACCGGTTAAGGAATTCTTGATCGATTATCACTCCAAGAATCATCTCTCACTGGCGATCCAAGAAGAAATAAACTCTTATGGTGACTGTAAAACTAATTTGCAACGAAACCGTCTCGGACAGTCGCTGGCGTCTTCTCCGACAATGTAACTGTGAAAACTCATTTGGTGACCTTTAATTTCTTTTTTGGCAAAGGGAACTTGGAAATCCTCTTCAACGGTTGGATAATACAATGGATATCTTTGGGTTATCGTCGAGTTTCGGACGGAACAGACTATATATAGTGCCTATAAAGTTAGTGATGAAACCCTCTTCGATCTTCTTCTCCGGCGACAATCTTTGGTTGGAAAATGCAATTAAGGCCAGTCCTCTTTCACTGTTCTACTTCGTCTCTCGGTTTAGTTGTCGATCTATAAAATACAACCAGATATGAGTTTTTCAATGACTTTTCTGGTGATGCTTGTCGATCTATGGTCAGAAAAACCAAATATGAGATTTTGACCATTTCCTTTGATTTTTGTCCAACGATTTACACTCGGAAGAATGCATCTGAGATTTCAACTGTTCTTGTGGTTTGTGCTGCTGATCTGAGAAAGAAATTTTGTTTCTGACCATTATTGATCGATCCTCGTTTTGCATTGGAAAAGGAAACTGCCACAAAGTTTGATCAGACGTTTTTAGCTCTTCAAGCATTGATCTATCGTAGGTAAGGACTAGATTAACGATTTTGGCACTAAATCTCTTGGCCATGTTTACCAATCAATGACAAAAGATGAATCTGCGGTTGATCCAGATCATTGTTTGATCTCAAAAAATTTGAACCGTCGATCAATAATTTGAGATGCTTAGTATCTGGGTTCTAATTAGAACTTTCTGATCATTATGTAATTGTACTAATGTCTTAAAAATTACAATTTTAGTTGGGATTTGTGTGGATGCACAACTCCCATCTAGACTTAATTTATATTTGGATTTTGAGGTGCCATTTAGGTTTTGATGTGTAATTCCAGTTGATCTCCGATCTAGATTTGATATGTGATCCGAGTATTAAAATATAAATAAAGACTTGGGTAAATTTGAGAAATCGCCGCAAGAGGTAGGTAGTTCTAGGATTACAAGCTTTCAAATGATTTTGAAATAATTGGAAAACTGCAACTTGAATTTTCTCATGAGACATTTTGGTTATATATTTGAGAATGTTTGAAAAATTAGCATGATGACGCTTACTATTGAAATGAGAAAAATCATAAGCATTGTTGTATCTTGGGATTTGAGATATTTTATGATTTATGCATGATTTGTAATTTCCTTTATATGTGTAAAATGCTCATATTTTGTTTCGGGAAGATCATATCTGTATTTGATTTGCATTTTGATACACTATTGTGGTTATAATTTATGTTTTGGAATTTATTCAAACTATGTTGTATACTTAAACTTGCATTTGATATAAATTGCATTTTGATGGAATGATGCACGACTAGTAAGTTATATAGAGTACCTCTATATTCTAGATTTTATGTTTCAAACAGGCTAATAAAGCCTATTAGGAGCTATGCTAAGAGATTAGTACAGGTTGACCCCCTGGTCTCTACCACAAGAGGTGATAGGTGTCTATACCCAAAGAGTGTCATTTTTTTATTGTGGTGGTCATAGCCTAACTTTGGATGAATATCTGCTGGCCCGTGATGGATGCGATGATAGTCCGTCCTGCATATTGGCAGGCATACGACTTAGCCAAGCTGTTATTGAGTATAGCGATCTCATAAGATTTTGTTTTTTATGCTCCTAGACAGTAGGATAATGGTTCAAGGGATGAACTTGGATTATGATTACTAGATGAATACTTATGAATGATTTAGTAGATGTTGCCAATGTGTGAGGCATGAGAGAGTTTCAAAATTATAATTTTACTCCTTTACTACTTTAATAATGCATCTTATTTTACTTGAATTGTCAAATTGTAATTATACTAATCTGTAGATAGAGATATTGGGATGCATGCTATGAATGTTACTAAATATATGTGATGCATAAAATGGTACAACTACTAAAAGGTTAGTTGTAAGATTTTGATTCAAACTTAGTTGTAAGATTTTGATTTAAACTAAAGTGTGTTTTGAATACTATATGAGTATGTGCATATGAGATGCATGTTGTGAAGCCATAGATTTCAATTTTGTAATTCTAGTTTTACCTACTGAGTATAGTTGTACACTCAACCTAATATAACAATGCAAATTAGTCCAGTAAGACCAAGAACGTGGGAGTAAAAGTCTTAACAACAACAATTTGAAGAACAAATGCGAGCCATAGGACATTTTAGAATTTACCCTCTTTATGTCTATTTTCTTGGACATGATATCCAAAGAGTAGTTAACCTATTATATCAAGTAACTTAAGTGTCCAAGCCTACGAATATGCTTCATGCTGGCTATATGTGTATCCCCACAAAATCATACAATATTAACTATTCAATGGCTAAAATTCGATCGAATGGTTTGATTGACTATACAACCATCTTTGTTCTCAATCCCAATGAGTATCTATGACTCAAGAACCGATCCATCTTTAAGGCCCTCGTTAATGGATTAGTCAACATCTCAGAAGTAGGAGAATGACTCATAGTCACTATCCACTTTGGTAGAGTATACACCAATATAAATAATTGTATTTATATATGTTTGCATCAGAATTTATCTCACCATTCTAAGCATTTACATTGTAGCAACGATTTCACACCTTATTACAATAGAAACGTTAGGGCATTCCTTTTAACTTCAATATGCTAAAAAACCTTTGATCAAGACAGCCTCAGAACCCACTAAACTACAAGCCATAAATTGTGCTTCTATAGTGGACTTGGGAATGGACTTGTGTCTCTTGCTGTTCTAGGAGACCAAAGCACCACCAAATACAAATACATCACTAGCTGTAGATCTCCTCTGATATGAATCATTGGACGCCAAACGTATAAGCTCATCAACCCAAAAGGTATAAGCTCATCTGCTTGCAAAATCAAAATAATTGAAGTTGAGAGGTATAAGATTGTTGCCCAAAAGGTGAGCTTTAAATCCTTAGCACCCATTAAGTAGTGAAATACTTTTTCTAATAATGAATGCATGGTTATTATAAAATTTTCATAGAAGGCCTACGATATAGCTCATATCCAAACTGGTGTAAGTCATGGCATACATAAGACTTCCAATTGCCTAAGCATATGGCTTAGACTTCATAATTGGCCTATTCTCATCACTTAAGGGTATTATCTTCTTACTTAACTGAGTACGCTTATAGACAGGCGAGTCTATGGATTTTCACCCAACTACATCAAATCTCTTTAGCACATAGTACATATATGATTCTTGAGACAAGCTAGATTTCCTAGCTTTCATGTACCTTTAAATTTTGATTCCCATGATAAAAGAGGCTTCACCCAAATCTTTTATCTTAGATTGGGTCTTCAGCCACTAATTTGTTTTGTTAATTTTATATCGTTACCTACTAACAGTATGTCATCAACATACAATGACAATAGCTTAAACATACTCCCACTGACCAAGGAGTGTATATAGTTGGTTGGCATAAAACGATATTCTAATATAACCTTATAAAGCGTATAGTGCCATTGCCTAGGTAGTTGTTTTAGCATATGCATAGCCTTAACTAACCTGTAGACTTTACCTTCTGAGGCTTTAGCCTCAAATCTCTCAAAAACTTTTATGTAAATAATCATTGACGAAGGTCATTTTCACATCCATCTAGTATAACTTTAAATCCAATGTGAATTAATTGCCATAAGCAATCTAATCAAGGTAAACTTAGATATAGGAGAGAAGATTTGTTGATAATTGATCCCCTCTAGCTAAGTAAAGCCCCTGGCTAAAATTCTATCCTTGTTCTTTTTAATAGATCCATGATCTTTTAGTTTCTTCATGAAGATTCATTCACAGCCTATGACAATCATACCTTTAAATAGGTCATCATATAACTAGACTTGATTCTCTTTAATAGATAATCATTTTCCTCTTAAATGGCACCAAGTCATTTATCTGCATCTTTATCATTGACCACTTTAAAATAGATTTGAGGATCATCATCTTAAAGAGGTTCATCTATCACAACATCCTCTTCTATCTCTCCTAACATTTCAAAGTGATCTCCAAGAGAAGTAAGCCTTCTTTTTATTAGAAGTCAAGTAATTAAGTCAACATTAGGAGTTGAATATATGATCTCAATCAAATTATTAGATTTCTCCTTAAGTTGCATACTCTCAAATAGTTCAACCCTTTTAACTTGAATTCTAAGGTTGAAGTCATTTTTCATAAAGTAAGCATCTCTACTTTTTATGTGTCTCTATGTCTCTACTTTTTGTGTTGTCGCTACTTTTTAAGCATCAAAGTAGTATACAACCATCCTATACCCTTTAAAGTACCCTATGAAGTTGCACTTTATAGTTTTAGAGTTCAACTTGGACCTGTTTTGGTATGGAACTCTCGCATGACCACCATCACCACATACTCTAAGATTACTTATGCCAGGTTTTCTACAAATCTATAACTGGTGAGGTGTCACCTTAATAGCCTTTAAGGGTATCAGGTTCAGAATATACACTGCAATGAGAGTGCCTCTACCTAGGACTATATTCCTAATTCAAAATGGTTCAACATATTTGAATCATATCCAGTAGAGTTGTAATTCACCTTTTAGCAACTCCATTTTATTGAGGAATATAAGGTAAGGTAAATTGATGTACAATATCCTAACTTTTATAGAATTAATCAAATACATTACTCATGTATTCACCACCTCCATCAAAACTTTAATAGTTTTACAAAGTTGATTTTCTTCCTTAGCTTTAAATTCTTTTAGCTTTTCTAGAACTTTGGATTTCTTACTTAGTAGATAAACATATTTGAAACTAGAGTAGTTGTCCATGAACATGATAAAACATGCCATTCCTCTGTGTTTTAACATTCAAAAGAACAAATTCATGAGAGTGAACAACCTCGAGGGCATCAAGGGCTCTTTTCCCTCTACCAAAGGGAGCTCTAGACACTTTTCCAATGTTCACATACTTCTACTTCATTCTATAACCTAGGCATTAAACCATACTTAGACATCCTTTCTAATATATCTTTATTAACATGCCCTAAGCTAAGAAGCCATAATAAATAGTCATCTTTAGAAAGCAAAAGATCATAATTAGAGAGAATTCATTCAAAAATGTTTTATAGTAGAAACTACATTTAAATCAAAGTTTATGCAACTCTTCATTCAAACTACCAAAAAAACAACAAACTTTTGACCACCAACTATTACCTTCTTCCTTCTACACTCAACCTCAAGATCTTTTGAGGATAACTTAAGAACACAAACTAAATTGTGCCTGATGCTTAACACAAATAGAAAATTAGTTAGTCCTATATATTTGCTAATGAAGAGCTCAATATGAACAATTTCCATGTTGAAGACTTCATAAAAGCTATTATTTTCAATGAATACCTTGTGCTTTCCCACATTATTCACTTTGAACTCTAAGAAGAGATTTCTAGCCTTTGTAATGTGGTAGGTGACAGTAAAATCCAACAACCAGGAGTCATAATTTGCTCTGGTTAATAACACCATGTAATCATGCAGATAATGACTCCTTCCTCATTCTTGCAATCACTATTGGGACCTTTGCCCTCCTTTCCAAATGCAATTACCCTTCACTTGACCCAATTGGCCACAAATCCAGCATGACTCCATTTTCTTTCCTTTATAAGTTTTCCCAACCGAAGGTTTCTTACCCTTTTTTTGAATGGCTTTTTTATTTTAGGGAACTGATTAGAATTAGAAGATCATTGTCTTCTAAATTTAGCGAAGTTAATATGAGAAACACTACTAGCATCCTTTCTCTCTCTCCTCTAAGCCACTAACCTCAACATAAACATAAGAGTGTTCATATTTACCTTATCCATGATGAGTCCCAAGAATCTAACAAACTATTGAGAATCATTGTGACCTGCATCTTGTCGAGAATTATATTTCCCAAACTGTCAACTACTTTGCCATTATAGACTTGGCATTAACTCGATCAATCATATTGTTAGATCTTTCATTCGCATGCTATTGTACATTTTTATCAGGAGAGAGATAAGATTTTGAGTATTCCCCATACTTAGTAGCCATTGCATTATACAAGACCAGGGTTGTGGGTTGGCCCTCAAACAGAATTTCCACATCAAGTTCTATAAATATCAACTTAATAGATTTAGCATTTTTATCATCTTCAAGGTACTTTCATATGAGCATCGTTGGGTAACGGTAGTTCTAGTTGGCACTTCGTCAACCACATTGTCCAGTACATATACAAATGAATCCTAAAGTAGGACGTGGTGAATTGCCTCTTCCATATTAAGTAGCTGCAGCATTGAGTTTCTTAGTCTCACTGAGCTTGGAAGTAATAGTCTTTAAAGTCATTATGTTTTCCTATGGAGCTACACTTAGATAATTCTGTACAATATTAAAATTAACATATACCACAATGTGAACAATTATTACAGTTATTCACAAGTAAATGAAATAAAAACCATCTCATAGGTATATCAATATGTATAGAGAATTAACAAGTAAGCTCGCATCTAATGCTAAGATTAGGGAAAGTAACCACTCCCACTAGAACTTGGAGCCTAAATTTTATAAACATCACACATAAAAGGAAATTTTAAGTACCAGCAAGAACATCTATATAACTACTAAGTGCAAAACTATTATCATTACCTAACATGTTATCATCACGATCATCATCAATACCTTATCCCAATTAGGGGTCAAGCACATGAATCTTGTTCCTCCATTCTCATCTATTAAGTACCATCGCTTCATTTAGTCCCAAAATTTTAAAATCTTTTCTCACTTCTATCTATGTTCTTTTAGGCCTTTCCCTTGTCCTTTTAGAACCTTCTACTTGCATTGCCTCACTCCTTCTAACTGATGCTGTTTTCGGTCTTCGTTGGACATGTCCAAACCATCTAACTCTAATTTCCCTCATCTTGTTACCTATTGGTACTACCCCTAATTTTCCTATAATGTTTTCATTCCTAATTATATCCTTTCTTATCTTCCCACTCATCTATCTCAACATCCTCATTTCTACTATGCTCAGCCTACGAACATGATGTTCTTTAACTACATAATACTCTGATATATAAAGCATAGTCAGCCTTATAACCATCCTATAAAAAATTTCTTTTAGTTTGAGTGGCACCCACCAATCATACAAAACTCCAGATGTGCATCTCCATTTGTTCTAACCCGTTTGGATTCTCTGGGTAACCTCCCTCTCAATCTTTCCACTTTCATGAATCATCGATCCTAAGTATCGAAAGTGGTCTTTTATAGGGACTTCTTGTTTATCAATCTTTGCTGGTGTTCTACTCCAGCTCCTCTCCTTACTAAAATTACATTCCATATACTTCGGCTTAGTTTGGCTAATTTTAATTCCTTTTAGATTCTAATGCTTCTCTTCATAACTCTAGCTTTGTTTTTACACCCTCCCTTATCTCATCAATTAAAACTATATCATCTGCAGCTTGCACCATGGAATCTCATGGTACATATGTTTTGTTAACTCATCCATAACTATTGTGAAAAGGTATGGGCTCAATGCTGATCCTTGGTACAATCCTATAATGATAGAAAAATCACCGGTCTCTTCACTAGTAGTCTTAACATTTGTTATCTCTCCCTCATACATATATTTAATTATGTCTATATACATTCACAAAACCCCTTTCTTGCCCAACACGCTCCATATTAACTCTCTAAGGACCCTATCATAAGCTTTCTCTAAGTCAATAAAGACCATGTGGAGGTCCTTCCTCCTCTCCCTATATTTCTCTATTAATTATCTTAGTAAGAAAATAACTTACATGGTGGACCTCCCAAGCATGAAACCAAATTGGTTCTCCATTACACTTGTCTCATGCAGCCCCTTCTCAATCACTCTTTCAAAATGTTTCTTAGTGTGGCTCATAAGTTTGATCATTCGATAATTAGGCAGCTTTGTATGTGTCCTTTACTTATAAATTGGTACAATAGAGCTCTTCATCCATTCATCTAAATTTTTTTTAATTTTATAATCTTGTTAAACAACTTGGTCAAACAAACTACTCAAGTATCTCTCATATGCTTCAAAACCTCTATTAGTATACAATCAGGCCCCATGGCCTTTCCTAATTTCATCTTTTTCAAGGCCTCTTTCATTTCAAATGTTCTAATCTTACAATAGTATCTATAATATCCAATGTTATTTAGGTTTACAAAACTTTTAATGTAACACCCCGAGTTTTTATAACATTTTTTTATAATAATAATAATAATAGTCAAGATCCCAAAATCAAAAGATTCTATTAATTATTTTATTAGAACATTTATTGAAAAACCTCTGGGTGTTATCTCCTTTTTCCAAAAACATCACTACCACAATTAAAAGATAAATATAAGTACACAGCAATAAATTTAAGACAATAATAATATCAAATCTAATGTCAAATCAATGACGCCTTTATTTTTAAAACAATAATATCCAAAAACATAATACTATTGCCTAGGGTCTATCCATCATAATAATCCAACATACTTAAAGACAAGTCCATAATATATATGTCATAATCAAATCCATCTAATCACTCACATTGAGCTATCTATCAGGCAAATCAAGTGGTTTCCACTGCTATCACTGTCCTTCCACGGCCTTGCCCTTCATACTGTCGCGCTTAGTATCTAAGGTATTGCAAAATAAAGCAATGCCTCAGCAAGCTATTGCTTGTGTAGGTACATAGACATTTAATGTAATAACAAGGAAAAACAAAATCTAATAACAATGGTGATGTAATATGTGGGTCAATTATCCATAAAAATATAAGTATCATAAGCAATGCCAATATAATCTTAAAACATCATATACGATAAAACATGCATCTTATGGATTTAAAACATGATAATCTCATGGATGTAAAACATGAAATGATCCAATATCAAAGAGCATATAATAAAAACTAGGGCACCCCAAGGTACGTGGGTCCCACGAGTGTCCAATACACTTGTTTAACATATCATAAGTACTCATATCAATCCTCTGAGTGTCGTCACACTCAGGCATATAATAATATCTCCATGTTCATTATGTAAGCATACAAAACAAGAGTATGGATCATCATGCCGTAGTGGCAACCCCTCAAGGGTCTCAACCACCGCCACTCCCTGTCGACACCATAATAGGAGACTTAACATCCGTCCCTATGGAAAGGCCTGAACCGGCAGTGTGGACTATCCATGTTACCAAACCCATACTGAAAGCCATCTATGGGCAAGTGTCTATCACATCATAAATCACATTACAATTTTAGAGGGTCGGTGGCCGGCCCTACTCTCTTCTGGCATGACATCCACCGAGTGAGAGCACCTATCATAAATCATAAAACACAAAAATCGCGTATATCATAAAACTAGGAGTACTTGTAGCTCACAATCCCCAAGCACACCCCTCATCCCAGGGTTAGTCTCTCAAAGAACTAGCCACCAAGCCTCCACCATCAATTTTATGAAAACCAATCAATTTCAGTGATGCAATAAAGAAAGATAATTATTAATCATACATAAGATAATGGTATCAATCTCATAAAACAATTGATCATGAAAACCCATTCAATATACTATTAAAATCTAATATTGATCATAGCATAAAATGTTGAAGCTCACAAAACATAACATTAAATGTCGTCGCTCACCTCAATGAGAGATAACCCAATTCAAGCATGTAATCCTCTTAACTCGCATGCTCTAATGTACCAATCAATATCACGGTACAATTTTTGTGTTATTTATTTCATCTCAATTGAATCTATGACGATCTAACAGTTGGATCATTCTCTAAGATCTCTATTTATGATTTGGTCCTTAATCCCAACATTACTTGTTATTAATTAGTCCAATCTCATATTCATCTACTTATTTTTGTTTGTATCTAAAGTTTACACCTTGATCTGACAGTCAAATCATCTTTAAATCAACAAATTTCTAAGATCTGGGTCAGATCAAGGGTCTGGATCAATTACTAGAGTAAATAAATCTAATTTGATCCTTAGGACCCTCAATTAGTACCATATATTATCTAGTCGTTTAAGTCCTGAGGCCTGATCACCCTTTGATTGAGCAGATCTAAGTGATTGGGCGCTATTTTATGAATTTGACCTAACTAAACATGATTAGATCAAGATTCTAATACTAAAATCATGTCTACATCATTGAGATGGTTCTAATGAACCTTTCGGATGGAAGATCAGGATTCTGTAGCCTTTAGAATCTCTAAAAAACCATTTTAAATAAAAAGAAATCAGATCAAAACCGATTTTACACCGGTTTGCACTGGCAGACAAAGATTTACATTGGTTTACTCTAGCAAAAAAGGTGGTTTACACCAGTTGGCGGGTGTTTGCTCCAGTTTACACTAGTGGGCAGTGTTTGCACCAATTTACACCGGCGCAAACTAACTTCCCATAGCACATGTACGCTAGGACACCCGATGCATTTCGGTCATCCGAGATGGCACGGATGAGGGCTCCCACATGCGCCGTCTACTGCTGTGAGTCCCGGTGGGCGCCTTGGGTGCACCGTCCATCGAGGATGATAAAACTCGAGTCCTTCACCTTCTTTTGGCTTGATCGGAGCCCTAGATGCTCCAATTTTTTATCTGTTTTCGCCATTCCTAGGATTTTTGGGTCCAAAGATTACAATGAATGGCTCAAATCTACCATGTGAGGTATCCTTAATGTGGATTTAAGCATGCTCTACCGTTTTGACTTCCTAGGCCATCCAACAGCCATTCAGTCCAAATCCAGCTAGGATTTGTGAGGGGAAAATTAGAAAACAAGCAAAAGAGAAGGATAGAGGGTTTAGCCTACCTGATTAGACCCAGAGAGTGGAGGTCGGGGTACTCACATGCATGCGAAGTTTATTTCAAGCTTGGAGGAGAATGAAGCAGATATGGCACGATTCCAAGGTTGTTCTACGTAGGGAATGAAGAGGAAATTGGTTTTTATAGGTTTAGATCCAATCTCCTCGCAAGGAAAGGCAGATCACTGCCTTCCTCCATTAGAGCTAGATGGGAATGGAAAGGGGATCAAAACAACCCCCTCTAATTTGCATACATGATAATTTACCAATTTACCCCTGTAACTTAAAATAGTCATATCTCCCTCATCCGAACTATGCTTTTAACGTTCTTTATACTGTTCAATTCCTATTAATGCATACTTTCTAATTTTAGTGGTTTCAAAACCAAATTCTATTCATACAATTTTTAATTTTATTTATTTATTTTATTACTAATTTAGGGTTAAAAATTGAGGATATTACATTTAATCCCTATATTCTTGAGAAAATTGTCATTTAGCAATTAAAATAACTTTCCCACCTTTGTTTGATCTCATCATCTTTGACTAGTATCATTTGATCATCACTTCTAATGCACTTAGCATGGTCTAAGTCTACCCTTTCGTTGTCTTATTTTTGCAAGTTTAAACACATCTTTTTCACCTTCTATTAATCCTAGTCTATTATAGAGATCATCATATGCCTTAAAGTTTAGCCTCACTTGCTATTCTCTTAGTAACCTTTTTGGAATTCTTATATTGTTCATAATTTTCCTTATTTTTAGTCTTCTGCCATGCTTTAAAATACACTTGTTTTTATTTAATAACTTTTTGCACTGTTTCACTCCACCACCAAGTTTTCTTTACTAATTACCTTTTACCTTTAAATACTCGTATAATCAATATTCATTCACATGGTATTTACTTTTGTTTCATTGTTCCAGTTTCCTTCTACCATCAACTTATTTGTGAGTGAGGTTATTTTCTCTGTTTTTAAGTTCTACCACTTAATTTTTGGATATCTATTAATTTCATTTCCTTTCTTTCATCTTTTAATGTAGATATCCATAACCATTAACCTATGTTGTGAGGTTAAACTCTCATTGTGTATCACCTTATAATCCTTACACATCGATCTTTTGGTATTACTAAGTAACAAAAAGTTTATTTGGCCTTTATGGAATCCACTTTTAAAGGTTATTAAGTGTTCATCCCTCTTCTTAGAGAATTTGTTTTCAGGGGCTAGGTTATATGCCAAAGCAAAACTGAGGATGGCTTCCCTCATCTCATTTCATTCTCCGATACTATACCCTCCATGTACCTTATTATATTCTTCCTCTTTCTTTTTCTTTTTTTCCCCACATGACCATTTAAGTTTGCTCCTATAAATATCTGCTATGTGTTGGGAATTTCTTGTATGATTCCCTCATTTCTTCTCAATACTGTCTCTTGATTATATCTTCTAACCTTACTTATGGTGCGTATACACTTATAACATTTATGATCTGCTCTTGTGGAAACAAATTTTATGATTACAAGGCTAGTGCTAATTCTTTTAACGTCTACAACTATATCCTTTAATTCTTTATCCACTACTATTCCTATGTCATTTATGCTATTATCCTTTCCTACATATTGGAGCTTATATCCATCGATTTCTCTAGTTTTAGCTCCTTTCCACTTGGTTTCTTGGATACAAGCTATGTTGACTTTCCTATATTTTATCGTATGTGCTAACTCTAGACTCTTACCTATTAATGTCCCTATATTTTATGTGGCAATACGAATCTTATACTCTTGAGATAGCCTATTTACCCATGCACTTCTCGACCCCTATGATATGAACCTATGTTTACTTTTCACTGAACCTAGGTTCTAATGCAGCGTGTCACTTTCGAGAGGACGCTCTGGTAAGCCCTTGTCCATTTTCCACTACACTCAAGATCCGATGTAGGGAATCACTTCCAGAGGAATACCCTAGTAACCCTTGCTCATTTTTCATTGGACCTAGGATCCGATGCAGCACGTTGCATACAAGGGACACCTTAGCTAGAGGGAATGTTAGTGATTGATTCATGTTATATTAGGGTTCCATACTTTGAAGCAACTGAAGATGTTTTCATTTTCTTTTTTCTTTTCTTACTTATATGCATATTAATTTGCAAGTAAAAAGAGAAAATAACAAAATCGTCTTCAACTTCTTCAAAAAGGTTTTACTTGCCGGCTCGCACCTAACGCAAAACCCTCCTTTCTTTTATCCAGGCTTAGGACTAGCATCAATGGAGTTACATAACATGTTATAATGAATATAAAACATGTATTATTCTAATCACTAGCAAACCAAGTCCTAGGGTACATATGACTTAACTAGTGATCATCTAAGATCACAACGTACAAGGTAAAATATTTGGTCCACTTAGGTAGGTTCTTCAACACTAATTCCAGTAATATTACATCTCTATCACTTAAATGGAAAGCTACTGACAAAATTTGACAACATTAGTCTAAATTACGTAGAGTATACACAAAACCACATGAGATATAACATAAATGCTAACAAAATTGCTTGTTAATGAATTAAGATAGAGCTTCAGATAGTTCCAAATCACTCTTGTAAAAAAGAAATAGCTCTAAAAGCATCAAACTTAAAAAAGTATAAAACATTCCAAGATTTTAATGGAGTACAACCAGAAATAAATAAGAAAAAATAGCATGTGAGAAGCCTAACATGCCTAAACATCCCATTAGTACAAGGATAAACTTGTTATACATTAGAGACCAAAAACTAGCTAGTATGGATCCAAAAATTACCCAAACCAAACTATGCATTCCTGCAAGCTTCTGACCTATGACATTAGAGAATATTTTCTAATAAATTTACATGAAGGAATAGAAGTTAAACCATGAAAAATAGCATGGTCATAGTCATCTAAACAAGTGCACAAAACATTCTTTAGTTAGAAAAAACTTGTAGGGTTAGAAAATGACCTTCTAAGCATATAAACTTAGCACTGAATTAGCATATTCATTAGAGCATATAAACCTTAAGAAATTTGGTACAAACATTAGATCTCAACCTCTGAAAAACAGAGTCTCAATATCAAGCACTAAAACATCGAGAAAAAATTCTCATATATAGTCCCTAGTTTTAGCACAATCTTTTGGGATAGCAAACATGCTCTAAATAAATTCAATTTCTAGATCAACATGGATGCTAAAACAATATGATATAAAAGATTTAAATTAGTCATGAGATCATAAATTAGCAAAATACCGCATGATGAAAACACCAATAGAAGCATAAAATAGATGGATATGATTCAACATAGTATCTGCCCAAAATCTAACTCTAAACATGCTAAAATTCATGAAATAAAGGTTTTCATATTCAGCCTAGACAAGAGATCAATGGCCACATAACTCAAAAAGTCTAGTTTAAGAAGCATCATGACTGAGCGCATGCTCATGCAAAAGTCATCCTAGTCATGGTCTTCTAAAATCTTTGATCTAAAGCCTAAACGTGATATATGATTGGAGACAACCGGGTTTTGATACCAATGATGGTCTCAATGTCCTCCAATTGCTCTATCACACAAAATAAATAGCAAATAACATTTATTATTGATTTATGTAATTAATAGGATCACTCTTCTATTCTGGTTCATGGTTTCTCTTAGCTATATGGTTCATCCTAGAGAGAAATCAAGCTTCAAGAAATAGTGA
This sequence comes from Warburgia ugandensis, assembly GCA_035236585.1. Classification (NCBI taxonomy): domain Eukaryota; kingdom Viridiplantae; phylum Streptophyta; class Magnoliopsida; order Canellales; family Canellaceae; genus Warburgia; species Warburgia ugandensis. Next base: position 15,219,656 of record CP141133.1, read on the forward strand.
ATGGTCTTATCAATACACAAATGTATAACTCCCCAGGAATTTCAATTGCGCTTATATTCATCACTATAGGAATTGGGTTCAAACTTTCCCCAGCCTCAACATATTTTCCTGGAGAACCAATAAATAACAAAGAAGGGTTGCTATAAGAAACACTCAAGTTTTTCATGCACTTGCAACGTTTAAACAATGTTCTTCGAATAATTCGCTCAACCCAAGGATAGCCATAATCTCCTAAAGTTCTTTGTAACATTTTGAAGTTTGTTTGACTCTTTATACAATAATGAGCCAGTGACTAATAAGCAGTGGCTTGGTGAAGGGAACCCATCAAAGCCATAGTGAAAGAGAGTCTTCATAGGGCAATTATCAATACTTATGGACTTGAACTTGGGAAAAATTGAATCAAAACAATGGAGCCAACAATATACAACTTACCACTATTCACCAACAGAGTTTTTCCATGAAACAATAATCTCTAATAGTAAGAGAAAACATAAGGTAGAACAACCCACTTGTCATAGAAGAAAACCCTAGAGATCTTCCAAGAATCCACATCCATCATAGAAGAAAACATTATACAACTTTTCCTTTCTTTTCTTCTTCTATATAGGATGCCAGAGAGAGGAGGAAAGTTGATCTCCTAATCTAGGCTGATTTTACATACATTCTTTTTCCCATATAGGAAATAGTAAACCATAGAATCAAGTAATAAAATAGCATTACAATATATAATGGCATAATGTTTAACATGAAGTCTTAACCAAGATATCTGTTTGGAGATAAAATATTCTACCATTGGTATATAGTCATTATACCGAGTGTAATAGTGAGAATGTCAAAAGGAATAAGTGATAAATTGGAAAAGATAATGGAAGGATTTGTAAAGATTAATTCCAACACCAGTACAAGATAATTCTTCACCTATACATATGGGAGTAATTGGAAATTCTCAATTATCACCGGTGAAGTTAGACAAAATGATGGAAAGATTCCAGAAAATGGTGATAGGTTATAATGAGAAGGGTGATGCTGAAAAAGTCGAAGAATGGATATATGAAGTTGAGAAAACTTCTGAAGTTTTATGAACCCCTGAAGAGGTAAAAGTCATGATGGCCACTTATATTTTGAAACAAGAAGCTGCCTTCTGGTGGAGATTGGCAAAGAGGAATTTCTTTTCAAACATAGAAAATATTTCTTTGAAAGAATTTAAAGAGGTATTCAACAACAAATATTTTCCTCTTCATGTCCAAGCAAGAAAGGAAAAAGAATTTCTAGATCTACAACAAGGGAATATGTCTGTTATAGAATATGAAAACAAATTCATACAATTGAAAAGGTTTGTACCACATATCTGTGGTACAAAAAGGCAGACAGCTGGTAGGACTTCATCCAGGATTAAGAACTAAGGTGTTGGGTACCAAACCTACGACTTTAGTGGAATACATAGAAATGACCTCCAAAATTGAGGAGGATTTTAAGCAAAATCAAAACGAAAAAAGAATAAAGATTGGAAATTTTAATCCAAGACCTTTTAAGAAAGGCAAGGGGCCCATGAAATCCCCATGAGATAGAGATTGATAACCAAGAAGTCACCATGAAAGACCTCTTTCGGTACTTAGGATCATTGATTCATGAGAGTGGAGAGATTGAGAGGGAGGTTACCCAAAGAATCTAAGCGGGTTAGAACAAATGGAGATGTGCATCTGGAGTTTTATGTGATCGGCGGGTGCTACTCAAACTAAAAGGAAAGTTCTATAGGATGGCTATAAGGCCGGCCATGCTCTATGGATCAGAGTGTTGGCTAGTTAAGGAACATGATACTCATACGATGAGCGTAGCAGAAATAAGGATATTGAGATGGATGAGTGGTAAGATAAGAAAGGACAGAATTAGAAATGAAAATATTAAAGGAAATTTATGGGTAGCACCAATAGGTAATAAGATGAGGGAGATTAGACTTAGATGGTTTGGACATATCCAAATGAGACCAACAACGACACCAGTTAGAAGAAGTAAGGCAATACAAGTAGAAGGTTCTAAAAGGGCAAGGGGAAGGCCCAAAAGAACATGGATAGAAGTGGTGAGGAAAGATTTAAAAACTTTGGGACTAAATGAAACTATGATATTTAATATAGTGGAATGGAGGAATAAGATTCATGTGGCCAACCCCTAATTGGGATAAGGTCTTAATGATGATGATGATGATGATGATGATGATGATGATGATGATGATGATGATGATGATGATGATGATGACCTTTTAAGAAAGGCAAGGGGCCCACGAATAATTTTAGGCCACCAAGAATTCAAGGAAATCCCACCTTTGGACAAAATTAGAGGCATTATCCAAAGTGTAAAAGATTCCACCCAGGGAATATATGCCCTAATCTAATACAACAACGACCTCCAATCCAGTGTTATAAATGTGGGGAACTAGGATACATGGCAAATAATTGCAATAAACAATTAGCAATCAAGGATGTAAGACCAAAGAATGTCCCTAGATAGCAAGGGAGGATATTTGTTATTATTAATAGACAAGCCCAAATCTCAAATGCGGTGATTGAAGGTGATTTGCTTATATTTGATAACTATGCAATAGTACTGTTTGATTATGGATATATACACTCTTTTATATCCTATGAAATTGCATCAATTATAAATTTACCATTGATAGATTTAAGGTATAACTTTGATGTGATAACTCCAGTCAATGAGTTAGTAAGGGTAAGAGAAAAATTCTAATCTTTATAGGAAAGGTAAAATCGAAATTTCTGAAGAATAGATATTACTTGAGCATAATTCAAGGAAATAGTGAGTATTTCTCTCCAAAATTAGTAAAGGAGAAGAATTTTGATAAATAGATGATTAATTTCTAGAGTAAGAAGGAATGATTGTTTTACACTTGAGGAAAAAATTAGAGATAAATTAAACAAAGAAGAATAGTGAGAGTGGGAAATTACAATCCCAAAATTTTAAAAAAAATAAGTTAACCATGATAGTATATGGTTCACAATGAGATCATACTCCATACATCTTATACATCAAATATGAATTTACTAAGATAACTCAATGGATGAGTTAGCACAAGAATTCATCAGAATTAAGATGGATATTGATCTAATATGATTGATTTTAGTATATTAAGAAGAAAAAATACATTTTTCACATTGATGAGGAAACAATTATGATATATGAGAAATAAGACCCTGTAAACAAATACAGGAAGCTAAACACATTGTTTTGAAAATCAAGCATTTTAAGATAAATGTGGTGATTATATAAGAGGAATAATTCAAGATTATGGAGAAGGATATACTTAGAAATTTTCAAAATATATAGAGGAGTTTTTAAGATTTTCAATCTAATATAAGATTGAGTTATTATTATTACTTATTACATCTCAATTTTTTTTTACGGTATTTTAGAAGATGGCATAAGATGATCTAAACAAGTTGAAAAGTCAACGACTATTATACAGAGGATTTATTTGACCAAATAAGTTATTTTGGAGAACACAAGAAATATTAGAAAAAGTATGGATTAGTGTGATTATGCACTAATTAAAATGAGAATAATGTTATTGAGGAGGTTAAATAACCTTAACTCTCATAAAATGTGAGTTAGATACATCATTCAAAACTCAATATAAATATGAGTTATACTTTTGGATAAATGACAGTTATGAATTTGATGAAGGAAGGTTTTCTTGGATAAATGAGAAATAGAATGTATTGAAGATATATGGATTTACTTTGAAGCCTCATGAATTAAAATGTTTACCAAATTTGGTAAGTGTAAATACTAGATAGAGAAAGTAAATTTCTATGACATATGAGGATAATATTGATGTTGAACATAAATTGGAGTAAAGAGAGTTACTATTTCATATAAGGAGTTAGAAATGATATAGAAAAGTCATTGTTGATGCTTTATAATGAATTTTTAGTATACATTTTAGAATTTGTAACATTAATGTTACCTATACAGTGAAAAAGGTAAATGACTTATTATGAGAACTTCAAGAATATTGATATGACTTAATGATATTAAGAGAATAATTTTTGCAAAAGTTATGATAAGATGATAGTGAAAATTTGATGAAGGGAATATCATCAAAAGAAAATGATATAGAAGTGGATATTTTGAATTGATATGAAATTTTTATTTCTAAAGGTTGGAAGGTTATTCTGAGAACATAAATTACTTCAATTGAGATTTAACATTTTACCCTTGGTTGATAGTCAAAGAACTATCCATACCTTGGAGGTTATGTTAAGGAGTATTTCTATTGAATGAAATAGGGAGTAACCATATTATGGGAATTGTCAACTAGTAAAGTAAAGATTGATGACACCAGTCGAAGGAAATGTGAAATATGAACAAGAGAATTACTCAAAGGAATTAGTCATTTTGAAATGTTAGAAAATGTCAGGTTAGTAATTATGATTTAGCTTGGATGACTAAATTATCCAACAAGTTATATGACTTTGATAAATTATACCTTTAAAGAAAAGATAATATCATTGATGAATAAAAAGGAGAATAAAAGATTTCCTTAAACATTCCTATTATACAGAACAAGTTATATGAGGAAAATTATAAATGAAATGATGATAACTCATAAGTGAGTTGTTATATTAAATTTCGAGGACAAAATTTCAATAAGGGGGGAAGAATGTGAAAACCCAAAATTATTTGAAATTATTTGGAATTAATTAGAAATTTTACCAAAATCAAGGTGAAATATTATATTTAATATAATATTAATTTTTAGAATAAAATCAGGTCTTGAAACATAGATATTTGGAATCATTCATGGGAAACCAATCAGAATGACTGTAAGTGCGTTGAAATCTGAGCTCAGGTAAAAAATTCCTATTTTTCATAATTTTTGTGAATTTATATTTACCCATAAGGGTAAAATGGTCATTTTATTTTTTGTGGGGTTTACAAAAGTTGGCTGAGCTAGTGGACAACTAGTTCAGGGAATATCAATGATGAAGAATAAACATGATGATGAATATGCTTTTAATTTTATAAGAAAAGTAGAAAATCGTTTAAAATTAAATTTTTAATTAAAATAATGCAAAAATAGCCCTATAAATACCCCTCCTTTAGGTTGCACGAAATTCACAAACTCCCCAAGACTCTCCCACTCTTTCCTTCTTTTTCTCTCTCTTTCCCCCCTTTTTTCTTTTCTTTTTCTCTCTCCTCTCTTTCCAGCTAGAGTGGTGGTCCCCACACGTGCTTGGCACAGAACCAGCCTGTCCTAAGATGCCGCGTCCCTGGACCCATCTTCAAGCCCTAGTCGAATGAACTTTCAACCAGCTAGGGTTTTTTCCTAGGCCCGCAAAATTTCTTCGATCTTCCACTTCTTCGGGCAAAAAACAAGAACTAAACCCAGAATCAGGTTCCTCTCACTCCCCTCTTGAAAACCCCTCTTCCATTTCTCCTCCCCATCACCGGCAAACACCCTGGCGGTAAGAAATATATAGAAACCCTAGCCGTTTGGCTAGGGCGTCAAAATCCAACCAATTTCTCCTTCTTCAACTCTCCTCTCTACTCTAGACAAGATTTAGGTAAGTCCTTCTTCCATTCCCCATGTTGTCCGGTGTGTTTCCCCCTCTAGTTTGGCTCACTGGCAACTGAATCACCAGCGAACCAGATCCGGTGACCTAGGATCAAATCACTGGTAAATCAACACTTTTTGGGAATTATGAACTGTTAGATCAGTTCAGAAAGTCCCAAAACCCTAGGATATGAGATCACAAATCCATTTCCATGAGATTTGGATGTAGATTTCATGAACTATTGATTTGATGGTCCAGATTGGACCGTCTCAACAAATCTTCAGAGATATGACTCCGAGATGCACCTAGGGAGATGTGCAAAATGACACTCGACTTGGGCGCTCCTTTGTGCGTGCTCACACATGCAGAGCATTGGATGCGATGTCATAGAGGATGGTGACGCGTGTCGCCCTCGTTTTGTTGGGTTCTTATAGTCCAGATCAAATCTGGACCGTCAAAACAAATCTGAAGCTTAAAAATTCAATTCAGAGCTCATTTTAACCCCAAATCAAGATCGAAAAGAAGCTCTGGATTCCTGATGAAGAGTAGAATCTAATAGAAACATAAAATTTATGTTTTATCTACTATAAAAATTTATAAATTACAAAAAAAGGTACTAATTTTCAAGATTAGTCAAATCTAACAAGATCATATCTTAGATTTCTGATCTACGATCTACAAGAAATTAACAAAATGTAACCTTAATGGAAGGAAAATCTTTAAAAATTGATTATGGATCTACTTGATCTGACTAATCCAACATGACCAGAAACTATGAAACCATATGGATGATGATCTAATGATAAGAGTATGAGAAATGAATGGCCTGATGTGGCTAATTTGGCATAGATTGAAATCTATGCCCTTGATTTGAATAAATTGACTTAAGATCTTCTTGATCGGTTGGATCAAGAAAGATCAGATCATATGATGAGATCCATCAATGATCTAGCGATGATATCATATTAAGAGAATGTGATGGATTTGAATAAAAATAAAAGATTAAGATCTAAACCCTTAATGGAATGAAAAATGAATAGAAATCAAAATATGATCATTTGATCAAAATGAATAAATATGATGTATTCAAATGAACATGCGAATTATTAAATTCTATTGTAAATGCTATTTTATTTGCTTAGTAGATTTAATGGTTAGATTTATTTATTTACGCTTTAATTGTTCATGTTATGTAAATTATATGGAAAATGTAATTAAATGAAAATAGATATTGATGAACATTTATAATGAATATGGACATGGACTTAATGATAGTAAGGGCTATAGTTAGTAGGACAATATAAGGAATATCATTTTCTTGGCCCAAATTAGGAGAATAATAAACCCCATGAATAACATTTTAATGTTCATAGATTTAATTAAAATCAAATAGCAAAAGTACTTGGGGTTTAATGCTCATAGGAACCTTATGAAGGTTGAGCTAAGGTCAACCCCAGTGAATGTTGAACATAGTGGTTAAGGGGGTTCTCTAATAGAGCCTCACTCTTCCCCCTCCTTTCTGACGACATTTGTGAGGTCAAACGCCTCCTTACATAAGGATTGAATTAACCACTATGTGAGCAGCTTTTAACTAGTAAGCCTTAGTCAATTTTGAAATAAGGAGGAGCTGTCTAGTGTTAGAAAAGAAATAAACTATCTTCAAAACCAACAAGATATTAACTGGTTGAATAATAATAATGTAAACTATCTAATCCTAATAAAAATGGTAATTAAGATAATCAAATATCAAACAAGATCTATAAGGAGATCTTAAATGATCAAGAATAATAAGAATCATAATATTGTCTGTATGTTTTGAAGCAGCATAAATATTATATTCAAATGTCGATTAATAGATTAGACCCTTGATCAATATGATCCAAGGAACAAGATCCAAATTATCCAATGTAAGGATAATTAAAAGAACAATTAAGAAGTATAAATAAGTTGAGGAATGACTGTATACATATGATTTGACAGATACATAAAGGATATGATGATCAAGATCAATGAAAAGATGAATGGTTGAAAGTAAAGGTAGGTGGACCTTAAGGATATATTCAATATATAAGATGAGGAATGACTGTATACATATGATTTGACAGATACATAAAGGATATGATGATCAAGATCAATGAAAAGATGAATGGTTGAAAGTAAAGGTAGGTGGACCTTAAGGATAGATTCAATATATAAGATGCATGTATTTTACACATGATCTTATCCTGATAAATGAGTTTTGAATATAATTGCCTTGTAATTGTTATGAATCAACAAATGATGTGAAAATGAATACAAAGGGATTGATTAAGTAATTATGAAATTACTTAATAGGTAGAATGAGAAGATTTGAACTATATAAGTTGGACCCCCAAATCTTAAAGAAATAAGTTATAGGCATGTTATATTATAACCATATACACAATCTGTAAGTATGAAATATTATTTTTCATACAAGCATAGAGGCTTGTGGTTTTGTTTTAAGATAAGCTTAGGCCTAGGGATGCCAATGCTAGGAGAGTTATGAGGGTTTGGCCACCTGCTTTCCAAAACTGATTATGATGATGATACCATGCCCAAAGAGAGGCAAAACGTTGGGTGGGGCAATTATGGGAAGGCCGCCACTATGATAACCATGGTTCCCCCTATATGAACATGGATCTGTTGGTATCAGTGGAGTATTATACAGTTATTCGGGCGCGCTGTATGAATTGAGACTGTGAGCATAGTAGTCCTTTATATTTTGTATTATGATGTAATTGATTATGTCATGATGAGATGTTTTATGTTATGGCATGATAAGATGCCTTATGTTATGGCATGAGGAGATGCCTTATTTTATGGCATGATGAGATGTCTGGTAAAAGTTATTAACAATGTTGTATTAGAGGATGATTTCCAATACCGTATGATTATATATATTAACACTTAGTGTTAATATTGAAATCAGTTTAAAAAAGAGATATTATTGATGATATTGACTATATTCATGATTTTCATTGATTTTATTTATATGTAATATATAAATATAATTCATATGATGAGTGAAGGATAAAATTGTTATCCAATTATATAAATTAATTTATATAATGGATATAATGAATTATTGATTTTGAGATATATTGAATATATTTCTTAAACCCCTATCAAGCATAGCTTACTGAGATATTGTAAATGTTTGAATATTTACAATATCTTAAATACAATTAAGGAAGATTGAAAGCTCAAGACTTGTGGATAATCATCATTGAACTATGGCTCAGGGTATTTACTTTGAAGAAAATTGTATTGATTTTTTTATAATTTGGATTGTAATATTTGGACAAGATATGTAATGACTATCGAGGTTGTGTATGTGAACCACTGGATCGATCATGATTTTAATAAAAGTATTTTTATTAATATTCAATAGAAATTTTATTTTCTTCAAAAATCTATGCATGATAAGTAATTTGAGGTGACACTCAAGTTTTTGGCAAATCAATTTTAAAGAAAATATGTTTCCACTATTTAAATTTTAAAAATTTTCAAAATCAGGACCCTACCTTTCCAAATATTTATGAAAATGTATTTTAAAAACCTAGGTTGTCTCATAGTAGCACAACTTCATACAAAATATTGGATAAGTCTAAAAGAGCAGCATGATGTACAAGGGTTTACAGTACGTAACTTTACCTTGTATTTTGCAGGAGGCCATTTTCACGTCTTGAACTTGTGACTTAAAATCACATGATGACAACCCACCATTGCATCAAGAAAAATATTAGAGAAATCTAATCCACCAAAAACTAGGCAAATCTAACACCCAAACAATGTCCTTAATAAATGATTTATGGCCATTGTAATTTGCATACTCCAAAGTGAGTAGTTGCTTGTATGCACCGTAATATCACCTATTTTTAGATGCTACAAGTGCCAAATGCTGCTATATATGTGGGACATTCAGATGAACAGTGAAGATTAACTAAAGGTCGTCTTATTGGAGTAGAAAAGTTTCGGAAATCGAGGAGAACAAGATCCCATTCGTACCCCTAAAGTTACGCAAGGCACCACTTTTCGCTTGTCTTATCTGACCAAAAACGTAAAAGCCGATCTGACACTCCTTCGAATGCCACTTTTGTAATATTATGGAAAAAGAAGGGTTTCTACGTACCTTTTCCGCCATTAACTTCCATCTATACCGACCGTCGAGTCTTTGCTGGTCTATAATGGCGGCCGTAGGTATTACCGGAGACCACCGAACATTTATGGTTCCTGCTCCGCCACTAGGACAAAGAGGTCGGACCCACTAGGAATATGCACTTTGCACCGTCCAATTACTACGTAAATGAAGGCTACACTAATTCAATAATCCAGAATTCAAAGCAGCATCTCCAATTTTCGTCTGACCATGCTCTCTCTCTCTCGACCTTTTGCTAGTCACCGCAAAACCTTGCAGTATCACCTTCCCACGTGCTCAACCACCTCGCACGGTCATTTACCGTCTACCCGTTTCAAATCAAGAAGAATACTTAAAGCTTCTTCTCTGTAGCTCCATGTTTTCATGACTTGTTTACCTTCTCTGTGGTCTTTCTGCCCTGTAACATGGCAGAAAAAGAAGAGAAAGTTGGAGATTTCGTACGTGAGATTGTAGACTCCACGCCGGCTTTTGTCAGGGAGCTTGTAGCTGGAGGAGTTGCTGGTGGATTTGCAAAGACTGTCGTGGCGCCACTTGAGCGTGTAAAGATCTTGTTCCAGGTAATTCAGTCGCTTCTTTGTTTGTTCTTCAATTATCCTTTTTGGGTTCTTTTTATGTAACAAATGTTTGATGGGTTTGGCAGGGAATTCAGTTTAAAGATTATTTAGGCTTGGGGTTTCTGTAATTTTCTAGAATTTTTCTTTTTTGGGAGGTGGTTTGGGTTTAAGGTTTTAAAATTTTGGGTTTTATTAGTGGGTCTTAGATGGAACGGTTGTTGAACCAGGAGGAAAACTTTCTGGGTTTGCTCTGAGAAGCTGGGTTCTAGTAGTCATTTCTTTCAGTTTTGGAGTAGAACTAGGGAAATGTCTTGAATTCTTTGGGGGAAGTACTTTTCTTCCATTGCTTTTGATATGCTCAGGCGGAAAATATTTGATGGACTTAGGAGGATAATTGTTGTGGATTTTTCTGGCAATTATCTGGAAGTCTGCTGTTGAGTTTTGGCTGCTTATATTAAATGTGAAGGACTGTGTGATTAGATTGGATTTAAAAGGAGAGGGGAATAAATTATCTGTTGTCCTAAACAGCTGTATATGTATGTTTAGTGTTCCCTGCTCATTTGGATCCTAGATGAAAGAAAGAAAAAAAATCTTAGCACTTATTTTGGTAGTGGAAGTGGGTTTTGAGACCTCTGACTTTAGGCTGAAAGTTGAATAAGTTATCTCGGTGTTTCAGCGTTTCTTTCTTTCTTTCTTTTCCTTATACCACGAATGTAAATAGTACTTCCAAGATGTTCTTGTAATTATCATATGGAATTGTTGGCTCTTTAAGGAAAGTATCATTTCATTGAGTCTGCATTAGAATGTCAATAAAATACTCTGATATGCTTATGAAGGATTCAGTATTTATCCTAGTATTTTCTGCCTCAAAGTTCTTGATGATATAAAGTTATAGACCCAATCGTTAAGGTGCTCTTGAAAAAGAATCTGAGGTTTATGTTCTAAATTTGCATAGAATGAGATCCATATGGTTTTATACAAGTCAGCCGGAGTTGAAGGGTCCAATTCTTGCGAAGCTGCATTTGTTTCTATATATGTAGAGAACATGAATTTGGATATATTAGTGAATAATACAGAGAAAAGATTATCTCAAATGTCTCCAAGGAATAATTCTTTAAACTTCTGGATAAGATTCCAATCTAACTGATTTTGGTACAAGAATTTTTCCTTTTTTCTTCTGTAGAATCTCTGTTGGTAAATTTGTTGAATTTAAGTAATAATTTGGAACTTTTATTGTTTTTTAGACTAGACGAGCAGAGTTTCATAGTGTAGGATTGTGGGGATCATTTAGAAAGATTGTACAAACAGAAGGTGTATTAGGTTTTTACAGGTCAGTGTTCCACAAACTTAATTCAGTTTCCAGTATATATGTGTTAGTGCCGATTCTTCCATAGATTGCTCATTTTGACTTTTCTATCTGATGGATCTATTTCAGAGGAAATGGAGCTAGCGTTGCTAGAATTGTTCCTTATGCAGCTTTGCATTATATGGCATATGAGCAATATCGTCGGTGGATTGTTCTCACTTTTCCTGATTTTAGAAGAGATCCTGTTCTTGATCTTGTGGCAGGTTCGATTGCCGGAGGTACCGCAGTTCTTTTCACTTACCCCCTTGATTTAATTCGGACCAAATTGGCATATCAGGTGAAGAACATCAAGCTATAAGTCCTTTCCCCTCTATCTTTTCCTTGTCCCTGTTGTCTTTGATCTTGTGCTTAGGTTTAATCTAATGTTTGAAAAAAAATTGAGCTTCACTAGTTTTCTTTTGCGAAGAGGGCAGGGATCCTGCTGCTGTGGCTCACTCCTAATTGATTGTCCAGGTTAGTGGATTGTCAAGATTGAATATGAGAGGGCAACATCATTCTGATCTTGTTTATAAAGGAATTTCAGATTGCGTCTCAAAGATCTATAGAGAAGGTGGCATAAGAGGTCTCTATCGGGGTGCAGGTATTTTTTTAATTTTTTGATGTTTTTCATCTTATTAAATTAAACTTTGTCTCCTACAGTTTGTATTAGAGGTAGATAGCCTAATAATAAACTGGTTTTATGTTATGACTATGTCATCAGTTACCTGATTTCTAAACTTGGACTCGGCTTGGAAATCAATCTCTGTTTCTTATTCCTACTAATCTCTGTCTTGAAAGCTACCAACCAAGCGGATCATTGACTAAGCCAATCTTTTCAGGACAAAGTGGGGACTGGTAGTGTTATATATATATATGTTATGTATATGTTATGTATATGTATATAATGAAGTTCATTATAGCCATAATCTATTTAAGGTCGTCTTCTGGCGTTGAAGTGCTACCTCACTCTTGGCATTTCCTGCAGGACCATTCTATTCTCTATTGGTAAGGAATCCTTGGCTCCTTGATGCACAATCTTAATAGAAACAGATAGATAGCTGAGTAGGGTATGCACCACCACAGTGTGTATGAATCCATATTCTCTGAAGTTTCTGATGATTTCTAGGAAGAAGGGAATTCAATCTTGGAAGGATTCATGAACATCAGTATCGGATATTGCTGACTGCTCAGCCCTTCATGTCAACTGTGTTTGAAGTTTTTTTTTCTTTTTAACTTTCCATGAGGAAGTGGAAGCTATCCAGGCGCATAAGCTGGCAGCAATTGATTCCTTCACCTGTATGTTTCCTTTCAATCATTACTGATTGAGTTTGTCTCTCTATGAAATGGAAAGGCTGCTTTGCATTTTCCAAAGAGCACTAAGTTGGTAGCAACTGATGCCTTTACCTGTCTGTTTTCAGTCATCTCATGTTGTGATAAGTCCTGGTCCTATAGATTTGTCCTATGCTTGCAACCAACAAATTAATTGGTTTGTCTGGGAAGTGGGCCATTCACAAGCACCTCTTTGGCAAAAGGAGACTAATTCATGACAGAAAGGTGAGTTTTGTGCCTGCACAACCACCCAAAGGTTGACTCAGTCCTAATTTGGATGTGCAATGTTCAAAGAGGACGCAACGCTGATCCATATAATGGAGCTACGTACATGGGAGCTGGATCATTGTCTCTTTGGTATTCATTACCGAAAAGACTGGTTAACCAATCTCATAAAAATGCAAGTTATTACACTCTCTCACCCATTTACCCTGGTTGTTCTGGCTATTAGTGGTTCAGCATCCCCCAGATCGGTCGACTCGAACAACTTTCTGAAACATGTATCTTCTGAAATTGCTATATGGATCAAGGACTGCAGGGAAGGGCAGTTTGTTAGATAAAGCCCAGCAAATTTATAGACTGCTTAAATGAATTCCGCTGTTTTGAGGTTGCAAGCTTAGTTTATTAAAATTTAACTGCAGAAAAGTTTGTTGTATTAGCTATCCACGCAGGTTTAAAATGTTTGGATTGTTGGATATTTGACATTTTAAGCTAAGCCTGTCATAGCTACTTGATTTATGCATACATTAGTGTACTGGATGATATTGATTCCTTTATTAGCAATGATTAATACAAGTATAGAAGCTAGAGCTTCGTGTATAGAAGTATTTGAAAAGTCAATTGCATAGAAGCACAATTGATGAAATCTCTGAACAGCAGGATCCAGACCATTATTTATGCTTCACAAAGCTTAGCAATATTTTGATATGCTGAACTTCAACACATTCACCAATGTGGATGACAAAGATTACAGTAAATATATAAAATTTCACATGCACAGGTTCTGGGCAGCTTATGTTTGCATTATTAACTACTAGGTATCTCCTATGCCATGAGTGACCTAGACACAAGTACTGGGACGCACTGAAAGGATTAGACTCAAGGGACAAATCTAATGGTTTTCACTCTATGTGTAATTAGATATTTAGGAACTGAGTTGGCAAGAGATCTGCACAACAAAAGACTGGTCAGAGGAGGCTCCATCTCAGGTCCAGTACAAAAAGCAACAGCCTGAGCACATAATATGAGATAGGGCCTGAATATATCGCCTTTGAATAGCAAACACAGAATGCTAACTTTTACTCAAAAGATTGGAATATTGCACATTAAGAATATAGTTCTCTATTACCTGAAATAGTAATCTTTAGAGATCTCTGACAACATGTTAGAATGATTGGATTTAGAGACTTTTAACTAGTTTAAACTTGGTAATGTGATTGCCAGAAGTTTGAATCCAGACTTGGTATACCTCCAGTTCCGTAGATAATTTTTGTCAACAAATAAAGGAAATATCTGTATTGGGCGTGAGACAGACTGAGGAGGCAGACATTTAGGTACCCTTGCTTACAAATGATGGAATAATAATCCAAACTTGGCTCGGTATAGTTCTAGTGTGAATTAACTTTTGGAACCATACTGAGCGTCCTGAGTGAAAGCCAAGTCATAAATGGCCAAATGGCCTAGCAGAGTTATTTATATCCACGTGACGACTGTTTAGACATACCCTTACCTTGAAAAACAATGGGATCAAGACAAAAAAGTGTCTCCACTGAAATGCCGAGCGTTTTAGGCTCACCATTGGATGTGTTCCTTTGGAAAAGGACATCTAGCCATCTAATGGTGGATGAGCATGAGAATGGATCCATGCTTTTGTTGTTTCCATGACAGACCAGTCAAGCAACAGCCTCAGAACAGGCTTCAACAAGTCTTGTCTTTCCATTTCTCGACATTGATACTCTCCCCCAAATTGTTTGTTACACATGGTCTGGACAGAGTCCATACTGCTCTATACACTTGGTTACATGTCTCATCTAACTTTGTATTTGCCTTGAAATAAGCAGCATAAAGACCTACTTGGGGTTTACAACGGACTCCTATAAGATCTTTTAGGTGTGTAGTTTAGAATAGGGTATCATGTTGTGTTGATACTCTACCTAGCACACCATCAGCTTATATCTAAAAGTTGATCTGGAAGCTTATTTCCAAAGCCTGTTAATATATGCCATTACCATTGGATTTTCTGGGAAGTCTCAGTTTAGTGGCATCTAGGTTTGTTGTTAAATTCTTTTATTCCATTTCATATCCTCATTTTGCTTTAAGGGCATAAGGTAGTGACTCATGGTGCTCTAAGCCTAAAGTTCGAATTTAATCTTCATTTTGACTCTGACGAACATTTTGCCATTGCCTGAGTGATGAATAAGGTCTCAAGCGACGTGACAATTGTAGCAGCTAAACTACCATATTTTTATATGCAGAAATCTTATATTCACTGATATTTGTTTCTTGCCTTTCAATAATACATTTGTGATCTGTTATCAGCACCGTCATTGTATGGAATCTTCCCTTACGCTGGTCTGAAGTTCTACTTCTATGAGGAGATGAAAACCCGTGTTCCTGAGGAACACAAAAAAGACATCATGGTAAAACTTGTATGTGGATCGGCTGCTGGTTTATTAGGTCAAACAATAACCTATCCTCTTGACGTTGTGAGGCGGCAAATGCAGGTACTTTGCCACAAAATTTGCTCATTAATGTGAACTGTGACAAATGAAGAACAGCATGAGCAGGACTAAAAGGAAAACAATTTTCAGGTCCAATCTCTCTCAGCATCGAAGAATGGAAGTGAAGCAAGAGGAACACTCCAATGCCTAGTTACAATTGTCCAAAGGCAAGGGTGGAAGCAACTATTTTCGGGGCTGAGCATCAACTACCTAAAGGTGGATCAGATGACCTCTTTATCTTGGAAATGAGACAAAATTCTTTTAATTCTTTTTTTTTTTTTTCCCCAAATTTCTTCATCTTAGTTCAGTAATAATTGATTAAAGTTAAACGTGCTTATCCCAGGTTGTTCCATCAGTGGCAATTGGATTCACTGTGTATGATGCGATGAAGTCGTCGCTCAACGTTCCCTCTCATGATGACAAGGCTCTTCAGGTGGTAACAGAAGGAAAGGAGATACATTCACCAGCTATTCACTCCTGATTCTGTGGTGCCCTTGATAATAATCCACTGTTTTGCACGAGTTAATTTATGAGGTCCACCTTGGAATCTGAATTATTTCCCGGGCTCTGCCTTCTGAGGCAGTTTCTGATCATTCTTCTTGTATATACATTCTTGTCCGTTGTATGTAAGCATAACTGAGGCTCCAAATTCTTGGGACACTCTTATTTTGTAACATTCACTGATTAAGTATAAAAAATAAGCTTGATTATTCTGTTTCAATCATAGTGATAGAGCTGTTGTCCTTTCTCCAATTATGGGTCATCTTCTTTCTCTTTTGCTGTTCTTTATGATCTGAAGCTCTCTTTTTATTTCTTTTGGGAAGGTTAAAGCCCAAATATTGCATATTGCTATCTGAATCAGTCCCTAAATATAACACTATAGCAGTGCCATCTCTTCAGGCAACTAACCTTGGTTTCTGCCATCAGGCTAAGATGAAAAGTTTTGCCTCTTGATGCTGTGTAAAATCCCAACGGAACCTTGAATAGATTTGTTTCCACACATCTTGAAACAGAATGCAGAAGGGACCGTTTTGGTTTTCAACCTGACAGAATATTGTTTTAGTATTTGCTGGCACCATCCTTCTAATGACAGAAGGGGAGCCTTGGCACAATGGCAGAGTTGTTGCCGTTCAAGGCATGTAAATAACCTCTTGCAAAAATGCAAGGTAAGGCTACGTATTGCTTGCGCTTTGTGGTCCGCCCTTTTCCCAGACCCTGCATACATCGGAGCCTTGTGCCCCGGGCTTTCCCTATCCTTTTAGTGATATAAAGCATTCATCGCTTGGTTCCTAACTATGCTCGTTGGAGTTCTTCATTGTTGGCTCCTCTGTGAATGTTGCCATCACATGTTGGTGAACATTGCGGGCTACCTGATGGAAACTGTTTGAACTTCGAGACCATGAACTCAACCTGAACATTGCCTCCCATGTTATTCTTTGGGAAAAAGCAATGCATTGCATCATATAATTCCTGATAATATTTACATAAAAGTTCATTTAATGTGAGGGACAGGATGGCAGTTACAATTAACTTTGAATAATTGAAATTATTTTGAAAAGGTTACCACTTTTCCATCTCCTATTTTCCCCTTGAAGTTTTTACACACTTCCAATTTTATGCAGAATAATTTATCTAATTCTCATATATTACGTGTAGATGTAGCAAAAAAGGCAAATTCAAATATTTGAATCATATGCTTTTAATCTTTTCTTTTATTTTTCCCAAGTATTTCTCTAATTTTAGGAAGTTTTTTTACTTTACAACCTTATGTCATGTGACCTTGAGGTCATGGGTTCAAGGTGTGGAATCAGTCTCTTGCAAAAAGCAGGGTAAGGCTGCCTACTATAGGCTCTTATGGTCCGTCCCTTCCTTGGACCCTGCATAGGTGGGAGCTTTGTGCACCAAAGCTGCCCTTTTTTAACCTTATGTCATGCAGTTTTTGGAGGGGGCGTGCAGTTATCGACTAAACATATAAAGGCTTGTATTTTCAACTTGTCCCTTGCACTCCAATATCTAACATGCTCTTAAATTTGCTAATAGAAAGTGATTATGTGCCTAAAACGTGACTTTTTTGAAGGATATAATTGGCACAAATTTTGGCCCAACTGCATCTATTTGTTAGGAGGTGTATTACGAGTCGTCCATTTACTTATGATCAAAATAAAACTTCCAAATATTAAAATGATCCAATCAGCATGGTTTTTGGAGACATCCAAAGCAATAGAAATTATTTGAAAGGCTTATTGTCCAAAGGTGGGTCCTATGCTGAAAAAAAAGCAACATTTGTCTCTTCATGGATTAAAAACATTTCAAGGAGTCCTGGTAAGTGCATTGCTATCGGGAACTCGTCGGATGGTTAATCAAGTAAAATTTTCAAAATTTTGTTTTCATATATCCTTGACTCTTTTTTTTAGAGCGTACCGCTAAATAATACAAAAGATTTTATGGATAAAGTAATCGGAGTGACAAATAGTTACGGTTGCGAAAACCGGAGAAAGTTGGAAACCGTCGGTTACCTTTTGAATCAAAATACCAATGAGCCTAGTACTACGACTAGGGGGGGAAGCAAAGCTTCTACGACAGCATTGCTTCCTCGTTGCTTCTGTCCCGTAGAAGTCCTGGTGGAAGGACAGAAAAAGAGTAAACCATACCTGGGTTAATTCACCATGTGTAGCATTAAAATAAAGTCTGTAAAAACTCTCGGCTAAAGAGAGTAAGAATACTAGGACTCGAAAAAGAAAAAAAAAGGGAAAAAAGTTTAGGCTATAACTTGCAATGTTTTAAGTTTTAATAACATCCTTTACTTATTTTCTTTCTTACTTTATGATAGCTATTAGTGCATTTTTTGAAGACTAAAAGACTCTCCTTCTTTCTCAAAGTGAACTATTGTCTTTCATAATAAAGATATTAATGGCTTTTTTTCTTTTTTTAAAAGGAAAGCTTTACTCTCTTTCTCTTGGCCAGAATATTCACATGCATATGCAAATATTAGTTACTAGTAATATACAAAAATTTAATGAAATTTTCATGAATAGTTCGAAAGTTATTGCAATTTTCAAATTAAATTCAGCATGAGCACGTCCAAATGCACATATCAATTACTAGTAATATACGAGGACTTAATGAACCTTTCATGAATAGTTCAAAAGTTATTGTAATTTTTCAATTAATGTCACTTGTTGTTTTGTGGTGGAGAGAATGGGAATTTATGACTCTTCAAATTTACCTAATTACAAACTTGCATACCAAGGTACATCAAATTGACTAAATTGCAAAGATATAACTGCCTAATACAATATATAATATCCTCCTTTTATCATTCAGAAAAAGTAAAGAAAAAAAGAATCCCCATTATTATTCAAAAAAAAAAGAGAAAAGAGTCCCACGTCCTAATTTTTGTACCTGTTGAAATTTTGTTTTATAAATCTAAGTAGTTCGTCATGTTTAAAACGACTTACATAGGTCAGAGATCATATTTCATCTTCATTGGCTGCTTTTAGCTTATGTTTGAGTGATCATCTATATTTATTAATTTTTTCAATGGTTATATGGATAACATAATGAATAGCTTAAATCTAAAAAATATCATTATGTATGAAAAAAAGAGAGCATGAACTTCTTCTCGCGTTCAAGAGTGTGTCGGGAGGCCCCATAAGCAATAACTTCCTCTTTTGAGACCACCAGGGACTCGTTTGATTTTGAGTCTCTGACAAAATGTTAAAGGGATCCTGAACAAGGTATTCAAAAGGGAACCCATTTTTGGGATCTTATCCTTGGCGGCATTGATCATTGACTCACAGGGCTGAGGACTAGTCCTCATTCTAAGGCCTCCGTGTTGTCATTGCAAAGTTGACGGCAGTTTGGATAAGTTTGGACCGGGAGAGTCATTGTATAGTCTAATCTGTGATGGTTTAGGGAGGCAAAAATAGTAGTGCATAACGGTCACCTATTTCAACAAAGACGGACCTATAGCTGACTTCTTCGATTGTCTTTGATTTTGCATGTAGATCAATGCCTGCACGGACTTAGCCCTCTTAGATTGCATATGTACATCAAAACTTCATTTCGACTATGATATCTGCTCTGAAAACTTTGATTTGGACTTTCTGTTTGGTTAAGATTTCACAGCTGTTGCTTTGAACTATCTGCAACGTCCGATCTTCAATCACTAGAGGAATAATGGTTGATATCATCCCACGGAGAAGAGCTCTGGTAAATGGTTTTCTAAGATGCAGTGTAGAAGATCAGCTATTTGGATCAACTTTAGCGGCCCAATATTTAGTTCTACCTTTATTTGTAGAAGCTTCAAACCTCTAGTTAAAAGGGAGTTGCATGATTTATCAGCTCTTCTCGCAATGTCGAGTTTTGTTAAGTTACTGTTTCTCCTTTTACTTTTACCATTGCTCCAAGGCTTCCCTTCTCACCGTTTCTCCTTCTATTGGCTAAATCGGAGATATCCTGGTTACACCATCTACTTCTTCTTGTATTCATGCAGTGGCTATCAGAGACTAGAGATGGAGACTCCTCAAGAAGAAAGTCTTCCTGCAATAGCAGGTCTTCCTTCCAACATCAAGGAAATATCCTGGTTCCATCATCTACTTCTTCTCACACTCATGCAGTCGCTCTCAGAAACTAGAGAAGGAGACTCCTCAAGAAGAAAGTCTTGCTGCAATATTAGTTCTTCGTTTCAACATCAAGGAGATATCCTTGTTACATCATCTACTTCTTCTCGTACTCATGCAGTAGCTATCAGAAACTAGAGATGGAGACTCCTCAAGAAGAAAGTCTTCCTTCAATAGCAGGTCTTCCTGTCAACATCAACAAAAGCAAGCCTTCCTTACAAGCAAAATGAAGCTAGATGATATTAGGACGTGCCCATGCGTTTTCTACTTATGGTCATGCATGTCCCCAGTTAAGAAGAGGAAGCAAACTGACAGGTCCAACAGGGTCAATAGCCAGCTTTATAAAATCACATGAATAGTACTATAGATAGTCAAATAAATGACAAGGATGACGTGCTATACACGGCTGTTGGATGAGACTTCACTCAGTGGGCATGTCAAGCAGAAATCTTATTCTGGAATGAATGGATTGGCTCAAAAAGTTCAAGTTAAATCATTGGTGACAAATTCGTGAGCTTTTATGTGGTGAAGTAGGTGTCTAAGTACAGGTATTTTACTAGGGTTGCTAAAGATACGGGGCGTTAGAATACTTGGTGACCAAATTGGTCACCTTTTGGCCACATTCTCTAGTCATGTACATAATCTTCCTCTGATGTTCCTCGTTACAATTATTTAACGTTCAAGATCTAACCAATCTGGGAGATGAAGATCATCTAATGGATGACAGATTTGCGGATCGCCAAATATATGTAGCCCGAATGAACCTTTATTGCCATGTCAAGTTCTTAGCAATTTTACCTGCACAAATGCCACATATTTTTTAAGATATTTGTCGAGTTCATAGACTGGCTTGGCTCCACTTTCGAACTTCTTCAATGGCGACATCCTGTATTTCATAGGCGAGTAGAAATAGTGAATGTTTTGTTTGATGATTCTGGAGTGGATCAAAGCATCTATCTCGAGCATCAGTATTCATTCAGTAAATACAATCTTAGGGTCGCACCATAGCCTTCTAAGTGCAGTGGTGGAAGGAGTCTCTCACCTGCATGATCAGGGTTTGAGACTGTGCTTGTATGTCTACCATTAAAAAAAAAAAAATTTTGATTCTAGGATTTTGGTTCACTCCAAGGAAAACCAACTTCATCTTGTGGTTCAATTAGGGCAGTCTCCAAAACCTAAGTTTTTAAGGGATAAAATACGGACATCCATTTTGTTCCATGTACTATGTTGTCAAATTCATCTCCTAATCATTCATACACTAACTAAAAACAATGTCACCTTCTATACTCCATTCATATTTTTAGGTTATTCTCTTAAACATTCACCCACTAGCTAAAGATATCACCTATCATACTCCACTTAATATCTTTTGACTTCTCCTTGATGGACTCAGCTGCCAAATCATGGTAGCTCCTACTAATTCAATGTTTCAACTATTAACTTAGAAAGGGGTGTCATTATCAACACAAAAATTTAATTTGCTCATTACATAAATCCCTATTGCTGAATTTTAACTATCTCAGTGTCTTTAGAGAGCTGTCTCGGAGTTCTATCTATCTATAAAGGTTTTATTGTCAAATTATTAGTTCTCTAAGTTCTAGACTTTCATTAATCATAAAAATGACATAAAATTTTGAGATATTACAATCGCAACTACACTCTCTTATACCCTCCATCACATACCCATTGTACTGATTAACCATTTGGAGACACTTATGATGGCTTTAAAGATTTTATTTTCTTCTTCAATATCTATGCTATATACCATGGGAAATCCCATGCTAAAAATAAAAGTTTTACTGTGTCGATCATTGTTTTTGCTCATGTTTTTTTGTTTCTCTTTTACTCTTTTCTACTTCTTATTAGCTTTCCAAGCTATATCTGCTAATTTCTCTCTGGCTCTCTGTAAGAATGATATGTTGCTCACGTCAAGCAGAAAGAAAAATAAAAGGAAAGCCCAATTTTTGTACGAGACCATTCATTTCATTTGGCCTGAACTAGGCTCCCAGATGCCAAAATTCACATATGAGACCCCTGTCTCCATGTGCTCGTGCCACTTACTAATATTTTTTCAAGGCTCTTTCTTTTATCTTATAATTTTCCTCTTAGAAAGTTATATAAAATCTACCACCAATAAGTTAGACAGAGACTGAAGTGGCCTTGCATCAAGAGTCTGTGTTTTATTATTTACTTTGATTCCCAATTTACACCACATCTCTCTGACGAGGGATGTCATTGCCGTATCATATAGGAAGACCTTGTGCACAGAAGTGCTTGCATCCAATGCAAATAGAAAAATATGCAGAAAGGAAGCTAATTTGCAACCAAAAAAAAAGAAAAAAGAAAAAGAAAAAAGAAAAGGACAAAGTTATCAAGGGTGGGTTTACTAATTTCCTTTATCTTATTGGTTATTACTATTCCCAAGAAAGCTCCTTATAGCTCAGAAATCCAATAAACTCTTTTTTTTTGGGGGGGGGGGAGGGGGGGGGGGTGGTTATACACAAAATGATTATAAGGAAGAAAAGAGCAGGACTAGTCACTAAGGACAGTTGATGTCAACACCCACAACTTTTTGGCATTTCTACTCTGGCAGATATGCGTCTTTGTAATTTTGTTCTCTACGTAAAGGACGAAATGTGAAGAAGTGTGTGTCAGTACATGCTCAAGCCTCTCCAATGAAAGTAAAGTGCAAAGAAAAAGAGAGAACTTGATAAAACCGATCAGAATTAGACATAAGATGAAGTAAATCCTTCTCTAACTGCCCCTATAAATTGTTCAGAGATTAACTGCCTCAGCACTGTTCAGGCTCTTTGGCTTTTGCTGACGCCAGCAGGCTGCCTCCCCGTTGTCCAAAAATGTACTACGCTCTTGGATACCATTTAGATTCTCCATTATCAGCAAGGGTAAATATTTCCTTCTGTGTTTTTGCTTCCTCGCCAGCTCCTTTTCTGAAAAAGGTCTAAAAAGTAACTTGTCTGAAGGGGTGTTGAAAATAGCTGCCAGTGAACAGGAATTTGAACAGAGATTTCAGATATTTTGATTGTGATGATTGCAGATATGCAGAAGGCGATGAGGAAGACAAAGGAAATCAGAGTAAGGGAGGGAAAAATGGGCCCCCAAAAGCCTGCGGGAGAAATGAGTGCTGCTGCCCAAAGAGTAATGTTCTATCTCTCGTTTTTATCTTATATGTGGCTCTTCTTCTTTCTGTTCCCTTTACTTCCAGAATGCTTGCTTTAATTCATGGGCCATATCACTGCTAAGGTTTTCTGGGGTGTTTTTCTCAACCGGGTTCTGCAAATGGAAGCTAAAATGGGTCTGTTTTTGCCTGGGTAAGAAAGGGAAATCCCATGTTCTTCTTTATATGTTTTGTAACAAATTTTTAGTCTAATGAGTTTATTGAAAGAAACACACTTGCATGAGCAGTCTATGAGGAAAATGCAGTTTTATATTGGCTTGAGTATGTGGTTCTTGGGAGAGAGAGGAAAATGAATGGCTTTCTATTTGAATCCAGTTGTTTTGCTTTTCCATTTGAACAAATTTCAATCAATCATAGAGAAGAAGAAAACGTCTCCATTTTTCTTTTGGACTTCTAGTTTTTTTGTTCAGGAGGGAAGAGAAAACGAACTTACTCTTGTTGAACTTTGCTCTTCACATTGTTGTTTCTTACCACTGGTAAACCACCCCATTTATTTCATTTCTGTTTTAATTCGTGAAAGGAAGAAACCCATCATTCCTGATTTACTTTTATCTTCGTTTTTGTGGCGCTGCTTCAGGTTTTGAGATGGAAATTGCTTCTGTGGCGGTTTATTTGGGATGGATGATTTGTCTTCTACAGATGAGACAGAGGTTAGTTCTTCAATATGCTTCTCTCCTGCTTGCGTGTTCACTATATAATGCTGCCTTTTGCGTTAGCTTAAAAGTTGCACTTTTTAATGGAAGTACTACACTTGGTTTGTCATGGTGTTTAATTCCCAGGAGTTGGACTTTGATCTATACGTAGCTATGAAATGGTTTTTGTACAACAACAATGCTGTATACTCATTTCTGTTGTTTAGTTCGGTATTTCCTGCATTATCCTCCACTTGTATTACCTGAAACATTGTTGCCTCCTTGAATGGGACTTTCTGCTACCGTGTTTTGATCTATTTGGATAGTGTTAGCTACTCTCTTTGCTAAGCTCAGTTGGGAAATATAACTTTGGACAAGTTTGTGACAAAAGCAATGTTGTGCTAGGCTAACGCTATTTCTCTTTGCTTTGTAATAATCCTGAAGGTCTTCTGTTAGTTCTATGGATATTGCTTCTGCAAATTTCCTTCCTGTCCTATACTCAAAACAAGTGTAATTCAAAGTTCAGCCTTTTTTCTTTAGCGCCAGATATTGTCAATGATGTGAATTGTAATAATGTACAAGGTGACCTGATACACTCTCTTTTGCAAATAGTTAAAAAGATAATTCTTCTATGTGTTTTTATAGACTTACTGTTCTTTAACAGCTTCAGCTTTCTGTTGAATATTTCATGAATAGATGCTCCCGAGCTTCATGATTGACTCATTCCAGGAGTGCCACCTGTATGGATTTTTTCTTCTCCTCTGGGAAAGTCTTCTCTTGGTTCTTGTTGGATTTGTGAAGTCAAGAGAAGCAACAAGGACTTCTATGAAGCACCCATTGGCTGGAAAGCACTTGAAGGACACTATTCAATTTATCAAGTGGTAAAATCCCCCACTTTTAGGTAAGACATGCTTACAAGAGTATCATTATGGTCTCATCAAAAGTAGAATAACTTCTTAGAGAATACTAATCAATACCAGTTCAAACTGCTCGGTTGAACTAATTTCTATCTTTTAAAAGGTAAAAACCTGGTCAGAGCTTGTTCAAGTACTAGTCTGAGCTTAAACAGTCTAGTTTAGCGCTGTTCTGTTATTCACTGCTTTAACGAATAAGTTCGACTTGTTTTACTAGTGTTGGTGTTTTTTCATTTTATTTTGTAGCAAACATATCAGGATATTTGGAAAATCTCAATTTTTAATAACGATTTGAAGAAAATAACTTGTTCCCTAAATGTTGGGATCTTTTGCGGCTGTTTTAAAGTGCATATTTCATATTATGTATTAGCTTTTTTGATGAAAATATTTTCTTCTTCCCTTGTGGGATGTGTTATCTGACTGGAAGTTCAATTATTTATTACTTATTATCTTGTGAATTGTAAGTTCAAGTGTTTGTTACATGTCTCAGTCACCTCTAAACATGAACTTTGTTTACCCGAGCTTTATCTGTAAGTCCTGTATAATCTACTTTGCTTGATGAAGCCAGAACTTCCCTTGAAAAGTGTATATGTTTTATTTCCATATTGTTCATGGATTCTTTTGTCGAATTAAGAAAATTTTATTGGATGTAACATGAAAATATTAATTTATGAATGTCCGTAATATTTTCTGCTCTTTCTCCGTCTCTTTCTTTTTCTTTTCTCCTTTTCTGTTTAAGAGTTAATAATCTGGATATACCTTTAGGATCATGTATATCAAATATTTTTTTCTTATTTACTGTTGTATTTGATTTCCCAGGTTGTTCTCACTAGACAATGGATCTGTAGATCGTGCCACCCAGGTTGTTCTCACTAGACAATGGATCTGTAGATCGTGCGCTTCATTTGCAAACTACTGAAGAGTATTATAACAGTAGTTATTGGAGGTTGGAATTGAATTCTAATGTTTCTAGGAGCTTGTGTTTTGAGGAAGATGTCAAGGTCCATGGGAAGATTATTTGAAAATATTCATGAAAGTGTAGAGTCTCGATACTCTAACCTAAGTCCTGATTAAGAATTGATGGACATTTCAAGTCTCAGGATACAAGAGCCCATGACCAAGGAGGGCAAGTGTTATCTTTTAAACTCTGCCAGTGGTCATTGGTAATCTGTTCAAAGAGTTAGCTATTTGATGTTTCAATCATAATAATTTGGTATACTGTGCATCAGCTTACTATTTGCTCATTGGAAATGGCTTGCAGTTTGGCAAGAATGGTGCAGAAAGGGTTCTGATTTAGTTTATGCCTTATACTATTCGAAGACAAGCTTACTAGTGGTCAATATGAAGTTTTCTTAAATTGCCATGTCATAATAGAACTGGCCTTACAAAGCTACATTGTGGCCAACAATTTAACACTGCACTCCACTTGCATCGCATGATAATGGAGAATGATATGTACATTGCTTCAGTGCAAACCACTGATCAAAATATGATGGTCATTGATGCAACAGGGTCGCATATATATCCGTGCTCAGTCATTCGGTCTAATGAATTTGATGACAACTGCCATAGAGAGATGATTGCTGGCTATCCTTTGTGTTCAACCTTTCAGGGGGAAGCCATGGAGAATGTTCATATGCCAAATCATGATGGTTTACGTAACCCTGAGGCTTCTGTTTCTAGAAATATGCCACTTGATGGGCATGCTGTCAGAAGAAATACATCAGCAAACAAAGCCATTGGCAATACTGAATCACAAGATTATTTCATGGAATCTTCTATATCTGCCACTTCAATTGCTAGTCTTTTGGCTGACAAAACTGCTTTGCAGGAGAATTTTATGGGTTTTCCTTTGTCAGCTGCATCAACATCACCTTTAGAGAGCATGGGAATAGTCGTTCCAAATGATGGCTGCAATACTTCAACTTCATGTCTTTCAATCTCTGGGAACTATGAATATGATGGAGCACAGCGGGATATTGAGTTTCTGCCACCCAGGACAGATTCCTGTGTGAATGGATTATCAAACTCTAAATGGGATTATGATGAAGTTCTAGCTAACCAAGGCTTTCCAAGGAAGACTGCCATGGGCAGAGTGTCTCAGTCATATAATGTAGGAAGCTCAAAACCCAGATGGATCTCAAATAAATCTAGCATTGCTACTGATTGTCATCCACACAGTTACTATATACCTTGTAACGAGCTTTCCCTGAGTCTTGCCATGTGCCAGCCTTCTATTGTTGGAGTACCAGCTCTACTTGATCAGTGCTCTAAAGTAAGCTGCTCCAGTGAAACTCATCTTATGTCCAAAGAGAACATATGTACAGATGATAATGAATTACAAGTTTGTTCTCATACTAGGCATCCTGTAGATGATACCGGGCTGGGAATTAACCATGCTTCTCCCAATGGCAAGGAGCTTCTTTTGGGTTGTGATTCTTATAGACCAGTTCCATTCTCGCGTGCACTATTAAGATCAAAATATCTTCTTGCTACTCAACAGATACTTGGTGAAGTTTCTAGCTATGCAGTAAAGAAGCTAAACATTCTGGACAATTCACTGGATGGTACTGGGAGTGAGGCAAAGATCTGTTTTCCTTCACGTTGTGCCACGCTTGGGGATAGTTCAATGATGGACTCTGATGAATTTCCTCACTCTTCTGGAGAAATAAAATCTCAGGGTCATATGAAGCTCAAGCTGCAAAAGCAGGAGCTTGAAACCAATAAAGCAGAACTCTTAGCTATGTTGCAAGTGGTATGTTGATTTTCTTTATAATAGAATCCATTGTATGACAATCTCTATTTTATTTCCCGATTAGAACATGGCCATATGAGTTGACATGTAGAAAGATCCCCGGCACGAATCTATATTTCGATGTATCTTCTTGCTATATATGGATATAGATAGATGCATGATCCAGCATGCCCATTTGTGAAGTTAATCAAAATTTCCCCTCGACTGCATGTCCGAAGAAAAAGAAGATAAAGAATAAGTTCAATTCATGGTCAACTCCCTCCATGATGCATTTTATTCCAATTTGGACTGAAAGAGGGATCAAACATTAGTTCTTACAGCTGGTTATCTCTGTAAGCAGTGTTGTCAAGATGTATGGTCTTCTATATACTTCTTACAGTCAGATGTAATCTACAAAATTTACTCAAACCATTCGGATGAAATTTACTTTACATTCTAGTTGATCATGAAGGGCAGCCTTAGTGCAACAGTAAAGTTGTCGTCATGTGACCTTGAGGTCATGGGTTCAAGGCGTGGAAACAGCCTCTTGCAAAAATGCAAGGTAAGGCTGCGTACAATATACCCTTGTGGTGTGCCCCTTCCCTAGACCCCGCATAGGTGGGAGCTTTGTGTGCCGTGGCTGCCCTTTATTCTGGTTGATCATCACAGTATTGCTCCAGTAGGATGTTGATGATATGCAGGATTAGTGACATTTCACCGTGTTTGTTTCCATTCTGTATCCAAAGGGATTTCCATGTGGATGCTATTCTCTTCTTACTTGAGCACTATTAATTGGTACCCATACCATACAGAGGCTTGGCGCAATGGTAAAAGTTGTCGTCGTGTGACCTTGAGGTCACGGGTTCAAGGCGTGGAAACAGCCTCTTGCAAAATGCAAGGTAAGGCTGCGTACTTTAGGCCCTTGTGGTCCGCCCCTTCACCGGACCCCGCATAGGCGGGAGCTTCGTGCACCGGGGCTGCCCTTTAAAAAACCATACAGAGGCTCTAAATTTTTGCGAGTTGCAATTAAAATATCTTAAATTGTGTTTGGCATCTTAAACTTGTAGAGAAAAAATGGTTTTCCTGGAGTTAAATACTGCCACTGGTTTATGATTTATACATTTACTTGATTGTACTCTTTAGTTATATCATGCTGCTGCACAGATCAAACTGAAATCACGACACGATATATGTTGACCGGGAGCTATATTCTCAATTTTTCCCATTCAAACAAGTATCTCCTGTACAAAAAAATGAAACTACTTTCTTTTGTAAAGGTCAAAGTAACTTTAAGAAGACAGGAAACTGCAGACTGGACAGAGATTACCTCACTTGCAAGAACTCACTCAGGAGTCCCAGCTTAGCAAGAGAATCCACAAGCCCAATATCTGATCATAACACAAATGAAGCTAAGAAAAAGAAGCAAAAGATGATGAATCTCTCTTCTTCAAGAAAACATGTTTGAATCTCCCCAGTCCTGACCTGGACCAGACCAGCCTTTTTTTTTTTCTGTAAGAGCTACTAACAAAATGATCCCTTTTTGCAAGTCTGGCTAAATCAAATCTTTGATGCCTGTAGGAACATGGAAAAAATGTCTGTCCTATCATGATAGAAGATGCCCCAGGAATTTGGGGAACCCAAGCATTAGTCAAAGCTGCTGATTGAAATTTAGCTTCAGAATACCATTAAGCAAGGGGTGTGTGAGTGTGGCACATTGGTGCAAGAGTGAATCTCAACCATAAAGGTCACTAGTTCAAGACTCATCGAGGGTGCATGTGTCCACCATTCAAAAAGAAAAAAACCATTCAGGAAGGGGTTTCCATGTGCAGTTATAGTAGCCACAGGGCTTTGTCTAACATTATAGGATCATGTTCCTACTTATGTTCAACTTGGATCAGGTGGATGATTGTACTTATGGGGATTTACTGCTTCTAAGTGGATGGATTCCTGAATACCTAGTCCTGGTATTAAAAAGAGAGAATGATCATGCAGGCTTAAGTTTCTTACCTTAAGGTGAGGTTCTAGCTCAGGTTCTTGATTTTTGGTCTACCAGAGACATAAAAAAACTAAGGTTACTTTTTTCTGTAAGCAGTATGAGCTGTTAATCATTCATTCTTGGGTTAAGCTGCAAAACCATCATTTTCAAATTACTAGCTATTGGTGCTTGCTCTCAAAAACTAGGTTTTGTGGCATCTTCTACACTGTTAGGAAATTGTACTACACCAGAGGGGCAGAGTTAGAAATACTCTCTCAGTGTCTGCAACATTAATGTTTTATATGTGTTGTAACTCAACCATAAAATAACAGGATGAATATCTTTTCTGCTCTTTGGACTGTTACACAAGGTCGGAAAACCATGGACAGAAGTATCCGCTCATAGTTATCTTATCTCCTGCTATTGGCTGCTCTAAAACATAGACACAGCAGCCCCCAGATCATGGGTACTAAACAATTTTGGTTGTGTTCTGGGGTTGCTAATAGCAGAGAGTCTGATGATGATCCATGTATTATTTTGTCCATGGTTTCTTAGCCTGTCTCAATCACCCTCAACAGAAATTGCCTAAAGCAACGACAGTGTCCTTATTATCTATTTCTTAAATTTAACATCCATTGACATGCTGTTAACTTCATGTAATAGATTCAGGACTGTTCCGACAGATTTTCTTCCTATTCTTGTGCATTATGTCTTTATGAGATTGCTTATTCTGATGTAGTTGCTTCGTGATCTCAGATTGATCATAGGTATAACCAGTGCTTAGAAGAGATTCAAACAGTCATTTCTACATTCCGTCCTGCTACTGAGTCAGATACTCGGATGCATGCTCATTTTGCCCTTCAGGCAGTCTCTGGTGCTTATAGAAAACTGAGGGAGCAGATCTCCAGTCAAATTCTTTTGACTGCAGAGTGCCTTGACAATGGATGCCTGAGAGAGAGAGAGAAATCCTTTGAATCTTCCTTCATCCAAAATCAATGGGTTTTGCAGCAGTTGAGGAGAAATGATCCACAATTGTGGAAACCGCAAAGAGGCTTACCAGAAAAATCTATTGCAGTTTTACGGGCATGGATGTTTCAGAACTTCCTTCATCCGTGAGTTTCTTACAAGGATTTTGATATATCACCTTGATATAATTGGTAAAGTTTCAATGGTTTAATCGTTGGTTTTATGT
The DNA here is from genome assembly GCA_035236585.1 of Warburgia ugandensis. Classification (NCBI taxonomy): domain Eukaryota; kingdom Viridiplantae; phylum Streptophyta; class Magnoliopsida; order Canellales; family Canellaceae; genus Warburgia; species Warburgia ugandensis. The sequence continues at coordinate 15,250,619 of CP141133.1, forward strand.
TTCAGGTACCCCAAAGATTCAGAGAAACATCTACTCGCAATGAGAAGTGGGTTGACAAGGAGTCAGGTATTGTAGAAATGACAACACACTCTAGAGGATAGATCAGTGCTAACAAATGCTTAAATTTCATCTTTTTCAGTTCCAGAGTGTAAAATCTGCAACTTGTATACGCTTGTCTTCAAATGGGTGAACCATGTGATTGGGTTGACCGTGGAATCTTTATGAATGATTGAATAATTTCTGCTCTCTACTTATTTGGCCTCTGTCATGATTTAATTTGGTTATCAGGTGTCAAATTGGTTTATAAATGCACGTGTTCGCCTCTGGAAACCAATGATAGAAGAAATGTACTCGGAGATCAATAGAAAGGGTCGAGCTGAAGGGACAAGCAATTATCATTGGAACAATGGAGGCAGCAGTGACCAGAGAGTTCAAAGGAGCCAAGGCCTCTGAAAAAAGTGTACTATATGATGAACTTGGTTCTATACTCCTGGCAAATAATTGGTCATTGATTATTCTGACTACAGGTATCGAGTATGATTAGTGTATTTACTTTTGTTCTCTTGTTACAACTGGAAATTAGAATGGCTTTAGCTGATTTAGTTTGTGATATAGGGATTCAAAGAAAGGAAAGAAGGTGATCTTCTGGATCGTCCCGCAAGGAAGAGGAAACTCGTATTCTAAAATAGTGTTCACAGACGTGCTGAACTTGTAGATTGGATGATATTCCGTTAAGTGTTTAGAGAAAGAATTTGTTCACGTTACTTTCATGCCAAAATTTCTTGTAGCATATGATCTTATTGCCTGAGACTGTGTTTGATTGTGAGTGCCTATGCATTTCTTTTTTGGGGTAGTAAGCCTGTCAAGGAGACAAGGGAAATAACATTAAAGATGAGGAGCAGGCCAGCAAGCATAAAATACAGTCTGTCGAAACCCGCTTTAGCTTAGCGGGTGGATTGATCATTCACAACTCTAGGAACATGGCAAGAATTAAATCAAGATCAAGAGCTTAAGCTATGTTATGGATTTGCTAATGGAAACTGCAAATCTCTGAGGGCTTTTCTTTCTCTTCGAGAGAGCATGGAAGAACCATCCTTCTCCTGTGAGGTAACCCACCCACACCAAGAGTTGCAAACAGAACTGGATACCAAATATACTCTTAATTAACCAATAAACTTTTGGAAAGCATGCGTGAATGATATCCCTACCATGATCGTACAATACAAAGTGATGCTTCCCACGAGATTAAGGGCACAGTAATCATATAATTTAGTATTCCAGTAGCATAAAGAAAAATAACTCTTCCAACAATTGTCTAGAGCAGTTGGTTGAGACAACTCAGCATCTCCTTTGAAGTACACTTTGGTAAGTTTGAGCTACTGCTTTTCCCCTTTGGTTAGGGATTAGATTTAGGATATGTACGAGTGATCTACTTTGTAATTCTTGCATTATTAAAAAAAAGAAAAGGTTTTTTTGCAAAAATACATTATATTTTGGCCATTTTTGCAAAAAAAAAGTCTGATGATTTTTTAGTTTTGCATGTTTGCCATTAAGTTTTCATGAGTTTTTTAAAATTACTTTTTTGTTAGTTTTTCATCCTCCTTTCTTATTAGTTTTTTCAAAATTTTGACATTTTCCTTCTCTACTTCTCTATGTTAATATGTTCTAATAGACTTGCTATCTCACATTTCTCTCGACAGACGATGTTGAACATGAGGACTTTGCACATAATTTTTCTCTTCATTAGTCTTCAAATTCTCTGAAATTGATCGTGTAAGGTAGAAGACATTGAGAAGAAGAGGGCCTAAGTTTTAAATTTTCAATTTTCATTTGAAAAGGCATTGAACAAAGAGTTTAAAGTCTGCCACTCATCTCCATATGTGTGAATAGTAACATTATTTTGCTTATATTTTAAACTTGAATTGTTATTTAATTTATTGTGTTTTTTATTAACCAAAATATTGATTAAGTTCTAATTTGTGTTAGAAACAGTTTTATATCAATTTTTAGCAAGAAATCAAAGTTTAAATTATTGTTTTTCATTGAAGAAGCTTAATAGGTAGTGTTGCATAGGTTGGTGAACATAGAATGTTTGCAATTGAATATCTCACTATTGGTCCGTTTTCTTTGAAATCTAACATACCATTAGACTCCTTGTTATTGAATTGTGTTAGATACCAAGTTTCACTTAAACTTTCCATTGAAAGGTCATTCAATTTATTGGCCAAAGTTGGTAACTTAATCACGTATGCATTTGGTGACGTAGCAAGTCTATTAGAGCATATTAAGAAAGAGAAATAGAGAAGGATAATGTTGGAATTTTGAATAATAGGGAAAGAGGATAAAAAACTAACAAAATGAAATTTTTGCTAAACTCACTAAAACTTAATGGAAATTCACAAAACTAAAAAGACATTGGACTTTTTTGCAAAAATGGCCAAAATATAACAGCATTTTTGCAAAAAAAAAACCTTATTTTTTTTAACAATGCAAGAATTACAAGCAAATCACTCATACACATCCTAAATCTAATCTCAGGGCCAAAGCGAAAACTAGTGGCTCATACATATGAATCAAAGTGTACTTCAAAGGAGATGATGAGTTATCTACAACCAACTAAATGAATTCTAAAGTGAAAAAAAAAAGGTTTACGGACTAAACTATTGTTTGCAGATAATTCTGTATCGCGTTAGAGAAGATGATCAGAATGAATTCTAGCAATCATTTTGGAAAAAATTTAAACACATTTATTGCAAAATATTTTCCAAATATAAGGTTTTCATAGGTCTGATCAACTAGAATATCAAATGAAGATTTGTTTTCAAAAAAATTAAATAGTAAAGCAAAAAATTAAGGTTTTCAAGGTTGTTGGCCATGAAATTTGACAACTTTTTTCCAACAAGCGTTAAATTCATTTTTCATTAAAAATTGTCCAAATTTTAAGGGTTTGCATATCAAGTTATGTAGATTTTAGATATGAAAATTATTTTTCAAAACTCTAAGAAGAAAGGTATCATATGTAGAATTTAAATTTCACTAGAAAAAAGCTCCAGTTATCTTCTTCTGTAATTATAATTAAATTTTCACTAGAATTGTCCAGATTTTAAGGGTTTGTAAATCAGGACCTTTACATTCTAAATCTAAAAACTATTTTTCAAAACTTTACAAGGATGACACTATACAGAGATTTTAATTCTTACCTACAAAATACTAGAGTCATCTTTTCTTGCAAGATATAAAAATGTTTTTTTCACTTTGGTACATGGAAAAATTCTATAAAAAAATTAATTTTAAAACATTATAATATACATCAAACATCCGTTGAAGGATATTGTGTGGAAGGACTTATAGTGAATTTTTTTTCAATAGTTGAGGGAAGAATTTGTAAAATAAACATTTAGAAATTAAAGTATAACAAAACAATAGTTCAGGATGGTAAATTGTAGTTTTCCCAGAAAGAAATTGTTAGTCTTGAAACATATTGTAAAAGAAAGAGAGAGGACAACTCGACATCTCCTTTAAAATATGCATAGTTGTAGGTTCAAGTGCTGCTTCCCCTTTGGCTAGGATTAGATCTAGAAATATGTGTGAGTGATTTACATTGTAATTCTTTGCCTAAAAGAAAGGAAAAAGGAAGGAGATAGAGACATAGTGATGGGAAAATTAGTAACCTTTGAAAAAGTTAGAAAAAAGAGAAAGAGAGGTTTCTTAGCTACTTGGAAAAGGAAATTAGAAGGTTGGAGAAGTACAAAAGGATAAAGAAGAAAGAAAGAAATATCATTAAATTGGTAGGTTCTTTTAAAAAGAGAAAAAGTATTGAGAGAGAATGAAAAGATTGAGAATTTCCAATAATATATATATATATATATATATATATATAGAGAGAGAGAGAGAGAGAGAGAGAGAGAGAGAGAGAGAGAGAGAGAGAGATGATGCCAGGCCTGCTAGGTGTGTCACGCACCTATGGCTGGCTTGGCATTGGGATGCCAGGCCTGCTAGGTGTGTCATGCACCTATGGCTGGCTTGGCATTGGGTTTGGTGGGAAGCAGAGGTGAAGCCGTGCAATGGCTGGTGAATAGAGGGAGAGGAAAAGAGAAGAGAGATAGAGGAGAGGTGGTCAGCCTGTATGGTGTGTCACGCACCAATGGTTGACCGACGGGGACTTTGGCCGGTGGAGGTGTGTCACTCACCCATGCTGGCCAAAGAAGGGAGGCAACAAGAGATAGAGGGAATGAAGAGAGAGAAGAGAATGGAGAGATGGGAGGGTGGTCAGCCAATCCAACCCAGTCCTCCCCGAGGGTTTTTTAGCAAAAAAGGTTGTAGAGCGAAGAGGGGGTATATGAAGAAAACGATAGAGAGAGACGTGAGAGAGTGTAAGGCTTAAGAGATAGAGAGATAAGAGAGAGAGAGAATCATGGGAGAGAAAGAGATGTGAGATAAGAGAGATATAGAGAGAGAGAGAGAGGATAGAGAGATAAGAGATATAAGAGAAAGAGGTGTGAGATGAGAGATGAGAGATGAGAGAAAAACGGAGACGTGGGGTCCACCAATATCTCAGTCTTGTTAGAACTCCAAAATTCCTTTATTCTTCAATTTCCTTCTGTCTTAGGAGTCTTCAAAATCTTATCTTTCCATGAAGCTTCATCATTCTCTCATTAATTTGATATGGATCATCTGGATTGTCTAAGCTGTGTTGATTGATTTGCAATGCACAGGACCCAATTGGAATCATCTAAACCTTTCATTATTCCTCTAATTAGCTATGATGATTATGTGACCGTTAAATTTTGCAATTCAATGGTTGGATGGCCAATTAAAGCTAAAATGATATATTTTATGTAAAATCTTAAAATTGATGGCTTGGATGCTCTAATTGAATACTAAATTAGGGATATTTTGACAAAAAAATGAACACTTACCAGATGTAATTAAATTGAGGACACATACGAAATTTTCTTTATTTTCCTAAGGTCAAGAATGGATGTTTTTGGATTTTTAGTTTTAAATGAAAACCAGAGAAACCCATATAGGAAGACGGTGAAGTGGGATAAGTTGGAGAAGAAAGGAAAGTAGGGGAAAATCGGAGAAGAAGATGAAGAAGGGGAAAAGAGAGAAAATAGGTTTTTTCCTCTGATCCCGCAGGAACCAGTGAACAGGGAGAGGTGAAGGTGCAGCCGGCAGCTGTCACTGTTTTCGACAGAGAGGATAAAGAGTAGGAGAAAGAGGGGAAAGACGAAGGAGGTTTCCACGAGAGAGAGAGAGAGAGAGAGAGAGAGAGAGAGAGAGAGAGAGAGAGAGAGAGAGAGTAGCGGTGAATGAGGGGGTCTGGTGAAGGTGGGAGGCTGGTGCAGATGGTGATGACGACCAATGCAATGTAGACGTTTAGGCAGTGGTGTGCTGGCAAACAGAGGAGGGAGCATGCCAGTGGTTGCTATGCGATGGGAGCGATGAGAAGAGATTCACTGGCCTGTGACAGGGCTGCCAGCCGGTGAATTTCGGGTAGCAACAGAGAGAGAGAGAGAGAGAGAGAGAGAGAGAGAGAGAGAGAGAGAGAGAGAGAGAGAGAGAGAGAGAGAGAGAGAGAGAGACCGGTGCAGATGGTGATGACGACCAATCCAATGTAGACGTTTAGGCAGTGGTGTGCTGGCAAACAGAGGAGCGAGCAGGCCAGTGGTTGCTACGCGATAGGAGCGATGAGAAGAGATTCACTGGCCTGTGACAGGGCTGCCAGCCGGTGAATTTCGGGTAGCAACAGAGAGAGAGAGAGAGAGAGAGAGAGAGAGAGAGAGAGAGAGAGAGAGAGAGAGAGAGAGAGAGAGAGAGAGAGAGAGTAGCGGTGAATGAGGGGGTCTGGTGAAGGTGGGAGGCCGGTGCAGATGGTGATGACGACCAATGCAATGTAGACGTTTAGGCAGTGGTGTGCTGGCAAACAGAGGAGGGAGCAGGCCAGTGGTTGCTACGCGATGGGAGCGATGAGAAGAGATTCACTGGCCTGTGACAGGGCTCCCAGCTGGTGAATTTCGGGTAGCAACAGAGAGAGAGAGAGAGAGAGAGAGAGAGAGAGAGAGAGAGAGAGAGAGAGAGAGAAGTGTTTGATATCCACCAACAGCTTTGGAGCCTTACCAACCTCTTTTTCTTCAATTTTCTCTTTTTCCAAGAAGTTTCCTCATCTTCATCTAGTTCATCCAAGTTGATTTGGATCATCCAATGTTGATTTGATTGATCTATAACTTAGGTCCAAATTAAAATCATCTAAATTGTCCATTACACCTCTGATTAGCTTTGATGATCATCTGATCGGTATATTTTGCAAATTAATGGTTGGATGGTCAATTGGAGCTAAAATGTAAAATTTCAAAATTGATTGCTTAGATGATCTAATTAGATGCTAAATTTAAGGGTATTTTAGTCAAAATTGAACACTTAACAGGATTGTTTAAATCAAGTGCATATATTTGCTCGATTAATTTGTTGAGGTTCAAGACATTGAATGTTTTTTTGTTGTCTTCCATTGTTGTTACCTCTATGCTTAAATCTCCTTATATTTGTAAACATGAGATACTTAAGTTATTTGCTAATATTAAGCCATATAAAAGTGCTGTCAATTCTGAAACATTATTCCTTTTTCTTTTTCTTTTTTTTTACCAATGAAGACAATGTAGGCTTCACCACCATGGTCAAAGATTATAAATCTATACAACTTCAGAATTATGTGTGGATGAGGATTTTCCAAGTTTAAGAATCTGTAGGCCTTGTTAGTCATGAAATAACTAATGAAAGCACAATCAATTCCTTGATATCCTACTTCAAATTCTTTATGTCCTAACAACATCACATGTGCTAAGCATCCCCACATCTTTAGATAACTAAGATTGGATTTCCTTCTTTTCAATAACTCATGTGGAGTAACTTCTAGTTTCTTATAAGGAATTGAGAACAATACTTCTTCCTAATAATTTTTAGATAACTTTAAACTACTAAGCATGGAATCAACCATCTTAGTTAATGTTCAATTTTTTTGCTCAATAATACCATTTTGCTGAGGAGTATAATGAGCACTTAGTTCTTTAATAATATCATTCTCTTCATAATGGAGGCAGAATTAATTTGAGATATACCCTCCTACTTGATTAGACCTCACTATCTTATCCTTTGTATTATGAATGTTTTAAACTTCTACTTTATAAACTTTATATTGATCAAAATCTTCATCTTTTGATTGCAAAAGAAACACATAAGTGTATCTAGTGTAATCATTAATAGAAGTTAAAAAATATCTCTTTCCATCTAGAATTATTATCTCACAGATATCATTATGAGTCAACTCAATGATTTATAATTGTTTCTCTACTAATTTGAATGATTTCTTAGTTAATTGACATTTACTAGAGACTCCACATTTATTTATCATCAAACTCATAGTTTGGAATTAGCTTAAGATTGATAAAAACAAATTTATAGACTGAAAATTAGCATGTCTTGGTCCACCATATCACATATTCAAAGAGTCACTCATAGTATAACAAAAGTAGTTTCATTCATTTCATTATTAGTACAAAGTCTAAACATGCACTTGGTGGCATAAACCTTCCCACAAAAGTTTCATTCTTTGATAGAATGAACTTATCAAATTCAATCACCATTTTGAACCTATGTTTGTTGAGGAAAAACTCATATACAAGATTCTTATTGACATCTAGCACATGCATCACATTTGTCAGAATCACAATCTTGTGTGATGTGAACTTTAGGCAATGTCTTCTTATTGAACATCATTGATCCATCCCCCACTATTTTGTAGGTCTCAAACAAATTTCTATTCTCAGTGATGTGCATTGTAGCTCAGTGTCATACTACCAGTCTCTCTCATCAGAGATCATGTTCATTTGAGAAATCATGCCATTGAAATTCTTAACGTTCTCAATTTTCTTGCTAGTATCTTAGACTCAAGACCATGCTTCACTTTATTGAGATTTTTCTAATTGAAGTTCTTATTTTTCTTTTCTTTTATAGAATAAGCCTTGGTTACTGGTTCTTTAGAATCAAGTTTTTCACCTCTCATCCTTTGTTCACAAATAGTGGAGAAGTTCATTGTAAGTGATGTCTTCATTCTTATGCATCAACTTTAAGTGAACACATTTCATGATGATGCCAATTTGTAGACGATAATTTTGACATGAAAATTCTCATCAATTGTCAACTCACTTGCAGTGGTCTTATTTGCAATTATTTGAAACTCAAGCACGAAGTTCAATTGGCCTGTCATTTAGAAACTTAAAATCACGGTAATTTCTCATGAGAAACTTTCTCCTAGTTGATTCTTCTTTTGCATAAATACTAGTAAGAGTATCACCTATCTCTTTTGCTAACTTGTGGGTTTTGATTATTGATCATAGTGCTTATTAGATAATGCATTAAGAATAGTGTTGTATGCTTTGTTATTATCTTGTTTTCACTTTTGGATCTTATCCAATATATCTTTATTTGCTTTTTAAGTTGTCTTAGTAGAAGTGATTTTAGTAGCTCGAATTTCAATAAACTTAGTACACAACTTTGTCTGTATATACCAGACTTTTAGAGTCTTTAAAAGATGGATCATGTTATGTTCCCACCTCGTGAAATTTCTGCCATCAAATCTTTGAACCATTGCATACTTGGATACAATATATTAGCATTTAATAGGTTCATTCTAGTTGTTACTAAGTTCATGGAAACCATTGAGGTAATATCCATATCTTCAAATTGTTGGAAAAATTAGTTAGCTTACACAAACTAAATTCTTTGGACCTAGATTGGAGGTGTACTACAAATGCCACTTTTTAAAGATAGTTGATTCATCCAAATGTGCAAGGGATCTCAAGAGATTTATCTTCAAGATTTGACAAAGCCAAACTCAATGTTTTGCCTTCAATGATTCATATTATTAGACTAAGGCCAGTACCTTAGTCACCAAATTATGAACGCTTTTAAAAGAAAACTTGGATATCTCTTTTCAGATTGTAGTTCCTTTAGATCCTAGGTCAATATTTCTCTCTTACATCTAGTAACAAATCTCATTCAAATCTCAATAGTATGATAATTTGAAAAATAAAATTTAAAAAGCAAATCACCTTAGAAACAAGATCACAGATCAATGATCTAATGTTTTAATGAGAAACTGAATAGCATGGGATAAGTGATTGGGTAAACTTGTACAATAGTAACAACTTTGGCAAATCAATAACTCTAGAACTGGAGTGCTAGAAAGAAATGCTTTCAGGTCTCATCTTTTTGAACTTGAACTCAAAGTCTGAAGATGTAACGACCCGGGTTTTTGTAATTCTTTTTGAAATGTCGGGCCCTAAATATTTAGAAAACAAACAGCAAAAAATATTTTTCATGAAAAGACCCTTCTAAAAACCCCGAGTGTTATTTTTTTTTCTTTCTCAAAAACGATCATCGGCGAAATGAGTGCTATATTTCTATAGAAAATTCAGCAGAGTTTCCTCTATTTTTTGGACATTAGACATTTAACGTATGTTATTGCAAAGTACCTGATAAACATAATTTTTATAAAAATAAGAATAAGGGAGACTCCGTCTCCATCCCATCACATTTACAAGCATAACTAAGTGTTTTGAAAATCCCAATAAATGAAACCCAAAGAAACATACACGACTTAAAATATACCTGCTAGGATCAATCTAGTCACAGCCATACAACCACGACTCTAAGTTACATGTTTACATATCCATAAAGTAAAGTCATATTAGATCGAAGTGTTACTTCAGTCTACTATATAAATGAACCATAATGCAAACCTAATTGATGTACCTGATATGTCATCTTGAACTCTCTAACACAGTCTTTTGATTCATTTTCCCTATTCTATTTCTACAACCTGAGACATTGTAAGTAATTTACAATATCTCAGCAAGCTTGCACTTGTGTAGGCAGTTTTCACATCTAATTTACCAAGTTTTTAATTCAATTCTAAACAATACCTCAAATCATTTTTCATGCAATTTCTAAAGACTAGAACGATCAAGTCAGGGATAAAATACATGATTGAAGTTGCATGCCAATCTCAGTTCACAATTTCATGCAAAAACATTTCAGACAGTGTCAATATAAAACATACACCACTTTAAATACATATTTTTTCAAATGATTGAATCATTATGCTAATCTCAAGTAAATTGGAATATAAAACAAATCAGAAAATCACAAGTAAGCATAACTTGAGAGCTATGTAAAAGATACTCATATAACTTGATAATTCTAATGCCATAAGAGCTTCAAAGTATTAAAGTAGTCATCGATTAAACCACGAACGTTGGTAATCCCTAATCGACAACATCATCACGTGCACATATGCACACCGGTGAACACATTAGCCGGTTGGTCATAAGTATTCATTTAAAGACCATCATTAAGCCTATCTATGTGGGTCGCAATATAAAAATCCTATGGCACACTATGCTCATGACCAGATCACTGAATCGTGCCTCTCCGGTATCTAGAGAACAGCCACCGCATTTGTAATTATAGTATTCTTTTAAAGCTGAAAGCAAAGTAACATGATGTAATGTAATTCTCATGATAATCAAGTAACCTCGAATAGAAAACATGATAAGTAAACGATTTGATTAGTTAAACTCTTCATAGCAAAAATAGATGTTAAAACCACCTAGCTCTTATGAAGATTCTCCTTTTCCCCAAGCTTTCACAGTCCTCAATGGCCAATCTCATTGCACCTCTCTACTCGGTGCCTAATTTTAATGTTTTTAGGATTAGTTTTCATTTCCATTCAATTCAAATATATGCATATAACCTAAGATTTCATCATTTTCAAGGTTTAAGGGTCTAGGTCAGCTTAGGATGATGGAACCCATAGCTTTTAGATTCGTCATTGATCCTATGCTATAAGTTTGAATCACTTATTAATGACCTACAGTCCTTTTTAGTTTCAAATAGTATACTTGGATACAAGACATTGTCCATGTAAACTAGCGTTTTACAACATTCAATCTTTGCTTTTGTTGTTGCCTAAGTTAACCCAGCTCAACACTTCCTCACCTAACTTGATTTGGTTTGTTAATCTTTTGTTCCCTTCGAGATCTAAGCATTTCTTCTATTTGCACCGACTAATTAAGTTTAATGGCTGATCACTAGCTAACCATCGAGAACAGTATTAGGTCCTCTAATTTCCTGTTCACCCTCTTCACTAGACACCTAAAGGTCTAAAGTGGCCAAATTCTAATCCTTCTTTATCCTTACATGCTTTTAAATAATGTGATTTGAGTCCATTATCATGGTTAGGTGTCAATGATGAATTTTCATTAGTTTGGACAAACAAGTCAGCCATTTTAAAGATGCTCCTATGGCTGACATCTATAAAAAATGATGGGTTTTATTTATTTCATATGATCTAGCTCCAACTCTAAACATATATGACGCTTATTACCATAGCTTTCCTATTATCCTCGGGCAATAAAGAGCTATGCTCATTGTGCATTCTGGTACTTGACCATTAGAAACATAAGGCAATAATAAAATGAAGACGCAATCAATTAACATCTCAAAACAGTAAATCCACCCCCAATATCATAGAGCATACTGCTTGTAAAATAGGCATACTTAGGCCAAATAAGCTTTGAGCATATCAACTCATGAAGAAGACATTTCTATGTCATTCATCTTCCCTCATGTCAAAAACATGATGATAAGTTATCTATAAATCATTGCCTAAAGGTGGTGCCATAATGAGTGCAAAGGTGAATCTCTTCTTTAGATCCTGAAGGCTCACCTTGTAAGCATCGCTCTTCTTATGCCTCATCATAATTGAGATCAGGTGTAATGTATTCCATATAAACCTTGAAGTAATTTCACAATAATAGCTACGTCAATCCATCCTTCATCACAACGAGGACTGGCACCTTAAATTTAGGACTACGCTCAACCACAACTCAATCATCACATCAATCTCATTATTTGACAGTAATCCAGAAAACCCTTTTAAGAGATATATTAGGATTCTTAAATCATACTTATCTCATCTGCCTAGGTATTTTCAGCCTTCACCATAACTATGCCTGTTAACTATTCTCGATACCTCTTAGGAAAGTGTCACGCTTCCCTCATAACTAAATAACGTATATACCCTTTTTCTACTCATCTTTCCATAGAATGAGATCACTGCTTGTAGCGATACACCAAGATAATCTACTTATGATAATCCACTATTGCTATTGTTATTAACCACTTCATGTTCAAACTAGCCTCAAAATCAACCATATTAAGGAGGATAAGATAGATATCCATCCTTTTACCCACAATCATACAAGGCATATCCTGAAAAAACTTTCCGTTAAGATCCATCTTCCTACTAGTGTCATCACATCCAACTCAAAATCCAAGATATGTACAGTAAGCCCAAGCAAAATATAAGAATAATGGATATAATTGTATGTGGAACTTGGGTCCAACAAAACTCCCATATACCTATCTTTAACCTTAAATGTATTTCCACCATCATCCCTATTTACTTGGAATCAAAATTGTTTGGCCTTCACAGTATATCTTTTTGACTCCCCTTTTTCGATAGTTGACAATGAAATGGCCAAACACTCCACATCCGTATCATCCAGAGGGGCGTAATTGTTGATATTGCCGTTTGTGTTAATGTTGTCTTACCTAAGAGCATGGCTAACTAGAAGAAGCACTCCTATGCCTTAGACACTTCCTTTACTTAGAATCTCTACCACTTATAATAAACTGTTATTGGCTACGGATTTTATATGACATTTGGACATGTTGGACTGGCTGTGAGAAAACGATTTGATTAGTTAAACTCTTAATGGAAAATAGATGCTAAAAGCACCTACCTCTTGTGAAGATTCTCCTTTTCCCCAAGCTTTCATAGTCCTCAATGGCCAATTTAACTGCACCTCTCTACCCGGTGCTTAATTTTGATGCTTTTAGGATTAGTTCTCATTTCCATTCAATTCAAATATATGCATATAACCCTAGATTTCATCATTTTCAAGTATTAAGGGTCTGGGTTTGCTCGGGATCATGGAACCCTTTGGTTTTAGATCCGTCATTGATCCTAGGCTATAAGTTTAAATCACTTATTAATGGCCTACAGTCCTTTTCAGTTTCAAGTAGTATGCCTGGTTACAAGTCATTGTCCATGTAAACTAGCATTTTACAACATTCACTCTATGCTTTTGCTGTTGCCTAAGTTAACCCATCTAAACACTTCCTCCCCTAACTTGATTTGATATGTTAATCTTCTGTTCCCTTCGAGATCTAAGGATTTCTTCTATTTGCACTGACTAATTAAGTTTTATGGCTGATCATTAGTTAACCATCGAGAATAGTTTTAGGTCCTCTGATTTTTTGTTCACCCTCTTCACTAGACACCTAAAGGTCTAAAGTGGCCGAATTCTAATCCTCCTTTATCCTTACATGCTTTTAAATAATGTGATTTGAGTACATTATTATGGTTAGGTGTCGATAATGAATTTCCATCAGTTTGGATAAGCAAGTCAACCGTTTTGATGATGCCCCTACGGCTGACATCTATAAAAAATGATGGGTTCTATTTATTTCATATGATCCAACTCGAACTCTAAACATATATGATGCTTATTACCATAGCTTTCCTATTATCCTCAAGCAATAAAGAGCTACGCACATTGTGCATTCTGGTACTTGATCATTATAAACATAAGGCAATAATAAAATGAAGACGCAATCAATTAACATCTCAAAACAGTAAATCCACCCCCAATATCATAGAGCATACTGCTTGGAAAATAGGCATACTTAGGCCAAATCAGCCTTGAGCATATCAACTCATGAAGAAGACATTTCTATGTCAATCATCTCGCCTCCTGTCAAAAACATCATGATAAGTTATCTATCTATCATTGCTTAAAGGTGGTATCATAATGAGTGCAAAGGTGAATCTCTTCTTTAGCTCCCGAAGGCTCACCTTGTAAGCATCGATCCTCATATGCCTCATCATAATTGAGATATGGTGTAATGTATTCCATATAAACCTTGAAGTAATTTCACAATAATAGCTACGTCGATCCATCCTTCTTCACAACGAGGACTGGCACCTTAAATTTAAGACCACGCTCAATCACAACTCAATCATCACATCAATCTCATTATTCGACAGTAATTCAGAAAACCCTTTTAAGAGATATATTAGGATTCTTAAATCATACTTATCTCATCTGCCTCGGTATTTTCAACCTTCACCATAACTATGCCTGTTAACTATTCTTGATATCTGTCAGGAAAGTGTCATGCTACCCTCATAACTAAATAACATATATGCCCTTGTTCTGCTCATCTTTCCATAGAATGAGATCACTGACTGTAGCGATACACCAAGATAATCTACTTATGATAATCCACTATTGCTATTGTCCCTAGCCACTTCATTTTCAAACTAGCCTCAAAATCATCCATATTAAGGAGGATAAGATAGATATCCATCCTTTCACCCACAATCATACAATGCATATCCTGAAAAAACTTTCCATTAAGATCCATCTTCCCACTAGTGTCATCACATTCAACTCAAAATCCAAGATATGTACAGCAAGCCCACACAAAATATAAGAATAATGAATATAATTGTATGTGGAACTTGGGTCCAAGAAAACTCCCATATACCTATCTTTAACCTTAAATGTATTTCCACCATTATCCCTATTTACTTGGAATCAAAATTGTTTAGCCTTCACTGTATATCTATTTGACTCCCCTTTTTCCATAGTTACTGATGAAATGGCCAAACACTTCGCATCCATATCATCCAGAGGGCCGTAATTGTTGTTATTATCATTTATGTTAATGTCGTCTTACCTAAGAGCATGCCTAACTAGAAGAAGCACTCCTTTGCCTTAGACACTGCCTTTACTTAGAATCTCTACCACTTTTAGTAAACTGTTGCTGGCTATGGGTTTTATATGACTTTTGGACATGCTGGACTGGATGTGAGCAAATGATTTGATTAGTTAAACTCTTAATGAAAAATAGATGTTAAACCCAGCTACCTCTTGTGAAGATTCTCCTTTTCCCCAAACTTTCATAATCCTTAATGGCCAATTTGACTGCACCTCTTTATCCGGTGCCTAATTTTGATGCATCTAGGATTAGTTCTCATTTCCATTCAATTCAAATATATGCATATAGCCTACGATTTCATCATTTTCAAGGTTTAACCATCTAGGTCAGCTTAGGATCATTGAACCCTTTGGTTTTAAATCCGTCTTTGATCCTAGGCTATAAGTTTGAATCACTTATTAATGGCCTACAGTCCTTTTCAGTTTCAAGTAGTACGCCTGGTTACAAGTCATTGTCTATGTAAACTAGCATTTTACAACATTCACTCTTTGCTTTTGCTATTGCCTAAGTTAACCTATCTAAACACTTCCTTACCTAACTTGATTTGGTTTGTTAATCTTCTGTTCCCTTCGAGATCTAAGGATCTCTTCTATTTGCACCGACTAATTAAGTTTTATGGATGATCATTAGTTAACTATCGAGAACAGTATTAGGTCCTCTGATTTTCTATTCACCCTCTTCACTAGACACCTAAAGGTCTAAAGTAGCCTAATTCTAATCCTCCTTTATCCTTACATGCTTTTAAATAATGTGATTTGACTCCATTATCATGGTTAGGTGTCGATCATGAATTTCCATCAGTTTGGATAATCAAGTCCGCCATTTTAAAGACGCTCATACGGCTGACATCTATCGAAAATGATGGGTTCTATTTATTTCATATGATCCAACTCAAACTCTAAACATATATGACACTTATTACCATAGCTTTCCCATTTTCCTTGGGCAATAAAGAGCTACTCTCATTGTGCATTCTGGTACTCGACCATTAGAAACATAAGGCAATAATAAAATGAAGATGCAATCAGTTAACATCTTAGAACAGCAAATCCACCCCCAATATCACAAAGCATACTGCTCATATAATAGGCATACTTATGCCAAAACAGCCTTGAGCAGATCAACTCATGAAGAAGACATTTCTATGTCAATCATCTTGCCTCATGTTAAAAACATCATGATAAGTTATCTATCAATCATTGCTTAAAGGTGGTGTCATAATGAGTGCAAAGGTGAATCTCTTCTTTAGCTCCCAAAGGCTCACCTAGTAAGCATTGCTCTTCCTATGCCTCATCATAATTGAGATTAGGTGTAATGTATTCCATATAAACCTTGAAGTAATTTCACAATAATAGCTACATCGATCCATCCTTCTTCACAACGAGGACTGGCACCTTAAATTTAGGACTACGCTCAATCACAACTCAATCATCACATCAATCTCATTATTCGACAGTAATCTAGAAAACCCTTTTAAGAGATATATTAGGATTCTTAAATCATATTTATCTCATCTGCCTAGGTATTTTCAGCCTTCACCATAACTATGCTTGTTAACTATTCTCGATATCCCTTAGGAAAGTGTCACGCTTCCCTCATAACTAAATAATGTATATACCCTTTTTTTGCTCATTGTTCCTTAGAATGAGATCACTGACTGTAGTGATATACCAAGATAATCTACTTATGATAATCCACTATTGCTATTGTTGCTAACCACTTCATTTTCAAACTAGCCTCAAAATCATCCATATTAAGGAGGATAAGATGGATATCCATCCTTTCACCCATAATCATATAATGCATATCCTGAAGAAACTTTCCATTAAGATCCATCTTCCTACTAGTGTCATCACATCCAACTCAAAATCCAAGATATGTACAACAAGCCCACGCAAAATATAAGAATAATGGATATAATTGTATGTGGAACTTGGGTCCAAGAAAACTCCCATATACCTATCTTTAACCTTAAATGTATTTCCACCATCATCCCTATTTACTTGGAACCAAAATTGTTTAGCCTTCACTGTATATCTGTTTGACTCCCCTTTTTCAATAGTTACTAATGAAATGGCCAAACACTCCACATCCATATCATCCAGAGGGGCGTAATTGTTGTTATTGTTGTTTATGTTAATGTCGTCTTACCTAAGAGCATGGCTAACTAGAAGAAGCACTCCTATGCATTAGACACTGCCTTTACTTAGAATCTTTACCACTTCTAGTAAATTGTTGCTGGCTACGGATTTTATATGACTTTTGGACATGTTTGACTAGCTGTGAGCAAATGATTTGATTAGTTAAACTCTTAATTGAAAATAGATGCTAAAAGCACCTACCTCTTGTGAAGATTCTCCTTTTCCCGAAGCTTTCATAGTCCTCATTGGCCAATTTGACTGCACCTCTCTACCCTGTGCCTAATTTTGATGTTTTTAGGATTAGTTCTCATTTTCATTCAATCCAAATATATGCATATAACCTAAGATTTCATCCTTTTTTAAGGTTTAATGGTCTAGGTCAACTCAGGATCATGGAACCCTTAGGTTTTAGATCCATCATTGATCCTAGGCTATTAGTTTGAATCACTTATTAATGGCCTACAGTCCTTTTCAGTTTCAAGTAGTATGCCTGGTTACAAGTCATTGTCATCACATCCAACTCAAAATCATATAATGCATATCCTGAAGAAACTTTCCATTAAGATCCATCTTCCTACTAGTGTCATCACATCCAACTCAAAATCCAAGATATGTACAGCAAGCCCAAGCAAAATATAAGAATAATGGATATAATTGTATGTGGAACTTGGGTCCAACAAAACTCCCATATACCTATCTTTAACCTTAAATGTATTTCCACCATCATCCCTATTTACTTGGAATCAAAATTGTTTAGCCTTCACTGTATATCTGTTTGACTCCCCTTTTTCCATAATTACTGATGAAATGGCCAAACACTCCGCATCCATATCATCCAGAGGGCCGTAATTGTTGTTATTGTCATTTATGTTAATGTCGTCTTACCTAAGAGCATGCCTAACTAGAAGAAGCACTCCTATGCCTTAGACACTGCCTTTACTTAGAATCTCTACCACTTTTAGTAAATTGTTGCTGGCTATGGGTTTTATATGACTTTTGGACATGCTGGACTGGCTGTGAGCAAATGATTTGATTAGTTAAACTCTTAAAGGCAAATAGATGTTAAACCCACCTACCTCTTGTGAAGATTCTCCTTTTCCCCAAACTTTCATAATCCTTAATGGCCAATTTGACTGCACCTCTTTATTCGATGCCTAATTTTGATGCTTTTAGGATTGGTTCTCATTTCCATTCAATTCAAATATATGCATATAGCCTACGATTTCATCATTTTCAAGGTTTAACCATCTAGGTCAGCTCAGGATCATGGAACCCTTAGGTTTTAGATCCATCATTGATCCTAGGCTATTAGTTTCAATCACTTATTAATGGCCTACAGTCCTTTTCAGTTTCAAGTAGTATTCCTGGTTACAAGTCATTGTCCTTGTAAACTAGAGTTTTACAACATTCAATCTTTGCTTTTGTTGTTGCCTAAGGTAACCTATCTAAACACTTACTCACCAAACTTGATTTGGTCTGTTAATCTTCTATTCCCTTCAAGATCTAAGGATCTCTTCTATTTGTACCAACTAATTAAGTTTTATGGCTGATTATTAGTTAACCATTGAGAACAATATTAGGTCCTCTGATTTCCTATTCACCCTCTTCACTAGACACCTAAAGGTCTAAAGTGGCCGAATTCTAATCCTCCTTTATCTTTACATGCTTTTAAATAATGTGATTTAACTCCATTATCATGGTTAGGTGTCGATGATGAATTTTCATCAGTTTGGATAATCAAGTCAGCCATTTTAAAGATGCTCCTATGGTTGACATCTATCGAAAATGATGAGTTCTATTTATTTCGTATGATCCAACTCCAACTCTAAACATATGTGATGCTTATTACCATAGCTTTCCTATTATCCTTTGGCAATAAAGAGCTACTCTCATTGTGCATTTAGGTACTTGACCATTAAAAACATAAGGCAATAATAAAATGAAGACACAATAAGTTAACATCTCAGAACAGCAAATCAACCCCCAATATCACAGAGCATACTACTCATAAAATAGGCATACTTATGCCAAATCAGCCTTGAGCATATCAACTCTTGAAGAAGCCATTTCTATGTCAATCATCTTGCCTCATGTCAAAAACATCATGATAAGTTATCTGTCAATCATTGATTAAAGGTAGTGTCATAATGAGTGCAAAGGTGAATCTCTTCTTTAGCTCCCAAAGGCTCACCTAGTAAGCATTGCTCTTCATATGCCTCATCATAATTGAGATCAGGTGTAATGTATTCCATATAAACCTTGAAATAATTTCACAATAATAGCTACGTCGATCCATCCTTCTTCACAACGAGGATTGGCACCTTAAATTTAGGACTACGCTCAATCACAACTCAATCTCATTATTTGACAGTAATCCAGAAAACCCTTTTAAGACATATATTAGGATTCTTAAATCATACTTATCTCATTTGCCTAGGTATTTTCAGCCTTCACCATAACTATGCCTGTTAACTATTCTCAATATCCCTTAGGAAAGTGTCAAGCTTCCCTCATAACTAAATAACATATATACCCTTTTTCTGCTCATCTTTCCTTAGAATGAGATCACTAACTGTAGCGATACACCAAGATAATCTGCTTATGATAATCCACTATTGCTATTGTTACTAACCACTTCACTTTCAAACTAGCCTCAAAATCATCCATATTAAGGAGGATAAGATAGATATCCATCCTTTCACTCACAATCATACAATGCATATCCTGAAGAAACTTTCCATTAAGATCCATCTTCCTACGAGTGTCATCACATCCAACTCAAAATCCAAGATATGTACAACAAGCCCACGAAAATATAAGAATAATGGATATAATTGTATGTGGAACTTGGGTCCAAGAAAACTCCCATATACCTATCTTTAACCTTAAATGTATTTCCACCATCATCCCTATTTACTTGGAATCAAAATTGTTTGGCCTTCACTGTATATCTGTTTGACTCCCCTTTTTAGATAGTTACTGATGAAATGGCCAAACACTCCACATCCATATCATCTAGAGGGCCGTAATTGTTGTTATTGTCGTTTATGTTAATGTTGTCTTACCTAAGAGCATGCCTAACTAGAAGAAGTACTCCTATACCTTAGACACTGCCTTTACTTAGAATCTCTACCACTATTAGTAAATTGTTGCTGGCTACGGATTTTATATGACTTTTGGACTGGTTGTGAGGAAATGATTTGATTAGTTAAACTCTTAATGGCAAATAGATGTTAAAACCACATACCTCTTGTGAAGATTCTCCTTTTCCCCAAGCTTTCATAGTCCTCAATAGCCAATTTGATTGCACCTCTCTACCCGGTGCCTAATTTTGATGCTTTTAGGATTAGTTCTCATTTCCATTCAATTCAAATATATGCATATAGCCTACGATTTCATCATTTTCAAGGTTTAGCGGTCTAGGTCAGCTCAGGATCATTGAACCCTTTGGTTTTAGATCCGTCATTGATCCTAGGCTATAAGTTTGAATCACTTATTAATGGCCTATAGTTATTTTCAGTTTCAAGTAGTATGCCTGGTTACAAGTCATTGTCCATGTAAACTAGCATTTTACAACATTCACTCTTTGCTTTAGCTGTTGCCTAAGTTAACCCATCTAAACACTTCCTCCCCTAACTTGATTTGATCTGTTAATCTTATGTTCCCTTCAAGATCTAAGGATCTCTTCTATTTGCATTGACTAATTAAGTTTTATGGCTGATCGTTAGTTAACCATCGAGAACAGTATTAAGCCCTTTGATTTTCTGTTCACCTTCTTCACTGGACACCTAAAGGTCTAAAGTAGCCTAATTCTAATCCTCCTTTATCCTTACATGCTTTTAAATAATGTGATTTGACTCCATTATCATGGTTAGGTGTCGATCATGAATTTCCATCAGTTTGGATAATCAAGTCCGCCATTTTAAAGACGCTCATACGGCTGACATCTATCGAAAATGATGGGTTCTATTTATTCATATGATCCAACTCGAACTCTAAACATATATGACGCTTATTACCATAGCTTTCCCATTTTCCTTGGGCAATAAAGAGCTACTCTCATTATGCATTCTGGTACTCGACCATTAGAAACATAAGGCAATAATAAAATGAAGATGCAATCAGTTAACATCTTAGAACAGCAAATCCACCCCCAATATCACAAAGCATACTGCTCATATAATAGGCATACTTATGCCAAAACAGCCCTAAGCAGATCAACTCATGAAGAAGCCATTTCTATGTCAATCATCTTGCCTCATGTCAAAAACATCATGATAAGTTATCTGTCAATCATTGATTAAAGGTGGTGTCATAATGAGTGCAAAGGTGAATCTCTTCTTTAGCTCCCAAAGGCTCACCTAGTAAGCATTGCTCTTCATATGCCTCATCATAATTGAGATCAGGTGTAATGTATTCCATATAAACCTTGAAATAATTTCACAATAATAGCTATGTCGATCCATCCTTCTTCACAACGAGGACTGGCACCTTAAATTTAGGACTACGCTCAATCACAACTCAATCATCACTTGCTTTTGTTATATTAAGAGAAAGAAAAATAACACTCGGCATTTTTTAGAATGAGTCTTACAACAATAATGTTTTTCCGCTGTCATTTGATTTCAAAATGCTTTTGATAGAGATTGATCTCGAATCATAATTGTCTTTGGCATTTAAAAATCATTATAAAAACCCAGGTCATTACAAAAGAACTTTACCAGTGGAAGAACTCTTTAAAGAGAGAAAGAACTCAAAATAGAGACTAGATTGTTCTAGGAAAAGAAAGATTGTTTGGTGAAAAGTGAATGGCTTGGGGAAGCTCCTTAGATTGTTGTAGGTGGTTATCCACTTTAAACCAAAAGCCATTACAAATAAAATGGCTAATTAAAAAAAAAAATTCCATTGAGGAATGCAAATAAAGTGAGTAAACCATATAAATCCTCTCATCAAAATGCATGCAACAGCCCTTTGATTTATGCATGTAATGTAAAATGCATACTAGTAAAATGTAAAAGACAAGATGAAATAAAAGCTTAGAAGGATAAAAAAAAATACCCTTAACTTGTTTTAAATAAAACAAATTTAACAAAGGTATTAATAGGAACAATCATTTCAAATATTATGAACATCCAATTGACACTTCAAAAGGCATCAAATGACACCTAGTGTTCTTGCTATTTGAAATGGGTGTCTCTATCATTGCCCAATCAACAAACAACTTAGCTTTAAATGCAACATCCATTATATAAAATCTTCTAAAACCTAAATCTCCATGGCACTTCTTGATACTGATTAAACATTCGGAAGTCCTGTTCTATACTCTTTGTAAAAGCCAAACAGCAGGCAACTCTTCGATGTCCTTGCTTATGAATAGAGAAGTAGGAAGGTCTTTTTAAATTCTAATTTTATTCAACTATACCATGCTACTCTAACCATTCTCTGCAAAGACTACTTCATTTTACCTTCTTTGAATTTCCACATGGATGCTTTTGATAGCCATACTTTGGCAACATAATGATATCATGACCTCCTTAAGGCCAATTTGACACTTTAGGGAGAGTTGGATTGACAAATGTAGTCTTAAAAATTGTTCTAATACTAAAAAAAAAGAAAAGATTGTTCCAAATAGAACTTACATTTTATGTTGACTTTCATTTAAAGGACACTAGGAAATCTTTTCTTTTTCTTTTTTTTAATGGTTTATAGATTTTTTTAATGGGATATGGATTCAGCTAGCATGAGGTTTAGAACATGGCAACAATATAGTTGTCATTGTGGATGTACAGCTTACAGGTTCAAGGTGTGGAAATAGCCTCTTGCAAAACCTGCATATTATAGGCCTTGTGGTCTGCCACTTCCCGGACCCTGCATATGCGGGAGCTTCATGCACTAGGCTGCCTTAGATTCAGCTAGTATGAGGTTTAGAACATGGCATCAGTCAAAAAGAAACAAAAACAGGAAGAAGGTTAAGGTGTTACCAACAAAGATGAGTGGGAAAATAGGTAGCGTGATGAAGAGTCACCCACTTCCAGAGTCCTCAAAAGATTGTGTCCATAGCTGAGGTGGCTGTCCTTATCTCTAGCATTCGCCATCTCGTTAGTTGTTTCAAGATGTGAGTTACGGCAAATCTTCTGTGTTGTAGCAGCTGCGCAATGTCATCACTAATGTACATATGTTTCCAGGGGGTTAAGGATGGCTCACGAATCCACTTGGTGGCATTGTAAGAGTCTCGTTTAATTATGAATGAAGCTTGGAAAAAAGATGTTATCTACTTGATCCTCTCCCTGGCAGCGCAGAGTTTTGCCCACTTGCATCAAATTGACCAACTAGTCTGGAACATTCAGCCTTAATGTGACCCATGTAATTGCAAATAACACCCTTAACTGCTGCAGAATTGGGTCGAAGTTTAACTTGAACCAATTACAAGGTGGACGTGTCCAAGAGGGGGAGTACTTGTTTCACAGTTCAGTTATCACTTGAAAAGCATTCAAGTACTGAATGATCTGCTGCATGGAATAAGTTTTGAAAGTAGTAGTGAGAGAGACCCAGAAGGTAGTGTCAGCTTGGATTTGAGAGAGTGACCCTCAAAGATGCACCTGTTGCCCTACTTGCATATGTTCCATAGTGTAAACCTGAGCGACACTCTCCACATTGTCTTCCATTTCTTATTCTTTGATTGAATTCTCCATTGAAGGACGATATTCACAATACAGTTTGGCATCACCCAATGAATCCCAAACCAGCCAAGAATGACTTCCCAAATATTCCTCGAAAATTTGCAGTTTACGACAAGATGACTAGTTATTCACCCTCCGCAAGACAAAGCAGACAGCCATTAATGAGCGCAAATCCTCTTTCGATTAAATTATCGATTGTGGTGTGCTTCTCTTGGGCTATTTGCCAAGCAAAAAGACTGAGTCTTCGCCGGGCCAGGGAGGCTCCAAACATTGTGAACGGGAAGGGAAAGGTTTCTATTCCCTCGTCTAAGAACATAGGAGGAAGCAGAGAAAACACGGCATCCAAATGATCCTATCATTGTTTGAGCCCAGGTGGAAAGAAGACAATAGATGGAACAATTGCTATTTTTTATCTCGTTGAAGAAAGAGCTTCCTGAAACATAAATTCCAACTATATAGTAGCCTTTTGAGAGTGGTCGTCGTGTGACCTTGAGGTTATTGGTTCAAGGCATGGAAACAGCCTCTTGCAAAATGCAAAGTAAAGTTGTGTACTATTGACCCTTGTTTTCTACCCTTTCCACTAACCCCTCGTACGTAGGGGCTTACTGCCCTTTTTACAGTAGCCTCTTGAGATAAATTCCAACTAAAATTGCTTCCATTCCTCAGCCAACATTTAGTAATCGTGTGAGACTTCTGGACAGACTTGTTCATGGAAATGTCCAAATTCCCAAGTAAAAAACAGCAGTCTCGGTGCATGAAGCTCCTGCCTATGTGGGGTTCGGGGAAGAGGAAGACTACAAGGGCCTATAGTAAGCAGTTTTATCCTGCATCTTGTAAGAAACTGTTTCCACACCTTGAACCCGTGACTTCAAGATCACACGACAACAACTTTTACCGTTGCGCCGAGGCTCGCCTTCAAAAGAGAGAGAAGCTTGGGAGACTGGGGAGAGTCGAGTGGCTGGCGAAAGAAAGTAACTTTGCTTGCCAAATTGCAAGGCGTCTAGCCTCGGCTCAACCAATGGATCCCAAATGGCAACTGGAGGCTTTCCAACTGAGAGCGGGATGCCAAGATAGCAAGAACTAAGAAGAGACAACCGCTCTTACAATTCAAAGAAGCCATGAAGTTCTTAGCGGCCTGGAGGTTGTTATTGGTACTGAAGACCGTAGTTTTGCTCAGATTGAGCCTCTGCTTGGACATATAGCCTCAAAGCAAATGAAAGATATTCAGATTGTGCCACCTTTGCTGGTCAGTCACCTCAGCAAAGAACAAGAAATCAGCAGCGAATTGGAGAAGAGAAATCTGGACGGGAGAGTGGTTGAATGCGATACCTTTGAGTGCTCCAATATCAGCTATCCTATTAACGAGACTGCTGAGGATCTCCTTGATTGCAAAGATTTTCACCTCGAAAGCAAGATTGGACATCTGAGAGATCTCGTCTTCTGCAACATTTTCCTCTTACTGTTTTCTTTGGAGATCAGTTCAGGCGGATAAGATGGTCCTACCTGTTTTACTCGCAATGAAACTGCCTGCTTTACTCCAAATTCCTAGCTTTGTTGTAAGGAACTGGAGTTTCCAGCTAAGAGCCCAATCCCCCAAGGTGCAGGTGTTTGCTTCCTTCCACCACTTGATAACCAAACTATAAAACCCAGAACCGTAAGCCATTGGCCAATGATCCAATGTATAAAAGAGGAGGCTTGGTGCAACAGTAAAATTATCATCCTATGATCTTGAGGTTATGGGTTTAAGGCATAGAAACAGCTTCTTGCAAAAAATGCAAGGTAAAATTACTTATTATAGACCCTTGTGGTCCGCCCCTTTTCCAAACCCCGTATAGGCGGGAGCTTCGTGCACTGAGAGTGCCTTTTTTGACCAATGATCCAATGTGAGGTTGATGAGTCCATACCCATATATGACAGTCGATGCTGTCGATATATCTCACTAGTCTCCCAGATTTCTCGACATTAGGAGACTTTCGGAGCCAATTTTGGAGACCTGAAATTAAAATTGGATTTTGAAAGTCCAAAAAAAATCTAGATCTAAATTGAGACCTGATTTCTCCACGGAAATTCAATTAATCAAGATCGTTTGAACTCCTAATAGGAGCCAGCGGAACCACTGTCAATCACATGCACATAGTAAAGAGTTTTTCTTTCCCGTCGATGTAGATCATACCTGATTGAACCGCGTAAATTTTCTGTATTCTGAATTTTGTGAGTGTACTCTCTCTCTCTCTCTCTCTGAACCGAGGTCCCAATTGCATGAAAATAGGGCAGGATAATGGCAGGCAAAAGCTGGTGGGTTTGATTGCTGGACCAGTAAAGCGTCCAACCGACATTGCTAGATCCAGCAGGTTGCAATCGTCGATGAAAGGGGAAAAGGAGTTCATTCCAGGAGTGAAATGGGATTCATAGTATCTCTGAGAGGGCCATCTTACCACATTGAAAACTGCCATTAACAGACTGCTGTATTAACCTTCTCAGAAAAAAGGGTAGCCTGTGCACGAAGCTCTGGCCTATGCGGGGTTCGGAGAAGAGGCAGACCACAAAGACCTATAGTACGCAGTCTTATCTTACATTTTGCAAAAGGCTGATTTCATACGTTGAACCCGGGCGAAATGGCGTTGAAAGAATAATTGGAAATTTTATCTTATTGGCTTGTACCAGTGCTAATGATTCTCTTTCACAAGTGCCTAAAGCTTATCCACACTACACAGCCAATCCTACTTTAATGAACCTAGATTATTTACTAATTAAAAGTATGCCAATTGAATTGAATGATCTTATACTATGTTCTTTAGGATTTTAAGTCATAACCGCAATTTTGAAGCTGAAAAAAGTAGAGGTTAAATCGTTCGATCGGAGAAAATCAACAATGCTCAAATTCTAAACAGTCAATTAAACAAAATAAAAAAGGACAATCCTGTGCACGACGAAACGTCATGTATGCAGAGTTTGCATAAAGGGTGGACCACAAGGATTTATAGTATGCAGCCCTACCTTTCAGCTATTCTACTTCTCGACATTAAGGTCACACAATGAGAACAATTAAGTGAACTCTATTTATAAAAGGGGCAGTTCTAGTGCGTGAAGCTCCGGTGTATACAACGACGTTTAAGAAAGGAGCGAACCACAAGAGTCTACAGTACATAAACTTACCTTGCATTTTTGCAAAAGACTGTTTCCATGCCTTTAACATGTAATCTCAAGGTCACATGATAACAGCTTCACTGTTACACCAAAGCTTCCCTTCAAGTGAAATATATCAACTACAATTTTTAGCACTATGTTTGTGTTCCAGGACCCACCCGTGGACCCAGTGGTTCAGGGCACGAAGCTACCGCCTACGCTGAGTCTGAGGAAGGGACGGACCTCAGGGGTTAAAAAAATAAAGAGGAGATGAACAGGTAGAAATGGGTTTTGGAAAAGACTAGGGTTTTAGCAGCTTCGAGGGTCTTTCTGGTTCCCATTTGGAGAAAAATTACCTCATTCATGGCGGTACGACGTGCAGGAACCTCCATGCTTGCATCTCTCTGCAAGGTGCGTGTTGGAAATCGTTCTTTGTGCTTCTTTGAATCACTCAAAATCCCTTCTTTTGCCGCTCGAAATCTGCCCATAGAATGCCTCAGCACTTCAGCCGCTCCAAACAACTACCAACGTCCTCACCCGTCCGATCCCAGGGCTTTCCAGCGAGATCCAGTTGGGAACAGAAACCAAAATCAGTGGAATTCCTCTGACCAAAATCGCTCCTTGATGCGGAATAATCGGTCTGCAGGAATTCCACCGATCAGAAACCCAAACCAAATGAATTCGCAAGAACAGAACCAGAAGCCCGAAGAAGTTCGACCTCCTTATGTTCTAGCGCCCGGTGAAGATTTGATGACCTTATGTCGTGATGGGAAAATTAGAGAAGCTATTGATGTGTTGAGTCAAGGTTATCGTGCAGATGGGCACACTTTTTTTGCTCTTGTGAGTGTGTGCGGCGAATCTAAGCTTTTAGAAGAAGGAAAAAGGATTTATGATTTTATAGTTAGGTCACCGTTTAGGGCCGACATGCAGATCAATAATAAACTCATTGAAATGTTCAGCAAATGTGGGAGTATGAAAGATGCCCGCCATGTGTTTGATAGAATGCCGGAGCGGACTTTGGATTCTTGGAACATGATGATTAGTGGATTTGCGGAAAATGGACAGGGGGATGATGGGTTGCAATTGTTCGAGCAAATGAGGAAACTCGGGTTGCAACCTGATGCAAGGACATTCCTTGCCGTTTTATCTGCTTGTGCTTCTGTGGATGCTGTTGAGGAAGGGTTCATACATTTTGAGTCTATGAGAAATGACTATGGGATTGCCCCTGGGCTTGAGCATTACTTGGGAGTGATAGACGTTTTGGGAAAATCAGGGCATGTTACTGAGGCAGAGGAGTTCATTGAGAAAATGCCGTTTGAGCCCACAGCGGCTGTTTGGGAAGCATTGATGAATTTTGCTCGAATTCATGGGGATATTGATCTTGAAGACCATGCAGAGGAACTGCTGGTTGCTCTTGATCCTTCTAAGGCTTCAAAGAAGAAGATCCCTACTCCACCACCGAAGAAGCGTTCTGGGATTAACATGCTTGAGGGGAAGAATAGGGTGGGTGAATTCCGGGCACCTATAGATCTTGCTAAGCGTGATGAGAAGTCAAGGGGCTTGAGTGGGCAGATGAAGGAAGCAGGTTATGTGCCGGACACTAGATATGTGCTTCATGATATTGATCAAGAGGCAAAAGAGCAGGCTTTGCTATATCATAGTGAGCGGCTGGCAATTGCCTATGGTTTGATCAGTACTCCAGCTAGGACCCCACTCAGAATCATCAAGAACCTGCGTGTGTGCGGTGATTGCCACAATGCAATCAAGATCATGTCCAAGATTGTTGGGCGGGAACTTATTGTTAGGGATAACAAACGGTTTCATCATTTCAAGGATGGTAAATGTTCTTGTGGAGATTATTGGTAGAGATGCTGCAAAGTGACCCCTAGCCATTATGGGTATTCGGCAAAATGTTATTGTTTGCTTTTGCTTTATGTATAAATCACAAAGAAACTTTGGTAAATTGGGAGTGAAGAGCAGTGTAGCTGTCAAAGATGAAGTTCGTAGATTTCAGTTACTATAGTTGTGTAGTGATGCTTGTGGTGAAGTTCTACTCTGCTAATTGAAAAATTCAAGTAGGTCTGGATGACCATGATGTTTAGTATTGGTTGTTTCTTCACTCTGGATTACATCTTACTTTATTTTAGTTACAACCGAATTTAAGAAAGTAACCAAGACATTGTCCTCTTTTCTTTTCTTTTTCCCTTCACTATATATGAAATAACCACATAACAGGGATTGCAATATATCTCATTTTTATTTAAAGCAATTCTGGTTGGCAAAATTCACTTGTTACATATTCTGTTATGTTCTGTGGTGATGACCATCCTACTGATGAAATTATTGTCATCTATGAACTAAATTTTGATTGGGAACTTCTATTTCCAATTGTTGTACCTTGTATGAGACTCTAAAAAGTGCTGCCGTCTCTCCTCTTGGATATGCATTTCTTGCTGTGGCATCTGGGAATAGCATGCTGTTACATCTACTATATGTTCTATGTTTCAACCTTCACAAAGTGTTTTTTGACTGACTGAAGACAAACATGAATTCTTATGCTCTCTCCATTGGTGTCACTGAAGCTTGAGATTCATAGGCAAATACTGCAAATCTGTTAGCATAAAGTCTGTTGCATCTATATCTCTTAACAAAACCAGAAACGCCCTAAAGCACTTTCTATGTGTGTTAGAGTTGTGAGATTTGAGTAGTATTTGCTACGTTGTTATCTAGGGGATGTGATATGCCTTGATTTTTTAGGTTCACCAGAGATTTGGACATGGGGCATCGCCGGCCGTTTTCAGTAAAATATCCCTTGTCATTTTAGTTTGTAGAAGAATCTTGCTGTCTTTAGCCATGATGGGAGTTCTTCCATGCCCTCTAAGGTCTTTGTTGGAGGTAGCTGCTTTCACAATCTGCAAATTCAAGTTAAAGACAGAAATTGTGCACAGTTTTGTGTATTTTGTCTGCATTGTTTTAGGACTTGTTCACTACTTGTTTCCATAGGGTGTCTATCAGTTGCACTTTTTTCTCGAGTTCTTTGGTGTGAACAGGCTTTTTGTATCCTGTTTATAGACTTGTTTGACAAGAAAGCGAGCAGATTCTATTGGTAGCGGTTGATAAATGTCAAATACTATGGAAAACTGTTTCTAGAAAAGAAAGCCTTATCCCCACTTTCAAAAATGATTAATATGGAGGCCTGGGAGTTGCAGGTGCCATGAATCCTCTGACTCAGTGTTGCCTTTCCTGAGACTCACCAGTTTTGCCTATAAGTCATGATGTGTCTCAAGATGGCTGTCTCCTGTCTCATTGGTGGTGGGAGAGTTTGGTCCTGGGTCGTCACTCTGCTGCTTCCTTTATGATTTGGAGGGGAGATGGCATTTTGTTGACAGTGTGAGCACTCAGTCTTGAGATGAAAGCCTAGCTTGTGTGAGTGCTGCTGAATGTGCTTTGGATGGTCATGTAGTCTGTATTTTGATATTTGTAGGTAGAAACTGGTTGATGAATATTTATTAGGAAATTAAGTATTGACCTGTGTGGGATTGATGTGGGTGGCATGATCAATGATTGATCTTTTCCATCATTCTGTATCCTTGAAAATTGAAATTATTTTGGATAACTAGGGTTAAAAGAGGACTGGAACTCTAGTAATACAAGCCTCACTACCTTTAGAAAAATCATTGAAATGATCCAACTGTTTAAGTGGACTAAGTGAAGGTGCCGAGTAACTCGTCACCCATTTATTTAGCTTCAGGTCAAGACTATATTCCCTTCCGAGAGAGGACAACTCTAGTTTCGTGGTCCTATGAGCTACTAGAAGGCATCTATTTTTGAGATTAGCCACTTTTAAGTAGAATCATACTTCTAACGTATTCCAATATCAGCTGACGTTTCGCAACTAATCGTACTACAGAGGAAGTGGACGGAGCAAGTCTTGATGTTTCAAAGTAATATATCATTGTGCGGTTTTGCCATATTATGTTTCTCATGTTTTCTCATCTTACTTCTGCTGTTGTACATGAGCAAGTTTGCTCAGGCCTAAGGTGAAATAAGGTACCCGTTTATTGATATGCCAGATGCCAGTGGTAGCTGGAATTCTGTGTTTGTCATGTATCATGTTTCAGGCCACAATTCTGATCAATTGCCCTGTAGATGGACACTAAGAAAAAAACAACTATTAAATGAATCATGTTGAATGAACAAATTCCTGGTGTCCTTCGTTTTGTACATCTGTATCACATGGTAATGCATATCCTGGGCAACTGTATGGTCCATGGCAGAGTGTAACTGATGACAAGTTTCTGTGAGGTTATATTTTCATGTATCCTGGGCAACTGTATAGTCCATGGCAGTGTAACTGATGACAAGTTTCTGTTAGGCTATAGTTTCATGTTCAAATATGAAAATGTGGGGGGGCTATTTTTTTGGGTTGTAGTAGTGGGGTCTCAGTTCCATGGGAATTCTTTACTGAAATAAGCCGTTGATAATTGATGAACAGTAAATCTATTGGATGGAGAACTATTTCGTTGTCTTCTCTGATTCTGACTTGTTCAAATTGAAGTGCAAAGGCAATTAAATTGAAGCTTGAAAGCCTCCTTTGAGAAGGATGACGGAGCAGTCGCAAGAACAGGTAAGTTGAAGCTTGAAAGCCTCGAGCATGGCTCTGTCATTGTCGTCAAAGGATATTCAGACTGTATGTATAGGAGTTGGAGTCAGGGAGTGAAAGGGGGAATATTTTCAGAGAATGATTCATAGTTCATCCACAAATAGTTTAATGGAAATTTGCTTAGTAACACATCATGTTGCTTACTTGATTCGTAAGCTCCAAGTGACACATTTACAATATTAGTTGACTTACTATGCTAAGCTATAGTCTTCATGTTAATAAACCATTGCTGATCATTTTTCACTCCAGATCACTTTTAATAAAGGACAGCCCAGTACACAAAGCTCCCGCATATGCAGGGTAAGGGAAAGGGGCAGACCACATGGGTCAATAGTATGCAGATTACCTTGCTTTTTTGGCAAGAGTCTGTTTTCATGCCTGTACCTGTGACCTCAAGGGCCACATGATGACAACTCTGCTGTTTTCACGCCATGAACTGGGGACCTCAAAGGTCACACGACTGTAACTCTGCCATTAGGCCGAGGCTCCCTTTCATACTTACACTTCTAAGACACTAGAAAAAATACATTTTATCATTCATTATGAGACTTGCACATGCATATCTGTAGTAAGCATAAATCTGAATCAACGCAATGCATTTCAGCACCACTGATAGGATGACAGTTTGGGTGGAGTGATGCTGGAGTTGCTTATCCTAGTTGCTGTGATAAAGTGACCCACATGATTTTGATGCCACGAAGAGATGAATTTCCTATGAGATTTTACCTAGAGAAACCAATGCTTTAGCCTCTCTTTTGGAACCCTAAGTAGGTTTGACCTAATGATGTAAAGGATAGAGAGGGTTTAGGTGCTTAGATTATTTGAATATCAAATCATGGTGGAACCGTTGCAGCATGCTGATTACGTACTTAGATTATTTGAACCTCAACAGTCAGGTTGTGCATGTGTTCTAAAGTATAACCTTCTGAATACACATGATATATCACGATACATAGCTAACGCATCATGTTTCTTGGATGGGCAATAAACAGGATATAGTGGGAATATAATGTGATAAAATGACTCCAAAAATGTCTGTGATGTCTGTGAGGATCACTTCATAATATGCTATTGATTGTCTCAATACCAGATACTATTTGTTGTGAAACTGTAATTTCTTTCATAATCATATACTAGTAATTGACCCTCGTACATGCAGCAGAGTGAGAGATAGAGAGGATATATTACACTACTTTTATGGGTAAGGGTGGCAGAAAAAGGGGGAATTATACTACAATGATCCAAGTTATTTGTCGGATTTGCCTTGGGGGTTTACAAAATCTCATCCAATGCCCTCCAACTGAAATATGGATGGTGCTAACAGAAGACACTCTCCTAAAATGCCATCCGTATATTAGTTGGAATAAAACTACCTTAGAAGTACCCAAATGGATAAGAACTTTGGTGCCCTTTGTCTTGAGGAGTGATGAATCTAATGAACTATTTGGATCATTGAAAAAGTATAAAAAAAGTGCACCTAATTTTTACTTTTTTCATTATCCCACGTTATCCACAAATATGTCTTATCCTCTGTAGTGGTGTGAATGTACTTAGATAGTTTGATAAAAAAGATCAGACCAAATTAAAACATGATTTGGACTAAGTATATTAATCTCATCTAAGTTGTTCATTAGGCCCTTGTGGTCTGCCCCTTTTCTGGACTCCGCATAGGTGGGAGCTTCGTGCACTAGAGCTGCCCTTTTTTTAAGTTGTTCATTAAATTTGCCTTCTTAAGATGGGAGGGTACTTACATGTCATCTAATGAACATGTCTATAATGGGCTTCCAATAGCTGAAATGTGGACTGTGTTTACTCCCTGATTAGGAATTATGAAAAATTAAAAAGGTCCTTCTTGGTGATAGGTATCACACTAGACCACATGTCCTCGATGGGAACACTTATGTTGCGGTTCATGATATTTGAAATGGGCCTTACCGGCAAAACTATCCGCCAATATAAGGTTCGGTATCGTTCAATACGGTCAACCTCGGCCGGCACAATCAGTAATTCCGGTTCGTCCTTACCGCTTGTACCGTCCGATAAGCTCAATCTTGGCCGGTACAAACGGTAAGGTCCGATATCAACCAATTTAAAATGGGAACAGGAAGAACCTTGTGAAGAGTTTTTGTCCTCGTTACCGGTGTAATTGGCCACACCAACCAGTATATTACGGAACCAACAACTAAGGTCTAGAATTATGGCCATCCGTAGCTTTAGCAATGGATTGAGCTAAAGAATGTTAGAGACAACAGGAATGAACCTTGGCGTATAGCAGGGGATTTCAACACTACTAGGTGGCCTTTTGAAAGATTTGGGAATAACTCAATCACCCAAGGAATGAACCTCAGTTAAAGGAAGATGGGGATTTAGTGGAGCTACACATGGTTGGAGGAAAGTAGATATGGTCTAGTCATCAGCACCCACCCTCAATGGCTAGACTTTGATAGATTTCTCAGATCTGATGAATGCCTTATCGTTTATCCAAGCCTTGTGCAGATTGCTGCAGAAAAACAATCTCGGATCATTGGCTTGTCTTGCTTCAAAGTTGAGATTCAAACCCAGTTTCTTTGAACAGTTGTATAGGAAGGAAAATTCTAAGAGACCCATCCATGATATCTGTTTCAATAATATTATCATGAATCCACAAGAGAGGCATTGGACAAACAATCAGACTTGACGGTGCCGTTGGAGCCTGATGGGCTCTGCATTGCCTTCTTTCAGCACTTTTTGAGACTTGGTGGGGATGATTTCCGGGATGTTTTGATTTGGTTGTCGCAGATCCTTGGTGCAACGGTAAAGTTGTCATTGTATGATCTTGAGGTCATGGGTTCAAGGCATGCAAACAGCCTTTTATAAATGCAATATTAGGTTGCATGCTATTGACCCTTTAGGGTCCGTCCTTTTCCCTCAACGGTGCGTTCGTAAGAGCTTCATGCATGGGGCTACCCTTTTAGGGTGGTTCTAAGGGGAAGTTCTTTGGGCTGTCTTTTGTCGCTTTAATCCCAGGAAGAGATGGTTTTGAATCGATTAGAGACTTCAGGCCAATTTGTCTTAGTGGTTCGTGTTACAAGATAATTTCTCCAGCATCAAGCGGTAAACCTGGGATTGTCAAATGGAGGATTTTTCCAGGTTAGCCCATATAACTGGCTTTGGCCTCGAGATAAATGATCTCTATTGTCATTTGGTGATTAAGCTAGTAACTTGTTGGGCCATCTAAGTGGTGATTAGAGGGCAGCACGGGTGCATAAAGCTCCCATGTATGTGGGGCTTTTAGGAATAAGTGGATTACAAGGGTTAATAGTATGCAATCCTATCTTGCATTTTGTAAGAGACTGTTTCCACGTCTTATACCTGTGACCTCAAAGTCACACCATGACAACTCTACCGTTGACCAAGGCTCCCCTTCTTTGGAGAGCTTCTATAAGAAGAAATTTTTATAAATGGAAGTCTACACTCCACGGTATGTATAAGAGAAATTCTCAATAACCACATATTGTAAAGGTGAAAAATGTTATAAGCGATATCTTGTTTGGTCTTGTTTAAGATCTGAACCCTTTGATCAACCGCTAATCTTATGGTCTAGATCAACTCACATAAAATGAGTATTTCACCCATAATAAAAAGATGACTGAAGAGGACATTATCTCCTACGATAAAGTGCCTTTTTCTATTGCAGGTGTTTGTCAAACTTGCACTGAAAACTGCATGAAAATTGTAAAATAGCCCTGGTGGACATTTCTACTAGCTAATTAAAGAGGAATGATATAGTAGCTTATTGTAAACATGAATAAGATCGTAGCCTGCCACACATAACAAGTTGCTATGTAACTTTTTTCATCTATGGTGGATGCATTGATGACGAAAGAATCACTACATCTCATCCAAGAGCGAAAAAGGGGCAAGCCCTGTGCACGAAGCTCCTACCTATATGGGGTTTGAGGAAGGGGCAGACCACAAGGGCCTATAGTAGTCAGCCTTACCTTGCATTTTGCAAGAAGCTGATTCCACTCCTTGAACATGTGACCTCAAGGTCACATGACAACAACTTTTACCATTGCACCAAGGCTCCCCTTCACATCTCATCCAAGAGCCTACAGTCTAAAAGACAGCCCCATGCATGAAGTTCCTGAGTATGTGGGGTTTGGGGAAGGGTGGACTACAGGGGTCAATAGTATGCATTCTTACCTTGCCTTTTATAAAAGGCTGTTTCTACACCTTGAACCCATGACCTCAAGTTCACATGATGACAACCCTACTATTACACCAAGAGTCTACATATTAATTGGCAGAAAATGAAAAAACAAACTGATACAAAATGAAGGATCCAATTAGTGTGTAGAAAACCCAACCAGATACAAGAGACAATGCAAAATCAAGCAACAACAGGAAAGCTTCCAATTGAACATATTAGTAGCCAAAAAATGCATGCATAATTTGCCTAAAGCCGAACACAATTCCCGTTCCTGAAATCACAGTCCCTGCAAAAAGTCAGTCAAAATTCTTTCTCTTAGATGTTGGAGACCCACACTAGCCTTAGCTAATGCATCTGCTTCGGTATTTGCCGATGGACTTTCATGAAAGAAGTCCGCTTGCATTTGCTCTATCACTTTTGATAATTAAGGCTAGTCCAATACCCCCAAGGTGGATCCTTCTTGTTTGACACTCATTTGATAATTTTTTATTTATTTATTAATATCCCTCTATCTCCACATTTAGAAAGCCTTCTACATGCATAGTCTAACTTCCTGCTCCACCATTCATCTCTACTAGATGAGAATCACTAAAGGGAAATGGACCAGCGAAATCCATCTAGCAGTCCCCTTTGTCATTCCTGACCAATCCTCCAATTCCTGATGTTCTTGGATTCCCCATACATGCCACTTTGGTTCTTCATACCTATCCAATACTGCAATTCCTGTTGTTCCTGGTTTTCCCACACATGCCCTATCAGCATTGAGTCTTTCTGAAGGCAGTAGCTTCCAGTTTGGCTTTCACTGTTGATTATGGACTTTTGATAGTCTTATGACATCCCAGTCCCTTCTAATATGTTATACGGTCCATACTCTTAACAGCTTAGACCTAGTTGGCCAATAGCATATTAGATTCAATACTCTCTCTCCCATTGTTGCTGTTGGTAATGTTTTTCCTTGAAAGCATCTAGTGCACCTTTCTTTTCGAAGGCTCCAAAGAGTTGCTGGAGCAGCTAGATTCTACAATTGTCTTTTTCTTCTAGTAGATTTAGGAAGAACCCACTGGACCATCAACTAATCAATTGTTGCTGGTAAAACACACTTCATGTGAGAAAAGCCTCTAAAATGTACTATCAGACTTTGCAAGCTTTTGTACAATGAATTAGAATATGGTCCACTATTTTAGTTTGAGAATAGCAAAGGTAGCATACGAAGGTTCCTTCCCAAACCCTTTTTAAAGGTTTTTTAAAGTAAGGGTTTATCTTTGCAACCAATCCATTTGAAAATATTAACTCTCGGAGGAACCAGCTTTGATCATAAAAACTTGAAAATTTCACCTCTCCCTTCTCCCTCTCAAAAATTCATATGCAGATAATTTTACTAAAAAATCACTTGAGGGATGAGGTTTTCAGCCAAATCGGTCATCCTTGGATGGGTGGATTAGAAAGCTGTTAAGTCTTTACATTCTCTCAACCATTTCCTCACATTCTGAAGTAAGGTGATAATCTTTTCTAACTTTAATCTCCCACTCGACCTCTTTCCTAGCCATATGTTAGAAGTCCTTTATACCATCCTCTTTGTGAGTTGAAATTCTATAAGCTCTTCTATAGTAATCTTTGAATATGCAATTTGAACACCAAATGTCTTCCCAAAAGCTAGCTTTTGGTTTGTTTCTACAAAAAAAGGTGTTATATTCATGAAGTTCGAGGTCTAAACATATGTCTCCAAATGTGTCTCCTCACATTGAAGAGAAATGTTTCATCTTAGCGGCATCCATTCCTCTTTTGAATGAGAAGTCATATCTAAAGGACAGCCTAGAGCACGAAGCTCTTGCACATGTAGGATCCGGGGAAGGGACAAACCACAAAGGGTCTATAGTCTGCAGCCATATATTGCATTGTTGTAGGAGGCTATTTCCATGCCTTGAACACATGACTTGCAAGTCACACAATGACAACTCTACCGTTGCATCAAGGCTCTCCTTCAAAAATGTTGCCTTGCTTAAGTCTTCACAATTATTTTACTAATAAAACCTAGTTCATGGTCCTTAAATCTTTAACTCATGTACCTGACTCCTCTTTAGGTAGACACAACTATTCTCATCTAAGTGAATTCTTTTTTATCATCAAAATTATCTAAATGAAGTTTTTTGAAGCTTGTCAAGTTCCTAAATCACTGTTATAGGACACTTGAACAAAAATGCACAATAGAGAGGCAGGTTGGAGAATGTCGCTTTTATGAGAGTTAATCTCCCTCCCATTGAAAGGCAAGCCTTTTTTCATCCTACAAGTTTATTGTTCACTCTCTCAATAAACCTTCCCCAC
Source organism: Warburgia ugandensis (assembly GCA_035236585.1). Taxonomy (NCBI): domain Eukaryota; kingdom Viridiplantae; phylum Streptophyta; class Magnoliopsida; order Canellales; family Canellaceae; genus Warburgia; species Warburgia ugandensis. The sequence continues at coordinate 15,288,653 of CP141133.1, forward strand.
TAAGCCACTCTTGGTATCATAATGGTAAGAGGAAGATTGACATAGGAACAAGGGATTTATCCCACAAACAGCCCATGTTTGATGCTCCAAATTCAACTTTTCCTTCTTCAATTCTAATTCCCATCACCACTGATTTAGTTAACTTTTTGACCTATTATGAATTCAAATCATTTGAGTGCAATTTTTAGTTTAGCATCCAATTTATTAATTGGCTTAGTAAAAATTAGAGTTGTTTGAATATTGAAGAATTGGCACTCTAATTGTGACGACCCGAGTTTTTTTAAATGCCTTTTAAGAATTATTTTTCAGCAAAAAATATTTTTCTTTGAAAAGACTTTTCAGAACATCTCGAGTGTCAACTGACCGATCAAAACACCTTCATGAGTTCTAAAATCACACAGTTTTTACATTCAAAATATAACAAGTCAAAACTTATCATTTCCTAGAATTTTGCCAAGTTATAGACCCCAATCCAATATGCATTAAACATATTTATACATGTTAAACTGATTATCATAGTTACATAAGTACTTAGTTGTCTCACAGTATTTATAAAATGTACAAATCATATATACATTGTCTACACTCTCCCTGACTATTTGGAACACTTGGGTCTCAACACTCTTGTCTTTCTCTTTTTCTCGTCTATTTGTGGGGTTGGTGGGCAAGTATAGGGGAATATACTCAGTATGTAAGACTAAGATCACAAATATAAATTAATGTAAATTTGTATCTATGCATACATATATACAGTGAAACATCCTTAGATATTGTTCCCAAGGTTCATCAATATAAACTTATAATGCATCATTTGCATACCTTTTAAGCATTCAATCAAAGATTTTAGTTCAACCGAGTACAATATAAGCGTAAGAATAATGTGACATGTCAACATCAAAAGAAATACTCATCAAACATGTGCACAAAATTGACAATAAATAATTAAGCATTAAAATCTCAATTTAAATCACATATAGGAAAATCCTTTTCAATTTATGTCACATATATCAATTCTCAACATGCAAATATAAATATGTCAACTCTTAAATCATCAAAGGCATCATCTGTAATGACCCCGAATTTTTGTAAATTATTAAGGAAAATTAATAAAGTTTGAATTTTTAGAAATTCTGGGCTGGAATATTAGGTTATTGAAAATTCTCTTTTTATAGAGATTATATTATAAATTAAAAAAATAGAAATTATGGATGTACTTGGAAAACTGATCGTAACAACATTAAGTACGTTCAATTCTGAGTTAAAATGAAAATTCCTTAATTTTTCCATTTGGGGGTAAAATGGTAATTTTACCCATATCCCATATCCAAGAAATAAGACCTCAATATTCATGAAGTACTTAGAAATATGATTCCAACGCCACTAAGTACGCCGATTAGTTCGGACAAATATTGCCTATTATTCTCCAATTTTAGAGTTAAAAAGGGCAAAAAGGTCTTTTCACATAAAGTGGGCCCACAAAGTGGGCCAAGGTTGTTCTAGAAGCACCAATAATTGCTCAATGCATTATTGATGGTAGTGGAGATTGTAGTGGAGATTGTAGTGGGAGTGGAGAATGCATTAGTAATTAAAAATTCTGAAGTAATAAAATATCTTATCAAAAGAAATGATAAAAAATTCAAATTTGGCTATAAATATGTCCCAATAATTTCCTAAAATTTTCACACCCTTAACCACGAAATTTCCAAACCTTCCCTGGAATTTCAGCCCCAAATTCCCTTCATCCCTCCCCAAACTCTCTTTTCCTTATTTCTCTCTCCTTCTTTCTAATTGGAACAAGAGACCTAAATTCAATTAGGCACTGCCGTCCAGAAGAATCTCATCAATTCCACCTTCATAACATCCTATACTACAGTATATACAAAATCCCCAAATCAATTTCAAGATCCAACGGTTCCAACAACAGTAAAATCACAAAAAGGTGGATAATCAGGCTATATTATCATCAACCGGTAATTCTCTCAAATTGGGCAGCAATTATATTGTTTTTCTCCAATCAGGTAGGTGGAATTACTTCCCATTCATATTTATTATGTTTTAGTATAATTTTTATTTTTCTGTAATTTAATTTGAATGAAAAATGGTAAAAATAAAGTAAATACCAGCCCCTTTAAATTATGGTGATAGAGAGCTCAGATTGAAATTGAGCTTTCCAATCAATCCAGGAGGGTTAAAAACCCCTAGGATACAATTTTCAAGAAAATCTAACAAGGTTTGGACCCTCAATTGAGAGCTAGACCCTAGTAATGGCTGAAAACTTCAATTTAAGATTGTGGAGTCATATGAACTCCAAATTGAGATCAGAAAGAAGCTATGGAAAGCTTGTAATGTCTAGTTTCTAATTAATTCATAATATTTATAAAAAAATTTTCTGTATTTTTCTATATTTTGGAAATAAGTGTCCAATTTCTAAGATCTTCAAGATCTGAGGTGATCAGATCTTGAAAATTTATTTTAGTGATGATATAATAATATAATAAAGTAATATATATGGTTAATTTGGACAGATCTTGGATAAAATAAGGGATCTACCCTTTATGGTAGAAAAACCCTAAAATAAAAATAAAAACATACAAAGGGACCCACTTGATCAATGAGATCAAGTATGATCAGATCCTTGGGATGGATTAAAGGGGTGATATGATGATGGAATCCAGTTAGATCATGGATGAAATGTGACAAAATCAAGTGGATATGATTTTTGGATCTTAATGGATTAAAAGCCCTAAAGGTAATTAAAACCCTTAATCTAAAGAAAAACACCTAAGATCTAATGGTTGGATCATATTTAAAGGTTTATAATAATCTTAATAAAATTAGTTTAATTGTGTTTTATTGGATATATAAGTTTAAATGTGATTTATGTTTTAAGTTTTAATTGTCTTTTATTGGATATAGAAGTGTAAATGTGATTTATGTTCTAAGTTAGAAAGCATGATAGTGTAATCTTTAAATTTTAGTATGATATGCCCTAAATGAGTAATTTTTTAGTAGATTTGATTATCTTAGGATCATGTTAGTGTAATTAGGATTTAAACATGATTTCATTATGATAAGATGTGTTTCATAACTTAGGATCATGTTAGTTTTATTTCACTAGCTTAAGTTATATTCGTAGGAAGAATGTTAGTACTTAGTTGTTAAATTTATATTTGATTTATGCTTTCAAGTTGATGATTTACTTATTGTCATATTTAATTCAATTGTTAAGTAATTGTTAAGATATAAGGAGCATAAATCACCAAAAATGTAAACTAATGAAATATAGAAATTCATGGACAACTAAGATGAATGAATGATTTTGACTTAGTAAGGGCTATAGTTAGTAGGACAATATAAGGAATGATTTATCATTTCCTTGGCCCAAAATAGGAAAATAATGAACATCCATGGATGACATTGTGCATATCCATGGAAATTAATTAAAATCAATTAGAGAAGGGACTTAAGGTAAAGAGCTCATAAGAACCTTGTCAAAGGTTGAGCTAGTACCACTCCAGTGGACTCTGAACATTGTGGTTATAGGGGGTATACAAGAGCCAAGTGCTTTTCCCTCACCTCCCATTGACGTAAGAAAGGTCTAAACGCCTCCTTACATGAGGGTTGTATTAACCACTTTTGAGCAGACTTTAACCGAGTAAGTACCGGTCATCCCGAAATAAGGAGGAGTTGTCTAGTGATAGGAAGAAATAAATTATCTTCAACCAAGTAAGACACTAACTGGTTGAATAATAATAAGAACATAAAAAGATAGCAAATTATCTAACCCTAATAAAAATAGTAAGTGAGATAAGGATGATCAAACAAGATGAGATCTTGTATGATCAAAAACAATAAGGAAAAAGAAACATCTATGTAAATTAGATTGTTATGTATGATATAGATAGTATTTGTATAGATGATATTAAACCCATGGATATAGGATATTCAAGGAAGAAAGATTCAGATCATCCTACATAAGGATGATCAAAAGATCATGTAATATGTACCATTGATTACAAAAATGACATTATACATATGATTTGGATGGATATATGTTGATCGAGACTATGGAAGATTTCAAGGAGTAAGAATACCTTATTGAGGTAGGTGGATTATTAAGAATGCCTTTACATGAAGATACATGTCTAATACATGATCTTATGTTTTGAAGTATTGACATGTATGATACCAATATATTAAGGTAAATACCTCAAATTGAAATATGATCCAACCAAATGATGAGGAAAATAAGTATTAAATGGTCAAGTTGAGAATTGAGAACAACCCTAAGTGAATAGGAAAGTAGAAAATATTCCTAGATAAATGCACAAATAGTCCTATATGTATAAGTATTATTTTACATACAAGCTTGGAGGCTTGGGGTTTTGTTTTAAACAGCATAAACCCTGGGATGCTATGCTTAGGAGAGTTAAGAGGGTTTGGCCACCCACTCTCCTAAAACTTGATGATATTGAATACCAAGCCTAAGAAAGGCTAAAAGTCGGGTGGGGCAATTATGGGAAGGCCACCACTGTGACATCCATGGTCCTCCCATATGGACATGGATATTGTAATTTCCACTGAGAATGGTATAAGTGGATTATTGAACAGCTTATCCGGGCAAGCACAGACGGATCGATCAAGCATAGTAGTCCTTGATTATTTTGCACTATGATGCATATGAAATTGGCATAGTTGAAATGCCTTAAGGGATGGCATGATGAAATGTCGGTAATTGTATATTACCAATATTTTTCCCAAGAAGGGAAATTCCGTATAGTAATTGGCTGAAATACAAATCTCTTATAATGAAAAGAGTTGATCGCCTTTGTATAGAAATGATGCTTGATTATTTTTACATTTTTAATGGATTTGTCCTTATACAATATGTATGTATAAAGGTGAACACAAATGACAAGGAAATGAGATGTCTTTATAATTACTAGTTATTAATGAATGTGTTTATGATAGAACGAATTATGGGATACTTGAATATTGAGATTATATCATTAATAACTTACATTCTTATCCCCTACCAAGCATATTTGTCGAGATATTGTAAATGTTCGAATGTTTACAATATCTCGTATACTGAGAAGGAGACTTAGGAGCTCAAGATTTGAAGAACAATTGAAGAATAAGTAATCGTGGTATATCCTTGAAACATTGTATTAGAACATGTATTGAATTTTGAACTTTGTAATTTTGGATTGTATATTTGGACAAGTATTGTGTTGATAAAATGGGCCGTACTGTGAACCACTGGATGGATCCTGAAGTTTAATAAAAGTATATTCCTTCAATGGAATTTTATCTTATACAAAATTCTACTTATGTTATGTATGAAGTGGTGACTTAGGTTTTACAAAACAAATTCTAAAGAAAAGAATTTCCGCTGCTTTGGTTTGCGAAAATTTTTTACTCTAAGGGCCCTATCTTTACAAAATGTATTATAAAATGTGTTATAAAAACCTGGGTCGCCACATCATCATGCCTAGTGGCTAGGGTATCGTGACCCTATCACGCGTACGATGCCAAAAAAAAAAAAAAAAAACTATGACAACTGCCCTATAATGGGACACCACAACACTATAGCAACTACCCAATAATGGAACACTTTAGGAAAAAGAATATATGGATCACTATGTTGTGGCAACTACCCAACAGTGGGACATCGCATGCTCATACACTAAAACTAGCTGCACAAGACTTATCACGTCTCGCATGGGAGGAGAACGGATCGTACAATGCAGCCTTCCCATAATGCCACACTTTAAATTTAGCCACTTGGGCCTGGTGTCGAAATACCAACTTTCGGAAGGTGGATAATCATCCCTATAATCCTCCTATCATAATGCCCACTTAGTGAAAGCACCTGTCTAAAACAAATTCTTGGCAAATTGATACAAGAAAATTTTAGGTACAATTGTTACCTCATCGACATATTAGTCACCCACTGATTAGATAATCAGATCCTAATCATGGTTAAAAATTACAAAAATTTTATAAAATGCAAATAAGATGTTAAATAATGCATAAAATTTAATTAAAAATCAACTCATGATATGCATTTTATCATTTCAAGTATAATTATAAAATTTCTTTATTTTTATAAAAAAATATGACAAAGTTTTCCTTGTTTATAACACAATTAATGCACATTTAACATATGTGATGCCATTCACCTGATAGTTATCATTTCATGTCCAAATAAAAATAGAGACTTTGTCTACTAACAACCTCATTTACAATTATATAAGAGTAATCGCATAATTTAAATTATAAGGATGCTATATTTTACTTCAAAATGAGTCATCAACTACAAGTTAAGTATAGTAATTACATGTATTTAACAAAAATTCTTAAGTGCAATAAATATAAAAACTTAGCAACCTTAAAATTTACCCACCTTGATATGACTGTTCAAATTTACTGAGACCAATCACAAATCAGTTTGGAGGTTGATTGACGATTAGGAATCACTTATCCAAGATTTAATTATTAACTAAGCACCAATCTAAGAAATGTGGAATAAGTGTCACTTCTTGATCATATATTTGCATACAAAGATCCTAATTTGAGCAGTCAAATCATCCTTGATTTGTTGTTCAACCTCAAATCAAATACATTTTGGTGTTTGGGAAGTCAATTTCATATATTAATCACTCAGATCGAACTTTTCAGGCCTACAAATTAGCTGTCTGATCAGCTTTCATACATTTAAAAGTTTTTTACTTATGGTTTTTAACCTAAATTTTTCTTAACATGCAATTCATATCGTTACATTCATAGATTTACTATCTGATTGTGTTTTCAATGGTCAAATTCGTAGATCTAGTACTACTTGTGCAACTTGTTTAGATAAAAAAATCAATGGTCAGATGATCTCTTATTGAACTTTCGTCGACACAGTTGTGTAACTCATTCAAACCTTGGTTGGTTTTTCCATCGTTGCTGGCGGAGAGAGAGAGAGAGAGAGAGAGAGAGAGAGAGAGAGAGAGAGAGAGAGAGAGAGAGAGAGAGAGAGAGAAGAAGAAGAAGAAGAAGAAGAAGAAGAAGAAGAAAGAAAGGAGAGGAATTGTTGGGCATAGGTGGGTTTCCTACCTATGCCAGTGATAGTCGCTGGTGGTGATGCAGACACTGACTATCCAAGGAAAAATGGTTATACTAAGTGATCGAGAGAGCTACATCATGAGAGATAGAGAAAGATGCGACTACGGAGAGTGATAGAGAGAGGGGATATGAGAAATTGGGGAGAGGGAGGCTGTGGTTCTCGCTGGTCTCTTCCTAGTTGGCCATTGCGTTCCAAACCACGTGTCGAGCTCCTCCTGGTTGGCCATTGTGTGGGCCCATCCATGGAGAGGAGGTGCCCTTATCAATTTGGCCCTCTTTGTTATTTAGTAAAATGTTTGGTTTTTCTATTCTCCACCTCTGTTTTATGCAAAATTTGTATCGTTGGAAAGCTCTTGTCACGTACATTCTAATTTTTGAGCTTTCAAAGTCAAATTTTGAGTTTTTGATTAATTTACTTTTATGTATTTCAATTTTAGCAGATTTTAATTATATATTCCAAATTCAATCAAAATAGTGACAAAATGTAAGGTTGTTATATTTAGAGGGCTTGGCTTTGCAGGTCTTGGTGGGCAGCCTGATAAAAGGGTAGCGAGCTACAAGATGGCTGTGAGACGGTGACCCTGAAAGTTAGTCCTACATCGCCTCAAGAGGGGAAGCTGGGCCTGTTATGAGAGTGCAATTGATATCTCCAAAGTAACGAGGCCTTTTCCTATGAGAAAATCAAAACTGTGAGGGTGAAGCCTGGAAGAGGGAAGGGACCCAAAGCTATGGGAACCCCGGTCATTACACTAATGGTATTGACATGGAATTGGAACCCAGGAAGTAATCCAACTTTAACACCTTTGCTCATAATCTTTGTCATGATCTCTCCTACCAGAGTAAACAAGTGTGGTGGTAAAGGATCTCATTCTTTGCAACCTCTTGAGCACTTTAAGAATCTTCTAAAAGAACAAAAACGTGGCCCAACTCATCAAACCCCATTTTCAAAAGCATAAAGTCAGCCACCCTCCATTTCCATCCTATCATATATATGCCTTCTCCATGTCAAGCTAGTAGACAAATCCCCTCTCCTTGAAGCATTCATAAGGTGAAAACTTTCAAAAGCATCTACGACACTAGATTGCTAAATAAATAAATTATCCTAGATTCCTTCATGTTAATGATCCCTTCCTTATTAAGAATAATTACAATAAATCTTACTCAAACTATTTGTGATAGGGTCTTCTTTATTTGAAAATCTCTAACAAACTTGAAAACATCCTTTCCCATCCACTTCCAACCTCCTTGAGAAAATTTCATGAGAACTTATTAAGCCCCAGGCTCTTATCTTTTTGGCATCCAAAGGCAACTTTCTCTATCTCTTCTTCAGTGAAAACAACATCAAATTTCTCTCTCTCATTGTCATCTAAACTTGCAAAAGAGACATTATCAGGAATAGGACCAAATACTTCTTTTGACATATAAAGTTCTGAAAAAAGTCCTCCACGTACTTTCAAATAATTTTAGGATTTTCAACAATCTTTCCCATAAACTTTTAACCTCCTTGAAAATTTTAGAACTACCTCATTCTTGTCCATACTTTTAGTTAGACTCCTCAACTCTTCCCATGCAAAGTCTGTTTAACCCTCTGTTGCTTCACCTAAAATTTCTTTGAAAGGATGAGTGCGATGACTCAGTAGGAATATTCCTAAACCTGCCATTTGAAAACTAACGTATTTGAGTGTGAAAATAAGCAATGCAGACAATTAATTATGCATAATGAAATCTTGTAGTTTCCAAACCATTCAAATATTGCCTAAAATTGTACATATGCAAATATTCTAGAAATCTCTGTCAAATCAAACATATCATATCATATTACTGAGTGGTAGTGTCCTACCACATGCCCAATTAGGCATTGGTCAATGTCTGTGAAGACGACTGAAATGTTATTCCATGTCCATAAATAGAAAGATATATTATGCACGGACTGACATCCAGATACTTACCGCATAAGCTTTTTATGGGCACTGGATCAATATGAGAGCAATCTCCCCATGAAACAATACCCTCGTCCAAAGGCCTCGTAGGATAGGTATCTAATTCAGGAGCCAGTGGCCAAACTGATCTTCTTAGTATAATAACCAGAAGGATCTTACCCCCAAAATTACTTGGCTATACAAATGCAAGCCTATATTCTCGACTGTGATTAGTCCATGTGCAACGTCATCATTCACTTAAAACAATTCGACAGTCCAAACCTCAAATCTACATATATGATTATCATTTTCAAACCGTCCATTTTATATGATTGTACCCATTGATCGAAATCAAAATCAATTCGAAACATGCCCAAGAAAAGTAACAATCATACATGTATACATATAACCACTGGTCCATCGTCAAAGTTCGATAAAACCCAACTTGAAACATGCACTTGATATGATGATAATCAATGGTTGAAATCAAATGAAAATAAGCTAGTGATAGGCGCCATATGTAGAAATTGATTCATAGTAAAAAATTCAAACATTGCTATAATTAGGCGATAGTTGTTGATGAAATCAACGATCAAAGATCAACTCAATTAAGATTGGATGTAGGCACTATAGTCTATTGAGAATCAACCTTTAAAACCAATCCAAATCAATACCAGCCATAGGCGCTACATATACATGGAAATCAGAGATCAAAATCGACCCAAAACCATGCTGTAATAGGCGCAACATATAAGTTATAATCGACTAATAAAAATGATCAGATCTAAGTTTTAAAAAAATGCAGCATTTTGTACTTGAAAATTAACAGATAGAATTGTTCAAGAATAATTTTAAAATGATGTAATTTACATGTGAAAGCCGATGGTCAAATCTAGGACAACAATAGGCATTATATTAATACATCAATCTATGGTTGAAATCATTTAAATGTAAATAGGAAATAGGCATAATATATATATATATATGTATGTATGTAATAATCAATGGTTAAAATCTGCCATACCAAGGTTAGAAGTAGGCACTATATAGGGATAAAATTCCATGATGAAAAATGACCAATTCTATTCTGGTAATAGGCGCACATTTGTATAGATGCAGATCTTCAATTAAAAACAATCAATCCTACTCCAAAATAGGCACTACAGTAAATAGAATCAGGGGTCGAGATCAACCCGGCTCATACTAGGGATATGCAACCCATTCAAATGAGCATTCAATGGTAAAAATCAATTAGAAAATTGGTAAAATGTACATGTATGCTGACCAACAGATAAAAGTATTCATATCTCAATTTGAAATATATAGCAGCCATTTCCATGTTGTAAATCAATGACTTAGATCAATTGGAATGCCAAACACTGGAGTATGCTTGACGTAGACTAAACATCAAATCAAGATTTTAACATATGAAGGATGCACTTAGACCAAATGATCAACTAGGGATGAGAATCATGGTACTAGATTACATATTCAATTGTGAAGAATCTCACATATAAAATTACGCAAGGTATTGTTGCATTGAAAATTAAACATGAATCCAGAAATATATCACACTTCATGTGCGAGGTTCTTGGTATAAAAATCAAGCAAAAACTGAACAAAGATCGCATTCAATCTTAGACACTACACGCCACATTCGAATATACGAAATAACATGCATTTTATTTATATCTAATCTATCAAAACCTTGCTAGTTTCGTGATGGTCTTGATCACCTACCTCGTCTTCTAGGGTCTTCTTTTGCATGAAAGGAAAAAGCTCCAGGTGCAACCTTCCCTATCCTCTCTCTCTCTCTATACGATGTCTTGCTCTGAAGTTTGATGTCAAAATGTCAATCTTTTAACTATTTTAGGACCTGAACTCTAGACCCAAAGTAATCATTAGTCTGTAACCAGTAGAGCTAGCTTGCTGCCATTGTCAATTTCATACAATAATAAATATTTATATTACAAAAATTCGGATTGTTACATTTTTAGTCATAGTGTTAGCCCGTATTCTTCACTCACTCTTCTTGTTTACAAAAAAGATGGTTGAGGGTATTTTTGTGTTGATTATCAAGCACTAAATAAGATTACTTTGAAGGACATATTTTCTATTTCAGTAATTCATGAGTTAGTGGATGAGTTGCATGGTGCTACTAGTTTTTCCAAACTTGACTTGCGCTTGGGCTACCGTCAGATTTGTGTTGCTTCTAATGATGTACACAAGACTACCTTCTACACTCATGATGGACACTACGGGTTCCTCATTGTGCTCTTTGGTTTGTCCAAGTTGCCCTCTGGCTTTTAGGTACTCATGAATGAGATATTTCAACCTTTCTTGGCCAAATTTGTTCTCATACATTTTTATTATATCTTGATTTATAGCAAGTCTATGCATAAACACCTTCACCATCTACGTTTGGTTGTGGAAGTTATGCAATTTCATTAGTTATATGCCAAGTATTCCAAGTGTACTTATGTTCAACTTGTGGTCACCTAGTTGGGTCATATTATTTGGGCTGAATGTGTATTTATTGATGTCGACAAAATAAAGTGCATGCTTAGTAGCCACAACCGACACCAACCCACAAATTGCATGGTTTATGGGCTTAACAGGTTAGCATAGTTGCTTTGTTCATGATTATGGCAAATTGTAGCTCCAATTACATCATTATTTAAGAAAGACAATTTCACTTGGATGACAGCTGATCTAAACTCTGCCAATGCAAGTCCCAAGCCCGGATGAAAAAGGAGAAGGGTCTTGCATCAAGTGTCAACCTTCAAGGGAGAAGTTGAAGATGATTTTGTTATTTCTTTCTTACAAATGAATATACATTTGTATATTAGTTGTGAGGAAGAAATGAAAATCATCTCTAGCTACTTAAAATATGGCAACCCTTGCGTTAGGTGCCTGACAACAAGGGTGAAGCTGAAGATGATTTTGTTATTTCTTTTATGCTTGCAAATGAATATGCATATGTATATTAATTTGTAAGGAAGAAATGAAAATCATCTTCAGCTTCTTAAAACTATAGCAACCCTAACATGACATGAATTGAAAACTGACATTCCCTCGAGCTAGGGCGTTCCCCATAAGCGACGCGCTACATCAACTCCCGGGTGCGATGAAAAATAGGCGAGGGTTGCTAGGGCGCTCTCCCAGAAGCGACGCGCTACATCGGATCCAGGGTTTAGTAAAAAATGGGCAATGGCTGCTAGAGTGCCCCCACGGAAGCAGTGCACTGCGTCAAAACCTAGGTGCAATGAAAAGTGGACATGGGTTCATACCATGGAGGTCGAGAAAGGCGATAGTAAATAGGATATTTTCAAAGCATAAGATTCGTATCGCCACATGGAATATAGGAACATTGACAAGTAAGAGTTTGGAGTTAGTAGATGCAATGAAACATATGAGAGTCAACATCACTTGTATACAAGAAACCAAGTGGAAAGGGACTAAAGCTAGATAAATAGATGGGTATAAATTATGATATGTAGGAAAGGATAGTAATAGAAATAGCGTAGGAATAATAGTGGATAAGGAATTAAAGGATAAAGTTGTGGACATTAAAAGAATCAATGACAGAATTATAATAATAAAACTTGTTTTAGAAGAGCAAATTATAAATGTTATAAGTGCATATGCACCATAAGTAGGGTTACAAGATATAATCAAGAGATAGTTTTGGGAAGATGTTGAGGGAGTCATGCAAGAAATTGCCAACACTGGGGGGATATTTATAGGACCGAACTTAAATGGACATGTAGGAAAAGAAAAGGAAGGATATGATATAATACAAGGAGAGTAAGGTATAGGTCAATGAAATGAGATGGAGGAGAATATCCTCGATTTTGCTTTGTCATATAAACTGGTCATTGCAAAGACACTCTTTAAGAAGAGGGATGGACACTTAATAACCTTTAAAAGTGGACTTTATAAAAGCCAAATAGACTTTTTTCTACTTAGGAATAATGAACGATCTATGTGTAAGGATTGTAAGGTGATATCTCATGAGAGTTTAACCTCACAACATAGGTTAATGGTTATGGATATCCATATCAAAAGATGGAAGAAAAGAAAGGAACTTAATAGATATCCAAAAATTAAGTGGTGGAATTTAAAAAGAGAGAAAATAATCTCATTCACAAATAAGTTGATGGTAAAAGGAAATTGGAACTATGAAACAGAAGTAAATACCATATGGATTAATATTGCTGAGTCCATTAAGAAAATGACAAAAGTTGCCTTAGGAGTATCTAAAGGTAAAAGGCAATTAGTAAAGGAAACATAATGGTGGAGTGAAACAGTGCAAAAAGTTATTACAGAAAAACGGATGTGTTTTAAAGCATGACAGAAGACTAAAAATAATGAAAACTATAAGCAATATAAGAATGCTAAAAAGGTTGCTAAGAGAATAGTAAGTGAGGCTAAACTTAAAGCATATGATAAGCTCTATAATAGACTAGGAACAAGAGAAGGTGAGAAAGATGTGTTTAAACTTGCAAAAGTAAGAGAACAGAAGGGTAAGGACTTGGATCATGTTAGGTGCATTAGAAGTGATGATAAAAAGGTATTATTCAAAGATGATGAGATCAAACAAAGGTAGGAAACATACTTTCAAAAATTGTTAAATGACAATGGCTCTGAGAATATAGGGATTGAAATACTATAAATCTAAATAACATTGGATATTATAGATGTGAATGTAAGATTAGAATACCTGAAGTAAAAGAGGCCTTGAAAAATATGAAATCAAAAAAGGCCATGGGGCCCAATGGTATGCCAATAGAGTTTTGGAAGCATATGGGAGATATTGGGGTAGTTTGGTTGACCAAGTTGTTTAATAAGATTATAAAATCAAAGAAAATACTTAATGAGTGGAGGAAAATCTTTATTGTACCAATTTATAAGAATAAAGGAGATATATAGAGCTGCACTAACTATTGAGGGATCAAACTTATGAGTCACACTATGAAACTTTTTGAAGAGTGATTGAGAACAAGCTACGACATGAAACAAGTATATTGGAGAATCAGCTTGGTTTCATGCTTGGGAAGTCTACCATGGAAGTTATTTTCTTACTAAGACAATTAGTAGAGAAATATAGGGAGAGGAGGAAAGGCCTCCACATGGTCTTTATCAACTTAGAGAAAGCTTATGATAGAGTCCCTAGAGAGTTAATATAGAGGGTGTTGGGCGATAAAGGGGTTTCGCAGGTGTATATAAATATAATTAAAGATATATATGAGGGAGCGGTAACAAATGTTAAGACCACTAGTGGCAAGACTAGTGACTTTTCTGTTACTATAGGATTGCACCAAGGATCAACATTGAGCCCATACCTTTTTACATTGGTTATGGATGAGTTACAAAACGTCTGCATGAGGAGATTCCCTGATGCATGCTGTTTGCAGATGATATAAGTCTTACTTGATGAGACAAGAGATGGTGTAAACATAAAGGTAGAGTTATGGAAAGAAACATTAGAATCTAAAGGATTTAAAATTAGCCAAACTAAGACAGTATATATGGAATGCAATTTTAGCAATGAGAGGGGTAGGAGTGGAACACCAATTAAGATTGATAACCAAGAAGTACCAGTAAAAGACCACTTTCGATACTTAGGATCAATGATTTATGAGAGTAGAAGATTGAGAGGGAGGTTATCCACAGAATCCAAGCTGGTTGGAACAAATGGGGATGTGCATTTGGAGTTTTGTGTGATCGGTGAGTGCCACTCAAACTAAAAGGAAACTTCTATAGGATGGCCATAAGGCCGGCCATGCTCTATAGATTAGAGTATTGGGTAGTTAAGGGAGATCATGCTCATAAGATGAGCATTGTAGAAATGAGGATGTTGAGATAGATTAGTAGTAAGACAAGAAAGGATAGAATTAAAAATAAAAATATTAGAGGAAATTTAAGGGTAGCACCAATAGGTAACAAAATAAGGGAGATTAGACTTAGATGGTTTGGACATGTTCAAAGGAGACCAACAACGGCATCGGTTAGAAGGAGTGAAGCAATACAAGTAGAAGGTTCTAAAAGGGCAAGGGGAAGGCTCAAAAGAACGTGAATAAAAATTGTGAGGAAAGATTTAAAAACTTTTGGACTAAATGAAGCCATGATACTTAATAGAGACGAATGGAGGAATAAGATTTATGTGGCCAACCCCTAATTGGGATAAGGTCTTGATGATGATGAAAGCTTATCTACAGTCTTTGCATCTTTGAAGTACACACTAAATCCACTCATGTCTTACATCTTATTTTTTCTAAACAATTCGTCACTGAGTGTGACACAGCTAAAATTAGTATAAGTGTAGTGTTGATGCAAGATGAGCATCCATTTTCTTTTTTCTTACAGTCCTTATCTTGATCCATTGCACTGTCTACCTATGAGAAGGAGATGCTGCCATGATCTTAGTAGTCCAAAAATTGAACAACAAGTCCAATCTCCACAGCAACAGCAATGGGTTTCAAAACTTCTAGGCTATGATTATGAGATTGTGTATAAAGTTGGAGAGGAGAAGGGGAGTCTTAGCACAATGGGAGAGTTGTTGTCATGTGATCTTGAAGTCAAGGGTTCAAGGCGTGGAAACAGCCTCTTGCAAAATGCAAGGTAAGGCTGCCTACTATTAACCCTTGTAGTCCGGCCCTTCCCCAGACCCCACATGTGGGAGCTTCATGCACCGGGGCTGCCTTTTTTCTGTATAAAGCTGGAAAGGAAAATAATACCGCGCATGCATTATCCCGGCCATCCTCCGAAACTAAGCTTATTATTCACCATTTCCTACGCTGGTTTGTAATCCTTTATGAGATTGTACAAGCTAATAAAGATAGTGAAGAATCACTAAGCTTCATTGGCAACTTCAAAGTGATCCTAATTCTTTAACTGACTTCCAAGAAAGCATTGGGCTTCCTTTGTTCAAAGACTATTTATACTTACCAAAAGAGTCAGAACTTATTACTAAATTTTTATCGGAATATCATGCAACTCCGACCAGAGGACATGCAAATATCTTCTGCACATATAACTCTCTCACAATTTTTATTATCATGGAAACCTGATTTCAAGAAGTGTGTTTGGCTTGCCAAATCTGTCAACAAAGCAATTATGAGACGACCAAACCTGCAGATCACCTACAGCCGTTGCCATGGCAAAATTTGGGAGGATATTTCCATGAATTTCATTGAAGGACTGCCGTTAATGATATTTCCAACCTCTATGGTATTCCCAAATCTATTGTCAGTGATTGTAATCCAGTATTTTTAAGCCACTTTTGGAAGAAATTCTTGAAGTTGCAGGGGACTCAACTTCGCATGAGTGAAGCATATCATCCACAAACTGATGGCCAAATAGAGGCACTTAATCATTGTGTCGAAACTTACCTCCAATGTTTTACAATGGATAGAACCCCAAGTGGACGTAGATGTTACCCTGAGTGGAATATTGGTATAACATTGTATTCCAGACGGCTGCCAATATGATGACTCCTTTTGAAGCTGTGTATGGTCGGCCACCTCCATCCATCATTGCATATGTTCCTGCCTCCCCTCATGTGGCTCTGGTACATACCACATTTCTGAGATCATGATTCTATCTTATGACAACTTAAAACCAATTTGCCCTCAGCTTAGAATAGGATGAAAATTCAGCATGATAAACACAAGGTCGAAAGAGAATTTCCAGTAGGTAACATAGTTTACCTCAAACTACAACCCCATCGCCAAACTTCAGTGCCTTGAAGAGAACATATAAAACTAGCACCATAATATTTTGGTTCATTTAAAATCATTGAACGATTTGGGAAGGTTGCCTATAAGGTTGAATTACCAGGTACTCATCTTCACTTAGATTTTCATGTGTTACTACTGTTAAAGAAATATATCCATGAGGAAGCTACTACGATACTAGCACTAGCAGCGCTTACCAATGATGGTCAGCTTCAACCCATACCTCATTAGATTTTGGATTTTTACTGGTCAAAAAGTTTATTACCGAGGCTTTAGTACAATGGACGGGGATCCCACAAGAAGATGCGACTTGAGAACCTTATCAGTAGCTCCAAGAGACATTTCCTCGCTTAAACGGACCTTGAGGACAAGGTTTACTCTGAAAAAGAGTGGGATGATACGGCCAAGGATGACTCGTGAGAACAACCTCCTCTCATGGGGTGTGTTCGGCAATGGTTCCTTGTCTAGGAAGATATCTCAACAAGGACCTATGCATTTTAATAAGCTAGGTTAAGTAGTTTCTTATTTTGAATGTTTCTTAGGATAGTTTCCTATTTTTAATTGTTTTTTAGAGTAGCTTCCTATTTCTGTATGTTTCCTAGGATAGTTTCCTAATTTTACTTTTTTTGTTAAGATACTTTCCCAATCTGGCATAGTTTCTAGTGCCTGGTATTGAAAGTCTATTTGATGAGGAGAAATTAACAGTACGCAGCTTTACCTTTGTATTTTGCAAGAGGCTGTTTCTATGCTTTGAACCCATGACATCAAGGTCATATGACAACAACTCTACCCTTGCGCCAAGGCTCCCCTTCAACTGTTATAGAATGTCTGGTCCTGTAAATCAATACATGGATAAATATCAGCTAAGCATACATGCATGCTAGATAGTTGGGGATCCAAACATCTGTCCACATCTAGATGGGCAATACCCTTAAATTTTCTCAATTGGATGATCTTAACCGTCTAGTATATATGTTGAGATTTTTCTTCTATGTTAGTCCTTAATCTTTCTGAGCCGTCCATGTCCCATTGTAGGCTAATGAGGTCACACTCATTCAATGAAGATGTAATTTGGTGCATGGCGTATGTAAGGATGCAGCCAGAGGATGGGCTAAGGGCTTGGATGACCAACCATCTGCCCAACAAATACTTATAATGCGTGAGCCCGTGCACTGTTTAATACGGGCAAAAACTATATACAGCCTGTGCATGTGAGGTTGTATGGACCTACCATCTTGCTGCTTGAAAGGAGATATGAAAGGAAAGGAGGTGAGTAACAGGGGCCAAAGGACTTCTGTAAGGTTAGGGTAGGGCCAGGTAAGAGGAGTCCTGCTAAAAGGAAGAATAGATCACGCACACAGTTTAGTTTGTTAGACTTCTCACATGATCCACGAATCTACAGCTTGCCTTTTCAACGATAGTGACAACACTTTCCATCAATAGTCCTTGTCCTCATCCTCCACGACTGATTTCCCGCCCCCTTCTCTCTCTCTCTCTCGAAGCTTGAGCACTTGGGAGTTTAGAGATAGAAAGCCTGACATTATCCTGGACCTCTTGATAACCGTAGAAGGCTAGTTATTTTATCAACTCGTTATCATCTCAGATTCCACTTTAATGCGAACTGATTAGCCTACGGCCAATGAATGAAAATCCTGTTTGTTCTCGTATGATGATCTTGACCTTCTGATTAGGGTGCACAGAAGACGTTTTCGAGTGCCCAAGACCAAGGATGGAGTTTTGTGACTCATATTGAACCTCTCGGATGATGCCTCATTATACTACATGTACTTGCGTCATGATTTGCAGTGAATAAATACCATATAGTTTACTTGATCTAGATAAACTGCCATTTTGAAGTCGTCCTTGCTATGGGTAAAATGAAATCTTGTTCATACAATCTCCTTTATTGGGTGTCATCGCTTTATTTGGTATCAAAGTTTTTAAATCTTTTCTTACAACTTTCATTCATGTTCTTTTGGGCCTCTCTTGTCCTTTTAGAATCTTCGACTTCGATTGCTTCAATACTTCTAACTAATGCTCTTTTTGGTCTATGTTTGACATGTCCAACCATTAGAGTCTAATTTCTCTCATCTTGATATCTATTTGTGCTACATCTAAGTTTTCTCCAGTGTTTTCATTTCTAATTCTATTTTTTGTTGTCTTGCCACTTATCCATCACCAGATTTTGAAGGTTGCATACTAGTCTCATCCAATCTTCAGCCTCTTTATCTTATTTTCCAACTTTAATATGCCACCAAGGGGTTTCCCTCTAATTTGCCAACTTTAATAAGCTACTAAGGGGTTTCCCCTGTAACTTGCCCTTTAGAGAAAGCGACAAGCATGCCGTAATGAACTTTGTCATTTTGGTCAAAGCCCCAAGGGTGTAATCGTCATAGAATTACAAAAAGGTCGAGACACGAATCTATCACAGCGTTCATCATGAGCAGCCACCACCCTTCCCACAAAACACAAAACATCTTCCTTTCTCCTCTCCATCTACAATCACAGAACAACACCTCCCTCTTCTTTTCCTTTCGCCTCCTTCCATCCTCTTCTCTTCTTCCTCAAAAAAACACTGCAAAAGTTTGCCACTTTTGTCCATCTCTAGGCGGATCGATGGATACACGCCCGAATCCTCCACAGGGTGTTACTCAAGAGGAATTCGAAGAGCTCGAGCCAGTGATTCGTCAATATCACACGTTTGAGCGATTACCCAATACATACACGTCTTTGATTGCCCAGAAGGTCGATGCACCCCTGAGCGCGGTGTGGCCCATAGTTCGGAACTTTGAGAAGCCTCAGAGATACAAGCACTTCATCAAGAGTTGCTCCATGAGAGGAGATGGGGGTGTAGGGAGTATAAGGGATGTGACAGTAATTTCGGGTCTTCCAGCAGACGCAAGCACAGAGAGACTAGAGATTTTGGATGATGAGAAGCATATATTGAGCTTTAGTGTTGTGGGAGGGGAGCACAGGCTAAAAAATTATAGGTCTGTGACCTCAGTTAATGAGTTTACCAAAGATGGGAAGGTGCACACAATTGTTTTAGAGTCTTATATTGTGGACATACCTGAAGGAAATACTGGAGAAGACACTAAGATGTTTGTGGACACGGTGGTGAAATTGAATCTGCAAAAGCTCTGTGCTGTGTCAATGGCTTCTCTACAAGGGCAGAATGCTTCCACATGATGATCAAGGGAGGCGAAATTGATGACGACGACGACGAGGATGATGACAATAAGGATTAAGTGGGTTTGCTTCAATTTCTTTGGTTAAATGTTAGTTTAGTGCTTGAGAAGAGTCAAGAAAGTAATGGTTCTCCCCAAGTTGGTATGGTTTTATATTTTTTATTTGGTGGCTGGGTTTACTGTATTGTTGGTGGTGGTTTATCAAAATGACACTTAGGAACAACTCTCTCTCTCTCTCTCTCTCTCTCTCTCTCTCTCTCTCTCTCTCTCTCTCACACACACACACACACACACACACACATACGGTTTGTGACTTCCACCTAATTTCTACGTTTTCTTTCTTCAGTGAAACTTTGAATTTTCATTTGAAATGATAGAAATCAAGATCATTTATCTGACGTTTGTAGATGCTTCCATAGTTTGTCTGTTTGGTTAGTGTCAATATAAATGTTGATCATTTCATGCAATTGTCCGATATTCTCTTCCTTACCAATGTTTTCCTTTTCGGTGAGGGGAGATTAATCTCTTATTTTCTTCTTGTCCGCCAACTTGCTTTTCCTATATATAATTGTGTTTTAAGCGAAGAAGCATCTTTAACCTTTCTTAAGGAGTTGAAGTAGGTAGCCCATTTGGGAAACCACTAGCTGTAAGTCTTCAATGTCGACTCTAATTTCAGTGGCACCCAGCCAAAGAAGCCTTACGAGACATGTGAGTAACCTTACAAAACATGTGAAAAAGAACCTGCATTTTGACTTTTCCTTTGAATGAACAACAAGCCCATATTAGCCACTGCCTTGTAGAGAAAACACGTGTTAGGCTTATGATCTGAACTGTCACATGCATACTATAGAGATTGCTCGAAACCCACCAAGACTTCAATCCACCTTGCATTATGAACTGATACCAAATTAATCAGCTAGCTTATGATATTTATATCTCATTTTCTTTTGGTATATGGTGGAAGTAAGAACCATGCGTAACAAATTGATGAACAATAACTCCCCGTTCTCAAAGTTCGAGTTGGACCATGGGTTTGAGTGGAGTGGAAGTTTGGACTCATCTGAACCAATGTAAAGGTTGTCTGAGGGGAGAGAAAAGAAGAAGCAAGATTCACGAATAGGAAATATTCAGGCTGTCACTCTTTCTAGATTCAAAGTCAGGCAAGAAGTTCAGACGGCTGATGAACAAAAACGATCTAATTCAGTAATTCTATGGGCTGTAGGCTTGTTAGAGATATACCTTTTATTGGCTCACTTCCTATCAAACTAAGTTTTTAGGTCGATTGATAATCCAACATGGTATCAGAGTCTTATTGACTGCAAGGTCATGAGTTTGAATCCTAACACTACCCATTTGTAGAATTCATGTGCAAAGTGCCCATAAAGGGCCTTACACTTGAGGGAATTTGTTACAGATATAATCATCATTGGCTCACTTCCTATCAACTTAAGCTTTTAGTTTGATTGGTAATTCAACAAGGTTCAATGTTACCATAACAACTGGTGAAAAACCTTATTTATGATTAAATATTATTAGAAAAATCTATACACTTCTTCAATTAAATGATAAATGTGTAAGGAAACATTGAGAAAAGCTAATGAGTTTAACATTAAAAAAAAACCCTACTAAATTGACGTAAGCTAGTGCGATTTTCTTCTTCTTTTTTTTCTTTCAATTATAATTGAAGCGAGAGTTAGGAAAAAATATCTTTAGTAGGAATAATGAAAGAAAATACTAAATTTCTTAGGGCCAAATCCAATTTCAAATCCCTTTAAAATTATATTATCAATTCCAACAAATCTTACAACTTATGCACAAGGAACAAAATAGCGGTATCGGTCATCATATTGGACGAAGCCTAAACCTTTATAAAGGGGCCACATGGGGGTTATATATACCATAGTGGCCATATTAGTGTGAATTCTCCTTTATAATTTAGTATTATATTTTTATTTAGGTATTTTTATATATCTATCTTTATCTAAAAGTTCGGTATGCTATTTTTAATGCGAATTATTAGTTTTTTTTATTATGATCTATTAAGTACTTTTGGTTAGCTGTGTATTTACATTCTAATTTTTTCTATTAATTTAAAGAAAGTATTTATGATCTATTAAGTACTTTTGGTTAGCTATGTATTTACATTCTAATTTTTTCTATTAATTTAAAGAAAGTATATAGAATATAAGTTATGAAGTTATAGACAAAAAGAACAAGATTATAGAAAGTCTAATAGCATAAGGATTGTTAATAGCAATGGATGAAATAATTTACATCTGCATATAGGAAATATCATTTGCTTTCCAATGCGATGACTTTGGTCGTTAGATTAAGAATTAGTTGGAAAACGAGTTTAGTTACAATATCAATTGGAAGTTTAATTGTACTTATCTATATTTTCTAATGACTAAGTAAAAAGGCCAATTGCATAAGAATAAGCTCATCCATTGACAACACTATCCTATATGCAAAAATTTGGGACTCTTATGAGGACCTTATTTATCAAATTTTTAAGTATTGAACTCCATAATTTTAGGTGCAAGAAAGAAAATTCCCAAATTTTTGGGATTTTCTTATTTTTGAATAATTTATTTTTTAAGTCTTCAACATCAAAATTTTAGGAGCAAAATGAAATTAAAATCCCGAAATTTCAGAAATTTTCTTACTTTTATGCTAAAATAAAATTCAAGCCAAATTTTATAACCAAAGAAAATAGTGAAGCAAGGTTCCCCGCACGATTAAAATAAACATATTTAATGCTAATCAAACATTTACATATGTATTCTCGTATAATTATATAAAAAATAATTTAAAAAATTGTTGTGCAAGAAAATCATTGACAAAACTTGCGCTTACCAAAAAAGGATGAGAAAATTATTTATAAAGGAGCAATCCTTGGTCCTGGTTTTCCCTAAGCTAGATACCGGAAATGGCTGAGCAAGTGGGAATAAGTTCTTCTGTAAATTAATAAAGATTCTCAGCACCCCCTTAACCATTCTTATGTATGGTCCTTATTAAGAAGGGCATTGAAGGGGAGAAGGGACCCTATCAGTAAGTGCTTCGAAGTTGGGAAAGCGTGTTTTCAAATTAAAACCTTCGTATGATCCAAGTCGTTCAAGTCAATGTCCCAAATTTGGAAATCTTGTATACAAAAAATCATGATAGTTGGATGATTCTAGCACCCCAAAAACTACATTTTTGGTAGTTGATGAATTGAGATCGTTGTTTATAAAATATTTCTAACTGTCTATTTCTTGTAATAAAAACTAAAGTCTTTGCATTGCTAATTATCAGATCCTCAAGCTACTTGAATTGCTAGGTATCTAAAGCCAAGGTTAAAGAGATGAAGGGGCAGAATCTTTCGAAGATGGTTTCCTATAAGCAATCTCATTTCTCAAACTATGGTATTGGACTCCATAATTTTAGGTCCTAGAAAGAAAATGCCTGAAAATTTAGAATTTTATTATTTTCTACTAAAACAAGATTTAAGACAAATTCCAAAATTTTAGGCAATAAATAAATAAATAAAGACCTCGATATTTCAGGAATTTTCTTGCTTTTGATCTAAAACTATGAAGTTTCCAACAAGAAATAATGAAAAATCTAATTGTATAAATATACGAAGTTCTAGGTATAAAATATTGGATATATATATGATATTTTGGGCTATATTAACCAGTTGATTGATATAGCTGTCTGCTCGTACCAATTTAAATGTGTTTCTTTTTCCCGTTACTATAGGAAAATTAAATAGCACAGTTTTTATATCACCTTAAGCTTGTTTCATGTTATTGCCTACCCATAAATTGTCAAGAAACACTAATTTTTTTCATAAAAGGTTTTATTATTTTGACACATACATTCTCCTTGCACACATACCTAGTACAATGTCGTGAACCAGAAATTTAAAGCTATTTTTGTACCACTGCATCCACTACATGTTTCTTACTTACTAAATTGATGTGGATTATTTATTTTGGCAATAATATATGCCTTTAACTATATTAAATGTTTTAATTTAATTAAAATATGAAACAATAGAATCTATGGAGAAACCTACATAATTAGATTCTACGCTCAAAATCGAATCCAACACCTCAAAGAACACCAAAAACGGAGTTCGTTTGACCAAGTTAGGGGCATTTGAAGATTGAGGGGCATTTGTGTAATTTGAACTTAAAAACAAAATGGGATGAAAATGCTGGGGGTCTTTTTGATAATGACACCCCTTGGTCGCCCCCTACCGCCAGCTACCGACCTAACAGCACCGCCTCTGCATGTCGGCACCAGAAGAAATGGTGGCACCGCCATTGGGCAGCACTGCCTTCACTGACTTTAAAAAAGCCCTTCCCCATCTTCCCCAATCATCCATCTTCTTCTTCTCCAGCTGCCTCACCCAAAAACTTGGCAGGCTAGGGTTTCAGTGTGGAAGAGGTCGCACCCACCACCAAGGACTCCATTTCAGGCTACCCAGGTAAGTCCTCACCCTTCCCCTTTGGTTTTTCTCCTTCTCGGCCCAGATCCACGCCAAATGTGGGTGTTTTTTCAGCTGGAAATCACTAGAGCATAGCTGGTACCGAACCAGCCATCGAAGACGACACATCCCGGGGAACATGGGTGTGACGCACGCCCGAAACGCGCTCACTGGGGCGGTCCTCACACGTACATCACATGTCGGCAGGTTCTTGGCTCGACCAGGACGCATGGGTCATCCTGGGAGCCGCGATGAGCTGCATCCACGCCGAAGACACGTCTGCGTGACGCCATCTAGGACACGCGTCATAGAGCACCACTCGGACAGGGACCCGCACGCGTCCTAGGAACCATGACGCACGGGCCCTACGCGGACAAATCTAGTTCGTTCGTTGATTCATCACACTAAAAACGCAATTAAGGAGGCTATATAACTCCGATTGACGATCCGAAAGAACCTTTGCGTTCATAATTATGATGCGGACCTAATTATATAATGAAAATTAGGATCAAAGGACTATTTTACATGACTATAACTCAAAAATCATAGAAATCTCATATATCAACAAGATCAAAGATGATCAAATCTCATAGATTGATCTATTTGATATAGTAGGAGATCAATATACCTAGATCAACCCTAAATTACATGAATCAACCATTAGAAACCCACAAATCAGAGATCTATAACCTATAGTATAGATCTAGCTGTTGATCTGTAAAATAGGAAATAATATTTAGATTTTTATTTCCAAATAATACCTAGGACCTCACAAAGGGTATTCTAAGACTCGAATTGAGGAGAAACGTGGGCAAAGTGACCACAATCGAGGTAGGTAGTCTAATACTACTAAGTTTTTTAAATGAATCCCAAACTCTACGTGATTTACTTGCCGTTATTACTGTATTTTGTATGCTTTTTGAGATATGATGTTCTTATACGAGTATGCAAACTTGTTTTCATGATTTTATGGCCTTGAAGCACTTGTATCTATCACCATACTTAGTATGCTTTTGTGATATGATGTTCTTATACGAGCATGCAGAACTGTCTTCATGATTTATGACCTTGAATACAATTTCTAGCATAAGGAGATTTTATGCATTGCTCGCATGTTTGAAAATAAATGCATAAATTGCATGATTTTGATTATTGAGATTTGGATTTATCTATATATGCTTTTTTGGGCTATAGAGCCTGATGGACACTATACCGAGAGGTTATTATGTACGGGGTTGGCCTCTCGGCCTCTACCACCAAAAAGGTGGATGGTATCCCTGCCAAAAAGGCTTGTCCCTTCCTCGACTGCTGTAGTAAACAGGGACGACCACTGAAGGTATTCATGGCACCCTTTTATGCATTGCTCGCATGTTTAAAAATAAATGCATAAATTGCATGATTTCGATTATTGAGATTTAGATTTATCTATATATGCTTTTTTGGGCTATTGAGCCTGGTGGACACTATACCGAGAGGTTATTATGTACGGGGTTGGCCTCCCCGCCTCTACTACCAAAAAGGTGGATGGTATCACTGCCAAAAAGGCTTGTCCCTTCCTCGACTGCTATAGTAAAGAAGGATGACCACTGAAGGTATTCATGGCACCCTTTTCAAGGACGCCTAGTCACCGTAGAGGCTATGTTAAGTTGGTCTCTAGATACAAGAGCCACACGATTCCAGCTGTGTGCTGATTGTGAGCATAGTTGACCTTATGATTTCAGTGATATTGATATGCATATACCATTGAGATGGTCGTAAACGAGTACTCGTGACTAGTTGGCTTGATGTGTTCGCCGAGAGACTATGTGCATGATACTTATAGTGATGCCAGCATCTGCTTTGAATGATGACTATTTTAAGAGTTTCATGATTATTGTATTTTACTCGTTGGTTTGATATGTTGTCGAGATCTTATTACTTGGATCTATCAATTTCTATTATATGATTTTAATCATATTTAGAAGACTAGATTTGTGTACAGATTTCATGGTTGAAATTGCATTAATGAGCTTACGTTTTATGCACAAATATGCATGTTTACACAAAAAGGAATCACTAATGTTTTCCACGAAGAACTCATTGAGTTATGCATGTTGCATAACGAGTTTTCAAAATAACAGTATCAGATCACCTACTGGGTATGAGGAATACTCACGCAAATGTATTATTTCTACAGATTAGCTCTAAAAGAATTAGAAGAAGCATAAAAAAATGTCAATGCTATGATCAAGTGAATGAAGAGAAGACATGTATAAACGTAAGTATATGATTTACCCCTTTGGACAAGTATATGTACTTAGTACAGTAGGATTGTGTGCTGTGACTAGATAGACCTAAGAAATATTTATGATTTTCTTCATTTTTAAAATTTCCCTATTCATCTTGAAAGTAAATGACACTCGGGGTTTTCAAAATGAATTTAAAATAAAAAGATTTTCTGCTGCACTGCATTGTTTTTTTTCTAAAAGTATTTTAAAATAAGGATCGATCTCGTCTTAGGAATTAGTTTTGCATTTAAAAATATATGTGAAAACCCAGGTCGTCACATACAACCAACAATCTATTGTTATTTGTTTTTTCTTTTGCAGCTGTTTATGAACAAGTCTAAGAAGTTAGAGAGCTTTTAGGTGCACAATATTGAAAGTGCCACTGAATAAAATAGTTAATTGCAATGCTTAAAGTTTGTCCTTGATTGGCTATTCGGAGGGGTTTGCTCGTCTTGAATTGGCTCTTTGTGCAATGAAACTTGCTTCATTGTCCATTGCAAGTAGTTCTTCATCTATTAAGCCCTCTTAGACTATCTCATGCTCTTCACTTGTCCAGTGCTATTAAATCTTTGTATTAGTTCCATTATGTAAATCAAATGAGACAATGCAAGCAAAAATTTCTAGATTCATGGAATATAAAATAGCATATGACATTATCATGCTTGCATATCCATCATTTGAGTCTCCAACAATAATTACATAGAAGTTTAACCTCAATTGGAAATGTGTTAACACCACATTTATGAAATTTGTGAGAGTGGTAGGGCTAGTAGTTATCACTTTATAAAATGAGGCACCTGATATTCTCACACACCTTTGGTATTAATGCCACACTCTCTTTTGGGATTTTATGGCAAAACTACATATTTTGTCCACATTTTTGAATAATTGAACCATTCATCTTAAGCGTCTTACTATAGAAGGACATATCTCAAAAGTCACATATTTTAAATGATCCAGACATTATTTTTTTAGTTGTTTTTTATACCTTCAATTTTTCTACCATTGATTTTAGAAGTCAAACAGAGCAATAGTACAATCATACAATGTATGTAATTTTTGAGTCATGCCTCATCTAGGGCAAAACACCTAAGATGAACGATTGAGATTATCATGAAAGTGAGTCTCTTAGATAAAAAGTATGATAAAACTCCAAAAGAGGATATAACATTTTACCAACATGGTGTGAGAATATCAATTCCCAAAAATAAATAAGAATTATTTATTTTTAGGTGTTTCATTAACCTCTTTTAAGTTGTACTTCTATTTATGTTCTTAAAACATTCAGCATATTATAAGATACTAAGCATTATAATATATACACCATTCACTAGCAATCGGTGGACAGATTTTTTATATGCTAATACCATATGGTATAATGAGTTCCTCATGATTAGTTATTAAGAAATACTTTATTCAATACCATACAAAATATAGAGTTCCTTATAGTAGGATATATAATTGCATGGGAAATCCTGAAGGGAAGCTTCCCGGGATGCACATGACACTAGAGATCCTTGATCATGCATGGTCTACCTAATAGGCAACCCCTATGATTAACTATTATTTGGATCACTAAAGGTAGCCAATGCACAAAATTCCCACGTATACGGGATTTAGAGAAGAGGCGGACCACAAAGTATTTATAATATGTAGTCTTACTTTACATTTTTACAAGAAGCTATTTTAATGCCTCAAATTCACAACTTTTAAGTCACACAAAGAACATTTCTATTGTTGCGCCAAAATGTCCCTTCTATTTATATCACTAAACATATACTTATTTATTACTTACATGTCTATATCTGATTTAAATGTGGGAATACCATATGATGATTGTAGCTTTAGGTATAGATAAATTTCTCGGACGCTAGATTGTAGCAAGCTAGGATCTGTTTGATACTCCTCCAAAGCTATGAATTATGTACACTTCACCTACTTAGCCATATCTCTAGCCATAGAAATCTCTCACTCCTCTCACATTTTAACAAAAATGTAATCAAAATGAGTTAGTAGCTGGTATGTAATTAAGAACAATTATTTAAAAAAAGAAGAAGGTAGGATTAGAGCACAAGCTTAGTTGGTTAAGTATGATTTCATGTTTCACAATAAAAAGGTTGTGGGCTCGAATCACTAACTATGACGACCCAGGTTTTCACATGCATTTTTAAATGCAAAACTAATTCCTAAGGCGGGATCGATCCCTATTTGAAAACACTTTGCGAAAAACAATGCGATGCAGCAAAAAAATCTTTTATTTTAAATTCATTTTGAAAACCTCTAGTTTCATTTGCTTTCAAGATGGACAAGGACATTTTGAAAAATAAAGAAAAATCATAAATATTTCCCAAGTCTATCCAGTCACAGCTCACATCCTAATTGTAATAATTATAGGTACATGTCCAAAAGGTAGATCATATACCTACCTTTATACTTGTCTTCTCTTCATTCTCTTGAGCGTAGTACTAACATTTTCTAATACTTCTTCTAATCCTTTTGGAGCTAATATGTAAAAATGATATATTTGGTGAGTAATCCTCATACTCAGTAGGTAATATGATACTACTATTTTGAAAATATGGTAGGCAACATGCATAATTCAAGGAGCTTTTCATGTAAAACATAAGTGATTCCTTTTTGTGTAAACATTCACATTTATGTATAAAACGTAAGCTCATTGATGCAATTTAACCATGGAATCCTTTACTGAAATCTAGTATTCAATGATATAAATATGACTAAAATCATAAAGTAGAAATCAATTGATTCATGTAAGAAGATCTCGACAAACACATCAAACTAATGAGTCAAATATAATAATCATGAAACTCTTAAAATAGTCATTATTCAAAGCAGATGCTAGCATCACTATAAGTATCATGCACATGGGTCTCTCGGCGGACACATCACGCTGACTTGTTACGAGTACTCGTATACGACCATCTCAATGCTATATGCATATCAATAACACTGAAATCATAGGGTCACTATGCTCACGATCAGCACATAGTTGGAATCATGTGTCTCCAGTATCTAGAGACTAGTCCACCATAGCCTCCATGGAGACTATGGATATGTCCTCAAAAAGGGTGTCATGAACACCTCCAGTGGTTATCCCTGTTTACCACAATAGTCAAAGAAGGGACAATGCCATTTTGATGGCAATACCATCCACTTTTCGTGGTAGAGGCTGGGAGGCCAACCCTGTACATAAACAACCTCTTAGCATAGTGCTCACCAGGTTCAATAGCCCAAAAAGCATATATAGATAATCCAAATCTTAATCATAGTAAATCAAGCAATTTATGCAATGAGTTTCAAAACATGCGAGCAATGCATATAAATATGCATATATTCCAAATCTTAATCGTTATAACTCATGCAATTTATGCAACTAGTTCCAAAACATGTATGTAGTGCTTATATAAAGACTATTTACCAAATATACAAGCCATTGCATGCAATATCATAAGGAAAATCTGCATACTCATTATGAGAATATCTTATCGCACAAAGCATACTAAACATGGTCATCAAGATTAAATAAATCAATTAGAGTTTTGAAAATGTATTTAAAAACTTAACTGCATCATACTACCTACCTTGATGGATCTTGGATGGCATTTCTCCTCAATTCAAGCTCTAGATCACCTTTGTGAAGTCCTAGGTATTATTTGGAAATAAAAATCTAAATATTATTTCCTATTTTACGGATCAACGGCTAGATCTATACGATAGGTTATAGATCTCTAATTTGTGGGTTTCTAATTATTGATTTATGTAATTTAGGGTTGATCTAGGTACATTGATCTCCTAATATATAAAATGGATCAATCTATGAGATTTGATCATCTTTGATCTTGCCTATCTATGAGATTTCTATGGTTTTTAAGCTATAGTCACATCAAACAGTCTTATGATCCTAAATTTTATTGTATAAGTAGGTCTGTGTCATAAATACGAACGCAACGGTTCTTTCGGATCTTCGATCAGAGTTGCGTAGCCTTCTTAATTGCAAATTTAGTGTTGTATGTTAGGTGGACGATCTAGATATAACAATATAGGGCATGTGCGTCACGGTTCCCAGGACGCATACACGTCCTTGTCTAACCTCAACTATACCACATGCTCACACATGCCCAAAGGACACTCCAGAGCGTGCGTTCCGATCATGCGTTATGGGCGTGCATCTTGGGTACAGGATCAAGTCGCCTATGTAACTGACTGTCGCCGGAGAAGACGACTGAAACAGTTGTCGCAAGTGACGATTTCTAATTCTGATTAACTCCAAATTAAAAGGGTTTGCAATCAAGCTCTTACCTTCACTTCTATCAAGTTTGGAGTCATTCCGTATTCATTTGATGCCAAAAACAAGAATTTCACGTCGGAGGTTCGCCTGAAAACGCATTGTTGCTGGAATTTGAATTTTAGGCCGATCAATGGTGAAACTAACTCTGATTCAAAAATGTCTTGAGGACTTTTGAACCTCTCTTCACAAGGAATCCAATGGTGTTGTTTACTCCTCGATCTGCTGTCATTTGAATGGCTATTTTTGAGATCTAATCGGCAATCATGTTCCTTGTTTTTGGAACCCTAGACATCGAAAAACGCAGGAAAATGCTGGAGGAGAAGAGGGGAAGAAAGAGGGAAGAAGGATCTTACTTGGGAGCTCCACTGTCGGTGTCCGATTGAAATCCCTAATCACTGGCTAGAACCCTCCTTGCCGAAAATCGCGGAGAGAGGTTTATGGTGGAGAGAAATCACGTTGGGAGAAGGGGGAGAAGAGGAATTTATAGGAGAGGAAGGTGATGTCGCCATTTTTCCGGCGCCGCTCTGCACAAAGGCGGTGCTATGCGTCGGCTAGAGGTAGTGGACGGCCTGGGGGTGCCGTTAGTAAAACGACCCCCTGTGTTTTTCGTTCTTGGGCTTTGTAAGTTCAATTTACAAAAGTGCCCCTCATCTTCAAAAGCCTATAACTTGGCCATACTAACTCCTTTTTCAGTGTTCTTTGAGGTGTTGGATTCTATTTCAAGCATAGAATCTAATTATTGGATATTTCTCATAGATTCCTTTATTTCCTATTTTAATTAAAATAGAACATTTAATGTAGTTAATTACATATATTAATTTTCAAAATGAATAATCTATATCAATTTAGTAAATGACAAAAATATAGTTGGTAAAGTGCTACAAAAGAGCTTAAAATTTTTGAGTCATGACACTAACAATTGAATGAAAATAAATGATAAAGTAAGTGAAAGAGCGATTACAAATAAGCACCAAATTGAATTAATTTGATGCCATCAACGAAGTCTAGTACTTTGTGTGGCCTCTCTCAAGTTGCTGTTTTAACAAGGCCTTTACCATTACTGTATCAATACAATGCTAGCTCAGTGAGGGAATATAGGTTGTTTCAATTCAGTCATGCTCAATTCAAATCCAATCTATTCATATTTAATAGTTTAGATTCGGATGATATTTTACTTTAATTTTCATAATCCCAATTCAACCTAATCCATATGGTTTATTTTAGATTATTTACCATAAATTTTTTTTCATTTTTTAACAAAGATGTACAATTTTTTCTTTTTGTCTAGTGTTAATGAGAACCAAAGACAACAAGACCAAAAATTTATGTTTTGGTCCTTCAATTGGGAGCCAGAATTAGGTTCTAATTAATTCTTTACAATAGAACCAAATTAAATTTGGTTTGATTCCAAATTTATTCCAAAACTGAAAATTGAATCATTAGAATGAAATATCCTTATTAATCTATATTTAATTATAGACTAATTAAGGATAATTTAGTATTTTTTATTTAATTTATATAAGATAAATTATGTCGTCAACATAAAAATTGTTGTATATACATTATGAATGGTGGTGGAATAGACTTTTTAGGTAGAATTAATTGGAGGAAAAACAAAGATACAATTTTCTTCCAAAAAGCCTTAATTTGAACCCTCAAGTCTTGTGCTCTAATTCCTTTCCCTCTCTAGCATCAACGCAATCAAATTCCCAAACTTAGAACTCTTTAGTCCTATCTTTATACTTCCTTAATTGATTGATCATTGCTATCGGAAATTGTAATAGCCTCTCTTTGTTGATATTGTCAAAGTATTAGTTTCTAGGTCCATGTATAGTTAAAAAACTAAACTTTAACTTTTCAATCATTCTATCTTTAAATTGTTTAGCAACTGTGCTCTTCTTTTTTATCAATAGAACCCCTTTCCAACCCCTATACAACTTCTTCCAAAGTATATTGCTTTCTGGATGTATATGGTGATATCTAGACAAATGGACCTTCTATGAAATGTATATGAATGATTCATGATCTTAAGTAACCATATATATAGACACACACGCGCGCGCACACACATTAAGTGAGAGTATCCTAGAGGATACATTTTTTTTTATATGTGACACTTTTATGGTAGTATGACCATTTTCATTTGACTTAAAGAAATATTCTAGAATTAGTGTAAACTGCATAATCAATAAGGACCAAGAACTGAAACCAAGCTGAATAGCCTAGTTCTAGCCCTCTAAGCTAGAACTGAATTCCAAAATAGTCTAGTTCTAATCCTATCAAATCCTTTTTAGTACAATTTCAATTTTGGGTGGAACCAAACTTGACTCGGCTCTTTAATCTTTTAGTGTGTATAACCTCAAAAACTATTTTGCTTGTTATTTAAGTTATCTATAACTATTCAAAAAGCTAAAATGGATTTCTTTCATCATGCACATTTTTCTACCATATTAACCAACCATGAGTGTCCACAATCTCAAAATTCTACCTTTCCTTGCAAGAGAAAGTTAGAGTTCTCTTAATTTTTTTTATTCACTTTACCACTTATCTCATGTACTAACTATAGTTGCCCTTACAAGAGAAGAAATTATGTCTATTGTCCCATATCTCATAAGTGGGGGACTAATGTGGATGCACATTTATTATAAAGAGTTTCTATATGGGGCATGCTCATAATATTCAACAAAATCATAAGCAGGATCATGGTCCCATGCATTCACGTGAATGTGGATGGCAAAGGGCAGCCCCAATGTAGGAAGCTCCCACCTATGCAAGGTTGGGAGAAGGGTTGAACCATAAGAGTCTATATATATGCAGCCTTACTTTGCATTTTTGCAAGAGGCTGTTTCCACGCCTTGAACCCATAACTTCAAGGTCACACACCTTAAATGAAATCTCTATTTATTGATTACCTTCCATACTTCAAAGGGTGGATGCCCACCTTAAATGTACTTGTTGTATGAGATTTTTTGTACAAGCCCATCTTAGAAGAGACAAAATCAATGAAATGGATCATCTAAAAAAGAGTAGAGAGGAGCCACATAATAAGAAATGCCCCCCTTATGATGTGCAGGGCATATTATGCACATGCACCCTATAAGAACCATATTTTATTTCAATTTTGTCATAATCCAAAGTCTGGCTGTAGTGCAAGTAGGACCCTCTTCTAATTATCCAAACCATTTGTCTGGTAATGCAAATGGTGGATGAGCCATATAAGCCTTAGATAATGATTATAAGCCTTTCATCTATGATGATTTTATTGATGAATAGACCATTGCTTTCTATCTTTTTTGACCCTCCATTTGCTAGCTGTGAATCAAATGCCCATAATAATCAGATGGGTTTAAGATTAGGTACAGGGCTGGTCTATAGTGTGGCTTAGCATATAGTTGGTGGATGCACATACGAAAATATGAGCATGCTAGGGATTACAGTTTTCAATGACCAAAACCATCAATATGGAATGTAGCCCATGCTAGGGAAGAGTCAATGCACCAATTGTTTAAACCATAAAATCGACTATCAGGCTTTAATTACTTTGTGTGCCAACACATAATATATTGATTGTTGTCTGATCTTCGAGCATATTTTTGTTCTACATTCTTAATTTCCTCTTTCATTTCCCCTATCTAGAAATCACAAATAGAAGGTTCATGCTACATGCTTTTCGTTTGGAAAATAGTAGCAAGCAAGATGATTTAAAAAAAAATAGTAACGGGCAAGAGTTTTGTTATCATTTTACATTATAGAATCCATCAAATACTGATATTAGATATCTATATTAGATCCATCCAAAGCCAATAGCATGCAATGGACAAACCATGCCTCAAAAATGGAACACATTTAAATATCCTATGTCACTGAATTTTGCTATTACATAAAATAAGAAAATCAAAATTCAATAGTTGCTTTCTTTTATATTAGAATATATTGAATATAGATCGAGGAGATCTACATCAGAACCATCAAAAGAATTTGATCTTATTAACATGATGGTGAAAATGCCACAGGGATCATCTTCCAAATCTTCATTCAAATCAACAGTTTTTATCTAACAACACGCTCTAAAATAAACGAATTAGAATAATTCAATAGAAAATTCCTCTACTATATGACTCAATCATACAAGCTCTATGAGATAAACTGTTTGGATCATAAAAATAGTGGGTCTGATTTGTATTTTGTCGGATATTATTCTCAAGTGAAAATATGCTTATCTACTATATAAAAACTTAATGGATGCCCAATTTATATGGACCAGTTTTTGAATGAAGCCACAAGTAGCAAAGCATGCAATGAATAAGCTATGAATTTACCTCCATTTGTCATTTCTAGACTTTCAATTTTTGGCATTTAGACATATTTTAGAAGAAAAAAAAAATGTAGCGACTAATATTAACCATTAGCAACATAAGAATATTGATTTAACTCCTTTTTCGACCATCCCTATGCAAAAGTTCAATCCTACAAGAGATTAGGATAGAAGATATATATAATAGGCCTATCCACTGGAGTAATGCCAGTATAATTCTTAGTATGCAATCCACACTATTTTTTATAGTTACATTCATTTAATACAATTCTCAAATCTAGTTTAATGTACTTTGTCTTGAAAAGTTTAAATTTGTTTAAGAAGTCTGCTATTCTGTTGAATTAAACACTAATACCAAACTTCTTTAGAATTGATGGACATACCTAATCAGCACTCCTTGTTATGAGACGATATGTAGTATTTGTAGGGTTAAAGCTTTCTAGCTCATGAGCAGTCTCTCATGACCAAGATTCAAGATTTGTATCTACAAATTGTGTATGAATTTAAATGTAATAGACAATGTAGATCTTTGACATGTGATATCTCAAAATTTTTACCTTTTAGTTAATGTCTAACTCTCTAGTTTCTCATGATGTTTGTACAGTACTTTGATCAATTTTAGCTAAAAATAATAACACTAATCACCAAAAATTTGAACATTACATGTATTTCATTATTTGTAAACTCTCATGCAATGTTACACAACTCAATACCCCTTAACTATTAGAAACTTTGCATAAAACTAAATTTAATAAATCATAGCTTAGAGACACTCATCAGAATACACTTCTTAAAGATAGTTGAAGCCTTCCAAATTGTGCAAGGGATATGATAGTTCTATCTCCAAGATTCAAGCGTGCCAATCTCAATCTGTATCTCAACTAATTTTGCATAATCAACATTAATGAGTACTTTTTATTTCTAAGATGAATGCAAAACAAAAAACAAAAAAAGCTCTTCAAAATCTCCCTTCAAATCACAAATAGCTCCTCAAAGAGAAAGAATATTAGAAACTCAATTTACTTTAGCATGGAGATCAAAAGGAGTAGGAATCTAAAGTTTCAAGAGAAACTAAATGACAAGAAGTACTTCACAATTTTAGAAACACTTGAGTGTTAGAAAGAGATACTCTCATGTTTTGTCTTTTTAATTTAAACTCTAGACTAAGACTGATAGAAAGAGACACTCTTAGGTCTCAGTCTTTCTAACTTAAACTCTAGAACCAAAAATCTTCTCAAGTAGAAGAACCTTGAAGAGCATGCTAAAGGGGCAAACTTTACAATAGACCAAAGTAGAGAAGAAAATAGAGTGAAATGCAAACTAGCAAACTCTAAAGAAAAGAGAGAGAATAGAAAATGTTTCAAATGGGACAGCCTCTTAAAAGCTAAAAATTAGATAGCTCTAGAAAGATAACGAGATGGTCTTATATGTATAGAGGCACTTTTGTTTCACTATCCCATTCAACCTGGGCTTTTGGCTATAATATTTTTGCTGGGCCCCAGAAAAGGATGGATCGCCATTAGTTTCATAGACTCTAGAAATGGGATCGACTAGTGGTTTTGGTTCCAAACGTCTATATATCTGGTGGATCAGTACTCGGGCCCACCCGTAGATGGTTTTGATCAAACAGTTCACCTACAACATGGCTAATTTGATAGTAACCTAACAAGCCACAAGATACAATATGGCAATCTGTTTGACAGAATCAGAAACCAGATTAAATTATTCATGAATTTGATATTCTTCTCTGCTATTTGGAGCCTTATTATGCGAAAAAATTATTGAAATACAGATTAAAATTACTAGTTGGTTCTCAAATACTATTTTCAATCAAACAATGGCAGTGAGGCAGGGTTTTGCTAATGCCCCCAACCCTGTACCCATTTGAGGTGGGCTAGCAAAACTTGATCCGTCCTACACTGTGGCAAAAGAATGTACAAAGGCCGGGTAGAAAAATCCAAAGACCCACACATACAATACATATATACATACATAATTGATGTCCATACTCTTTTGTTTTCACCTTAGTCTTGATGCCTCTTGTTTCTTGGTCATATTCACTTATTTTTATAATTTTAATTGCAATGCAGAAGTCTACATCTTACATGGTGAAATGACCAAAAACCAAAATGGGGTGGGACAAAGGTGAAAACAAGGGGTGAAAATATCATAGGAAAAGAAATTTTCAATGTAGAGTTCAAACATTGATAAAATTATTTAAGAATATGAATGGCAATGGGATGGGTTGCGTCAGGACAAGGTGAGATCTCCCTGATTCTTCTACTATAATATCCCATTCCAACTCATACATACATACATACATACATACATACATACATACATACATACATACATACATACATACATACATTACTATTAGTTTTGAAGTTAATTTTTTTACAAGTCTTAAAATTATTATATATATAGACAAAATTGTAATTATGACTTTTTATGTCCAAAATGCCCATGTATATTGCATTTTAAAGATATAATACGCATGGTAGCATCATCATTGTCAGGTTAGGCTAGTTGGAATGGGGCATTGGAGTAGATGAGTCTCTTAACTCACCCCATTGCCATTCCTATGTTTAAATAATTTTATCAATGTTTGAACTCTTCACTGGAATTTTCTTTTCCTTTGAAGGATGCCCCCCAGGTTATGACCAACAGATGAAAAAGCTTGAACTTTTGGTCTCTTTACATAAGCCTTTTCTTTTTTTCTTTTTTTTTTCTTTTGATGGGATCATAATGGCTTAGACTCTGGTTGGTTGTTTGAAATATTTATTGATTTGTTTCATAACTAGCCTTATTTTTTTTATTATCTAGTTCTATTAATATTTAAATATTCACCGTTCCACTAAAAAGAATTACAGGAATGCTAAATCAAAGCGCTTGTAAGCACACTTTGTGTCAAATTGCTTCTACTTTTTGCATGACGAGCTCCACATATAGATGATTTTACCTACTTCATCTAATTCCTTTAGCTGTGGATATCTCTTATCCTAAAAATCATGCATATTGGCATGTTACAAGATCGTCTTTTTCAATTTTTAACATGTTGGAATCATTCAAGCTACATGATTTTTGGGGTAGGAGACCTTCAAAGCTAAGGAAATTAGATGAACTACGTAAATCATCTACAAGTGGACCCAACATGCAAAAAAGTATGAGGGGGGTTTATTTAACCTTGTATCTTGGGCGTTTCTATTAGCAGATCTTCTATGATATTTCTTGTGATATCAGAGATATGTATCATATGTTTTGTGATATTTCGGATATGTATGTGATATCTTTTGTAACATTTTTTGTGATATCTATGTTTTGAGAGATATTTTGATATTTTTTTAATAAAAAACAAAACAGTAAGAGGAATGTTTTGCCTCAAGACTTGTTCTTCTATGGTGTTAGTGTGTGTAGATCCCATAGATTTTGGAAATTCTTGCATGGTGGATGTGCATATTTTTCACTAAGAAGGAAAAAACAGCAGCTACTAGTCACTAGCATAAATGGGGCCACTCTTCTGGATGATCCAAATCGTCTATCATGCTTGTACTACTACGGTTGACCTATCGGCCAAAATTAAAACCCATGCAAGTGCTGTTTTAATATGGTTTATATCAGGCTTTGTCTATGTTTGACCATGAGGACCGTTGATCTATTAGAAATTGACTAGTTTGGTCATCCTTGCCAAGAAAATGGCAATTGATCCTTTAAAATTGTATTTTTCTCATGATCAGTAATAATCAAGGGACATGAGGATCCTCTTAAGGGTGGGCCCAACAGGTGATAGTAGATATGGGTCCCTAACATGACAATTACACCTATAGGAGGACTTGCTTTGCTCTTGGAATATATAGCTTGCATCGAAAACATGAAAAACAAGGCAGTAACATTATAAAGGAAGAGATAATGAAGACACTCATTTTTTCTCTCTAAACAAATGTGGTTTGAAGTTGATTTTTCTTTGTCTATAAATAGTTAGAATTTACACTATAAAGAGGGGTTGGCATATCTCAGATAGCAACAAACATATCAACTATGATAATATTAAATAAACTTGATATCTCACATTTGCCCAAGATAACAAGGGCAACCTTGGTGCACGAAGCTGCTACGTATGCGAGGTCTTGGGAAGGGGTGGACTACATATGCCCAAAATATCATAGTTAAATAAACCCGATATCTCACATATTCCAAAAATATTGCAGTTAAATAAACCTAATATCTCACATATGTGTAAGATATTGTTGTTAAATAAGTTGCACATTTGAGATATGACATGATATCTCAGAAACGCCCAAGAAATGCAGTTAAATAGACCCCCATAAGTGCTTTGATTTGGCATTCCTTAAAGAACTATATTCCACATTTATGCTATTTATTTCTCTTTTATGAGAATCCTACCACTTAATTTCAAAAACTACTTTATTATTTATGTCTTACTTTATATTTTAATGAGAAATATATGATTCAAGCATTTGCAATGATACTCAAAACTCCAATATTTGGTAGCTACCTTACTCAATTTATTAAATATGTATTCTCATGGACCCTTGTGATGTTCTTTAACAATTAATGCTCCCAATTATTTTGACAATGCCACTTTTGGTGGGGGAAAATGGGTGGAAATTGATGTCTTCCTTAGAAAGTGTTTCATGGCTTGAAATTTAATTAGACCAAATCTGACTCTGATATTTTATCTTTCTTGGCATAATTTTTTTTTCTTTTATCTTTGGCCTAATTCAATTTAAATCCATAAAACATTTCTTGCAGAATCTCTTTATCTATAGAAACCAATTTCAGTCCATTTCCTACCAAGGAAATAGGGTGAATGTTCCCAATAATCTTTAACAAATCCATTAAGAGTTGCTAATACCATAGGCCATCTCAGCTGTTTGAATTTCTTTTCTCTCTTTTTCCTAATGTTGAACACGTACCCACGAGAAACCTTGAACCCATGACTGATGAGGGAAGCAACAACTTGTATTTCCATGGTAACTTCTCCATATAATTTTTCTTAGCTATAAAAATTTTAAATGTGAGTACAATTACTTAGACAAGTAAATAAACATATATTTTCTCTTCAAGTATTTGAACCATTTATCACTAAAAATAAAACTTTCTTTGGCTACAAACTCCCACATTACCAGCCTCAATAGCTATAAGGTTGTGATTGTTAGCCTTGTAATTTTTATTTTGATGATAACAAAACTTTAATCTATATGATCTAACCATATATGTGTGTATGCAAGGATAATCCTTCATGACTCAGACACAATGGTTAGAACAATGCAAAGGAAATCATCTTGATCTCATAAAGTTAGAGAATTTGCATGTGCTTAAAATTTTCCAACCTGTTTGTTTTATAAACTAAACTGGTTGATACTTAAAGAATAAAGGAGAATTGTGAAATTTAAGCACTACGAACTAGTTAATGAAGACTCTTACACAAGTACAAAATGCCTTGGCCAATGCCAAGCAATCAACATATAATCTTCCAATCGACTAATACTACCTGACTCAAAGAACAAACCACGCTAAGCAAGAATTCAGCTGGTCAACGATTGTGTACCAACCAATTGCTCAAAGTATTGAGAGATGCTCAGTTTTTCTGGAAAATCCATTGGTCAATAAAACTTGATCAACCAACTAATAACATCTTTGAACATGAAGAACTCCATGTGGATGGAACCAACGAGTATGTACCTCTGTCAATCGACTAACGAGAAAAGGAACAATTATATGCTTAGATAGTTCGAGTACAACCAATCAACTGTCTTAGAGTTAATTCTTTCCATTTTAGAAGACTATAAATGTAATGACTCCAATTTTGTAACATTAAAATCCCAAGATAGCCATGTAAAGATCAGTTTTTGAAGATAAGGGCATTTTGGTCATTTCACTATTCACCTTGACTGAACCCAAAAATTTGGTCTTGAAAATGGTACCATTAGTGCGTATCGGAAAAAGGAATCCAACAAGACCAAAATCACCCAAAACGGAGTTAAAATGAGCAAGTTATGGCCCTTTGAAGTTTAGGGGTAAAAATGTAATTTTTATTAAAAAACGGATTTTGCCTGCAAAACACAGGGGCCCGTTTTGATACGGGCACCCTTCATCTTCAACCTCCTAGAGGGTTCTAGAATGGTGGTGATTGGAGGAGAAATCACTGCCATTCTGGAGGTTTCTCCATCGCCATTCAAAGGCGGTGAGAGCCCCCTCTAGAACCCTCTCATAGCTCTATAAATAGAGCTCTTGGGCGCCTCTAATGGCAGCCCAAAAGGTTGAAGAAAACCCGTTGTAGAGAAGTGACCTAAAGGGGAAACAAGGAGAAAAACCCAGCAACAAGCCAGGTATGCCCAAGATCCCTCAAAACCCATCTTCACAGTAGTTCTAAGATCAATTTCCCTAGGTTTTTGCATAAAAAATCATGCAAAATGGAGCCCTGGAGAGCCACCAAGGACCCAGGGACGTCCCCTGGGCCGCACTAGTTCGACAAGGTCGAACCAGGATGTCCTGAGGACGCCCCGGTCCCCCAGACGACGAAACGTTCTAGCCGGAACGTGATGCGTCGATTGCGTCTGAGAAAAACCAACGGGCACGTCGGACGCACTCGCAAAAGAGAGAGACAGGCAGGAAGTTCAGCACGTCTGCAGACCCACCCGCTGAGCGCACGCTGCGGATCGCAGCGCGCTAGCAAACCGAGATTTTTTCCTCTTAAGGAAGCCAATGCGCATGCCGCTGGCGCGCAGCACACTAGCATTCCGTGTTTTTACCCTTAAAGGCTTTTGTACGTGTGACACTAAAACGCTTATAACTTGAGATCTAGAGCTTCGATTGAGGCACCGCAAAAGGCGATGTGTCCGTGTCAACGACGCGGACACACCCAAACTATAAAATCCCTAATCAAGGCCCAATCAAAGGTGGGCATGACCCTTAGAATAAGATGGTGGCTTTGGGAAACTGATAATACCAAGGCCCAATTAGGACCTTAGGACACCCATAGGCATAGGGATTGTAATGACCCTGAATTTTTGTAACTTATTAAGGCAAATTAATAAAGTTTGAATTTTTAGAAATTTTGGGCTAGAATATTAGGTTATTGAAAATTCTCTTTTTATGGAGATTATATCATGAATTAAAATATATAAATTATAGATGTACTTTGAAAACTGATTGAAACAACATTAAGTATGTTCAATTCTCAGTTAAAATGAAAATTCCTTAATTTTCTCCATTTGGGGGTAAAATGGTAATTTTACCCATATTCCATATCCAAGAAATAAGACCTCAATATTCATGAAGTACTTAGAAATACGATTCCAACGCCACTAAGTACGCTCGATTCCCAGTTCGGACAAATATTGCCTATTATTCTCCAATTTTGGAGTTCAAAGGGCAAAAACGTCTTTTCACATAAAAGTGGGCCAATGTTCTAGAAGCAACAATAATTGCTCAGTGCATTATTGCTGGTAGTGGAGAATGTAGTGGAGATTGTAGTGAAGAATGGAGAATGCACTTGTAATAAAAAATTCTAAAGTAATAAAATATCTTATCAAAATAAATGATAAAAAATTCAATTTTGGCTATAAATATGTCCCAAAAATTTTCACAACCTTAACCACGAAATTTCCAAATCTTCCCTGGAGTTTCAGCTCCAAATTCTCATTCATCCCTACCCAATCTCTATTTTTCTTATTTCTCTCTCCTCTTTCTAAGTGGAACAAGAGACCTAAATTCAATTAGGCACTCCGTTCCAGATATAATCTGATAAATTTCACCATCCATAACCTCCTATACTACAGTATATACAAAATCCCCAAATCAATTTCAAGATCCAACGGTTCCAACAACAGAAAATCACAAAAAGGTGGACAATCAGGCTATATTATCATCAACCGGTAATTCTCTCAAATTGGGCATCAATTATATTGTTTTTCTCCAATTAGGTTGGTGGAACTACTTCCCATACATATTTATTATGGTTTAGTGTATTTTTTATTTTTCTGTAATTTAATTTGAATGAAAAATGGTAAAAATAAAGTAAATACCAAAGCCTTCAATTCATGGTGATAGAGAGCTCAGATGGAAATTATGAGCTTTCCAATAGATCCAGAAGAGTCAAAAACCCCTAGGATACAATTTTCAAGAAAATCTAATAAGGTTTGGAAACTCAATTGAGAGAGATTAATTCTGCTGGGCCCAGATCAAATCTGGACACTAGGAACGGCTGAAAACTTCAATTTAAGATTGTGGAGTCATATGAACTCCAGATTGAGATAAGAAAGAAGCTATGGAAAGCTTATAATGTCTAGTTTCTAATGAAGTCATAATATTTCTAAAAATTGTTTCTGTATTTTTCTGTATTTTGGAAATAAGTGTCCAATTTCTAAGATCTTCAAGATCTGAGGTGATCAGATCTTGGAAATTTTTTTTAATGATGATATAATAATGTAATAAAGTAATATCTATGGTTAATTTGGACAGATCTTGGATAAATTAGGGGATCTACCCTTTATGGTAGAAAAACCCTAAAAATACAAAGGGACCCACTTGATCAATAAGATCAAGTATGATCAAATCCTTGGGATAGATTAAATGGATGATATTATGATGGAATCCAGTTAGATCATGAATGAAATGTGACAAAATCAAGTGGATATGATTTTTGGATCTTAATGGATTAAAAGCCCTAAAGGTAATTAAAGCCCTTGATCTAAAGGAAAACACCTAAGATCTAATGGTTGGATCATATTTAAAAGCTTATAATAAT
Source organism: Warburgia ugandensis (assembly GCA_035236585.1). NCBI lineage: Eukaryota > Viridiplantae > Streptophyta > Magnoliopsida > Canellales > Canellaceae > Warburgia > Warburgia ugandensis. The sequence continues at coordinate 15,332,750 of CP141133.1, forward strand.
CTTAATATAATTACTTTAATTGTCTTTTATTGGATATAGAAGTGTAAATGTGATTTATGTTCTAAATTTTAATTGTCTTTTATTGGACATAAAGGTGTAAATGTGATTTATGTTCTAAGTTAGAAAGCATGGTAGTGTAATCTTTAAATTTTAGTATGCTATGCCCTAAATTAGTAATTTGTTAGTAGATTTCATTATCTTAGGATCATGTTAGTATAAATTAGATATTTAAACATGATTCCATTAAGATAGAAGTACAATTTTATGTATTTCATAACTTAGGATCATGTTAGTTTTATTTCACTAGCTTAAGTTACATTCATAGGAAGAATGTTAGTATATAGTTGTTAAACTTATAGTTGATTTATGTTTTCAAGTTTATGATTTACTTATTGTCAAATTTTATTCAATTGTTAAGTAGTTGTTAAGATATAAGGAGCATAAATCACCAAAAATGTAAACTAATGAAATATAGAGATTCATGGACAACTAAGATGAATGAATGATTTTGACTTAATAAGGGCTATAGTTAGTAGGACAATATAAGGAATGATTTATCATTTCTTTGGCCCAAAGTAGGAAAATAATGAACATCCATGGATGACATTGTGCATATCCATGGAAATTAATTAAAATCAATTAGAAAAGGGATTTAAGGTTAAGAACTCATAGGAACCTTGTTAAAGGTTGAGCTAGTACCACTCCAGTGGACTCTGAACATTGTGGTTATAGGGGGTATACAAGAGCCAAGTGCTTTTCCCTCACCTCCTGTTGAAGTAAGAGAGGTCTAAACGCCTCCTTACATGAGGGTTGTATTAACCACTTTTTGAGCAGACTTTAACTGGTAAGTACTAGTCATCCTAAAATAAGGAGGAGTTGTCTAGTAATAGGAAGAAATAAATTATCTTCAACCAAGTAAGACACTAACTGGTTGAATAATAATAAGAACATAAAAAGATAGCAAATTATCTAACCCTAATAAAAATGGTAAGTAAGATAAGGATGATCAAACAAGATGAGATCTTGTATGATAAAAAACAATAAGGAAAAAGAAACATCAATGTAAATTAGATTGTTATGTATGATATAGATAGTATTTGCATAGATGATATTAAACCCATGGATATATGATATTCAAGGAAGAAAGATTCAGATCATCCTATATAAGGATGATCAAAAGACCATGTAGTATGTACCCTTGATTAGAAAAATGACATTATACATATGATTTGACAGATATATATATATATATATTGATCGAGACTATGGCAGGTTTCGAGTAAGAATACCTTATTGAGCTAGGTGGATTATTAAGAATGCCTTTATATGAAGATACATGTCTAATACATGATCTTATGTTTTGAAGTATTGACATGTATGATACCAATATATTAAGGTAAATACCTCAAATTGAAATATGATCCAACCAAATGATGAGAAAAATAAGTATTAAATGGTTAAGTTGAGAATTGATAACAACCCTAAGTGAATAGGAAAGTAGAAAATATTCCAGCCATAGATAAACAGACAGATAGTCTGATATGTATAAGTATTATTTTACATACAAGCTTGGAGGCTTGTTGTTTTGTTTTAAACAGGCATAGGCCTGGGGATGCTATGCTAGGAGAGCATGTATTATATTTAGAACTTTGTAACTTGAATTGTGTATTTGGACAAGTATTGTAAGGATACAATGGGTTGTGTACTGTGAACCACTGGATGGATCCTGGAAGTTTAATAAAATCATATTCCTTCAATGGAATTTTATTTTGTACACAAATTGTACTTATGTTATGTATGAAGTGGTGACTTGGGTTTTCAAAACAAGTTTTAAAATAAAAGAATTTTCGCTGCTTTGTTTTGCCAATTTTTTTGACTGAGGGGACACCCTTGCCTTTGAAAAATATATTATAAAATGTGTTTCAAAAACCCGGGTCGTCACAGGGATGGACCCCTAATGCCTAAGTAATAAGACCAACTACTCTAAAACCCATAAAAGATGGGCCAAACTAACCTTGAGTCCCCAAACTATGTTCAGGAGCGTACGAGGACAAAGGGGTTAGTGCGACCTAGTCAGGTAGGTGCTCTATCGCTACTAGATTCTTTTAAAAGAACTATGATTGTTTTGAGAATACATGTTTTAAGTATATGACTTATTTAGCATGACTTAATTCAGCATGCATGTAATAAATGCTTTATGCATAGACATGTTTTGTAAATAATTGCATATACATTATGCATAGATATATTTTGCAAACTATTGCATACATTGCATGATTTGTGAGCATTAAGTTCTTGCAAAAAATTGCATGTCCTTGAGGGTTACCAAAAGATGCTGGAGTGCCGAGGGCCAGGCAGTTGTGAGGGACTCAAAGAGGATAGGTTTTGAAAAAGAGATTTTTCGCTTGTTTGATCTTCTGTGATTTGGGCTAGTAAGCTCGTGGGTGCTATGCCGAGGGGTTTGGGTTGGCCACCCAGCCTTTACCACTATTAGGTGGATGGGTACCACACCCAAAAAGAGGCAACGTCCTAGGTCGACTACATGTGGTACAGGGGGCTACCACTGGTGTCACGGCACTGGGTTGAAGTGTCATAGGCCCCGTGGAGGCTATGACTGAGTGTCCTCAGGTACCCGGGGACCACACGGCGAGGAGGTTGTGGGCATAGTTGGACCCTATGGTTTTGTGGAGTTATTTGCATTGCATATGGCATGATAATGAGGTTAGTCAACCATACTATACTATATATCCATGAGTTGGATTCGATGAAGCATCTTATGCATATCATAATGTTATGATATATCTATATATGATACTTTCGATTTTGGATTATGTGATTCTTTAAGTCGTTAGTATTTCAGTTTGACAATGGATTTTGATATCAATATTGAACTTGAGTATTCAGACATGCACTTGTTTTGGAAAGAGCATATGATTTTAAAACATCGCATGTATTATAAAACTAGTAGTGATAGACTCCTACTGAGTATAGTATATGCTTACCCTATCCTTAATATTTTTCAGGATAGTTCCACTCACAAATAGAAGACGTCTCAGGGGACATTAGTGCTACGAGCAAGTAAATAAACAAAGGAGACAACTATACATGTGAGTAAACTCTCTACCCTTTGGACATATATTTATATTTATTTACAGTTGGACTGTGTTCTGTGAATGGATAGACCTGGGAAAACACTTATGATTTCTAAAGTTTTTCAAAAACTACTTTGGTTAGCAAATAACACTCGGGGTTTTAAAAAATGTGTTTAAAACAAAAGGTTTTCCGCTGCATTGCATGGTTTTTATAAAATGGTTTTCAAATAGGGATGCATCCCTCCTTAGGAAATTAGATATTGCATTTAAAAATGCATGAGAAAACTCGGGTCGTTACAATAAAGGACCACTTTCTCTACACTCTCTTTGTAGAGGCTTTTGTAAGGCACGCGCGCACACACACACACAAAGAGAGAGAGAGAGAGAGAGAGAGAGAGAGAGAGAGAGAGAGAGAGAGAGAGAGAGAGAGAGAGAGAGAGAGAGAGAGAGAGAGAGAACCTTAATTTTTTTGAAATTCATTTCCTTGAGAATAGTGTAGCTCTTGGGAGATAGAGTATTACTCACTATTTACTTGGAGAATTTTCAAGAGTTATAGAAGGAAGAGCTTATGCAAATGCCCTATTACTAGTTTGTTTGCTCATACAATGTCAACTGGTGGCTGTAGAAGAGAGAAGAGTGTTCTCTTTCCAAACCTTCTCTTTCTTAAATTAGTTTCGTTTAAAGAGAGAGCCCATTTATGAGAGAGAGAGAGAGAACATAATCTCTACCTGGTAACGGGGGAATAATAGGCGTGATTATATCACAGCCCTTATTGGAGGATCTTTTGTACATTCCATATATATTTTTACACATGTAATTATGGGGATGCGACTTATTCTCCCTAGCATAATTGTAGGAATAGATATACTAATTTGTTTGATTCTTTGCTGATTGTAATTGCCTAAAGTTAGTCCTTAGTTTGTCCATGTAAAGCAATATATCACAATGTTCATCAATGAGAATAACAACTAATTCTGGAGATTTCATTATTTTCATGGCATCAGAGCAGGTTAGAGAGCTCTAAGATTTTTCTCTCTCTTCTTTAACATGGCAGGAGAGGATACGTACGACAATAGTGACAAACCTGGGAAACTGGTCGCAAGTGTTATTCCTACCACCTCTCCTTACTACTTGCACCCATCTGATCATCCTGGCCTGATTTTCGTGACTAATCCTCTCAATGAAAGTGGAGATAATTATTTCACCTAGAGATGTAGCTTTATTAATGCACCCCTTTCCAAAAACAAAGCATGTTTTGTGGATGGGACGTTACAGAGACCAGATGATGATTCTCCGGATTTATGGCCATGGATACAATGCAATGCGGTGGTTATTTCTTGGCTCATGAATGTGCTTGCAAAGGAGCTTCAAGGCAGCGCCGCCCATGTCGATGCCACAGCAGAACTGTGGGCAGATTTGGATGAAAGGTTCACCCAAGGAGTGGCACCCGGAGTCTATGAGTTGAAACGAGCCATTGCTCTCTTACAATAAGAGAAATCCTCGATTTCATCTTATTACGGTAAGCTAAATGCCGTTTGGGGTGAGTTGCAGGGTCTTAATCCAGTACCAGTGTGCAGATGCGGATTTAAATGCGGCGTGGCGAAGAAGATGCAGTCTATGCGTGAAGAGGAGAAGGTTTTTGACTTTTTGATGGGACTTGACGAAGAGTACACAACCGTGAGATCTCAAATCTTGAGTGTTGATCCGCTATCGATCCTCGAAAGGGCCTACGCCATTGCTGCGCAGGTGGAAAAACAATGCTCGGTTGCTGCAAATCGTGCCCCCCCATCACAGAAGCTACTGCCTTGCTAACTAAAGGTAACGAGTCAAGATCGAAGAAAAACAGCGATGGAGATCGTGGTAACTTTCCTCTGTGTGTGCATTGTGGGAAGACAAACCACACTAAATCATGCTGTTACAAGGTGATTGGATATCCACCGGACTAGCTCAAACCTGGAAAGCGGAGTGATAAGCAGACTAGATCGCAAGGAGACCATAAGACCGACAGTGCAGCTCCGATCAATGCCTCTTCCGGAACGGCTTTTACTGCAACCATGGACGGAGTCACGTCACCGATCCTTGGCCTGACTTCTACCCAACATCAACAGCTTATGCAACTTCTAGGGGGTACTCCATCTGCAAACATGGCACCTCCAATTGTTCGGGTAAGCCATACAATGAATGGGTGATTGATACAGGGGCGACAAATCACCTGACCCATAATCTAGACTCATTATCAGAAGCAGTATCAAGGCCTGATATTCCATCAGTGCAGATTCCTAATGTTGAAACAGTAGCAATCCATGCTCTGGGGCGGTTGCTCTTGGGAAGAGATTGACTCTTGAACGAGTCCTTGGGGTTCCGGATTTTTGTTTCAATTTATTGTCTGTTAGTAAATTAACACGTGATTTAAATTGTACGCTGACCTTTTGGTCGGAATTTTGCGTGATGCAGGACTTACCTTCGAGGACGCTGATTGGAGTGGGTAGAGAGCGGAATGGTCTCTACTAGTTGGAGCCGATGACCGGGGGGAAGGCATTGATTGCCAACAATCCAGTTAATGTGAGTTTATGGCACCGGCGCTTGGGGCATCTATGGGTGAATCGCATCCCTTTGGTTCCAAGTTTATCCATTTCTTGAGATTGCAATAAGACTGTTTTGTGATGCTTGTTGTAAGGCAAAAACAAACACGATTACCTTTTCCTATCAGTATGAATAAGACTATGCATGTTTTTTATTTACTTCACTGTGATATTTGGGGTCCATACAAAACAAAGTCTTTCTCTGGGTCTCATTATTTCCTAACCATAGTGGACGATTTTAGTCGAGCAACATGGGTCTTTCTTATGAAACACAAGTCAGAAACCAAGGCGTATCTCTTGCAATTTTTTAATTGGGTTTCCACACAGTTTAACTTGCAAGTCAAAATTCTGTGGATAGACAATGGGCTAGAATTTACTCATGGTGATCTAATGACTTATTATCTTGAACATGGCATGGAACGACAATCTAGTTGCATGGATACACCACAACACAACGGCGTCGTCGAGCGAAAGCATAAGCATCTTCTTAAAGTTGGGTGTGCACTACGATTTCAAGCTTAACTCCCTATTTCCTTTTGGGGAGAGTGCGTTCTTACTGCCACATACTTGATCAACCATATGCCACTCTCAGTTTTACAAAATAAAACACCATATGAGGTTTTACTTGGGAAGATGTCGACTTATGATCATCTAAGGAGCTTTGGATGCCTTTGTTACGGGCATGTGAATAGCAAGCCACGTGACAAGTTTGCTCAGCGTGCCAAACCAGGCATTTTTGTTGGTTATCCTAATAGATAAAAGGGGTGCAAAATTTATGATCCTGAGAGTAAGATGATCTATGTTTCTCGTGATGTTCAGTTTTTCGAAGATATCTTTCCATTTGCAAATTATTCAATCAAAGATTTGGGTCAAACCACAGCATTGGACCACGAGCGAGCTCCTGGGCTTGTGGCCATCGAAACCTCATCACCCATCATTGTGGATGAGTTTGCTAAGCCTAGACCCTTGCCCTTCGAATCTTTGGCTGAATCAATTCCATCGACAACCACTGATCTCAAGCCAATTATACTGGATCTATCAACCGCAGCACCACCTTCTGATTTCGTTGAGCCTACCCCAGTTGGTGAGCCAGAACACATTATGCCGACAGGTCCAATGGTTTTCGAGAAAAGACAGCGACATGTTTCTCGTTTATTATCTGGCTATGATTATGTTTTAACCCCCTCTCTCGGCTCTCCAGACACCACACTGCACTCAACCACTCCTTCGGCCAACTCGACGGTACATCCTCTCCCCCAATGAGCCAAGATCATTCTTTTAGGCAGTGAAACATGCACATTGCAGGGATGCCATGGCAAAGGAGATTTCTGCCTTGGAGGCCAACCATACTTGGACTTTACAATCATTACCCCCTGGCAAACAAGCTATCAACTCTAAATGGGTTTACAAAGCCAAACATCATCTAGATGGACGCATTGAACGCTACAAGGCGTGACTTGTCGCCAAAGGCTACACTCAGATTGAGGGAGTTGACTTTCATGAAACATTTGCCCCCGTTGCCAAATTAGTTACTGTACATTGTTTAGTAGCAATCGCTTCGATTAGGCACTGGGAATTACACCAACTAGACGTGAATAATGCCTTTCTGCATGGGGATCTAGGAGAAGAAGTCTATATGAAGATTCCACAGGGATTTGCCAAATGGGGGGACCAGCGGGTGTGTCGAGTACAAAATTCTCTTTATGGACTTCGTCAAGCATCCAGAAATTGGCATCACAAGTTCACAGCTTCTCTTTTTGAAATTGGTTTTCGACAGTCAGAGGCAGATCACTCTTTGTTCATTTTTTCTCTTGGAGGATTTTTTGTTGCAGTTCTCATCTATGTTGATGATGTCATGATCATGGGAACAGACTCCGCTCATATCTCTAAGCTGAAACACTACTTGGATACTAAATTCCACATCAAGGATCTTGGGAAAGTCAAGTATTTTCTTGGAATTGAAGTAGCACTCTCCTCTGCAGGAATTGCTTTAAGTCAACGCAAGTATGTTCTGGATATCTTAGCTGAGAGTGGTCTCACAGGCTGCAAACCATCTTCTTTTCCTATGGACCAACAGCATAAACTTTCGCTCGATTCTGGTATGGCTTGCAGTGATCCCAGTCGTTACCGTCGATTGGTAGGTCGTTTACTTTACCTCACCATCACTTGTCCAGACATCAGCTATGCAGTGCGTATGCTTAGCCAGTCTATGCATGTACCACGAAAACTGCACATTGATGCAGCATATCGGGTGTTGCCATACCTCAAAGGTAATCCAGGACAAGGTATCTTGCTTCCCTCGAATGGTTCGTTATCTTTGCTCGCATACTGCGATGCAAATTGGGCAGGGTGTCCAATGACACGCAGATCTACAACTGGCTACATTATCTTTCTTGGCGATCCAAGAAACAAACGGTAGCTTCTTGTTCTTCCGCTGAGGCTGAATACCGAGCCATGGCCACTACCACTAGTGAAATCATTTGGCTCCTAAGGCTCTTAAGTGATCTTCAAGTAAGATGCACTTCTCCGATTCCCCTCTTTTGTGACAATTAGGCAGTCATTCACAGTACGGCCAATCCGGTCTTTCACGAGCAAACAAAACATATTGAAATAGATTGTCATTTCATCCGACAACACATTCAATCAAAGACAATTATCACTCACTCCATTTCTTCACACAACCAATTGGCTGACATATTCACTAAAGCACTCGGGCGTGATCAGTTCCATGAATTGTTAGTCAAGTTGGGCATTTCTACACTCCATGCTCCAACTTGAGGGGGAGTATTAGAGGATCTTTTGTACATACCATATATATATATATATATATATATATATATATATATATATATATATATATATATATATATATATATACACACGTAATTATGAGGATGCTGACTTATTCTCCCTAGCATAATTGTAGGAATAAATATCCTAATTTGTTTTATTCTTTGCTGATTGTAATTGCCTAAAGTTAGGCCTTAGTTTGTACGTGTAAAGCTATATATCACAAGGTTCATCAATGAGAATAACAACTAATTCTGGAGATTTCATTATTTTCAGCCCTAACTAGAAATTACCTGCCGCTGATGATGACTAGTCATTCTCTTTCACGTGCACTGTACGTGTTCTCACAATTTTGTAGTGGAGAACCGAGAAGCAATGTCTTACACTTTTGAGTCTCGTCCCTCGTATCTTCACATTGCATTTGTTCATCTTTTCATCAAAACGATTATGTTTTGCTTTTGTTTGTCAGTTTTGTACAAAAAAAGTCATTTTCAACAAAAGACAGAGGTAGAGGAGTGTGGGGAAAAGGGGTGCATGTAAACTTATGCTGTTAGGTGAAGGTAATATTAGCTGTAATAAAGGGAAAGCCTACGCAAATGTAAGGCGGACAAGGCCAAATGAGTCCATACGGTTTAAAACATGAGGAAGGATCAAAACCGCTTCCACTCGGCCAAGTTTGAGTCACCACTTAGATTACCATTACATAGCTGCCTGAAATTCATCAAATACATTTTTTTTTTAATTTAAAATTTCATTTCTCTTGAGTGACTGAACCAAGAAGGATTAAAAATAATGAGAAATGGGGTGGTATAATATCTCTCTTGAGGAATGATAGCATAGCACTAGCTATAGTGCACCCCACTTTTGAATGATGGGCCTTGCACATGGTTGATTAGATCCTTCCAACTAGTTTTTCCAACTTTGGATGGCTAGTGCTTGAAAAACTTCAAGGATTGAGTGAGCTAGGAATCATAACAAATGTTCTTTTGATCACCATACATGATAGTGAGAAACCTTGTTTCAAAGAATGGTCCATATTCCACAAATAAGTACTGTTTTTGCGATATCATATTCATCCAATCACTTTGATGTTTGGCATACAAGTGATACATTGAGAAATAAATCAGACGAACAAGTTTGATCAACCATTTGTAGCCTATCATTCAAAAGTAGGACACACTAAAGCAAGCACTTGTGATGCATGCATTATGCTATTGTATCTCATCTTCTTTTACAGAAATAAATTAAGGCTGTTGTTAGTTGGCAATTCTTCCACAAAGAAGCCTTTTTAACTAAAGTCCTTCTTCCTAATGACATTCTTGATCTTTCCTTTTGTGTTCTCAGCTGGAATCGAAAATGATTGTCTGCCTAAAGGAACTCAGACACTTGTTAAAAACTTATAATTGTCAATGGCTCATCCAAAATTGAATGAGTAGGAAATGAAGTTTATAACAAAACAAAGAAGCCATCTAATCTAACCTTCTATTCAGCTAAGAGAGAAATCAATAATAGGTGGTTTCATTAAAAGCCAAGGTGCCAAGCTCGCTATGCTCAGTCAAGTAATGAGAAAAAGCAAACAAAACAAAATGAATATTAGAAGCGATTGATGAGTGAGGTAGGCCTTCCCCAGCCATTTCTTCCTCGAGCCCACCTTTAGCCCTTTTACTATGCCAAACTTTGAAGCTTCATAGCTCCCCTAGGTGTGTGCTTCCTGATGAAAACTCTCGTCTCTTAAGAAAAAGAGACAGAATTTGGATCACTAAAGTACTTGAGCCCTACTTATACCTTTCTGCATGCAGTCCGTCTAGTGGGCTAAAAAGACCCAAATACTTTAACACTACTTTTGTGATCATTTGGTGTTCATATTAGTTCAATGACGATCAACAGCCCTGAAATTTAGGATTCTCCTCCTAAGTGTCTTCTTATCCCTATTTTTTGCAATAAAAACGAAACACCCTTTTGGACGTGCATGCTATACCATTTTTTGGACAATAAAATAAAGACAAAAAATAATTCATTATATTAAATCTAATTTACATGCCCACGTTGAACGTTTGAAGTTGAAAGAAGGCAAAATCAAAGCACCAACAGCAGGATAAAGGAATCCTCGAAACTCGTGTAACTTGATGTCGGAGGTTCCGACTCTGGGCACGATCGGCCGGTGCCGCTCGGAGGCAAAACAAGAACAGTAATAATTTATTGTCACCTGACGGGGCTGTCACTTCCATCGCCGTTAGTTTACGATGGAATCCGTGAGTGGCGGCCTGTTGTTTCCCGTTTGCTTGGTTTCCGCAGGCAAACTCCGACAAGAGAGATAGCGGCGAGCAGGTCCCACCCAGAAGAGGGGTTAACTGTGGTTGATAGTGGGGTCAGATTTTAACCTACTTACATGGTTAAACCCAGCCACTTGTAACTGGTTCAAATTGCGGTTGATGACAACAGGTCGGGTCGGGCCAAATTTTTCTTGGGTCAGACCTTAGCAACCTTTTCTTGGGTCAAAGATATTCTGATCCTAGGACAGACAAGTAGGGTCAAACGGGTCGGATTCTTATTTTGACCCTAGCCCTCTCTCAGGCACAACGTATTTTTATATCAGCCATTTTCCAACAGAGAAGATTACGACAAGTACACACCAATGAATGATCCATTACTAAATTGGCTGATAGGATTAATTTGTTAAATATCATATAATTCATTGGTTAAGTGCTCTTTCACCCTTAAATTAAGCATTTGCACTAGCTTGATGTTATGGTAAGTAGACTATGGGTCTGGTAAGGACCCAAATGCAAACCTAGTAGTAGTCGGGCTTAGGAATTTTGACCTTAACCCATCTTGGGACATAAGAAAAAATGACCATAACCCCAACCCCAACTCTCGTGGGTCAGGAAGGGTCGGGTCCCCTCACTTAACCTGACCCATGCCCTCCCTAGTTCGGAGCCAAGAGGGCCTTGGGCAGAAGGTCTGGTTTGGGATCTATTTACTACTCAAAAGTCCTCCACCGTTGATGTGATGATTGGCGAACATATTCTTCGTTATGCGAGCCCTAGAATCCTAAGATATCTGATCCCTACCGTTCATCACCTGTGTCGATTTTATCTGAAGGTCCACTTTGTTAGGTTATGCCGTTACGGTCGCCACGTTAGCTGAGTCTCCGCGGAGAAGGCCATTTTCGAGATTCTTGTAAAAAGTAGGGGTAATCTGTTGCTACAAACCCCGGACGGCGATTCGCGGTAAAATCTGCAACTCAGCAGAGTGCGGAATATGAGTTTCGAAGAAAATCTTTCCACCGGTTGCATTGTTCATTTCATCTTTTCACTGATTTGGTAGAAGTCGTTGGATTCAAACCCTAGCTCTCGTTCCCTCATCTTCGTCTTGGCGTTTTCTTGCTGTTCTCGATGTGAAAGGAGATAAAAAGTCGTTCTCGATCGAGCTGCATTTTGACGTTTTTGGATGGAAACTGTTTTTTGTCTGTTTCTGGAGCTACTGATTTTAACTTTTTACGGTTTCCAAGGGAAAGGCGACGAGGAACGCCGTTCGGAGCTTTCTGTTTCCGTTTTCCAGCTCCAGGAGCTGTTTTAACCTGCATTTTGACGATTTCCCAGTGAGATATCGTTGCCAGAAGCAGCTTTCCTGAAATCGCGTTTGTTTCCATCTTTGACGTGGAGATTCCGAGAGGACTCATGTTTTTTGGTGAATTTGTTGTGTTTTGGTGATTTTCTTGACGGAGAGAACATTTGCACTGGATTTTAGGTTTTTATTACTAGAAAAAGTGGAAAATACAATCGGTTAAGGCGGTTTGAGAGATTTTCTCGCCAGATTTGAAGGTTTCTGAGATTCTTCAGCTGAACTGTCCTGGGATTACTATTCTTTGCTTCTTTCATTTCGAAGTTTTCTGGTTTTTCGAGTTGAACTTATTAAATTGCTGTCAACGGTGCTGATTTCCACTGTTGATATCCTAACTTGGTTGATCAATCAATTCAGTAGCCTATATAGGTAGTTTCTTCCTGAATTTTTATCATTTTCAGTTTAAAGGTAGAGAAGTGCAAAGACTCGCTGATAATAGTCATTCCAGTGATCTCCGGTTCAGTTTGGGTGATTTCGCGGTTGTTTGGTAGATTTCGCGGTTGTTTGGTTGTAGATACTGATATTCATCTGAGAAACCGCTTGATTTACCTTGTACGGACCCGTTTCTTTTACAGTTGAAAGGTTCGACCCCTTGGATTTGAATTTTCAAAAGGTTATACTGTATAGGACCGGGACGTCTACTTCAGCTGTATGTCGTTTTGCTGCACGGGACCAGTTGGACATTCACAAGAAATGCGTTCTGATGCTTTTGCTTCAGAACTTCTGAAGCTTCTCAATTGAACAGTGATTTTTCTGGAGTTGCTTGTTTCACTGCCGTAGAATCGTTCATCTAAGTATTCTGAAGAGAGATACTATTATTTTTAGAAGAAACAGAAAGGAGGAAGCAGTCCGTACAAGATCGGAAAAGATTAAGTAGAAGGAAAGAGCCTGGCTTTAGAGTCTGGACTATATATTTGGCTACGGAAGAGCAGAAAAGAGAAGCATAAAAGGAAAAGAGACTTTGCTTTTACAGGATTGCATCTCGTTTGGAAGGTCTTTTGAAGGATACCTGGTGGGACTTTCCCCTTTTCCTTTTCTTGAAGCATTTCATCGCCAACGCGTTAAAAGCGTCCGTTCATCCGTGATTGGTGAAACAGTATAGGCGTAGTCAGAACCCATAAATGTTTGGGGTCGGAACTGTTCATCTTGCATGGTGGAATCTGAAAGTGAGGAAAAGCTTCGCTGTTTTTGGTTGTTCTCTGGCTTCTGCTTATCGGGTTTTTTTCGTCTCAGAGAGCTAAATGGAGTTATATGAGATGGGTATGAGGGGCAGGTTCTGTTGAACAAGATGTTGATTGGAATTTATCGGTGCGATGAATACTAATCTGCAGCAGAAGCGTGGGAAGCAGGATAAGGGCTCGGATGTAGCCGAGAAGGTTGTTGTTGCTGTGAAGGCTTCCAAAGAAATTCCTAGGACTGCTTTAGTATGGGCTTTAACTCACGTTGTTCAACCGGGAGATTGCATAACATTGCTGGTGGTAGTCCCAGCTCACAGTTCGGGTAAAATCTTCTTCTTCATCGTCTCTTTTTATGGCTTCTGATACTTGTCAATTTTAGGCCCTTTAAAGTCTTACTGGCGGGATGACTATCAGATGAAGGAATGTCATTCCATTTGCTGTTTATTTCATGAAATCCCTATGCACTTGCTTCGTGATGTCTTTTTGTTTGTTTTACTTAATATCCTGATTTTTTTTTTTCTCTTGATGCATTGTCTGACCTTCATTTTGTGGAAAATCGAAGTCTGCTTTGATTCTTGTTAGCTCTTTGAGTTGCTCTCTGCTACTGGTTAGTTCAGTAGGTCCCTGTCCCCGCTTGACCACCCAAGTAGCTTAGTGTTTACCAGGTTGGCTATTGATCTGTTTGATCTTTGGTTAGATCTTGTCCTGCTTTATCTCGTGTCTTCTTGGAAACATGTATGTTATTATTCCTTATGCAAATACGCATGTTGCACTTCCCTATAACTGTGGTTCTGTCTTTTCAGTGTGCTAGCTGAGAAGATGTTAGTCTTCTAGGCCCTGTTTTCACTTGGGTTCCTCTGAGCTTTCATTTTCTTGAAGATCTTTCATGCATGGTTTTAGTATTCTTGCCAGGCGTGTCTTGTAGATTCTGAAGCTGGGAGCTGTTTCTGAAGTGGCTTTATCCTTTCTTGCAGTAGAGATAAATTATGGTCCCTCTGCCTGCACACGTCATATCCTTCTGTTTTTGTGAACCTGCAGAAGTTTTATCTGCTCGTTAGTTGTAACTTCTAATCATGTGGTGTTGGATACTGTTTAGACTATTCCTTTGTCACCTCTTATGGAAAACTGTTTCTGGAATCGATTAATACTATCAATAATGTCTTAGTCAATTCCTGCAATGGAGATATGCTGTGTATTCACTCCTAGGCATGGCAAATTTTTGTGCATCTAAGGGCAGCCCCGGTGCACGAAGCTCCTGCCTATGCGGGGTCTAGGGAAGGGGTGGACCACAAGGGCCTAAAGTAAACAGCCTTACCTTGCATTTTGCAAGAGGCTGTTTCCACGCCTTGAACCCGTGACCTCAAGGTCACATGATGACAACTTTTACTGTTGCGCCAAGGCTCCCCTTCCAAATTTTTCTGCATCTGTGTGAACCTTTTAGCTTGTCAGTAGATTCTGGTGGTACTTGATGCTAATCAGGTGTCTTTTGTATGTTCTTCAGGTAGAAGACTATGGGGTTTTCCAAGATTTGTAGGAGATTGTGCTAGTGGACACAGAAGATCACGTGCTGGAACTAATACAGAGCAGAAATGTGATATTACGGATTCCTGTTCCCAAATGATGCTTCAGCTTCATAATGTTTACGACCCAAACAAGGTTAAACCTTATGGATTTGTAGATCCACTTTTTCTCCCGTTCTTTACCAATTATTCACTATCTGTTTATTCTTCACTAATTCTTCACTATCCCTCAATTTTTGCCACAGATAAATGTCAAGATGAAGATCATTTCTGGATCTTCATGTGGAGCAGTAGCGGCAGAATCTAAGGGAGCTCAGGCTAACTGGGTTGTGTTGGACAAGTAAATATGTTGTAGAGCTATTCTCTTTTTTTGATTATTTCCTAGCAAACAATCTTATTTTTGCTGGAGTGCGACTATAGATGATTTTTGGCTGTGGTTTTCACTTCCTTTGCGTTAACTATAGTGGATTACACTACCATATACATTCCTGCGGGTCTTCTTTCAACTCATTTTTGTTTATACTACTTTGATTTATACTTCCATATTTCTCCGTACAGACATCTGAAGAAAGAGGAGAAACACTGCATGGAGGAGCTGCAGTGCAACATTGTCACTATGAAGTGTTCTCAACCAAAGGTTCTTCGCTTGAATCTGGTTGGACCACCAAAAGATGAGGCTGAAGTGGCATCTCCATTGCCTCCTGAGTTAGAAGGAGAATCTGAAAAGCCTCCAAAGGATGTTCAGGAGACTCAGAATTCTATTCGAGGGCCAGTTGTGACTCTGACAAGCAGTCCAGATCTTGGGACTTCATTCACAGCAACTGATGCTGGGACTTCCTCAGTGTCAAGTTCAGAATCAGGAACATCACCCTTTTTAATCTCAGAAATGAATGGAAGCCTGAAGAAACAGGACTCTAGAGTGACAAAAGAAAACAAGAACTTGTATGCCACCAGCTCTGATACAGACACTGATAATTTGTGTTCTCCATCTAGCTTAGAGTTTCAGCCATGGATGGCAGAGATAATCAGTGCCGGACGTCAATCTTCGAAGCACATTGATGAAAGCTGCCAAAGGCAATATGATAAGGCTCAGAATTCCACTGCCAAAGCCTTGCTAGAAAAATTCTCTAAACTTGATCAAGAGGCTGGAATTGGCATGCTGAACTATAGAAAAAATGTTGACTTTGGTGGAAATGCTAGAGAAACAATTTCTTTATCTAGAAGTGCACCTCCAGGCCCTCCTCCACTGTGTTCAATATGTCAGCACAAAGCTCCTGTGTTTGGAAAACCGCCAAGGTGGTTCAGCTATGCAGAGTTAGAACTTGCTACGGGCAGGTTTTCACAAGCAAATTTCTTAGCAGAAGGTGGTTTTGGATCTGTTCACAGAGGGGTCTTACCAGATGGGCAGGCAGTTGCTGTTAAGCAACACAAACTGGCTAGTTCTCAAGGGGATCTCCAGTTTTGCTCTGAGGTGGAGGTTCTAAGCTGTGCACAGCACCGGAATGTGGTGATGTTGATTGGGTTCTGTGTTGAGGACAGGAGAAGGTTGCTAGTTTATGAATATATCTGCAATGGGTCTTTGGATTCGCATCTTTATGGTAATTTCCTTGCAGCCCATTCTGAGTATTTGTATTGAGATCTGTTCAATCTTTCTTTTTAATTTGGGTTGTCAGGTTGCCTGATATTTGTCCTTTTATCAAAGCATCTACTCCCTTTCAAAACCTACCCCTTAAGGATAACTGAGATGTTGAGTTCATGATGTTTTGGGTCCTTTAACATGGCATCTTGCTGTATCTAGTATATTGGTATACTGACATTGTTGACCATCATAATCCTACCAAAATCCAGAGTCATAAACACATCATAATTCTTTAGGCCAGTCATTGTTACTGTTTTACTTCCCTTTACCTCTCTTGGACATAATGATTTTAGTCATTCAATCATCTTATTGTGTCTATGTCTGTGATCTACTCTGGAAAGATGGGATGTACTTGAACACCAATATTTAGACTTATGTTGCTCGAATGAGATAATGAGTTTCAGCTTTTTATTGTAATGCCGAAAGTGATCTGGCTTTCATCTTGCAGGACTCAATTGTGATCCCTTACCATGGTTTGCACGCCATAAAATTGCTGTTGGAGCAGCTCGTGGGCTGCGATATCTACATGAAGATTGTAGAGTGGGTTGTATCGTCCACCGTGATATGAGGCCAAACAATATCCTCATCACCCATGATTTTGAACCACTGGTATTGCCTACGTGACACTACTCCTTTGAAGCGTGTACAGATTTACATGTTATTTTGAGTTTGCATGATCTCTTTGCATAATTTTTCTTGAAATCAACTATTTTTGAACTACATCACCAATATTTTGGAAATATACTTGATGTTGTGGGTTCCATTCATTGTCAAAATGTGATTCATGCTAAATTAACTGACCTGAAATCTACTGAAGTCATTTCTCTTGTGCATGCCCAAAGCAAAAGAGCAAAGTGGCATGCTTCTACCAAGACATTTCAAAGTTTCATACTTCAGACTCCCTTTGAAACTAAATTTCAGTTTGTCTTACCCAGCAACTGTCATTTCATCTTATTCCTGGCATTTGAAGGCTTAAAGACAAAAGCCAGCTGGGCAACAACTGGTGCTTCTTTGACTTTTAGTTTATATTACCTGAATGTGAATCAGTGCTACCAATACCATTTGGAGCTGGAAACCTATTGCACACTGTTAAGGATCAATAATTTGTAGTCTTTCCATAATAACATATGGAACTTGCTAAGAAAGTTAATTGTCATCTAATTAATAATATGTTTCCTGGGAAGCACGAATCACAATGTCCATTGAATGTCCTCGTGGCTATTGTGCTTATTTCTTCCCTTGTGCAGTTTTGGAGTGGTACAACATAGGTTGCAAACTTTAATCTCCATTTTCCACTAGTAATATATGTTACCTGAAAACTTATTTTCTCTCTACGCCAGAATCATGTAGTGCTCCAAGCTGCTTCTTCGGTGCGCTGCTCTTGCTAACTTTAGCCTGTTCAATCTCTTTGCACTTGCTAGGACATGAAGCATTAATCTGTACCATCAAACTCCTGTGAACTGAATCAAGTTAATCTGACTACTTAAGATGCTTATATGGGACTAATAGCCTTAGTTAGCCTAGCAATCTTAAACATGTAAGTAACCATACATGGAAGCAAGTACAAATTACGCTGCTCAAGCTTTAATTTTTCTCATGATATAGTGCACATGTTTTGCTCAAAAGAGCCTCCTGATGTTAGGTTTTGTAATCACATTCTTGTGTTGCAGAGAAGGTACAAACCTTCTGGCTGTGGCATCTGTAATTGGTAATATCGACCCTATCATAAAACTTCAGGAACTGTTTAATTTGACATGGAAGCCTACAGACTTTTCCTAGTGGCCAGAAATATGTGCTAATTGTCAAATTGATGCTCACTACAAACACCTCCATTGACATTTGAGAGGGTAGTCCATCTGTTTTGACAGCATGAATAACATTGTACTTGGAACCAACTAGAGTAACATATGTTTGATAGTATCGGCCACACAAGATTATATCATTTTGGTAGAATATTTAACCTTGTATTACTGTATTTAAACTTTCTGGTATGGCCTTGCTTTACCACTGTCATTATTAAGGTATCAACTTGCTAGCCCATGAATGTAGTGAACACAAAATGCTACATGATAGGAAAATATTAACATCACTAAACCAAAAGTTGAAAAAACTTCTATCATCAAGGTTCTTATTGGTGACACTGATTGCATGGCTAAAGATGGATCTGATCAACATGACATCAGGGTGATTACTGATTTACATATTTCAACCTGATTTGAAGAGAAGTTTCATTTTGAGATTGTTGTTCCAGCTGTTATAGGGTTATATGTTGCCTTTGCAGCTATGTATTTCTTCACTTTGTACTCCCTCCCTTCAGTGGTCCACCTTGATCCATAGTGCTTTTTAATTATATCACCCATATTATGGCCAAATAAAGAACAAAGACCGGCATTTGCTCCAACTTCATGAAACATTGCACATGTATATTTGTTGACATTTTCTGTCCTATTAACCTGTCCATCCAAGCATCTCTGCTACTGCAAACTTTGTGTTCATTCATGTGCCATTTGATTCTGACAACCAAGAAGTTTGCTAATAAGTTATCTGTGTCAATATGACCTCATCAGTTCATAAAGTTTTATGTGGAAAGCCTTAGTTTGTGCATTTCCAAGAACATGTTCATTTTGCTTGGATTTATAACTACAGGAGAAAGCAAACAATTTGGTATCTCACCTAAGTCTTGTTTTCTGAAGGTTGGAGATTTTGGCCTGGCAAGGTGGCAACCAGATGGAGATCTAGGTGTAGAGACACGAGTAATTGGAACCTTCGGGTAAATTCCTGCATAAAAGTCGGCTGAAAAATATCTAGATCTATCATGGTATCATTTTTTATCTTGGTAGCACATGATGACAGAAACTTCTTCCCTGGACTAGGTACTTGGCCCCAGAATATGCTGAAAGTGGCCAAATTACAGAAAAGGCTGATGTATATTCCTTTGGAGTGGTGCTGGTGGAGCTCGTTACAGGCAGAAAAGCGGTGGACATTAACCGACCCAAGGGGCAGCAATGTCTGACTGAATGGGTAGGAGCATATCTGATCTGGTTTTTTACCCTAATAATTGCATTGTACAATTATTGCCATCAAAGTCATATTCACTTTCGTTTATCTCTTCATTAAGTTGTTGTTGCTGTTCGTTCTTCACTTGTAGGCACGCCCTTTACTGGAAGAATATGCAATTGTTGAACTGGTGGATCGACGCTTAGGAAACTGCTATTCTGAACAGGAGGTCTACTGCATGCTCCATGCAGCATCCTTGTGCATTCGGCGGGATCCCTATGCAAGGCCTCGCATGTCTCAGGTGAGAATTTGAAACAATCTACTTCTTCCTTAACGGAATGCTTGGAAAAGGAGTAATAATGGATGCTGATTGTCATTTTTGGCCTTAATCATGGATAAAATTATCCATGAACAAACAGCCCATGGTTTTTAGCAGCTATTTTCCCTATACTTGAATAGTTATCCATATTTAATTGTTCCCATGCAAAACAACCCTTAAACAGATGTAAAGAGTTGTGCAGTTCCATAATTCCCATGGTTTTTAACAGCTATTTTTCCTATGCTTGAATAGTTATCCATATTTTTAGTTTTCCCATGCAGAGCAATCCTTGCAGGGGTTAGTGGTGCTTGTGATGAGATGATCTGACGTGATATGAGATGATATGGACCATATCACTGTTGGTGGTGGTTGAGCTAAGATGAGATAAAATGGTATGGTGGTGCTTGAGATGAAATGAAATGGTAGGTTGTTGGTGTTTGAGATGAGATGATTTTACGTGATATGAGATGATATGAACCATGTCATTGTTAGTAGTGCTTGAGCTAAGTTGAGATGAAATGGTATCTCCTCACCTCTTTTTTAGTGGTGCTTGAAGTGAGTTCAGATAAAAATCATCTCATCTTAACACACAGTTAAGTTGAATTTTCAGTCATCTCAATCCAAGATAAGTCATCTCTGTGTAGATATCATATCACTTCAGCTCATTTTATCGCATGCACCACTAGCACCATGTTAAACAGATGTAAAGAGTTGTGCAGTTCCATAACTCCTGCAGGTGACTAACGACTTTGTTCGACGTTTTGGCTGGCAAAGGTGCTGCGAATATTGGAGGGTGGTGATATGGTTGTGGACTCCAATTATGTCTCGACGCCTGGATATGATAATTCTGGAAGCAGAACCACTAGGATGTGGCCGGATCAACATCTGCAATACAGTGCCCATTGAATGAGACGTCGGAGGGTTTGAGTGGGAAACTCTGTTATGATGCTTTAAGAGCAGCTTACTGGGGGAGTGAAAAGGCCAGACGGACCTCATGTGAAGATTATCTGTAAGCAGGTCAGCACACTTAATCCGCTTGATGTGCAAAATGTGTATTCTTCCTGTCATTTGACGCCTTTTTGATAAATTTCTGCTTGTATAGTAGTGGGCATTATAAGGTTTTGTAATTCCTTGAAAAGAAGGAAACTATCATTGAGTTGCAGCCTAGGAAAGACATGGTGGATGTTTTTGCAAACGAGTGACAATGCAGTTAAGCTTTCAAAGGCTCCTTTTTGTGGGTATTTTTGTTTCTCGAAGAATTTGCCTAGGGCTAGTGTGGAGGCCTCTCCAGTGGACTCTTGCTTTAAAAATGGATGGTCATGTCTAGTCTGGAGATGTAGAAGGTGTTTGTCAGACTTCTGCACTGCACCAGTTATGTCACCAATGTAGGAAACCATGAACGGGCAAAACACGTGGACTTAATTTTTTCAATGATCGAACAATATAATCTGGGGAGCTGTGAGGAGAATGAGACCGAGCTGTTAAATCTAATACCCGGCCAACTGCAACAAATGTGAGTATTTATTGGTTGGGGGCAGCAGATCAGGCAAGAGGGAAACCACATACACCAATAGACTGGAATTCAGCAGGAAAAGCTGGTTGGTAAACATATACTGGAATACAGTTCTGGAGAGATGTATCATGTAGGCTTGGCCCCAAATACGCTTTTCGCGTCGTTTAGCTGGACACATGCTCCTTTCCACGTCTTTTTAGGCTGCATGGGATAACGATTAGCTGAAGGGGAGCCTGGGAGCAACGGTAGAGTTGTCATCGCGTGACTTTGAGGTCATGGGTTCAGAGCATTGAAACAGCCTCTTACAAAATGCAAGGTAAAGCTGCATACTATTCACCCTTGTGGTCTGGTCATTCCTCAAACCCTGCATTCACGGGAGCTTCATGTGCACCGGGGCTGCGCTTTTGTGTAAATTGATTGCGGAATGCTATCATAGACGATAACCATATGACAAGTCCCAGTTTGGGGTGACTGGGAACCCTCTGGTTGATCCGATCAGTTGGATTGATAATACTCCTAACCGTAGGACAGGGATAAAAACTTCAAATTGCTTTTGGACAAAAAAAGAAAAAAGAAAACTATATTCGTTTCCTCTGGATTTCTTAAAAACTCTGAGATTTTTTGGGTGTGAAACTTATTGTCCTTTTAGTGCTCATTGGGTTTTTTGCTAGTGAGTATACTTTTTGCGGCCCACATATCACATATCAGTGGGCCGCAAAATATAAAGCTATAGAGGTTTCTTAGATGTACTTTTTGCAGCGCAATTCTAAGGCATCTTTAACTTTCATTAGGGGTTATTGGATATTTACTGGGTGTGATTTTTTGCAGCCCTTAGCTTTAATCTTTTTATGTACATTTTGAGCCTTGGATATTAGGCTTTAAAGGTTTATTGGATGTACTTTTTGTAGCTCAAATTTGAAGCCTCTTTATCTTTCATTTAGGGTTGTTGACTATTTACTGGATGCACTTTTTGTAGCCTATATATTTAATCTCTTTCAAGTATGAACGAGAATTTCACGGCCCATACTTCATATACATTGGGCGTTTGTGAGTACTTTATTATTTTTAAGGCGTGTTCTGAGGCATTTAGTATTTTCTGAAGGCATTCATCAAGGGATAAGCATATGGTCTACATTAAGAGTGCAGATCATTGTGAACACAAGATTGAATCTTGCTTGGTTGAATCCCAACAAGAGAGTTGCAAAAACTCTCTTGCACTAAGAAACTTTCAGCTATCTTCAAGAAGCTACGTTATGAATTGCACCTTTATGCCAAGGTTAAAAAAATTCAACATAATGTAAATAATTAATTCCAACAAAATGGTATGGAATATAGATTACGGAAAACCTGGGCACTGGCTCTTATTACCCTTGGTGAAAACTCCATCTTTGATGGTTTCCTCCATACGAGTTACTCCCAGTATCAAGCACGTACACGCATTATTTTTCCTCACCAATTTACAGTGAGTTGAAGCGAGAAACAACTCCAAAAGGGTAAAAAGAAGGTCGCTTCCACCCCAAAACATATCTGACCTTATCATCACATTCATTGTCTTCTCCACGGAAGCATCAAACTTGCTCCACTAGCACTTCTACAAGCGTAAACCTTCATAAGATAGGTGTTCTCTCAGGATGAATGTCCATTTTTCCTGTGTAAGGGTAGGCTGGCTCAGTTCAAAAGAGGCCTACTTTTTTGGTGATCCAATAGGTTTATCTGTTAAGTCTATCTATGGATGGGCCACCACAAATTCCAACCCATCTAATAAGTATGACCCTCTTAACACGACCTTTAAAATGGTCATACAATAAAACATGAACAATATTCTACATCTATTAATATCCGCTAGTAGCAAGGCTCAATTGGTAGTTTTTGCACTTTGTATGTTTCCTTCAAAAGTATAAGCATTTATCGTATAATTCTCCATGAATGTGACGTAAAATCAATGCACGGATTCTAGCAATGCATTGTGACATCCCATGCACAATTTCATGGTCTTTCAGTCTTTGAGGTGGCGTGGGGTGGGGGTGGGTTGGAGAAGATGTGTAGAGGGATTCTGAAGAGGAAAGCAGACACAACGCAAAGATTCATGGCAAAATGAATGGAGATAGGCGTTTGATTAGCCAAAACTTGCACTAATGTTAGGGTCCAAAACCTCAAATTCCCCAATTGTCTATAAGTATTGAACAGACTATGAGCAAATATATAATCACGAGGTAGATTATCTATTTAAAAGCCTAAGGTACCAAAAGCCTACATTCACGCTAAGCCCATGAATGGATGATCCATAACCTTAGGGCAAAACGGAAGGCTGATTGGGGGATTCTTGCTCCTGCAGTGATGTTCTTAGACGAAAATTTTAAATAATTAAAAATATCAAATGCACAGTGGCAAAAAATTAGAAGGAAACTGCAGGAGAATCCACCATAACCCTTCCCAGCATGCATACATAGCCAACAAAGTCTGATGTACTTTGTCACAGACAATTGACATCTCGCCTAAAATACACTTAGTCACATATTCAAGTTGCCATTTTAACCCTTTGGTAGGGTAAATATTTATGATTAAATTTTAAGAGCGAGGGCTTCATTTTATAATTCCTCGCTTGAAAAAAAAAAACAAAGCATACATAAAGTCAACATATAAGCACACCTGCGATTGACAGAGATTTCTAGCCATGCAAAAGGAAATCAAGAGTTTGGAGCCGAAGGACAAGAAACAAAAGAAAACTAGTAATTTGTTTATAAGATATGATTCTTATGAAATATGAAGAGATAGAGTCATAGTAATTTGTTTATATGTATGAAATAGAAAGAGATGAAATTTAATATTATTAATCTAGAATAATTTAGAAATATCCAACAATTATGTATAATGCAAAAAAAGTTTTGGTTGGTCATGTACACAATTTTATGGACATAAGTCCTTGATTTGTTTCCTCTTAGGTTTCTTTTTTTTTACATTAATATAGACTATTAAATGGATGGCTTAGATCACTAATATGAGGTTGCCTATTTGAGAAATATTTTTGTCTTCTTAGAATGTCTTTCTTTACATTAATGTAGAGAGAGAGAGAGAGAGAGAGAGAGAGAGAGAGAGAGAGAGAGAGAGAGAGAGAGTTGAGGTTTTCATGTTCGCTTGTTCAATTAATTGTATAATATTATATAATATAGAAAAATATAATTAGAAGAACATAAATAAGAGAGGTCAAAGAGAATTAGAGATTTTAGGAATTTAGTTGGAGCCTACTTAAGTAAAAAAAGCTTGGAGAGATTTTAGGGATTTAAGTGGGGCCTATTTATATAAAAAATAAGGATTGGAGCTTAGTATTATAATATAAGGATAAACAAATTTTAAAAGAAGATGGTAGGAAATTTCTATAGAGAGAGATTTTAGGGAATTGTGGTAGATAAAAAAAGGAAAATTACATTTAAAAACTAAAAAAAAGAAGATGACAAAGGTAAATGGTAAAAATTCCATGTGACAAAATAATAGAGTTGGGAGTAGGGTGAAAATTATATTGCTTTAGTATATAGTAGATACATATCTAAGCGAAGAGATGTGATTTTCTTCACTTGCCCAAGCAGGCATCTATCTAAACATCATCTCTTAACAAAAAACTTTCATTTAATTTTTTAAGTATTATTCTTCATTAATTGTCAAGTTTAGAAATTAGACATCAACAAGTTCCAAAAAGGAAAGTGAAAATACAAGTACATTACGCAGTAGAGAAGATTTGATCTTTTTAATTATTGATTCCCTTTTAGACCACTTAGGTGGTTGGCAACCAATAGATGAAGTCAATGTAGAAGTATTATTTTGTGACTCATGCTTTGATTAGGGATCAAAATCTTCCAGTTATGGCTGAAATGACAAATTGGAATTTAATTCAAAAGTAACAAAAGAAAGAAATTAAAAGTAGAAAAAGGAAGAATCAGGCACTTACAGAAGTAAATGAAGCCATTTTTATTAGCATTTTGCATTTTGAAGTTGAAACATATTTTTGGATGGTAATTTAGGTAATATTTTACTTAGAGACTAACAATTCTGTATATATTGGCTATATTTACATACTTATACGCATTATGAGATTTGATTAGTAATGGAATATCTATAGTATAGAGAAGGATAAGATTTTGAACTATTGTTTATTTTTATTAACATGCTAAAGCTATATATTTAATGTACCGAATGAAAGAAAATTCTCTGCAAAAAATAAAGGAACTTCCATTTGTGTTTTGATATGTTTGTGAGTATCAATTTTGGAAAACCTTATGAGAATAACTTGTCCACTAGGAATAATCTAAAGATTTAAAGGATTTCTACAAATGCTAAATGTAGACGAAAGTACTTGTGAGAGTGATTATAATTTTTAGATTTTTATTTTATAGTTTTGCTTGAGGATTAGCAAAATGTAAGTTTGAAAGTATTTGATATACATATAATATTACAAATAATATCCCTATAATTAGCATTTTTACCCTAGAATTAAGCTAAAGGTTATTTTACATTTTACAAGATTAGGGTACAAGTGGGAAAAATATTATATTTGACAACCAAAATCCTAAAAGAGAGCTATCCCACCATTTGAGCAAAGTTATGAACCTACATTCCAAGAACCATGAAGTGGAGAAGTTCAAAATGCTATGAGAGTGTCCTTATCAAATTCATGGTAGTAAAAAATTCAATGCATGTGACCAAACTTATTTGCACTAAAGAGGGTATCAATATCAAAAGATAAGGTGGTAAAACTTCCATGCATGCATGCATGAAAAACCACCACCTTAAAGAGCTTCTGAGAGAAGCTATATTCACATACAATGAGTCACATATATAATATCTTTTTCTAAAGCAAAATAAGTCAGAAGCAAGGTGTTAAGTATTTAATTTTGGTCAAAATTCCCCTAATTTAGCGTTCAATTAGATCATCTAACCGTTTAATTTTATAAAATTTAGCTTGATTTTGAATATAAATCCAATTGACCATCTAAACCTTAATTTGTCAAAATCAACGGTCAAATGATCATTAGAGCTCATTAGATGACTAATGTACGGTTCAGATGATTCTAATTTAATCTTTTCTTTTGCAGATCAACCAAAGGACGCACGGATGGATACGAGTAAAAGATAACGGTGCAGATCATCTTAAAGGGCAATGGATGGACCAGATCACCCATGGAGATGGATGGAATAAAAATCATGGACAAAATGGAAAGAACATGTAAAGGGCAACTCCTTCCCCCACTTCTTTCTTTCCTTTTCTCTTTTCTTTCTTTTTCCTTTTCCTTTTTCCCTTCCTTTTTCTCTTTTCTTTCTTTCCTTTTCCTTTTCCTTTTCCTTTTCCTTCTCCACTTTCTTTTTCCTTCTTTCCTTTTTCTTTTTCCCTTCCTCATTCTCATGTACCCAACTCTCTCTTCTTATATTCTTTCTCTCTTCTCATCTTCCTCTGGACTTCTTCTTCTCTCACTGTCCCTCTCTCTTGTTCTCACCCCCCATAGGACGAACTGCATACTACTCCTTCTCTTCAACCTTTGCCCCACTTCCCAAACGATTCTCTTCTTCTTTCTCTCATTCTCATTCTCCTTCTATCTCCACTCTCTTCTTCATCTCTTTGTTCCTCTCTTTCACTCCAGCACCACTCCAACGCTACATTGTCTCCCTATCTCTCCCTCACAACACGACTCCATCACTCTTCCCCCCTTCACCTCCTCCGTCCAACATACCATCACATATCACCGTTCCACCGATTGGTGTGAAATGGAACTAGTAGCACTCAACATCTAATCACCCTTCTCTCTCTCTCTCTCTCTCTCTCTCTCTCTCTCTCTCTCTCTCACGTTTCTTCTTCTTCCGATCACACTCCCTCTCTGCGTCGCCGCACTGCCCCAACTCTCTTCTCCTCTCTCCCTCTCTCAGCTTTCTATTCTCACTTTCCTTCTCCATTCTCCATTCTCCATTGTCCCTGGTTCTCTCTTCTCTACCGCACCAAACCCAGAACACCAGCCAGCCAGACCAGTAGGCGTTCACCTATTGGTTAGTCATCGTATACCTCTCTACTCCATGCTCCACCGCCCAGGCCCCTCTGTTTATCACTGCCCAATCCGAGCATCTTCACTAGACTGCCCAGATTTCCATCCTCGATCTCCCACTTTGGACCGCAAGCACTAGCATCTACTTCACTGGCCAAGCTTCAATCATCTGCTCCACGCACCTCTTCGCCGCCCAGAGAACCAGACGATGGCCCAGGCGTCGACTCCAACTGGTCTTGGGGAAGGAAACCGAAACGGGTTTCCCTCCCTCCTTCTTTCTCTCTTCTTCCCTTCTCCTCTCTTCCCTTTCTTCCTTCTCTTCTCCCTCCTTCGTTTCTTTCCTTCTCCATCGAGTTTCCTGGTTTTTCTCTTAAAAACCAGATTTTAACCAAAATTCCAGTTTTGCCCTCCCTCTTTAAAAGCAATTACAATTCTGGCCTTTTCTGTTAATTCCATCTGTGTCCCCAATTTAATTCCATCTGTGTCCCATTTTATTCCAGTTTTGTTTTATCTGCGTTTTTCTTATCCAGGAACTGCCTAATCTGAGACAGATCAATCAAGGCCTAACCTCTTAACAGTTTATCCTTAATCAAAACAAAATCCTCGATTTCTTCTTTGTTTCTTAACGTAATTCAAATTAATTTTACAGGTT
This sequence comes from Warburgia ugandensis, assembly GCA_035236585.1. Classification (NCBI taxonomy): domain Eukaryota; kingdom Viridiplantae; phylum Streptophyta; class Magnoliopsida; order Canellales; family Canellaceae; genus Warburgia; species Warburgia ugandensis. The sequence goes on from CP141133.1 coordinate 15,360,682, forward strand.
CATTCTTAGGACATCCCTAGACATAACCAATACTTCTGATCTTAGATCTGAAATCCAAAAATCAATCTGAGCCGTCCAAATCTTGAAATCACAATTTAGCCTAGATCTTGACCATTTTGAAGAATCTATCAAATCCAACCGGTGGATCACTAATCAAGAACGGGTTGAAGATATCTGTAAAGGAGGATCAGCTTTTAGAAGACCAGAAGTGAAGATTTTGATGAAAATTGATCTAGGGAAGTAGTTTTTTCTCATTATTTGATTTTGTTTGTTTTCTTTAAGAACTAGAAATTCTGTATTTTTGAGAAGTTTATTAGATCTGAACATTGATTCTCATTTTAATAATTTCAGTAATTGTGAGTGATTTATTTTTAATTTTAAATAATTAGATTTTATTGAAAACTCCATTTTAAATCAAGTCCTCGTGGGATCGACCCGTACTTGCATAAGCTAACCTACAATAGCCCGTGCACTTGCGGTAAAACAATCAACAAGTTTTTGGCGCCGTTGCCGGGGACTTGCAAAAGAGTTTTCATAAAATTTAATTAAAAAATCAAAAAAATCAGAAAATTTAAAAAAAAAATAAAAAAATCCAGAAAAATACATAAAATTAGGAATTGCAATTTTTAGCATTTTAGGTGCATTTTTAAATTGGTTTTAGGGCATAATCACCTTGTTTCCTGAATTTGGTACTAATTTCTAATTTTATTTTTCAGGAAATAGGAAAGTGGAGGAATTTGGCAAGTGGATCTTCACCAAAATGGAAACTTCCCTGCTTTCCTAGAATAGGACTTTCTTTTTTTCTTTTGAGTGAATCTTGTAGTGAGGATCCTTGTAAATTGCAATTTTCATTTTAAATTTTAAAGGGTTGTATAATACAGGGCAAGTGTGGGATAAGGTGGCCCACACTTGATCTTCATCAGAAACCCCACTGTGAGTTTCCTCACTCATTTATATCCTAGATTAGGGTTTGCATTTAGAATAATTTGCATTGTTTGGTAGTGTAATTCATATATAATCATCTTTTATAATTGTTGCATTTTAGGATTTTGCATTAGTTTACTGCTTTTAATTGCATTCTTAGGACATGTTTAATGTTTTAAGGTGACTTATATGCTGATCGAATTGCTATGGTGTGTGAAAATTAATTAGTAAGGGCACCCTACCCCCATAAGATCAAGGGTGGATTTCATCACCACCTCTTGGCCCACTTAGGATAATCACCTCAAGCGCGCAAACCTTTCTTTCATGATAATTTAAAATCAATCAGAAGAGACCTATAGGGCCATCACATGCTCGTAAGACCCTCTTAAGAGGATGCGATTTACTGTCAGTCCAGTGGCTTTTGATCACTGTGGTTATTGGGGGTTATCTAATAGAGCATCGCTCTTCCCCCACCTCCTATTGACATTTGTTGAGGTTTAAATGCCTTCTTACACGAGGGTTGCATTAGCCACCTTGGTTAGAACCTAATTGGTAAGCAGTAATCAACTCCCAAAGAGAGGAGGAGCGCTAGTCTAGGCTAATAAAAGCATCGTCCCCACAGAAAATCAAGAAAATCAAATATATTGCTGCTTATTAGCCTTAGGATTATTTGAGTGTGCCCTTTTGTTTGCGCATCATTCTAGAAGTTAGGTTGCATCATTTAGGTTAGTTTTCTCAAAGAAAAAAAAAACAAAAAAAAACAAAAAACGAAAAGAAGCTTCCCTTGTATGCACTTTTGGAGACGCGACAAAACCGGAAGGTTAGTCAAGTACGACCAAAAAGACATACTGCAAGATCAGGCCACATCTATGGCTGATCAATGCTCAAGGGTTAATTCACCCCATGGAAGTCAAGGGGCTCCACTCATCATGAATGAGGACCCACCACCCTTGATGGAAGATGAATATCAACTTCCACCAAGGAGGAATAATCATCAACCAAATAGAGATTGGAGAAGACACAATAGGGAATGGGACCAACAGAGTGAACATGGGGATGATAATATTGAGGGTCATCAAAACTTTCGTGATAGAACTTTAAAAGACTACCTTCAGCCTACACGCACCAGCACACCATCCTGTGTAATTCTTCCTCAAAATGTTGGTGCGTTAGAATTAAAAACGAGAGTAATCCAATTGCTTTCCAAATTCCATGGTCTAGATAGTGAGAGTCCTTATTTACACCTTAAAGAATTTGATGAGGTATGTAGTACCCAACGAACACAAAATATAGGTCTAGATACTGTTAGGCTTAAACTTTTTCCTTTCTCTTTAAAGGAAAAAGCAAAAATGTGGTTTAATGCACTGTCATCAGGTTCCATAAGAACCTGGAATGAAATGACTAGGGAATTCTTAAAGAAGTTTTTCCCTACCCATAAAACCAATACGCTTCGCCGCAAGATAATGAACTTTACCCAAAAGGATAAAGAATCATTCTATCAATGTTGGGAAAGGTTCAAAGAACTACAACTCACTTGCCCACATCATGGCTATGAACCATGGCGCATCATCAGCTTCTTTTATGAAGGACTAAATTTTGACATGCGCCAGTTTGTAGAGATGATGTGTAATGGCAACTTTCTCAACAAACAACTAGATGAGGCGGAGGAGTATTTGGAATGGCTAGCTGAAAGCGCACACGGACTGGTGACTCAGAAAGAATAGAACATACAGATAGACCTAAGCCCAATAACACCCATGCTAGGGGAGGCATGTATGCTATGTCTAAAAAAGATGATATCAATGCCAAAGTAGCATCCCTAGCGAGAAAAGTAGAAGCCGTAGAAATGGGAAAGAAAAACTCAAATAACGAAGAACAAGTGTGTAGCATTTGTGAAAGTACGTCACATCTTACTCAGGAATGTCCTACAATCGCGGCTTTTCAAGATGTACTTCATGATCAAGCTAATGCACTTAACACATATAAAAGACCTTTCTCCCCATATTCAGACACTTATAACCCCAACTGGAGAAACCATCCAAACTTTAGTTGGAAAAATGGACCTACTGCTAATGTTCCACAATCAGGACAATATCAACCCCATCAACAAAACCAAGGACTTCTTACCTTACCTTATCAAACTTATCAACCTCCTTCTGGACCTTACTTGCCCCCACCTAAAAGGCATGTTGAGGATAATCAAAACATTCAAAACCAGGAAAGGAAAATTTCTCAATTAGAAAGTCAAATAAAACAAACCAACCAGTCCATGAATGAATTAAAAAACATGATGAGTCAAATGATGCAAAGTATGGAAAAAGGAAAGTTCCCAGCTCAACCACAAGCAAACCCTAAGGGAGTGCATGCGGTTAGCATTAATGCATCTGATGAAACATCTAGCTCTACCATGGAACAAACTAAGGCTGTTACTATTCTTAGGAGTGGTAAAAGAATTGAGAAAGATGAGCCTCAAAAGACTGAAAAGGTAGAAAAATCCATGAAAGTTAAAGAAAACTCTAAACAGAAGGACCCTATTACACCTGTTGATCCATGTCCTATACCTGCTCCATTTCCTCAAAGGTTGCGTCAAGCCCCAAAGTCTGCATCCAATGATGAGATTTTAGAGATTTTCAAGCAAGTCAAGATCAACATACCGATCTTAGATGCTATAAAACAAATCCCATCATATGTCAAATTCTTAAAAGACTTATGCACCATAAAGAGAAAATTGAATGTCCAAAAGAAGGCATTTTTGACTGAACAGGTTAGTTCTATTCTTCAACACCATACACCACCAAAGTACAAAGATCCTGGTTGCCCCACTCTTACTTGCATTATTGGCAGCTACAAGATTAACCAAGCTCTTCTTGATTTAGGATCTAGTGTAAATCTATTACCATACTCAGTATACAAACAGTTAGGTCTGGGTGAACTGAAACCTACATCTACTACGCTCCAGCTAGCTGATCGTTCTGTAAAAATACCGAGAGGGGTAATAGAGGATGTGTTAGTCCAGGTAGAACAATTTTGCTTCCCTGTCGATTTTCTAGTTCTAGATACACAACCGGTGGTGAATGAGAAGAATGAAATACCAGTTATCTTGGGACAACCATTTTTGGCTACGTCCAATGCCTTAATCAACTGTAGAAATGGTGTCATGAAACTATCTTTTGGCAATATGACATTAGAGCTAAACATCTTTAACATTTGTAACCAACCTAGTGAAACTACTGATGATTTGCATAGTATTAACATGATCAATTCAGTTGTGCAAGATCAGTTTTAGTCGTCTTCCTTGTCAGACCCACTGGAGGCCTGTTTGGCCCATTTTAATGAGTTTAATGAGGATGTATTAATAGAGGAAGTTAATGCCCTCCTTGATTCTGTTCCTATCATGGATACAGGTAAATGGAAACCTCATTTTGAGGAGCTTCCATTAAGTGAGATCACTTCCCTCCCATCATCAGTAGAACCACTTGCAGAGCCTGAAATTCCAAATAAGTCTTTTAATGTAGAATATGTACCTGATTGGGACCTACAACCTTCGTTTGAAAAATCATTAAATAAGAAATTAGGCCCACCTGAAGTATTGCATGTGCTAATAGAACAGGACAAAAAAGAGTCCATTGATCTACTGTCCATACATCAACTAACTCTAAGGTACACACTAGAAGATGATCAGGATGTAAGCAAAACCATGCTTCCTCCTCTGTTAATATCAAAACAATCTTTTAAGGAAGGGCAGAGTCAGCTTATGTCTCAATGTCAGGAAAATGTAAGGGAAAAAGAGGACCCTCCACATGGTTTAAAAGAATTCGCGGTAGTTCACATTGTTATAGAGATTCCACCACTTAAATTTTCAAAGTGGAGGAGTTATATTGATTACCGTGAAATTTTGAAGATAGGAGATCATCAAAGTGGTCTCATTCAATGGACATTCATGGTAGTCTACTGTGTTATAATTATACCATCACCAAAAATTTCAGGGTGGATGAACTATATAGACTATCGTGAGATTTTGAAGTGGTGTGAGAAATCTTACCATTTCATTATTGGAATCAGGAACACTCAAAGATAAATGAGGATATATGTCTGGCTGAAGACGTTAAACTTAGCGCTCACTGTGAGGCAACCCAGAGTTTTTCATTTTTGTTGTTTTCTACATCACTCATATTCATTTTAGGTCCTACTTTTTACAACATTGAGGACAATGTTTCTGTCAGGTTGGGGGTGTAGAATTCTAGCAAATTCTAATTTTTTTAGTTTTTTAGGTGCTTTCCTTGACTTTTCAAAAAAAAAAAAAAAAAAGAAATGAAATGAAAAAAATGAAAAAATTTAGGTTAATTTCCTACACTATGATGAGAATTGGATTTTCTGAAGTATAATCTAGATAACTTTAGCTTATTAATAGAATTGAATATGATTAATTCATCTTTTTACTCATTTTCTAAAGTATTCTATGAAAGCAAAGTCTCATATCATATCTGTACACACAGTTGCATATAGATAGTCTAGATTGATAAGTGGCTATAATTTAGAGATTCTGAAGAAATTCAGTGGAGACCTATAACCTAAGTGAGTTTTAGAGCCATTCATTTTTTTGAAAGGTTATAAATATTCCTAATTTTCTTTAGCATGCTTAAAGAAAATTGATCCCAAACTCGTAATTTTGGCTAATTACCTGAATATTTAGAATATTACCTTTAAAATTCTAGAAGTTCATTGAATTTGATGAATTATAGGAAACCTAGAAAATGATTTAGGCCATCCTTGTTGTTAACCTAAAGACATAAAGCCTACCCAGAAGTATTTTTACCACTAGTCAGCCAACTTGAGCCTTTAATATAAGCCTTTTCTTTTGCCACCCAAATTACCCTTTACTCATATTAACCCAGTATAAATTATCCATTACCCATTTTCTTTGAAAAATAAGTTAGAGAAGAATGAAGAAATACCTTTTAGTTGTAATGAAAAGTGGATATCAAGAAAAGAAATATTCTTCAAAGTGATTCAAAAGTACTGAAATAGTACTCATATTAACCTAGTATAAATTATCCATTACCCATTTTCTTTGAAAAATAAGTTAGAGAAGAATGAAGAAATACCTTTTAGTTGTAATGAAAAGTGGATATCAAGAAAAGAAATATTCTTCAAAGTGATTCAAAAGTACTGAAATAGTCTGGAAAAAAAAAAGAAAAATAAAAAGAAGAAATATTCACTTCATCAAAGAAAGAAAGAATTATCAACTTTAGAAGACCTCTACTTATTTTCTGAAGAAACTTTGAATAACCTTATACCCTTTCTTTGATACCTTGTCCTAAGCCTACGTTTCGTCCCAATTAAAGACCTATTGATTCTAAGAGAAACATAGTCTTGATGAGGAAATGAATGGATATAATATAAAAGAGTGGTATTTCTAAATATTCAAAGGTAATGGCATCTATTTTAAAGGGATCAAAACAATGAAATTCCTCAGTAACTCCCAATTTTCATGAGTACATGTGAGAAAATTTTGCTTTTATTGACTCAACTCACATAATTAAAAGAGAGATATGATTTGACCCCTTTATCTGAGAGATTTTGTTTTTGAGTGTATGTCATTAGTGAGGCTTGAGGTCAAAACATATTTCGGATGAAGTTCAAAAGTTAGAAGTTTATTTAGAGATCAAGATGATTCCATATGTAAATTGTACATGCACACACTCACTTTGAGATTTGAGCTTAATTGGAATTATTTTGGCATATGGGTAGGGTTTTGAATTTTTCAGTCATTTTTATTAGTATGCTAAAGTTGATGTGATTTATTGAAGATAATTCTCTGAGGAAAAAGAGGAGTTGACTTAAAAATAAAATTTGAAATCTTGAAATTTGGTTTTTCGCATGTTTTGCTCGAGACTAGCAAAATGCTGGTTCGGGGGTGTGTTAAGTGTTTAATTTTTGTCAAAATTCCCCTAATTTAGCGTTCAATTAGATTATCTAACCGTTTAATTTTATAAAATTTAGCTTGATTTTGAATATAAATTCAATTGACTATCTAAACCTTAATTTGTCAAAATCAACGGTCAAATGATCATTAGAGCTCATTAGATGACTAATGTACGGTTCAGATGATTCTAATTTAATCTTTTCTTTTGCAGATCAACCAAAGGACGCACGGATGGATACGAGTAAAAGATAACGGTGCAGATCATCTTAAAGGGCAATGGATGGACCAGATCACCCATGGAGATGGATGGAATAAAAATCATGGACAAAATGGAAAGAACATGTAAAGGGCAACTCCTTCCCCCACTTCTTTCTTTCCTTTTCTCTTTTCTTTCTTTTTCCTTTTCCTTTTTCCTTTTTCCTTTTTCCCTTCCTTTTTCTCTTTTCTTTCTTTCCTTTTCCTTTTCCTTCTCCACTTTCTTTTTCCTTCTTTCCTTTTTCTTTTTCCCTTCCTCATTCTCACGTACCCAACTCTCTCTTCTTATATTCTTTCTCTCTTCTCATCTTCCTCTGGACTTCTTCTTCTCTCACCGTCCCTCTCTCTTGTTCTCACCCCCACCAGACAGGCTTGCATACTGCTCCTTCTCTTCAACCTTTGCCCCACTTCCCAAACGATTCTCTTCTTCTTTCTCTCATTCTCCTTCTATCTCCACTCTCTTCTTCATCTCTTTGTTCCTCTCTTTCACTCCAGCACCACTCCAACGTTGCATTGTCTCCCTATCTCTCCCTCACAGCACGACTCCATCACTCTTCCCCCCTTCACCTCCTCCGTCCAACATACCATCACATATCACCGTTCCACCAATTGGTGTGAAACGGAACTAGTAGCACTCAACATCTAATCACCTCTCTCTCTCTCTCTCTCTCTCTCTCTCTCTCTCTCTCTCTCTCTCTCTCTCTCTCTCTCTCTCTCTCTCTCTTCTTCCGATCACACTCCCTCTCTGCGTCGCCGCACTACCCCAGCTCTCTTCTCCTCTCTCCCTCTCTCAGCTTTCTATTCTCACTTTCCTTCTCCATTCTCCCTTGTCCCTGGTTCTCTCTTCTCTACCACACCAAACCCAGAACACCAGCCAGCCAGACCAGTAGGCGTTCACCTATTGGCTAGTCATCGTATACCTCTCTTCTCCATGCTCCACCGCCCAGGCCCCTCTGTCTATCACTGCCCAATCCGAGCATCTTCACCAGACTACCCAGATTTCCATCCTCGATCTCCCACTTTGGACCGCAAGCACTAGCATCTACTTCACTGGCCAAGCTTCAATCATCTGCTCCACGCACCTCTTCGCCGCCCAGAGAACCAGACGACGGCCCAGGCGTCGACTCCAACCGGTCCCGGGGAAGGAAACCGAAACGGGTTTCCCTCCCTCCTTCTTTCTCTCTTCTTCCCTTCTCCTCTCTTCCCTTTCTTCCTTCTCTTCTCCCTCCTTCGTTTCTTTCCTTCTCCATCGGGTTTCCTGGTTTTTCTCTTAAAAACTAGATTTTAACCAAAATTCCAGTTTTGCCCTCCCTCTTTAAAAGCAATTACAATTCTGGCCTTTTCTGTTAATTCCATCTGTGTCCCCAATTTAATTCCATCTGTGTCCCATTTTATTCCAGTTTTGTTTTATCTGTGTTTTTCTTATCCAGGAACTGCCTAATCTGAGACAGATCAATCAAGGCCTAACCTCTTAACGGTTTAGCCTTAATCAAAACAAAATCCTCGATTTCTCCTTTGTTTCTTAACGTAATTCAAATTAATTTTACAGGTTCATTCTTAGGACATCCCTAGACATAACCAATGCTTCTGATCTTAGATCTTAGATCTGAAATCCAGAAATCAATCTGAGCCGTCCAAATCTTGAAATCACAATTTAGCCTAGATCTTGACCATTTTGAAGAATCTGTCAAATCCAACCGGTGGATCAGTAATCAAGAACGGGTTGAAGATATCTGTAAAGGAGGACCAGCTTTTAGAAGACCAGAAGTGAAGATTTTGATGAAAATTGATCTATGGAAGTAGTTTTTTCTCATTATTTGATTTTGTTTGTTTTCTTTAAGAACTGGAAATTCTGTATTTTTGAGAAGTTTATTAGATCTGAACATTGATTCTCATTTTAATAATTCCAGTAATTGTGAGTGATTTATTTTTAATTTTAAATAATTAGATTTTATTGAAAACTCCATTTTAAATCAAGTCCTCGTGGGATCGACCCGTACTTGCATAAGCTACCCTACAATAGCCCGTGTACTTGCGGTAAAACAATCAACACAAAGCCCACATGTAGAACATTATTTACCCATTCACTCACCTAGAACCAGAGAGGGATCGACATGGAATCTGCATTTTTTCCAAGAAGAGGGGGACATGATATATACTTTAAACACATGCTTTTACATGAGAGAAGAAAGGAGAAAATTAAGAAATTAAAAAACATGTAGTTGAGGGGAATTAATAATAAATCTACAGCTCACTTTCATTGAAACTTTTAAAGAAACAATTGTCAAGATCTATCATCAATTAGGGTTATCCTAGGAAGCATCTAATGAGAAGTGTTTGTCAGAAGAGAATCAAGGGAATGCTAGGGTGGACCAATGAGAATGAAGCATGGAAGAAGGCCAGAGTTAATAAGAATTGGTGGAGATAATTTCGATGGGCCGCCTACCATTTTTCTAAAGAACTTTATGTAATTATAAAATAGCTAAAAATGTGTTTCTATTCAAAATATAGGTGGAGCATGGCATGTGATAGAAGGAGACAAAAATGGTGGGCTGAGGAGAATTTGTTGGAGCAAAAACATCTTTTACAAAGAGAGAGCTAGAAAACATGTTTTTTCTAAAGAAAAACTTCAAGAAAATCCTAGCCATCCATCCTAGGACAAGCATGATCCAAGAGAAGAAATGGAGAGGAGGAGAAATGCACAACTCTAGGCTCCATTCTATTGTGCTTCCAACATGAAGATAAGTGGAAGAAAAGGAAAGTTAGGTGTGATCTAAAGGAGTTATGGGAGGAAGGAAACTTCCTCAACCAATCACATTCTCTCCTTATACTTTCATGTGGGATAAGTGAAGGAGATCAATCCAACATTCCCATCCTACTGCTCAACATGAAAAGGAATGTAAGAAAAGCGAAAGAATGGATAACAAGAGACAAGTAGAGAGGCGAAAATAAAGGGAGATAATGGTGATATGTAAGAGGCTTTATGGGAAAGTGATTGGTTAAAGAAAAGACAGGAAATAGATGGGATTTGATGTTATCTAAAGAGAGGAGGTAGGGAGATAAAAGAATGAGAGTGGAACATCCAATTCAATTATTCCATTTTTCCTCCTTGTGCTTGAACATGAAAAACTAGATAGAGGAACCTTAGATGTTGGAAAGGGAGAAGAGAAGAAGAAAGATAGTTTGTGAGTTTATGTGTGTAAATCATAGAGAGGCAAGCCTATATTTCTTTGCATCCATTTCATTTGGCCATTCTATGCCTTATTTTCATTTTCTATCCAATACCATTCAACACATTTCCCCATCCACTTATCCATTTTCATCTTATTTTTACATACCTACCTCCTTCCGTTCCTTCTTTGTTTCTAACATACATGTAATTTCATTTCCCTTTATCTTTTCACACATTAATCTATTTATTTAATTTTATACATATCATCTACCCATCCATCTTATTATCCATTTCCCCTCCCACACACACACATATACATACATACATATATATATATATATTAAATGCATAACACCTTCTATCTCTCCTATTTATTTAATTTTATACATATCATCTACTCATCCATTTTATTATCCATTTCCCCATATATATATATATATTAAATGCATAACACCTTCTATCTCTCCAATACACGTCAACCTCCCCTCTTGGCATCACACACATCACTCTCTACCCTTGGATTACATGCATATACCTATCTCTCTTTAAATTGCACACACTCACCTATAAATTACATGCATGAAGTTTTGGTGAGTGTTGAGTGACATAACAAATTAGAAAGTACTGTGTAGTTGTTGAACAAAGGCGGTAGAATGATTTGAGATGGATTGAAGATAACTTTTGTTGAGTTAAATGGTGAAAAGTTGGTGATATCTCTTACATTTCATGGGAAATTTTGTTTAGTTTCATTTTTGCTTAAGTATAATATTCACTGTAATGCTTTAAATTTTGATTAATAAAAGTTGTCTCATTTATTCCATTGTTTGTTAGTCAGTAAGTTGTTTGTGTTTATTTTGGTGTATGTGAGATTTTCATTAGTTAGTACTTATTTTATTTGAGTAATATTTAGCTTTTAATTGTGCCTAAAATTAAATAGTAAAACCAAATCTTTAGTATAGTTTTAAATAACGTGTAACTAAATTCCTTACCTAGGGTTACGATAAAACCATAATAGGTTAGATAATTTCATGATTAAGTAAATTTAGGTTTAAAAAGTGCTTCCATGATTAGTGAATTAATTTATATATTTAGTGTTCATTTTTAGAAAATTTTATATTTAGTTTGGATACTATACATGTGTGATTCAATTAGTTTAGTATATGAAAATCTTAGATAACACGCATCCTAAAAAGACAGGTTATGCATTGAGTAAATATACTAAATTAGGAAAAATTTTAGAATTAAGAAAATATAGAAAGTGAGATTCTAATGATAATATTTTTCTTATTTTTAAGTTCATCAAAATTTTTAACATGAGAAGTGTAAAAATCTAATTTGCTTAATTTTTAGAATATTAATTTAGTGTGATCGATTCTAAAACCCTAGGCTTAGATTTTAATTGATTTTACATCTTTTAGTATTTTTGAGAATTAATTGATTAACTGATCTCATTCATTGGCTAGGATAAATGAATTTAAAATAATTTGTAGTTAAATTCATAACATTTAGCCCTCATGGGATTGACTTGTACTTACACAATCTATACTTCAATAGACCTGTACTGTTGTAGATATATTTAAAACACATCAGTAATAAAATATCTTTTATCACCTCTAGTAAAAATTCAATTTAATTCACATAAATTAAAATGAATTAAGTCTAAAATTTGAGAAGATCTTTCTATACTTGGAAAAGTCTTTTTAAGAAATTGGAATTTGCCCAAGTTTCACACTTAGATTCATTATTACAATAGTCAAGAAGCAATACTAATTTAATCATACCTTCAACAGTATTACAATTTTGCATGTGCTAAACTTATATTCTAAAAAGATGAAAACTCAATCAAATAAGCATAATTACTGAATACTTCATTCAAGTGTAATTTGATCATACCATTACAACAATAATCCTAACCAATAAAATCATGTTTTTGGTCAAAATTATCATAAGTGGATTTAATTCTCCCTTTTCTTAACTACACAATAAAATCATGTACAAGATTTACTTTCTTCCCTGAAGTAAAGAAAATCTCTATGGTGCCTTTGCCTTGAACTTTCAACTGGTTCTCATTTCCCATTGGACTCCTTGTTCATCAATCACCTCATTGTATGTTTTGAACATAGTTCTATCATGGCAAACATGTATGAAAGCACATCTATCATACCACCATCCATTCTATTTGCCTAGTGTACAAACTTCAATTGCCTTAGTAACTATGGATTCTTCAACCACATTTGCTTTAGCCTTTTTGCATTTTAGTAGTTGTTGGAAGTTGATACTTTTGAGAAAAATGCCCTTTCTTTCCACAAGCATACCAATTGATGTTCTTCTTGCCCTTGCTCTTTTTGAAACTTTCTTCTTGTTGAAGTTAGAGGGCTTGGTTTTAGGATTCAAATTAGGGTCCATAGTAGATGTGAAACTTATATAAGTGCTATTCTTTGTATCATCCTTTCTACTCCTCATTGGAGACTCTTCCATATAAAGATGTTTAAAGAGTTGTTCTATGGTAAATTCTTCAATATTGTAAAGCATCTTTTTCTAAAAAACTTTCTATGAATGTGGGATCTTTGCAATAATTGCCCATAATTAGAAAGATTCAAGATTCTATCTTCAAAACCTGAATTTTATTAACCAAGACTTGGAACTCATGAAAATGTGCAAGTAGTGGTTTGTCATCAATCATTTTGAAATTAGAATATTTTGAATCTATTAATTGTTCATACCTTCTTCTTCAGCCTTGTACTTGTGTTCAAGAGCTGTCCAAATTCCTTTAGTTGTCTATATTTCAGTGTAGAGATCATATATGCGATCCAATAGTGCACTGAGAATGTGTCCTTAAGATAATACTTCGTCTTCTAGTCATTTCTTCCTCTCCTTTTGTCTTCCTTCGACTCATCATTAGTAGGCTTTGGAAAAGGTTGAAGATTTGGATCTAAGATGTAGTAGATCTTCAACACAATGAGTAGAAACTTTATTTTGTCTTGCTATTGAGTGAAGTTGGTGCTATCAAAACAATCTAACTTGATCTTGTCTTGGTTTATGACCTTAATAGTTATCATATTAGTTTTAGCCTCCATTACAAAAATTCAAACATAGATAGCACTTTAAAATTATTAGAAAGAATAAAAAAAAGGAGACAAATAGAGTAAAGTATGGCTGGAGAGTGTAACAAATACACTTGCTTTACAATGTTATTTTCCCTCACTCTCTTAGATAAGAGATTGCTTATGAAATCTTTGGCAAATGGCCTGGGATATTGCAAGCCTTTATGTGGGTTGTTGTAAGCAACTTCTGAAGACCCATCTCCAGCTCTAGAACAAGTAGGCAATGATCTTACATTAAGAAAATGAAGTGTTTATGAGAATAAAGTTCAACTGGAGAAGATGACAACAAAATCTTTGTTTTCTTGTATTTAAAACCATATTCATTACAATTCATAGACTCAGACAACTCATGAAAGAATATGCATCTCTTGTGAAAAGACGCCATTAACACCAATCAATTTCGTTAAAGGAGTTGACTCCTATAAAGAGATTTCGTGCTTTTTGCATTAAAAATTAGATGAGATTGTTAGGTGCAAACTCCTACCAAAGGAGTTGTTGTGAGTTCTTGCTAGTTCTCCTCTATTGAAACTACTTTTTGAAATATTGGATTAAAGTCCTCTTGACCAAACTAGAATTAGTTATAAATTAAGCTATTTCTGAAAATTTCAAATCTCATAATTTTATATGAACCTTTTTGATTGATCTAGTTCTGTTAAACTATTCCAGTCTCAATTGTCCTAGATATGCTTGGTTATTTTGAGAAGGGGAGCCTTTGGTGCGATCATAGAGTGATCGTCATGTGACCTGGAGGCCATAGGTTTGAGGCATGGAAACAACCTCTTGTAAAAATGCAAGGTAAGGTTGTGTACTATAGACCCTTTGTGGTCAATCCCTTCCCTAGACCCTGTATTCGTGGGAACTTTGTGCACTAGGCTGCCCTTTTTCCAATGCTTGGATATTTTGGGCCAATCTGAATGAATGCTAATATCTTTTTCACAAAAAAACAAAATCTGAATGAATGCTTGGATGGGTTAAAACTATGACAAGTAGCTTAAGGCCAACTAGTAGTTCATTTGTAAAGTTTGGGTGAAGCTTACAATAGGCATCTCAGTTGAGTAACTAATGGTTTGAGGAGGTCAGCATTCTGGTAATAGTGTTTCTATTATTGGAATGATATGCACTTAAAATGGTAGACAGAGAAAAGAAACATTCTAATGAATGATAAACAAAGAACCTATAGTGAATAGAATTTAACTGCAAGGCATTTTAAGAAAATTGTTTTCAGAAAAGAAAAAGAAGGATATAGAACAATTTGTGTTCCAATGAGTCAACCCTTATTTGTTTCTTCATATGATGAGGGAACAAAGCCCTTCTTTTGCTTCCTCTAAAGATGGATTAGGGCCCTCTTGTAGGTTGGAACGAAACTATCTTTTAAGAAGAAGTCCCATCACCCTCGAGCATAGTGCCTAAAAATAAAACAGATGAGAGATATCTTGCATATGTTAGATAAGAAACATAAATTAGGACTTCTTGGAAGTAATATTCTTGCCCTTTTATTTGGAAACTTCTGCAAGGGTTTAGTGGTTGCTAATATTTATGGTTTTCTACAAATCTTTATAAATGCATATATCCATGGTTTTTCACAGTTTACCATGGTTTCTACATAGTGATTGCTTGGTTTAGGATGGTGTACTTCTTCTCCTATATTTGTGGATCTAATGTATAGGTTTGTAAACTATAGGCTGATTTATAGTAACAAATCAGGCCATGTTGTGGACTACAAATCAGTCCATAGGGCATGCTAGACTAGGGTTACAGAATTGGCTCATTAGATTTGTGAAATGCATTTTTGGGGAACCATGTTTCATATATGAGTGAGAAATGCAATTCAAATTTAGGTGAAACTTATGAGAAATGCAAGTAACATGTTTGGAGAATTCGTAGAAACATATGCACAACTCATTAAAATTCTGGAGACTAAATATTGGAAGGATAGCAATAGACTTTGGAAAATCAACAAGAGAAATTGGAAAACTGGTCGCAAGGGGGCATGAACTTCTATTGCATATACCCATTAAATTATATGGGTTACGACAAAAAAAAATTGTGGTAATTTTTTAAATGTTAAATTTCAACTACTTTTGCTTGAAGGGAGAACTCTTTGGATTGGTCCAGTTTGTTCCTTAGATTTTTCCAACTTTGGATATCTCAAGTATCAAAAAGCACAATGATTGGTCTTTCCAATGTTTAACTAAACCATTAAGTTAATAGCTATACATTCCCTGTTGGGATATTGACAACTAGAATTTTAATTCACACTTTACATGGATGAGAGCGAAGAGGAGCTTTGGTGCCATGATAGAGTTGTCTTCGTGTGAGCTTGAGGTCATGAGTTCAAGGCGTAGAAACAGCCTCTTGCAAAATGCAAGGCAAGACTGCATACTATTGACCCTTGTAGTCCACCCTTTCCCCGGACCCCACATGTGCGGGAGTTTTATGTTTGTATCATGTATTATGTGCGTGTGAGCCTGTGCCTATATGGTGTGCATTTGCTTGTGAGCTAGATTTGCGGGTATGGTAGGATTGTTACTATGAGTGTGTGCTCCTGTGGGGATGTGTATGAATGCGCATTGTTCATGTGTGGATGTGCATGTATAGTGCTCCAATGTGGGTATGCATGTGCATGGGATTTGCGTTTGTGTGGGCATCGGTATGTAGTGTACGCATGCATGTCATTTGTATGTGAAGATTAGAGCTTGAAGTAGCATGAGTATGATGTATTGTGTTGGATAATTGTTGATACGCCCCTTTGCATGTGCGCCTATTAGATGAGTACGTGTGTGACTTTACATGTTGATGGGGACCATCATGCCACATTTTTTTTTAATGTTATGTTATAGTTTAGTTTGCCTGAGATATTTACCATTAAGAGTATCAGGTTTATTAGTATATTGTGACTTAAGTATAGGCAATTTTGTCTTTTTCTAGATTAGGGTTGGATATCCCGTACTTAAGATCTTTTTTCTTTTGTGTAAGTAATTTTGATGAATAATGAATGAAATTTTCATTAGACTTGGTGGATTTCTCATTCTAGTTTCTTTCTCATGGGAGTGAAGCCACATTCGGTATAAAGCCAAATTACTTTTGTGTCATCCTATTCTGTAAGTCAGTACTTTTCTACCTTATTTTTGAAGGACGATTGTGTGTAGTTATGTGATTTGCATCAGTAATAACCTAGAATTTGTATTCTACACAAATTTCCTAAATCCTAAATCCAAAGCTTAATCAAGATTATTCATCAATTAGAAGGACGATCCGGATTGAAATTTCGACCTTACCTTAATAGATATAGATCTGGGGCAGTCTGCAGTTTCCGTAACTTATTGTAGGCTATGTGTGCTACTTAAGACTCATTTTCTGCATGTTGAAGTGTTTGTCATAGTTTAATTTATATTTTCTTATTTAAGTTAATTCTGATATGATCTCAGCATATATATTTGGTCGTTTTGCATGCTGTCCTACGTCACATGTACTCGTGTATATGTACTCGTGTATATGAGTTTGCATTCATGCTTTGTGGAAGGTCAGCGTGATGTGTGCATATGTTGCGTGTGTGCATGTGTTGGATGATAACTGTCTAGAGATTTTACTTCTGGAATAGAAGAATGAGTGGCCTTTGGTATCTTTCCCACTTTCTCCTTCTACCCCTAGGCTCGGTATCGAAATGAACACACACACACAGAAAGATAAGTTCTGGGCAAATATTGGATATGTGCATCCTCGTGAGATATAATTACGCTAGAAGTGCTTCGGTTAGAATAGTGTGATAGTTTTTGTGCAGCATCTTTTGGACTGCTAGGATTAGCTTTATGATGATATTTGTTGTTGTTGGATGGACCCACATGAGGTTTATGCTCATGTGAGAACACAGCTGACTTAGACGGCACCAACTCAAATCTTAACCTCTAGAACTATTTATCTCATATAAATAAGAGATGTTAGATCACGAGAGAGAGAGAGAGAGAGAGAGAGAGAGAGAGAGAGAGAGAGAGAGGAGACGTAGATCTGTATGAGTTGAGTTGAATGAGGATTTGATTCTCCTCATCCTCTGTTATCTAATATGATCAGATTCTGAATGAGTGTTTCCTCCTCTCCAATAAATATAAGCTGAGTTTGGTCGAACCACGTTAATCTCTCGTTTCCTATTGTGTGTTGGTGTCGATCCTAACTTTACAAGTGGTATCAGAGCAAGGTTCTAAACGAATCGTCTGTCAGAGAGAGGTTGATCAAACACAACTAGATTTGACCTAAAAGTAACAGGCATAGTGATTGTGCAGCAGTGCTTGATGATACAACCGCAACAGCAATGGGCGAGACCGTGATAATCAGATGGTAGATCCCGTTACTTGTTATGGATGATGGTATAGGGATGGCTAATGAGATACGGGATGCAGTGAAGGAGACAGGCAAAAGCGAAAGTGAGTTGGGTCTCGCTAGAGTTCTGTCAATTGTCAGAAAGGTAGAGATCAAATATTGGTGGTGGAAATTTGGCTGCCAAGTCATTTGCAAGGCCATCAACGATCGGCATAGGGAGTTGGATTCTTATGCAATCACATATTTCTTCCCTGAATTCTATTCTTCTTTGTGTGATTTCTCTAACGCCGAATGAAAACGCGACTGTCCGCTCGATTCGCTTTTGAACATCTAGAGTTCTTTGAAGATTTTTGCTAAACACTTTCGGTACGGGCAACAGGAGGACGCACATGAATTCCTTCCGTACGTGATCGATGCGTGTCACAATACCTACCTCAAATTGCTTAAGGAGAGGAGCAAGAAAGCGAAGAATCGGAGTGGAAGTAATGGTGTAGAAAATTATCACAGTACAATTGTGAAGGAGATTTTTGGTGGCGCGGTGCAGAGCCAGATGAAGTGCCTCTCTTGCAGTGCAGAATCGAATAAGATTGATGAGATCATGGATATCAGTCTCGATTTGTTCCAGAGCAGCTCGTTGAAGGACGCTATGAGGCTTTTTTTTCAACTGGAGATATTGGATGGCAGCAACAAGTACAAATGCGAGAGGTGTAAGAAATTATCCACTGCTAGGAAGTAAATGTCAAATTCTTCAAGCGCCAAATGTGCTTGTCATTCAGCTGAAGAGATTTCTGTAGTGGTCTCTCTGGCTGGGTCACTGGCAATAGGTGGTTGCCTCCCCCAATCACCAGGGGAAGGAGGTGAGCCAAGAGAGACTGGAGCATTTAGATCGAGGGCTGCTAGCAAGGGACCGTTGCGAAAGACGGAGAGGCAGAAGAGGATTTTTTGAAGCTGTTGCAGATGTGGCACCAGATCCTGGTGTCGAAAATCCAGAAAAATGTAGATCTGACATTAGTGGACGTGTAAGATGTGCGAAAGGATAGCACCGAAAGAGAAAAAGACAATGAAAATTAAAAAAAGAAAGAGAAGAAATTATTATGATAGTGCTACAGTGAAGCTACAATATCACTACATATCAGTTCTAGTAAAATTGCTACAGGACTGATAATGTCGGTGCTACAGTACTTACTTCAGGTGCTGAGTTGCTACATTATTGATGATGTCATGGAGTTGCAACAGTAGATAAGTTGAGTTACAATAGTGGATAAGTTGCGATAGTATTAATAAGCACCCTAAGAAATTGATAAAGAAAACTCTTATTCAGAAAAGTCAGCTAATGAGAAGACTTGATGATTGATAACAAATAGAGTCGGTGACAGCTGATGAGTGCACCTGGTGAACAAGTGGAGAAGGTGGACACATTAACTACTATGAGTGGACTCGATGACCGCGAGTGGGGCTGACTTAAGAACAGTGACAAGATGACTTGAGAGCAGTAGTATGATGGCTCAATAAATAGTGGTAGGATGGCTCAGTGAATAGTGGTGATATGACTTAGTAAAAAGTGCACACGATTTCGAGTGGACTCAGTGACCATTCTAAGTAGACCTTTTGACCATTCCGAGTGGACGTGACCACTTCGACTGATATCTATGAGCAGTCGACAAGGTTGGGTGTAAAAGGCACTAGCAGGCTTCTAAGTAACAAGCTTCTAGGTGCATGCGATATAGTCAATGACTGATTAGCACTTTAAACTCTATAGAGAGTGTTAAGTAGAGGAAGAAGCAACCCTTCTAAAAAAAATTGCAGATACGAGCATACGGTTAGTGGAGCCGCTGGAAAGCACAAATAACTATTGCAGAGTGAGCTGGATCAAAGCTATACGAAAAATTTGGGGAAACAAAACAAAGTAGCAATATTTAGTGTATTATCCTCCCATGGGCATGGAGGGGGAATTCTTGGGATGGACCCACATGAGGTCCATGCCCATGTAAGAACACAGCTGACTTAGACGGCACCAATTCAATGGACTTCAACGTTGACAGTGCCGCAAAAGACGACTGCACACTACCAGAACAGTGACAGTGTCAAGATTTGCAGCACCGCAAATCTTGACCTCCATAACTATTTATCTCCAAACTCGGCCTACATCTACGGGAGAAGAGGAAACACTTATTTAGAATCTGATCAAATTACATAACAAAAGAGGAGGATCAAATCCTCACTCAACTCAACTCACGCAAATCTCTCTCTCTCTGTGATGATGATCTAACATCTTCTATTTATAGGAGATAAACAGTGACATGTCAAGATTTGCAGCACCGCAAATCTTGACCTCCATAACTATTTATCTCCTATAAATAGGAGATGTTAGATCATCAGAGAGAGAGAGAGAGAGATTTGCATGAGTTGAGTTGAGTGAGGATTTGATCATCCTCTTCTGTTATGTAATTTGATCAGATTCTAAATAAGTGTTTCCTCTTCTTCCGTAGATGTAGGCTGAGTTTGGCCGAACCACGTTAATCTCTTATTTCCTATTGCGTGTGTTCGTGTCGATCCTAACTTTACAGCTGTGGCTTTTGGTATTTCTTTGGTTTTGTTTTTAATCATAACATTACGTTTCTTCGGAACATGTTAGTTGAAATTTGGTCTGTACACAGGTACACATTTCAACAAAATTAGCTTTAAAATATGTTGTTTGTGCAAATTTTAGCAGAAGACACCTAAACATGTTTGGGTGATCCTACTCTCTGTTTGATCCTAACACGTTTTCAACATATTTCCATATTATCACCAAACAAATTGCCTGCCTTTAACTTGTTTCATCATAATTGTACATGTAACTAGATCGACACCCTTTATGCCCATGAACGGTCAATGACTTTCTTTTGATCAAAGCTTATGCATATACATAAACATACATCTAAACTTGTTTGAAGATGATTTGGTAAAGCATACCTTCTTTAAGCGGAGTAAAACCATGTGCATAATCCCCTCTCTCTCTCTCTCTCTCTCTCTCTCTCTCTCTCTCTCTCTCTCTCTCTCTCTCTCTCTCTCTCTCTCTCTCTCTCTCTCTGAGACTTGCTTGGTAAGTGAATTTATTAGACTTCAAATTTTACATCTAATATTTCAATTCAAACATAAAAGCCTTAAACCAAGTACCTGACAAAAAAACCCTAGACAAACAAATTGAAAAGAGTTTTTAAGGGCATCTAGTGCCCATATAGTCAATAGTCGTACAGACATGGACAACGGCACCTGAAATGCTGCTATTACTACTTTCCAATGACTGCTTGCTCTTTGCTACTTGATGAGAAACTGTTTTAGTCTTTTCAGCCTTATTTGGCTACATGGCAACAAATTTAAATCGAATCTCCAAACAAGACATGTAGACGCTGAGTTAAGACTTGTAGTATTATTTATTGAAGCTGGTGGAGCCAAGGAAGTTGGTAGAGAATAGCAGTAGCATGTTATAAGTCCTTATATGAGGCTACTGTTGATTGTTTAACCGCAAGTGCACGGGCTATTGTAGTATAGCTATGCAAATACGGGTCGATCCCACGAGGACTTGATTTAAAATTATGGAGTTTTAAATAAAATTCAACTAAAAGAATAAAAGCTCACAAAAAAATAAAATCCAGATTTATTCAATTGTTCAAATGTTCACAAATATTTATTCCAAGGAAAACAAAAAATAAAAATAAAATGCGTCTTGGATAAGCTTGTCCTTGGATTGCACTGTCTCTGGATTAGTCTGTCCTTGAATAGTACGTCTGGATTGCCTTTGTCCTGAATAGTCAGAATGAAGATAAGTTAAAACCAGAATAGCATAGGGACACAGTTGTAATTAAACAGGGGACCCAATTGGTATTTCTGAAATAGGACAGAATTGTAATTTCTGAGATCTGCAGGTGCAGATTTGTAATTTCTGAGATCTGCAGGTGCAGATTTGTAATTTCTTCAGGTTCTGGTTTTTCACGAAAAAAACCAGAAAAACACGGTGGGAACCGGAGAAGGGGGGAAGAAAGGAAGGAGGGAAGAAGAGGAACTCGAGGGTGGAAACCCGACTTGGGTTTCCTTCCCCGAAACGTGCGGTGAAAAGAAGAATGACCGCCGGAGAAGGAGGGGCCGGAGAGGAAGAAATCAGGAGAAAACCCAATTCTCTCTATGGCCGTCCGGTGATCTGTGCGTCGCACGATCCAGGTGCGATCTTGTTCTGGCCAGTGGAGCAGTGAAGATGGAGGGTGTTTCAGATGGGGCAGCCGACGGGTTCTGGTGCGTGCAATGGATGTAGATAAGCGGTGAATGCTAACAAGGGAGATGGAGACTAAGAGAGAAGAGAGATGGTGGTATTGGACAGAAGGAAGACAAAGGGAAAGGAGAGAAATGGTGAAGGTGAAGGTGAAGGTTGAAACTCAGGAAACTGAGAATGGAAAAGAAAATCGACTGGGGCGTCGTTTGGTAGTGGCAACGATGGCAGACGAGGACCTGGGTTTGTACTGTGGAGAAACAGGGAAGGTGGGGCAAAGTGAAAGGCCTTGAACGGAGGTGTGACGGGAGAGAGAGAGTGAGAGAGAGAGAGAGAGAGAGAGAGAGAGAGAGAGAGAGAGAGAGAGAGAGAGAGAGAGAGAGAGAGAGAGAGAGAGAGAGAGAGAGAGAGAGAGAGAGAGAGAGAGCCCGTGACCTCCCAAAGAAGAAAAAAACGTCCCCCTTTGGAGAAGAAAGAAGGGTCTTTTAAAAGAGAGATAGGGAGAGACGTGTGAAAGAGAAGGAGAAAAAGAGATAGAAGAGAGAGAGAAAAGAAAGGAGAGGGATAAGAGAAAAAGAGAGAAGAGAGGAGAAAGAGAAGGAAGAGGAGATAGGTGGGGTCCACTAGCTTTCTTAGTTTTGATAGAACTCTGCAAGTCTTCAAAGTCTTCAGTCTCTTTCCATGATTCAATCTGGAGCGTCCATGCACGAGTTGACTGACCGCAATGCACAAGACTCAATTAGCGAAATCTAAACCGTACATTAGCTTTAATAGTCATTTAACCACTAAATTTTACAATTCAACGGTTGGATGACCAATTAAAGCTAAAATGAAATATTTGATTTAAAATCTTAAAATTAATGGTTTAGATGCTCCAAGCAAATACTAAATTAGGGATATTTTAACCAAAATTGAACACTTAACACACCCCCCAACCAGCATTTTGCTAGTCCCTAGCAAAAGATGCGAAGAAATCAACTCAATTTTTTTTTTAATTTTTTTTAATTTTTTTTTTTCAGGTCATCTCCATTTTGTTCTCAGATAATTATCTTCAATAAATCTATCAACTTTAGCAAACTAATAAAGATGACTGAATAATTCAAAAAAACCCTACCCATATGCTAAAAATATTCCACTTAAGCTCAGATCTCAGAGTGAGTGTGTGCGTACAATTTACACAGAATAATCTTTATGTCTAAGTAGACTTTTAACTTTTGAACTCCATCTGAAATATGTTTTGACCTCAATCCTTACTAATGGCATACGCTTAGAAATAAAGTCTCTCAGATAGAGGGTTTAAATCATATCTCTCTTTTAATTATGTGAGAAGAGTCAATGAAAACAAATATATCTCACATATACTCATGAAGAACGGGAGTTACTAAGGAATTTCTTTTGATCCCTTTGGAATAGATGTCATTACCTTTGCATATTTAGAAATACCACTCTTTTAATCCTATCCATTCATTTCCTCATCAAGACTATATTCATCCTAGAATCAATAGGTCTTTAATTGGGACGAAACATAAGCTTAGGACAGGGTACCAAAGAAAGGGTATAAAGGTATTCAAAGTTTCTTCAAAAAAAATAAGTAGAGGTCTTCTACTAAAGTTGACAATTCTTCTTTTCTTTGCTTTTTTCTAAAGTGAATATTTTTGTTTCCATTTCTTTAAATTCTTCAAACTCTTTTTTTTTTTTTTTTTCTTTTCTTTCCACTTTTCTTTCTTTTCATATTTTTGACTCACTTTGAAGAATATTTCTTTTCTTGATATCCACTTTTCTACTTTTGTTGCAACTAAAAGATATTTTTTTCCTTCTTCTCTAACTTATTTTTCAAAGAAAAATGGGTAATGGATAATTTATACTGGGTTAATATGGGTAAATGGTAATTTGGGTGACAAAAGAAAATGGCTTTATATTCAAGGCTCAACTTGGCTAACTAGTGGTAAAAATACTTCTGGGTAGGCTTTATGTCTTTAGGTTAATAACAAGGATGGCCTAAATCATTTTCTAGGTTTCATATAATCTATCAAATTCAATGAACTTTCAGAATTTTAAAGGTAGTATTCTAATTATTCAGGTAATTAGCCAAATTTAAGAGTTTGGGATCAATTTTCTTTAAGCACGCTGAAGAAAATTATGAACATTTATAATCTCTCAAAAAGGATGAATGGCTCTAAAACTCACTTGTGTTATAGGTCTCCACTGAATTTCTTCAGAATTTCTAAGTTATAGCCACTTATCAATCTAGATTATCTATATGCAACTACGTGTACAAATGTGATATGAGACTTTGCTTTTATGGAATACTTTAGAAAATGAGTAAAATGATGAATTAATCATATTCAATTCTATTAATAAGCTAAAGTTATCCAGATTATACTTCAGAAAATCTAATTCTCATCATGGTATAGGAAATGACCTAAAATTTTTCATTTTTTTTTTTTTGTTTTGAAAAAAAACCAAGGAAAACACCTAAAAACTAAAAGAAAATTAGAATTTGCTAGAATTCTACACCCAAACTTGTGAAACATTGTCCTCAATGTTTAAAAAGTAGGACCTAAAATGAATATGGGTGATATAGAAAACAACAAAATACAAAATATGGTACAAAGAGATCAAATTCACTCAATCCTGATAAACAGGATCCTCCAGAGTTGTGGACTCAACTTCTGGATTCTCATAATCTAGGAAAGGCTTTAAACGTTGACCATTCACTTTAAAAGAATGACTAGTCCTAGTATTCTCAATCTCGACAGTCCCATATGGAAAAACTTCTTTTACTATGTATGGACCGGTCCATCGAGATCTAAGCTTACCTGGAAATAGGTGGAGCTTAGAATTGTAAAGTAGAACCTTTTGGCTTGGAGTAAAGGATTTTCTCATTATGTTCTTATCATGAAAAACTTTCATCTTTTCTTTATATATCCTATTACTCTCATAAGCTTCTTGCCTGATCTCTTCCAACTCATTAAGTTGGAGCTTGCGATGTGAGCTTGCTTTATCCATATTGAAATTGAATGTCTTTATTGCCCAATAGGCTCTATGTTCCAATTCCACGGGCAAATGACAAGCCTTACCGTATACAATACGATAGGGAGACATACCAATCGGGGTGCGATGTGCAGTCCTGTAAGCCCAGAGCGCATCAGTCAGTTTAAGAGACCAATCTTTACGATCTGGATTAACAGTCTTTTGAAGGATTTGTTTGATGGCCCGATTTGATACTTCTACTTGTCCACTTGTTTGTGGGTGATACGGTGTTGCAACTTTATGTGTAATATTATATTTTTCATTAGTGCTTCAAATGGTTTGTTGCAAAAATGTGTACCGTTATCACTTATAATGGCTCGAGGAGTCCCAAATCTAGAAAAAATGTTTTCTTTTAAAAATTTAAGAACTATTTTGTGATCATTATGCACAGGGGATAGCCTCAATCCATTTTGAAACATAGTCTACGGCCAATAAGATATAAATGTAGCCAAAAGAAGGTGGAAATGGACCCATGAAATCTATACCCCAACAATCAAAAATTTCTATGATAAGAATAGGATTTAGAGGCATCATATTCCTACGAGTTATTCCTCCTAACTTTTGACATTGCTCACATAATTTACAAAACACATGTGTGTCTTTGAACAACGACGGCCAATAAAAACCGCACTGCAAAATCTTTGCCGCTGTTTTCTGGGTAGAAAAATGTCCACCACATGCTTCTGAATGACAAAAGGAGATAACACTATGTTGTTCTAAGTCAGGGACACATCTCCTAATGATTTGATCTGGGCAGTATTTAAACATGTATGGATCATCCCAAAAATAGTGCTTAACATTGGAAAAGAATTTTTTCTTTTCTTGTTTAGTCCAATGTTCCGGAATTTTCCCTGTGACTAAATAATTTTCAATATCAGCAAACCAGGGAGGATGGGAAACATGAAAATGTTGCTCATCAGGGAAAGTGTCTTTAATTGGCAACTCATTTAAAGGCTCTGTTAGGACTAAGGGAGACAAATGGTCAGCTACCACATTCTCTACTCCCTTTTTATCTTTTATTTCAATGTCAAACTCTTGGAGTAGAAGAATCCATCTAATTAGTCTAGGCTTAGCATCTTTCTTAGAAAGAAGATACTTGAGGGCCGAATGGTCAATGAATATGACTATTTTAGATCCTACCAAGTAAGACCTGAATTTATCCAATGCGAAGACAACTGCTAAGAGTTCTTTCTCTGTAGTAGAATAGTTCATTCGGGTGCTATTTAAGGTCCTACTGGCATAGTAGATGACGTATGGCTTCTTTTCTTTTCTCTGTCCTAGTACAGCTCCTCTGACATAGTCAACGGCATCACACATGATTTCAAAGGGTAGACTCCAATCAGGCAGGTGCATTATAGGTGCAGTGGTCAACTTGTCTTTCAACTTTATAAATGCTTCTTGACAATCCTTAGTCCACTCAAAAGGAGTATCCTTTGTGAGGAGGTGACATAGTGGTCTAGATATTGCACTAAAATCCTTAATGAACCTCCGATAGAATCCCGCATGACCTAGGAAAGATCGAATGTCCCTAATAGATTTTGGAATGGGTAGATTGGAAATTAGATCAACTTTAGCTCTATCTACCTCTATACCTTTAGATGACACAATGTGACCTAAGACAATTCCCTTAGGAACCATGAAATGACATTTTTCCTAATTAAGCACTAGGTTCTTTTCTTTACAACGAGTTAAGACTTTTCTTAGATTTTCAAGACATATTTCAAATGAATTACCGAAAATAGAAAAGTCGTCCATGAAAACCTCTAAAATTCTCTCCACCATATCACTGAAAATGCTTAACATGCAACGTTGAAATGTGGCAGGAGCATTACATAATCCAAATGGCATTCTTTTGTAAGCAAAAGTGCTAAAAGGACATGTAAATGTGGTCTTTTCCTAATCTTCGGGTGCAATTTCTATTTGGTTATACCCTGAATAACCATCTAAGAAACAATAGTACTGGTGTCCTGCAACCCTTTCTAACATTTGATCAACGAAGGGCAAAGGAAAATGGTCATTCTTTGTAACAGCATTCAACTTTCGATAGTCGATACACATACGCCAACCAGTAGTAACCCTGGTAGGGATCAATTCATTGTTGGCGTTAGTTATTACTATCACTCCAGACTTCTTTGGAACCACCTGAGTAGGACTTACCCATTTGCTATCACTTATGGGATAGATGATTCCCACATCAAGCAACTTTAGGACTTCTACTCTAACCACATCTTTCATATTAGGATTTAACCTTCTTTGCATTTGACGACATGGTTTAGCTTCATCCTCTAGATATATCCTATGGGTGCAGATTAAAGGGTTAATGCCCTTTATATCAGCTATGGTCCATCCTATAGCACCTTTGTGTTCTTTTAAAGTGTCTATTAATTTGTCCTCCTGAGATGTTTCTAATTGGGAGGAAATTATTACAGGAAAAGTCTCTTTGTCTCCTAAAAAGGCATATTTTAAATCTGATGGTAGAGATTTCAATTCAAGCTTAGGAGGTTGTATGAATGATGGAAGGGAAGTGGACTCCCTCAGTGGAAGGTCCTCGAAAGGAGGTTTCCATTTTTCTATTTCCATGATAGGAACAGAATCAAGGAGGGCATTAACTTCCTCTATTAATGCATCCTCATTACACTCATTAAAATGGGCCAAACAGGCCTCAAGTGGGTCCGATAAGGAAGATGATTGAAACTGATCTTGCACAACTGAATTGATCATGTTAACACAGTGCAAATCATCAGTAGTTTCACCAGGTTGCTTACAGATATTGAAAATATTAAGTTCTATTGTCATATTGCCAAAGGATAATTTCATCACACCATTTCTATAGTTGATTAAGGCATTGGACGTAGCCAAAAATGGTCGTCCCAGGATGACTGGTATTTCATTCTTCTCATTCACCACCAGGTGTGTATCTAGAACCAGAAAATCTACAGGGAAGCAAAATTGTTCTACCTGGACTAACACATCCTCTATTACCCCTCTCGGTATTTTTACAGAACGATCAGCTAGCTGGAGCATAGTAGATGTAGGTTTCAATTCACCCAGACCTAACTGTTCGTATACCGAGTATGGTAATAAGTTTACACTAGATCCTAAATCAAGAAGAGCTTGATTTATCTGGTAGTTGCCAATAATGCAAGTAAGAGTGGGGCAACCAGGATCCTTGTACTTTGGTGGTGTATGGTGTTGAAGAATAGAACTAACCTGTTCAGTCAAAAATGCCTTCTTTTGGACATTTAATTTTCTCTTGATGGTGCATAAGTCTTTTAAGAATTTGGCATATGATGGGATTTGTTTTATAGCATATAAGATCGGTATGTTGATCTTGACTTGCTTGAAAATTTCTAAAATCTCATCATTAGATGCAGACTTTGGGGCTTGGCGCAACCTTTGAGGGAATGGAGCAGGGACTGGACATGGCTCAACAGGTAAAACATGGTCCTTTTCTTTAGATTTTTCTTTAGGTTTTTCTACCTTTTCAATCTTTTTAGGCTCATCTTTCTCAATTATTTTACCACTCCTAAGAATAGTAATGACTTTAGTTTGTTCCATGGTAGAGCTAGATGTTTCATCAGATGCATTAATGCTAACCGCATGCACTCCCTTAGGGTTTGCTTGAGGTTGAGCTGGGAATTTTCCTTTTTCCATATTTTGCATCATTTGACTCATCATGTTTTTTAGTTCATTCACAGACTTTTCTAATTGAGAAAATTTCCTTTCCTGATTTTGATTAACTTGATTATCCTCTACATGCCTTTTAGGTGGGGGCAAGTAAAGTCCAGGAGAATGAGGTTGATGAGTTTGGTATGGTGGTGGAGCAAGTAGTCCTTGGTTTGGTTGTTGATGACTCTGGTATGGGCACGATTGTGAGACATTTGCATTAGGTCCATTTCTCCAATTGAAATTTGGATGGTTTCTCCGGTTGGGATTATATGTCTCGAGAATATGGGGAGAAAGGTCTTTTATAATTATTTAGTGCATTAGCATTGATCATGAAGTACATCTTGAAATGCGGGGATGGTAGGACATTCCTGAGTAAGATGTGATGTACTTTCACAAATGCTACACACTTATTCATCATTAGTTAAGGTTTTCGTTCCCATTTCCATGGCTTCTACTTTTCTAGCTAGGGTTGCAACTTTGGCACTGATTTTATTTTTTTCACCATGGCATACATGCCTCCCTAGTAGATGTGGTAGTGGGCTTAGGTCTATCTGAATGTTCTACTCTTTCTGAGTCAGCCCAGGTCTGTGCACTTTCAGCTAGCCATTCCAAATACTCCTCCGCCTCATCTGGTTGTTTATTCAAAAAGTTACCATTGCACATCATCTCTACAAACTGGCGCATGTCAGAATTAAGTCCTTCATAAAAGAAGGCCGATAATGCGCCATGGTTCATAGCCATGATGTGGGCAAGTAAGCAACAGATCTTTGAACCTTTCCCAGCATTGGTAGAATGATTCTTTATCTTTTTGGGTAAAGTTCATTATCTTATGACGGAGTGTATTTGTTTTATGTGTAGGGAAAAACTTTTTCAAGAATTCCCTAGTCATTTCATTCCAAGTCCTTATGGAACCTGGTGGCAGTGCATTAAACCACATTTTTGCTTTTTCCTTTAAAGAGAAAGGAAATAGCTTAAGCCTGATAGTGTCTAGACCTATATTTTGGGTTCTTTGGGTACTACATACCTCATCAAATTCTTTAAGGTGCAAATAAGGACTCTCACTATCTAGCCCATGAAATTTGGGAAGTAATTGAATTACTCCCGTTTTTAATTCTAACGCACCAGCATTTTGAGGAAGAATGACACAAGAGGGTGTACTGGTGCGTGTAGGTTGAAGGTAGTCTCTTAAGGTTTGTCGATGAGGATTTTGATAAACATCATTTTCTCCATGGTCACTCTGTTGGTCCCATTCCCTATTTTCATTCCTTCTCCAATTTCTTTGTTAATGATTATTCCTCCTTGGTGGAGGTTGATATTCATCATCAATTAGAGGTGGTGGGTCCTCATTCATGATGAGTGGAGCTTGATCACCTCTAATTCTACCATGGGGTGAGTTACCCCTTCATCGTTGATCAGCCATTGTTGGTCTGTCTTTTTGGTCGTACGAGACTAACCTACCGGTTTCGTCGCGTATCCAAAAGGGCATACAATGAAAGATTTTTGGTTTTTTTTTTTTTATCCTAAATGATGCAACCTAAATGCCTAAAATGATGCACAAAACAGGACACAATCAAGCAATCCCCTAAGGCTAGCAAGCATAGATATTTTGATTTTCTTGATTTTCTATGGGGACAACGCTTTTAATTAGCCTACTCTAACGCTCCTACTCTCTTTAGGAGTTGACTACTGCTTACCAGTTAGGTTCTAACCAAAGCGGTTAATACAACCCTCGTGTAAGGAGGCGTTTAGACCTCAACAAACGTCGACAGGAGGTAGGGGAAGAGCGAGGCTCTATTAGATAACCCCCAATAACCACAGTGATCAAAAGCAACCAGAGTAATGATGGTCGTGTCCTATTAAGAGGGTCCTACGAGCATGTGATAACCCTATAGGTCTCTTCTGATTGATTTTAAATTAATGTGAAAGGAGAGGTTGTGTGCTTGAGATGATTATCCTAGGTGGGCCAAGGAGTGGTGATGAAATCCACCCTTGATCTTGTGGGGTAGGGTGCCCTTACTAATTAAATTTCACACACCATGGCAATTCGATCAACATATAATCCACCTTAAAGCGTTAGACGTGTCCTAAAATGCAATTGAAAGCAATAAACTAATGCAAAACCCTAAGATGCAACAATTATAACATATGCTTTCTATATGCAATTAAGTACCAAACAATGCAAATTATTCTAAATGCAAACCCTAATCTAGAAAATTAAATGAGTGAGAAGACTTACAGTGAGGTTTCTGATGAAGATCAAGTGTGGGCCACCGTGTCCCACACTTGCCCTGTATTATTACAACCCTTTAAAAATTGAAATTGAAAATGCAAATTACAAGGGGCCTCACTACAAGATTCACTTAAAAATAAAATTTCTAATCTAGGAAAGCAAGAAAAATCTATCAATTGATGATGCTCCACTCCAATTTCCTGAAAAAGAAAAATAACAATTAGTACTAAATTCAGGAAATAAAGTGATTATGCACTAAAAAATGCCTAAAGATGCACCTAAGAATGCCTAAAATGCAATTCTTAATTTTTTTTGTATTTTTCTGGATTTTTTCTAATTTTTTTTGGATTTTTAATTAAATTTTATAAAAACTCCATTTCAAATCCCCGGCAACGGCGCCAAAAACTTGTTGATTGTTTAACCACAAGTGCACGGGCTATTGTAGTATAGCTATGCAAATACGGGTCGATCCCACGAGGACTTGATTTAAAATTATGGAGTTTTAAATAAAATTCAACTAAAAGAATAAAAGCTCACAAAAAAATAAAATCCAGATTTATTCAATTGTTCCAATGTTCACAAATATTTATTCCAAGGAAAACAGAAAATAAAAATAAAA
The DNA here is from genome assembly GCA_035236585.1 of Warburgia ugandensis. Taxonomy (NCBI): domain Eukaryota; kingdom Viridiplantae; phylum Streptophyta; class Magnoliopsida; order Canellales; family Canellaceae; genus Warburgia; species Warburgia ugandensis. Next base: position 15,392,174 of record CP141133.1, read on the forward strand.
TGCGTCTTGGATAAGCTTGTCCTTGGATTGTACTGTCTCTGGATTAGTCTATCCTTGAATAGTCTGTCCTGGATTGCACTGTCCCTGAATAGTCAGAATGAAGATAAGTTAAAACCAGAATAGCATAGGGACACAGTTGTAATTAAACAGGGGACCCAATTGGTATTTCTGAAATAGGACAGAATTGTAATTTCTGAGATCTACAGGTGCAGATTTGTAATTTCTGAGATCTGCAGGTGCAGATTTGTAATTTCTTCAGGTTCTGGTTTTTCACGAAAAAAACCAGAAAAACACGGTGGGAACCGGAGAAGGGGGGAAGAAAGGAAGGAGGGAAGAAGAGGAACTCGAGGGTGGAAACCCGACTTGGGTTTCCTTCCCCAAAACGTGCGGTGAAAAGAAGAATGACCGCCGGAGAAGGAGGGGCCGGAGAGGAAGAAATCAGGAGAAAACCCAATTCCGTCCGGTGATCTGTGCATCGCACGATCCAGGTGCGATCTTGTTCTGGCCAGTGGAGCAGTGAAGATGGAGGGTGTTTCAGATGGGGCAGCCGACGGGTTCTGGTGCGTGCAATGGATGCAGATAAGCGGTGAATGCTAACAAGGGAGATGGAGACTAAGAGAGAAGAGAGACGGTGGTATTGGAGAGAAGGAAGACAAAGGGAAAGGAGAGAAATGGTGAAGGTGAAGGTGAAGGTTGAAACTCAGTTTCCTGTTGGAAACTGAGAATGGAAAAGAAAATCGACTGGGGCGTCGTTTGGTAGTGGCAACGATGGCAGACGAGGACCTGGGTTTGTACTGTGGAGAAACAGGGAAGGTGGGGCAAAGTGAAAGGCCTTGAACGGAGGTGTGACGGGTGAGAGAGAGAGAGAGCCCAGCCCAGCCTCCCAAAGAAGAAAAAAAGTCCCCCTTTGGAGAAGAAAGAAGGGTCTTTTAAAAGAGAGATAGGGAGAGACGTGTGAAAGAGAAGGAGAAAAAGAGATAGAAGAGAGAGAGAAAAGAAAGGAGAGGGATAAGAGAAAAAGAGAGAAGAGAGGAGAAAGAGAAGGAAGAGGAGATAGGTAGGGTCCACTAGCTTTCTTAGTTTTGCTAGAACTCTGCAAGTCTTCAAAGTCTTCAGTCTCTTTCCATGATTCAATCTGGAGCGTCCATGCTCGAGTTGGTGATCTGCAATGCACAAGACTCAATTAGCGAAATCTAAACCGTACATTAGCTTTAATAGTCATTTAACCACTAAATTTTACAATTCAACGGTTGGATGACCAATTAAAGCTAAAATGAAATATTTGATTTAAAATCTTAAAATTAATGGTCTAGATGCTCCAAGCAAATACTAAATTAGGGATATTTTGACCAAAATTGAACACTTAACAGCTACATATGACTGTTAAGCTAACGGTTTGATGAATGCACTTATAGCTCTTTTGAATTTATTTATCAAGAAAATGTAGTGAGAGAGAGAAAGAGAAGGAGAGCCATGGTGCAACTGTAGAATTGTCGTAATGTGACCTTTAGGCCATGGCCTCGAGGCATGAAAACAGCCTATTGCAAAAATGCAAAAAGACTGTGTACTATAGACCTTTTGAGGTCTGCCCCTTCACTTATATTTCCTTTATGTAAGGGTAGGAAAATCATGATTGGAATAACGGAAGCAATGCTATGAAACTTGGGTGTGGGTCTTTTGTTGAAATGGAATGACCTTACTTGGGTGTTGGCTTAATCACTTGTCGTAGGAGAATAAGAAGTCAAATGAAGCACAAAGTATGCCCACCTCTATTTGATTGATTGCTAGCCTGCCAGACCACCAATGTCGAGAATCTAAATCAAGAACTATGCCTCTTGTAGACCGATAAATGAGCAGAACACTTGTTACATGCAGTTGCATGTTAGAAAGACCAAGTCTGGGTTGTAACTACAATGAAGAAGTCTTTCCTGCTAATAATGTACTAGTCACATTTGAGTGGTTAAATGGGGACTCTTCAACTAATCCCAGTTATTGACACATTTTCTTCCCCTTTTGAGGGATTTCTATCACCAGTAAACTGGAGATAGAGACTGGCAAAAGTTAAGGATGGAGAGCTTTGGGGACTTCCGAAAAGAAATTTTAATATATTTTTGTGCTCGGTTTTAAGTGGAGTATAGTGAGTTTAGTTTTTTCTGCTAGAAAGTGGGTTTAGGTTAATCGATAGCAAAGTGGTGACTGGTGATTAAAAACAATCACGCTCGGATAGTTAGAGAATGATAAGCTGGGGTCAGCCTCAATGTGAGGCATCAATCCAGACATGTTATTGTGATGATCCATGCCGTTGGGTGAAGATAGCGTATGGATGAAAAATCACAACCATTAATTCTAAACTGAAGGAAAAGGAAGAGTTACAGTTGGTGTAATCTTTCACAGGTAGACTAAATTTATACGGTTCAACTATAAGCCTACATCAGGGGATAAAGACAGTTGGAGAGGGATCTGGCATAAGAAGATAGAAGAGAATGTTACAGGTCTCAACAGAACAATGAGAAGGCAGCATGAAAATCGCACTGGGGAGGTCAAACTAACTAAACATGAGCGACTGATGGTGCTGCAGTGGTGTACACCACCTCTGGAGAATTTGCATTTTACAATACCATAGTTTTGTAGTCCTTAAAGTTTTTGTCGAAAATGATCGACCTCAGTCCACGAGGAGCCTTTCTTTGTTCAGTGGGGAGACTGAAGTCCATATGTATGGCGTTGTATGGTACGGTCGGCTAGAAATCTGGATTGTGTAAGCCATTCACAATATTTACTGTCTTAGGTTGGTTATATGAAGGGGAGCCTTAGCATAATAGTAAAAGTTATCGTCTTGTGACCTTGAGGTCACAGGTTCAAGGTGTGCAAACAGCCTATTGTAAAAAGACAAGGTAAAGCTGCGTGCTGTAGGCCCTTGTAAAAATTCCAGAATGATCCACTGATTGAGACATTGGAAATATTGTGAATGGTTTAGGGAGGCCTAAATAGAAATCGTTCACAATATTTTCAACGTGAGCTCTCTCAAAAAGTGATATCCCAATGCGTGAAGGAGTCGCCACTGGAACTAATCCTATGAATGAGTCGAATCATGCAAATGTGAGCACCTAATGCTCTCTCATGGAGCGTCCATTTAGGATGCCTCATTCTGTTTTAATTGAAGAATGTCCATATTATCTGCTAAAATATTCCACACCATCTGACATACATACCTCTCCAGCCTACGACTAATAAAATATCGCTAGGCCACTAGAGTTTAGAAAGTTAAGATCAGGGATGAAAGTTAGACAAGGACAGAAAAATAAAAATATCAATATAAACAATGTAAAGTAGGAGCTCCCTTTTTAACCAAGCCTCAGAGTAAGTTTCCAATCGGAGACTGTCAGGTGTACATTGAAAAGCAGAAATGGTTAGTGCTTGTAACATTTAGAGGGGTTTAATCAGAGTGGGTGGTTAACTGAGACACTTCAAGCGGAAGATTCATTTTGGGATTGGTTAAAAGCCTTAATCTATCACTTTCATCTTTGAAAAGAGTTTAGAAATTTTGTGTACGAGAGAGAGACACGATCTGTGTCCTCTCTCTCTCTGGTGGGTGGGTTGGAAGTGCTTGAACACACGTATCCATGACGAGCTTCAAACCATGATCACCAGGAGAAGCTCTTCTTGTGCTACTATCCTAGAATATCTTTGCTCTCTTAAATTTCAGGAATTTTATTTTTACCAATATTTGTGTTTTTCAATCTAACATTTTTGCTTTTGAGTAACAACCTGCTAGCATAGTGGTGCAATTAAGAAGGAACTCTCCCTGCAAGGTCAGGGATTAGAGTTACAGTTGCGCTTAAGAACCTACCTTCTGGAAGGGAACAACAACTGGAAACGGTTGCTAATACCCTGTAGGCTGAGGAGTAAAAGGAGGAATCTGCCCGAGGAGGGGCTCGCGTCTAATTAGCTAGTTGGTGAGGCAATAGCTTGATCAATAGCTGGTCTGAGAGGATGATCAGCCAATAGGTATGTATAACTTAGTTTTATTCTGAAAAAAGACCTTGCTTGCCAACCAAAAAACAATCTTGATTCTAATGAAAATCTCGCTTGCCTACCAAAAAACGAAAATATTCTTGCTTCCACTTCGTCCATATCCAACTTGTACAGGAGCTTCCATCGAAAAGGAAGCTTGTGCTAACGATGCATTTTTACAGATCTTACTTCGGATATTGTTCGCCTGTTATAGATTAGATCATTTGGAAGTAATAGCTTAGTTAAGGCTGTGTATTATTGAATTTTTGTGGTCTGCCTTTTCCGGGCCCTGCATATGCAGAAGCTTTGCACCCCGAGCTGCCCCTTTTAGCTTAGGGTGCTTCAATGTTCTCTTCTCTATGTTTAAGGATTGTGCATTAGGGAACAAAACCATTTTCTTTTTAAAATTTTGTTTCTTAATCTAGAATCTACAAGCACCCAAGACTATAAACAGAAATCATCCTATATTATCATGCTTCGGTCCTCTAACAATCCATAATATATTAGAAAAACCAGCATTTATGTTAACAAGCCATAAAATAGGTCGCTTGTGATGAACTACAACGAGAGACAAAGGAATACGACTTATTATGCATCTCCTTTTCTTTCTCTCTTTCTAAGTACTAAATTAGAAACTGATCAAGAAGTAAAAGGACAGCTCAGTGCATCAAGCTCCCATGCATGCAGGGTCCACGAAAGGGACAGACTATAAGGGTTTATAGTACACAGCTTTACCTTACATTTTTGCAAAAAATTGTTCCCACGCTTTGAATCCATGAGCTCAAGGTTATACAATGACAAATTTACCATTGTGCCAAGGCTCCCCTCCAAGAACTGATCAAGAAGTAAACCAATTAATTTGAAACATATATATGGAACAACTCTTGAATGAAAAGCATAGCATAGAACCTCTAGCACTAACGCAGTCTCTATTTTAAAGGAACAACAAATTATCTGCTAATATAAACATCTATGAGACCAATATAGAAAGGATAGTCCTGGTGCAAAAAGCTCCAGCGTTTACGGGGTGCAGGAAAGGTGTGGAGCACAAGGATTTATAGTACGCAGTCTTACCTTGTATTTTTGCAAGAGGCTGTTTCCACGCCTTGAACCCATGACCTCAAGATCACATGACAATAATTTTACCATTGTGCTAAAGCTCCCCTTCCTATGAGACCAAGGATTTATAGTATGCTGTCTTACCTTGTATTTTTGCAAGAGGCTATTTCCACGCCTTGAACCCATGACCTCAAGATCACATGACAATAATTTTACCATTGTGCTAAGGCTCCCCTTCCTATGAGACCAATATCAAATAAAATAAAATAAAATGTGAACTTTGTACACAGTCAAGTGAACCCACTAGAACAACTAATGATATACTAATATGAACTTCTTCACAAACTTACTGTCAAATGGAAAGGATTTTAAGCACTTGTGCCACCACCTGTTCAACAATTGACTAACGAATATGAATTCATATATGACGCCATTTTCAAATGAAAATTTATTGTGAGCCCTTACGGAGGCCCTACATTTGGAGCGATTAACTTGTTAATAACCTATATGTGGGCCCACTCATGAATAGAAGCATATGCACTCATGTGGGCTCACTTTTATCTGTACTATCTTTTATGATCAAGAGCCGGGGTTATTCTGACCGTCGATCGGGTTACCCGGCTCAAGATGAAATTCTGTCCCTAAATTGTTAGCATCTTTCATCTTGGCTGCCATATCACAAATTCAAGTCATTCTGGCCATAGATTGGGCCATCGTGCTCAAGATTAAATCATTACTACTAGTTATGGCCGTTGGATCACGATCTGGATCATTCAGCAGTAGATTAAACCATTAGAACTCTCGTTCCCGAACCAAAAATTATAAGTGCAGCTCTCTTTTCCTAACCATAGTTATTATCTCTGGTTTAAACGATTAATGAATTGGGATCTTAGTATGCTCTTATTTTAATAAAATTATGTTATTGATTTGGAACAACTTAAAATAATCAATGGACAAGATTATTTAATAGATGAGATTCTTGGCATATCTAAGATGAGATCAAGAGAGGTAAATTATTATGATAATCAAAAGCTAGGTATATTTATTCACCCATCAGCAAACACATGAATGGTTTTTTAATTTGGACCCGTATTTTTTGTAATATCTCCAACTCTTTCTTTTCCAATAATCAAGAGCATAGCCATTCAATTTATCGTGATTTTCATGACCTACATGATAATTAAAATGAAGGGGAGCCTTGGCACAATGGTAAAAGTTGTTGTCATGTAACTTTGAAGTCACGAATTCAAGATGTGAAAACAGCCGCTTATAAAAATACTAAGTAAAACTGCATACTATAGGCCCTTTTGGTCTGCTGCATCACCAGACCCCGCATAGGTTAGAGCTTCGTGCACCACCAAAGCTGCCCTTTACATGATATCTAAATTCAAGAAAATCAAATGAATACTTGGATCGACAGAAGGTTGACTCCATATAACATAGCCCTACTTAAGTCAACTACTGGCGTAGACCCTAAACATATGTGCCTGTTGAATGCCCATCGTTGTCTATATAACGTTGATTCCTATTCATTTTCAATGATCAAGAGTAGACCCTTTGGAACCTAGAACTGTCCAATCATTGTTATTTATAGCTAACATCTACATCCAGGGAAATTAGATAAAGGGTTCATCAATATAAAAAAATGGTCCCACCTATGTCAAAGGGGAGCAAAATACAATTGTTATACCACGTAGTTGCACTGCTATAGCATTCCTTTGGGCAAAAATCTCTGTGGGGGCCATATTTTACATTCACAATAATTTAAAATTTTATGTACTAAATACATGTAAATTACGTGACTGTTACTTACTCTGGCAAAATGTCCAATAGAATAGTTGTAGGTATATGAGATGATAATTTTGGCATCCAAGCATATATCTATTGCCTATTGGCAGTATGGTTGCTCCACTGAAGATAAAAAGGAGAGGTTTTGGAGTCGCGCACTCGTCTTTTATCTACGCTAGAGTACAATCTTGTATCAATAAGTTTTTAGGTTGATTTTAGGCCCTATTTGTTAGTTGGATCCTTATAGGTATATGGGTTCATTTTGTCCATAATTACATATCCCATTAGGACTATCTTTATCTGATTAATATTTTAAGAGGAAAGACCCTTGACTAGGTGCTCTGAACTGACCAGACTCGAGAGAATAAATAGCATTAGGCTTAGTGGTCCATCAAACCACTAGTCATGGGCCCTTAACCAGGCTTTATTAAAGAAAAGTAAAATTGCATAAATTAAACATGATGTATATGATGTAAGGGAAATATTAGTGGTTTATAGTACCTCTAGGGATTAGGGTTTTGCTTTGGTTACATGTTGGAGTGCTAGAAGTGTATGAAACAAAAGAAAGCAACAAGGGAAAGGGCTTTTCAAGGGTTGAGGTCCATAGGTAGTTTACAACTCTTGCAAGTGTAATGAACCTCTTGGGAAAAGACCTACTTCCTCTGAGGTTAAAAAAGAAAGAGAAAAGTGGTAGGAGGCTTTTTTGGAGTACAGTGGTAAAAAGCCACCTAAACCTTTTCTCTCCAGAATAGTTGCAACTTCCCTCATGTGTTTTCCCAGACTTTCAGCTCTTTTTGGAGATTTTCAAAGCCTGCTCTCGTTGAGGTGCCCTCCTTCCCGTGCTTGGGAAGTTCTCAAGGAATTGAAAGTTGACAAAGTTTTAAATTGACAAAGGCAACCTTTGAATTATGTCTTGACTTCTATGGATAAAGTTAACTAAACTTCAAAATAGAAAGAGTCATTCTGTTCAAAGTGGGATTCTTCTAAGATTCATTGCTCAATTTTGCATATTCTACTCCTAAAATATAGAGAGACTTATGAGGGTAGACTCTATTTGAAGTTTGGGCGACGTCGTATCCCTCGTTGGCATGTAACATTATAAAGTTGAGGATGTAGAAGGGACTCCCTCTTTGCATTTAATGCTAGCAACAACTTTGGGGGCATGTGGGGTAACCCTTGGCTTGTTTTGAGAATGTACTTGGAAGAACATATATTATGATCTAGTCACAAAGATGTTTAGGACATGGCTAAATATGGTTTTAGGGATAAAATAGCACTTCTCCATTTGTGGACCATTTGGTAGGTGGACTTATTTTCTTTGTGATGCTACCCATTCTGTTTCTGGACAAGAATTCTAGTTGTTGGACAAGCTGAGCTTATGCTTATCACCATACATTTGACAATTTATTTTTCATCTTTTGGGGATAAACTTGGAGATGAGCTAAGACATATCCTTGATATTTCTTTGAAAAAAATAGTCTTAGATTTGACAAAAGTAGGATGTCAATGATAGTGGTGTTGGTTTTTTTTTTTTCCTAATAACTGGTGTAAAGTCTGGAAGGCAGTCAGTTGATGAGTATTTATGCACCTAAACCTGGATGATCTACCCATGATCAGGACAAAGCTAAGTGGATGTCTAAACCAACTCACAATGAAGATTAGAGCTTGAAGGACACGATCACTTGTTTGGTATATGGGATAATGAATGACTTTTGGCGACTCAAAGGAAGTATGATCATCGCACAATATGAAATACTAGGTTCAAGTACCCACATAAAATCGTGCAAGTTGACATGAGATTCATCTTCAGATCTCCATTTTTATTTTTTTGTAAATGGTTTCAGAATTTTTTCCTCTACAATGAAGTTCCACTCTTTATCTTCTTAGCACGTTTTGGTTTTAAGGAAAAAGAAATTCCTGGAAAACAAGTTTTCTAGTGTTTGGCTACTTTTTTTCAAGGGAAATCATTTTCAAGTAAAAGCTTTCCGCCCCTTTGAAGGGAAAATCTTTGGAGAGGAATGCCAGGACAGTGCGCGTAACACAGCTGCTTGTTGTGGTGAGCCCCAGCATTGCATGATGGGCCTCACAAATCATTGGTTGGATCCGTTCATTTGATTTCTATACATCTGAATCATTATTGCTCTGAAAATAGAAAAGATTCGACCTGAATCTAAACCAATTAATGTTTTTTTTTATCACAGAACCCGGATGGTGGAAAACAATAGTCCATTTTTCCTAATCAGAACCGTCCATCTGATTTTTCGGCCCTTGGATATCTTAAATGCCGAATATGAACCTTTGAATGACCTCAACATCTGAAAACTTGTGTGCGCACTGCACCAGCATTTCCCTTTGAAGTAATATACAGCATTTAGTTAGTTATTCAGGTCATGATTTAGCCATAAGTTAGGGTGTCAATGGCCTTGTTCGGATCGAACCCACTTACGTTACACTCACGATCAGCTCAAATTCTTATAAAGTGCATTTTCACTGACAAGAATTCGTCCGATATATTGGAACTATTCGGAAAAGGCTCTCAAAAAAAGTTAACTGGCTTCAAATGGTAATTATTTAGAAAATTTTAAAACTATCTGATGCATCTTTTTTAAGGGAGCATTGGAGGAACGGTAGAGTTGTCGTCATGTGACCTTGAAGTGAGAAAACAGACTATTGACCTTTGTGGTCCGTCCCTTCCTGGATCCTGCAAACGCGAGAACTTCTTGCAGCAGGGCTGCCCTTTTTATCTGATGCATCTTCCGATGTGCTCAAGGTAAACGCAGGTTGGTTAGTTTTGCTCTTACTAAAGGGGAACACAACAATGACGGGTAAAAGTATTATCAAGGCCAAATTTGTGTACGTTTTTGTCCATAAGTGGCTGAAGTGATGAGTTTGAATGAGACTCTTGTGGTTGATTTGGGTCGTCGCTTTATCATGATCCTAACTTTGATGTGATTTGCTTCATTTTCTTTTCCAAAGTTTGTAACACCTTTGAACACACTTTTCTCAGAAAAGCTGCCTAGAAACTTTGATGGAATTGGTTGAAAATGTCCTGTTCGAATGCAACAACAGCCCATTTTGTTTTATATATGTAGTTAAAAGAAAGAACTGCCTTTTGCTGTTAGTGTTGGTAACTGCTCCAGGGTCCACTTCATTCACTAACCATTACTACATAATACAATGTTAAAGTTACTTCTGAAACATTACATTTCTTTTCAAAAACTAGAATTCTTCATAGATGAACAGTGAAATTTCTGCAACATCTCTGGTTTGCGTTTTATTGACTCACTAGATTAACTTAACCTGTTCTTATTGGTGCTACTAGTGGGTCCACAGGCAGTCCACTAGCTAGTTCTCTAGGAAAATGAAAGAAAAGCAAAGAAGGGACCTTTAACGGATCCTCCAGAGCCCATATACTTTGATTGAGGAACACTTTTGATCAAATTGTTAGAAAACTCTGGAACAACTTCTGCCAGCCACACAGTCCTTGGGGCTTCCACTATTCCTATATCTGCACCACTTAAACGGTACAAAAATATCATTGTTTTGCATTCCTGAAATATCAGAAATCTTGTACTGCTAAAACTTTTGCAGCCATCAAAGATAAAATCTCTTACCATTTGTTATGAATATGCACGTTGTCTTCATTTTTCCACCAAGGTAGAACAATTTATCCATCCTCTCGGAAAATATATGGAGTCAGGATCAACAATTACTTGTTCAAGGAATAACAAACAGACTCTCCGTATAAGAGCATCCATGGACCGCAAATCAGTTTCAATCTCTTTTTTCATGATAAGACCTAACTTTGGATGACCCGACCAATTCATCTGATTGCTTGGATAATGGGTTTCTTAAGTAAGAAATCATGACATTTTTTTCGTTTTTTATATGCTAGCATCATCCAATCCACATGCCTTTTCATCTACTACAAATCCAAAGACTAGGAAAATCGAATCATCCAAGTATGGGTCCCTAATTTAGAATCCATGGATCAACAATTACTTGTTCAAGGAATAACAAACAGACTCTCCATATAAGTGCATCCATGGACCGCAAATCAGTTTCAACCTCTTTTCCATGATAAGACCCTAACTTTGGATAACCCAACCAATTCATCTGATTGCTTGGATAATGGATTTCTTACGTAAGAAATCATGACATTTTTTCGTTTTTTATATGCTAGAGTCATCCAATCCACATGCCTTTTCATCTACTACAAATCCAGAGCAAGGAAAATCGAATCATCCAAATATGGGTCCCTAATTTAGAATCCATGGATGCTCTTACATGGAGGTCCATTTAGCATTAAATCCTCTACTTATTTGACACCAATCCTTTATTCCTATAAAACACAACCTTGATCAAGAGTTTCAACCTTAGCCTAGAATAACATATCCATAAAGCATTTTAGTCCTTGGTTCTGCAAAACAGACACGCATCAACTCACAGTTTTAAATGGGATTTGCTTGTAATCGAGCGAATCATCAAAGCCCTTCCAATTGAAGTTGGAAAGCAAGTGGGGTACTTGGGTTGGAACATTTGATAAGATGTATTATTAAATTGAAGGCTATTTGGATACTCCCTCTGAGGGAAGATATGAGATGGGCTCTTGTAGTTTTGTCTTAAAAGGGACTAAACTCCAAAGAGAAGATCACTAACTGGTTTCAGTTTTTATTATAAGCACTTGCCAAAGAAGAGTTAGCAATGAAGCCAAAGAATTGTGCAGAACTTCCTCAACAGCATTCTTCTCTTTTCATTTAAAAGAAAGAAAGATTTCATTCCATGATAATGCCAAATGGGTAAGCAAGCAAATGGTTTTCGTACTACAAGATGTAAAGCATTTAAATATGCTCAACTTGGGCATTTGCATACATAGGATCTATAGATTAGTGATACTTAACAAGCTGGGCGGAGGATAATGGTTACGTTAGTAAGACAAAAAATAAGAGAAATATCTTCAGCCATGTTTTATGAATATTTTATGTCTCAATATGACTTGTGTGTTATTTGTATACTACCTCCTTTCTACTTTATTCACTCCCCCACATGTGTTGGTCAATGATCAGGTTGCTTAAAAACAAATTTATAGGGAAATCTGGGTTTTCGGGGATTCCTTAAATATTCCATTTCAAAAATTGAAAGTTTTAAACAATTGGGAATTTTTTAAAGATTGGATCGTCATCATCATCAAGACCTTATCCCAATTAGGGGTCAGCCACATGAATCTTATTCCTCCATTCCACTCTATTAAGTATCATGGCTTCATTTAGTTGTAAAGTTTTTAAATCTTTCCTCACCACTTCTATCTACGTTCTTTTAGGCCTTCCCCTTGCCTTTTTAGAACCTTCTACTTGTATTGCCTCACTCCTTCTAACCGGTGCCGTTGTTGGTCTCCTTTGAATATGTCCAAGCCATCTAAGTATAATCTCTCTCATCTTGTTATCTATTGGTGCTACCCCTAAATTTCCTCTAATATTTTCATTTCTAATTCTATCATTTCTTTTCTTACCACTCATCCATCTCAACATCCTAGTTTCCGTAACGCTCATCTTATGAGCATGATGTTACTTAATTGCCCAACACTTTGATCTATAGAGCATGGTCGGCCTTATGGTCATCCTATAGAATTTTTCTTTTAGTTTGAGTAGCACCCGCCGATCACACAAAACTCCAAATGCACATCTCCATTTGTTTCAACCTGATTGGATTTTCTAGGTAAGCTCCCTCTAAATCTCTCTACTCTCATGAATCATTGATCCTAAGTACCAAAAGTGGTCTTTTACGAGAACTTCTTAGTTATCAATCTTGACTCGTGTTCCACTCCTACTCTCCTTGCTAATGTTGTCATCATGTGACCTTAAGGTCATGGGTTCAAGGCGTGGAAACAGCCTCTTGCAAAATGCAAGGTAAGGCTGTATACTTTAGGCCCTTATGGTCCACCCATTCCCTAGACCCCGCATAGGTGGGAGCTTCATGCACGGGGTACCCTTTTTTAGAAGAGGAGCCTTAGCACAATGGTTTTCAAAGATTGGATGCATTTACTAATTCACGATCTAGCAAGGGCGGTTAAGCATTGATTGCTTTAGAGGCCTTTGGGCTCGTTTTAAAGCTAAATAACAAATGTTAAAAATACTATTCCTTAACGGCCTTATTTTAAATGTCAAGATTGTCTTGTGAAGAGCAATCATATCAGTAGGAGTCTTCTTGACGAAGAGAGAATAATTAGCTGTACTTCTTGAAAAACCTTCAATTTGAAGAACTTTGTTGAATTTGTCGAACCATGCCCCCCTAACCTAAGTGGGCCTGTTTTAACCAATATATCGCTTGCAGATTAGAAGAGGACTTACAGAGTTTCATGTGAAGGGAATTTAGATTGATACTCCCATTTTCCTGATTGGCACGGAAATTTAACAAGCCTATCCAGGAGAAAAATTCAAACGAGGAATCAGTGCTATTGAGAAACTTTAACATACTTTTGAGCTAACATCAGTGGCAACTTATTCAATTTGATTAATGGAAAAGAAGATTGGATGAGCTTTAGTAGCAAGTTGCCAAAAAAAATAGAAGTGTTCGCTGACATCGACTTGGCGATGCTACTTTTGGTAGCTCCTATGACGCCTCTTCTTTTATCTCTAAGTTTTACCAGCTAGCAACCCACCCTCACACCACTGGGGGACCTTGTCACCTTACTAGTCCAATCGTCTCTAGGCTACACGTATATATCTATTTATGGAAGCGAGATTGCTAAAAGATCTTCTAACTATCCCTATTAATCTGTACTGTTAAATATGTAAGCAAGCACGTATCTGGATAATCATGGAATCCTCTTTGAGAAACATTATGGGCCTGCCACAGGGGAAACATGCCTAATATGTGACGGCACACATGTTTTGATTTAATGGCTAGTAATACAAGAATTGATCCAAACCAATGATTTACTAGGACTGGCCACAGGTCTAGAAACCAAAAGGCTCCCTCTTTTGAGATCCTTCTGTAACCAGTCATTTAAAACCCAGAAAGTAGAGGGTTGTAATCATGTGATGGGGTTGAAATTGGATGTGGGCTAGCTCATTCATAATATGGGTCCGATATGTAGATCTGACTTGCAGTCATTTGAGGAAAATATGCATCCAGCACTTGAGAACTTGTACTGATGCATGTGCTTTTTTGGGTAAATGTCGGGATGCATGTTCAGTTGCCTAAGAACTTGTTATTATGATGCATGATTACATGTTTATATGGACAATTGCATACATGCACTTGTGTTTGCACTTCCTTTGTGCAAAATCCAAGGTGGAAAAGCATCCACCTTAGAACTATATCCAACCAATCCTCCCATTTTTGGTTAGCCTTATTAAACTCCAACCAACCCAACATATTATTGCTCCATTGCTATACATCTCTCCTTCCCTCCTCCTGCCCCCCGCCGGTTGTTTTGTCTTGTTAAAGATGGGCAGGAAATGTTCTCACTGTGGAAATACTGGTCACAATTCAAGGACTTGTAGCATTTACAGACGAAGTGTCGGTGGCCTAAGACTGTTTGGGGTACAGCTTGACGTTGATTCTCCATTGAAGAAAAGCTTTAGCATGGATAGCTTGCCTTCTTCTTCTTCATCCTCCTCGTCTTCTCGTCTTTCTGTCGATGAAGGCGCTGATAAATTATGCCATGGCTATCTCTCTGATGGTCTCATAGGCAGAAGCCAAGAGAGAAAGAAGGGTGAGAATGTCTTCTTTCTTCTTCTTTCCTATTCTTGCTCCTGGTGTCTCCTTTGTATCATACTGATCTTCCTCTTCTTTTTCTTTGGACTAGTTGGTTGTTATTTCAGTTTAGTTTCAGCCATGTTTATGGTAGCTTTCTCATGAGAATTTGTAGATTAATTACTTCGGTGCTACTTCTGTAGATTATCTTGTTCTAATCCTCGTTAAACTGTTTAATATTTCCCACTCATCGGGTTGAATTCTTTCACCTTTCTTACAAGGACCCAAGTTTGTATTTTTAAAGCTTTGTTATGAGATAGCAGTATCTCATTTTTTAGCTTCGACGTGAGAGAAATTTCTCGGTTCTTGTTTGATTCTTTCCTGCTGTTTTGATTGGTTTTTCATTACAACCCAACTCTTGATTCTAGGTGCTTTGGTACAAGAATGGAAGATTGGAATTTTTCGGCATAGTCCATGAAGATGAACTGTATTTCTTACTGATTGTCATTACTTGGTTTTTGCCAATTGGTTTGATTTTTTTGAACTTTTTAATCAGACTCATATTTGGATTAACAACTTTCAAATAAGAGTGGAGGTTTTGCATTTCCTCAGCATATAAACACCACAGGAATGGCGTCTTTGCAGGTTCCAATTAAGAGTGATCTCTGTTTTTCGTTAGCACAAATTCCTGATCTGTTTTTATTCAGAAGAAACCATTATTTGGTTACAAGAATGACTTTCTAAAATGTAATCACCAGGAGACAAGATGTTTTGTTTTATTAATTTGATTGTGTTATTTTTCATCAATTTTCTGTACTAGCTTTTCTCAATCTGAATTTCATAGCAGAACCAAATTTGTGAATTTGGAATTTGTCATCTGGCTAGAACTTTCCTATTTAACATGAGAGAAGTACGGTTCTTGAGACTGGCGGATGTACTAGTCTTTTGTTCTGTTCCGATTGCTGGATTGAGGTTTTTTTCTATTCAGCAAACCAGTCTTCGATTGAGCAAAATTGGACATAAGAACACAAAGCCTTCGTATTGGCAATTTCTGTTCAGTGATTCTTGCTCTCTTGTCTGGCAGCTTTCCCTAGCATCTCTTTTGGTGCAGAACCATGTTTTCCGGTAATACTATTATGGTTTTGTTTCTTGCCTTCTTCATTTCCTCTCTCAATTCCAGTCTGACTTCCACACAGTTTTTCAATTGGACATGCTTGCCGGTTTCAGAATTTCCTTCTTTAAGTGTAGAAGACAATAAAAGCTTATTCTTCCTCAGTACTGCATCTTTAACTAACCTTATCAATTTCACCAAAACTTCCGATTCTACTCTTGGTTTTTAAATGATTAAGTTTGTTGTTTACTTTGCCTTTCCCTCCACATTCAGATTTGGCAGGAGAGTATTTTGACCCATAGCAATTTTGAATTGTTGCATCTATTTTTTCTGTGACTCGGGGCATTCAACAAATTTGTTGTTGCCGTAGGAGTCCCGTGGACTGAGGAAGAGCATAGAACATTTCTAGCTGGGCTCGAGAAGCTTGGCAAAGGTGATTGGAGGGGCATCTCAAGAAGTTTTGTAACAACAAGGACTCCAACACAAGTTGCTAGTCATGCTCAGAAATATTTCCTCAGACAGTCCAGCCTCTGCAAGAAAAAGCGCCGATCAAGCCTCTTTGACATGGTAATGGTTCTAATGGTCTCATTTAATAATGTCCCATCCGTGATGAAAAGCCACCTACTGATTTGCTAGCTCTCTCTCTCTCTCTCTCTCTCTCTCTCTCTCTCTCTCTCTCTCTCTCTCTCTCTCTCTGGCAGGTTGGGAATTGTAATACACCAGTGCATGTTGCTGAGTCTAACCCGAAAGATACTCTTTTCTCATGTGAATTGCCTGCTTCTTCTCCGTCTCCTTACAAGAAGTATCATCAAATTTATGAAAAGGCTCCTGAGATCGACCTTAATTCATTACAATTTGAACCCAGATTCGAAAATGAAAAGACTAAACATCTTGAGTCACCTTCCTGTCTGTGTATTATGCCTGTATATGGATCATTTGGTTCGTCTGCTGCTTTTGTTTCTCAACCATCTTCTCCATCGACTGTTTCTTTTGAGCCTCCAAATCTAGAGCTCACCATTGGTGCTCCAAGACCACCAATGCCACTCGATCAAAGCAAATCACCCCAGAGCTCTCCCTTGATTGGCCCTATAAGTGTGGCCTAGCGATTCATCGTGTTGAAAATTCACCAAGTTACTAGGTCCATGCTGTGGAAAGAGCTGAATGAAGTGCACTTGATGTCAACAAGGATGGACCTGTTCCGTATGTAATCAGTTGTGTCAAATAGGAACTCTTGATGGCTAAACAAAGTCCTTGTAGTTAAGAAACTTGTAAATATATGACTTTGTCATTAGTGGGAGGAGGAAAATTTGCAGTTTTCATGTTTGCTTTTGTATTTAATATTCCACAATGACATAACATGGAGGCTCTTGTGACTACTACCACAATTGTAAGAAACCTAATCCAATTCAAACCAGCACCAGTAAAATGGACAAGCTATATATCTCAGTTCATGGACTTGTGCCTCATGTGTCTCCACTACTTTGGGCATGGGTTTAAGAAATAATTCCAGCTTGCAACTTAGTTTAGTGACAGTGTAATCTGAGATGGCAACTCTGTGCAGAAGAGGCAAGAATCCTTTGGTTTAAGTAAGAATTCCATAGAGCCTAGTTGATATATATATATATATATATATATATATATATATATATATATTCTTTTTGGCCGGAAAAGGATGAAGTTTTGCACCTTTATAGTCTTTAGAAGAAACTTGAGAAATTGTGGCTTATGTTCATTGTCTAAGGTGCTGCAAACTAGGCAGTTTAGGATAGCATCCTGAGATCTGACATATGTTCAAGAGCTAAGTAGGTCTATTATAGCTGTTCCAATACGCTGACATGGTTAGTGAAGTCAGTGTGCCGTCCCTAACATGTTGGAGTGTCAAAAGAGGTCAAGTCACTGCACCAATCAGGTGAGCATGCCAGAAAGCACATTGCCCAACTCTCTACAAGTCTGATTCATATTTAAACATCTTACACCCAGATGGTCCATGCGGTCCAGAGGGATGGCAATCGCCACGTCGTGGCAGATTTTTGGCCGACTCTAATCCTGACCCTAGTGCTTTTTTCTTGCTCCTAAATCTTAGCCCTACTCAAGTCAAAGATTTATTGACCCTAACACTACTAGGTAAAAATTCTTTTGCCTAAATCTTGGGCAGTATGGGTGGAGAGCAAGCCCTAGCTTGCCTACAACATTCAAAAGATTTATGTGAGTTTCTCTTTTCTTTCCATCAGTTTAGTTACTTGTCTAACTTGTGTACGACTATAATTACCACAATACTCGTATTCATGTTTCGGCAAGATTTCATTTGA
This sequence comes from Warburgia ugandensis, assembly GCA_035236585.1. NCBI lineage: Eukaryota > Viridiplantae > Streptophyta > Magnoliopsida > Canellales > Canellaceae > Warburgia > Warburgia ugandensis. The sequence continues at coordinate 15,410,150 of CP141133.1, forward strand.
GGGCATTTTTATCATTTGAACAAAGTATATAAACTAACCCTAACCTGGCTCTGCTCAGGTCAGAGATTTTTAGACCCTAGTCTTGCTTGGGTCATAAATTTTGGTCGGGTCTCCCTTAAATGACATGACTGGTAGCCATCCCTAAGGTCAAGAAAAATATATATATATACACCACTTAAAAGCTCTGATCTTGAGGTTCTTGGTCACTAAGTTTTGTTTTAATCTAGAAAGGACAGAAGCAAACATGCTATCATTTATTATATTTATATACACTTGATATACAGCATAATAAAGTATATCTTCATAAATCATGCTTAGAGAGATTATTACAATAAGAACTAGTTGATTAATGAAGCAGTTGTTTCTTTATTTTAATGGGATCAGCCTATAATTTTGTGCTTATTTGTTGCGGAAAAAGCTATACCAGTTTAAACCTTTCTTAAAATATGATAACTAGCTAGTTGGACGCTTTAGCCTGTGAACTCGGTCCTCAACTTCGTTTGCTTGTCTCCTGTAAACCTTGTCTAAAATTTGGTCACATTTTCCTGGATTTCACCGGGTTTTTTAGTTCATGGGACTTGGTTGCCAGAAAAATTTGGTTGCATGATGCAATGACGATGACAGAAGCTTCACATTATTCCATCAGTAAGCCTAGCTAGTAAGTTGATAGAACAAAAAGGACAGCACTTGTGCATGAAGCTCCCGCATATGCAGGGTTCGGGGAAGGCGTGGACCACAAGGATCTATAGTGCACAGCTTTACCTTGCATCTTTGCAAGAGGCTGTTTCCATGCCTTGAACCCATGACCCCAAAGGTCACCCGACAACAACTTTGCTATTGCGACAAGGCTCCCCTTCTAAGTTGATCAAATCTATTTAAAAATATCTTCCTATTACGTTTCTTAATTACATTTTAGTTGTGTAGGATAGAGTACTATGCGATTAGAAAGTTAAACCAACATCCTTCAAGGAAGCAACAAAACAGAGAAAACCATTGAGGCATGTCAATTATCTTTCCTACAAGTCTTAGTTAAGTGTTCCATTTTTTGTATGATAGACTACAGGACTCGAAAGTTTGACACTAAACCCAACAAAATGAATTACATAGACTGTATTCTTGTGGACAAAAGTTGTCGTCGTGTGACCTTGAGGTCACGGGTTCAAGGCGTGGAAACAGCCTCTTGCAAAATGCAAGGTAAGGCTGTATACTTTAGGCCCTTATGGTCCGCTCCTTCCCTGGACCCTGCATAGGCGGGAGCTTCGTGCACGGGGGCTGCCCTTTGTATTCTTGTGGACAAACCATGTACAAACTCAAGTAAAGGGCAGCCCCGGTGCACAGAGCTCCCACCTATGTAGGGTCTGGGAAAGGGGTGGACCACAAGGGTCTATAGTACACAGCCTTACCTTATATTTTTGCAAGAGGCTGTTTCCATGCCTTAGTACAAACTCAAGTACATTAAATAAATGGTGTTTTAGTGACCAAACACGTAGCATTAGCTTAACAATCCTTGATGCATGGGTTGCACAATGTTGAAATCAGATCTTTGATCCGTGATGTGTGATGTGTGAATTCATCAAACTGAAAAATATCACATATGAAACCATAGATTCTGTAATGGTTCCTCTTCATAAGCTTCAGAAATGCTTCCAAATATTTAGATGAAACCAAGTGTGCGGTTTGTTCATTCACAACAACAACACACTTTTAATTCATCTATAGAGAACTTACACAACGAGCCTATGTTTTTGGTGATTATGTTGGTGACAGTTTTGCCAGCAACCATAAAGCCCAACCTATTTTCACCAGTGCCAGTTCCATTAGATGATCCTAGATCCTCGATCAAAAAGCATATGCAACCTCCTTTCAAGATCTTTTACAGGCTTTTGTTTGATTGAACTCCTTGATCAAGTCAAAGAAATCTCCTTTGGAGTTATCTGTGGCTGGGTAAAGAATCATGATCACCAAACGAACATATAAGGTAGGTTATGGTGACTCATAACAAGCAAGTCTACATCTTGCAAATCCATCTCTTCATACGTTTTAGGAGATAAAAGATATTTAATTTAGCTCTGTGCAAGTATGATTCATTAATGAAAATCTATCATAATAAACCACAAATGAAAAAATTTCTAAATTTCAGTACAAGTTCTTCCTGAAGCATTTTCGAAAACAAATGTTACGTTCAGAGTAAGGGTACTATGATGGATAAGAATAATCTACCGTCAGTTTATCCATTCAATGTCAGGCATCAAGCCTGGTAAAACCCAAATCCATGATAGGAATAAATATACTATGATGCAGCAAACCATAAGCATGTTCACACAGATATGCACTGTCGAAAAGAAATTTTTGGATGCAAAATCATATTTATCACCAATGACAATCCTATATCAGTATCACTGATGAAAAAAATAGAATTAAAAAGCAACAGTAGAACTGCCAATGCAGTATCATGTCACTGGACATCTCTGCAGGATCCAATGTATTTCTGATTCATTAATTAGAAAACAAAGTAGGTAAAGTAGAAAATTAAAGAAAGCCTAGAACATGCTTCAGGGGTTATGTCTGTCAACATGTTGTGGAGTTATCTATAAAACTTATGAAAATGTGAAATGCATGACTCACAAATCTACACATCTCTCCAGTTACCCTGAAGATTTTTGTACAATGGACAGGATAAGGGAAGAGAAAGAAGACAAGGTAGGCCACAAGTTGAGATGGAAACAGCCAAACCACTTCATAAGGATTGTTTTCAATCATGCGCTGTTGTCCAAATGTTGTTTGCTAGGTAACCTTTGGAAAATCTACTTGATTTTCAAGCAGTTTAGGTGCTGAACTGGTAGGGCTCATAGTACAAGAGTTCAGTTTGAGATCACCATGTCTGAGGTCTCAAGTCCTCCACTTTAGCCAAAATGAGTGGTTGCAAAGAATCAACAAATCACCGAATAGAAAAACGTAACAATTGACATTGTCTTTCTTGCTATTCAATATCAGAATCCAAGGCTGATTGGAGAAGTCAGTCCTCTTTGGTAATAAAACATTTGTACCATATTGGCCAGCCTCGGTGCAAGAAGCTCTCCCGTATGCGGGGTCCGGGGAAGGGGCCGACCACAAGGGTCAATTGTATACAGCCTTACCTTGCATTTTGCAAGAGGCTGTTTCCACACTTTGAACCCGTGACCTCAAGGTCACACAACGACAACTCTACTGTTACACCAGACTCCCCTTCTAAACTTCCTCACACCTAAGAAGTAAAACAGAAACATCAAGATAATCTTTGAATGTCTAACAAGGAAAACACAATGCTGTCTCTCAAAATTAGTTCAATCTGCATGATTTGTCATATTAGAAGATCATCTTTAAACAAATGTGACATGTGAACCACTTGGACGTCTTATTCATTGCAAGTAACTATCTGTAAGTTGTCAATGTGCACATCTTAGGGCACCTTTGCTGATTAGATTATTCACATGTTTCCCATGGGAATGGATTTTTAACCAATAACACAAGTGAACCCATGTGATAACAAATGATTCCTATTGCAAGGTTAGGAGCTGGCTGGAATATACCTCTTTCTTTTTGCAATAATAGCAGTATGTAGCATGTCCACTGATCATCGAACCACTCTTTTTTCTTTTTCTTTTCCAAATGAGAAGAAGGGACTGTGGAAATGTGAAACCAGGGAAAATGTAATGGTTCAAGGAGTAAACATAGGATTAAAGATGTGAAGGAAGCAAAGTAGTCATAGGAGAAGAATCTGCTCATGGAAGAAGTTTATATCCTTTGGCTAAGTGAATTGCTTACCTGCAACTGGACCTCTGGAATCACAATTCCCCTAATGGGATCATGGTCTTGGTTAAGTCACATGATCAGTTAATCTTGGGGACTTAAAGATTTAACTCGATCTTTCTTATCAGGACAATTTCATCATGCATTTTCTTTACTGGGGTTTCATGCCTTCTTGGTTTCTGACTCAAGACAAAAAAGCAATAGTAAAAGGGGTTGTCATGGTTACATAGGGGCTATTTTTCTCCTTATTCTTAAAAACCATAGCTTGGTGGAAAATGACATTGAGAAGGACAAACTTTGGGAACAAATAAGTTGACAAAACTAGCTTTGGACCCAGCATACGTGTAGTCCCATGTACCATGATTGGAGCCATAGTTAGAAAGTTTTGATTCGGGAATAATTGATGAGGCAAATCTTCCCCAAACTTTGGTTGATGATTGAGGAAAAAGAAAGAGAAGTGGACGTGAATTTCATTTTTATGTTTTTCTGAATGAATGAGTTTGAACATCAACTGATTTACAGACAATAAGACCTAAAAAAAATTAATATTTATTAATTATTTGGTGAAATTGCTATTTATTTTATTTTATAAATTTGCATTGAAGTAAAAAAAATAAAAATAGCAAGACATTATGAATTGTTCCAAACCTTTTAAAGTTGGCATGCCAAGGTAGGTTTCCCATTAGCTTGAGGAAACAGTGTAGAAGGGGACTTGGAGCAACAGAAGAGTTGTTGTTGTGTGACCTTGCAATCACAGGTTCAAGGTGTGGAAACAGCCTCTTGCAAAATGCAAGGCAAGGCTGTGTACTACTGACCCTTGTGGTCCGCTCGAAACCCCCTCATATGCAGGAGCTTCATGCACCAAGGCTGCCCATTTTTAGCTAGAGGAAATGGTGTCACAATAACTTCCGCATTTCATTTCTTTGCAAAGCCATAAAACACATCTTTAACTTTAGAGAGAGGTTGTCACCAAAAGACCCAGACTCTTATCCTCTAAATGATCATATTTCGATTCCCTTGTTTTACAATACCTGTTTTTATTTACACTTTCTAATAGCAGCCAAGGGCTGTTCAAATCCTACAAAACTACCCACATCCAATCAGAGATGCTTTTGACAAATTGAGGGGTGACATTGTCAAAACAGTTAGTTGTGGTTATCAATTGCTGTCTCATATAAACCTGGAATTGTGTATAAACAAAGAATGTAAAAATTTTCCCGGCATTAAGATAGCACATGTATAATGTATATGATCTTGCATTTAAGGGTCCATGAAGATTCAAAAGATGGTTTAAATCTTGCTTTCTGCAAGTCCACTTATTGCAGGTTCAGAGCTACAGGGAACAAGTTACAACAAGAATTACACTGTTTTTGAGTTCCTTAGGATTAACAACTGTTTTTCTTTGCTCAAATTTTACTCAAACAGCTTTTCTTTTCTTAATCCTTCTCTTAATCAGGATGACCTAACTAAATGAAGTTGATGGGTAGCTATCAATGTCAATGTACAATTTTCTGTGAATGTATTTTCATTATTTTCTAGATTCACAAGAAATACTATAAACTTAATCAAACTTTTTCAAAGGGTGCCTCCTTAACGAACTTTAAGGTAGGTGAGATATGTTCTTCATTACATCTTTCTGATGGTAAAAAACAATTTCTTTATGGAACTATGATTTATTTATTGCATCATCCCAATTCTCTTCTTTAGATGCAATAGTCTGGTGAGTATCTTGTTTCCTGATTAAGTCAGCTTGTTTCTTCTTCTTTTTCTTTTCTTTTTTCTTTTTTTTTAATAGTGTTTAAATCAGCTTCTTGGTAAAAGAAAACAATTCAATTGACTTTTCTGTTAGTATCACTACTGGTTGAAGGCTTAGGAATCAAGGGTAGGTTGCAGCATTTGCTGAATTTAATTGCTTCATATAAAGTAAGCCCAAAGTCAATTAGTTCTCTCCCAGATTCCTGGATTAGTTGGAGCTGGTCAATAGACAAGATATGTTGAAGAAGTGGAGCAAAAGAATCTGAACTATTCAGTTGGATTCTTTCCAGCAGGTTTATGCATCTTGCTTACAGATGCAAAAGTTATTGATGTTTTATTCCACCTCAGGATGAAAATGTGTGGATACTGACTTGTCCTCTTCCAGATGAACACAAATTTCCAATAGACTAAAAAGGGCCTCTCTCTTACGAGGATAAGAAAACCAAGGAAATGCTAATCCCAGAACCATCAGCTCTTAAGAAGCAATTTATAATTTTTTAGGCAGTTAGTCACGGACTTCTTGGAAAATTTAGTGCATCTTTGAATTCTAACTAAGCCATTTATGTCTGCAAACAGAGGTTGTCTGGTCAGGGAGATAAACTTATGCATGGAAACTGATCTTATCCCTTCTCCTCACAGCTCTAAACCGGACATTATTCAACAAATGTAAATAGCCAAAATCTTGGGCTTCTCAGCTTCTTAAAACAATTTCTGTAACTCAAGGCTGCACAGCAGAGGAAGAAATCATTATCCACAGATAAATTGGATCAATGGATTTTGCCAAGCAGCCCCTTCTGAGGTTTTCTTTAAGTTCTCATCTTATTGGCAATCGGTATCTGTTAGGGGCTTTGGAAGCAATTAAATACATGGTACAATATAAATTATAACAAGTACCATTTGAATATAAAATTGAACGCAGATTCATTTGCACAGAAGACTGCTTCAAACTATTTTTCCCTGTGTCTGGCACTCCATTGTCCACGCTTCTGAATACAGCTGCCTTTGAGGTCGGTCTCATAAAAGGAGCCGATATTCCCATACCTCTTTGATACTAAATGACACTCTTTTGAAGTTTTACAGTAAAAATACATATGAGTTTCACTTTTTTGAGCAATCAAACGGTTCACATCTTACTATAGATGGAGCACGTCTCAAAACTTACATATTTCAAACAACTTGAACATTGATTCTTTTAGCTATTTTAATACCAGTAATTTTTCTATTGTTGATTTAAAACTAAAAAAAGAAAAGAAGCAATAATACAATTATTTGACGTCGGTCATTTTTAGGTCAGATCTCATCTAATGCAAACCACCAAAGATGAAAGGTTGAGATTGTCAGACAGTGAGTCCCTTAAATAAAAGCAGGATTAAACTCTAAAACAGCGTGTGACATTATCGCACAAGTACTGTGGGAATATCAGCTCCCTTATAAATTATGGGTTGAGAATATTAACCCCTTTCGCCCATGCAAGATGCAAACTTTATAAATTCCTCATCAGACACTAACCGGACAATTTGTGCGGCAGTTGTGAGGACTATCAATCGGTTACAGGGAGTCTTAGTCACACTCCAAGTAGATATGTCACGGGTGACTGATAAGCCTAAGTCTAGCAACCATTTTGCAAGGAGGATTGGCCCGGTACATGTTATACTTTAAACAATGATTCAGCACGTAAGAGGGAACAGAAACCCCAGAATTTGGGCCTGATAAAATACATGAATTGATATATTCTACAATTCAGAGTGTGAATTTCAATCAAAAAATGAAATCAAATAGATGACTGAGTAGAAACTATTTTACACAAAACTGGCACTCGAGTGCATGGTAAGATGACTTGATCAGAAGGCCGACCAGAATCTGTTAGCTTCTTGGCTTTTAGAACCTTCTATCCTGTTAGTACTGTTTCCAGGGCGTAGGATGCTTGGTTGGAAGGGGAAGCAGGAGAGAAAGCAGGAGCTTTTATCAGTATGACTCAGTCTATCTCCTTAGCAGTCTTAGGTACCCGTCCCCCCAGAGAATTAAGCCGCCCATCAGGTAAACTTTCCATTTCTGTTCATGACTGTTTCGTTTGTATTTTTTCATGAATCATGAGAGCCTTGGACCATCAGTGTAATGCGCTTAGCACTGTCTGTGCGAAGGCTATCACCTTTAAATCCCATCTGGAAGTTGAAATCATATTGAAATACCTCAAAACTCCTCTGACAGAAATAAAGATAATTGCAGCCACCAGTTTGCCAAAAACACAAGTAATCACAAAAGACAAATGATTTGTAAACTTGGAAACATTACCTCATTCTGGATGCTATCAGGCGAAAACCACCGCAACAGCACCCCAAGATGTATGACAGCAGGAATCAGCTTAAAAAGTAAAGGAGTAGTCACCTGCACATGTCCTACTCTATGAGTTAAGAAGAATCATGGAAATACTACCAGGGGCTGACCACAAGTAACAAATGGGCATTTGATCATTAGCCTAGATGAATCACTTGAGAATCAGAAATTACCAGACTAAGAGCTGTTGTTCCAAGAAACAAGAGATACCGCTTTCCCTGTAAGAAAAGATTAGACTGACAGTTATATCATCAAATTGGAAGCCCCGATGCAAAATTCTCCAAATGACTTTAAATTTCTTGAGAAATCTCATAGTTTCAATTTCTCATATACCACTTGAACTCTTCTTTTGGAACAGATGGCATGCAATTAATCATCATTCATGCTCTATACATATAACAATAACACTAAGCATTTGTAAAGGACACGTGCAATCATTTCTGAAAATTTCAAAACACTTCAAAAAATTTTCAAGCATTCGTCTTTGCTGATTTACTTTCAATTTTTAAATAAAACTTAGTAACATTGCCGGGATAAGATACTGATCTAAAGAGATACATTATTTACTTTACGACCATTCTGTATCCTAGAGTCATGTACATGTGTTTATGTCAAGTATTGAGGTACACAACAGCCAGCCACCATATAAGCAGTCACATGAGGATTGAAGTCAACTATCAATTGTCTCAAGAAACAATACTTGCCATTCATGCCTTCTAATAAGTTTACTGGAAATTCATGCCTACATTTCCTAATTAGAGATTTTCTAAGAGTGAAGGAACCCATTTGGAGATAACCAATATATCAAAGAGTCAGTAAGGTTCAGATAAAACATATAATCACACTTGATCATGCAGTTCAAGTTTTGTTTTGCAAGACCAGTCTCATATTTTAACTGGATGCACTAGGTCAAAGTGTGAAGAAAGGGCTGTGTCACTAACCTCAACCAGTTTAAGATTTGAAGCTCGACTTAGAAGAACGAAGGCGAATTCTCCAATTTGAGCCAGGGATAAGCCAACCTACATAGAATGTGAAGGAAGCCAATTCATGAACAGCAATATGTATAACGCTCAAAATCTATAGCCACATAAGCAAGTAAAATCTTACAAGGACTGAAGCCTTATTGCTATAGCCAAATCCCTTAACAACTCCAGTGATAATAATTGTTTTTACAATGATCACCAAAATCACAGCTGCTAGTAAAAAATCAACGTGATTCCAGAGGAAATGAACATCTATTAGCATGCCAATGCTCGCAAGAAAAAGAGCGGCAAAGAAATTGCGGATGGGTTCAACCTGCAAAAAGAAAGAGATCCAATGAGAGCACATAATGTCTCATTTTCATGCATAAAGGTGTGCATCCTCAACTAAAAATCCTAGCCATCCATAAATTGGTCCAAACTTGCATGAACGTAATAATCTGTTACAAGATTTTTTATCATAATATATGTTTACTAACGCCTGATGTCCATCTTGTCATTAATACCAGATAAGTGAGAATAATAATGAACGAGTGCCAATCAAACCTGCATGCATGAGCACGTCTTGATAATAGTATAACATCAATAAGATGGCCGAGCCAAAATAATTTTGTTCAACGAGATACCTAACTAAAAAGGAGCAAGTTTTCTGATAAATCTGTCCCGTACATGATTGGCCGCAAGGAGGATTTTCGAGACAAAAATCCAATGGCTTAAGGTCAATATATAGAAAGATGACTTGTTTCATATGAGTGCTAGTGCACACAGACTGTTATCTGAGCTAATAAAGTTCATTGATGACAAAGGCAAAAGTTATATGGCTAACTTGGCATCTACTCAAGGCTCTATAGTAGTGATAAAGGACCAATCTACTATTGGCGCCATTATGCTTCTTCATCCTATCATAGGATAGCGCATGTCAAATTAGGATGTTGTTTTATGAGACAAAAGTGTGTAACTTTCTAAATAGAAAGGCCTAAAGTACGATGTGTAAAGATTTTTTTTGAACTCGAACCCAAGAACTCTTGGTTGTGAGACAAGGCACTTAACCAACTCAGCTAAGTGCCCAATTCAGGGGCATATAGATTTACAACTGGCTTATTGGAAGACTACAGTCAAAACCCTCCTAAATTATATGATCCAATTCAGAAAAATCTTGTAATTTGTCATGAATACCACTTTTTCAATGAGAATTTTGACTATTTGATAATTCTCTTATCAATATTCATTGACCAATATATAGTACATGTGCTTACTGTAAGCAACTATCTAGTGTTGTTGCTTTGTTCTTTGCTGACCCCAGAGCTCACTCTGAATACATATAAGTTGAAGAGTTTTTGGTGCACTTTGAAATCCTCTAGTGTTCAGTCGAGTATTGTATGCATACATCAATTTTCTTTCTCGATGAGAAGAAAGATGACTTTGGATGCCAAAATTTATTCTAGCAACAATCATTTCTTTTCAGCAAGGTTCTGCATTTATTTCAGCAAAATCTTTTAATTTGTCATGAATACCACTTTTTCAATGAAAACTTTGATTATTTGGTAATTCTCTTATCAATATTCATTGACCAATATATAGTACATGTGCTTACTGCAAGCAACTATCTAGTGTTGTTTGTGTTTTTCTTAGCTGCCCACGGAGCTCACTCAGAATACATATAAGTTGAAGAGTTTTTGGTGCATTTTGAAATCCTTCTAGTGTTCAGTCGAGTGTTGTATGCATACATCAACTTTCCTTCTCGATGAAGGAGAAAGATACCTTTGGATGCCAAAATTTATTCTAGCAAAAATCATTTCTTTTCAGCAAATAATATTGGGTTCCGCGTTTTCTCTTTTTCTTATGCTTCACAGTACTGATTTTCTAGAATTGTAAGTTATATTGTTTGGTATTTTGAATTTTCATTCATGAAGGCCATCTATTAAGAGTACTTTCCTGAAGTTAATGTCATGGAAAGTGTCCAACCATGCAAAAATAATGTCAAAGACCATATAGATAACATCACGAAGATATATCCTTACAAGACTCCACATTTGATGACTATTATTCTGGTCTTAGGTCCATACTGTGTTGACACTAATTCATAAAATTAAGGCCCAAAATAATTGAGCATTGAGGTTTTCTTGGTGGAACTAACCAATTCAGACATTACAAAGGGAAAAACTCAATAAACACCTTCCTGGAAGTTCCAATGTAACATGATGACAGATGTACACAGAAACACAACAGAGTGTCAGGGATCCAAGAATTTCCATGAAGAACATAAATGAAAAGAATAAGGCTTACTTGTTCAAGGGTATGTTGAGCAAGATCAGTCGTTGATATCATCACACCCGCAGCAAAAGAACCCAATTCAAGGCTTAGACCCAACTTGTCACTACACTGAAATGATGCCAAACATCCAGATCAGACAGTTATGTAGCATATATATGAATAATAGGTGTAAATGAAAAGCTTCTGACCAGAAATGTTAGAAGGAAGAACATTAACTAGAATCACTACACAAGGTACTTCAGTTTAAATACTATTAGTCACAGATTGGAAAGCCAATGGGAAGTCCATTGCTAGAAGAGCCGATCCATGAAGCCACCATACCAACAAGAATTATACATGTCCAGAGTAAATGGCAATAAGAGAAGCTTCTTCGGTACTCGAGAACAACAATTACTGTAATCTATTTAATCCAGATATTATTGACATGACACACTAAATTTGGTCTCCTCTCTAGCAGCATATTACCTTAGAAAGTAACAAAATGCAAATAAGAAATTAAAATATTGACTCAAAGAATAGGTTTTGAGAAGATGAAAGAACCACAAGCAGAAAAAGGTCAGAGAAAAAATATCAGAATGATGATTGCATACAAGATGACAAAAAACAAATTACATGCATCTTAAGGTGGACAGGATTCTTCAAGTGCACCCTATTGAGTCTATAGTTGCACAGTAAGACAGTTTTAGTTAATAACATAATGCAGATAACAGATATTTGTCATTCATAAGATACTGATTTTTCTCATATTGCTCTGTCAGGAAGAACTAGGTAAGAACTTTTCTGATTGACACGTCCCTAGTTTATGTTTCCTCTCTGTTCCAATCTTTTCTCATGACCGCCATCTCTAGGTTTAACCTTTTCTCCTCATGATCATTGAAGTTTACACTCTCATATAAATGCAGAGAATGACAAACATCATAATAACCAATAAAGCACAGAATACACAAAATCAAGCTAGACAAGTAATCAGGAACAAACCCAAGCAACAAGTAAACAAAATGCAACAGCTGCCAATTGATAAAGTTCGTTTGTCTGCAAGGGAAAAATGTCAAAGAACCCTATCAATAAATTAATATGTCATCTCTGGCAATATCTATAATGATAAACTGTGAAATTCCACCATATCCATTCTCAAAAATCTTAGCATATCAAGGAAAACTTACCTGTGTTGAAAGACTGACCATTAGCTTAAGAAACCAAGGTACGCAAGTACGTGATAGTATAGACAAAATGCCCAGAAATGTACATAGCATGACCACCCTGGCAAAAAGGAAAATCAAAGTTTGGAGCATGGTAGATACTGCATAAAGTAAAGATAAGGAACACTAAAATATCTCAAGCAATGAAGGACTAGTCTTAACATGAATAATGTTGAAAATATTTTCATAATTGTTCATTTCATTTTCAAACAACAAGGGAAACTCCAATATGTATACATGAATAAATTTCTTGTGAACTAAATGCAAGAAACTTCATTTTGTGGAAGGAACTTCATCTCGTGATTTTCATGTCTTAAGCTCACATTTGCATCCATTTCCTAACAATTGGGCACTCAAATAGCATATGTTACCAGCAGCACAATTTCGTTGCACAAATGAAATGTTAATCAAATGGTTTTGGATTCTTTATGGCACACTGACAATGACAAATATTGTGAGAAGACTTCAGAGTTCAATGTAACAGTCTATACCATTATGGAACTTGAAACTAATTTAAGGAGTTAATATAGTGCAAGCATATAGGAATTGAAAATACTATAAATCTAAATAACACTGGATATTATAGATATGAACGTAGGATTAGAATGCTTGAAGTAAAAGAGGCCTTGAGAAAGATGAAATCAGGAAAGGCCATGGGGCCTGATAGTATACCAATAGAGGTTTGGAAGCATATGGGAGATATTGGGGTAGTTTGGTTGACCAAGTTGTTTAACAAGATTATAAAATCAAAGAAAATGCCTGATGAGTGGAGGAAAAGCTCTATTGTACCAATCTATAAGAATAAAGGAGACATTCAGAGCTGCACTAATTATCGAGGGATCAAACTTATGAGCCACACCATGAAACTTTTTGAAAAAGTCATTAAGAAGAGGCTACGACATGAAACAAGTGTATCGGAGAATCAGTTTGGTTTCATGCCTGGGAGGTCTACCATGGAAGCTATTTTCTTACTAAGACAATTAGTAGAGAAATATAGGGAGAGGAGAAAAGACCTACACATGGTCTTTATTGACTTAGAGAAGGCTTATGATAGAGTCCCTAGAGAGTTAATATGGAGGGTGTTAGGTGTTAAAGGGGTTTCTTAGGGGTATATAGACATAATTAAAGATATGTATGAGGGAGCAGTAACAAATGTTAAGACCACTAGTGGCGTGACTGGTGATTTTCCTGTCACAGTCGGATTGCACCAAGGATCGGCATTGAGTCCATACCTTTTCACATTAGTTATGGATGAGTTAACAAAACATCTGCATGAGGAGATTCCCTGGTGCATGCTATTTGCAGACGATATAGTCCTACTTGATGAGACAAGGGAGGGTGTCAACATAAAGCTAGAGCTATGGAGAGAAGCATTAGAATTGAAAGGATTTAAAATTAGCCGAACTAAGACAGAATATATGGAATGTAATTTTAGCAAGGAGAGTAGGAGTGGAGCACCAGTCAAGATTGATAACCAAGAGGTCCCCATGAGAGACCACTTCCGATACTTAGGATCATTGATCCATGAGAGTGGAGAGATTGAGAGGGAGGTTACCGAGAGAATCCAAGCGGGTTGGAACAAATGGAGATGTGCATCGGGGGTTTTATGTGATCGGCGGGTGCCACTCAAACTAAAGGGAAAATTCTATAGGATGGCTATAAGGCCGGCCATGCTCTATGGATCAAAGTGTTGGGCAGTTAAGGAACATCATACTCATAGAGGTGAGTGTTGCGAGAAATGAGGATGTTGAGATGGATGAGTGGTAAGACAAGAAAGGATAGAATTAGAAATGAAAATATTAGAAGAAATTTAGGGATAGCACCAATAGGTAACAAGATGAGGGAGATTAGACTTAGATGGTTTGGACATGTTCAAAGGAGGCCAACAACGGCACCAGTTAGAAGGAGTGAGGCAATACAAGTTGAAGGTTCTAAAAGGGCAAGGGGAAGGCCCAAAAGAACGTGGATAGAAGTAGTGAGGAAAGATTTAAAAACTTTGGGACTAAATGAAGCCATGGTATTAAATAGAGTGGAATGGAGGAATAAGATTCATGTGGCCGACCCCTACTTGGGATAAGGTCTTGATGATGATGATAATGATTGCTCAGTTAAGGAGCCAGATGCCACATCTAAAACCAAGTTCAAGAAGAAAAATGTGCTATTCTCACATCCTTCCGCTCTTTGACCAGGCCAGACTATCAAACAAATATACTATGCACTGGTCAACTACAAACTCTCCATGCAGGATGAAACTGCCATTAATTCTTCTTTGTATTTAACTGCCATGGCATCTAACTCATTAAGCTTCAGTAGCAAGTTAGCAACTACTTTTTGCTTGCAAGATTTACTCCTATTTCTCCACTTCTACTGACCCTTCCAGATACAGTAAATTTTCTATTCCATGGGAAGTTATCTGGATTTACATCAAACTTGCAGCAGGGTCCAACTTGAGCCCATTCAAGTTACAGTTCGCAACCAAATTTTAGAAAGTTGAAATTCAATTTGTGCTTGCATCTAAAACCCACGGTCAGCTAAATTTTCTCCTTTTCAACTAGAACTATATTATATCTATACTCAACAGATTTCACTATTGTGCTTTACTGTCATTACCATCTGACAGTTGACCTCTTCGTCTACTAGTAAATAACCACTTCAAATTCGTGTGCATCCTGAGATTCTATTGTCACTTGGTAAGTGATACTAATGTTGGAGCCCTTCCATAGAAATACACAAATCGGTTCAATATGTGTGGTTAAAAATAGGTTGAAAGGCAAAGTGATAGAATCTTTAATTCGAATTCAATTTCACAAGACTACAACACAGAGTTTCAATTACACTTAGAAAGAAAAAAAAAGATGCAGAACTCTGTAGGTTCTGCTCTGTATACTATGTTCTGGAATTTTACAATGCTGGAATGCTTTTCTATCTCTTACAACTTCTAGCTTTCGAGGAGCTAGAGCCTCCACTTCAGTTTTTTCAAAAAAAACCCTTCTTTCTGTTCGCCTCCCACTTCTTATGTCCTCCTCCTTTCCATTCGTAACAACCTTTTGAATTAACCAACAGAGCAACTGCCTCTACAGCTGGTGAACCAATATAACTATCTGTTGCTTATTTTTGTTCTTTACTTCTTCTTGTGTAATAACTGCCAAATCTCTTTTCTTTAGGTTATGTTGATGTAACAATACCCCCCCTAACAGAGGCAACTTGTCCTCAAGGTGGAAGTTAGGGAATTGCCTGTGAATGTCTTCCAATGGCTCCCATTTGCTGTCATGGTCTGGACGATTTTCCCACTAAATCAGTACTTTGTATTGTCCACTAGTAGCGTGCCTAATCTCTTTGATGTCTGCGGGGTATGCATTCACTTCAAATTCTTCAATCAAGGTCTGTGGTATGGGTTGAGGCTTTATAGTAGGTTCACCAGCTGGTTTAAGTTGGGATACATGAAAAACAGGATGAATTTTAGCCTGTGGTGGGAGCTCCAATTTATAAGCTATTTGTCCAATCTTTTCTAGGACAGCATAAGGGCCATAATAAGGGGGCCGTAGTTTCTCATTGGACTTTGTTGATAGGGATTTGAAACGATAAGGTTGGAGCTTCAAATAGACACAGTCTCCTGGTTGGAAATGGAGAGGACGTCGATGGATATCTACCTGTCTTTCATCTTCAATTGAGCTACCTCTAAATTGTTCTTGAGTTCACTTAGAATGGAATCACGGTTAGCCATTTGTTGATTAACCTCCTCCACCAATGACTCTCCCCCTATATAAGTCAGTAACTTGGGTGTTTCTCTTCCATATAGAGCCTGGAATGGTGTCATTCCTGCTGTATGTTGGTAAGTTGTATTGTACCAATATTCTGCCCAACAAATCCATTTGAGCCAGGACTTTGGTTTGTTACCACTAAAACATCGTAAATAGGTTTCCAAGCATCTATTTACCACTTCTGTCTATTCATCCGTTTGAGGATGATATGAAGAACTCATCTTGAGGGCAGTGCCTGCCTATTTAAACAATTCAGTCTAGAATTGGATGATAAAAACCCTATCTCTGTCAGATATAATAGACTTAGGATAACCGTGTAGTCTAACCACTTCCTTGTTGAAGATGTTGGCTACCTCTTTGGCTGTGTAAGGATGACTGAGGAGAACGAAATGACTGTACTTAGTTAAGCGATCAACAACTAATAACACCATGTCATAACCATGAGCTCTAGGTAACCCACTGATGAAATCCATGGATAGCTCACTCCAAACTTCCTTGGGAATGGGAAGAGTTTGAAAAGGATCTGCTGGTTTATTACTTATATATTTGTTTCTTTGACAGACATCACAATTGGATATGAATTTTTGAATATCCTGTCGCATTCCTTCCCAATGAAGTACCTGGGATATGCGTCTATAAGTACGTTTAATCCCTGAATGCCCTCCTCCTAGTGTGGAATGGAATTCTTATAAGAAGGCCGGAATGCATGATGAAGATCTTGGAATAACCAGCTTCCCATGAAATAGTGAAAGGCCTCTTTTGAGTGTATACCCTAGTTGGCTATCTGGATCTGCCAATATGTCCTGAGTAATATGACGAATGTGAGGATCGTTTTGTACTTCAGCAGCTAAAGAATCCAGATCATCACATCGAACAATGGATAGGGCAAGATGATGTAATAGAAGATCGTCCTCTTCATTAAGCTGTGATCCACTAGTGGTTGTTTCTTCCTCCTTTGTTTTGTTATTTGCATTGTTGAGGGTGGTGTACTCCTACCTCCTGGATAATGCATCTGCTACTCGATTTTCTGACCCTTGCTTATATTGAATGACAAAGTCATAACCAATGAGTTTAGTCAGCCACTTTTGCTGTTCTTCATTTAATAATTGTTGATCAATAAAGAACTTTAACTTTTCTGGTCGGTATGAATGATGAATCTTCTGGCCATGAGGTAGTCTCTATCTCTGTACTACCAGAACTATAGCCATCAATTCTCTTTCATAAACTGATTTGGATTGTGATTGGAGAGAGAGAGAGAGACTGGCTGAAAAAGGCAATTGGTCTACCCTCTTACATGAGGACAGCACCAATCCCTTTTCCTGATGCATCCGTTTCTAGCATAAAGATTTTTGAAAAATCGAGTATGGCTAATACAGGAACCTCTGTCATGGCTTTTTTCAATATCTCAAATGCCTCCTGACTTTCTCTAGTCCAACTAAAGCCATCTTTCTTGAGTAATCTAGTTAATGGAGCAGCAATGATTCCATAGTTTCTGACAAACCTTCTATAATAGCCCGTGAGACCCAAAAATCCACGCAGTACCTTGGCGCCTTTGGGTTTGGGCCATGATAACATACATTCTATCTTGGACTCGTCAGCTTCGACCCCTTTTTTAGATATAATATGTCCTAATTACTCCAAAGAAAGTTGTGCAAAGGAACATTTCTTTCTATTGGCAATAAGCTTACGTTCCTCCAACAATTTTAGGACAATAACAATATGCTTCAAGTGAAGACAAAGAGTTCTGCTATATATCAAAGTATCATCAAAGAAAACCAATACAAATTTGCATAGATGGGGGCGAAATACCTCGTTCATCAGCGCTTGAAAAGTAGCTGGTGCATTGGTTAGCCCAAAAGGCATAACCAAAAATTCATAGTGCCCTTCATTAGTTCGAAAGGCGGTTTTTGCTATGTCTTCGTCTTTGATTCGAATTTGATAATAGCCTGATTTTAAATCCAGCTTTGAAAAAATGGTAGCACCACCCAATTCATCTATGGTTGGGATCGAAAATTTGTCAGACACTGTCACTTTATTTAAAGCCCTATAGTCCACACAAAACCTCCAACTTCCATCTTTCTTATTGACCAAAAGCACAGGACTCGAAAAAGGGCTCTTGTTGGGTCAAATGATGCCTGAATTCAACATTTCCTTGATAATCTTTTCAATTTCATCTTTCTGTACATGCGGATATCAATATGGCCTACTATGAGGAGGTTGAGTTCCTTCAACCAGCCTAATGGCATGATCATGAGAACATGCCACTGGCAGTCCCAGAGGCTGATCAAATACATGTAAAAACTGCTGTAGGAGAGAGTCGATGACTGCTTGGTCCTCCCCTTGAGGCTGGCATTTACTCACTTCCATGCCTTTATATTCAATCATACACCCAAATTCTGCCCTCAGCATGACTCAAAGAATCGATTTGAAAGATGTGAAAGAACAAGATAGAGTCGGATCCCCAGATGATCTGACGATTGTCTATTTTGAAGCGCATGGTCAGATCACTGAAGTTTGCAGAGATATCTCCCAAAAATCCCAGCCATTTGATTCCCAACACTATGTCTGCTCCCCCTAGATCAAAAGGATGGAAATCTTGGACCACCATTACCCCTAGTAGCTGTAATTGTACCTCTCTGTAGATGCCTTTTCCTTTGATGCAGTGGCCATCTCCCACTTGCATTCCAAATCGGCGCGATCTATCCACTACTAGCCTCAGATCCTTGACTAGCTGGGTGGAGACGAAGTTGTGGGAAGCCCCACTGTTGATCAACACTATCACTTCCCTACCCTCAATCGTACCCTTTAATTTCATCGTTCCACCAAACCCTGAGATCGAGTTTAAAGATAGTTCCAAATCGTGGTTTTCTCCTTCCCTGGTTTTTTCCACCTCTACTGGAGGGAAAGAGAAGTTCTCTGTATCATCTTCCTCGTCACCTACAAGTAGGAGCACTTGCAATAGATGGTTTTTACACCGGTGTCCTGGTTGATATTTTTCATCACAGCGGTAGCATAACCCTTGTGCTCTCTGGTGCAGCAGCTCTGAATCGATGAGCCTCCTCAAATTTTCCCTTTTTCCAACAATTTGCTTGATGGATGGCCTTTCCCGATCATCTTCCGGTTGAGAAAACCTAGCCCAATCAGAGTTGGAGAAGACGATAGGCAAATTATGGAACTGCCCTTGAGAACCCCCTTCGGTCGAAGCATTCTTGGAGTGGGCCTGGAAGGGCCCCGAGGTTCTTGGCCCACCATCGTTTCTTACTGGGCGGGCTCGTATTTGGTCCAAAGCCCGGTTCTTCTCTTTTATCTTTTGGGCCAGCTCCATCATCCCAGACAGAGATGCAGGCCTGAAGAGTTTTATCTCGGCCCTAATATCCCCCCGAAGCCCATTCAAGAAGGCTCCTTTCATCACCTCGTCGGAAAGATTTCTGTTACATCAAATGAGGCTAAAGAAGGAAGGTTTGGCAAGTATTATACAAGAAGTAAAAACAAAGATAAACAGAATTCAGTAAATCTGTTACATTGGTTAGAGACAGTTACATCTGTTTAGATATGTCAAAAAGACAGTTATGGAAAGGGAGATAAGAGGGAAGGAAGAGGAGGGAAGAGGGAGAATGGTTTGAAGTTAGGAATTGGAGGTTCTAGCTCCTCGAATGCTAGAGATTGTGATAGTTAGAAAACATATCCAGAACAAAACCAAGATAGTTCTGCATTCTATTTCAGATTGTAATTGAACTCTTATATCAAAATCTTGTTGAAATTGAATTCGATTGAAGCATCTATAAGTGGTATCAGAGCTGGTTCGAAACCTGGGAATGGTTAGGACCAGAATGGAGAGGACAGAAAGCATGAAGAAAGAACTGGAGGGCGTGAAAGGGGAGATAGAAGACTTGAGGAAAAACATGGGGAGATTACAAACAAATGTAAATGCATTCAGGGAATATCTTGTAGAAATAAGAGAATGGATCAAGAATCAAGAAACGCCGAAGAAATGTCAAGATCGACATAGGAATACGGAAATGGGAGAACCCTCAGATAGTCATAGACGGAGTTCCTTCTTGCCGGGGGATCATCACCGTCATGAGGTTCAAGGGAGGAGAATGGATTTGCCGGTGTTCGACGGCCAAAATCCTTATAGTTGGTTATGTCAAACTAAACGATATTTTCAGGTCAACCACATATCCGACAAGGAGAAAAATACCAGCAGCAGCCATTTGCATGGAGGGAGATGCTCTGCACTGGTTTTTGCAGACGGAATCAAGAAATCCCTTCCGATCATGGGGTTCTTTCCGGTCATCCCTGTTGTATTTTTTCCAATCTTCTCAATGGGACGACGATTATGAATCTCTTCTGGCTTTGAGGCAGACCGGAAGTGTCTCCGAGTATCTCCGATCATTCGAGCTTCTCTCCAGTCACCTAAGTGAACTTTCCGACGATCTATTGAAAGAAGCCTTCTTGAATGGGCTCCGAGAAGATATCAAGGCTGAAATAAATTTATTTAAGCCTGCATCTTTATATAGGCTTATGGATTTAGCCCACAAAATAGAAGAGAAGAACATGGCTTTAGACTAAATAAAGGCCCATCCAATTAGACAGGATGTTGGCCCAAGAATGATTGGACCCATCCATATTCAGTCGAAGGGAGGGTTGATGAAAGTATCTTCGCAGGGGCATTTTGGTAAATCACCCATCTTCTTCCCTAGCCATGAGAGAAACAAGGGTTTCCATACGGAAACCAATCGGGAAAAGAATGCCAACATACAACATGCCGTAAAAAGGGAACACTTAAGGAAACTCACAAATGCTGAGTTACAACAAAGGAGATCACGAGGACTATGTTATAGATGTAGTGAGAAATATCCACCGGACCACCGATGTAAAAATCGACAGTTGCAAGTGCTGCTCTTAGCCAACAACGAAGACGATGAGATGGAAATCACTTCGGCAAATAGGGACGACAACAGGACAAAGGATAACCAACCTCTGGAGTTATTCCCCAACTGCATTTTGGGTTTCACAACAGGAGGCAGGATGAAACTAAAGGAACTAATCGGAAAGAAGGGGGTGGTAGTCTTGATTGAGAGTGGAGCTTCCCACAACTTCATCTCCAGCCCACTAGTCGAAAAACTCCATTTGACAGTGGATCAATCACGTCGATTTGGAGTGCAAATAGGGGACTGTTACTGCAGCAAAGGACAAGGCATCTATTGGCAGATAAAATTGAATCTGCCAAGGATCACGGTGGTTCAAGATTTCCACCCGTTTGACCCTGGCGGAGCAGCATGGTCTTGGGGGTAGCATGCTAGAATACAAAAGATTAGTTGGCGTTGGGCTGAGGTTATTTAGCTCTTCAATCTTATATCTTACTTTCTTCTCGATCCTATAAAATTCTCTATTAGATATGCACTCAGTGGGAGAACTTAGTGGGAAAATCTTCCAAACCATGATAGCACGAGGGAACCATTGAAAGACATTCATATGCAAATTCCCTGACTTCCACCTTGAGGACAAGGTGGCAGTGTTGGGGGGGGGGGCACTATTGTTACATCAAATGAGGTTAAAGAAGGAAGGTTTGGCAAGTATTATACAAGAAGTAAAAACAAAGAATAAACAAAATTCAGTAAATCTGTTACATTGGTTAGAGGCAGTTACATCTGTTTAGATATGTCAAAAAGGCAGTTATGGAAAGGGAGATAAGAGGGAAGGAAGAGGAGGGAAGAGGGAGAATTCTTTGAAGTCAGGAATTGGAGGTTCTAGCTCCTCAAATGCTAGAGATTGTGATAGTTAGAAAACATATCCAGAACAGAACCAAGATAGTTCTGCATTCTGTTTCAGATTGTAATTGAACTCTGTATCAAAATCTTGTTAAAATTGAATTCGATTGAAGCATCTATCAGTGGTATCATTGAAGCATCTATCAATTTCCCAGGTGGCTGGAGAGCAGCTCGAATGGCTGGGAGGTACTCGTGCATGCTGCCATAGAAGAGAAGATCTGAAAGACTCCCAAGATCGGAATGGAGTGCAGTTCTCTGCCCACAAGAACCAGTGGAGTGCATCTCCTTCTAAGCAAATGGAAGCTGCCGGAATCTTCTCAGAGTCGGCGATTCCATTTACCTAGAAATACCAATCCGCCCGACACTGCCAACCGTAGGGTTCTTGGCCGTCGAACACTGGTAAATCCAGTCTCCGACCATGCCAATCTTGGTGATAGTGGTTTCCCAACCGAAAGGGGCTTCATTTGGGGTTTTCTGATGGTTCCCCCATCTCTGGGTTCCAGTGGCTACTCGTACCTTCGCCTAGTGACTCCTTGTTCTTGGTCCATTTTCTAATTTCGACTAAGTATTGTCCCAGTGCACTGACATTAGTTTGCAATCTCCCAAGATGCTCCCTCACATCTCCTATCTTGCCTCTAACTACTATCTCTTTCTCCATACTTTCTGTTCTTTCCATCCTAGTTCTAACCATTCCTTGGGTTCAAACCGGCTCGGATACCACTGATAGAATCTTTCATTTGAATTCAATTTCACAAGACTACAACACAGTTTCAATTACACTCAAAAAGAAAAAAAGATGCAGAACTCTGTAGGTTCTGCTCTGTATACTATGTTCTGGAATTTTACAATGCTGGAATGCTTTTCTATCTCTTACAACTTCTAGCTTTCGAGGAGCTAGAGCCTCCACTTCAGTCATTTCAAAAAACCCCTTCTTTTTGTTCTCCTCCCTCTTTTTATGTCCTCCTCCCTCTTCTTATGTCCTCCTCCTTCCATTCGTAACAACTTTTTGAATTAACCAACAGAGTAACTGTCTCTACAGCTGGTAAACCAATATAACTATCTATTGCTTATTTTTGTTCTTTACTTCTTCTTGTGTAATAACTGCCAAATCTCTTTTCTTCAGGTTCTGTTGATGTAACACAAAGTAATTTCTATTTATTTATGAAGAATTTCAGGCAACATTCTGAAATTCTCTGAATCATCTTGGTCATCTTTCTAAACTGGCAGGTGTTGCTTTTGTGACAGACTGAAATCATATTGAAATTTGGAAACAAGCAAAAATATGGCTGGGTGAAGATAAGATTAGAAAGATGAGGAACCAAGCACTGAAGTTTAGAAAATTGGATAGGACAAAATTTTCTCCAGAAGAATTAACAGACTATTTCAAACGCTCTATACAGGAGCCCTGAATTGAGTACTGTGGAGACATTCTTCAAGCTAATGGGAGTCAAAAATCTTGTCCTACTGTTCAGTGACTCTAAAGCTCCACATGATGGTGGAAGAGATGGAGTGGTTTTCCAGCACCCTGAAGCTGCATGAATTCAGTGTAAGTTATTGCTATTTGTATTCCCAATGCCTTTGTGCCTAGTTTGAATAAAACTGGGTGCAATCTGGCTTCAGCTTGTCTCTGTCAAGTCCATGTTCATCTTCATAAGACCAAGTTGCAGGAACCCAAAGTTCTCCTTCTGAAGCATATAGAGTCTCTTTTCTTATTTTATATTTTCAATTGATAAGAAGTACCTTTCCTTGCCAGCTCTGACTCAATGCAGGCATATAACAACTTCATTTTGTTCCATGTTCCCTTGTAGTTTAAATTTTCATAAGAAGCACAGTGGAGTTTTCATTTCAAAGTATTTAAACTAGATTGAAATAAGTGTACAGACACACTGCATTCAATTTGAAGGAGAGCCTTGGTGCAACGGTAGAGTTGTCATCATGTGACCTTGAGGTCACAAGTTCAAGGCGTGGAAACAGCCTCTTGCAAAATGCAAGATAAGGCCGTGTACTATTGACGCATGTGGTCTGCCCCTTCCCCAGACCCCACATATGCAGGAACTTCGTGCACCGGGGATGCCCTTTTTACACACTGCATTCAATTTGACACTTTTAACAGCTGGGCTAACCCTTCTAATGAATCCCTAATAATGGGAGAGATGCTCTGGTTTTAAACTAGTATAATGCTGAAACCAAATTTAGAAACTTTGGCCATCAGCAATACCAACCAGGAAGCACCAAGAAAAAAAAAAAAAAGGAAGCTTTGTTAAAAAATGAAAATATCTAACAATATGCTTGTCACTTTAACATGAAACAAGACTAGCAAACTATTAGAAAATTGAAACAGAATAGATCTACAATCTATATAGGACCTTTGTTTGAATGTTCAAAAGCAATGGCATTGCCAACAATCCGCAGAAATAGAGAACAGGAAGTTTTCCAACACATCAGCCCATAAAAATAGATACAGATACAAGCATGGATACATAGGGAATATAAATATATAATGTATATGGAATATATGAACTATATCATCTACATAAGGCACATATATGGAACTGATAGTCCCACCCCCTCAATCGGTTTCTTTAGGTTCACAATCTTATGGTGTAACTCTCTCTTGCTCAGTATGACTCATATATATGACAGAGATGAGAGAACAAAAGAAACAAGGGAAACAAGGGAAAACCTAATATGATAATCCCAAAAGAGTGTGTGTGTGCGAGCAGAACCCCATATGAGACGCTGTTTTCCAAGCTGGACCACTAGCTAGTAGTAGAAATGTGTCTGCAACATATTTTGGTGTCAATATGCACTCGAAGTCTAAACATGTGTTGACAGGAAAGTGGAAGTGTCGCATGAATCATAGAATTCCTACTTTTTCCAATCCAGAGAAGTGATGTCAAACATGAAAATGTTTCACCTTTCATTAACTAGATTTTTTTATATATAACTTGTTGATGAATTACAGTTGATTATTTAGACTGTGAAGGTCAAATCAACTCAGATTGATGCTGGCATAACAAAGTTGCAACTGCACAATGGCAGAAGGGTGATGGAACACTACTGACCTATTCAACTATATAGTGTTCACAGTTGGTAGTTAAATTCTTAGGTGAAGCAGGGACTAGGTCCCCAGGGTCCACTTTTTCAATCAACAAGAAAATATCACTCAGATTAGAAGAATTATTAGCTCTGATGATCTACTTACGACTTTGTCATGGATACCACTCCTTGAAGAACACCAGAAGTGCCACCCAGAACTGGAAGCAGTGCAAACAACAAGCCAACAGCACAATCCTGGTAGGCAGGGAGATTTATCAGCCAGAAATAGTATAACGTAAACATACACCAATTGGGACACTTCAAACACATTCTTATAAAGCAGCAGAACATCATTAAGTCCTTGACAGAGAACATTGTTCTTAATCATAGAAGCCCATAGTTCAAAGATAAGCAAGTAGAAATCTGGTACCTGAAGAATAAGGGTGCCAACTGTAACTTGACCATGAAGAGAATTAATACTGTTTCTTTCCATCAGAAACTTCAAAACCTGTGACAGAGTCAAGTTGCATTTGTTAAATTTCAACCATTCTCTAGACATTATCTTGCCTATCTCAGAATAGTATTGATACAGACCAGTAGAACTGCACGATCAAAAAGAAAAAGAAAATATTGTTGCAGGGTTAACCAATCCTCATGAAGTGAGTGACCTGTTGGTTAAAGCAGTGTAGGAATTTGGTACACAATGCACACTTTACAGAAACCGAGTGGCAAGGTGAATCCTGTACCACAGGTGTCACTAGATTGCAGAAGCAGTTCAAGAGCCTTACAGCTGAAATCACATTATTGGTGACATTTTTGTCAGGTTATGAACCTTCAGATGCCCATAACTGTCACCATGTCTAAATATATCTGCAGGATGTGGGCAAGAAAGACAATTTTTTCAAAATAGGATGGGTTTTCCAGACAACATTTTTAGCACCCATGGGGGAATGCTACTTATGCACTACTGAACTTTCTAGGTGAAGTTAAATCAGATGCATATTCAACTTTAATTGGAATAGATTGAGGAAGACTAGGAGCTTCAATATGTCTCTCATCCTTCTAACTGATTTATCTTCTGGTTGTTGCAAGGAATAAAAAAAGGGGCAGCCCAGTGCACAAAGCTCCCATGTATGCAGGGTCCGGGGAAGGGGCGGACTACAAGGGTCAATAGTACACAGCTTTACCTTGCATTTTGCAAGAGGCTGTTTCCACACCTTGAACCCGCAACCTCAAGGTCGCACAACGACAACTCTACTGTAGCACCAAGGCTCCCCTTCTAGTTGTTGCATGGAATATCAACCCAAAAACAGGCAAAGCATTGGTATAATGGCAGTCTTATAGTCATGATATATGCCTACGGAATATCAACCCAAAAAATGTTCAGTACAAGAATAATGGCACAAAATCTTAACAAAATTAGTAACAATGAGTCAAATGGCTCCTATTTCTCTACAGTGGGAGCAATAAATAGAAATGGAAGTGGATATAGCCAGTAACCACGTACTTTGATTAGTTGCATGAATTAAAAAAAAGGGCAGCCTGATGCACGAAGCTCCTGCATACACAGGGTCCGTGGCAGATGTGGACCGCAAAGGGTCTATAGTACGCAGCCTTACCTAACATTTTTGCAAGAGGCTGTTTCCAAGCCTCAAACCCATGACCTCTAGGCCACACGATGACAACTTTGATATTTGCATGAATAACAGTAGTAAATGTGTTAAAAGAGTATCTTATTAATGAAGTCATGCACAAGTCTTTTCTCAACGTAATCCAAGAAACAGAGCATGTTCATGTCTTTGTAAGCAAGGTTCTCCAAGTCCTAACTTAGTTTTGACGTCTTCCCTTGAGAAGATAAGACATAAAAAGAATATGCAGTTAATATTGACACATCTGTAGCTACACTGAAGTTCCATATGCAGAACCATATAATTGGTAGTTGTGACCTTTCATATTCACCAAATCATTTTGATAACATTTTGCAGATACAGCTCCCTGTTCTTTGCAAGTATGGCATTAAATTCAAATTTGTTAGCAAAGCACCACGGCTGTTACACTAAAGCTTCATATGTACACAACCATATAATTCTGTAGTCATAAACCTTTCATATTCACCAAAATACTTTTTCAACATTATGTAAATAGACCTCCTAGTTCTTTGCTAGGATAGACTGAAATTTAAATTGGTTATGGAAGTACCACAGCGGTTGAAGACATTGACAAGAATGCACCAAGAAATACACCCTCAGAAGGTCTGCCACCACATAACTGCAGAAAGGACACTTCACACTTGTATCAGAATGTAGTAAACAGAATAAAGAAAGATTATATAGCATAAGTATACCACTCTTTGAATCTTTGAGCACTACTAAAGTGATGGTCATGGAAGAAGTCAAAGCAAAATAACTACCACGCTTCAGGGATTAAAATAGACAAGATACATCTAATGTCATGACTTCATCTCAGGAACTTCATTTATACTCCAAAGAAAGTGTGAGAAACATGATAGCTAACATGCACAAATGCCCTTCATATAGTCAAGGAGTTTACCAAATAAGGGAAAGAGATAAGTAAAATGTGGAGTCCATTTTGCTGAACCAGTATCACTGTTTTGATACTTGGTTGAAAGATTTTACCTTCTTTGCATCACACAGAATGTACCTAAAGGGAAAATACATTAAAAATATGGTCCTACAGTCTCATCAACTTCACAGACTAATACAACAAAGCTAACTCCTGTTTGATGCCTCCAAAATGACATCTATGGATCCCTCCAGCTAGCAATTTTACCCCCTTTTCAAAGAAAAGTATACTGATTGATATTTAAACAGCTGATAAGATTAGCCATCATGTTTGCACAATTTTTTTTTTCTTTGTTTTTTGGAGAAGTTGCTTCCACTTTTGACACAGTTAAGGAAAATGGTGAAATGGCTTCTTCTTACAAGTCTTTATTAAACAGATGAAATGTCTGAAATTAAGATAGGATCAAAAATGACCAAGAAAGATACTTAGGATCACAGGAGTTAACTCCACTCCATCGGCATCAGTTGCTTCAAAAGTCAATTCTAAAGCTTTTTTTTTTTTTTATGAGCTCTCATTGAGAGATCATTTCAGCAATAGAATGTTCCTAAGGGGTGGATTACTTTACAAGTCTGGTCGTGCAACCTCATCAACTTCTGATACGAATTACTAATTGAGTCCGAAAATCTGAAATTCTGAGCTCAAGTGGGGAAAAGAGAGAGATTCCTAAAGAATATTACTTGTCAACCAGAACCCATTAAAATAACTTAGGAAACTCATCCTACCACTAAAGAGAGAGGTAAAAAATCTAAGATACAGAGGATGTGGGACTTGTCACCAGTAGACCAGTTTCTGTCTCTATATAAGGAAAAACTTGGTCCATCTTCTTACGAATGGAAATGAGCTTGTTTGAGGAAAAACAGGGTCAAAAACACCTACTAATGATAGGACAGTTGCAATAGCCGCTGACAAGCTTTATTTATCCTTCAGAACTTATTCTGGCCGATCAATGACAACATATCAACAAGTTCCTAGGAATGCAGGATGTACCGCTACTAAAATCAATAATCATTATACATTTTATCATTCAAAAAGGATAATCATTTGATTTGGAAGAAAATGTGAAATTGTTCATTAGAAAGAATTTTAACAGGGAGAATTTTGCATGACCACTTTAATGATTTCATTAAGTGTATACAGAAGGAGTGAGTCGATCCAAGTCAAAGGCTCTAAAAGGGCAAGCAGAAGACCCAAAAGGACATGGATAGAAGTGGTGAGGAAAGATTTAAAAACTTTTGGACCAAATGAGGCCATGACACTTGATAGAGGCAAATGGAGGAACAAGATTTGTGTAGCTAACTCCTAATCAAGACAAGGCTTTGATGATGATGATGATGATGATGATGATGATGATGCACAAATTTAGGAAGACTGATCTTCGAGTTCCAACTGGCCATTTCTGAGGATTCATGCTCTGGCGCTTTGGATACTTTTGGAGGCGAGGGAGGCCAAGGCATATACCCCACTCAAAAGTTTGTCTGCGATTAATCAGAGATAAAGAAACCTGAAACATACCGAGGTTATTACACCACACAAGCACATAAATAGAAAAATCTGGAGAAGGCCTCCTAGAATAGCAACTGCTCGAACAACTCGAAGCTGCACATTCAAAGGGGAAGTATCAGCAACACTGTTTCAGATTTATAGTGTATGGAACTTACATTTTTCTCTCTACTGGAAAACATTAAAGTTATCATTTACAGGTAAGATAAGGTATGGAACATCAGAACGACCTTTGTCATGGAGAACTCGAGGCCCAATGCAAAAAGAAGGAAAATGACGCCAAATTGAGCAACTGTCTCAACCTACATTCAAAAGCATCAGTTTGAAATGTATAGTTGGGAAGGTATAAAACATATATGCTCAAACTATCAATCCGAATATCATACACACTAATGTAACCCTGTTGTCAATATGATGATGAATTATAATAGCATGTAACATTTAGGTTTTTAAATTACCTTTAATTTGCTTCCACGAATTAATAGTATAATATATGCAAATAGCAGACTATCATATTCAATGGTCTATACTAAATAAATAACACGCGCTGCAGGAGCAACTTCTGGAATTTGATGTCTTTATTTTCCTCTGTTTGCTTTTGACAGTTAAAGAAAAGAACAGAGAAAGCTTAAAGGAGAAGCTCTCTAAGTTGTGCAGTTGACAAGAGATAAAGAGAGGAGAAAAGAAACCAATAAAAATATTTAGCAAGGTCTGGTTAGTAAATACCCATACATATCATGCCATTAGTATTATAGATACTATAGCCTAGAGTAAAAAGTATTTCATTAATGGAATTTTAAAAAGGAGAAAAGAAAAGAAAGAACCAACATAAGATATAAAGAACACAACTAACTCTCAACAACCATTACCCAAACTTCTATTAAATTTAGAGAAAAAAAGAAGTAATAGAAAGAAGAGGTTTCTTGAGCCTACATACTCATTAAGAAAGAAGAAAAGGGAAAAAATCATGGATATATTCTCTTTTTAAGAAATGTTGGCTTCTATATTTGGCTCACATGCAAGTTGAGAAACAATTTATACATGTATATATCTCCTTGACCAAAACACAAAAACCAACCACCAATGGGAGTTCTAGCCCCCCGTTTATCTATCTAATATGTTAAGAGTTCAATTCAACCTGAACTGAACCAGAACAAACGAGATGTTAATACTTATCCCTCTTGATAAGAACAAAAACTTTGACTTACTCAAGTCCTTACAATAATATACCGGAGAAGCCACCTAACTTGATTCTGGCATAGCATGAATCCTGGCAGACTTGATAGTAAAGTCCACCATCAGAAACTTGACTCAATATTTCATTCCAAGATCCTTCCTCTTTCAAGGTGAAAATAGTCATGATCCGCATTGTCACAACTCTAAACAAGAACTGAAATCTTGCTTCTTTTATTGATACAATATACTCTCAGTTACCAGTAAAATATCTAAGCACTAATAAAGATATTGAATGTGAAACACTCTAGTAAATCATTTATGCACAGAAATCTGCTCCATCACATTTCTTAAGACAAATTTATCACAAAATATGGAAGGTAATTTTCTCACAAAAACACCAAACTCTGTTACTGTTAATGAGGCATCATCTCAAGAGAAAGAAACATTTAAAAGTGAATGCAAGAGTAATGAGACTGTAAAACAAATGCATCTTACTTGCACCATTTCACTGACAAAGCTCAGACCTCCAGGCCCAATAACAGATCCTGCTAGCAGATATCCAGTAATGACCTGCAAGCATTTAGAACTGGGTAAACCACCCCTTCTGTCCATGGGAACCACAATTCAAGAAAAACTAGATATGCCCTGAGGATTCTATTTACATAAGTTAAATTTTATAGAATACCACTTTCATCACTAATTAGATGCCATTCATGAAAAAAGACCCAGAGTAGTAACAATGTTCAGACCGGTTGTCCAGCGCAAGCAAAGGCAATGCCACCACAAGTTGCAGATACAATGACCACTACAAGATCTGATATAAACCTGTGAAACAGTAATTTGAACGGTGTAGAAAAGCTGGCTAACTAACATTAAGTAAGTTATCCAATACACACACAAGTCAGAAGGCCTACCTTAAATCTACTGACAAGACTGGATATTTTGATTTTGGATTTGATATAATAAAAATGTTATCCTGCAAAAAAGATTCTCAACATATGTACTATTCAACATCAAATTCCAAAAATCAAAAAATTTTAATGAATACCATTTGATTTTCACAAAGCCATCCAATATCAAGTTCCATTTACTAGTATTAGGTAAAAACTCATACATACCTTTCGATCTATTAAGGTTGGGGTATCTTCTGCTTGATTATCATTATCCAAATTGAAAACATCATGAAATTGGAAAGACCTATACCAAAAAAATGAAGGAATAAAAATTTAGACAACAACGTAGAAACTACGGGTAGAACTATCAAAAGTTATCAACCAAGAAAACTATTTCTGGCAAACAACAATCAGTTTATATCATTCATATAAATCACATGATAGAAGCATATACTTCTCCTCCTTCTTGGTCTCATTTTTCTTGGTAACTCTGGCTACAGTTTCCAGAACTGCCTGATGAACAAACACATATAAAAGAAAATAATATTCAGAAGAAGAATTATCGAAATATCCTTCATGTATAAAATAATAAATTCAACCTTCAGCGGTGCATGTGCTCATGTTCAAAGACAACAAAGAACCATGAAACATAAAACATAAAACCATTCCAGACTACAGACAAGTTACATATATTCATTATGATCATTAGTAGATGAATTTATTTTTATACCTTAAAAAGGGCATCCCTGGTGCACAAAGCTCCAGCGTATGTGGGGTCCAGGGAAGGGGGGGACCACAAGGGTCAATAGTACACTGCCTTACCTTGCATTTTGCAAGAGGCTGTTTCCATGCCTTGAACGTGTGACCTCAAGGTCACACAACGACAACTCAACCATTGCGCTAAGGCTCCCCATCTAAACACATATGAATAAATTTATTTTTATATATATGAAACTAAATACCAAAGGTATGGGAGGTCAGCCACAGTCATCTAGGCATCTCAGTGAGCAACATTGCAAGGTATAAAGGACAAAACATGTTTACTTCTTTCTTTCACAAACGTATATCATGTCAGGAATTATAGAAGGATTTTTGAGAAAGAGTATCTAATGACCTCAGAAGAACCATGGGTGTTACAAATACAAAGAGAAACACATACTCATATACATCAATATAAGCTACCTCTACCATGCTAATATTAGTTCTACAATGGCAATGACATGTAGCACAATTAGAAAATATACTCAGAGGAATCACTTTCAGTTTCCATTCACATTAATGACAATGCATCAATGGTTAATAATATATAAATCTGTATAATACCCAATCCACACACTACAAACTACTATACATTCCAGATTAATCATGAAAGTTCTCTTGATCGCATTGATATTCAGTGAAACCACTAATTGGCTACAACATTGGAAGTGAAACAGGATTACCAAAGTTGCCATTGTCGAAAGTAAAAAAAGCAGGAAAGCAATGTGTATTTTGTAGGAAGTTACAGCCAGAATCAACATTACACATGTTGGAAGAATCATTGGAAGTAACTCAGAAACAGTTAAGGAGATTTTATGTGAGTTAATGTCACAACTAAATAAGTTTTAAAAACTTTAATGTTAAGAAAAACTAGTTTCAAAAATAACCATCAACATAGGAAGAAAATTCTAATTAAGGTAAGCATAATGAGAACAGTGCTGGAAGTGAATTTCATGTAGAATTTGGAAGCAAGATAAATTCTGCTTCTGAAGCAAGCTTTCCACCCAACGGGAAGCTTCTGTTAACTGTCAAGTTAAATGAACAACCAAACAGTGGCGCATAAGTGATCAGAGAACATCTAAGATCTTAAAGTAAGATCATCATCTGAAGTACACGTATGGCCAAAATGGTTGGTACTCTTAAGTGATTCATCTTTTCAGCCACATTCTTGACAGAGCAATACCCACAAAACACTTTTGCAACAGATAATTTTAACTGTCCGATAGTTTAAGGTTTAACTTTTGAACTTTTTTCAAATAGACATTTTCTGTAGAACACAAAGACAGGTCTTTCCCCACAATGAGTTCAATGAAACAAGTATTTCAAGGCAACATCCTTTTTTAGTGAGACATGGACAGCTTGTTGAAATGTTATAGTAGCCTAGGCATGAATGTTTCACTTTATACCTTTTGGTTCATATTAGCACAAAAATGTCCATTCTTTCTTTATCTCATCATGAAATAAGCAACAATGAGGATCATGCTTACTTGCTTTTAGCTTTGACATTTTTGTAAGCTATTTTCTATTGAAGACTTGTGAATTTATCCTCATCTTCTCCTAAACCCAAGGTTTACCCTTTACACTTAACCCTAAAGCTAACATGTACAGAAAGCAACTTGTTGGGAGTTTCCATAGCATAATTGCTTTCCCAAAATCACATGCACTTCTCCATGCAATAAAGTTTAGATTGTGGATTATGTAACTATCTTTTAGGGGCAAACTCATTTCATGGATGTTTAGCATACAAATCACCTAAATAAACACTTTCACAAGGATTTTTATTCTTAGTGTGCTCTATGTAGTCGCAGGCACAAGGTGCACCCAAGCGCAAGGGGTGCGACTTGCACCTAGAGGGACTAGGTGCGCCTAGTCATGCGACTAGGTGACAAGGGGCAAATTAAAAAACCCAACATAGATATATAATATATGTTGGGGTTGCCATAATATATAAGTTAAGTTAAATTTTTTCTTATAAAGGGAGGGACCAGAATTGATAA
The DNA here is from genome assembly GCA_035236585.1 of Warburgia ugandensis. Taxonomy (NCBI): domain Eukaryota; kingdom Viridiplantae; phylum Streptophyta; class Magnoliopsida; order Canellales; family Canellaceae; genus Warburgia; species Warburgia ugandensis. Next base: position 15,443,963 of record CP141133.1, read on the forward strand.
TGGCACCCCCTTTCTTAAAACCAAAACAAACCCAAGTCAAATCTGACGAAGGAAGTGAAAAAAAAAACCCAAGAGAGAGAGAGAGAGAGAGAAGGAGGAGGAAGAGGCCAGCTCGCCAGAGAAAGCCGCAACATGCCCGCAAGAAAGGAAAGAAAAGGTTGTGGGTCCACCAGAGTTGCAGGGCTCACCAAAGAAGATGACGGCTCAGATTGTCGATCCGAGCCAATCATTCTCTTCAGCACACAAGTAAGAACCAAAGCCCCAAGTATATTTGATGATCCGTGTCGTTTTAGGGAACAGACAATCGACGTGCTGAAATGGTGAGTTTTACGACAAAATCTGCATTCCCCTTTCCCCTCTTGCTTTCATCTTACCTTTTCCCATCTTTGACAAAGCAAAATCAACAATCAATGATTTGAGATGGATCTGGAGCCTAGAATCGAGGGTGCAAAAGTCACGAGGCACACTAGGCACAACTAGTCACACTAGACTTTTCCCCCGTGTGCTTACCCATAATTGAGTCGCACCCATGTGCCTTTTTGTGCCTAGCAACTAGTCACGTCTACGACTACATAGAGTGTGCTCATTGGATTTCCTATAATTATCATGTTCTACCACAATATCCTAACTTTAAGATGATTGTGTCATACATTTTCATATATTGGAAGCTTCGAAATTCTTCAATGTTTTGTTGGAGGCTTGGGTAAGTCAAAGCAGGTGAATCAAATGTGATAACCAAAAAGCAGTAAACAAAATCAAATAACTATAAGTGGAACTTTTTACTGACTTGGCCAAGTCAGTAAATTTTGGTTTAGTCAACACTAAAGAAGGAAAATCAGACCAAATTCATTGCACTCATGTTCACAAGTCATAAACCTAGTCAAGTCAGCTGAACTTCAATTGGATAGGCAAGTTTTGGACATTGTTATTTTCTGCAAGAGGAATGACCATGGATGTTGATGCCATATCTGTATCATATTATAACATTGTTCAATGGCCAAAATGCCCAATTATCATATGACCAGAAATGTATACCACCCAAGCAGCTTATTCTAGGATGAGAACTACGTTGAACAGTTGACAATCTGACAAGGAATGAGAATGTGAGTTTGTTCCCCTCTTGCATTAAAAGGGCAGCCCCAGTGCACGAAGCTCCTGCCTATGCGGGGTCCATGGAAGGGATGGACCACAAGGGCCTAAAGTACACAGCCTTACCTTGCATTTTGCAAGAGGCTGTTTCCATACCTTGAACCCGTGACCTCAAGGTCACAAGATGACAACTTTTCCCGTTGTGCCAAGGCTCCCCTTCTTAAACTCTAACATGGGGCTCCCCTCTTGCATTCATTAAATAAATCATATTACAGATCTTACCGTAGTGCTAGTTTTCCAGGCACACGTTTTATGGGAACATGAAAAAGGTGGTGCCATTTCAGAGTTTAAGTTTTGTATTGGAAATGGGGATCGGATCAAAATGGGAGAAGCCTTGGGTCGGTGGCACTCTTCATAACAGCGCCCAGGTTGGCTGAGCTATTATTAGTGCAATGGCAGATCATAGACTCACCGCCAATTACAAGAATCACACTGTTAGATTGGCCGACCCCTAATTGGGATAAGGTCTTGATGATGATGATGATGATGATGATTACAGATCTTACCGCTTAGCCATGACTTAAAACCTACCGATGAAGTTCAGTGGCTCAATTCATTTTATTGGTTTGACATGATAGTAGTGACATGTCCAAGATAGTTATAGTAACAATGTAGTAATTCGTAGTAATTAGTGGTAACCATCTACACAAAGTAGTAGCAGCATGTCCATGATAGTTGTAGTGACGAAGTTGTACTAGTACTTCAGGCCATCTAATTGGATTATGCTTCTCCCTGAGTTTGGCTTGTATATAGTACTTCAGTTCAGTCCCATGGAAAGTACATTTATAAGACATATATAACTCATCACACGATGGGATTTGATCAGTTTATCTAAAGGACTTCTATAATTGTTGGGAATATATTGATTGTCTATTTTCCTCAAGGTTTGAGACAAATCATCCCCTCCTATGCTACACTGCTGAACACCTTTTAAGATGGTAAACCCACTCAGTTGCTTAGGTCATGAACAGATTCTTCCTCTCAGCATTCAAAGCTTAAATGAACAGACAAAAGACAAGAAAGAACTTCCTGTCAGCCACGTTTGGATGTATCTGAATATTTCGATGTTATATTGACATAAAAATATTAATAGACACCTGCAACACGCAAGTTATGCATGCCCTCTACATCTTAGTTTTGTACATACCCCCACTTATCTTTGCTAGTCATTAATATGATCCACCATGATCAGGAAGCCTTTTACAGCTTAAATTGTCTATCTCATTCAAATTTCATAGCCAGGCACAATTCCAGACATTAGTATAGAATGCCCTTATCCTAATCCAATATTCCAAATTAGATTTATTAAGCATGAGCAATCTGAATTTGATATTTAATGGTCTATCATGAGCAGTCAATTACAGCTCAAGCTAAAACAACCATTGCTCTGGAAAACTTTATTAAGAAGACACCATTACGTTCTCACTAGAGCTTTAAATTCCAACGTAAGGCACATAGTAGTCCTCCTGAAGTCCATCTAGTTCTCAAGAATGCAGCTTACAGTAGTAAATCAACCAACAACAATTTCAACACAAATTTAGACTCTAACCTAATTCGACATTGCCAACTGCATTACCAAAAGTTACTTTTCTCACAGATCTGTTCTAATAGGTAAAAGACTAAAATTCATTCATCACTATAATTAATGACAATTTCCACTTAAACTCCATACTTCATCTACAAATAACTACTAATAGCTTCTAAAAGCACAATTACCAACCTTTTGCCCGGCAACACTGTTGTTAAAGCTGTCAGAGTCAGCAGCTGCCAAGGAAATCAACCAAATCAGAATATCCTGTAGTCAGATTAGCACTTGAACATTTGGCGTTCTTTCAGTAGAACGGAGCTCAAATAATAAATATAGACTAGAGTTTGTAAAACGCCCACCAATCTACTAATCTGCTTATTTCTTTAAAAAAACATCAATTACAATCACCACAGCAAGATACCAAACCGCTCAAACCCAAAATTTTCCAATCTCCACTTGAGAAACGGAAATCAATTCAAAAACTTACGAATTCCACTCATTCTTAAATAAGAAGGCTAATTCAAAACCCTAGCTGCTAATTTCGCACAGATTTCCACAGAAATGCGAAGAAAAAGAAGGGAAAACCTATAATAATAATAATAATAATAATAATAAGAAAGAAAACCGAAATTCAAGAAACGAATCAGATCTGAAAACCTTCATTCTGCTCATTTTCGGGGAATTCTTTCTCCAAAGCTCGATCTAACATGCCGGCGATGCTATCTTCATCCGATCCGGCGGATTCCGTTGCATTACTGTCGGGAACGGGACGATCATCGATTTCCAGGGCGAGAGATGGAAGAAATGCGAAGGAAATGAGGAGAGAGAAGAAGACGAAGATGGAGAAAGAAAAGGAAGAAGTAGGTTTCATTGGAGAGGGGAAGAGAGGGGGTGCGCAGGATATGGAGGGAGTGGGCGCAGGTTAAGAAGAGAAGCCCCGGGCGAGAGAGATGCGGGAGGTATTTATACGAGAAAGAAGGGAGGTTGGGTTCAGTTAAAAGGCGCCATGCTCGTGGAGTAGGGGCTTCACAGGAACGAAACAGGAAAAGAGAAGACAGTGCTGAAATTACGAAAATGACCTTGTCTTGAAATAATGTCTACTGATCTCTGATTTAGTGACTAAAAAGTCTTAATGTCTTAATCTCGCATTTATGGCGAGAAACTGGAACTGAATTCATACCGAAGATCCAACGGATTAATTAATGTTTCCTTATTGGGGTTGTTTGGCGCGGGAATAACAAATCCGGGATTGAGTTATCCATGAATTTGGAGCCTTATTTAGTTGGCAAAATTGTTCAAACATAGATTAGATAGACTAAAAGCTTCTCTATTTGTTGTCAAATAATTTTATGTATCTACTGTGTTTCAAGACTGCAAATAACAGGAGAAAATTTTGCTATCCAATAATCTCTATCATTGATTATCATGCCCGAGATGGTTTTCATAATTGACCAAAATGCCCTCATTTGTTGAAAGAAACTATATAGGATTGTGGATTTAAATGATATTATACATACTATTAACCTTTTGTGGTCTGCCTCTTTCTCAGACTTCGCATAAGCAGGAGCTTCACCAGGGCTGCCCTTTTTTGTTTACATGAGAATGTACTAGTGTTTTCTCAAGGGACGTCTTTATTGATAGACGAAAATGGTTACATTACACCTTTTTTTTAGCTCGAAGACTTATGCAGCAATTAAACTACCTAAAACCTATTATTCTAATTTCTAAATCTACTTGAAATCTCTTTGACAAGGGAAATGTGCCACCCCAAATCTCCAACTAAGCTTAACAAGGTTGTCTTTGACCAAATGTGCTAATGCACTTAAACATGATAGGATGAAAAGCATGAATGTTGGATTTTCCTCTCTTTTTTTCCTCTTCATAGAGTAAAGAATTACAGAACAAATGTACCCCATCCAAAGAGAAAGTTGCAACTCAAACTAGCAGCCAAGCGTACTCCAAGTTAGTGTTGAGACATCAATAACCAACTACATTTGACATATTCAACTGCATTGTGGATTGTCACAAATTTAGGCCACGGGCTTTAGCATCCTCAACAACAAACTAGATTGTGGTAAACTACTATGCATGTCTCCACATGTTCAAATAGCAAAAACATTTCATGTCACAATAAAAGCTCATAGTAGAATCTGGGTTATGGAATTAAAATACTAGATTTAGCTTTCCTAATTGATAGTCCTAGTGACCAACCAAACCACATGATAGATTTCTAGTAACTAGATTATTCATCTAGACTAATCACCTAAAGGAATGATTTGGATCGTTCAAATCATTTGATCTAATTGGGTTACACTTAAAGTTACCATGGAACTTATTGGCAAGTCCTAGTTACTTACGTTTACATGGTATATAGGTAAACATCTATCAAGTGATGCTATGGCCTTTAGATCTAGAGTAAAATCAACTAAGGAACCTAATTAGACATGGTAGGTCTGCTCCTTAGATACCATTGAGAGAATTAGAATCATACAACAATTTTCTAATTCTCTCCTCTCCTATATGTTAAGTCTCAAGAAAAAATAGAAAGAAAGAAAGGTAGTGCATATTCTTACTCTTCTTTCCATTTTCTACTTGGGTTTCCATATTGATAGATTTGGTTCTGTCAAGTTGTAGATAGATCTTCAGAAGGTCTAGCAACCAAGGTTTCTCTATTGCTGATAAGTTCATCATCTTGTGTTTGCTCTTGTTTCCAGAGATTGTTTAGATGCACGTTGCTTGGAGAAATTCTGTCGTTCTAATCCATGTTCTATGGTTATTTTGGTAAGCTAATTTTGGATTATTATTGTGATCAGATTGGATATGCCCTACATTGGTCTATGTGCTCTTTTGCCTGTGCTTTGGACAATATAGGATCATTGTACTAGCATGATCTTGTTACTAATTTTCATATGTTAGATCTTGCTAAAAAGGCATCCATTACAATATGATAATTAGAATCATTTAGAGCATATGTTATGCTTCTAAAATGATCCTATCTATAGGATTGTTTATGCAATTTTTTTAGCTGATTTCTATATTGATCTTAGGAATGTTTTAGTACTATTAGTTGGAGTGTCTAATATGATTCAAGTGTTATTTTTCTAAGAATTATGTGCTCTAATAACTATCCTAGAATTGAACACTAATCTAGATGGTGACATTTATAACTATAACTATGTGTTTATCTACTAAGCTTTGAATAGATTTATGCATTGGTTTAGAGGCTATTTTTATGTTGTTCTTATTTGTGATTTGACCTCTATTTTTCTTATTAATGTATGAGAAGTATCTCTAATGTCTAGAACCAACAACATGCACAATTAATTAGACTAGTATAAGCTATATTTTAGACCTAAAAACTAACTGGTCTTATGTCTCTATAGTGAAACTTATTAATGGTTGTATTAGGACTATTAAACTCTATTTCACATGTTATCTATGACGATTAATTTTTAGATATTAAATCTAGTTGCTCTCTACTTGTTTATAGGACTATTTTTCATTTGCATGGTTAAATCCTATGTTTTAAATGTATTGGGAAGTAGAGTTAAAGGCTACCTAGCCATTGAAGATTTTATAAGGCTCTTGTTGTCATTCAGTAACTTGTGTGTGTCTCTATATGTGTGTGTGTGTGTGTGTGTGTGTGTGTGTGTGTGTGTGTGTAGCACTTTAAGCTAACTGTCATTAAACTTGTTTCTAGCCTATATATTTTATAGACTAGTGTTATGGATCTTAATTAGATGCATCTCTCAAGTGTTAGAGATAAAATCCTAGATGATAAATTGATATGTCATATAGTAGCTAAGATTAGAATAGCTAGTAATTAGAACCGTCTTCTATGTACTTTATAACATATTAGGCAATGGTATATAGTTGAACTAATAGTTATATGTATTTCTTACTAGCATTTTTAAATCCATATTATGCAAGATGTTATTGACTTTGTATTCAATAACCCTAGTAGGAGTTGTAATTCCTTTCCAAAGCCTTAACATTGGCTAACAATTGATTTTTAATTTTCTTTTACACATTAAATATACTTATGAGACTAGTTTACGAGTTATCTGTGAGTGGATTACTTTTGTAGTTATCGCTATGATAGATCTAAATTTTGTAAAATGTACAGAGTTTTCTAGATTCATTCATCCTTTCTTAAGATTTCACGATAGCCTCTAAGACCATTGCCTCGAAACTCAATGAGACTGAGAAGCATAATGCAATAACTATTTGACGTGGTAGAGGCATATTAGCCACATCCTACTCCATGATTCAAAGAATATGTACTTAATGGTGAAGCTCAGGAACCGCCTACTAGTGTTATTGTAGCTCAGCAACGCACCTATAACAAGTACTTGAAGGATGACAAAAAGGCAAGATCTATCATACTAATCTTCATGGAATTAGATGTGAAAAATCTATTTGAAGACCAATTCATTGCCTTGGCCTCATAAGAAGAAGTAGCCACCAAATTTGGTGAGTTCTTAGAATCTTATATTTCTGTCATGATAAAGAAATACAACGGCATGTGGATGAAATCGTTCAATGATGTTATAGAGCGTGTAAATTCCATGTCTATTATGGCCAAGGAACTGCCCAGTCTGGCAAACCGATTCTTGATAAAATGCAAGTTTATATGGTTCTCAATAGTTTAAGGGCATCTTGGGACTCTTTAATTTCTCTAGGACTAAGGTTATTGTGGACATACTTATGTTAATGATGAGGGTGGAGGCCCAAAGGAGAGAGACGATTATAGCACCATTTCCCATGTGAACTTAGTTAAATCTAAAGGCCAATGATCCTCTAAGCTCAACCACTTCTCCAAGAAGAAAAAGTTTTTTAAAAAGAAGGGTAAGATATCTTCATGTGGGTGCCTGATAAGGGAAAGAAGATTGGGTCATGCTTAGTTTAAGGCCAGATAGGCCATGTTAAGGCCAACATGAACAAAGGTGAAGACATCATCTACATAATCACAAATGTATTGATTGTTAGAGAAAATGAAAACTCATAGCTACTGGATTTATGCCGCTATGTGTTACATCACTGAGTCCAAAGATGTCATTTTTGAGTTTAAAGAGAAAAGTGTATCGAGGCACAAGGTGTATATAGAAAACAACAGTTTCAAAGAAGTCCATATCATCACAAGTGTTCAAATTGAGCCCCCCAGTGTGGAGATGTAATTTGATTTCTATTCCCAAGGTAGCCTCAAAAGGCTTTGAGGTTAGCGTTTAAAGGGAACGAGGTTATAAGTCAATAGTCATAAATTTGTGTTATTCTATGGTTCATTATTTGATGGGTTATACAAACTTGCTATTGGCTTGATTTTAGTTGCTAACAATAATAAATTCATCCCTTCTGTTTATGATTGTTTTTTCTTTGAAGATGATTGTTTATTATAGCATCTTAATTTGGGGTAGCCTGATAAAGATAAGCTAGAAAGGGTGTCTATGCATGGTTTAATGCTGAGGTTATAGGACAAATTGAAGCTATATGAATATTTTTTTTCTGGTAAAATGCCTAGGACTCCCTTTGGTAAGGGAAAAAAGAGCCATAGAGGCCTTAGAGTGGTTTATTCTGACATGGGGTGAGCCATTAAATGTTAAAATCAATGAGGAAATGGTGTATTTTATTACATTCATCAACGATTATTTTAAGTTATGATATATTTATTTACTTATTAAGAAAATTTTAGGTTTTAGAAAAGTTCAAAGAATTTAAAGTTGAGGTAGAAAATTAGCTTGCCAGAACTATCAAAGTTTTGAGATCAAACCAAGGTAGAGAATACACAAGTGGGGTATTCGATCAATTATATAAAATTCAAGATATTATACATAAGTTTAGCCTATCCTATATGCACCAACAAAATGAAGTTGCTGAAAGATGAAATTGGACCCTGTTGAATATGGTTCAAAGTATGTCCGATCATTCTAAGTTAGGAACTCAGTTTTGGCCATAGGATCTTTCAATAGTAGTGTACATCTATAGGATACCCTTAAAGCTATTAAGATGACACCTTATGAGTTATGGAATAGTAGAAAATCAAATATATGAAATCTTAGAGTGTGGGGTGTTGGTGCTAAGTAAGAGTATCAAACAAGAACCTAAGACTATAATGTATAACTTATAGGGAACAAATGATTACTTTAAAGGGTGTAGGTTTGTCATACACCACTTCGACAAGTTAGTGACAATCATTGAAAGTAGAGACACTTACTTTTTAAAAAAAAAGAAGCTTAGACCTTAGAGTTTCAGGTAGAAGGGTTGTGCTATTCGAGGTTATGAAACTTGATGAGAAATATAATGAGTCGGTTGAGATTATAGATTCAACTGCCAATGTTGATTCTATCACTAGAATTCTAAGTGAGAGAAGACTTTCTACTTCTCTTAGAAATCACTTTGTAATATTATGAGAGATAGATGATGATCCCCAAAGTTATTCCAAAGCTATTAATACTAAGAATATAGACAAATATTTTTGTGTCATTTGGGAGAAAAAGGATTTTGTTCAAAAGAATAAATTCTAGTTATATGATGACAAACCTAAAGGCAGTCTTGTCATAAGTTGTTAATGGATATTTAGGAAGAAACTAAAAAATGATGGATTCATTGAAAAGCATAAGGTTAGACTTGTAGCCGAGGGCTTTACTCAGGTTGAGGGGATTGATTATCAAGAACCTTCTCTATTATATCTACATTTGATCATGAATAGGATCCTTATGGCAAGCATTTGAATATGGAGTTACACTAGATTGATGTAAAAACTGCCTACCTAGTCATGATGTAGAGAAAGAAATTTACACAAAAGTTTTCAAGGGCTTTAAGGAAGAGGCCCTTGCAAGTAAAGTATGCAAGTTAGTTAAGTGGACTAAAATAATTGCCAAGACAGTGTGCTATACATTCCATAAGGTTATCATGTAATATAATTTTATACCCAACTAGTATACCACAATGTGTACTCCTTAGTCAATGGGAGTATGTTCATGTTATTGTCATTATATGTTGATAGCATATTATTAATGGGCAATGATTTTACTATGATTATCAAAACAAAAAGTGGCTTAAGATCCAATTTGAAATGAAGGTTTTGGGTCAAGCCTCTTTTATCCTAGGTATCAAAATTGAAATATACATGAAATTTAGGAAACTTAGCTTGCCTCAAAAATCATACATTGATCATATGCTAAAGATATTTAGTGTTGTTGGGTGGAAACCTATGAACACACCTATATATAAGGGTAGTCAATTAAGTAAGAAGATGTCTTTCTTAGATATGGGCTATGTCATTAAGCTTTTGAGCAAATTTCAAAGTGAACATGATATTCCTCATTGGAATGTTGTGATGCATATATTTTGATATTTAGTGGGTACAAAGGACTTGAAGTTCATCTTTCGAGCACATGAGCCCGTACCTTTTGGGTTCGTAGATTTTGACTTTGCTAGTGACCTAGATCAAAGGAGATCCACACCTAGTTATATTAGTGTTTGGTGCTATTGGTGTCTCATTGGGCAGCAAGCGGTAAAAGTCCATTGCCAAGTCCACTATGGAAGCTGAATTTGTGGCTTGTAGTCTAGACGGTTATGATGTTTTGTGGACTATACCTTTTCTAGTTGATTTGAAATTGAAAGCTTGACTTGATCTTTCTATAAAACTAAGGTGTGATAACTTAGTTGTTATGTTCACGCTCAGGAATGGTGAAGTAAGTTCTAAGAGCAAATATATAGGAATTAACTGTTTATACGTGTTTGAACTACTATAGAAGAGGATATTGATTGTGAGTCATGCTTCTACTTCTTTGATGTTGGATCTATTGACAAAGGCCTAAACAACAGATTTGTTCCGATGTTATAGACTCTCATTAGGATTAAGGATAGACTAATGAGTTTCTTGCAATCCCAAGTTTAGTAGACCGAAGAAGGAGATGATAATTTTAGTGGTTGACCAAATCACATGATGGATTTCTAGTAATTGAATAATTCATCTAGATTGATCATCTAAGGAATGATAGGTATGGTTTAGATCATTTGATCTAGTTACATGACACTTAGATTTACTATGGAACTTGTTAGCGGGGCCTGATTACTTAAGTGTACCTGGTATTATAGATAAACATTCCCCGAGTGATGCTGGGAACCTTAGATCTGGAGTAAAATCAACTAATGAACCTAATTAGAGATAAGTTTATGTCTGCCCCTTAGATACCATAGAGAGAACTAGAATGAAACATGATTTTTTGATTCTTTCATCTCCCATGCGTTAACTCTCAAGGAAAAATAAATAAAAAAAGGAAGAAAGAAAACACATGTTCTTCCTCTACTATGTGTTTTCTGCTTAGGGTTCCATCTTGGTAGATTGAATCCAGTCAGGTTGGAGATAGATCATCAATAGGCTTAGCACTCAAGGTTTATCTATTACTTGTAAGTTCATCATATTGTGTTTGCTCTTGTTCCTAGAAATTGTTTACATGCATGGTGCTAGGAGAAACAATCGGTCAATGGAGGTAAGTTATATTTGCTTTAGTTCACCGATTTGCATTATGCTAAATCTATTTGCGAATGTTCCTTGATAATGATGGATGCTATTTGTTCGCTGTTATGCATGTGATTGGCGATTGGAGGATGACCTGGGCCAACACTAATTTCAAAATAAAATGATGAATTACAAATAAATAAGAAAAAATGCAATTATATAAAATGTTAAAGTTTAAGTGGGAAGAGTATTGATTTAAAGTTTAAATGGAAAGAGTATTGAACTAATGAATGTGAAGTAGCATTGAAATGAAAAAGACAGAGTAACATGCAAAGGTAGATTTGTGGCATTAATTCAGAGGTTTAAGATTCAATATGCTTGCTTTAAAGAAAAGGAAGCAGGAAAGTGAGGTAAGGACCATACACAACAGACAACAAATAAAATATTCAGAAGAGAGAAAAAGGAAAAATAACAACACGTGAAACACCGAATCAAGGGCATCAAACTTAAACTAAGCTTGAGTTGTTCGTCTTAGTGCATTAGCGGATAGTTTGTATTAACGTAGAATAATTAAAAAGGAGTGGTAAACAGACAAACATGCGAGGTGCCGTCAAACGATCACAATAAAAGCATATGGTATGGATGATTTTAACATCTATAAAGCATTTTGCATTGTTTATCAAAGTTTACAACCTGTCTGCGTCTAAACTCAGCTTTTTTGACATTAAAACCATCTAAATCGCATGCTTTTTTATCTACTACTCATCTAAAACTAGATTGGCAAGATTAACGAGTTAGATCTTGCAAAGGTGAGCTACAAATAGCCAGGTTTCGTTTGACTGCACCTCATTTTGCAGAGATTTTAGCATTCCTCGAATAAGACAAGATATTCGAGAACAATCAAGTTGAAGGGGTAATTCGGACATATAGTTGGAAAGTTAAGGTGATTATAAATGAACAAAATAACAGTACCAGTGGTCATATTGGGGGAGAGCTAAAACCTTCATAACGTAGTCATATCAGTCATAATGGAGATTAATGGGGAGATTCGTGTGAATTTTCGTTTGAAGGGGAGCCTTGGCACAATGGTAAAAGTTATCGTCATGTACCCTTGAGGTCACGGGTTCAAGGTGTGGAAACAGTCTCTTCTAAAGTGTAAAGTAAAACTGTGTACTTTAAGCCTTTGTGATCCACCCCTTCTCCGGACCCCGCATAGGCAGGAGCTTAGTGTACCGGTGCTGCCCATGTGAATTTTTGTTTGTAAAATTACATGATTTTCAATTTTATTTCTTAGAAAAATTAAAATTGAAATTCAATGACTTAGAAACAGAATATATTAGCCAATGTAATCGATACACGGGCCGATGTATCAGCTATCTACCATTCCATATTAATATACAAGGGAATTTTACTTGGCCCATAAAAGTGGCCAAATATTGTATCATTACTGTCGGTATTTTGTTCTATAGCCTTAAAGCAATGGCAGAGCTCTCATCGTGTGACCTTGAGGTTACGGGTTCAAGGTGTGAAAGCAACCTCTTACAATATACAAGGTTAGACTGTGTACTATTGACTCTTGTGGTCCACCCCTTTCTCGGATCTGCATAGTCAGGAGTTTTATGCGTTGTGGGCTGCCCTTTAATCTTGAAAGAAGTTAAAAGAACGAGCAGACCACGCCTTTTATTCCTGGATTGGACCGCCACAGAACGCATGTCATTTTCAAACTATTAGACCGTAGATCTAAAAATGTGGATATTCATGGAATACCACATTGATAAATCAGTCTCCGAAGAATATTTGATAACGCCAACGACAATTCTCACGGAGCTGTGTCACGAGGTTATAAATCTATGCTTTGACTTATCAACAGATAATGCTGTTTGCTGCCATAAAATATAGATGACTTTAGGCCAAGCAAGACCTGTTTGGATAATTTTATGCATGGAGTAGCTTATCCCCACTTTAGTCACTTCCGAAACTGCCCCTAAAGCACCTTGACTCTACTGTAACGTAGCGTATAGCAGGACTGACTTGGTCTACTAGACCACTGGGAGAGAGCCATCTGGTCATTTCCATGCCTACTAGTACAACCATGTCGAGAGAGAGAGAGAGAGAGAGAGAGAGAGAGAGAGAGAGAGAGAGAGAGAGAGAGAGAGTTGTTTTGGTCATTTGATGTGGATCTTGGGAAAGAGAGGACTGCATGTGGAGATCCCCTTCGTATCCTTTGAGTTATAAAAAAGGCGAAGTTGACTGAGCCAGTCCACTCAGGAAGGGAACACCAGTGGCATCTGAGGCTATAAACAAAGTTAAAAATGTCTGCATCTTTCCATTTTTCTTGGGATTGAGGAGGTGAGTTTTCTATGTTATCCTTGCCACCCTTAACAATAACCTTTTCTCCATCAAAGACGGCCATTAAAAGCTTCAGCACCTCTTAAAAAGGTTGGGAATAAAAAACAGAATTTATATCTAAACAGATTCTTCACCCCTTAAGTCTCTGAACCGGTTCCTAAGCTTATACCATGACTTGATGTATGATGTATAAAGTATAAACTATAGCCCCAGTTACTGGATCCCCAACAGTATCAGCTACCCATCCATCTGAAAGCAAGGCTGGCTTCAGCCGGTTTAGAAACATCACATGGGCTAATGTTTACACAAGGCATATCTCCCTGAAGCTGGCAATATTAACTGGACAGCCATTTACTGAGCAGATAATACATGAAGATCTAGTGTAAGACTTCACGCAAAATATTTTTTTAACTCCTTAGTTAATTCATCTAAGGCAAAGGGCAGCCTTGATGCAACAGTAGAGTTGCCATGTGACTTGGAGGTCTTGGGTTTGGGGGCATGAAAATAGCCATCTGTAAAAATGTAAGATAAGGCTATATACTATAGACCCTTGGTGATCCATTCCAAACCTGGATTGTACATATGCTGGGGCCTCGTATATTGGGCTTCTAGTCAGGAAGTCTCTTTGGAAATACCACCATAAACATGTTTACTGAAGCCCAAATGAAAGTGATTAGTTAATTGCAAGCTAATGATTTTGAAGAATTAAACAAAAAGCTAACTTCATTACAGTGGGTTCTCTAAGCACATAAATAGTGTCACTTACAAAGATCAAATAGCTATTTATTATTATTATTATTATTATTGTTACTGAGTTCGCTGTGCAATTGAGAGCAATACAATATGGTCAAGTGGAAAGCACCTTCTGTTGGATCAACTGAACGAACCTGGCCGTCTCAAGTAACCGTCATTACTGCAGGTGCTTCATGATCCTAAGATTTCCTCATTTTAGACCTTGCATATCTGAAATAACCAGTCAAGAAATACCACACCTTTGGGCACCGTCGCATGAACCAAAAAAGAACTTGAAAATACACAAATAGAAAGAATTCATGTCATTAGGATACTCCATATGCAAGCCACCACGATCAGATGACGGAAGCAAACTTCCTTGAAGGCTCTTCATGGCTTCAGTAGCATATTGAACTTCCTGCAGATACACGAGAAGAAAACGATACATAGTCAGGACAAAGTTCCCCATTGATAGGACCTTGCTAGAAGCAGAAATATTAGCTGTTAGTTAACATGTTGCAATCCATACAGCAAAGATCAGCAGAATAGTGTAGGGGACCAGTGTTTCCACATCACGACCCACATAATGAGATATTTTGATAAAACTTTGTTTATCCATAACTTAGTCCAGGTTGGTATTGCTTTTGGGTTGTGCGAATGATATTGTCAAAAGGGCATGTGAGATTACCCAAATAGTATGGCTCATATAATCCACTCTTTTGACCAGCTGCGAGATTAGGGGGCACGCAGATTCGATGCTCACTTTATGACTTTCAGACGATTCTCCAGCACCTCCTTCATTTCTGTTCCCTAATCTTACTATGCCTCCTGCAACTCTTGCATGTTCAGATATAATTTCTGATTATCATCAAATGCGGCCCAGCAGTCCTAGTATTACAAACACTATTACCTGTGTGACTTTATATCAGTGGCCACTGTCTGACTAGATTCAAGTTAGTGGAGCAGCTTTTGTTGACTTCATTGGCAATAACAGAGCTTGACATAGTGGTTGAAGCTAAACATAGTTGCAAGTAACTCGTGCAAGATTACTCTCTTTTTTCTTCGTGTCCGCTGACACCAAAATTCCACACTGAATTTCCATTGGCCTGAATTATTACCGGTCCAGTATCCTTCCAATGATCAGACTTTCCTCCAATCTCAAAACAGTTTTCTTGATTATATATGAACTATGAACAGAAGCCCATGGCACATGACCATGTTAACTAAGTGAAAGAGAGAAACTGAGTGAGACTTCAAGAACCAAATTGTGCTGCTTAAAAATTCACATGGTAAATTTTTCTACTTTTGTCAGATCAATAAGATAGGATATTAGTGGGTAACAAAATTAGATTTCAAGTTAGATTCTGTGGAAAGAAGCTAAAAAAGGGAAGCCCTGGTGCACGAAGCTCCCGCCTATGCAGGGTCCGGGGATTCTGAGGAAAGAAGCTAAACAGAAAATTAATACATGCCTTTTACAGCCAGACTTCTTAATTAATGTCAATTTCATGAGATAGAGATTTCATTAGTAATAGTAAGCTTCACAAGTTCCGATAGGTTGGGTTTTCAATTCACTCAGCACACCAGAAAGAAAAAATGCTTCCCAGGTTAAAGCTATAAGTAGCAACATACCTGAAAATCAGCAAAGGCAACAGGCATTCCACCTTTTGACCGCATCTTAAGCATATGGAATCCATTATATCTAGCAAGATAAAACCAGAATACAGCATCATCTTAAGCCATTACCGTCAAGGAAAATCATGTTCAAGAAAGCAAATAGAGAGATGCATGTAAGCAATAAGCATATACACAACCAAACACATATTGAGTCAACAAAAGTTTCACACAAGAACAGAGGGGAAAACTTACTGGGACAAAACCTGCTTCAGTTCTTCTTCAGTGCAACTTGGGCCCAGATTTGCAATAAACAAAGTGGAACATGGTGGTATTTCACCTCCTACAGGCTTTTCTGACTGTTCCTGCAACAGTTGGTGCAAACTAAGTGAACCATCAAGTTATGGAAGCAGATATATGCAACTGCTTATCAAGTGAATATAAGAAAGTCACCCTTTTCCACCTTTTTACTCCTTAAGCAGCAGGAAAATTTGCAGGAGAGAGAGAGAGAGAGAGAGAGAGAGAGAGAGAGAGAGAGAGAGAGAGAGAGAGAGTAACCATCCTGTACATCTAATTCTAAGATTTTGGAGCAATACCATTCTTTTCCAAGATAGCACGAGACTATAATTTCTCCTTGTAGGAAATTTTCCTCTATTAAAGTCAAAGTAATCCAAAAAGCCAGAAAAACTCAATGTCTTCATTGTCATCCATCTAGAATGCTAGGTCATCTCTCCTATCCACACGGGCAGTGAGGAGAAAAGCAAGTTGCTGGGGAGAGAGAGAGAGAGAGAGAGAGAGAGAGAGAGAGAGAGAGAGAGAGAGAGAGAGAATGCATGCTGTGCAAATCTAATTCTATAGATTTTTATGCAATGCCACTCTCCAAGATGGCACAAGATGAGAAGTTCCTCCACTAGGAGATACTCCTCTAGTAAAGCTGAAAGCATTCCAGGAAGGCAGAAAACTCAACATCTTCATTGTCATCTCTCTAGAATTCTAGGTGAGGAGAAAAGCAAGTTATTGCTATTATTATATGTGAATCTCGATCGTTCATCTGCTTGAAAGCAGAACAGAATAATACTGTTGTTCAAATTTTGGTTATGATTCTCTGGATAGCATCATGTGAATTCTAATGTTGCCAGTAAAAACTGAGAGAATAATTTGCACTTACATTTAGTACAGCTTGAGCACTATCCACACCGCCTGCAGTCTCACCACTGAACATGGAGACAGAGAAATAGATAAAATTAACCTCTAGCAGAGGTACAAAACCTTTACAATATGCAGTGTTCTTGTTTGAACACAAGACTCTAGATTGAGCCAGCTAGCAAACAATTAAGAACTCCAACACTACAAGCAAACAATTATCGTGCTTTTGGAAGTGCATTTGAACCTCTCTGTGGCAGCTAAAACACCCTTGATGCTGGAACTAGGATTATCTGTGCTGGATGGTTCATCAGATCCACCATCTCCTGAACATGCAAATGTGCCAAATCATGTGCAAGTGAGCTGTAGAAGCAAGTTCTCGTGACAGTGCCTCTCTAGTAAAATCTAGACTGCGAAATTCTCAAAGGCATGTGAGGAGTGGAAACCCAAGGCAGATAATGCACTAAGTTAACTAGTATATGTCTTCAAAGTGATAAACAAAGGCAATTGGCATCAAATGGTTCTTTACCAGAGAATAACATGAACATCATAAAAACAGCCAAGAAAATTTCTTCATTTTATCTACTTTCAACAGAAACCCATTATCACTTTATGTGCCATTACCATCATTACTTCCAGTTTCATGAGTATCATTTGCTTCCTTGACCCTCTTATCAATTATCCAATAGGCTTCAGTTCCTGCATATGAAAAAATCATCATAAAATTTGCTACAATTAATTGAACTAATCCATAAAACACATTCAATAATTAGAGGGAAACCAATAAGTTATAGTATGAAGTTTTAACCACTACAACATAGCATATACTACAGTACCCTTTGGGCGTTTGCTCCGTGAATTTGATCTGGCCAGCTCAATATGCAATTTAGCTCCTGTATCTGGGTCAAAGATTGCACCCTAGAAGAGGAATCATTTATCTGTCAACAGAAAGATAGAGCAACAAAACTAGCAAAAGCATTGGCTGTCACCATCCTCCAAAACTTGAATACATTAGCAGCATGCATCACTCGAAAAGCCTGAAAGTAGATATCATTTCGAAAACTTTACCACAATATCTAGTTTAACCCTCCATGACTAGAACTATTTTCAGCTTCAACCTTAGTTTCCACTCTGCTCCATTAAGGAATGTGATTTCCATAATTTCTATTCCATTAAGATAATTATACACATTCTTATACCAGAAGTTCCATTCAACCTAGAATATTTTGAACCATCCTGGTGTGCTTTGATCAGCAATTTTTAAGTTACAGTTTTCAATTAAAGTCAGATGCTCTTAACAGCCCCACCTGTGAAAACAACTCAAAGCAAATGAGTCACTCTAATAATAAAGAGAGTGTCTCTTTACATGAACTACTACACAGCAGATTTACATCATGTTGATTTGAAGATGACATGAATATGATACTAAACAGTGGTGCTAATAAAACCGTGTCCTTATAGTTTGCATTAACTTCCTAGTGCTCTCATCATATTTTTGTAGTTTGTTCGAATTCTCATTCCAAAATTTTTTGGTATGTCTCAAAGGGAATGCTGTATGATTCATCCAAAAGAAAATTTGAACATTTGTTTGCATGAAATTGACAACAAGGTTGAAATTAAACTAAGTCTAGAACTGTTCACAATGAGCTATATGGAAAGCCTTCATTAGTACAAAGGAGGGTCCTCGACTGGAGGTTTGTCAGGTGCTTTCCTATTTCCGTAATCACAAGGCTTTTCATGGCCCTTCAGTGTTTTATATTCTAACGGAAAGCATATGGTGAACTGCAACTATTTAAGTACAAAAGAAGTTACTACAATAAGAAACTCATAATCCAAACCTTACAAGAAAAAACTTCAATCTATTTCCTTTAAATGACTTCTAAGCCCATAATAAAGGACTGCCTCATCAAAATTTTGACTGAAAATATGACAATCTTTCTCAGGTCCAAATATCCAAACCCACATTATAGCATATACCGTGTTAAAACTATTGGGTTTTAATAGGGACAAGTAGAAGTTCCAAGTTCAGTTCTGCTGGAAAGATATGAAACCTAGACTACTTCTACTCAATCTCTTATTTATGTTTATTTCTTTTGGGATGTCTATTAGTGCACTCAAGATTTTGATATCCCGCCACATCCCTTATTCTTATTCTGTCCTCTCTTTCTTTCTTTCCATTACTATCGTTTGATCTTACCATCTCGCTAACGAAATTATCAGACTTTAAAGAACAAATACATAACATCTACAACTGCCCCATTGCGACAGTAAAACTGCAAAGTGCTTCTCAATTTGATACTTATCAGTTTCCTGGTCTATGAAGTCTAATTACCAAGATGCTAACACAAAATGGTAAAAGACGATTCTCAATTCTTACATTTAATTCGTTCAGTACTGACATTGCCGCCTGGTGATTAGAAAAGGTAGCGAATGCAACAACCTGTAAATCAATATGAACAAAATCAAAGGTTTTCACATCCATGACTAGAAATAGAAGGCAAAAAGGAGACTGAACTTAGAACTACAAGGGGTAGTAATTCTCCACCAAAAAGGGAAAAAAAAAATCTAAACCAACTCGAATTCTCTGATAGATAAAAGGAATCAAACCCAACATTATTATACATCTAAAACAAGAAGAGAAACAAAGAAATATAAAACCCTAACCCTAATTAACAAGAAGTAAAGAGACAGACCTGATTGCCACGACCAGTATATTTAAGCTGGCAGTTTTCGAACCCAGGACGTATTCGAAAGAGATTATGAATCTCGCGAGGCTTCACATCATCCGGTAGGCCGGAGATGAAAAGGGTTTTGATGTTTTTCTGATCGAGACTGCCATAACTCGCAGCGGGATTGCTGTAACCTGCAGGTGGTGGATTCATATTAACATTCTGCGGCTGCTGGTAGTGGAGTTGGTGGTTCTGCGAGTAACGAGGACCACCGTATGGGTGCTGCTGGATGGCCCCCGCCGGCGGGCCGCCGCCGTCGACGGGGAAGGGTGGTGGGCCATGGTGCAGAGGGAGAGATGACGTGGAAATGGAGGGATCAGATGGAGGGAAGTGGTGGATGGGCGGAGGTGGATGATGGTGGTGGTAGAGGTGTGGGGGCGGGATCATGGTCTGTGAGTGCAGAACCATGGGAGGCACGGCATGCGTGTCTTTCGAATCCATAGGGCGGGGATTCCAAACGCAAACCTTTTCTCCTCCGTTTTTCTGAACTAGCGAAGTTCCCGATCAAACTTTTCCATTGTTTCACTAACGGCACCCCTATCTCTGTTTTAAGTTCTAATTGCTTATTAGCCGTTCAATGCTCATACAAATTTATGATACGGCTCCTTGAAAGGCTGAATATGGTGCCGCCATTATCTTGCTTCACTCAGAAAATAGCGGTGGGGCTCACACTTTTAAATGATCCAGATTGTCTATCTCCCAATTCCTGAAATGGATGATCTTTTGAGCCAAAAACTTGGATCCATCTAGATATTGGGAGCCCCCCATATTGGTATTTAAATAAATGATTTTTGTTTTTAATGGTAGATTAGCACAGTTGGTCGTGGTCAACATGGCACCTCTCCTCTTCATGCTTGGTCAGAAGTTCGAGATTGCTCTTTTTCATATGGAGAGATTTCAAGTATATTTAAGAATTAAAATAAGATAATAGGTTTTGGGAAGTTTGCTTTATAACTCTTCAGCCGTCACTAAAAATAAAAGCACATCCACCTATGCACAATTCCGAATCCTAGTCACTTAGGTGAGAGACACTTTCTTGGGTGACTGCACTAGAAGGTTTCTTTATGGCTTTTATAATAGATAGTCAAGAAATCAAAGGACAAGATGGTGTATTTAACAACAAATCCTCCACAAGTCAAAGATCAACATAATGTAATGGGGAGATTTTATTTTATTTATTTTATATATTTTTTACTTGTTCATGTTCAGATCCATTGGATAAACTGCTTGGATCAGTTATAAGGAGGTATCTTTCTACCTTCCCAGCAAAAATATATGCATTCATCGTATAAGAACTATATCTAAGCAGCTACTAACAACTCACATTTTTGTTTATGAGTGTTTGTCTTTCATTTTCAGATCAAGCCAAATAGAATTTGGGAGACAAAGGATAGAAATGTAGGTTAGGGGAGAGCTACAACCTAATATGTAATAGGAAAATAGGCCTCATATTTGGATGATCTAACTTATTAATTAGGTGTTGGCATGTCTTAGATTTGATAGATATCAAAATCCATGATTATGAATGATACTAGCTTTACTATTTTGGGTTTATTAATAATGAGCAATAAATTTTACCACAAAAAAAAAAAAAAACTAATTTTTTGTAACAAACCTAAATAGGCGAGGTCAAACAAGGGGAATGTGTTTAATCAACCAAATATAGTGCATATTTTATTGCATTTTCCAATGCACTTGTTTTCTCTGTCTCCTTTGCAGCTAAGGCAGCCCCGATGCACAAAGCTCCTACCTATGCGGGGTCCGAGGAAGGGGCAGACCACAAGGGCCTAAAGTACTCAGCCTTACCTTGCATTTTGCAAGAGGCTGTTTCCACGCCTTGAACCTGTGACCTCAAGGTCACATGACGACAACTTTTACCGTTGCCCCAAGGCTCCCCTTCTGTCTCCTTTGCAGCTCTCTATCTTATATTAAGTCTTAAGAGATGGAAGAAGGTAATGTAGACATCATTTCTATAGGTCCTTATTAAGTAGGAAGATACTTAGGAAATGACTAAAAAAGTTTAGTTTTTAGAAACATTTTTAAAAGATCTCTAAATACTACATTGAATTTTTGTTGACGACAGTCCCTTAACCTTTTTTGTTTAGTACAAGTGAAGAATTACAAAGGAAATCGCTCACACACTCTCTTAGATATATCCATCCCCTACATGATGGAGAGTCTAGACCTTGAACCCACGAGTGAGCATCAATATGGGTGGAGTCTCTTTTTTCCAAACTACTGAGCTACTAGGCTTTTTGGCAACCTCTTAACTAATATGAGACTAGGGTCACATCTTATATTTTTACACTTAAAAGGTATAATGTCTGTCTGCCCCAAGAGAAGTGGTTGCTACCACATGATGATGGAGAATGTTGAGCTTGACTTAGAAGGGTTTTCATTTGACACAAGATGATCCATAAAAGTGGGGAACTTACATCTAATAAATCCCAAGAGGGAGGGTGATTGGGATAGAAGGGGAGCCTTGGCACAACAATAAAAGTTGTCATCGTGTAACCTTGAGGTCACGAGTTCAAGGCATGGAAACAGCCTCTTGCAAATGCAAGGTAAGGATGTGTACTTTAGGCCCTTGTGGTCTGCCCCTTCCCAAGACCCTGCATAAGCGGGAGCTTCGTGCAATGGGCTGCCCATTAGGGAGGGTGACTGGGATCATCAAAATAAGTTTCAAAAAAACTTCGGCAGGTAAGAGAAACTAGCTTCATAATTTTATAGTGGTTTAGCTGGTCAACTATGGAACCTAATATTATTATGTTGAAGTATTTCATACCTTGAGTTTTTATTAATCCCTACAAGCTTTTATAAGTAACGTAAGACAAAGACATTTACTGGCGATTTAGGAATGCCATAAAGACCGCCAGTGGAAATTGTACAAACAAGTCCTTACTGGCAGGCAAATTTTACCATTTGAACAGAGCTTCTAACTAGAAGGGGAGCCTTGGGGCAACGGTAAAAGTTGTTGTCATGTGACCTTGAGGTCATGGGTTTAAGGCGTGGAATCAGCCTCTTGCAAAATGCAAGGTAAGGCTGCCTACTATAGGCCCTTGTGGTCCACCCCTTCCCCGAATCCCGCATAGGCGGGAGCTTCGTGCACCAGGGCTGCCCCTTTTCTAACTACAACGGCAATTAATCGCCAATGTAGAGATCTTTTAACATTAGTATATAATTAGCTTATAGTGGTGCAATACATGTCATTGAATCTATAGGTAACTAGTTAAACCTTATATATACACACACACTATTGTGGATACCCACAAGAAATTGAAGGTTGAATCTAAAGGGAAAGGCAACAAAAGCATTCAATTTAATGCAATGGGGAAGGTGGAAGAAAATTTAGAATGGGTTCAAGGTGTGGAAATAACCTCTTGCAAAAATGCAAGGTAAGGTTGCATACTATAGGCCCTGTGGTCTGCCCCTTCCCCAGACCCCACATAGGCTGGAGCTTCGTGCACTGGGGCTGCCCTTTTAAGCTGCATCCTTTTTTACATTTATATTCTATCTATTCTGGAAGATTAAATCCATGGGTAAAACATCGAAGAGGTAAGGCAAATAAAATTTTCTGTATATCCATTATCACCACCTGTTTACACAATTCAATAACAAAGAAGAATGGTTTTCCACCACAACTCTTGGAAGAGAACCTTACTTTACCTTGCGGCTCTTAATTCCTGCAAAATTAGAGGGGCATCCTACAGTGCATGTGCAAAAAGGATTTGCAATTTCAAAAACATCTTCCATCCAAACACTTGCGCCATTACATGAATCAATAATAATAATAAATTGATGGTTCAAATCTCATATAAAATAATAAACAACTATGAACATGAACCTATAAGTTCATATCTACCACAAAAGTACTTCTATTAGGGCAAGTAGTAATAGTGATAACAAAAGTAGTAATAACACAAATGCCAAACCAAGCTGTAGATGTCTTTGGAAGTATCAATGAACTACTATGTCCACATGGCCACTTTAAACATGCATGTTTCAGATAAGCTACACATCCATGTCTATTTCTTGTATCAAAGGTCCAAAAAGATCAAGAACAAACCCATATAGAGCATATATAAGCATCATAATGTAAATGCTTAGGATTTTGCTAGACACACGGCAAAAGTTGTTTTGTTCTATTTAGTTGTCCCTAACACACTACACCAAGCGAAGCCCATCTAAGACCAAACTGCCTAACCAAGCTAGATCTGAGCTACCTGGATACATTTGTATCACTCATCATCATGATCATCAAAGCCTTGCCCCTTTTAGGGATCGACTACATGAATCTTGTCTCTTCATTCTCTTATATCAAGGGTCGTGACCTCATTTAGTCCAAAAGTTTTTAAATATTTTCTCATCATTTCTATCCATGTCCTTTTGGGCCTTCCCCTTGCCCTTTTAGAGCTTTCAACTTGGATTGACTCACTCTTTCTAATCATTGCCATTTCCATTCTCCATTGGACATGTCCAAATCATCTAAGTCTACCCGGCCTCATCTTATTACCTATTGGTGTTACTGAATTTCCTCTAATGCTTTTACTTCTAATTCTATCCTTTCTTGTCTTACAACTCATCCATATCAATATACTCATTTTGGCTATGCTCATCCTATAATTGCCCAACAATGTAATCTATAGAGCATAATCGACCTTACAACCATCCTATAGAATTTTTCTTTCACTTTAAGTGGCACTTACTGATTGCATAAAACTCCAAAGTCACATCTCCATTTATTCCAACCCACTTGGATTCTCTAGGTAACATCCCTCTCAATCTCTCCATTCTCATAATTATCAATCTCAAGTACCAAAAGTTGCCTTTTGGGGGAACTTGTTGGTTATTAATCTTTACAGGTGCTTTACTTCCACTCCTATCCTTGCTAAAATTGCATTTTGTGTTTGTGCCCTCTCTTGTCTTATCAATCAAAACTATGTCATCTATAAATAACATGCACCATGGAATCTCCTCATATAGATATTTTGTTAATTCATCCATAACTAATGTAAAAAGGTATGGGCTCAATGTCTATCCCTGATGCAATTCTATAGTAATAGGGAAATCACCAACCTCTCCACTAGCTGTCTTAACATTTGTAAACACTCCCTCATACAAATCCTTAATTATGTCTATATACTCCCGTAAAACCCCTTTCTCACCCAACACTCACTATAATGACTCTCTAGGAGCCCTATCATAAGTTTTTTCTAAGTCAATAAGGATCACATGGAGGTCCTTCCTCTCGCTATACTTCTTTATCAATTCTCTAAGTAGGAAAATAACTTTCATGGTAGACCTCCTGGGCATGAGACCAAACTAGTTTCCGATACACTTGTCTCATGTCATAGCCTCTTTCCAATCATTCTTTCCCAAAGTTTCATGGCATGACTCATAAGTTTGACCTCCTTCATTCTTATAAAATTGAACAATAGAGCTTTTCCTTGGTTCCTCTAACATTTTCTTTGATTCTACAATCTTGTTAAACAACTTTGTTAGCCAAGCTACTCCAGTATCTCCCATATACTTCCAAACCTTTATTGGTATACAATTGTGCCCGGAGGCCTTTCTTTATTTCATCTTTTTCAATGCCTTTTTAACTTTAGGTACTTTGATCCTATTGTCATATCTATATATTTAATGTTTTTGAGTTTGCAGTTCTTTTAATCTTTATATTCTTAGGACATTTGTTATTTAGTAATTTTTTAAAGAAACTTTCCACCTTTGATTGATCTTGTCATCTTTGACTATTACCCTTTAGTCATCACTTTTAAAGCATTTAACATGGTCTAAGTCTTTACTCTTCTGTTCTCTTATTTTTGCAAATTTGAACGCATCTTTTTCACCTTCTCTTGACTGTAATATATTATAAAGGTCATTGTACACCTTGAGTTTAGCCTCACTCACTACTCTTTTAGCAACCTTTTTAACATTCTTATGTTACTCAAAGTTTTCAATATTTCTAGTCCCTTGCCATGTTTTAAAATACATTGATTTCTCCTCAATAACTTTTTTGCACTTTTTGACTCCACCACCATGTTTTCTTTGCTAGTTGCCTTTTACTTTTAGATAGTCCTAAAACATCTTGTGCTACTTTCTTAATGGATTCGGTCATATCAGTCCATGTAACAACAGTAAAAAAAAAAAAAACACTTAAATGAAGGGGGACCAGAATTGATACTGCCCCCCTCCCCCCCACCACCACCACATAAGAGTCCCATTAGGTCTGTCTTTTCCCAAAAACCCAACAGACCAAAAAAAAAAAAAAAAACCTGATGAGAGGGAGAAACGGGAAGAGAAGAAGAGAAAGGGAAGAAGGAAAGGAGAGAGAGGGAGGAGAGAAAGAAGGAGAGGAAGGAGAGAGCCGCAGGAAAAGTCGGTCACTCCACCGAGCAGGGAAACGGGGTTAGGGCTTTTCGGGTTTTGGAGTTCACAGACCTCGCCGGAGAAGATGGCGGCTCTGATCATCAATTGAGCCGACCAATCTGCTCAACACACTAGCAAGAACCAAAACCCTAAGGTTTTGGAACGATCCGAGCATTACGGAACGCCGGATTGAAAAGGGAAACGTCGCACGAGTATGTTGGAGGGTTTTTTGACGAATTAGAGCCCATTTAGCCCATTCTAGAGAGGGAAAAACATGGAAAGACACTGGGAAGGTAAGATCTATAAAACCCAACTTTTGATTTGTGGTGTTTTGCAAAATTCGTGCATTTTCACCCTATATTTAGAATTTCGAATAATCCAACCGTCCAATCCCCAATCCAAGTGTAGGATAGGTAATTTAGTGCATGATGTAGCTCTGATCATACAAAAATGTTAGATCTAGGCTGAATTTTGATTGAATGATCTCAACCATCCAATCGGGTACTGTTCACACAGTAACCTTTTGACGTCTGATCGATGATCAGACACCATAAACAAGTTTTAGAGCACTAGAATTGCCAAGATATGACACAAATTGAAAGTTTTATACTTAAATTGATCTAAAAATCTAAATCATTTGATTGGACAGTAGGAAAATAAGGACATGACACTTTTGATTGGTGGTTAGACGCTGCCATGGTATACCCTAACCTTTAATAAGTTAAGATACTTGGAAAATTCAAGATGAGACCATTTAAAGATGAAAACAACTTACAGCCACTTAAGAAAAGTGGTGAATAGTCAGTCTAGAACCAATAGTATGGATTGGCAATCTAGTAACCATAGGTCATTCAACTAGTTATCAATCAACAACTAATGAAACACCCTTACCATGGAATTAAGTACTATCACTTTGCCTTATGACGACTAGTGTCAGTGACTCACTTAGAGGGAGCTTTCATACTATAAAAGCTAAGAGAAGCCCCAAAGTCGTACAATTGAATATGTTTTTGTGTACTTTACAGAGGCGTAATTGATTTGGGAGCTCGTACGTGAATTGAGGAAAGTATTCGCGTCAGTGAACTAGAAGAGCACCGTTTGAGGTAGGTGGAATTAAGATTGCTAAGATTTTTGCTATATACGTATTTGTATGTGAAATTTGAGCGTTGAAACAAGTCTTTTCAATTTATATGAAAGGCAAGATGAATGTGCATGACAAAATTTAACCATGATTAAACTGTTCATGCAAAAGCTATACATTATTATGAATTATGTGAGAAAACATAAGACTAATACCAGAAAATTGTGAGTTGGCTCATAAGAGTGAAAGGGGTCGTTATGATGTGGGTGGGCCACAGAGTCATTATGATGTGGGCGGGCCTTCGGGCTGAATGAGCTACTGGTTCCTGGCTAGACGAGCTACCGGTCTCTCAGGAGTAAAGCCTTGAGGTGTCTCTTTGGCTTTAACCCATTGTGCTAACTCACCACGCCAAAGAGGATAATATCATCTGTTGTGTACTTGATACACATGACAACACATTTGTGGTTGGTAATGTGAAATGGCTCATATGAGCAAAGGTTGGTATCAAGAAATGAAAATGATTAGTGAGTTGACATGTGACTGCATACTTGGATTTCAAGAATATGTTTTAGTACTAATGCATTGATGTTTTTTTTTTCATCTTGGCATGAATTTATGATGTTGATGAATGTCGAATTATTTCAAGCTAAATGATAATTGAATACTAGTTGCATGTTTCAGCATGGACAAGTTAAATTATGTAGAATATCATGATTTTGTATATATATAATTGCTTCTTATTCCACTTATACAAACGCAAGTTTGCTGAGCAGAGGATTCCCAAGAAGTAGGAGCTTGTTGACAGGAGTACACCGACGAAAAGCTCTTGACTTAGACAGGTAATGTTTGGTTTATGTTTGAAGTCTTTTTATTTGAGATGAGAAAGAGATTGCCATATATATATAATTTTGGAGAGATGGATAACTTATGTGATTTGGTTGTGGTGTGGAGTTCCTGGTTGTGTTTTTATTGGATCTGATTTGACTCTATTTGAGCAGATGTATGAAAAGGAGACAGAGTCTCCATTTATATTTTAAAATTGTCAAAAATGTTTATTAGGTACTTCACAATGACATGCGTTAAATGTCATATGTCCGAAAAACAGAGGAAACACTGACGGATTATTGATAGAAATGAGTACTCATTTCACCGAGAATCCTTGTTTTTGATAAAAGTAAAATAACACTCAGGGTTTTTCAAAGCGAATTTAAAAGAAAAGATTCTTCCGCATTTGTTTATGATTTAAAAATAAATTTATTAGAAATTGAGCTCGCTAAGTCAATGTCTTTTGGATTTAAAAAGTGTTATGAAAACTCAGGGCGTCGCAATCCATATGGCGTTTACTTTTGTTTCCTTGTTCCACTTTCCTTCTACCATCAACTGGTTTGGGGATAATGTTGTGTTTTCTCTTGTTAAGTTCCACCACTTAGTTTTTGGACACCTGTTGAGATTATTTTCTTTTTTTCATCTCTTAATGTAGATATCCATAACTATTAACCTATGTTGTGTGGTTAAACTCTCACCATGAACTAATTGTTGAATTGAGCCTCTCACTGTCTTCATCTTTATGCAGATGATGAACTAGATTATTCACTTCCTCATTGACAAAACATAAAAAGAAGATTACTTATTCAACAAATGTAGCAAAGTTGAAGACTATTGCTTGTAGGACATAAAAGCTTAGATAAGCATGAGCACTGTGTTATATGCTACATCAAACAAATTACTAAATTAGATTAATATATTTGTTATTGAGACCCAAGGCTGATAATATACTTCTAGTGCATGAATGTGGAGCCCATTACCTTGGGGTAGATTGTGTTAACTACACTTAATGGTTTGCTTGCAACTTCTTGGGTTCACATTACAATATTGAACATGGTCAAAATAAAAAAGAAATGCCCATAGGGGCCAAGTCTTCTTTGTAGACAACCAAATAAAACCCAAGGATAGATATGACACCTTCATCCTAATGAAAGTATGATGAATTGGTATTTTGTGAAACCTACAATGAGCAAAGACAAGAAGATGGAACTTTTAGAAGAACAAACTGTCGACAACATCAACCTATAGGTGATCCCTTGACTATAAGCAATAGATAATAGATCCAACTAACCTAGACGTACAAAATTAGTGGCATTCTTCATGTCATGAACTTGCAAACCTAATATATCCATAAACACCATCTTCCCACAAATGATAATGGAAGCTATAACAAATGAATAAAACTACAATGATTACCTCATTATTGGAGTAGCTTGTAGTCATTAGTCCAATCACACCAAAGTTGCCACAAGCTGAAATATAGAACAAATGATTTAGTATTTCTATTGTAGAAAGAAACTTTAAATGTTTGATAAAGAAGAGCAAAGAACCTTGACCAAAGAAGCTAGGCAGGTAGTCATGCAACTAGCATTGGAAACAATGTCAAGGTCTAGCATGTACTTAGTTTCATTCACACCCATGACAATGATGGGAGCATCTTTGCTTGGGGCTGAGATAATATCTTTCTTAACACCACGCCATCCATTATAGAGCAATCATCAAATACTAAACACAAAAACCTAAAAATACAAAAAGGTTAACAAATTTATACAATAAGAGAGTCCTAGTTTTCTTGGTTGTATTACTAACAATTTTATTAGTCAGACTTTTAATAGTTCTGTGATGCCAAAACAAGTAATATTAATCATTTCCAAAATGACCAAATTAATATGATTTTGTATATGATTGGGAACTTCTCTACATAAGTTGCGGTTATAGATTTCTATGGGTTATGGTGATTCAAACAATTCATTTTCTAATCTTCTGTTAGATAGGTGTCGAAGGAATAGCTCGAAAGTCCAAGAAACATAAAGGTAAACCCTGACTACTTAGAGTGCTAGATTGTCCCAGCCATAAATTTCATGGGGCATAACATATCATAGATGATGTTAACATGCAAATAGTTTAGTCACACCAAAGATGAAGCCCAATCTATTTCTTGGCTGCCTAATCAAATACTTATGTGACAACTGCTCCATATGTGGATATGCTTCTTGGTTGCCTAATAAAATACTTTATGTGACAATTGTTCCAGCTGTGGATCTGTTTCTTGGGTTTAATTATGTTTGGTGTTGTTTGTGTGAACTAATCTTTGGTTTAAATATTTCCCAAGGAAAAAGCAGGTTCACATTGCTTGTTGTTGGAGCTTATTCCCATTCTTATTGGAGCTTGATGAAGTCATCAACATCAGTGGTTTGTACAACTTCTGCCACATGCCTACAAGTGAAATCATTGTGTTCCATTGGAGCAGATTTTGAGAGTTTTGTTCATTTTCTTTGACTATTTAGGAGTTGAAAACCTTTGTTTTTCCTTGTGCTAGTTTTTTTTTGAACCCATGTGTAAGCATTTTTCTTGAGTTGTTCAGGGTTAAGATCAAAGAAACTCATGGTTTATTGTTCTGTAATTTCACCTCCACATGGACATAGAATAGGTGAAAATGCTTTCTTTGTTAATTTACACTAGAAGTGCATGGTTAATTGTTTTGTAGTTTGGTGGTATCTTACATGTTGGAGCACCTTAAATACCTCCAAATGACATGAACATATGCAATGAAGACCCTTTTAGTAGTGTTAACTGATAGAATATCTGCTCTTTTATATGTTTTGACTTCTATATAAGTGCTACTGGATACGTGAGTGTTTCTTTAAGTGGCAATGCTTCATGCTGATGCAGACATAAGACACAAGTAAGAAGGTTTAATTTGAAGTCACTTGTAACAAACAACAATGAAAAAGTTGAAGCCTAAGACAAAGCCAAGTTGCCCTACCTTAGGTTTATGGGCTATTCTGTTGGTATTCAGTGAATGGGACTCCATTGCACATATGGTGGGGAAATCTAAGCCAAAGCGCAGTTGCCCCACCTTTGGTTCTTTCAAGTTGAACTTCGATGGAGCTTCTTTCGTACCCCGGTCAGTGGCAGCAGGATAGGAGGTTCATGACCTAGTAGTCATTTGGGCATTCCATGGGCCACTAGGTATTGGGGATTCAAATGAAGTAGAGCTCAGGCTTTACTTATTGGCTTGAGATTAGCAGCTACCAAATTAGATGATAACTTAGTTTTGGAAGACGATTCATTGAATGTCATACTTTGGGAATCTAACTTTTCCTCCTATTTGGTTCAATTATTGACGAAATCTTTTATTTAGAGGGTTTTTATGACTTTACATTCAATCTAATGATGTTGCTGATGCTCTTGCCAAAAGGGAAGCTCAGGCTGAGTAGTTGTAGGGTCCTAGTCTTTGCCCCAAGTTTAATTGTATTCTGTTTCTTATTTAATATATCTACCATTGCAAAGGACAAAAGAACAATTGCTTACATATCCTCAACTAAGGAGTGAAGAAGTTGACAATAAAAATTTGAGTAAATGAAGGCATGTACACGCATCATTTTCTATTTGGTGCCCCATCCTTTAGCAATTATCGTACTTTTCCTTTTCAGAATTTCTTTTGACTGAGTACATTTGTTTCTTCATATTTTGAGAAGCTTTGGTTGCATTTTCTGCTTTCGATTTTTCTAATAATTTAGGAGTTGGTATTTACTTACGTTCATCGTCAAGACCTTATCCCGATTAAGGGTCAACCACATGAATCTTATTCCTCCATTCCACTCTATTAAATACCATGGCTTCATTTAGTCCCAAAGTTTTTAAATCTTTCCTCACCACTTCTATCCACATTCTTTTGGGCCTTCCCCTTGCCCTTTTAGAACCTTCTACTTGTATTGCCTCACTCCTTCTAACCGGTGCTATTGTTAGTCTCCTTTGAACATGTCCAAACCATCTAAGTCTAATCTCCCTCATCTTGTTACCTATTGGTGCTACCCTTAAATTTTCTTGAATATTTTTATTTTTAATTCTATCCTTTCTCGTCTTACCACTCATCCATCTCAACATCCTCATTTCTGCGATGCTCATCATATGAGTATGATGTTCCTTAACTATCCAACACTCTGATCCATAGAGCATGGCCGGCCTTATGGCCATCCTGTAGAATTTTCCTTTTAGTTTGAGTGGCACTCACCGATCACACAAAACTCCAGATGCACATCGCCATTTGTTCCAACTCGCTTGGATTCTCTAGGTAACCTCCCTCTCAATCTCTCAATCTCTCCACTCTCATGAATCATTGATCTTAAGTACCGAAAGTGGTCTTTTACGGGGACTTCTTGGTTATCAATCTTGACTGGAGTTTCACTCCTACCCTCCTTGCTAAAATTACAGTCCATATATTCTATCTTAGTTCGGCTAATTTTAAATCTTTCAGATTTTAATGCTTCTCTCCATAACTCTACCTTTGTGTTTACACGCTCCCTTATCTCGCCAAGTAAGACTATATCATCTACAAATAGCATGCACCAGGGAATCTCCTCATGTAGATGTTTTGTTAAGTCATCCATAACAAATGTGAAAAGGTATGGGCTCAATGCCGATCCTTGGTACAATCCTACAGTGATAGGGAAATCATCAGTCACGCCACTAGTGGTCTTAACATTTATTACTGCTTCCTCTTACATATCTTTAATTATGTCTATATACCCTAAGAAACCCCTTTATCACCCAACACCCTCCATATTAACTCTCTAGAGACTCTATCATAACCTTTCTCTAAGTATATAAAGACCATGTGGAGGTCTTTCCTCCTCTCCCTATATTTCTCTACTAATTGTCTTAGTAAGAAAATAGCTTCCATGGTAGACCTCCCAGGCATGAAACCAAACTGATTCTTCAATACACTTGTTTCATGTCGTAGCCTCTTCTCAATCACTCTTTCAAAAAGTTTCATAGTGTGGCTCATAAGTTTGATCCCTCGATAATTAGTGCAGCTCTGTATGTCTCCTTTATTCTTATAAATTGGTACAATAGAGCTTTCCCTCAACTCATCAGGAATTTTCTTTGATTTTATAATCTTGTGAAACAACTTGGTCAACTAAACTACCCCAATATCTCTCATATGCTTCCAAACCTCTATTGGGATACCATCGGGCCCCATGACCTTTCTTGATTTCATCTTTTGCAAGGCCTCTTTTACTTCAAGTACTCTAATCCTACGTTCATATTTATAATATCCAGTGTTATTTAGATTTATAGTATTTTCAATCCCTATATTCTCAGAGCCATTGTTATTTAACAATTTTTGAAAGTATGTTTCCCACCTTTATTTGATCTCATCATCTTTGACTAATACCCTTTGATCATCGCTTCTAATGCACCGAACATGATCTAAGTCCTTACCCTTCTGGTCTCTTACTTTTGCAAGTTTAAACACATCTTTCTCACCTTCTCTTGTTCCTAGTCTATTATAGAGCTCATCATATGCTTTAAGTTTAGCCTCACTATTCTCTTAGCAACCTTTTTAGCATTCTTATATTGTTCATAGTTTTCATTATTTCTAGTCTTCTGCCATGCTTTAAAACGCATTCGTTTTTCTTTAATAACTTTTTACATTGTTTCACTCCACCACCATGTTTCCTTTACTAATTGCCTTTTACCTTTAGATACTCCTAAGACTCCTAAGACATCCACATGGTATTTACTTCTGTTTCATAGTTCCAAATTCCTTCTACCATTAACTTATTTGTGAATGAGGTTATTTTCTCTTCTTTTGAGTTCCACCACTTAATTTTTGGATACCTATTAACTTCATTTTCTTTCTTCCGTCTTTTGATATGGATATCCATAACCATTAACCTATGTTGTGAGGTTAAACGCTCACCAAGTATCACCTTACAATCCTTACATATAGATCCTTCACCATTCCTAAGTAGAAAAAAGTCTATTAGGCTCTTATGAAGTCCACTTTTAAAGGTTTAAGTGTTTATCCCTCTTCTTAAAGAGTGTATTTGCAATGGACACGTTATATTAACAAGCAAAATCGAGGATATTCTCCCCTATCTCATTTCATTCACATATACCATACCCTTTGTGTATTCTATCATATCCTTCCTTATCTTCTCCTACATGGCCATTTACGTCTACTCCTATAAATATCCCCTTAGTGTTGGGAATTTCTTGCATGACCCCCTCCATATCTTTCCAAAACTATCTCTTGATTATATCTTGCAACCCTTCTTGTGGTTCGTATTCACTTATAACATTTATAATCTGCTCTCATAGAACAAGTTTTATTATTATAATTCTATCGCTAATTCTTTTAATGTCCACAACTTTATCCTTTAATTCC
The DNA here is from genome assembly GCA_035236585.1 of Warburgia ugandensis. Taxonomy (NCBI): domain Eukaryota; kingdom Viridiplantae; phylum Streptophyta; class Magnoliopsida; order Canellales; family Canellaceae; genus Warburgia; species Warburgia ugandensis. Next base: position 15,478,340 of record CP141133.1, read on the forward strand.
TCATCCACTATTATTCCTATGCTATTTTTATTATTTTCCTTTCCTATGCACCATAATTTATACCCATCTATTTCTCTAGCTTTAGCCCCTTTCCACTTAGTTTCTTAGATATAAGCGACGTTGACTCTCCTACGTTTCATCGCATCTACTAACTCTAAACTCTTACCTGTCAATGTCCCTGTATTCCATGTGGCGATATGAATCTTATGTTATGGAGATATCTTATTTACTATGCCTTTCTCGACCTCCATGGAATGAACCCATGTCCACTTTTCACTACACCTGGGTTTTGATGTAGTGCATTGCTTTCGAGGGGTTCTGATGCATGACCTCCATCGTATTTACTTATGTTATTCATCTATATTTGAGGCTAACTTTATTTTCTTGTGTTATGTTACAGTTTTGGTAAGTGAACAAGTACAACTTGGTAGCTAATAACACTTGCAGGAACTGCATTAAAGTAATGAACAACAATGCATAATAAGCTCTTCTCTAATACTCCTTTTCCTTTTCATTCATTCTTCAGTCTAGGCTTGTGTCCATATGTTTGAATGCTAGATGTGCATGGTGGCTGGTGTAGATTTGTTTGGATTACAGGTATTTATCTATAAGGATTGAGCTAAAATGACCACTCAAATGTAGTTTCATTATCCAACTTTTTCTATTTTTTAAAACGAATGCTCATACTTTCCACTAGGAAATTGAAGCATTGACATTATGCACTTAAATTCATAATCAATAAATTTCAAATTATATTAGCATTATCCTAATTAAATTATGAGATTGTGCCAAATTAACTAGCTTGTACTTGTTAAGACTATAATTTCTATTGATTTATATGGTTCTTCTCTTTGACACCATGTGATTTCTTAAGGTGGATTGTGCTTATTCTTATATGTCTTGCTCTCTTTCATTTTACATAAGCACAAACGAGAGTGTTATTATTATTTTTGTCCATAACTCATAAACATTTGAACTCATTCAAATGAATATACATATAGTCATTAAGAATTGAGCAGAACTTATAGCTCCTGATGGACATCCCATACAGACATCCAACAAGATTTTACATGATGATTTCATTTATTTGTGTTCCAATGGAAGGTCCAAAAAGTTTCCATGCTTATATTTGTTTATCATTGTACGATAAGATAGGTTTTCGTCCCTGTTTGGTTTCTATACTCCTTTTCCTTGCACATAGTAACAGACACTGAGATATGACTTTACTACAAATCTCTGTTATGTTGTTCAAATCGTCAATGACAAAAGGATATATATCATAGTCTCTACCCTTGGAAGTTCGTGCAAGGAGAAATTAGAAAAGGAATATAATATGAACTAATGGAATACTTAAAGAAAAGGTATACCATCATATAAAATATTCTTGTATGCAAGCACAAACAAAAGGATATATATTAGATAGTACTTAGATCCAAAACAACAATCTAGATCAATTGGACAACTTGTAACACAAATTCTCTAGGAGCAAACAGCAAGTCCACAAATTAATTGGTGTAAATATATAAGCCTAACTTGGACCAAAAAATTGAAAGAGTCAAAGAGAATCCAATCCCTCCTTAAGCACAAAGTTAGGTAGACTACTATAAAATTTTAAATCTGAATAGTTTTCCTTATCCAGTCCATCTTGCCCTGTAGGCTCTTCCCATGGATATGATTTGGAGAAAATGTTTGTTTTGACACTGAACTATCATGAGTTGATTTTACATCTTGCATGGAGGAGGCCATTACACAGAGATGCTAGGTCTTTGGCATCCAAAATTTGAGGTCAGTTGTGGGAACTTTGAATTTCAAAACTATTTTTTTTAGGCAGTATACTGCAGTAGACCAGAATCAAGTGGTGCCTTGATAGCTGAATTACCAGTGACCTCAATAGAGGTCATCAATGAGCTAATATGGACCTATATGAAAGTGGGACTCATAAGCCTAGAAAAGAGAGGATGCAAGTCTAGCAAAGGGTTGGCTCAGTAAAACTTTAACCATAATGGACATGAACATGATAAAGGTCTTTAATGAAGCAAAATTCCATAAAAAAAATACAAGAGACTTAGAATGCATACCTGAAGTGCAAACAAGAAATACCTAGTAAGACTGAAATCATTGGTCCCAAGGGAAAAGCTTAAGAATTTGAGAGGAATGGGACCCATGAACCAAAATGGCATGTAAAATAGCTATGACATAAAAGGGTAGCTTAGTGCACAAAGCCGCTTCATATGCGGGGTGTCTAGGTAAGGGCTGGACCACAAAGGGTCCATAGTATGCCGTTGTTTTGACACTTCGAACCCTTGACCTTCAAGTCACACGACAACAACTCTATCGTTGCACCAAGGCTCCCTTCTAAATAGCTATGACATCTGCAACCAATAATAACCCAACAATTCAGTTTCTCATCAAAATTCATCAAGCAACTGAGGGAAAATGTAGGACAAATTATTTAAAGAACTACAGCTAATCATCTGAAACCTATCATACCACAGCAAGCAGACTAAGATTGTTTTCTGCAAAAGAACTACAAACCCATTTCTCCAAAAAAGTCATCAATTTCTATGAACAAATCCATTTCTCCAAAACCCAGCTTGTAAATCCAACTAACAGACAATCTATAATCTAGTTACATGTAAAAGTATCAAACAACTGTAAGCTAATTTCTCTAGAACTAGCAAATTGGTTCCAACATACACAATAGGATTTATTATTATTATTTGCCACTGATTTATTGCATTTTTTCTAAAATATCCAGACATTTTCAGCTTTTGCTATTTTGCCATTAAGTTTTGCAAAACTTTGCTGAAATGCCATTCCATTAGTGTTTCATCGTCACATTTTTCAAAATGTAAAAAATGCCCCTCCCTCCTCGCTGTCTAACACTACACTGAGTAACAGATCTACGTTTACCCTCTTGGAAGAAGGCCAACAATCATCCCTACTCATCCACTGCCAGCCCGCACTCCGCCTAGCTCCCCCCACGCTCAGCCACACCTCTGCCTAGATCTACGTTAACCGTTGTGGAAGAAGATAGACGATTTGACAGTGAAGCATCCCCACACACTCTTCTTGCTCGTGTCCCTACTCATCCTCTGCTTGCGCTCCGCCCATGCTCAGCCACGCCTTGGTGTGCTTTTCTAAGTCTGGATTTGGCATGCATACTCTAGTTTATTTTGATTTGAGATTCTTACTTGTGCTTTTCTCTATCTAGATCTGGCGTGCATCTCTATAGAACTCTACGAGAGTCTTTTTGTGATCCCAAGGTCTGGCCTTCACTTCCACGCATTCTCATTTTTGTTTCATATTCACTGTGTGCTAAAAATGAGGAATGTGGAATAACTCTTGACATAAAGCAAATGCAGAGTGATAACAACATGGCCAACATCATAGATGTAGAAGCAACTCTTTATTTGTCTCAGACATAATTTCATGACTCAAGATTATGTAGAATACCATACAATAATCGAGTCCCTAGCTTTACATGGATGGTCTACCACTAATTGAACAGCACCATCTATGGCAGTTAGCACTGCCTTGCAGTTACTTATGTAAACTAGTAGTGGGGGCCTAAGTGGAACTAAAGAAAATCTTCTAGCCAAACTCACCAAAATGAAAAATAAAACTCAAATTTCCAATGAAAAGCATACTATATACTATCCAAATCCCAATGAATAACAACTCAAATTTCCAATGAATCCTGAATGGCCCAAGTCATGAAAAGTAACCACACGCTAACAAGAACACAAAGCATGAGACATTAATAAGTAAAGGTCTGGCCTTCACTTCCACGCATTCCAAACTTCACTTGAAGTTAGATTTGATCTGTTTACAAGTAATGCATTATGATCAGTGGCACAAATGAACATGTTGGATTTGATCTATTTAACTACAATTAACTGTAGAAAATAGTATTGAAACATCTAAACAAAATTGCTCATGCTAATAATGGATCCAACAAAATAATCACGCAAAAAGGTTACTTCCTTCCATTTATAACCCATTCTATTACATTAGAGATATGTTCAGAGTGTATAATTTGAAGTTCAGGTTGAGAATGATGAATTCTGAAATTTTGGAAATGTTACATCATTTTATTAGTAGTTTAAAGTCAATAATCAAAACTTACATATTGCTATTGATGGACTTACACCTATATGTAATATCCTTAAATTTTAAGTATAAATTAAGAAATTATTAAATAAATTAAATAAAAAAATTTATAGATGGAAAATTTTCCTAAAAACTTAATAAGTTGAAAGTGCTCGTCGAGAAGATTCCAACGCCACAAAGAACGCAGAAAATAGAGCTCAATCGAGGGAGTTAGGAGCTGTTGAAATTATAGGGGCATTTTAGTCATTTAACAGAGACGTATAACACAGGGGCCCAAATTGATAATGGCACCCCCGTCTTCCACACGCCTCTAGCGTGAAGGGAAAAGTTTCTCTTCCCCTAGGTCTCTAAGCCCTATAACTATTCCCCCCAAGCGCCAAAACACTCCATTTGTTCCTCGTTTGCACTAAGTTGCATCTCAACCCTAGCTCTGAAAACTTCAACTTTTCTGGTGATTGGAACTCTGACAATGACTATCAACCCCAGCCAGACGAGGTAAGCCTTAAACCCTGATTTTCGTAATTTTTAAATAGGTAAAAATAAATAGAAATACATTTAAATCAGAAAAAATCACGTTTTTCCTAGGAACTCTGTGCATGCTACTGTTGGAGCGTGATTTCACGGATGAAATCACATATGTTTAAAAATTGCACTGTCCAACTAGTGCACAAGAGACCCAAGATCAGACCCTTTAAATTTGGGAGAGATCCAACGGTGGGTTTCTCCAAAAAACGTGAAAACCAGTACCTAGGGATGTTTTTAGGAACTTGGGAAAAATCATTTAAAAAATATGGTTTTTGAAAAAATAAGTGAAAAAAGAGGGCATAAATGAATTCTAGAGGAAATTCTAAGAAAAATGGCACAAAATTCACATAAAATGGAGCCCTGTAGGCTTGCCGGAGACAATCGGAATCCGGTCATCTTCTATGGCGCCGGTGACCGCGTCGGCGCCCTAGTGCTGACGCTGGGACGCACAGCAGAAAAACCCTAAAGATGATGTCAAACGACATTGACGTCGCACGCGCGCGGAAGAGACGACATTCTTTGTCTCGGTGGGGTTGGGACGCGTTGCGTCCTGGCGACCGTGACGCACGCGGCGGTCCGTCACAGTGCCGAAGATGCACGCGGCGCGTCTCGGTTGCGGGCATCTTCATGACGCTGGTTTACGCTGGTATAAACTGGCGTAAACCAAAGCCACCGGTATAGACCACCTTATGGTGGTCGGGCAAGACCCATTTATGTATACATGAACTTAAAACTTGATTTTTGGGAGCTAGAGGAGTCCAAATCACGATCCGAAAGAGGCGTTGTGACCATATTGAAGACGCGGACCTAGTTTTAACTTAAAAACTTATAAATGACCACTTTTAGTTTAAATTTTTTTTAAAATAGTAATGTGACATGTACAGGTGCACTTGAATATACCAGCTAAGTGGATTATTAACAAGCTAAGTGGTCTCACATTGAGGTAGGTGACGACAATTAATGCTTTGCCTTGATTTTTAAATCATGCATAAACATAACATCATGCGTGATTATGTTTTAAATTGCAATTATTATTTGCCGTGGATTTCATGCCACTTTGAGTACATTATGATTAATACAAATTGAAATCTTTTATTGAATAAACTCATAACAAATGTTTTTATGAGCATGATGTTAATTAATTATGCTTAAATAGAGACTTATTTCTTATTATATATTGGAAATGCATGGATTGACATGGAAATAATAATAGAGGCTTATTAGCTGGTCCTTTTATAGGCTAACCCCAGGATGAGGGGTATGTCTTAGTGATTTCGAGCTATGAGTGCTCTTGAGTTTTAGCATATACATTTGATTTTCGTGTTTTATATTTGATGACAGGTGCTCTCGCCCTGTGGGAGTCATGCTAGGAGGGATAGGGTCGACCACCCACCCTCCGAGATTGTGATGTAATGATATTGTGATATGATAGACACCTGCCCATAGATGGCATTCGGTAGGGGTTTGGTAACATGGATAGTCCACACTACCAGTCTGAGCCTTTGCATGGGGATAGACACTAAGTCTCCTATTATGGGGTCGACGGAGAGCAACGGTGGTTGATACCCATGGAGGGTTGCCATTGCGGCATGATGACCCATATTCTTATTATGTGTGCGTGTATGATGAGCATGGTTATGGATGGTATGCCTGGGTATGACGACACTCAGAGGTTGGCTATGAGCACTCATGATCAATGATATTAGTGCGATGTTGTGGAACCCATTACCTTAGGGTGCCCTTATTATTATTGTATGCTCATTTACATTGATTCATGTCATGTTTTAACTCCGTGAAATACATGTTTTAGCATATGAAATAAATTGACATTTATGTTGGCATGACTTATGATACTGTTATTTTCATAAATGATAGACTTTTTATTTTATCAGTATTGTTATTCATTTATTTTATTTTATTGCATTAATTGTCTATGTACCTACACAAGCGATAACTTGCTGAGACATTGCTTTGTTTTGCAATGCCTTAGATATCGAGCGCGATAACAGGAAAGGCAAGGCTGTTGAGATACCGTGAGAGCTGCAAAAGATCATTTTCCTAGAGTTTTAGACGGTGATGTGAGTCAATAAACATGATTGCCATTTGAATTTAATAATGGACTGTATACTTTTATCTTATGGATTTGATTGAGATGTTTAGACATATGTTGGACATTTATATGGGATGTTATGATGGATAGACCCTGGGCCATATTATTATTGTGTCTTGGACATTTATTTGATTTAAAATAAAGGCGCCAATTTCTTTGACATTGATTGATATACGTATTGTTTTTATTTATGTTTAATTTATATGTATGCCATTTTGAGAAAGGAAAACCAACACCTGGAGTTTTTAAGAAATGTTTTAGTAAAATCATAATTAAAACTTTTCTCAAGGGATCCCAAATGCTCTTATTAAAAATGATATTAAAAAAAAAAATATCTTAAAAATCCTGGGTGTTACACTATAAAACCTCTATGCCTAAATACAAGTGCGTCTATTACAATGAAATTGACATTTTATTTATCTAAAGTAACTACCTGGGGATAGTAGAAGATTGATACAAGTGAAATGAACTAAGCAGAGTTGTTCCTTATCCAAATTTTTTATGCTACACTGCTTTATGTTTAAATCTCTATCAGTATTATCCCTCCATTTTGAGGAGGGATTACAGCCACCTTGTTGCTTGGTTTTGTCTACAGTTACTGAATACCAATTTTCTACATTGACTTCAGGTACCAGTTTTAATCATCAATAAATCAACTCACAGATTTGTCAAATAGCTTATTACAATATTCAAAAAGAAGGTAGATCAACTTTTTTTGGTTCTTTGTTCATTTATTTACTTGTATATCTCTTTGTATACTATAACATACTGTGTCGTATTGTTTGACATAGATGGAGAGATACAATGATGTGGCATTTTGGAATGACTTGGATCATCAACTATCACAAGTTGGAGAAGAAAATGATTTAGATGATTGGATGTGCCATGGAGTGAAAAGATCGCAAACTTGTAATGAAGATAACATTGTTAGTAATGAAGAAGATGTGGGTGAAGAGGGGCCAAGCAATATAGTTTCATATGAAGAATTTCATGAAGAAGAAGATGATAACATGGAAATAGTTGACTCATCATATGGTTATGTGTCATCGAGTGATGACGATTTTAATGAAATATACTTTAATGAAAGTGAGGGCACTTTAATCGAAGGGATGATTTTTGCAAATGTTAAGGAATGTAGGCTTGCAATTCAGTCATATGCTCTGAAGTTTGCATACAAGTTTAAGAATGTTAAGTCTGATCAAGCGCAAGTTATTTTTCAATGCGTATCAGAGGGATGTACTTGGAGGTGCCATTGTTCCAAAACCCGTGATAATGTAGTCAGCATACTTGTATAAGCAACAATGCTAACTAGTTAGCATCTCTTAAATGGCTTGCAAAATGGGTGTATAGTGTTATGAAACATGACATGGATAAGTTAATCACGTCATTAATGAAAGACTTGCACTTTTTGCATGGGTTGACCTTGAAATATCACAAAGTTTGGCGTGCAAATGAGATGACATTAAACCAATTACAAGGATCACATGAGTTCTCCTTCAGCATTGTACCACGATACTGTCATGCAGTACTTAACTTTGACCCTCGTAGTACAGCAACATACCAGTTAGAAGGAGAAGAATATTGTTTCAAGAGGGTGTTTATATCCTTGCATGCTTCAAGGATGGGGTTTGTCAGTGGATGTCGACCTTTTCTCAGTTTGGATGGTTGCCCCTTGAAAGGAAAATACAAAAGAACGCTCTTATGTGCCATAGGCTTAGATGGGAACAATGGGTTATTTCCTTTCACCATATCAGTTGTGGAAGCTGAGAATAAGGAGAGTTGGAATTGGTTCCTTCAGCATATTTATATCATACTTGGAAATTACTCCAATGAAGTTACTTTTATGTTAGATAGGCAGAAGGGATTAGAGGATGTTGTAAGTCAAGTTTTTCCCAACTCTGCACATTGCTTTTGTGTTAGACATCTAGATGCAAACTTTAAGAAGATACAACCTAGTATATACTTCAAAAGATTATTTTGGGAAGCTACACATGTGTACAGGAGAGAAGAATTTTATGAGGCTATGAGACAGATTAAGGAAGGATCGAATGAGGCACATGAATGACTATCTACAATCCCTGTAAGTTGTTGGGTGAAGTCACACTTTCATCCTAACTCAAAGTGTGACATTTTAATTAATAACTTAACAGAATCATTCAATGCCTTGATTGCAAGTGCTAAGGAGTTGCCATTGGTGGAACTGTTGGAACATATTCGACAAAAATGATGGTGTTCTTCAGTAAAAGATTTCAAGATGCAAGTGAGATGCAGGATAGTATTGTGCCAAATGTATTGAAAAAAATACAAGGTCTGCTAACAAAAGCAAGAAATTGCACACCATTGAGATCATCTTACTTTGAGTAGGAAGTCACAGAGCATAATTCATGGATGACAGCAAGACACGTAGTCCACCTTAACCAATTTAAATGTACCTATTGTCAATGGGATGTATATGACATTCTTTGCATACATGCACTTAATTGCATAAGGAATCTAAAATTGAGTCTTGTCGACTACTGTAGTCCCTACTTCTATGTCGATATGTTGAGAAAAGCATATCATACACTCATATTAGGTATACTAGACCTTTCTATGTGGTCTATTGTCGATCTACCTCAGCCACAGGTTCAAATCCACATGAACACTTATGCAAATTAGAAGAACTACCTGTATAATGCATCTTTTATTCACCTATTCACTAGCATCCACAATCATCCACATTACTTGTGTTTTACATGCAGGGAGCTGATCAAGTAAACTTAGTTGTGGACACTATCATAATTCATTTCTTAATTGCATGACAAGGTTATCTTAAGAAACCACAAAACAAATGCATAAATGAAAGTCTACAAGTCCAAGGAAAAACAAAAATTTCAAGGAAGAAGCATCTATGAATAAATTAATATCGAGTACATCATACACTTATTTGATTCTAGCAATGCTGTCCACTTCTGTGATTTATGGAATATGAAACTTTGGTTGAGGTCTTTAATGTAGCATCACTTTTGCAATGATGCAAACACCAGGCAACCCAGTGCTTCATAGGTAATATATGCCTCATTTGTAATCTGGAAGTCCTTTCCTAAGGTTGTGTTTTCTTATATATCTCCTTCAATAGCAATCTTCATTCAGTTCAACAAAAGAATTCAAATGAAAAAAAGAGCCCCTAGGTTACTCAATTGAAAATTTAGCATGTAAGTGCTCCTAATGATGTCTTTTACTACATTTGATATAAGAGAATGTTGATTGGACAATTGGATATGGCGTTGCTACATTGTGTTTGCCTCTAGATGTAGGAGCTTTTACTTTTGGATCATCAATTTTTTTTACTTTGCAGAGGCCAAACGGTAGTCCATTGAAGAGAATTCTTTTAGTTCTGGTTGCATGTCTGAGGAAGTTCTACTGACTGTTCTCCTAGATACATATCAGGATTATTATTTCAATTATGGACAATTTTTCTTGACTATGTATCACAGAAAGACTCTTGTAGAACTAAAGCAAATCTTCTAGCCAAACTCACCAAAATGAACAATAACAACTCAAATTTCCAATGAAAAACATACTATATACTATCCAAATCCCAATGAATAACAACTCAAATTTCCAATGAGTCCTGAATGGCCCAAGTCATGAAAAGCAACCACATGCTAACAAGAACACAAAGCACAAGACAATAATAAGTAAAGGTCTAGCCTTCACTTCCACGCATCCCAAACTTCACTTGAAGTTAGATTTGATTTGTTTACAAGTAATGCATTATGATCTGTGGAACAGATGAACATGTTGGATTTGATCCATTTAACTACAGTTAACTGTAGAAAACAATACTGAAACATCTAAACAAAAGTGCTCATGCTAACAATGGATCCAACAAAATAATCACGCAAAAAGGTTACTTTTGCCATTTATAACCCATTCTATTACATTAGAGATATGTTCAGAGTGTATAATTTGAGTTTAGGTTGAGAACGATGAATTCTGAAATCCAGGAAATGGTACATCATTTTATTAGTACTTTAAAGTCAATAATCAAAACTTACATATTGCTGTTGATGGACTTACACCTATAAAACTTCTATGCCTAAATACAAGTGCGTCTATTACAATGAAATTGACATTTTATTTATCTAAAGTAACTACCTGGGGACAGTAGAAGATGGATACAAGTGAAATGAACTAAGTGGAGTTGCTCCTTATACAATTTTTTTTGCTACACTGCTTTATGTTTAAATCTCTATTAACATTACCCCTCCATTTTGAAGAGGGATTACAACCACCTTGTTGCTAGGTTTTGTCTGCAATTACTAAATACCAATTTTCTACATTGACTCTAGGTACCAGTTTTAATCATCAACAAACCAACTCACATATTTGTCAAATAGCTTCTTGCAATATTCAAAAAAGAAGGTAGATCAACCTTTTTTGGTTCTTTGTTCATTTATTTACTTGTATATATCTTTGGTTTTTCTTTCATCATAAATAAGGCCCTCTTCATATATTAATATTAATTAGCTATGAATTTTTACATCTTTTACAATAGTCGACCTAGAAGCATGTGGAAGTCCCACTTAACACTCCTTGATCCCTAAGGGTACTCTATGTTCTCATCAATAGTAATATGGGCATAAATAATCCTGTACAAATCAAGCAGGGAGTGCTTGCTAATGGCGTTGTTGAAGTGCCACTTATGGCAGAGGACCTATTACACATTTTCCAATGGGATCAACTCGAGCATCCTCACATTGTCTCCTACATTGGGTATATATGCACATACTTGCTTATAAATCATTTAATATTTAATTACATATTACATTTTAATGGTATATGTACTAATTATTTCTTCTATGTAGGTTCTTGAATGATGCTATTGGATTTTTTGAGGGTGAGGGTGAGGGTACAGTACTTTACCAATTCCTTGACCCTGACATCATTTCTAGGTCTTCGACGCAATGGGTGATCGAGCATTCTAGTCAGGATATTTTAGTAGGCCTATTTTGCTGCTCTAAGGTACAAGGCTTAATAATTCCCTACAATAGTGTGTAAGTTTTAATTTTCATGTTTTCTTATCAAATTATTCTATGCTTAGGGATTGTCAACTTCCATTACAATCCATATGACTATCTATGTAGGTCTCATTGGATGTTGCTTATTTTGAATGTATAATGTGGGCATGCTTTCTTTTTTTATTCTTGTGGATCGCATGTCTATCCTGCCCCCATAGAAATTATAAATAAGTAAGAATTTATTTTTTTCATGTGTTATGTATATATAAGTACATAAATTGTATTCATCTATAATGCATTTGAAATCTAAATTTGTAGGGTTAGGCTAGATTGGGCTGTTCAGACCGAGACTATACAACCACCAAAAGTCACTTGGAAGAATGTTAAGGTATACGAAACAATTAGTTGCTCTAAGTTATCACTAATTAAACCTACATTATTACAAATGATATTTATTACTTGTTTTGCTGTCCTTGTTCCACAGTGCCCTAGACAATAGTCAGATTGGGAGTATGGGTATTATGTCCCGAAGTATATGAGGACCCTTGCAATTGATGGTACCCCTATCTCTCATTTAAGAAAGGTAGAAAACTTGTTTTTTTTTTTTCCTTCCCATAATCGTATGTGTTTCTATATTTTGTATAGATCTATCCAAAAAGTTTTTGCTTAATTAAATATGTTGTATTTCAGGTTGCTGTGGTTTCGGAGTGGGCATCCAAGAAGACTTACTCCAGGGTAATTCTTAATGAAATAAGATCTGAATGGGCTAACTATGTAATGACTTTCAATTAGTTGTTGGAGTAACTAAATGAACTTGAAATACATATTAAAGTATTTTTTTTCCATTGACTTTGTGTGTGCTCCTTTGGATTTTATTATTTTCTTTGAAATATATATATATATATATATTTGTATTTTAAGCAATGAATGAATGGAAATTTGGAGTGTGGGAATAAATGAGTATGGATAATGTAAATTTGGAGTTTGAACATGGAGCGAATATGTGGTGGTTGAAGTAGATAACTTTTATGAGACGAAGAATGAGAGGGTTACTTAGAGTGTGAAAGTAAATGTGAATATGTATGGATTTACAAATGAAGTGAATGCAGATATTATAGACAATGCATATATTGTAGTTTCTTATATAAATTATTTTCGAGATAGATGTCGATGAGTAATGATGAGTATGGATGTTTTCAAGATAGAATGAATAGATAACAGGATAGTGGTCATCCTTGTTTGATTTCCATTGTGGTTTTGAAGAAATTTGCTGCTTTCCTCTTTTTTTGTTTGGTATTCATCTATTGAAAAGATGCATAAAAGTAGCAAAATATATCTTCATTATTTGGATGTAGTTATTTGAATGCAATATACAGAATATTCTGAATAAGTGAGTGTATTTATACTTGCATAAATCTTCAATATATGAACTCATAAAACATTATTTAGTTCTAAAATTTCCAGTGATCTGATTAAAAGACGTCTAAAACTATGCATCCAATCCAAGAATGGAACACATGATTAAGAGGGGCTTTAGGGCTGAAGCTGGAAAACCTTGTAGAATTGCTTGTTTATTTGTAAATCCATAGTTTAAAATTCCACATCTTCTAATTTGAAATGCACTTATCAAAACATGTTGAAACTATGCATGTAAGCCATGGCTAAAACACATAGCTTTGATTGATTTGGTGAGTGAATAGGTTCCAAGTTATGGCATTCATTCAAGTAGAAAAAAGTAATTAAGTTGATCTTGCTTAGTTTGTTATTAGTTGTTAAAGTTCATTCTCTTGATTCCCACTACATTCTTTAGACAATTGCATGATTAAGAAAGTATGTGTTAAAGCATGTTTTCCTTAAACTAGTTGATTAATTTCATGCTTTGTAACTCATAAAACATTACTGGACCTTAGATCAAAATTCAACTCTATCCATATTTGTTTCCCACCCTCAAGAAGTGTTGCAAGTAAAGAACGTAGGATATGAATTTTTATGATGTTTCATATACTATAGGTTATGAATCTTTGGAGAATTTGGTTCCATCTTGTTTGTAACTCTTGGTTTCTTCAATTGTTTGGATGTCCTAGTTATAATAATGGTGTGTCAGTGATTCCTCCTTTCTGGTAGTAGAAAACAAGAGCCCTTCTTCAAAATGCTAGACCGTCTATGTACCCACACTATTCTGACTAGTTGGAAATGGGAACTGGTAATGCACTTTTAAAAAATGCCGATCTATGTATGAGTTTTTTCCAACTATATCACCTAACTCACCTAAATTAGTTGTTCTATATGGCTACTCCAATCAGCTGAATTCAGTAGTTGTCTTCTTTTAACTACGACTATCCTTTCCATTATGATCAGCTTCCCTTTCCATTATGATCAGCTTCATTTTTGTTATTCTATACTTAGTATCAATTTGGATCTTTCATTCATTTCTAATATTCTATATTCCTGGTGTACTTTTTGATGTTATTGAGCAATATTGCTAAATGCTATTAGAATGTCTTGTATTTTCTTTGCTAAAAGCCATTATTGGACCTTAAGCATTACTCGACAATAAGAAAGAAGTGGATGAATGTTGTATGTTAACAGGTTTTTAATGTTTATAAACATTGTTTGAGTATCAGGTTTTCAATGTATACAGGTGGTTGATCTAGAAAACAAAATTAAAAAAAAAAAAAAAACTTTAGAAGTTGTTTATTTTTAAATGACTTCTAAAGATGTATAATTTAGAACTCGTTTAAAAGTAAATGACTTCTGAAATCAATTAGAAGTCATTTAAAAATAAATGACTTCTAAAGGTCTACTAAATTCGTAAACTATAGAAGTTGTTTAATTATAAACAACTTCTAAAATCTTCAATTTTAGAAGTCGTTAAGTAAACGACTTCTAAAATTGAAGACTTTTCAAGTCGGGTTGGTAGAAGTCGCTTATTTAACAACTTCTATTATCGGTATTAACCCACTTTAAAAGCCTCTTGTGTGGTAGTGATATTTCAACAAATGGAGCCCACTTGAGAGGCTTCCATTGAATGAGATTTTTTGGGTTTTGGCCATCTTGGGAGGATGTGATTCCAATAAAAAGGGTTGATACTTCAAAAATAAATAAATAAATAAAAATCAAGGGGTGGATTCCAATAGTGTTGTGGGCTCCTTCCACACTTGTTGAGTATGGCTCCTACTAGACTCTAAAAGAAATTAGGAGATACGTGATTAAACAACTTGGACAATGATATAATAGGAAAATGTGGTGTCATATTTTATTAGAGTCTTGATAAGAGTTAGCACTCTAATGCATGTGAAGAAGTTAGATGCTCCATTTTGTGAAAGAATGTGACTTCTTTTGAAAAGATCTAAATTGTGTATCTTATTGAGAATGGCTTGGATAAGTAACCCACAAAAACTAGATGCATTTGGATGATTTTAACCCCTTATTTTTTGTCTTAGAAAAAATGTAAAACCATATAAGTGGTAGTGATTTTAAGTGAATATAAAATAATCTATAATCACCCAATCATCTTGAAAATTACATCTACCTATCTAAGCCATTCCAAGTAAGATAAGCGACTTAGATATTTGAAAAGGAGTCATATACCATCACAAAATGAAAAGTAGACATCTTTGCACACATGAGTGCATAGATTTTTATAGGAACCATATTATAAATTTAAAAAGCTACATAGGTATGAGCATGCGTGTCCCGTTTTTCCTAAGATGCCAGTTTCCTACTGCGCATGTTTCACAACTTTATGAAAGGAGCAACTCGATAGCTTCTACAACTAGTTCTCTCTTTAACAAGTTGAAACAAAAATGAAATAACTACAAACCTTGCATAGAAATCTATGTTGTCTACCTACCTAATACCTATACAAATTAATGTGCCTTGTCTTTTACCTCTCTTCTTCTTGCTCTCTTAACTCTCTTCTACAACATCTAACTTGTAGGAGGAGGCTTGCATGAGAAGCCCACATAACATGGTATGACTGGGACCATATCTCGATCATCCAAACCATTGATTTTCTTAGCATTGTCTTACATAGGCTATGTCCCAAAGGTATCACCTCATGATCTTTACTTTGGATTACTAGACTTGCAAATGGGAATGCTAACAAAAATTTGCTTAAACAGTGGAGGTTTTTCATTGAGAAATACTATTTGGACTAAGATTTGTTGGGCATAGTTCTAAAATTCATTCATCGACTAGAAGAAATTGTTTGAGTTACCTGACTCAATAGTAAACCAAATTACTCATCAAGTTAACTTGTTGCATATTCAAAAACCCCTTTTTAAAGTTAAGACTTAAAATGAAGACCTCAAGGACAATATTAGAACACCCTAACCAACTAAGCTAGCTTTGGTTTGTGCATGGAAAGTGAATTTTCTATACATAAATAAATAAGATATTATTAAAAATCTCACTCTAGAATTTTTGAGTCTTGTATGAGTTGCTCCTAGTTAACTTGACCTACTTAACTTTCAACTTCAATTGAGTTTTTAAACTATATTGTTGCATGATTTTAGCTATGCATGCATTTTGAGTTTTTAAATTATGACTATTTAATTTTTAACTAAAAAAATTAGCATCTAGAAGTATCCAATGGGCATGATTTTTATAGGAGAGATAGAACAAGATAATCAAGTTAAATTATCAAAGGTTGGACTTACTTAGTAGAGTTTCGAAGTTAGTCCCCAAATGCAGTCTTAATAGCAATTTTTCTTTCTTTCTTTTTTTATTTTTTATTTTTTATTATTGATTTGCCATAGTCAAATAATTGAAATGAGTTATTTGAGTTATCTTATGAGTTTTAGAACTACAAAATGAAGAGAGGGTCTCATGAAAAGATAACATCAGTTACATAAAAAATATTAGACTATTTATGGTTAAGGAATGTTAATTCACATAAAGCTTTTGAGGAAGTAGGTCTCAACTACAAACATGTGGATTAGATGAGCTACAACAATGAGTCAATGTTACCTAATCTTTTTTTACTAAAATTACCACCACGTAAGTTGCTTTTTACATATTTTAGTTTTATTATATTTTCTATTTTCCTTCAGTAGCCATGGCTTCTTTTCTTCTCGAACTTCTCTCCTAAAATCTCAATCGTCCACAAACCAAACAACTATAATCCTATATGTATTTCTTGCTATGAGTACACTCTTTTTGTAAATTGAATTTAAAGCTAAAAACTATCACAGAAAACCTAAATCCTAAAAACCTCTCATTGTTGCACAAACTCAATGCAACAAAATTGGAAAGTAAAGAATAGACAACTCTAAAGAGTAGAAAATAGGTAAAATATGAAACTAGAAAATGTTTCCTTGAACATCAAACCCTCCCAAAGATCCTAAGAACCATAAAGCCTATAACCTTTCTCTAAATGCTTGCATAGTGGAGGTTTTTCTTTGAGAAGTACTATTTGGACTGAGTTTAGTTGGACATGGTTCTAAAACTCACCAGTCTATAGAAAAACTTGTGGAGTTACTTGATAGTAAATCGAGTCACTTGTTGAGTCAACTTGCTACATATTCAAAAACCCTTTTTTAAATTGAAACTAGAAACTAAGACCTCAAGGACAATATTAGACCACCCTAACCAACTAGGGTAGGTTTAGTTTGTGCATGTAAAGTGAATTTTCTATACATACTTAAATATAAAAAATATTATTAAATTTTCACTCAAGAATTTTAGAGTCTTGTACGTGTTTGGGTTAACTCAACCGGCTTAACTTTAAAATTTATGGCTATTTAATTTTTTAATTGTAAAAACAAGCAGCTAGAAGCATCCAATGGTCATAGTTTTTATAGGAGAGATGGAACAAGAGCTAGATTATCTAAATCTTGGACTTATCTAGGCAGGGTTTTGAAGCAAGTCCCCAAATGTAGTCTATATAGCATTTTTTTCATTTTATTTTTTGCATGTACATTTATAATATTTCTTTCTTTTGTGAATTGAAGTAACAAAAAAGTTCAGTACTTGGGCTTCGATTACTGAGAAGATAATAGTTGAACTATTGTTTGTTCATTTGGACATATTGTCAAACTTAAATCCCAGAATTATCAAGTGATAAAAAAAAAAAAAAACTACAAGGTTAAGAGATGAATTTGCATAAGAGTGTTTCTCCACTTCCTAGACCCCATTTTAGACTTGTGCAGATAGTTTTAGACTTCATTTTCACATATAAAAAAATTGTTATTTCTCTTTCTCACTATTTTTCAAGTTCTCTAATAGCTAGTTTGATAAAGTTCCTTGTGGGAACTAATGCAGAAATAACTAGTTGATCATCTAATTAGACTAAGGCATCTCCAATAGCTACTTTTCAAAGATCAACTATAAGTAAAAGGTGTTTTGATGAAGAAGACACCTCAAGTGTCTATATTGCATATCAAGCATACTTCAAATCTACAAGATCAATCTCTGTTAGAGGTTTTTGTGTTCAATTGAAGATTAATATGAACTGAGGAACATTACAACAAGTTCATGAAGTATTCAAGTAATTAATCTTCCAACAACCAAAGGAATTCATTCTTATACTTTATGGTGATATTTTTTTACTCTTCTCTTTATTTGTATCTATTTTGTATTTCAAAGAGAAGCGCTTCTTCTCTATTATTTTTTATTTATTTATGAAAAAAGAAAGGGATTATCTGTCTAAGAGACAGGTGTTGCCCTTGTGATCTTGGAATGCGTGTTGTTATGATCTTTGCAAGGAGATTAAGTATTGCAAGTGCTTAATCTCAAGTGACCATGCACTAGATTAACTTGGGGTGTAAATTCTTACAAGAATTACTAGACTTCAGGAAGTATAGGTTCCATCGATTGGCTAGTCGAACCTCTATAAACTCTCATATTCTCATGTGGTTTGTTTTCAAATTTTATTTCCTCTCTTGAATTAAAACTTTACATTTCAAGCCCAACTAACTTTTGTAATTATTTAAAAAAACAAGTCAAAAGACTTAGAATTTCTTCAAAGGCCCAATTTATAATCTCCCCTATAGAGATCACAATTGAAAGCAACACACAATTGCATGATACTCAAAGTAGTTAGAATGTTGTGCCACTATGACAATACAACAAGATAAATTGGGTATGTTCCTTACTACAACAACTTGAATTGTTACTACAGTTGCACTTGCTCTATGGTCTAACAATCTTGATGCAATCTATTTTATTGTTAATTCCCTCTTTTATGTTCACACTAAGCATATAGAGGTATATTTTAATTTTATAAGAAATCAAGTTTGTAAGTGTTTACAAAAGATCTAGTGGTGGATATCATTACTAAGCCACTTTTTTCCTTGCATTTTGCTAAGTTACATAGCAAGTTAAACAAAATCTCTAGAGAATTTTCAACTTGATGGTGTACTATATATAGTCGGGTGCTGTTGTAATTTCTTATCATCATGTATTCTAGTATGGTGTAGTCTCTCAACTAGTGTGTGAGCTTCCTCTCATTTTAGTACCATATGTAAACTTTGTTATCATGAGTGATTATCCTTTTAGGCGAGACTACGTTATCTCTTTAAACCTCCACTTCTCATGCTTTTTAATACTTAACTATTCTTTCTATATTGAAATTTTTTCCTTGGTGGCCCCTAAAGGTAATTTGAAGTCTAAATCACCTATTATGATGAATTCTTCTCCTCTCACTCCTAATATTGCAACATCCTTTAAAATTGTGTGGATAGTAGAGCCATCAATTGATTGGGCTCAGTCAAAATTTATTATATCCATACCCTTACCATTTAGATTCTTATGGTTTAGTAGTTTGGTTATGTAATACCCCTAAAATTTTAATTCACTTTATGTAAATGGAATAAATTGAAAAAGGAAAAACATAAAATTTAATTTTTAATATTTTAAATTTTAAGGATAATTAATGATATACATGGAATTGACCATTAAAACATTAATAATATTAAAGTACTTGAGAAAACGAATCCAACAATACTAAGTATGTAGAAATTAGAGTTTAGATGAATTTTTTTTAATTATTTTAATTAAAGTATTTAATTTAAATTAATTAGTGATTAAAGTGAATAAAATTGATTACAAGTGGGACTTAAGTGACGTGACATGCAATCATGAGAAGCCATAAATATAAAAATAGGTTTACACAAAATTAAGTGTAATAATTACCAACATTTACAATGAGTAATGATTATAAAGATTATAATTAAATAATAATTAATTAAATGACATTTAATTCTCCCCTCCCCTCTACTCTCTCTCTCTTGGAGAGCCCACCAATCGGTCAGCGCACCTGACCTGAGGCTACACCTATCGCTCTCCTACCCCTCTAGTGACACATTGTGCAAAAACCCTTACCCTTCCAAACCTTCCTCTCTGGCACAGGTGCAAAAAACCCACACGTAGTGACTTGCGCTATTGTTCTCTCTCTCTCTCTCTCTCTCTCTCTCTCTCTCTCTCTCTCTCTCTCTCTCTCTCTCTCTCTCTCTCTCTCTCTCTCTCTCTCTCTCTCTCTCTCTCTCTCTCTTGGTCATCGATGGTAGCAATCCTTCAACACCACCAGACACGACAGTTCAACATGCCAGTATGCACAGACCAGTTTCAAAGATCATATTTTCCTTGCCTGTTTCTCCTCGTTCGACATGGCCTGAGCATTCCAACCGCCAGTGTCCTTGGATCCCACCATCTCCCTTGCCCATGGCCTCTCCCTCTCCACGGTCAGGCTCAACTAGCAATCAAACCTATAGTTATCGACCACCACCAACCACCGCTACCCCCATTCTCCCTCTTTCCCTCTTACTATTTGGTACATGTGGACTGCACTACACCCTTGAACTTTGACCTCTTCCCCTACCCAATCCAGGAGGGATCTTGTTGATCAAAGATGTTCATTGCGATCCTCACAACATGAGGAACAAAAACTATAAATTAATTTTGACATTGGTGAAGATCCAATAATGATCTCAAGCAAACAATGATGTATGGTCATGATCAAGTTCATCTATAACCAATCTAGCCATCCATCATCATCTAGCCTATGATCTATCACCAAATGTAGATCCATTACCAAATCAATAAAACCCCATATCATCAAACTGTTAATAAATCATTAGAACCCATATATGCGAACAACTTGACTTTTTATCATGATCCAACTATTAATCAACTAATAGATGCTAGATCTAGGATTGATCTATCCCCTTTAGATGATTTAACATTTGAATCAACTACCTAATACCTAGATCAACTACTGATTTACGCTTTTATTTATATTTGACCATAGATACAGAGCTTGATCTAAGCTATTCATTCTCAAATTTTTGGATCAAAGGCGATCAAACCCGACCAAGGCACATCAGACACAATGTCATACATGGATCTAAGTGATTAGATGTAAGATCAACATCAAATATTATTTAAATTAATAAAATATTATTTTATTTGATTATTCTTGATAAATTGTAGAAATTCTAGAAAATCAACAAGATTAGAATGGATTAAACCTTAGGATAGAACAATTGAGCTATCTATATTATTAATTAGAATAATCTAATGGTTAGAATGCTCTGATGACCTTAAATTCGAAGATTTGATATTAGGAGGACTTGGAACTAATGATCTAATTGACCAGAATTTAATTTGACCTTAGATCAATAAATGAAACATTGAAAAATGAAATAGACTATAGGTTAGGCTGAGAGCAGTAGAAGTTGGTAATAATTGGATGATCTAAGCCTTGATCTTTAATTAGCAGTCAAGATTTGATGGTAATGCAAAAATAAAGAGATACAACTAGGATCAAGATCATCATATTTAAGAATGATCAAAGACTAGATGAGTAATAAATGAGAAATTGTGAGTAAGTAATTAACCTGAAATGTACCTATGACTTGACAAATACACCGATTGATACAAAATTGAGATTGTTAGTCATTCTAAGGATTTTGTTAGACATATTCGAGGTAGGTAGAATCTAAGATGCTAATTTTTTAAAATAGCATGGTGTGACGACCCAGGTTTTATAACACTTTTTAAATGTAAAGGATATTTACATAGTGAGCTTGATCTTTAATAAAAATCATTTTTAAAGAGTAAACAATAGTGAAAGAATCTTTTTCTTTTAAATTCACTTTGAAAAAAACCTTGTGTGTCATATTCTTTTCTCAAAACAAGGATTTTTGGTGAAATGAGTGCTTATTTCTACCAAAAATCCTACAAAGTTTCCTATCTTTTACGAACATATGACATTTAACGCATGTCATTGTGAAGCATCTAATAAACATTCATTGACAATTTTAAAATATAATTGGAGACTCTGTCTCCTTTTCATACAACTAACAGAATAAAATAAATTACTTAAACAAAACACACCCAAAACCTCCACAGCACAACCCAGTCACATAAGTCTTCCAAACTCTCATAATTACATACAATGCTGTCTCGTACTCATTTCTAATATAATAACTTCACTTCAGAAAAACCAATTCTTACCTATCCTCATCAAAAGCTTCTATTGATGCGCCCCTGTTAGTAAACAGCTCTTATTCCTTGGGAGTCCTCTGTTATGAGATATTGTCAATATGCCAAACTTGCTCTTATCTGAGGCATTGCAATTCAAAGCAATGCCTTAGCAAGCAATCGCTTGTGTAGGTGGAATAAGACACAATTTTATATAAACAAAATCATGATAATTCTATATGAATCAATTTCTCCATGCTGAATCATGCAAATAACAATTCAATTATCATTCAACTTGAATCATTCAACATTCATCAAAATCATGAATCCATGCCAAAATTGAAGAAATACCAATGCATCAGTACAAAACACATTCTTTGAAATGCAAGGTATGTAGTCACATGTCAAACTCACAAATCATTTTCATTTCTTGATACTAGCCTTTGCTCTTACGAGCTATTTTACATTACCAATTACCAACGCGTTGTTGTGTGTATCAAGTACACACCAGACAAATTTTATCCTTTTGTCGCAGTGAGTTGGTGCAGTGGGTTAAACCCAAAGACACACCTTAAGGCATTGTTCCTAATTATCCTCTTTTGGCAGAGTGAGTTGGCATAGTGGGTTAAACCTAAAGACACACTTCAAGACATTGTTCCTGATTATCCTTTTTTGGTGCAGTGAGTCGGCGTAGTGGGTTAAACCCAAAGACACACCTCAAGGCATTGCTCTTGATTATCCTCTTTTGGTCTAGTGAGTCGGCATAGTGCGTTAAACCCAAAGACACACCTCAAGGATCGCTCCCAATTAATCACGCCTTTGTAAAATACAAAAACACATTCAGATATACAATTCTAAGACTCTCTTAGCTTTTCCAGTATGAAAGCTTCCTCTAAATTAGTCCCTGACACTAGTGGTCACAAGACGAAGTGACAATGCTTATTTCTATGCTCAGGGCATTTCATTAGTTATTGGTTGATAGCTAATTGAATGACAATTAGTTAATGGATTTCCAATCCATGCCATTGGCCCTGGATTAGCTATTCCTCATTCATCTTAAGTAACTGTAAGTTGTTTTCATTGTCTAGTGGCCTTATCTTGAATTTTTTTGAGTATCTTAACTTATTAAAGGTTAGGGTACACCATTGTGGTGTCTGATCACCAATTAGAAGTGTCAGGTCCTTATTACTCTACTGTCCAATCAGATGGTTTAGGTTTTTCCAATCAATTTCAATCTAGATTCTTCAATTTGTGCTACATCTTAGAAATTTTAGTGCTCTAGAACTCATCTATGGTGTTTGATAGTTGATTAGACATCGAAAAGTTACTGTGTAAACAGTACCTGATCAGATGGCTGAGATTGTTTGATAAATTTTTTAGCCTAGATTTGAAATTTTTTTATGATTTGAGCTATGTCATGCCCTAAATTACCTATCCCTGAGCTTTGATTTAAAAATGGACGGATGGATCATCTACAAAGCCTAGATCTAGCATAAACAATGTGGATCTAACTAAAATTTCAAAATTGAAAGCAGGGTTTTGTAGATCTTACCTTCTGGATGCATTTTCATGTGTTTTCCACCATTTGATGAGCCAGATTGATTATCATTTTACGTTGAAACCCTCTGATCGTGCCGCACTCTGTTCATCTCCTTGATTAACGGTAAAAAATGTCTCAGATCTCCTAATAACCTTGGGGTTCTGGTTCATCCCGTCATGAGGAGTGGAAGATCAGCTTGAATCATCTATGCAAGCTGTCATATTCTCCGGCAACGGCATGGAATCTAGCAGAACCCGGAAACCCTGTTTTTTCTTTCTTCTTGCTCCCACCGATGTGCCAGGCTTTTTCGGTGCTAGGTTTCTCTCACCTCTTCTCTCTTTCTTCCTCTTCCTCTTCCTCCTCTCTCTTCTCTCTTCTCTTTCTTTTTCCTTCTTCTCCTCTCTCCTTCCTACTCCCCTTCGTTGGGTTTTAGTCGAGTTTTAAGAATAGAGCGAATGGTCTATTCATTTGGTTAAGTGGGGAGGGGGGTGCCAGTATCAAATATGGCCCCCTTCTATTTAGGCATTTCATTTTTTTTAATCTTATTTTTACAGAATTGCCCATCATATTAAAATACTCATATCTCCTCCATCTGAACTCCGATTTCTACAAACTTGGTGTCATTTGAATCATCTTTTTGAGTACTATCCAATTGTAGGGGTCTCAATACTAGATTAGATGTCTATCCAGTCATTCACTTATAAAACTCCAAAAATATGAATTTAATATGTTCTTTTCATCCTAATTTAATATTTTTTAAAATTCACTAAAATTAAGATTTAGAAATTAGGGATGTTATGTAAAAAAAACTAACTTACACCAGAAACGTTTAAACACCAATCAGGAGGAAAGACAACACTATTCAAACTTGCAATCTGATAACTTATAATAGATGATTGTCCCACTGTGTGCTCTCTAACAGAGCTTCAATGGCTTCTGAACTAACAAGAAGAAATTAATAGGAAAGCAGGACTACAAGTTAACAAAGAACTTCTGTCAATCTGTGTGTGAGAAACTTGTGTCATGCCTATGTATAGCTTTTGAGTCTTCACCAATCCTTCACCAACCAACTCATTGAATTGGACTTTTAGCACACCTTCCTCATGGTTGCTGTAGAATGGGTCAAAGGAGTAGCTGTTAGAAGCTTACTATGTTCACACAAAGGGTGTGGCTGCTGGAAGCTTCGTGTGTTCACACTTGACGACTTTTGAACTGCAACTCAAGCTACAACCTTTAGATAGAGTGTACCACCAGACCCTGCCACCATGGAGCGTTGGCCCCTTGGACCCCCACTAGGGCTACCGCCCTAGACCTCACTCCTTTGGGGCATTGCCCCCGAACCCCCATTAGTTCTTCTTATATCCAGCGCAGTCTCTAATGACCTCATCAACAACTAAGTTGGTCATACCACTATGATACTTCTAGTGGTATCTTATTGAGGTGGGCATTGTCATATACTAACATGTTACACATGATCTCTTGATCTATCATGATATGATTTTGATAACAATATGAGATTTGAATTGTATGGTTTATTTAAAAAAGAGAGGTAATTAGATTATGATTCCATAAGTTGAAAGTGTAATTCAGTCATTTAAAATACATGATTTAAGAATTTACTCCATATTTTAGACCTGCCTGATTTGTTTTAAAAGCTAGATGGGCTTAATATTGGTATAGGGTACCAACTATTCATACGATATAATATTTTGGTGGATTTGATATGAGGTAGTCATGTAGCCTAATATTAATATTATTATGTTATATAAGGGCCTGGAGACTCGGTGAATTTTGTTTTCGACAGGCATAGGCCTGGGGATGCTATGCTAGGAGAGTTATGAGGGTTTAACCACCCGCTCTTTAAAACTTATGATATGGACACTATGCTCATAATAAGGCAAAATGTTAGGTGGTAGCAATTATGGGAAGAGCCCACGGTGACATCTATCTCCCCATATAGACATGATGATATATTTTTTAACCTTGATTTCAGTGGCACATGGCAGTGGATCCTAGTGCATGGGATGTGCATTGTAGCATCATAGTATTTTGCATATTTTGTACTATGTGTGCAAATTGTGATGATGTATGGCATGATGATATGCGTGGTGTGAACTCATGATCATTATGTATACCTAGTGTTGACTGGATGGATATGTGGACCTAATAGTAGGTAAGAGTATGTGGACCAACAACTGCTAGATGATTGTGATTATATACTATTATTTTATTAGTTTAACATTATTTAACTCTCATTGCTATTCAGATGTTTTATTAGATATTTGGATTGTAATTTGTATATAGCTCTGCATCACTAGATCTATTTATAATGTTTACACCTATTCATGAAGTTTACTTGAGATTTTGATTATGATTGGATCATGATATTATGTCGTTAGATTTAATTATGATATTTAAATGAAATGCTTTGAAATTTGATATTCTAAAGTTTTAGATTATCTTAAATTTAATCATGCACATTATTGATGCAAAATGTTTTGGTATATTGAAATGAATATTATGTTGTGAAAAGAAATATTTTATTTTAGTTTGTACATGCATCATATTGCCCTACTAAGCATAGCTTGCTGAGGCCTTGTGCTATTTTTGCAATGTCTTAGATATTGAGAGACAGATGGGATTGATGAGGATCCAAATGAGTAGCTGATGAAGACATTAAGAAAATTGAGGGTATATTTTAATTCTACTTGAGCTGTATATGTACATCTGTAGTATTTGGATTGAATCTGTAATGATGTAGGGATTATGACTATTGACTAGATAGGTTCTGAAGAAGTAAACTTGTTTTTAAAAGGCTTACTTGAAAAATAAAAATTTTATTTGAGTTTTCAAATTTTAAATATCAAATTAAGTTATAAATACATTAAATAGTGAGTTGATGGATGCCACTTGGGATTTTACAATAAAATTCATTGAGAATGTTTTCTTTCATTTTGTCTTTGCAATTGTTTTTAAACTTAGGGACCCACTTTTAGAAAAGAAATGTGAAAAAGTGTTTCAAAACCTAGGTCATCACATATTAGGATTCTAATTGGGATTTTATTCTTAATATCTAAAACCTATGCGTTCAACTTTAGTGTAGGTTTTAAATATTGTTAAAGTTTAATTAACAAAAATAAAAATATATAAGTAATTACAGAATGTCTAAAACAATAAATTGCTTAACTATTAAGAATCTTGAGACATTAGTTAATATTTGATCATATCACCAGTACACAAGGAAAGAAATCATAAAACAAAAGCAAATAAGGAGAGAGAAGGATGTGAGAAAAGGTTATGTTTTAGAGAAAGAAAAGTGAACAAAAGAAGAAAGTCAAAGAACAACTTAAAGAAAAAGAGAAAAAGTAACAATGAAAGAATCACCCTTTTTTACCTAAGTTTTAAAAAAAATCAACATATAATGAAAAAGCATTTTAGCCTTCTTATAAATATATGAAATATCTTTAGATATTTTTCAAGGTTAGAAATCTGATGCTTAAAACCATACCATGACTAATGTTTTTGGATATTTAAAATAACATCCAAAAAGTTCATTGGATGTGATTTGGTAGCGATATACTTATAATTCTATGTTTGGTCAGTTAGATTTTTGGATAATTCATATTCATTGACAACCCAAATGGATTGTGGTGGTGAATGGGTTAGATCTACAAACGTAGTAAATAAAGTGCACTTAGACCAAGATAGTCCAAGAGTGTACGGACATTTATTATTCCTCTAAATATAATAGTAAATGCCTCTTATATTCATTAAAACATATGAGGTTTGGAAAAATGTGCATTAGCCCCCTCACATTAGGGCAAATATGAGTCACACCTTAGACAAAAAGACCCCCTCGGTGTTTTATTTTTCTTCTTTCATACTTGTCCCCTCCTAAGATGTCAATTTTTCCCTTGAAATGATTCTCACATGAGATACTAAACTTTGGGGTTTTCTTCTAATATAATCCATCTCTCTCTCTCTCTCTCTCTCTCTCTCTCTCTCTCTCTCTCTCTCTCTCTCTCTCTCTCTCTCTCTCTCTCTCTCTCTCTCTCTCTCTCTCTCTCTCTCTCTCTCTCTCTCTCTCTCTCTTTTATTCCTGTGTAACAGAACCGGCATGGTTGAATCATTGAGTCGATGAAAGACTAACATCATCAAAGTTTACTATGCTAACAATTGAAAGAATAAAGATTACAACAAGTATATCAGAACAATCAAAACCTTTGTCTAAGGAACCATCACTCACTTAATTAAAAAATTGAAACCTTTATCAAAACAAACACTATCCAATTATGTGGAAGTAAAAACTCAAACCTCAAACATGATATTGCGATTGGGGCATGAAAGAATAAAAAAAATGTTATAGCTAAACGAAGTGAAGAAATAGATTAACCTAGATTTACCAGGGGAAAAGGTTGGTCTATCAAAATCTACTTAGATCCAAGGAAAATGACCCATCTATATTGCTTTGCTATATGCTATTCTTTTCCTTTCTTCATAAACTTGATTTTTTTTTCCTCTTCAATTAAGGTGATAGAGAAAGAATGATTTTCTTTCCTTTCACATGTTTTTTTGTAGTTTCAATGGCATTGTTTTCTTTTTCTTCAAAATCTTAATTACTTTTTCTCTTCAATTAGGATGAAATAGTGACATCCTCTATTTCTCTTTTCTGTAAGAAAGACATGACAAAACTAACTACTTTTGTGTTTTGAAATCAAATGGGTCGAGTCAATTTAGACTATGTATAGATGAAACAATGGTAAGATAATCATGAACATTACTAGCTAATGATGTTATTTGTATGAAATTTCTAAATATTGACAATGAAAGAAAGGAGAAAAGAAAGTGGGCCGTAGATATGAGCCTAGGTCTAATCTTATTCTATTTCCACCAGGTTTCAACTATGACTATTTTGTCTATGCTCCTTGGTTCTCAAATATAGACTTAACCTTGGTCTTTTGTTATGACTGCTTATCTATCTAAGCTCCCCAAAACCTTGACTTGGACCACCGAGGTCCTTGTCCACTTATAATGATGCCTATAGCTAGCCATCATGAGTCTTAGACTATCTTAGTTTTATCCATGATATTGTTACATGAGAGATTGATGGTCTAAGATGACCATTGGCTAAACACTAGCCATGGTTCATGCTAACATGCTCTTAACATAACCAAGCTTAGGACTTAGCCCTTATGTCTGGCAAGACATAAGATATGGTCCCCAAGCTATTCTTGGCTAAGGTATGTTTTAGCTGGCACCATGCATGCTTATGGTCTTGCCATTTTAGGAATATTGTGACAAATTATCACCCTGACCACTTTATGGCTAATCACATCTTCTCTATAAACACTTTTACACTCTTATGGCTCTTATAATACCTATGCATGTCTCATTCTAACCTTAGGACCATTGTATGTAATAAAAAAAAATGTGATTGATAATCAAAGCTAGTTTCTGCAGACAACCCTCTTAGGGGATAAGTATAGGAGGTAATACTTAGAGATATAAAAGAAGGGCATTGGAATAGGCAGTTACAGTCACTTGCCTATCAATAATCAATATGTGTCTACAATACATTTGTATACACTGATACGCCCGCTCAAGTGCAGTGGTCTCGTGAGAGCAAATGCAACTTGTCCTTAATGAATTTGAAATGAGCCGCAGAAAAGGGCTTGGTTATAATGTCAGCAAGTTGGTCTTTAGCCGGTATGAACCGCACGTTAAGTAGGTTCCGATTGACCTGATCCCATACAAAATAAAAATCCACTTCAATGTGCTTTATAGAGGACGTGGTATTCAGATTCTATGGACGATAGGGCAACTGTATGTTCCTTTCTAGAGGACCGGTTGATCAATTTGTTGCCCAAGAAGATGGCAAATCCACTTGTTGATTGCCGGTCATCAACACATCCGGCCCCATCCGCATCACTAAAGGCTTGAAGTTGCATGGAGAGTGGATTTAGAGACCAATAAGCCAATATTGGAAGTATATTTTAAATATCGTAAGATACATTTTACCAACGCCTCATGTATACGAGTGGGCTCTGCCATAAATTGACAAACCTTATTCACCGAATATGCTGGATCAGGCCAGGTTAAGATAACATAGTACAAGGCACCTGGGACTTAGCGATGTAGCTGTGGTTTATCCATTTTAACACCATCAAACTTAGACTACTTTCAAGAGCTAGCCATTGTTTTAAACAGGGCTAAGATGAATCCATGTGTGTTTTCTTGAGAAGGTCCAAGATGTATTTCCACTGAAACAGGAGCATAACCGCGATTGGAGGAGATACACTCGTCACCCAGAAAACAGCTTAATGGGTCCATGTCACGAAGTGCTAGTTTTTGGTTTAGAAAGGCAATCACACAGTCATCATCATAGAATTGTTATCTGTCACAATTATATCATCAACCTATGTTAGAAAATAAACAATAGTACCTCGATGATTGCAGATTGACGGATACATCGGTTTTCGACCATTGAAAACCAAGGTGACCCAAGATCGGACTGAGCTAGTGAAACCAAGCTCTAGGAGCTTACTTAGACCATATAACGATTTGTGAAGAAGAAGCACGTGATTTGGGCGGCTACGATCAGAGAAACCTTGTGGTTGAACTATGAAGGTGCCCATTCTTGATCATGGCATTGATCTCGTCCACCATAGCTTTGCACCACGTATAGTATTTCTTAGCCTCCGGATAAGTGGTGAGCTATGTTAGTCAGAAGTAGCTCTCATATTGAGATAGATGGACCTGTTTAGAAGAACGGCTCATATTCCTCATGATCATCGCATGGGTTTGGACAGGGCGAGGCGGTGATTAGAGGAATTATATTATGTTGGTTTGAAACGAGAATATTGCAAAGGGTTAACAGATGAGGATCGGAGGATGATAAAGTTGGCAATAGTGGTTCATTATGGTTTGAATAGGAAGGAGGAGGAGAGGATACGTAGGATGAGAGATTGTCATGGGATGGTGAGGTATTTGTTTCCAAACGGGACGCTGCATTGATAGGGACAAATAACTTAGGACATGGCGTAGGCAGTAAGGGCGGCAAAGAATTGGGAAGGAAAGCATCTGTCGTGGACCAACTACTTGAAGGCGTCGAAGAAGATATGCCGACCATCCATGGTTGGTTTTTGAGCTGAGCTGGTTAGACGACTTGGGAAGATCAGTAAATGAAAAACTGGACTCGGACTCATCAAATGTTGCATGGCGTACTATGTAAACTCGACCATTGGATACATCTAAACAAGGATAACCATGGTCATCTGGGCGATAACCTGCAAAGGCACATTCTTGAGTGCGATACTAGAATTTGTTTATGTTGTATGGCAGAAGTAGAGGCTATACAGCACACCCAGAAACCCTTAAAAAGTTATAATCTGGTGATTTTCAGTATAAGCGAAGCAATGGAGCTTGAAAACCAATAGTTGATAGTGGGACTCGGTTCATTAGATAGGTTGCAGACGGCATAGATGCTTGGGGGAGAAGACATAAGGCCGTACCAACGATGTGGTGGAGTTTTCTTTCTACCTCACCATTTTGTTTATGCGTATGTGTTGCAGAATAGAATCTCTTATAACTGCTGCAGAAGATTATAGAAATTGCATTTTGTCAAGGTGTATTGTTTCAATAAAACTGAGTTGCCTTTATAGGCTTACAAACTCCCAATATTACTCATCCACATGCACCACTTATACCCACTCATCCACATACACTATGTACACCACTAACTCCATTACTCACCCATGTACACCACTAACTTCATTACTCACCCACTAACTCCATTACTCATCCATGTACACCACTAACTCGATTACTCGCCCACTAACTCCAAAAGAAAGAGTTTAATCCCAACAACTAAAAGAAATATTTTGAATCAATTTTCAACACTCCCCCTTGATTCAAAATTACACACACCAAGACATAGCCTAAAGTAATTATGCTTTGCTTGAGGAAGTGCTTTTGTGAGAATATCCGCAACTTGTTCATCTGTGCTACAATGTTTCAGATTAACCAACTCTTTTGCCACCAGCTCTCGCATGAAATGATGTCGGATGTCTATGTGCTTTGATCTTTCATGAGAGATTGGATTTGTGGTCATTGCAATTGCTAATAAATTACCACAGAAAATTTTAGTTGCACCTTTTTGCTCTTGATAAAGATCAGCAAGTAATTTCCTGAGCCACAGTGCTTGACATGCTGAAGATGCTGCTACAACATACTCTACTTCAAACGATGATAAAGCTGCTGTTGATGGTTTTTTTGAACTCCAAGTAATAGCACTAGAACCAATAGTAAAAATATTTCCAGATACTCTCTTCCTATCATCCAAGGAACCTGCCCAATCACTATTTGAAAAATCAAACAGATTAAAATTGAAATTGTGTGAACACCATATTCCAAAATTTGTTGTTCCAACAATATAGCGCAAAATTCTCTTAGTTGCTCCAAGATGATGCTTTGTGGGATTATGCATAAACCTTGAAATGACTCCAACATAGAAAGAAATATCTGGACGGGTATGAGTCAAATAGATCAAGCCTCCAACTAAGCTTCTAAAAAAACTTTCATCTGCCTTTTCGGTACCATCTTCAAGTTGTAGCTTCTCATTCACATTCATAGGAGTGGCAACCATCTTGGAATTTAGGATGTTAAATCTTTTGAGTAGATCAATAGAGTATTTTCTTTGTGAAATGAAAATTCCATTTTCTTCTTGCTTCACTTCCAGTCCAAGAAAATAATGTCATACACCTAGATCTATCATGTCAAACATTTTCATCATGTAGGATTTAAATTCACATATAAGAGACTAAGATGAACCCATATAGATCATATCATCAACATATAGGCATACTAATAAAATATTATTATTTTTTCACATTTCTTTACTTGCAAAGTTGGTTCATTTTCACTTCTTTCATACCCATTTTGCTTGAAATATGAGTCAATCTTACTATACCATGCTCTTGGAGCTTGTTTCAGCCCACAAAGTGCTTTCTTTAGTTTATATACCTTTTCTTCTTTCCCTTCCACTACAAAACCATTTGGTTGGGCTACATAAACTTCTTCTTTCAAATCACCATTAAGAAAGGCAGATTTAATGTCAAAGTGATAAACATTCCATTTTAATTGAGCAGCCAATGCTAAAAGAGTTCTTACTGTTTCAAATTGGGCAACCGGAGAGCATGTTTCATCAAAGTTGATACCTTATTGTTGTGAATACCCTTTTGCAACTAATTGGGCTTTGTGTTTTTGTATGCTTCCATTAGCATGGTATTTTGTCTTGAACACCCACTTCAACCGAATAACATTTTTGCCATTTGGAAGATCCACCAAGTCCTATGTTTGATTCAATTGCCATGACCTCTTCTTCCATTGCACATCTACATTATTCTTTTGTCACTGCTTCTTTAAAGTTAGTTGGATCTATACCAAATAAAGCAAACGTATAGGTTTCATAAATTTTTACATGTGATTGAAACTTTTGTGGAGGAGTTTCATCTGAATCATGTGTCATTAATGTTGAATTGCACTATTTGGATTCCTACTATTAGAATTTTGGAGAGAATGGCCTAGTGTACTTATGGGTGATTGATTTGCTGTTTCACTAGGAGGATCTTCACTTTCTGTTATGATTTGTGACTTTTTGCTACTATTTTCCCAATTCCAGCTTGAGCCTTCGTCAAATACCACGTTTTTGCCAATAATCACTTTGTCATTTGCAAGATTATACAATCGAAATGCTTTAGATTGAGAACAATAACCAATAAAGTTACATTTTTTAGACTTTTCATCAAGTTTACTATGATGTTGAGACTTCACTAAAAAATAAGCAATACAACCAAAAATTCTCAAATGACTCACCCATAGCTTTCTACCTTTCCAAGCTTCAAATGGTGTTAGATACATGACAGCCCTTGTAGGAGAAATATTTAGCAGGTAGACCGCAATATTAATTACCTCAGCCCAAAACTGACTTGGAAGACTCTTGCCCTTTAACATGCTTCTAGCCATCTCTACCATGTTCTTCACAAAAAATATTAAATTCTAGAGATACAAATTCATCACCTCTGTCTGTGCAAAGAACCTTGATGTTGTTGTCATTTTGCTTTTCAACAATAGCCTTGAATTTCTTGAAGTTTTCAAAGGTTTCAAATTTAAAATTCAAAAAATAGACCCAACTCACACGACTATAATCATTAGTAAATAACAGAAAATACCAAGTTCCACCTAGTGATTTTGTATTCATAGGACCACACAAATCTACATGCACTATTTCAAGGCAACTAGAGGCTCTCCAAGACTTTCCTATTGGAAAAGATCGCCTATGTTGTTTCCCATATGTACATCCTTCACATATATTTTCCACCAATTCTAATTTTGGCAAGCTAAGGACCATCTCATTTTGACTTAACAATATCAAACTAGTCATATTTAAGTGTCCATAATGTAAATGCCACAATTTTGATTCAACATCATTTCTTTGTCTAAGAACTAAGGCATGTTCAATAGTTGAAACTTCAAGAGGAAACATTTTGTTTTTTGTTATTCAGACTTTTGCTAAGACTTGACCTAATTTTTTGTTCTTAATAACACATGTTCCATTATCGAACAATATAGAAAATCCACTATCCATCAATTGCCTAACACTCAACATGTGCCAAACTAGGTACAAATAAAACATTTTGAATAAGCTTTACTTTATGGACAGCAACTGTACCTTTTCCTTCAATTTGTATTTGCTTATCGTCTCCAAGCCAAATTTGCTTCTTTGTTGATTCATCAAGTTCCTTAAATGCTGACCTTTCTCCAGACATGTGATGAGAGCAAGCACTATCCACAAACCAAACAACATCTTTTCATGATTAGGGGTAAAGCATGCTTTCCTCTTCCCAAACAACATTTTCATGATCAAGGGTAAAGCATGCTTTCCTCTTCCCAAACAACATTTTCATGATCAGGGGTAAAGCATGCTTTCCTCTTCTTCCTTCTCTGCATAGCTAGCTTGATTATTCTTGTACCAACAATCAGCTTCTATGTGGCCAAACTTGTGACAACTATAACATTGCACTCCACTTCTACAATTGTTTGACCGTCGAGGTTGGCCTCCGTCTTTGCCTTGACCTCTACCTAGAAAAACACCTCTGCCATGTCCTTGTGTTCCATGCTCCAGTGATTTCTCATTCTGATTTGAAGACTCATCTTTCACTTGAAATGCTCTATCCTCATTCTTCTCAAGTGACTTATTGATTCTTGACTCATGAGCTTGCAAAGAACCCATTAGTTTATCAAATGAAAACATAGATAAATCTTTTGATTCCTCACTTGCAGCAACTACATGATCAAACTTTGGAGTTAGACTTCTTAGAACTTTTGAAACTACAGTTTCATCACTAATCTCCTTACCATATGATTTCTTGTGGCTTACAATTTCAGTAACTCTTGATAAAAACTCTTGCACTGATTCATTATTTTTCATGAATAATGTTTCAAAGTCACGACGAAGAGATTGCAATTTCACAGTAATTACCTTTGAAGTACCTTGAAACTCCTTCAAAATCTGCCAAGCCTCCATTGAAGTACTTGTTGCAATAATTCTTTAGAAGATTGTCTTGTGCACTGATTGCTGGATGAAGAACAAGGCTCTGACATCCTTCTTTTTAGTTTCTCTTACTCTTTCGTTTTCCTCCTAATCAACAAACCCATATTCAACCAAGTCCCCCAAATCTTGAGACTTGAACAGAGTTTTCATTTTGATACTCCAAAACTTATACTTCTCACCATTGAAGATGGGTATGAGTGGCTGTGAGGAGGATGGAAAACCATTTTCAGTTGAACACTCTCTTGTGTCTCACTCCCTCTTTTGTTGTCCAGTCAAAGACTGAAAAATGGCTTTGATACCACAATGTTGCAAAATAGAAACTCTATAAAACTGCTGCAGAGGATTGTAGAAATTGCATTTTGTCAAGGTATATTGTTTCAATAAAAGTGAGTTGCCTTTATAGGCTTACAAACTCCTAATATTACTCATTCATATACACCACTAAACCCACTCATCCACATACACTATGTACAGCACTAACTCCATTACTCACCCACTAACTCCAAAAGAAACAGTTTAATCCCAACAACTAAAAGAAATATTTTGAATCATTTTTCAACAATGTGGGCATGAATGACGATGGAGAATTCCACATTGTTTGAAATAAGGAGCAAGGGACCTAAATTCCCCACCCCATATAGATTGAAACAATTTAAGTGGCAAATTGAATTGTTTTTCCACCATTTTGTTTAAATGGATGAACAAATCATGTACTTCAGACTTCAATTTAATGGGATAGATCCAGGTAAATTTGCAGAAATCATCAATAGAGATGACAAAAAATCTATAACGTATCAACCGAAGAAAGAAGAGCGAGCCCCCAGACACCACTGAGAATTTAACTCAAGAGGCCTTGAGCCAATAGAATTTGTCTCAAATAGTGATGATCTACCAGTTTTGTCTTTATTACAGGGCAAACATGACTCGTAACCTAACTGAAAAGAATCACATTTTTGAGATTATTTCGGCTAATAACGTTGCGAAAGGAGCGATGATGGAGGTGACCAAGTCGTCTATGGCAGTGGTCAAGGTTTATTCTCTCACTATAAAACGAACTCGGAGTGGAAAAGACATGATCAGCACCATTGGATGGAAGCTTATACAAGCCATCTTTAGTTCGGCCCTGAAGAAGTCGGACCTTCGACGTTCTATCCTTAACAACAAACGATGAATCAGTAAACTCAAAAAGCACATTATTTTCTTCGCAAAACTGATTGACAGAGTAAATTTTTGGTGATAAAAGGAACATGGAGAACGTTTTTTAAAGAAAATCGACGAGAGGGAGAAGAAATGAAAGTAGAATCAAGGTTGATGAGCAAACCTGTTCCATTGCCCACCTTCACCTTTTCATGCCCCTTGTACTCATTCACCAAAGTGACATACTAAGTCAGGAGTCAAGTGATGAGTAGCGCCAGTGTTCGAAAACCAGGCATAATAATCTGATCAGTTGGATGAGTTTGCAGCCTGAAGGAGAAATGTTAGGATTGTCACTGCGAAAGAAGCATTTGACCGTGGTGTAGTTGTGTCAGTGACACATTCGGCATGGAATGTCACCGTAACATTTTGGCTTTAGGGATCCATATTTGAAGGGGAGTTTTGGCGCAATGGTATAATTTTCATGTGACCTTAAGGTCACCGGTTCAAGGCATGGAAACAACCTCTTACAAAATACAAGGTAAGGCTGCGTACTATTAACTTTTGTGCCTCCCATTTCCCAGGCCATGCATACGTGGGAGCTTCCTGCACTGGAGCTGCCCTTCGAAAGGGAGCCTTGGCGCAATGGTAGAGTTGTCGTCGTATGACCTTAAGGTCACAGGTTCAAGGTGTGGAAACAACCTCTTGCAAAGTGCAAGATAAGGCTGTGTACTATTGACCATTGTGGTCCACCCCTTTCCCAGGCTCTACGTACAAGGGAGCTTAGTTAACCAGGGATCCATATTTATTGCTTCGTGGTACACTATTCAAATGATCTGGATGTGCATATTGGTTAGTAGATCTCGGTTGAGATCAGATTTATTGCCTTTACATTTCGTGAGAAGAGTGAACCGAGGGAGAGTTGTGAGAGTCGATGTCTGCTTTGATCATCAATTCCTGACCATGGAGGATAGTATGAAGCTCTGAAAATGGAATCGGAATAGTACGATCCGATAAAGCGGCAAATACATCACTGAAATCACGACCAAGATTGCCAAAAACGGTCGATAAATTCACCGATTCAAATTGGATATCCGGCTGCACCAAGTTCATCGGCCCAAAACTTGGCTGTCTGTAGGTAGGAAGTAACGGAGAGATCTCCTTTTTTGAGTTGGAGAAGTTGCATTCGAAGCTGAAGAAGGCGTGCTTCTGCTACGACACTAAATGATTCTTCAGCGTTTTCCATGCTGAATGGGACTGCGGCAGGGGTAGAGATACAGAAGAACTTCTGAGCAAGGCATGATAATCCAGCTAAAAAGTAGCTGGTTGTTCTTGTTACATGCACTAAACCCTGGGTTGGAAACATGGTTATTAGTTGCAGGATCCAAGATGTGTTACGGTGGACAGATGTCAGCGCCATATGTCAATCTAGACATGCCATGAGCCGCTAGGATGGGCAAAAATTGGATGCGTCACAATGAATAATTTATCTCGTTCAATTTGGACCCAACGTCAGTGGTGTTGTAGGAAGGACATTAATGGATGTAGTGGATGTGGCAGATTGGGAAGAAATGGCCGGACTGGTGGAGCCTGTGGATAATGGGGTGCTAGAGTTGTCGGCAGTTGTAGAGGATGCCATGAGGGACTGCTTAATTAAGATAGGGAGGGTGGAGGTGGGACAAACTGGAATTTTGCGATGTAGAAGGATCTGTGGGACTCACATAGTTTTCTCGCTTTGATACCAAGTTTGTGCAAATGAATCTCCACTTGTAAGAGAGATCGTATGACATTATATGGATGAGTTACAGTTAGAGTCAACTCTTTTAGGGGATAAGTGTAGATGCTTACACGTGGAGAGATAAATCAGGGGATTGGAATAGGTAGCTAAAGTCATATTCTTAGTAATAACTTTCATCTGATTAATAAAACCCACGTGTAGAGAAATTTTGTACTACTTTCTTTATGCTTTTGTTAATTTGTAAATGCGTATAATAAGCATTTTAGCAAGTACATTCTTATGGCAAAATAACCAAAGGTTCCTACAACTATAGCAATAAAAAGAATAGGGATGGCAATGGGACACATTGGGATAATTTTTTGCTAGCCTTGCCTCTATCCGTAATGCTTCTATCCTGCCCCTAACCTGACTCTAACTGACTTTAGGTCACTGATTTTTTGACCTAATACTATTAGAGTAAAAGATTTGCTACCTCTAGCACCGAATTGTAAAAGTCAATTCAAATCATCTCTTAAAAAATCAACTCATTGTCATCACTAGTTGACTGTCAAATTAAAGAAACAAGGATGTTGATCTTTATTGAAAATACCTCCTAATCAAAATCAATATGTTTGAGTAACAAAATGTTGCATTGAAAAAAAAGAAAAAAAAAGGCATGTTGAGTCCAATTTGCATATTTTTCAGTGATCTAAGTTGTTCATCTAATTTGTCATGTCTCAGATAGCTCAAGTATCAAACATCTCCTTTATTAGATATCTATAAGACCTTAGTTCTTGGATCTTATGTGGTTGTAAAATAGATTATGTAACACAATATATGTTCAAAACCATCTTATAAGAATTCTATGGATGAGTTGTTTTGTATCTTGACTATCTGGGACATGTTGAATGAGATAAATAGCTTAGATCATTGAAAAATATGCAAAGTGAGCTCAACATGCATTTTTTTCAATGCAAAGTAGTGCAATATTTTGCATCATAAAAAAATGTGTGTGTGTGTGTGTGTGTGTGTGTGTGTGTGTGTGTGTGTGTGAGAGAGAGAGAGAGAGAGAGAGAGAGAGAGAGAGAGAGAGAGAGAGAGAGAGAGAGAGAGAGAGAGAGAGAGAGAGAGTTTCACATTTTATGAGTTGTGCCTTAAGAGCTGCTAGCATATTTCTCTACCTTTTTCCCCTTTAATGTTTGGTTTACTTGAAATGCCTTAATTGTTTTTTCCTTTTTAACCTAAGTTGGTAAGTGGTCGACCCCTAGAGTTTTCTAGATATAATATAGATTAATATACAATTTTATAGTCTATTGATTTTTACATGAAGTTATAAATCTTTTTCTCCTTTAATGAGTTGATCTACCTCTACCACAACTTTGTACATAGGCAAAAAACCTCTGAGTTTCGATATCTCTCCTCTAAATTCGCGAGAATATTCCAAAAAAATATTAGCAAATAGCCAATTCAAGACCTAGGAGATCTCATCCATCCTAGATAGTAGTTTGAGGATGGTCATAGCTAGTTCATGCAAAGAGTCTGTGACAATTCTATAATTATGTCCCTAAAAATTGAATCTCATGTCAAAATTACTTGGCTGGACTTGCTTAAATTTCCAAATCACAATACCAACTCTCTTCTTTTTTGTCCATTTACAAGTCAAGATATAACAAATTTTGATGCTTTCTTTCCTTTAATGTCAATGCACCTTTCACAGAATATTGTAACATTTTGACACCCCACTTGAGGATTTGATGTGGCCTTCCAAATCTCTCTCTCACACCAACTATAGATCTTTTGAATTTTGCCTTTGAAATTATAAACTATGTATAATAGCTTATCAAACTCCTAGTTTTTTAATTGATTAAAGGTGAAGAGGCTAGAACATGCTTTGGAGTTGTTGCCATATGTAACGACCTAAATTTTTAGGCTTTCTTATTGCATTTTTTTGAAAATATGAATGGAATGGAAATGCACGAATTTGAAAATTTGAGTTTTAAAAGTAAAAGATTTGATAAATATCAAATTTATGTTAAGACCTCTATAATTGAATTGTACTTGGAAAAATGATTCCAATGACACTAATTTTGCTAAAATCCGAGTTTGGACAAATAAACTGTGATTTTTCTCACGAAGGGTATTTTTGTAAATTCATTAATGGGCCCCACTTGTAGGAACCTTGGCCCGACGATAAGGTATTTAGAAAACACCATGAGTAGCCATTAGGACTGTTAACTGGATCCATGGTGGTGTGATGATGGTGAAAACGTCATCATCACTTGCTTTTGTAAATAATATATATATATATATATATTAAAGTAATTAAAGGGAGGGGCCAAATTTGATAACGACACCCCCCCTCAACGTATGTGGGACAGAAACAGACGTCGAGTTTGTTTCCCGAGCCCGACATCACCGAACGAGCCTAGAGAGAGAGAGAGAGAGAGAGAGAGAGAGAGAGAGAGAGAGAGAGAGAGAGAGAGAGAGAGAGAGAAGAGGAAACTGGCAACGGGAACCCGACGCCAAGAAAGAGGAGAGAGGGGGAGAGGGGGGGAAGAGGGAAAGGAGAAGAGGCACAAAAAAATTGGGGTTTTCACCAATGGAGAAGAAACCCTTGTCACCAGTGAAACAGAGTTTGCTGATGACGACCCCGATTGGAGATCCAACCGTCCGATCTTCTCCTTAGGAGTTGGGGAGTAAAACCCCTTTGGTTTCAGCATCATCAGAGAAGGGACAACGCCAGAATCAAAGGGGGTACATGCGTGTGTGGGGAGCATAGCCAAAAAATCCAAAAAACCCATCTTCTACAGAGACAATCCGATGTTGTGGACACCACGGAGGTAAGTTTTCTACAACCCTAACCTTGTTTTACCTTGATTTGTGTAGATGCTAGTAGATTTAGGGTTTTTGGAACAGTAGGGTATATGATCCGACCCTAATGGCCAGATCAAACGAAAAATCACATCCCTAATTAAAAGACCATGACCCCTGGAAACTCTGACAATCCTGTTGGAGCTCCGATCATCCATTTGGAGCTTGGACAGGGACAAATTTGACCCCAAACAGATCAACGGTGCTGATTTGAGCATGGAATCAACCCAAAAAGGGGATCCATGCCTCAAATCTCATCCCTGCTGAGCAGACAAAGACTGCTAGGGTCGTTGATTTCCCTGTCTGCAATTTTGATCATCTGATCGGAGCCAGACAGTGATGATCCAACCCCTGCAATTCTGATCCGTAGGAAAATTGCTGTCAATCTCATCTGTGATCGTGAACAGAGACTAACAGTAGCTGAGATCAACCATCTAAGATTAGATAGGGATGATCCAAGCCCTGGATCGATCTACAGAGGAGATCTAGCTGTCAATCTCATCTAAGTTTAGTGGACAGAGATGACATGGACCTATATCAACCATCTGAGATCAGACGGTGAATATCTAACCATTAAGTTGTAAAAGAATTCAACTATTAGACCTTAAATAAACTACCTGAGATCAAATGGTGAAGATTCAACCATCGAATTGTAATAGAATTCCATTGTTAAATCATAAACTTGTTAATTCTGTGATTTTGAATGAACTAAGATTTATTATAACTTAGGTCACACACGTGTAGTTTAGAAACAACCCAAACTTTGTGGATACAAATTGTAGGATCATATGAAATAGATAGATCTGCCCATTTTCATTTGATGTCAGCTATAGGATCCACTATAAAACTCTGATTTGATTATCTAATTTGATGGAAAATCAACCTAGACAACTAACTTGGAAATCAGACTCAAATTCCATTATTAAAAACCCCATTGGATAGAGAAAAATCAAAATCAAACCACTCTAGACCTTAGATATCTATTGGAGAGGTTGAACAGTAGATCAAAAAATGATCTGATACTATTCTCTGTGATTGATTCATGATTAGCCACATTAGGTTGGATTGGTATGTGAAAAATAGAAGAAATTCTTAAATCTAGAAGTAATGAGACAATTGACAGACTGGATTAGGTTAGGTGATGAATTGTTAGATGATTCAACTTTGACAATAACAAAAGCATAGATTGAATGTTGTAAGTACTGGTTTGCATAGGTAATGACTTGTAACTACGCGGATTGGTAGGATCAAACAAAATAGGAAAGTAAGTCATTGATAAATGATTCAAACTTCTGGCCTAGGATTAACTAGGGATCTAAAATCTAA
The DNA here is from genome assembly GCA_035236585.1 of Warburgia ugandensis. Lineage (NCBI taxonomy): Eukaryota > Viridiplantae > Streptophyta > Magnoliopsida > Canellales > Canellaceae > Warburgia > Warburgia ugandensis. Next base: position 15,520,715 of record CP141133.1, read on the forward strand.
GGATTTCATGATCCTGAGTTGACTTAGACCATTATAATCGTGAGATGAATGAGATTTTAAGTTATGTCTGTTTGAATTGTATGGAAATGATGACTAATTCTGAAAACCTTGGAATTAAGCATTGAGTAGAGTGAAGTGCAGCCAATTTGGTTGTTGAGAACGACTGCAAAGGCTTGGGAAAAAGGACAATCTTCATAAGATGTGGGTGATATGACAGTACTTAGTTTTCAAATGAATTTCAAGTTGATACCGTCATTGGTATTATTTCCAAGTTTAGAATGTATTTATGTGTGAATTTTCATGTATATAATGTTAGCATGCATGGTTTTATGATGAACTGGTGTTTCTTTGTACTTTAAAAACAATTGAGCATAAGGTCTTTTTGTAACTAGCTTGAAAACTTGGCTCCATGACTCATATTGCAAAAATTGAAGGTTTTATTCTTGATACCTTATATGTTCAATTGTTATTTTGTAATTGAAAAGGACAACTTCATGTATGCATTTATTTCCATGATTTGAGATGGATTTCCTAAATGGTATGATTTGGAATATGCGGAATATTGCAAAGTTGTATGATGCTTGCTTTGTAATATCTGTTTAAATTTAGTATTTGTTGGGCTAATAGGCATAATGATTGCTATGCTAATAGGTTGTATGGGTTGGCCTCCCTGCCTGTAACCACCAAAGGTGAGAGGTATCTATGCCCAAAGTGGCATCATTTTTCTTGACTGTTGTGGTAAGAACAACCATTGAAGGTGGTCACAGCACCCTTTTGAGACATCCGTAGTCACTGTGGAGGCTGCGGTGGCTATTCTCTAGATACTAGAGAGACACGGTTCAGTGATGTGGTCGTGAGCATAGTAGTCCATACAATTTCTATTTTGTAATCCCACTAGGGGTGAGATTGTTGTCTTTAGACGAGTACTCATGACCAAGATGGATAATATATGGCCAAGTTTTCCTATCTGTATGATATCTGTAGAAGGAATGAGAATAATTGACAAGAGATTTGATAGACTACTACTTTAAGCATTTTGAAGTTAGTATGTTGCAGAGTTAGTCGACTATTTTCTTTGTTGAATTTAGCTACATGTAAAGTGTAAACATATAATTGAGTGTTGTTGATGCATTGCATGAGACAACCTAGATAAGGTTGTTGTATGTTTTCCTATCACATGAAAAGCCTATTCTTAAACTTGCATGTATGCTCTATGCGGTGTTTTTGGTTTTGGTAGTGTTAGATTTCCTATTGAGTATGTGGAATACTCAACCTACTATTTTTATTACAGATCGTTGCAAGCAGGATAAGTAGAAGCAATAGTGAGTTTGGGGTTTCCATCAAGATAAGGAAACTGTAATATATTTGATTTGATTGATAGAAATTATAGAAAGGTGTGGGAATGAAATGTAATAAATTTGAAACTGTGTAATTTCATGACTGGGACTATGATTGGCAAGTCTTGGGGCCAGATCATAATGAGTCTTATTTTATTTCTTAAAATTATTAAATGTACGTTTATCAGGTACCTCGTAATGACATGTGTTAAATGTCTAATGTCCAAAAAATAAAGAAAACTCTATCGAATTTTTGGTAGAAATGTATTACTCATTTCACCGTTAATCCCTTTTAAGAAAAGAAAAATTAACACTCGGAGTTTTTTAGAATAAGTCTTAAAACAATAATGTTTTCTACTGTCATTTGATTTTCAAATTGTTTTTGATAGAGATCGATCTCACATCATAATCATCTTTTGCATTTAAAAAGCATTATAAAAACTCAGGTTGTTACAGTTGGTATCAGAGCCCAAGTTCAAGCCATTCATAGTAAAGTTATGAATAAGAGCTTAAAAATTAGTTTACATAACTAGGAAAAACTTTAAACAAGAATGATAAGAGCACTCAAACGAATCAAATGTCTCTTAATGAAACAAATGCCCCTAGGAGGAGAGGAGGTGCATCTCCAAGAACCACTAGTTCCTCTACTAGTTCTTTTGAATATGGAAATGGCATGGCTGAAGCTTTTCAGACATTTATGCAAAGGATGGAGCAGATTGTGAATAATCATGCACAAGCACTTGTGGCAAAGGCAACGTCACTAGATAGGGTTGCTGACTGAATGGAGGCCCAGCTTGAATGATTTCAGAAGATGGCTCCCTTATTCCATGGTGAGGAGGAGTCAGACACAGCAGAAAAGTGTATACACAACATTGAGAAGTTGTTCAAAGCTATGAAGATTCCTGAGAAAAGAAAAGTTGCTACGATAACTTTTGTTTTGAAAAGTGACCAGACTTTTGGTGGGAGACGGTGGAAAGGACATACTTTGAGGAGGGTGAGACTATTCTATGGGAGGATTTCAAGACCATGTTTAATGAGAAATACTTTCCATGACACGTGAGAAAGCAGAAAGAGGAGTTCATGAGTTTGGAATAGGGGAGCTTATCGGTAAATCAATATGAAAATAAGTTTATAAGTCTTTGAAGATTTGCACCCATCGTTTGTGCCACAAAAGAGAGTGTAATAGAGAAGTTTATTGATGGGTTGAGTCCTAGACAAAGAAACAGGGTTATTAGGTTCCAATTAACACCATGGCTAAGGCGGTGGAAATGGCATCTATTTATGAAAAAGATTATCAAAGGACTTAGGCACACAGAAAAGAAATGGAGGAAAATACCAGCATCAATGGGCAATTCAACAAAGGCAAGAGGCCCATTCAGTCTTCTCAACCCCAATACCCATTCAAGCTATAATTCGACAATAGAGGTAGAGCACTGGAAGCCAGAACTTGTCCTCGATGTAGAAAGTATCATCCAGGCAAGTCATGTACACCTTACTTCAAATGCTTCATTTGTGGAGAAGTTGGACACATAGCCACTCATTGTCCTAAGAAGAAGAAAGAGGAAGAGCATAAAGGAGATCAGGTTCAGCACAGCCAAGGGCGAGTGTTTGACATTACTTCAGGACAAGCCTAGGCATCCAACATGGTGGTGGCAGGTACACTTCACATCTATGATAGGCCTGCCAGAGTGTTGTTTGATACTGGTTCTACACATTCTTTTATATCTTGTAAGTTTGCTTCTTGCATTGATGATATGGTTCAGAACTCAGAATTTTGTTTAGAAGTCATGACACCTTTGAGCAAGTCTATTGGCACAAAAACATACTTTCAAGAGGTTCGATTATAGTTCAATGCAAGCATACGCACATCGACCTCATCCACCTAGATATGACAGACTTTGACATCATATTTGGGATGGATTGGTTAGCCTTACACCATGCAATCGTCGATTGTTTAAGAAAGAAGATCACTTTTAACATTCCTGGAGAAGTAGAGATATCATTGCAGGGGAGAAAGGATTATTCAGGGGTATGTGTTATTTCCACATTAAAAGTGGTGAAGCACATTGCTTAAGGATGCCAGTTCTTCCTAGCTAAGATAGAAGCTACTGAGGTGGCAAAGCCTAAACCAGAAGAAGTGACTATAATTTGTGAATTTCTAGAAGTGTTCCCTAAAGACTTACCAGGGTTACCACCAAAAAGGGAGATAGACTTCACCATCAACGTGATACTTGACATGGCTCTTATCTCTAAAGCACCATACCGAATGGCTCCAACAAAATTAAAGGAGTTGAAGATTCAACTTCAAGAGTTGCTTGACAAAGGGTTCATCAGACCTAGTGTATCCCCCTGGGAAGCCCCAGTCCTTTTCGTTATGAAGAAGGATGGATCAATGAGACTTTGCATTGATTACCGAATGCTGAATAGGGTCACAATGAAAAACAAATATCCTCTACCACATATAGATGACTTATTCGATCAACTTCATTTGGCTCGTGTCTTTTCCAAGATAGACTTACGGTCCGGATATCATTAGCTCAGAGTCAGAGAAGAGGATATTTCAAAGACAACATTCAGAACCAGGTATATACATTATGAGTTCAAGGTGATGTCATTTGGGCTGACAAATGCCCCAGCTGCAGTCATGGACCTCATGAATCGAGTATTTAAAGACTACCTAGACAAATTTGTCATAATATTTGTGGATGATATTCTAGTCTACTTGAAGAATGTTGAGGAACACAAAGAACACTTGCGAAGGGTGCTACAGACACTTCGGACACACCAATTGTATGCAAAATATAGTAAGTGTGAATTTTTTTTGAAAGAAGTGAACTTTTTAGGGCATGTTATTTCTCAACATGGCATTGCAGTAGACCCATCAAAAGTTGAAGCAGTGGAAAAATGGGACACACCCAGAACGGTGACAAAAATAAGGAGTTTTCTAGGACTTGCGGGATATTACCATAGGTTCATTGAAGGCTTTTCACGCATTGCCTTACCCTTAACCAAGTTGACAAGAAAGAATGTGAAATTCATATGGGATGATACATAAGAAGGAAGCTTCAGAGAACTTAAGAGGAAGCTTAACACCGCACCTGTACTCACATTACCATCAGGCAGTAGATGCTTCGTGATCTATAGTGATGCCTTGGGGAAAGGTTTAGGATGTGTACTCATGCAAAATGGAAAGGTGATTGCCTATGTTTCTCGGCAATTGAAAAGACATGAAGTCAATTACCTTGTACATGATTTGGAACTTACTACAATAGTTTTCGCCTTGAAGATCTATAGGCACTAACGGAATGGCATTTCACCATGATTTGGAACTTTAAAAACAATTGAGCATAAGGTGTTCTTGCAACTAGCTTGAAAACTTGGTTCCATGACTCATATTGCAAAAATTGAAGGTTTTATTCTTGATACCTTATATGTTCAATTGTTATTTTGTATTTGAAAAGGAGAACTTCATGTATGCATTTATTTCTATGATTTGAGATGGATTTTCTAAATGGCATGATTTGGATTACAAGAAATATTGCAAAGTGGTATGATGCTTGCGTTGTAATATCTGTTTAAATTTAGTATTTGTTGGGCTAATATGCCTAATGGTTGCTATGCTAAGAGGTTATACGGGTTGGCCTCCCTACCTCTAACCACCAAAGGTGGGGGGGTATCTATGCCCAAAGTGGCATCATTTTTCTCTACTACTGTGGTAAGAATAATCATTGGAGGTAGTCATGGCACCCTTTTAAGACATATTCGTAGTCACCGTGGAAGCTGCGATGGCTATTCTCTAGAAATTGGAGAGATACGGTCTAGTGATGCGGTCGTGAGCATAGTAGTCCATACGATTTCTATTTTGCAACCCCACATAAGGGTGAGATGTGGTCTTTAGACTAGTACTCGTGACCAAGATGGCTAATATATGGCCAAGTTTTCCTATCTGTATGATATCTGCAGAAAGAATGAGAATGATTGACAAGAGATTTGATCGACTACTACTTTAAGCATTTTGAAGTTAGTATGTTGCAGAGTTAGTCGATGATTTCCTTTGTAAATATGTAATTGAGTGTTGTTGATGCATTGCATGAGATAGCCTAGATAAGGTTGTTATATGTTTTCCTATCACATGAAAAACCTGTTCTTCAACTCGCATGTATGTTTTATGCCGTGTTTTTAGTTTTGGTAGTATTAGATTTCCTACTGAGTATATGGAATACTCAACCTATTATTTTTATTACATATCATTGAAGGCAGGATAAGCAAAAGCAATATTGAGTTTGGGGTTTCCATCAAGATAAGGAAAAAGTAATATATTTGATTTGATTGATAGAAATTATAGAAAGGTGTGGGAATGAAATGTAATAAATTTGAAATTGTATAATTTCATGACTGAGACTGTGATTGGTAAGTCTCAGGGCCAGTCCATAGTAAGTCTTGTTTTATTTCTTAAGATTATTAAATGTGCATTTATCAGAATGACATGTGTTAAATGTCTAATGTCTGAAAAATAGAGGAAACTCTGCCGAATTTTCGATTGAAATGTAGTACTCATTTCATCGTTAATCCCTTTTAAGAAAGGAAAAATTAACACTTGGTGTTTTTCAGAATGAGTCTTAAAACAATAATGTTTTTTGCTGTCATTTGATTTCAAATTGTTTTTTTATAGAGATCAATCTCGCATTATAATTGTCTTTTACATTTAAAAAGTATTATAAAAACCAGGGTCATTACACCACATTAGTAACAAAAATTGAAAATATTTTCCATCACGATGCAAGGAGTAGGTTTACATGCGGTTTCTTATTCCAATTATTTAATGTATCTTATTGACATGATGCCAATTTTTTTATCATATATAGCTAAAAAGCCAAATTCATAATGGATAATTTTCTTTATATATTTATATGTATTGAAGAAAAATAGTGGGCCCACTTCTTTTTTAATTGATCTATAATAAAATGTTTATAATCTTTTCCCTCAATCAGATGTCCTTTGTGCCAAACACACATCTACATGAAATTTATAATGTCTTCATTTCTTTGCCTTTTATGGTAGTAAAATGATGTTAAGAAGGTTTTTTGGTTTTACGTCTTCCATTATATGACCATAAGAGGTAAAAAAAAATGAAGGCCTTGATAAAATTGAAAGGATGGCCAATTTAATTAGATGGATAAAGAGGAAAACATTTGGTAGGAAAAAGAATAGTATTGCTCAACGGGTTCTTGATCAAACCATTCTTCTACTTGTTAAATCATGGATCTTAGATTAGCCATGCCTCAAGGATCTTATTTGTTAGATGATGTTAACCATAATTCTAAAAGTTGCAAGTTAGAAAACTCGTCTAAGTTATTTGACTTGGTAGCACCAAGTACGACCCAACTTGCCAAATGGTAAAAAAGGTGAAAACATTGCATACAATTTTAAACTGAATACATTTTATTCAAAATTAGAATCAAGTATTTTTGAGTTGTTACTTTGTTTTTAAGTTTATTGGTTTTGTTTTAAGAACTATTAGTCCCACATCACCAATTTTATAAGAGATGTGTAGAGGGATCTCAATTAAAAGGGATAGGGATCAATAGTCCAACATTGCTTTTGAGAGAAAAATTAGTTATTCATTCAACTTCTTTTGAGATGTCTGTGAAGGTGCTCTGTTAGGGTTTTCTTTTGTCTTGAAAAGTACGCTGCTTGGTTTTTTATATCAAAATTCATTCTCATTGGATTTCTAAAGTTAGACACTCTTTGATATATTTTGGGTGAACTATTTATAGCCCTATTCTATGGTTTTGGTTTCTATTATGGCTTGCTAGTTGGTGAGCTATTTATGCCCTTATCTTAGCTGGTCTGGATCTCTTAGAGACTTGTTGGCCTTGTAGAGGTTGTTGGGCTTTTACTAGTAGGTCAGGCCCTAATTTTAGTAGGCTTTGAACAATTGATGGGCCTTGGCTATTAGGCTTCAAACATTAATTGGGTGTGCTTTTATAATCCAAGTCTGATGCCTCTTTAGCTTTTATATGGAGGTTATTAGATATTTGCTAGTCCACTTTTTGCAGTCCATATCCACAATATGTTACTAGCATTGTATGAGCTCTTCGCAGCTCATATTTTATATATGTTGAGTCTTCTCAATCATTTTATTATTCCTAAGTTTATATTTTGAAGGCATTTAGTATTTTCTAATGGTCTATACTATAGGAAAAAACTATATATTGAGAGGGCAGATTATTATTGACACAAGACTAAGTCTAACTTGGTTGAGTTTTGCAGATAGAGTTGTCAAAAATCCTTTCTAGTAGTAGGCTTCAACTATTTTCAAGAAGCTACTTTAAGAAGTTCACCTCTAAGCTAAGGTTTAAAGAAGTCAACATATTGCAAATAATTAATTCCAACACAAGGTACCAATGAGTGACTTCAAGTTAGCTCCAGTTGCTTTCTTTTCAAGTCATGTTTTCAAGTTTTTAAACTATGATATTAGGCCTGCTAATGGTTTATAGTTGGCTAAAATAAAATTTTGACATCTTTGATCATCCACTTTACACCATTGAGCAGTAGTTCTTAGGATTCATCTAATGGCGGACAATCTAGAGCATAGGTATCTAAGATAGGATGGTCCCACATGTATACCCTTGGATTTTACTTGTGTAGACAAGAAACGTATAGATACATCCCCAAACTAGGAATTCAACCCATATCTTAGCTAACGGGTTTATTCTGCAACCACTTTGTTATGTTGTTGCTCGCCCTCTCACATATTTCCGCCTCTTAAGTAGTTTTTTGGGCATTGATATTTTCTTTGAATGTTGAATACACGCACTTAAGTGCAACCGTGAGCCCTGGTCACATAATAGAGGCTCCTTTCACCATTGCACTAGAAGTCCTTTGTTTTTCTTAGACATGCATTTACAATTTACTTTTAGGGTTCGTAAAGTAAAAGTTAGCTAACGGCTACTAAATAACTAAACCACCACCATACTGCGTGCTTGCCAAACTGATTTTAATTGTATTCTAGAATGTTTAACAGTAGAAGTCCTATTATTAAATATTCTATATTGCAATAAAAACAATTAAATCCAGCTTTCCAAACAAGCACGTACGGGCCAACACGAGAGACAATAATGGCCTACCATACTGAGTCTGTAAGATATCATTCCAAACCATATCTTTGGAACCTTTTGTTTTGTAAAGTTACTGCCAGAATGATCTAAACTGCAATTGCAAGAATAACTAATGGCATATATCTATATTAGAAATGCCCTAGCACCTCCATTTTCTAGCAGACCTATCTACAAACTTCACATCCCCAATGGCACATGTGATATATCATATTTGGTATGTTGGTCTTTTGACTGCAAAGTGGCTGAGTAGGTGAAAGTTAGCTGAGCTTTTCTTTGTCCTGTCCCACCGAGACCCATTCTTTTGGTACAGGCGAAGAATTACAAAGGAAACACTCATCATACACTCTCTTTTATCTATCCATCCTCCCACTAGCGTCCACGAACAACCGAGTATCTCATGCAGTTTACACAAGAGGCTAAATGTATGTGTACCACCTAGTTTTCTGTGCTTCAAGCTATTCATCTGCTGGGCCTGTTTTACTCGGCTACGACGCAGAAATACCATGCAAGAGACAGTCTTAGCCCCCTTCACTCCTTACGGATTCGTTCATGTTACTTTTAAACCTTCTGTGCTGATCAAATGGATGTCTGGAGCGAGCAAATGAATGTCTGGAGCGAGCAAATGCTTCTGCACAGTGGCAGAAGAAGGGCCTCTCCCTGAATTAGTACTTCGTAGATCAGGGGTTCCCGGTGCTCATGAGTACGTATGTTCTGGCCCGCCTGCCCTAATCTCACTTTTAGCCCCAAACCTATATATGAAAAGGCATAACCCTACGGTAATGACTGGATTGTTTGTTTACAATAAAAGAAATACAGAATGGATAAGGTTTGTTGCCTTTGATTCATAGCTATCCCATTTATTGTGTGGAGGCTAGTTTAAACCAACTTGCTTGTAGTGCAATTCATCATATTCTATGTTTTGCTTCTAATCCATGTCTTTGTTCTAATCCGAATGTAATCATGAGTGATTGTGCAATGGGCCGGCTGAACCCAACTAGATCTTTTTGCTAAAACGTGAACTGGATTTGACAGGGAACATGACCTGGTCAGAGGATAAGAGCTTTGACTAAGTGAACATCGAAAACCTAAAAGCATGCAGCTCTAAATTAATCATGATCCTTCGAAGATGCATTAGCGGCCTTAATCTAATCACGAGCCATATAAAGAGGCATTTAGGTATGAGGGGATCTTATATGATGTCTGCACGTGTAAATTAGTACAGGGACTTCTACGAAGAGAAAGTACAAGCACGGGCCAATTTTTTTTCTTGGTGATCCGAATTCCAAACTGTTCATCTCAAATATAACAAAATCGTCATGCAAGCGATGATCATCATCACTATCAATCCCTCTATAGTGAAAATGGATGGCAAAGAAGTTGGAAAGCAATGGGAGATCCAAAGTTCAGATTATCCAATTAATGACATTTTTGGTGATTTTTGTTGGGAAGTACAAGATAAATATTATCTTTACTATCTTTCATAATAATGTACAGTTTCTGGGTGCAAGTTTGCCATTGATTTTGTCTTGATCTTAGACGATATTGGGCCATGATCCGTGAACTCCTGTTTAAAGTTTTACAAGAAAATGTGAATCATTGTCCTTGGATGAACCAACTTTTCAAAAATCAAAATGCAGACACAACGTGAACTTCACAAAAATGAATTAACTTAGAGTCAAAGTAGGGGGAAACTCAAATAATGTGAAAGATGCAGAAATATAATCTAGTGTACCAGTAGATAATAAAAGTATCTATATATTACCAATAACATCTGCCAGTAAATGCCTTTTACCTTGACTCGGCAACATGAAAATGAGAACATCATCATCATTATCATCAAGACCTTATCCCAATTAAGGGTCAGTCACATGAGTCTTGTTTCTCCATTCTCCTCTATTGAGTGTCATGACTTCATTTAGTTCTAAAGTTTTTAAATCTTTTCTCACCACTTCTATACACATTTTTTTTGGGCTTGCCCCTTGCCCTTTTGCTATCTTCGACTTGAACTACCTCACTCCTAACGTATGCAGTATTTGAGCTCCATTGGACATGTTCTATATCATCTAAGTTTGATCTCTCTTATTTTGTTACCTATTAGAACTATTCCTAAGTTTCATCTAATGTTTTCATTTCTAATTTTATTCTTTCTTCTCTTGCCACTCATCCATCTCAACATTTGCATTTCAGCAATACTTATTCTATGTATATGTTGTTCCTTACCCAACACTCTGATTCATAAAATATGACCAGCAACATAAAACTGAAACCAAGGTGACAAAATGTAGCCAAGTCCCACATAAAAAAACTGCCGAAAGTCTAAAATTACATCAACTCAGCCGAGTTCCAAGTGAACGCCACATTTTGATAATATGGTTGAACTATCCTATGGATACTATGTCGTTCCCGTTGATGTTCTGCAAGTTCATGGTATCAATTAAACATGAACTTGTTCCGATGGGACTGAAAGTTGAGTAGCAGCCTTGAAAGTGACTTTCCGCAAGGGAAGTCACCATGTCATGTGGCTCAAATGATAAACACCAGCCGTCCAGGCCTCAGATTCTCACACATGCTTTTGTCAGCACGTGTATTACCCGCCCAGACACCGTGTAATTTCTCCTATATGACACCCCTATAAGCCTCCTATTTGCCTCACCAGACTAATTAAAGAGACACGCCTCCTCTCTCTCTCTCTCTCTCTCTCTCTCTCTCTCTCTCTCGATCTCGATTGCATGTTTTGATTTAATGTTAGTGGAAACGTCAACAAGCGTGATTAAGAGAAAAAAAAAACAGGACAGCATGTGGAAGTCGGCATAGTTGGGTGGATCTCCTCTTTTAAGGTTGCCGACCTTGTTGTTCAACCCTTTAAGTACGAAGGCATCATCTTCATGTCCCAAAGGATCTGATTATCACCAAGTGGATCTCGGATTAATTATTCTTCATGTCTTATACATAAAAATGAAGAGACATCAAAAGAAGCATATCCAAAAGTAAGCCATATATCTTTTGACCTAATCCAAGGAATCAAATATTAATTCAATATTGATAATTATTCAATGTGGTTGCCTGTCCCTTTCAGCAAGGCTGAAGCTCCTGTTGCCTTGGAGAAATATTATATATGTGGTATTCATGCGTGTAGTACATATGTGTGCAGGTGAGAACCCTACGTGTGGGGTACTAATAATTGATCAGTGGGGGCACTGATTACTGGTTCACCAAATTACTTTTCTTTGAACCACATTCTAGACCAGAAGATACTTCAAAAGTCTTCTCTTTGAATGAACTTAACCATTCAATTTTTATAAGATTTTACCAATGTAATTTTCAACTTCTTGAGCCATTCATTTCCACACTCTGGAAAAATGATGGTTGGGATCAACCAAAACTTTGTGGTACGTGACCTATCTACAGGTAAAAAAAATGCAGACAAGAAAGGTGCATTCGCACGTGCACAGGCATATAGGGATAAATAGTAGGCCATTTCCTGGATGATCAAGTCATGCATGTGATACTCCTTGGAACAGCAATTCAAATCCTCCAATTTTCTCCCTTTTGTTAAGCGACTATTTCAAGGGTAGTGTTATAAACGTACATCTACCACACCCTTTTCGCATCTTGATTTCTGTATTTCTTTTAGTTCAACTAGTTGATTCTTGTCAACATTGGTCTCACTAGTTTTCTTTTACTCTTAGATAATATAATTTAAACCAAATTTTCATAAAATTATCCAACATTCTTGAGACAGATTATCGATGTTTGTTCAAATGACTAGAAACCAAGGCTACACCCGACCAGAAAATTTTGATGGTTTGAATATTTAGGCATTGGCAACAACGTCTTTTTCTTTTGGTTACCAACCATTAAAGTATCCTGTGTCCTTAAGTTGTCCCTACCAACAATCAAAGAACATGAACCAACTAAGTCCAAACTTAAGCAGAAATTGAAAGGATGATGACTTTCATTGCCACGGTTATATCCTTAGTGATATCTCAAATACTTTGCATGAGAAAAGATACAAAACCTGAGGTGCTTGTTTGAGAAATATGTGGTAGGAAATTATTTGAAATATGAAAAGAAATGAAAAATCAGTCTTAGGTCAAGTGCCTCAGATGCAGACTAATTTAGATGAAATTTTCGCAGGAGTAAAAGTGGATGATCATTTCCATTATATTTTTGTCATTGAAGAGCTTCCACCTTCTTGGAAAGAGAGTTTGCAAAATACATAAAACATATGAGAGATGAACTTTCCCTAGAAGACCTTTTGGTGACACATAGGACTGAAGAAGAGTATAGGAACCATGACCAAAAAGACAACGAGTCCACCCGTGTCTGAAGCCAACCTTGCTGAGTTTGGATGGAAACTTCTTAATGGCCATAGTCTTAGGGAAAGGGATGGTTAACCTAAAAATACTTCTGATAAGGTCCTCATTCTGCACTAAGTGTTACATGTTCCTGAAGTCGGAAAGAAACTAATCTCTAGCTATATGTTGAACAAACATGGCTACAAATTGGTCTGCTTGAATCTAACGAGTTTATCCTCTCTAAGGGCTGGACGTTTATTGGGAAGAGCTACGCTTGTGGATGTCCCTTTAAATTGAACGCATTTGTTATTGAAATTAATAAAGTATCTAGTCCCTTTGCTTATATTATTGAATTATATGGTATGTGGCATGTTAGGCTAGGACTAGTGAAATGACAATAACTAAAAAGAATGACGAACCTAGGATTGATACCCAAAGTATTATTCATACATGAACAAAAAAATAAAAAATTTGCTAGAAAACCTTTCAAATCAGTGGAAAGAATTTCAGAAACCCTAGGACTTGTACATGGTGATGTATGTGGCTTGAAAAGTACTCTTACTAGAGGTGGAAAGAAATACTTTATAACATTCATAGATGATAGAACAAGATATGCAATGATTTGTCTTCTAAGAAGTAAAGATGAAGGCTTGAAAAAAACGCATCACTTACAAACCTAAAATTGAAAACTAATTAACCAAAATGATCAAAATACTTAGATCAAACAGACGTCGTAAGTACACCTCAGATGAGTTTAGTGACTATTATTCATACATGAAGCAATATCATCTTACTCACCATAACAAAACAATATAGTCGAAAGGAAAAATAGGACACTAATTTATATGAAAAATGCTATGCTTACAAGTTTAGGATTACCTAACAACTTCTAGGGAGAAGCTATTTTCTCTGCACGTAATATATTGAACAAAATTCCTTATAAGAATGAAAAGGACACTCCTTTCAAGCTATGGAAAGGTAGAAAACCAAACTTTAGATATTGCAAAGAGTGGGGCTGTCTAGCTAAAGTGAGCTTAACTTCTCTTAAGAAAACAAAATTAGGACCTAAAATAGTTGACAGTGCATTTGTAGGATGTGTAGGCAAGGCCTACAAATGTCTAGTGGTGAAATATGAGAACAACCACATACATGTGGATACAAAATAGAATCAAGAGATGTAGTTTTTATCTTTTCTCTTAAAACAAACTCTGTGGATCAAAATCCAAAACCTGAATTCAAGAATGCATCCTGCAGTCAAACTACTGTAGAAGGAGACAATGAGAAAATCAATAGAAAGAAATGAAATAAACAAGAAGCAAACTCAGATGTTGAACCTAGAAGAAGCTCAAGAACAAAAAAGGCTATTGACTTTGGCTCTGACTTTTATACCCTCCTGGTAGAAGATGATTCAAACACATACAAAAAATTATGTCTTCTATAGATGCAAAATTTTGGAAAGAAGTCATTGACAGTGACAAAAAGAGTCTATTACATTAAACAACATTTGGGAATTAATAGACTTGACTCCTGGATGTGTGTTCATAGATTCTAAATGAGTACTCAAAAAAGAAACTTAGAGTAGGTGGAATAATTGAAAATTCAAAGTTCAACTAGTCGCTAAAAGTTTCAAACGAAAAAGAAGGTATTGACTATTTTGACACATATTCACTAATTACTAGAAGCACAACTATTAGAGTGTTAATATTAATTGTTACTATATATAACTTATAAATTCATCAAAAGGATATTAAAATTGCCTTCTTGAATGGAGAGATAGAAGAATATATCTATATGAAACAACCTAATGGATTTCTTGTTCCTGGCCAAGAACATAAAGTGTCTACATATCTTTGCATGGTTTAAAACAATTACCAAAGAATGGTGCAAATTTTTTGACAAAGTAGTACTATCAAATGGATATACCTTAAATGACTCTGATAGGTGTCATTATAAAAAGTTCTTAGGTAATAGTGGAGTTATTATTTGTCTTTATGTGATGACATGCTAATCATTGGAACTAGCTTAGATCTCATTATAAATGACATTAAGACATTTCTAATAGCTAAATTTGGCATCCATGATCTAAGAAAGGCAGATGTCATCTCTAGGATAAAAATACTTGGAAGCTCAAAAATGATTTGTTTTGACACAATTTCACTATATAGGAAAGATACTCAGAAAATTTAACAAGTTTGACTATACCTAATGATCTTAGCTCAAAGCTAAAGAAAAATGAAGGAGAAGTTGTATCTCAACTAGAATATTCTAGAATCATAGACAATTTTGTGTATCTAATGAACTACACTAGATGGACATAGCTTATTCAGTTGGCAACTAAGAAGATATACTAGTAACCCTAGTCAAGAAAATTGAGATGCACTTATTAGAGTATTAAGATATCTGAGAGGTACTACAGAGTATGGGCATCACTATATTAGATATCCTGCAATATTAGAAGGATACTACGATGCAAATTGAATCTCAAATACATATGGGAGAAAATTAATAAGTGGGTAGATTTTCATTATAGGTGGTGCAACTCTCGCTTGGAAGTGCATTAAGAAGACTTGTAGTGCACACTCCACTATGCAATCTGGGTTTATAGCTTTGGATAAAGCAAGAGATGAAGCAAAATGGCATAGAAATTTATTAGTAGATTTTCCTTTATGGAGTAAGCCAATTATAGCTCTCTCTCAATTCATAGTAATAGCCAAGCTATTATAGCAAGGGCTAAAAGTAGGACATACAATGGTAAATCCAAGCATATATGCTTGGGACATTAACAATTTTAGACTATTACTCATAGATGAAGCGATTACAATTAAATTTGTAAGGTTAGAAAGAAATTTAGTGGGTCCATTGACTGAAGGACTAGCTATAATGCTAGTCAAAGAAACATCAAGTAGGATGGGGCTAAAGCCTAGTAGTTAGAATCACCTATAATGGCAACCCAACCCATTCTTCCCACAAACTATGTTCAATGGGAAAAACAAGTTATTTGAATGATTCATCGACAGCACTATACTTTGAGAGAATATAAATTCTCTAAACTTTTCCCTAGGATATGTGTGTGGTACAACCTGTAACAAAAAAGAGGAAGAGCTTTACTCTAAATGTACTTATAGCTTTTATAAGTGGAATATATAGTTACATGGTGCCCTTGATAGTCTTGCCTATAAGAGTGTAAAAGAGCGGCTACATCCGATGAGAATTTAAGCTTATTGTCTTGAGTACTCATGAAAGCAGGATCATTGCAGCGCTGAGATGTGCTACCCTAATAGAACCGATCAGTTGCTAATATTATGTGTGTTGCATTTGAATGTCTATTATTCAAAGTTATTATTTCAAGACACAATTCTCTGAGAACTTTATTACACTCAAAGATATATACACTAAGTCAAGGTTCAAGTCCACAAGACGCCTTTGTGTATTACACAATATCTATAACTTGGCCAGGACTATTTCAAATTTTGATTCGTGTGGGGGATATCCAAGTTTTTATTCTAAGTTTTGATTCATGTTGGAGACTCTTATATAATATTATAGCATTTACATGACATGTTATTTGTCTCATATGAAGCACATTTAAAAGTTTTTAGTTTTTAGTATGTTTAAATAGTTATATGACTAATATTCATTTATTTCTTTTTTTAAATATTTTATTCATTAGCTTGTGACTACGAATTTAGGGTTATGAAATTTAGATGTTATATACATATAATGGCTCAAATTTATTTAATATTATGCTGTTACATACTTTAAACCATGCAACAACTCACATAGTTAATAAAAAGAGTCGTATGATGGTGAATATTGGGAGCTTGAAAACTACATAAGGAGCTCCTCAATCCCTCATCCATATAATGGAATTTTCTTGAGCTTTGTTCCACTCATGAAGTTAAAGTGCTCTCATGCTCTCTTGGCTGTAACTTCAAGTTGTCTTTCTTTACATATTTGTTCTTATTTCTACTTGAAATATTTTGAACATTTGGAGAAATTTCTTCTAGACAAATTCAATGGCTTAGATCATGTTTCCAAGTCCAAATCGATTTGTGCATAATGGCAAAGGCTAAGTGGTAGTTGTATTATTGATATAGGCTGCAACAACCCTATTGCACACCTATATTGGAGGGGTGATTGTCTATCTTAAGCATGGTATCATAACAAGTGCCTCTATCACACCCTTTTTACATCTTGATTTCCATATTTTTTTCATCTCCATTGCTTGATTCTTGTAAGTATTTATTCTACTAGTTTTTCCTTAGACAAATAATTTGAACTGGATTAAATTATCCTCCAGTCTATTATTCCAGAGCATAATTTATAGAATTGGGGTCCTTGGTCCATGAGTATTTACACAATTATGTGTAAGATTGGTGTGAGTGATCGGATCTCGTAATGTTGACACTGGAGATAGCCACTTGGTAATAAGTCTCATCAATCATGACAGCCACAAGCACACAGAATTACTTTTGATCATCCTCGTTCTCACCAAGGTTCATGACATGCAAGTCATGATACTTTACACCAATCTTCAACTTGGAAGAGTAAAACAAAAAGTGAATTAAGGAAGAGATTGTTCCATTTCATACTATAATTAGAAAGCTCTTTCATTTTTAGCAATGTCACTAATGCTACTAATCAACTCTACATTTAACCATCACTAGTACTAGTTGTTTTCTTTATGAGTTATTCAAAAAATGAAGTAATATTTATGAACTTGTATATTAAAGGAAAATTTTGTCAAGGTATTATTTGTCAATCACGTTAAACATTTACCTAACCAAATTATTTGTAAATTAGCCTTTTGTCTTTTCTTGAACATATCTCACATTAATTTTGGAATAAAGTACTAATTCACCTTTTAATCATCACATAATAATTTATAATGTATCCCCTTTAGAAGTCAAAAAAGGACTCTTCAAAGTAGTACATCTGACTATGGAAAGCAACAAGATCCTAATTCAAGAATTTTTATAGAAATAATTAACTAGAATTTTGCAAGTGTATATTCAGAGCTATGCAAGAAAATAAAAATAAAAAGTTCCACTACAATAGTTTTTCCATTGAATGAATGTGACACATTCATATCTATACTAGGGCAGTAGTTTTTGTATGGTGTTTGTAAGGTGGAAAATTGGAGATTTAACTGTATAGCAATAAATACATGTTCATTATCAATATGCTTACGAAGTGAATGGCTTCTACAATTCAAAAAAAGTTTCATAAGAAAATCTTAACCATTCAAAGTGTTAGAATTGTAAAACATAAAATATTTTCAAAATAGGTTTATCATGGTCAGTACCCAACATGTAACTGTTTGAATCATCAAACATTGAGCAATATAAAACACTCTCTTAAACATGCATTTCAATCCTTTAATTATTTACGCATACTCAGATACCATAAACGTATCTAAAAACACAAGTAGCATTTTTATTAGCTTCTCCAAAGGGAAAAGATTATCTGGGCCAACAAATTCTACTTCAATTTTTTCTTTTTTGAAAAAGTAGTTAAATAGGGAACCTATAATAGCTTATATGTGACATCTTTCCTCCTCGGAACTTCTTTTTAAAACTCTCCATTGTATGAGGTCAATGGAGTTAGGTTGATCAAGTAGCAAGCCATTCTCATGGCTTTAACCCAAAATGCTAGGACAACTTTGAGAAAGACAACAAACATTAAATTCTTTTAATGATGGTTCAATTCAAGCATTCAACAATGACATTTTGTTGAGGAGTTCGTGAAGTAGTCTTCTCATGCCTTATCCATACTTTGAACAATAATCTTCAAAAGCTTTTGAGGTGTGCTGACCCTCATTATCTATCCTCAAACACTTTAAATATTTTCATTTTTCTCTTTCAACTAAAAGATGAAAATTTACAAAATTGTCAAGCACTTCATTTCTACTTTTCATAGTAAAAGCTCATACATACTTTCTTAGATGCATCATTAATGAAAGTAACAAAGTAAAAAGCACCTCCACGTATAACGGTTTTCATATTACTGCATATATTAGAACACACTCTTTTTAATATCTTAGTTCATTGTTTAGAGTTATTTTTAGCAAACTAAACAATAGGTTTCTTTTTAATCAAACAATCCTCACATGGATCAAAATGTGTACCTTTCATACCTAGAGGGAGGTTCTTATTTGATAATATTTCCATCCCTTCTCACTTATGTGCCCAAGCCTTTTATGCCATAATTTGGATGAGGAACTATCACATGCACTATTTAAGTCCCCTTTGCATGCATGCCCTTTCTTATATAAGGTGACACACTTGTTGCCATTAGCGACCATAAGTGAATCTCTAGTGAGCTTCCAACTCTCCTTTCCAAAGATAGTAGTGTATCCTTCATCGTCTAACTTCCTAATAAAGATGAGATTCAAGTGCAAATCAAGTAGATATTGTACTTCTTTTAACAATAGCTTGCTTCTCATACAAGTTTCAACTCATATCTCATCTAAACTAACAATCTTTGATGTCTCATTGTTGCCTTTGTAGACAAAACAAGATTTTTTGACTTATAAGAAGTGAGCAATTCCTCATGTGGAGTGACATGATAAGATATACCCGAGTCAATTATCTAGTTAGTGATGCCATTGATTACATTTATGCTTTCACTTTCTTTTATAACACTTAGGCCATAATTAGTTGTCAGATTGGGGTGTGTGAGTGTGGGATAGTGGCACAAGAGTGATTCTCAATTGTGAAGCTCACTATTTTTTAACTCCTTATGAGTGTGTGTGCATGAGAGTGTGTGTTCACCATTTAAAAAAAGAAAGGTTTACTTGCTATGTTGATGGTACTTTTTTCTTTTTTTTTTTCACATTACCCTTTTTCTTTTTTTTTCTTAAACTTCTAACATTGTCTCTTTATGTGCCCACTACCTCCACAATAGTGGACATAATCTTGCTTCTAAACTTTGTTGTAGGCTTGGACTTTCCACAAGCATGTGATTCTCTTTGTGAGATTCTACCACCATTTCACTTGCTAAGACTTGTTAGCTACAAAGACTCGATGACTTGCTAATTCTTCATTTAACAAACCTATTAGTCATATGACTCACAGTTAACACCCTTGTTTAAAGAAACTACAATGGTTTCTCAACTTTTTGGTAGTGAGATAAGTAACAACATTGCTTGCAACTCATCATTCAAACCGCTTCATTGGAGTTAATTAATTCACTAGAATTTGTACATCATTTAGATGTCCCACCATCGAAACACCTTCCTTTGATTTCAATTTTACAAGTTGAAGAATGAGAAAAATATTGTTTGCTCCGGTCTTTCTTTCATACAAATCATGTAACTTCTTCTATAATGATTGTGCCATTGATTCATTAGATATATTATGGAACACAAAATCATCCGTCTATTATCTAATTGTAGTAATTAATATCCTATCAACCTTCTTCCATTCATCCTCTGACATGGTTTCTTACTTCCTTCAATAGGTGTGTACAAATCCTAGCAATATATAATATGTTATATCTAAACCTTTAAAATTAGCTAATAACCTTCACCGAGGCTAATAATCATTTTCTTGTATTATTTTCTATCTCGATTCATGCAAAATACAATCCCAACTACATAACCAAGTCTCTAATACTACTTGTTGGAAAGATCAAAACAAATGCACAATATCTTTCCCTCTATGTGAATCACTTAGAAATATTTACAAATTTTTAGGATGCCAAATAACAGCAAGCAAGCCCACCAACACAATCCCCAAGTAATGAATAGAAAAAATAAAAATAAAGATAAAAGAGCACATCAATTAATGTAGAAAACCTCTCAAATTGAGGAGTAAAAAAGCAAGGGGCTAATACATACACCAAATCTACTATCAAGAAAGAGTGATTACAAATGTTCTTCTTCCCAAGCTAAGTCTTGTTTGAAGATCACCTTCTCTCAAGTATACAAGGAAACCCCTTTGTTCTTCAATAATCTCACACTCTCATACAACCTCAAGGAGAAATAAGACAAGTTGTGTTTTAAGTAAAAGGCTCAAGTAAGTTATGAAGCCCACCTCATGAGATGAAATGCCCCATGCACATAATCCAACATTTTTTCTTTCAGACAATCAAGCAAATGCATTACTAGAACTCAACGACTCAATTGATATGTACCACTAGTGACTCGACTCAAAATAACAATGGATCATTTGATAGTTGAATCACACCATTCATTATTAATCAAATAATACAATAACAACTATATGCTTATTTAGCATGGATCTAGAATCATGTGTTTGCTGGCATATGGTCGTTTAGAAGATGGATGGTTTGAATTAGACATAAAGGTCCCCATGCAAGACCTACACATACCCCGTTAGCCATTCTAAGAGCATCAGATATCCAGTGTGAACTGTCTCCTTTTACACGGAAATGAGAAGAAAAAGTGACAAGAGTAAGTCTTCTTGGTAAGAAGCAACTCTCCACACTTGAAGATATGTAGTGCATGTTAGACTAGCATTTTGGCCATCAAGACCATTCATGTGTGGAGTTTTTTACTGCTCTTAGTTAATCGTTGGAACAAAGTAAGGCATGTCGCCATCGACATGGCGGGTCAATAATAGCAACAGTTTTGACCGATTTCACCCTCACCCTTGAAGCGACTATGGTTAGGTCATGGTCGACGAAAATCAAGCCGATAACTTGACCTTTCTAATGTAGTTGTATGTACAAGCAGATGAACAAGGCCCGGCAAGTGTATCAAGTTCCCTTTTTGTGGATGATGAGGCATGAAATGGCAATAGTCCTCTTAGACTTGGAAACGGTGCTGTTAATTAACCCCAACCATCATTTTCTACTTCTCTACATTTTGAAATGGTAGGTGTAGGACGGTCGTTCCCCGCTATATTTAAGTAATGAGCACTTAGAAAAAGTTATATTAAATGTAGATTAAATTGCCCTTTTTGAACCATTAGACTTCTTTATTTTCTTTTTCCTGAATCATGATAGCATAGTACAGACAAAACATGATTTTAGCTAGAAATTAAACTATTTTTTTGAACCATCGATTTTGAAATGGTGTACCAAAATCCTATAAAGACTCATTAAGGAGGAATTAAAATGAAACTATGTCGACTCATTAAGGAGGAATTAAAATGAAACTATGTCCACAAGTCAATCCAAACCTTTTTAAGGTTCATTATGGTTCGATCGGGGTCACTACCACTGCATTTTGGGATTAATCTCCTGTGAATGCGAGCAATCAACGGGTGCAACCAATTGATGTGCCGCGTCAAATGGGTGTTCATACTATTTAAAATAGATGTTCCTGCGCCATGTTTTGTGGGGCCTCGTTGTTGAAGGCTTCAAGTCGTACTAATGATGTTACGTGGATGGAGAATGATGTTCTTCGTGCACTTGTCTCAATAGAATGGCTCCAGTAATCAGATAGTCGCAAAATGTCTAGAGGGGTCTCTTAATAGTCTCTTATTCTAGTCTAAATGAGGAATTCTAAGCCAAAGTGCTTATAAGCGCTTGGACTCAAAGAGCTCCAACTTTTGTATGAAAGTGCTTATGGTTTGCCGTGTTCTTTGAGTCGTTGCTTTGATTTCAAATGGGTAGGTATCCAAAAAAACAAGATTGGATGATTCTAATGTTGTAAATAGTTTTCTTTTTATCACATAAAAAGGCAGGGCAAGCATTTTTTTATTACAAAAATTTAAAGTTTTTGATCTTTCTCATTTTTTGTTTACAAGATATTATTACATGGTGTTAGTAGTTCATGAGATGAAATAAGCTGATGTGAGATGAGATAATATGATATTTAACTTGGGATGATTTAATTTGGCTTCAGATGTCCAAATCTGATATATAAAATGACTGAAAATTCAACTTAATTGTTAGTTAAGATGAAATGATTTTCATCTCAGTTCATCTCAAGCACCGCTAGTAGTAATACGAGGGCATATTATTTCACCTCATTTTATTTGAAGCACCGCTAACAATAATAGTGATCATATCATCTCATGTCATATCAAATCGTCTCACCTTAGCACCACTAACACAATCCTTTAAAACACGAACAATTGGATCATCTACAACAGGCCTTTGCTTCAATGCGAGGGTTCACAGATTAGCTCTCCGGATCCCACTAAATGGGGAGCCTGCTGTTTGCAGTTCCAGGAGCTGCGTCTCTTTTTTGCGTCTGCTTAGCAAATCTTATTTAGATATGTACATGCATATCATATATAAAAGTAAGCTGCCTATAGATGAAGAAGCTGCAATCATCGGTCACGATCGAGTGGGGCCCAAGACAAATGATAGCTTTGATTAGGCAGTCAGATCAACCGATTTTATTCACATTCACCTCGCAAAAGGGGGACCCACAAAGTAAATGTAACATCTAAACCGACTTCTCTCTCTATAATGACGAGAGATTTCAGTGAGAAAACCCTTTTGATTTAGTGGCGGGGCCCACGTAAAACTTGTCACCAGCCCTTTTCAATTCATTTACTACATTATCAGCTGCTGCCCCTTATCACGGAATACTTTAGCTGGATGGAAATAGACCGGAGACAGTGGCCCCCTCTCACATCAACTTTTACCCAGAAATTAAAGTTAATATTTACAATGGGTCCTACTAATTAAATGATCTCCACCGTTTATCCTCTGCATGAGAGCTCTTTGCCGTTGGATGCTCAAACATGGGTCCGGCTTCATCGACGGTTTAGATCATTGAAAAATGTGCGGCCCAGCTATAATTCCTCCTGCACATCTCAGTATGACCTAAGCCGCTGCTTCATGTCCATGCTGATTTGATGTGCCGTGGATTTGGACTGATTTCGGGGGTGATTTTCTGTTGCTAGATCCAATAGATAAATGGTTCGGATCGTTTGAAAGGCGGGTCCCACCTGTACTTCGGCCTTTACTATTTTCCTCATGTAGCAAACGCACACAGTCTTGTCCAGGTGGAACTGGCTTCCACAATTTCCTTTTCCATACCCATCGTTAAATGACACACGAACCGTCAAAAGGAACAAAATTACAGCGTCACTATCACGCGAATCCCGAGAGCTCCGAACCGGTGCGGGCTACCACGTGGGGTGAACCTGCGGATTGGGAGTAGATATAGACCTGGCGGGTCACCGAAATGGGAAAAGGACAAGCAGCCCACGTGTACCGTTGAGAAGGAGCAAATGGCAGCAGCAAGTGGTGGCACGCCACGTGTATTTAATATTACACCTTCGCTTTCTTAGCGCGGATTTTCTCGTACGACGTGCCCCTTTTGCCTAACCTGTCTTCTTGGCTTCGTTTCCTTGCCGAAAAGGCGAATTCGCCCTTGCTTTGGACTTCGAGAACCGACGAAGGCATGTTTGGTGGACGAAAGTGTCCTCGTTGTGTTTGTACGCCCAGTTATGGATACTTTTGGTTGCCGTCGGATTAGGTGGACCCAGGTGACTGTAAGAAAATTCAGAATTGCCAGTGGGTCCCGCGCAAGGGCTCATGTGGATTGTCGGAAGGATATCCGCTGCTCACTCAAGAGGTGACTGACATGATATGATTTAAGTGGGGTAGGGCACTCAAAATCTGCATCTCGAGTGAGAAATTCTAATCCTTTAATCAGATGCTAAAACTTGCGGATCTAAACTCACTTAGAATTGATTTCCTTGGAATGGCATACACTGGAAGGTTAAAAATGAATGATCAAGAGCACATTTCTTAATCTTGAAGATCACTTCTGTTTAATGGCGTACAAATGACATGTACATGTTCCACGTGGCCCCACGAAGCTGATTGTTTGGTTAGATTTGGATGGCACAATATTTGATTTCAAAAGTTGATTGTTTACCATTAAATTGATAATGAAGAAAGGATCAAGCAACCCACATTAGACGTTCTAGCTGAACTATAAGAGATATTGGATTTGTAAAATACCTCTGCTATAAGTTAAATTAGTTGGGGCCCACTGCGTCAATGTTGTGGTTTTAAGTTAAAACTCGCAAATACACTAATTGAATATAGTAATTCACAAGAGAAGGTCAATTCCACAAGGGATGTGATACTAGTAATCCCTACTTTAAATTATCTAACCTAGTCAAATTCAAGATATTTTTTCCTAAACTAAAAATGAAAATTAGCAATGAAGATGGAAATTATGCTAAAACTTAAAATATGCTAAAATTAACAACTTTTTTAATCAAAATTCCTAAGCATGAAAAATTAGAATTTTATCAAATGATGAATAGCAAACTAAAGGAAACTCATATAAGAAAACCAGTAAGGAACTAAATGTAACTAAAAATTTACCATACTTAAGAAAGAAAGAAAAGGCTAGTATTTAGTATCATGCACATGACATCTAGGGTGATGCACATGATCCTCCAGTACTAGGGTTCATTTTCTATATTTTCTAGCAACTAAGTGAGGCAGTTAAGCATAAATTTAAATCATTAACTAGTACCTTAAGATCTGATTTCAACATGTCATCAATCAAAAGACTTCTACACTTCTTTTCAAAACCATGCGCATAGATCAAGTTTTATGGCATGGAATTAAAGTGGGTGTGGATTTGTTTTTGCACCTAAATTTAAAAGTATTTCAATGGATAACTTGCTAGAATCATGCAGTCATAAAGAGCTAAATCAAAATCATTCATCAATAATATCAAATCAATGCTCAATTTGCTTCATTCATTCAAGGTAAAGTATTACAAAGATGGCGCGTAACATTCATGGAGTGTGCACACAATGTTTATATGATATTAACTTCAAAAATAAACTTTACTTTCCCTTCTAATCCTTCTTAAACTAAGAAGTATGAAGAATCAAAGAGAAAACTGCAACAAGAAGTAAGGATGAACAAGAGTTCAAGGAGGTTCAAAGATAAAGACTTTGATTTAATAGCTATACTCTTTTGGTTGTTACCACCAAAGAGTTATAACTCTTAAATCAACAGGATATGAAACTAAATTAAAGGCTAGCAATCATAGAAATTAAAGAGATCAAGCTATCAACTAAGAATAGAACTAAGGGCAAACAAAACAACAATGGACAAGTACCCAGTCAAACATCTAAGGAAGAGAACCCGCTTGAATTTGAATAGAGAATCAACTATGAAATAGGCATGGAAGACTGAATGAAAATGCTTAAAGAGGATAGTAGCCACCCAAAGGAGAGAAAGTTCAAGGCAAAAAGGTAAGTGTAACATCTCTAATTTTTAAATCTTAATTTGAGTGAAATTTAAAAAAAATAAATTGAAATAAAAAGAAAATAGTGAAATTTCATATTTTGGAGTTTTATGAGTGAAAAAACTTGATAAACATCAAGTCAAGTATTGAGACCTCCATCATTGGATTGTACTCGAAAAGACTATTCCAACAACATAAATTTTGTTGAAATTGGAGTCTAGATGGCAAAGATATGAAATTTTGAACATGAAGTAAAAAAAAAAAAAAAAGATATATCAAAATGGCACCCCTCCTCTCTCTTAGGTAACAGTCGACGACTGTCGCCCGACAAAGAAATAAGAAAGAGGGAGAAGAGAGAGAGGAGAGAGAGGGAGGAAGAGAGAAGAAAGAAGGGAGAAGAGACAATCGCCGTCAACGGCGTGGACGTTGGCAATTGCTTGAAAATCTAGTGAAAATGGGAGAAAACTACATTTTTAGGAAAATGAATTGCAAGGAGCCATCCAGAAAAATGATAGCTCAAATGGATGATCCGAGCATATTATTTTATTCTTCATAATCCCACGATCAAATGGCCTTAAGAATCACTATGATTGGGCAAGAAACGAGGGAGAATTGAGCTATTGAAGATGACACCGGCAAGTGGTAGAAATCCGGCGTCTAGCAACTTTTCTTTGAAATTTTTGGCATTAAACGAAATTAGATCAGCACCAAATTTCAAGGGAGTGAAGGTAAATACCTTGATCTACAATCCCTTTTGAGAAATTTGGCATCTGATAAGAAATGGGCCACCGGCGATGATTGCCGATCATCTTCTCCGACAACAGCCGATCAACATGAGTGACTTGGAGGAACACTATGAAAATCATGCCCTAGGAGTATTTTGGCATGATTTACAACATAGTAAGGTCAGATCTTTGACCGAGGATCATTTGAATGTCCAATTTGGATGCATGTCAGATTGGAGATATGTGAGGTGCAATTTCAAGATCTGAATCGTTCATCGCAATCCTTGTGATGTGTAGGTCAAGATCCAAGTGAGGTATACTAGATCTAATATATTGGTGAGACGATCTAGCCGATCTTCATCAACGGCTGCTATCAATTAATGATTTAGATGTAGAATTGGATCGAGATTGATGATCCATTTTGTTCAAATGAATCTTTGAGATTATATGAATAATTGGAGAAATGTCATTAAATCAGTACTGACATCTTTGATCGGGCACATTTGAGGTTATCGATTGATGATCTAGTGACGAGTCCAGTTAGATATCCTTCAGATGGACTTAGATGAGGTAGGATTATCATCCTAACCTCTTGATTTTTATTGATTGCAATATCCACTATTTTTAAATTCTAAAAAAGCATGATTTGTGGAATTTTAGGAATTTTGCAAAATTTTAGGTAATTGTGGAATTGAATTGAAAATTTTAGAGATTTAATCACAAGTTAAAATATCAATAATTAGAATGTACTCGAAAAATAAAATCCAACGCCACTAAGAACGCTGAAATCGGAGACCAGAGGAAGAATGGCTAATTAATTTAATTTCTGTATTTAATTAAAATTGCAAAGGGGGTAAAACTATAAATTGACATGGGGCCCATGGACTGGGCACTGGAATCCATGAAGGCTTTAAATGCCTGTCTTGTCTCCTGCACAACCATAACTCTCCTCTTCGTTTCTCGTGCACTGACGAGGACGCCTGATGCTGGCAACAACGACGCTGACAAATGCAGTGCACCCACCTTATGCGTGCTTGACAGAACACACCTTTGACCGACCTGATTCAAGGTAAGCCTTATCTTCCTTCCCATGCTCTCCATTTCCAGAATGGGTGCAGAGTTTTTGAGTCTTTAAAGCTGAAAAACGACGTGGAATGTCATTTTTCTAGTGATTGCATGTAACTTACTGTTTTTCTTAGAATAACGAGATGAAACGGTGGCAGATGGATGATCGTATCATTCATCTTGGGCATAATGAAACAAAGAACAGATCCATGAATTTTTACAGTGATCTGATGGCTAGGGATGCCAAAAAACTAAGAAAACAGTAAGAGAGAGACTTTTAGAAACGTAATAAAAATAATGTAAAAACATGATATAGTGGCAAAATTTGTTGAAGGAGAGCTTAAAAATGGAATGTACGCAAAAAACTAAGCGAAACGGTGTAAAAATCTCACCATTTGGACCATCAAGGGTTGCCGGCAACAACTAGAGTTCTGCCATCGAGGACGCTTGATGCCTGCAACAACAACGCTGACAAATGTAGTGCACCCACCTTACGCATGCTTGACAGAACACACCTTCGACCGACTGATTCGAGGTAAGCCTCATCCTCCTTCCCATGCTCTCCATTTCCAAAATGGGTGCAGAGTTTTTGAGTCTTTAAAGCCGAAAAACAACGTGGAATGTCATTTTTCTAGTGATTGCATGTAACTTACTATTTTTCTTAGAATAACCAGATGAAGCAGTGTTAGATGGATGATCGTGTCATTCATCTTGGGCATAATGAAACAAAGAATAGATCCATGAATTTTTATGGTGATCAGACGACTAGGGATGCCGAAAAACTAAGAAAATAGTAAGCGGGAGACTTCT
The DNA here is from genome assembly GCA_035236585.1 of Warburgia ugandensis. Classification (NCBI taxonomy): domain Eukaryota; kingdom Viridiplantae; phylum Streptophyta; class Magnoliopsida; order Canellales; family Canellaceae; genus Warburgia; species Warburgia ugandensis. Next base: position 15,549,218 of record CP141133.1, read on the forward strand.
AGAAACATAATAAAAATCATGTCAAAATGGCAGAATTTGTTGAAGGGGAGCTTAAAAATGGAATGTACCAAAAAACTGAGTGAAACAGTGTAAAAATCTCATCATTTGGACCACCAAGGGTCGCCGACGACAACTAGAGTTTGACTGTCATCTTCGGCGACAGCGGGCCAGCCAATCGTCGTTCCCAACGGGTGAAGTTGGGTAGCGCGCAAGCAGGCGATACTCGGGCAACGCTCAAGTGGCGCACGACACATGCACAACACGTAGCATGACAAGCAGTGACGCGTGAGCGGCATGTGCGCTCCTCACGCACATCACATTTGGCGCGATTTAAACCCCCTTTTTCTTGATTTTTTGGATTTTTTCAGCCGTTCATTCACAAAAAATGTGATTTTAGGAGCCACAGAGGTCAAATCACTATCTAAAAGAGGCGTTGTGATCGTCTCAACGACATAGACCTAGATTCAAGATAAAAACTAGCTTTGAACACCTTTTAAATGGTTAAACTACTAAATACTATTAGATGATCTACATCAGGCAGATCAATGTATGATCAGGCCTTAAACCTTGATTGTATACATCAAATATGAGATAATCTAGGGAATTAGAAAAGTAAATCTCACTTAATTGCCAAGAAAAGTGATCTTGACCATCAATCGGAGTAGGCGTCTTAGGATGTGCTGATCAAAGAGCAATTTAACCATCAGATTGACACGTAATCATAAAGATACATGTGAATTATTAAATGAAATAGAAATTTAATGGATCATGATGAAAATGAGTAGGATGGAAATAAAAACTGACATATGATAGTCTAGATGTTAGAAAGACAAACATTTAGCTCAGAATTGCCTTAATGGAGGGTTAATCAAATGATCTTGGGAGTTGATCTATGATTAACTACTAGATCAGGGAGGTTATCACTTGGACCTATTATTTTATATGTGAAAACACCAAGTGATCGATGACTTATGATATGATAGGTACGTCAAGGTGCACGACGTGATATAGCTTACGCGTCTGATTGGAGTATTGCATTTATCGAGGTAGGTGATTACATTTGTGATTTTTTTATGATTTTTTAAACCATGACATAGTATTTAAAACTTTGAGGCATAGGTTTTATGACCTGCCATGTTGCATGAGATTATTTTTCTCATGTATTGCTGATATGCTTGCCACTTCCTTTGTACATGATTTATGCATTGTTTTTAGTATATTTCAATTGCATCGACTTGATTATTGAGGATGTTATTAACTAATTTGTGATGCATGATATTGATATGTTGAATTATTGTTGATTGTTTAACCGCAAGTGCACGGGCTATTGTAGTGTAGCTTATGCAAGTACAGGTCGATCCCATGAGGACTTGATTTAAAATGATAGAGTTTTCAATAAAATTCAATTAACAAAAGAATCAAAACAAAGAATATAGCAAAATTCAACTAACAATAAAATAAAATTCATATTTATTCAATTGTTGCAATGTACACAATTATTTATTCCAAAAACACAGAAAATGCAACAAAATAAGCAGTCCTAGATAAGCCTGTCCCTGGATAATCAGAATGTGGACAAGTTAAAATCAGAATAGCACAGGGACACAGTTGGAATTAAACCAGGGACTCAGATGGAATTAATCTGGGGACACAGACGGTATTTCAAACAAAGGACAGTCTTGGAATTACTAAGATCTGCTAGGGGCAGATGTGTAAATTTTTGGGGTTTTGGTTTTTCATGAAAAAAACCAGGAAAATGTGGGGAAGAAGAGGAGAAAAGAAAGGGGAAGGGAGAAGGGAAGAGGAAGGAAGAGAAGAAGGAACATGGGGACGCGGGAAGGGGAAAAAGAATGGAAAGGGAGAGGAGAAGATGGGGAGAAAAGGAGAAAGTGAGAGGAGGAAGAAAGTGGGGAAAGAGGAGAAGAGAAAAGGAAGGAGAAGGAGGAACGTGGGGGTGGAAACTCAGTTCTGGGTTTTCTTCCCCAGAGCGTCTAATATTGGTCTGTGAAACAATGACGCCTTTCTGGGCATCATCTGGTTCAGGCTAGTGGAGAAGATGACGCCTCGAAAAGCAAATGCTGGGGGAAAATGAAAAACAGGGAATTCCAAGGGAAACCTGACCTAGGTTTTGCCAGAAGACAAGTAAGAAATGGAAAACGCAAGAGAGAGAGAGAGAGAGAGAGAGAGAGAGAGAGAGAGAGAGAGAGAGAGAGAGAGAGAGAGAGAGAGAGAGAGAGAGAGAGAGAAGAGGGGAGAAAGATGTGAGAGAGAGGAGAAGTGAGATAGGATACGAGAGAGAAAAGGGAAGGAGAGGAGAGTGGGAAAGTTGGTCACTTGACCTCCCAAAAGGGAAAACCGTCCTTTGGGGAGTGGAGAAGGGCAATATAAGAAGAGGGAGAGAGAGACACGTGAAAGAGAGGGAGATAAGAGAAGGAGAAAAGGAGAGAAAAGAAAGGAGAGGGATAAGAGAAAGGAAGAGGAGATAGAGTGATAGAGATAGGTGGGGTCCACTAGCTTTCCTAGTCTTGCTAGAACTCTGAAAGAAGAAAGTCTTCAAATTTGTTCTGTCTTAGGACTCTTTAAAATCCTCTTTTTCCATGAAACTTCATCATCTTCATATGATATCCTTAATTCGATCTAGAGTGTCCACGCCTGAGTCGATTAATCTGCAATGAACAGGACCCAATTAGAATCATCTGAGCCGTTCAGTATTCCTCTGATTAGCTTTAATGATCATCTAACCACTAAATCTTTCAATTCAATGGTTGATGGGCAATTAAAGCTAAAATAAAATATTTTATGTAAAATCTTGAAATTAATGGCTTAGATGCTCTAATTAAACACTAAATTAGGGGTATTTTGACCAAAATTGAACACTTAACATACCCCCCAACCAGCATTTTGCTAATCCCTAGCAAAAGATGCAAAAAAAATCAACTCAAAATTTTTAATTTTTAGGTCATCTCCATTTTTTTTTCTTAGAGAATTATTTTAAATAAATTCATCAACTTTAGCAAACTAATAAAGATGACTAAATAATTCAAAACCTTACCCATATGCTAAAAATATTCCATTTCAACTCAGATCTCAAAGTGAGTGTGTGCATATACAGTCTACACATAGAATAATCTTTATCTTTAAGTAGACTTCTAACTTTTGAACTCCATCTGAAATATGTTTTGACCTCAATCCTTACTAATAACATACTCTCAGAAATAAAGTCTCTCAAATAGAGGGTTCCAATCATATCTCTCTTTTGAATATGTGAGAAGAGTAAATGAAAACAAATATATCTCACATATACTCATGAAGAACGGGAGTTAATAAGGAATTTAATGATTTTGATCCCTTTGGAATAGATGTCATTACCTTTGAATATTTAGAAATACCACTCTTTTAATCCTATCCATTCATTTCCTCATCAAGACTATATTCCTCCTAGAATTAATAAGTCTTTAACTGGGACGAAACATAGGCTTAGGATAGGGTACCAAAGAAAAGGGTATAAGGGTATTCAAAGTTTCTTTAAAAAATAAGTAGATGTCTTATTAAAGTTGGCAATTCTTCTTTTCTTTGCTGAAGTGAATATTTCTTTTTCTATTTCTTTGCATTCTTCAAACTCTCTCTTTTTTTTCTTTTTCAGTACTTTTGACTCACTTTGAAGAATATTTCTTTTCTTGGTATCCACTTTTCAACTTCATTTGTAACTAAAAGATATTTCTTTCATTCATCTCTAACTTAGTTTTTCAAAGAAAAATGGGTAATGGATAATTTATATTGGGTTAATATGGGTAAAGGGTAATTTGGGTGACAAAAGAAAAGGCTTATATTAAAAGGCTCAAGTTGGCTAACTAGTGGTAAAAATACTTCTGGGTAGGCTTTATGTCTCTAGGTTAACAACAAGGATAGCCTAAATCATTTTCTAGGTTTCATATAATCTATCAAATTCAATTAACTTCCAAAATTTTAAAGGTAATATTCTAATTATTCAGGTAATTAGCCAAATTTAATAGTTTGGGATCAATTTTCTTTAAGCACACTGAAGAAAATTTAGAAACTCTATAACCTCTCAAGAAGGATGAATGGCTCTAAAACTCACTTAGGTTATAGGTCTCCACTGAATTTCTTCAGGGTTTATAAGTTATAGCCACTTATCAATTTAAACTATCTATATGCAACTGTGCGTACAGATGTGATCTGAGACTTTGCTTTCATGGAATTCTTTAGAAAATGAGTAAAATGATGAATTAATCATATTCAATTCCATTAATAAGCTAAAGTTATCCAGATTATACTTTAGAAAATCCAATTCTCATCATAGTATAGGAAATGACCTAAATTTTTCTTTTTTTTTTTTTTTGAAAAACAAGGAAATCATCTAAAAAAATCTTTAAAAAAAACTAGAATTTACTAGAATTCTACACCCCAACCTGATAGAAACATTGTCCTCAATGTTTAAAAGTAGGATGATGATAATGCATTGAGAAATATATATAGAAAAAAGGGAGATATAGAAAAAAATCTGGAAAAGAAAAAGAAGAAAGTAAAAACTAAGCTACATACTTTATTTTTCAGATGAAAATTGTCAGAGGAAAAATATTACTGAGTTCGAAACTTCCCTGGGTCCCATATGAAATGAGCTAGACAGGTCTCTGAAAAGGAATGATGAATAAATTTATCTTGCAATTAAAATTTTTTCATTTTATCACAAGGCAAGATAAATTTATCTTCAGGCTGCTTCTCAAAATTAGAGACAATTGTGGGAGTTTGATGCGGCCTTTTTGGAAATGGAGCAAGTATGTCATATTAATCAGTGGGCATGACATTTTCCTGAGCAATAAATTCATCTTTTTTTTAAACAAGTTTTGATACTATTTCAGCCTTTTTAAGACCAAATTGCTCAATTATGTTACCATTATGAATAATGGTAGCTGGCTTTGTTTGTTCCATGTCTGTAAATGAAGAATTAATCTCATCTCCTACATCCATATCATCAAGATATCCATTTGGTGGAATAGGACATTCCTTTTTATCAATAGTATGTAGCATTTGAGACATCATGTCCTTCAATTCAGTCATGGAATTTGTATTCTCTTTTAATTGGGCTTTAATTTGAGCAATTTTCTTCTCCTAGTATTGCATGGCTAGATGAAAATTATCCTTCACTTTCCTCTTATGTGGAAGAAGGCAAGGTCCAGGAACAAATGGTCCTTTGTGGTGATAGGGTTGATGTTGGGACTTCTGTGAGAATATTCATTTCTAAAAGTGGAATGATTACTCCATTTAGAATTATATGTCTCTAAATATGGGGAAAATGTTGCTCATAATAATGTGTCGATTCATGAAGAGCATCCTGAAATGCAGGAGCAATAGGACATTCCTGAGTGGGGTGTATATTACTTTCACAAATATCACATACCTGTTCGACTTTCTTAGAGGGACATTTCTCCATTTCCATGGCCTCAACTGTTCTATCTAGGAATGTTATTTCTATATCATCTTTTTCAATCATAGCATATATTTCTCCCCTAGAGGATGTGGTGGTGGTCTTAGGCTCGCTTGAAAAACCTACTTTTTTTTAATCAGCCCAAGTCTGTGCACTCTCTGCCAACCATTCCAAATACTCTTGTGCTTCTTCAGGTTGTTTATTTAAGAAATTATCATTGCACATCATTTTAACAAATTGACGCATATTAGATTTAAGTCCTTCATAAAAGAAGCTAATAATATGCCAAAGTTTGTATCCATGATGTGGACAAGTCAACAATAATTCCTAAAATCTTTCCTAGCATTGATAGAAAGTTTCATTATTCGTCTGGGTAAAATTTGCTATATTTCTACGAAGAGCAATTATCTTATGTCTAGGAAAGAACTTATTCAATAACTTCCTAGTCATATATTCCCATGTTCGTATGGAACCTGGTGGCATTGAATGAAACCACATCTTAGCCTTTTCCTTTAAAGAAAAGGAAAATAGTTTAAGTCTTACCATATTTAAGTCGATATTTTGTGTATGTTGAGTCATGCACACTTCATCGAATTCTTTTAAATGCATGTAAGGACTCTCACTATCCAACCCATAGAATTTGAGAAGTAATTGAATTACTCCCACCTTTAATTCAATCATACCAGCATTTGGAGGTAAAAGGATACATGAAAGTGTGCTCGTATAATTAGGCTATAAATAGTCTCTTATTGTTTTCCCACAAGGATTTTGGTTATGCCCAATAACCACACTGATCAAAAGCTACTAGAGTGACAGCAAATCGTGTCCTATTAAGAGGGTCCTATGAGCATGTTATGACCCTATAGGTTTCTTCTAATTGATTTTAATTTAATGTGAATGGTAAGGTTGCGCGCTTGAGGTGATTATCTTAGGTGGGCTAAGGAATGGTGATGAAATCCACCCTTGATCTTGTGGGGGTAGGGTGCCCTTATTAATCAATTTTCATATACCATGGCAATTCGATCAACATATAATCTACCTTAAAGCGTTAGACGTGTCCTAAAATGCAATTGAAAACAATAAACTAATGCAAAATCCTAAAATGCAACAATTATAAGAGATGCTTTCTATATGCAATTAACTACTAATCAATGCAAAATTACTCTAAATGCAAACCCTAATCTAGAAAATAAATGAGTGAGGAGACTTACAGTGAAGTTTCTAATGAAGATCAAGTGTGGGCCAGCTTATCCCACACTTGCCATGTATTATTACAACCCTTTAAAATTGAAATTGAAAATGCAAATTACAAAGGGGCCTCACTACAAGATTCACTCAAAAAAAATTTCTAATCTAAGAAAACAAGAGAAATCTATCTAATTGATGATGCTCCACTCCAATTTCCTGTAAAAGAAAAATAATCATTAGTGCCAAATTCAGGAAATAAAGTGGTTATGCACTAAAATAATAATAATTCAAAGATGCACCTAAGAATGCCTAAAATGCAATTCCTAATTTTTTTAATTTTTCTGGATTTTTTTTAATTTTTTTGGATTTTTAATTAAATTTTATAAAAACTTCATTGCAAGTCCCCAGCAACGGCGCAAAAAACTTGTTGATTGTTTAACCGCAAGTGCACGGGCTATTGTAGTGTAACTTATGCAAGTACAGGTTGATCCCATGATGACTTGATTTAAAATGATGGAGTTTTCAATAAAATTCAATTAATAAAAGAATCAAAACAAAGAATATAGCAAAATTCAACTAACAATAAAATAAAATCCATATTTATTTAATTGTTGCAATGTACACAATTATTTATTCCAAAAACACAAAAAATGCAACAAAATAAGCAGTCCTAGATAAGCCTGTCCCTGGATAATCAGAATGTGGCTAAGTTAAAATCGGAATAACACAAGGACACAGTTGGAATTAAACCAGAGACTCAGATGGAATTAATCTGGGGACACAGATGGTATTTCAGACAAAGGACAGTCTTGGAATTACTGAGATTTTCCAGGGGTAGATGTGTAAATTTGTAGGGTTCTGGTTTTTCACAAAAAAAACCAGGAAAATGTGGGGAAGAAGAGGAGAAAAGAAAGGGAAAGAAGGGAGAAGGGAAGAGGAAGGAGGAGAAGAAGGAAGATGGGGACACAGGAAGGAGAAAAAGAATGGAAAGGGAGAGGAGAAGATGGGGAGAAAAGGAGAAAGTGAGAGGAGGAAGAAAGTGGGGAAAGAGGAGAAGAGAAAAGGAAGGAGAAGGAGGAACATGGGGGTGGAAACTCAGTTCTGGGTTTTCTTCCCCAAAGTGTCTGGTATTGGTCTGTGAAACAACGATGCCTTTCTAGGCGTTGTCTGGTTTAGGCTAGTGGAGAAGATGATGCCTCGAAAAGCAAATGCTGGGGGAAAATGAAAAACAGGGAATTCCAAGGGAAACCCGACCTGGGTTTTGCTGGAAAACAAGTAAGAAATGGAAAACGCAAGAGAGAGAGAGAGAGAGAGAGAGAGAGAGAGAGAGAGAGAGAGAGAGAGAGAGAGAGAGAGAGAGAGAGAGAGAGGTGAGAAGAATGGTAGGAGGTAGACTGGGTTGAAGAGAAAAGTGGGAAAGAGAGGTCTGGTCGGTGAAACACAGGGAGAGAGAGAGAGATGTTAGAGACAAGATGAGAGAAGAGAGGAGAATAGAAGAGGGGAGAAAGATGTGAGAGAGAGGAGAAGTGAGATGGGATACGAGAGAGAAAAGGGAAGGAGAGGAGAGTAGAAAGTTGGCTGCCCAGCCTCCCAAAAGGGAAAATCATCCTTTGGGGAGTGGAGAAGGGGAATATAAGAAGAGGGAGAGAGAGACACGTGAAAGACAGGGAGATAAGAGAAGAAGAAAAAGAGATAGAAGAGAGAGAGAAAACAAAGGAGAGGGATAAGAGAAAAAGAGAGAAGAGAGGAGAGAGGAGAAAGAGAAGGAAGAGGAGATAAAGTGATAGAGATAGGTGGGGTCCACTAGCTTTCCTGGTCTTGTTAAATCTCTGAAAGAAGAAAGTTTTCAAATTTGTTCTGTCTTAGGACTCTTCAAAATCCTCTTTTCTCATGAAACTTCATCATCCTCGTCTGATATCCTTGATTCCATCTGGAGCGTCTACGCCTGAGTTGATTAATCTGCAATGCATAGGACCTAATTAGAATCATCTGAACCGTTCAGTATTCCTCTGATTATCTTTAATGATCATCTGACCACTAAATCTTTCAATTCAATGGTTGATGGGCAATTAAAGCTAAAATAAAATATTTTATGTAAAATCTTGAAATTAATGGCCTAGATGTTCTAATTAAACACTAAATTAGGGGTATTTTGACCAAAATTGAACACTTAACAATTACTCACTCGATTTGGTTTTATCAAGAATGGTTACGCATTATCATGTTTTAAGGAAAATTCCTTTATTCTACATGATTTAGTCATATATTTGAACATATGGCAGACGGTACACTACCACATCTTTGACTGAATCTTCTTGAGACTTTGACACCTGGGAGTTTCTATGCCTTGTTGATTAGGACAAGTGAGCTTGTGATAGGATGCATCCCCTCGTGAGTGCCTAAGTACCCTATGTGGGTGAAAGGGTGAAAGTGGGATTGGAACGCATCTTACTGTGAGTGCCTGAGTATCCCGTGTGGGTGAAAGGGTAAAAGCAGGATTGGAATGTGTCTTTTCGTAAGTGCCTAAGTGCTCGTTGTGGGTGAAAGGGTGAAGTGAAAAGTACTGAAAGTTGGACCCATGTTGCTATAAGTGTATTTGAGACACTCATGGGGCTAGACCGTACACGATGTTTTGTTAATTTTGATATGCATTCATGTTGTTCTATGGATACCTATTTTCATTATTTTGGCATACGTATATTTACATATTTTCTCATGTTCTGTATGTTGTGATGCCCTAGATTGATATTGCTTTATTCATATCATGGATTTCATATATTGTTTATCATGGATATATGATATTTTGTGTTTCGTATATATATTCATCTTCGAGATTTACCATGACCTTGATACTTTGTGCCATGTAATTTTCTATTGTTTTTGTTATGGAATGTAAATCACCTACACAAGCATAGCTTGCTGAGGCATTGTTTTGTTTTGCAATGCCTCAAATTTTGGAGCGCGATAGCGCTAAGGGTAAGCAAATGGAGCATTGACTGAGTGAGAACCTCGAGGATCATCTACCTTTTGAACATCAAAGACTGATTTAGTGTACTTCTCTTGGACCTGTGTTTAGATTTGTTGGTCTGTATATAGATGTTGACATTTTGGGATAGATTGGACCCACACTACTTGTATAGCGTACTTTTAATTGCTGTTGTGTGTATAACGTGGTGATCATGAATGGACCTTGGGGGAGAATTTATATATATTATTCTTATTATTGTCTTTTTAGGACTATGTATGATTTGTCATGGTTTTACTTTAAGCATGCTCAGTATATTGACGATTTAACTTATGTTTATTATTGTGGTTTGGATATGGGATGATATTTGGGGATTTCGTTTAAACTTATGTTAATTGAAAGTTTTATTTTCAAGGATAGTACCTATTTTATAAAACAAATTGTTTATATTATTATAAGTATTGGAAAAAGATTAAGAAAATTGGGGTGTCACATTGATTTAGCTATAATTATATAAGGTTATACATGAATAGCATAAAATGATGCCCAATTGGTTGATTGTGATAAAATTTCTTGAGATTGACATGATCTGAGTATGATAGCTCTATAATGCATAATGATGTAATTATGAAAGGAGTTTGATGATTATAGGCGGGCTTAGATCATCATAATTTGAATTATTAGCTAAATGGGATGGGCCCTACCTTGAGATTCCATGGCTAGGAATTATTGGATTTTATTGAAACACCATGTATTGAGATGCAGGAATATAATGTGCCTTATAATTAAGGATCCAATTTAGATCAATTGGATTCGATGTGTTACCTAAATGTGATGTGTATCCAAATGGTGGGACTGAGAAGGACTGAGCTAAACTAGAGTCCAATTTATTTGAGAGGTACAGACAAGTGATTCTTCTTCTGAGGTAGGTGATGACAACCATTAATGGGCATGTTTTGATTTTCAAAATTTTAGACATATATGGCATAGTATTTCTATTTTACCATGATTTCATGTTGAGGTATTGAGATTATTGCTAGTGATGCGTATTTATATGATTTCATGGAATCATATTTATCCACGGATGCATGATTGATCGTGATTTATTTATCTTTTGTAAGTGATGTTGATGTCATATGATTTCTATACCCTTTTGTGACAATGGGATCATTATATAGTGATTTTGTTTACTATGACATATTAAGGCATATGAATGCCCTGTTTTTATCTCTTATTTATCTGTGGATATGGTGGTGGAGGCTTGCTGGCTGATCCTTAAGAAGCTAACCCTGGGATGAGGGACAGTGCCTTGGGATGGTGAGCCACAAGTGCTCATAGTTTTATGAGATATGTGATTTTTGTATTGTAGTAGATTTATGATGGGTGTTTTTGCCTGGTGAATGCTATGCTAGGAGGGTTGTAGGGTTAACCACCTGCCCTTTGACTTTTATGATGATTATGATTAGACACCAGCTCCAAAAGGAAAAAATGTATGCAGGTGGTGATATCATGGGTAATCTCCACTAAGAGTCCCTCCTCCCATGTGAGACGAAGGAAGTCTCTTATTTATGGTATCGGCGATGAGCGGCTAAGGTTGATACCTTGGAGTGGTTGCCACTACAGTATAACGGTCCATGCACTTCTTGATGTGTGATTTTATCATATTGCACATATAGCACTAGGGTGGATATTCCCTGTGTACCCACGGCATGATGACGTGTCCTAAGGGGTGATTGTGCTTATGGGCAATCCTGAAAGGATCAAGCGTGGAGAATTGGTATGAGTACTTATGACTAGTGGTATGAGTGTGTGGTACACTCGTGGGATCCTCATATTAGAGTGCTCCGCATTGATGGCATTTATGCATTTAGATCTTCCTTGCATATTGACGATTTGCATTGATGTGATTTTGACACTTTTGAGACCCGTGTATGAGGGTGCCCTTCATGATGATAAATACATTTATTATTCGAGCTTTTGACGCTCTGTAGTGACATGATTTTGACACATTTATGAGCCTTAGGAGCTTAGTTAATTTGACATGTTTTCATGCATGTGGTTGACATGAGTTACATTGATTTGGTGTCATCAATTGACAAGTTTTCAAGGTTTTGTTACTCTGCATGTTTTGATCATGTAGGTGGCTTAGATATTGCCACATATCTAGCTTGTTTTGAATGCCAACCATGTTGTACTGCATTATTATTTACTCTTATATTGAGATGATGTTTGAACTATTCTTATGAGATTGATATTTCATTACATGCCCTAAGATTTGATGTATGATATTCCATATTATGTTTAATGTTTATTATTATTATTATTATTTGGCATTACCTATACATGCATAGCTTGCTGATAGAGTAGTTAAGGGAGTTGGAGGCCTTCATGCTATGCATAAAAGGATATTTCAATAACGAACAAGGTTTGTTCGGAACCTTACCTCAATATAAAATTTGGACTATACACTTGAATAGTTTACATTTTGTGGTTTGGATGTATGGATGCATTTATGTTGGATGTGATGGTTGTGTATGGACAACCCTGAGTAAGGTTGTTATATGGTTTTACTGAGATTTGAAAATGGTTTGGATGGATGGGTATGGAGACTAAGTCTCCTATGTGATGTGTTTTTCTTTACTGTATCCATCAAGCATTTTGTATCGCATGGGTGACATGTGATGGTCCAAAATACTGAGGAGACTATTAGATTTTTGGTAGAATTGATAATATTATTTTACCGTTAAATCCATGATTTTGAGGGTGTATGACTCCTGGGGTTTTGACATGAATGTCTTTTTATTTGAGTTTTGTTTTCATTTGATTTAAAAAGCAAAGTTTTTAAAACAGGGATCCTGACTTTTATAAAAATTGGTATGAAATTGTTGTGTAAAACTCAGGGTGTCATAGTAAGAAAAATGGTAGAAGGAAAACCTGCACAAAAGTGAAGGCAGTGTCTTTTTCTTCCAAGGAGAGATAATCCTTATCCTAGGTTTTTAGTGGTCTTTTATAATTTTTTCTCCTATATTTTCTAGGGTGACCTAAGATAGAGGTTTGGTGGGGATGAAAACAAGTGAACTAAATGGCTAAGATGAATGACTAGTTAGGGTTTTTAAAGATGAAAAGGTGGGATGGGAGGCTGTCTTTTGGAATGCATGTAGGTGAGAGATACCACTTTTTTGGGAATGGGCATCTCCCCCCTTCAAAAATTGTAGAATCTCCTTGCATCATGGCAAGTTGGTTGGATGGGATGAGGTAAGAGAGAGATAAGAAGACGAGAAAAGAGAGGGATTGGAAAAGTTATGAAAGAGAGGTGAGGTGGAGGAAAAGGATTGGCTAGGTAATTTTCTAGGAAGTGGGAATTGATTGAGTGGTTGTAATGAAAATTTAGGAAGGCAGATAAGTCTTAAAAAGGTAGGACTCTTAAATAGAAAGTGAAATGAGTAGTACATCTTAGTGGTGACAAAGAAAATGAGAAAAAAGAGAGAAAAATATAAAAAATATAAAAATTGATGGGGTCTCTTCTGTTGGCCCGTATGCTACCTTATCTTAGTAAATTTTTGGTTAATTATCTTGAAAATATCTTCATAAATTTCAAGAATAATTCTTTGAATTCACCTCAAATCATGGCCTTCTATTTAGATTAGTTCATGTGGCTTTGATGGCTAACTTGATTCCTTGCCTTTAGTGGTTGGCTTGGCTCCTTAGCTTGTCACCTTGTTCATGGCTTGAACTTGGCTAAGTGGCTAAAGTAGAACCCATGCAAAAGTGGTGGACTTTGTATTGCTTATGCATAGGCCCACTTCAAGTACATTTGGCTCCTTTAATTTCATTCATTACTTATTCTAAAGATGATCTTCATATTTGATCTTGTATTAGATTAATAATTTTTAGGTTTAGACTTATCTTTTGATCTTGATCTTCTATTTTCATTCTGATTGATCTTTTGATCGTTGGATTGCCATGTCGTTTTCTACAAAAGGATAAATATTTTAATTAAATTTTAAATAATATAATTAATCACATACTCACCTCAAATTAGCTTCTAGTCCTACAGAATATCAAAATTTTGAGTTATTATACAAAAAAATGCATGTATTACAAATTTTAATAAAAAAATTTGTATTTATCTTAATAAATTATAATACATTATTAACTAATTAGATAATTTTTATGTAAAATTAAACACTTATAAATCAATAGTCTAAAATCATATTGACATTATTTGACTTAAGAATTTGTGTTATTTTAGTTCCTAAAACTGATATTCAGCGACACAAAACCTTAGTGAAAGTCCAAACGTCATGCCCATTTGTTTCAAATTACCCATTGATAGAGACTAGCACCACTTCCTTTGACCTCTCAAATTTTTATTCTGATCAACGGGGACACAGTGGGTCCACTACGTAACAAAAATTCTATATGTGTGGCTCACGTCCTTTCACGGTCTTAACACTCCGCCGTTTAAGTAATAAATACAGCTCTTTCACTAATCACTTATTAAGGCCCATAAGTTAACCACCCCATAACCGTTTAAATACTAAAATAAGATAATTACGAATAAAGTAAGGAGTGCCATTATCAAAAGGGGGCAATCTAATTAGCAGGGGCATTTTCGTCATATCGTAGAGAGCGAATGATCAGTAGGCCCCAAACCCCAGGCAACTCGCGTCCATTATTATAGTGGGAAACAAGGGTCGGGCATTTTCGTCATTTACGCCCTCAGACGGAAGTTATAACGCGTTGTCGTACTTAGTAAATACCAACGCACGGTCCCGTCCCAACATAGCTGGTGCACGTTAGAAAACAGGCACAGACTTAAGCTAAAGAGCGCTCCCTGAGTGAGAAATCCACCCGACACGAGAAAAACCAAGTTTATTCAACTCGGTCCTTAAAACCCGGATTGCTGACGTGTATCACCGCTTCCTGTAGAAGTTTTCAACCGCCACGTGTAATTTATTATTATTATTTATCGTATCTTTTAATTCGAGACCGGGGTGAGACGTGTCCTCTGTGCATGGTTTCGATGGCCTGAACCTCCCGCCTGGCTGACACCCCATCTCCATCCTCCACGTGTCAATTTCCTGTTTCCACACTACCTTGTTTTACTACTCACACCCTTCAAATAATATCGCTGCATATCGAAAACAACGCTGTTATTTTGTTGCAACTTGGCTCCCCACCGCCAAAAAATCCATACCAGGGTCAGTTATATAATATTTTAACCGTAGTGCCATGGATATTTGACCCAACTAGGGTTAAAGTTAACTACAGTTTAGCCTTAAGTCACCCTCTTCCTCCTCCAGTTTATATTCAGCACCGCGACTGTCCATGCCTTTAATGTATGAAACAGCCGAATGAAACCAAACATGATGCTCGGAGAAGGAAATCAACCAAATCCGACCGTCCATGTTCCTCCATGGAACATGTATGACGAATCAACCGCCGGGATGCTCTATTCTATGCCGGTTAGTGGGGTCTACGGCAATACAAGCAACGGAGACTATTCCCCCTACGTGGAAGCTGTGTCTGCCCTACACCCCTACCTTCCATCAAACGAGATAGACGATCTAGATGATATCGTCGGCCGTGAATCAGATATTCCGGTCGACGCATACGCTTGTGATGATTTTCGGATGTACGATTTCAAGGTTCGTCGTTGCGCTAGGGGTAGGTCTCACGACTGGACCGAATGCCCGTTTGCGCATCCGGGGGAGAAGGCCAGAAGGCGGGACCCGCGTAAGTATCACTATTCCGGCACTGCATGTCCGGAGTTCAGGAAAGGGAACTGCAAACGAGGGGATGCATGCGAGTTTGCACACGGCGTGTTTGAGTGTTGGCTTCACCCGGCTCGTTATCGGACTCAGCCGTGTAAGGACGGCACAAGCTGCCGCCGGCGAGTTTGCTTCTTCGCGCACACGCCCGAACAGTTGCGAATTTTGCCGCAGCAGAGTCCAAGAAGTAACGTTTCAGCCGCCGATTCGTACGATGGGTCTCCGTTACGACAAGCGCTGGACGCGGCTTTTTTTTCAAAGTCGGTCATCTCTTCCCCGACCTCGACTTTGATATCGCCACCCGTTTCTCCGCCGTCGGACTCGCCACCTATGTCTCCCGGTAGTCCGTCACTTAGGCGACTCTTTACAGCGAATTCTGTGAACGAGGTTCTACAGTCATTGAGGCAATTGCAGCTTAACAAGGCAAAATCTACACCGTCGAGTTGGGGATTTGGCTCACCACGAGGGGGTGGTGGGTCCGGTTTACGACCGGCTTTTTGTAGTTTGCCGACGACTCCCACCACGCCCACGAGTATGGGCTGGTCGGAAGTTTGGGAGGAGCCAGTGGAGAGGGTGGAATCTGGGAGGGATTTGAGGGCCAAGATCTTCGAGAAATTGAGCAAGGAGAATTCCGTGGTGACTTCCGTCATGGGGTCCGCTGCACCTGATGTTGGCTGGGTTTCGGAACTGGTGAAGTAGAGTTCTGAAAAAGTGAAGGGAAAAAAATTCTAATTTTGGTTTTTTGGTGGATCAATTCCCGTTTTTCTGATTGTGAATACGGAGTAAGCAGGAGAAAGGACTTGGAGATGTTGATCTAGAAATTGATGATTTTTGTGCATAGAGAAATGTACTGGAAAAGAAGGATAAAAAAAAGAAGACGAAGAAGAAAAAGCTAAAATCTGTTCTGATTATGTTTCTGAGAAGTCAGAAATTGGGAAAACCTTTCAAGTATTGTATGAAGAAAAATGGAGAATTTCTTACAGCTGCTTCGGAGACAGATTAGCAGCGATTGGGTGCATCTTTTTGGCCTCTTTTTTTGTCATCTAAATTCTCAGCTTAATGTCAAAAATCTGAGTTGTTCGTCTTCCTTGTAATTGAATGTTTCCTCATTAATGTGATATATCTTATTTTCGTGTATGTTCTTGATTTGGACCTCCTTAACTTGGATTATCTGTCTTATTTAGAAGAATTTTTCTGAGACGATCTGAGCCGTGCACGTAGCTGTACTAATCAAGGATCAAGGCCGTCCATGTGTTTTTCTCGTGCAGGAGATATCCCGACAGGTGCAACCACGTGAACGGTCTGGATTTGTTTGGTGTATCGGTACCTAGCCCATTGAAGAAAGCGACGTGTAACCCTGTTGACGTGGACGTTAGGACGCAGGAGTCTTCCTTATCCTGGAAATCTGGCTTTAAGACGCTCGAATATTGAATTTTTTTCATCGATTTTATTTTGTTTTGTTTGATTGCGATGTGCAATAATTTATTCCGAGCTGTCGCGCATTGAAGCGACAAGATGGGTTTATAAAACTGCGGGGCCCACGTTAATGGGATTAAGAAACTCTTCCTGCAAGCTCTAGCTCAAGCGTTGAAAAGCCTTTTTTAAGTCCTCAAACCTCTATAACACGCAACGGCAGACTATGTGGGAATATTAGGCGCTCTCGGTCTAGGCTAATTAAGATAACGGGTTCTATGCAACCTTAAGGTAACGGGTTCAAATTACCTCTTCTAAAATGAGCCTTGAAAATTACCTCGTGTCCCTCCTTTTTTCTGAGCTAATCTAGATGGAGAGTTGTTATAGTGTAACCTTAAGGTTAATGGACTAGAGTTGTCGTAGGGTCCTTACTTTCTTAGGACCTAGTTTAGATGGAGAGTTATAGTATAACCTTACGGTTACAGATGAGAGTTATTGTAGTGTAACTTCAAGGTTATGAATTCAAGACACTACCTTAAGGTTATGGATGAAAGTTGTCGTAGTGTAACCTTAAGATTACTGATTCAAGACGTAGAAACAATTTCTTATAAAATGTAAGATAAAATTGTGGACTATTAACTCTTGTGGTCCGTCTTTTATTCATACCTTGCGGACTATTAACTCTTGTGGTCCGTCTTTTATTCGTACCTTGCATATGCAAGAGCTTTGTATACTAGAAAAAGTGTAACCTTAAGATTACATATTCAAGACGTAGAAATAATCTCTTATAAAATATAAGATAAAATTGCATACTATTAACTCTTATGATCCATCTTTTATTCGTACCTTGCATATGCAAGAGCTTTGTACACGAGAACCTATTCTTGAATGATTAGATATGTTTATCATGTCCTACATGTTAGAAAGCATATCTAAAGAGGAGCATGCGATAAAGTGTGCTTAGAAACAAGTATCCTAGAAACTCTATAAACAAAGTTTATAATGTCCCACAGATTAGAAAGCGTATCTAAGGGGGGCATGCGATAAAGTGTGCTCAAAAGCAGATATTTTACAAAACTCTATAAACAAAGTCATCCATGTCATGTGATATTATTGTGTAAGAAAACTAAAATAAGAGCAATGAGATAAACTATTTTGATGATTGTGGGCTTCAAAAAATGCGGTTGCTACACTAATGAGATCAACGATTCTGATCATCGCGGAGATGGGTTTGAAAAATTTGTTTGAGAGACTATTTATCATAGAACCCTATAAGATATTTCTCTAGGAGAGTTTGCCTCGCAAAGACGGATATTTAGAAAGGTACTTGAGATTCTCAATCATTTAGGCGTGCTCTAGTTTTTCTATTACAGCTTATCTTTGGATGATCGGACCACTTTATATAATTATTGTAGCTCTAGATATTTAGTATTTCAAACAACAAGTAGATATGATAATTTCAGTATTTATAAATTTAGTTTGAAAACATGCAGTGTTTAGAATCTTAAGTTTGATCGTGACTTTTTATTTACGAGTTATTAGGAGTACGAGCAATTAGATGAACAGGTCTGATCATTTATAATGGGCTTCTACAAAAAATGAAGGGCATTTTTATTTATTTATTATTGAAGTGCCTCTACAAGACCTTTAAAGGGACCTACAAAGAATGAGAAATGTTAGGCCAAAGGCTTTAAATAGTCCTTAATTAAAAGTGCCCAACATTTGGTAAAAGATGCCTATCTTTAAATGATCTGATCCATTCATATCATACCAGTAAGTTTAGATGATAAGATAGTTATCTAAATGGATCTTAGCCTAATATTTTGTAATACTAAGGCCCACCATTGAATCATTTGACCTATTAGATTGGACAGGAGATGGTGAAAAAACCTAATGATGATTATTGTATTCTACAAAGCATGTTTCTCGGCTTTAAATTTACACTAATGCTATATGAAATTTCTAACCGTCATTTTCATGCGATCAAAAGAATAGATTGTAAGATGCTAGAATAATCTAAAATTTTGAACTATTTTATCTTCATCATCATCAAGACCTTATCCCAGTTAGGGATTGACCACATGAATCTTAGTCCTCTATTAAGTACTATGGTTTCATTTAATCCTAAAATTTTTAAATCTTTTCTCACTACTTTTGTTCATGTTCTTTTGGGCCTTCCTTTGCCCTTTTAGAGCCTTCTACTTGCATTGCCTAACTCTTTCTAACCACTGGCATTTTTGGTATCCTTTGGACAGGTCCAAACCATCTAAGTCTAATCTCTCTCATCTTGTTACCTATTAGTGTTACCCTTATATTTTCTCTAATATTTTCATTTCTAATTCTATCCTTTATTGTCTTACCACTCATCCATCTCAATATCCTCATTTTTGGACACTCATCTTATGAGCATGATGTTCCTTAACTGTCGAACATTCTGATTCATAGAGCATAGCCAGCCTTATGGCCATTCTATAGAATTTTCCTTTTAGTTTGAGTGGCACCCGCCGATCACACAAAACTCCAAATGCACATCTTCATTTGTTCCAACCCACTTGGATGCTTTGAGTAACCTCCTCAATCTCTCTACCCTCATGAATCATTAATCCTAAGTACCGAAAGTGATCTTTTACGACGATTTCTTGGTTATCAATCTTGATTGGTGTTTCACCTCTTACTAAAATTACATTCCATATATTCTATCTTAATTTGCATTATTTTAAATCATTTAGATTCTAATGCTTTTCTCCATAACTCTAGCTTTGTGTTTACACATTTCCTTGTCTCATCAAGTAGACTATATCATTTGCAAATAGTATACACCAGAGAATCTCCTCATGCAAATGTTTTGTTAACACATCCATAACCAACGTGACAAGGTATGGGCTGAATGCCAATCTTTGGTGTAATACTACAGTGACAGGAAAATCACTGATCTCACCACTAGTGGTCTTAACTTTTGTTATCTCTCCCTCATACATATCTTTAATTATGTTTACATATCCTCACGAAACCCCTTTTTTGCCCAACACTGTTCATATTAACTCTCTAGGGACTCTCTCATAAGCTCTAAGTCGATAAAGATAATGTAGAAGTCTTTTCTCTTCTATGTATATTTCTCTACCAATTGTCATAGTAAGAAAATAAACCAAACTGATTCTTCGATACACTTGTCTAATGTCGTAGTCTTTTCTCTATCACTCTTTCAAAAAGTTTCATAGTGTGGTTCATAAGTTTGATTCCCCGATAATTAGTGCTGCTTTGTAAGTCTCCTCTATTCTTATAAATTGGTACAATAGAGCTTTTTCTCCACTTATCAGGCATTTTCTTTGATTTTATAATTTTGTTAAATAACTTGGTCAACCAAACTACCAAAATATCTCCTGTATGCTTCTAAACCTCTATTTGTATACTATCGAGCCCCATGGCCTTTTTTGATTTCATCTTTTTTAAGGCCTCTTTCATTTCAGGTATTCTAATCCTACGTTTATATCTATAATATATAATGTTATTTAGATTTATAGTATTTTCAATTCCTATATTCTTAGAGCTATTGTCATTTAATAATTTTTGAAAGTACATTTTCCACCTTTGTTTGATCTTATCATCTTTGACTAATACCCTTTGATTATCACTTCTAATGCACCTAACATGATCTAAGTCTTTACTCTTCTGTTCTCTTACTTTTTCAAGTTTAAACACATCTTTCTCACATTTTTTTGTTTATAATTTATTATAGAGCTCATCATATACCTTAAGTTTAACCTCACTTATTATTCTCTTAGCAACTTTTTAACATTCTTATATTGTTCATAGTTTTCATTATTTCTAGTTTTCTGCCTTGCTTTAAACCACATATTTTTCTTTAATAATTTTTTGCATTGTTTCACTCCACTACCATGTTTCTTTTATTAATTGTCTTTTACCTTTAGATATTCCTAAGATATCTTTTACCACTTTCTTAATGGACTCAACAATATTAATCTACATGGTGTTTACTTCTATTTCATAGTTTTAATTTCCTTCTACTATCAACTTATTTGTCAATGAGGTTTTTTTTCTCTCTTTTTAAGTTCCACCACTTAGTTTTTGGATACCTATTAAGTTTATTTCCTTTCTTCCATATTTTGATATGGATATCCATAACCATTAACCTATGTTGTGAGATTAAACTCTCACCAAGCATCACCTTAAAATCCCTACAGATTGATCTTCAATATTCCTAGGTAAAAAAAAGTCTATTTGGATTTTATGAAGTCTACTTTTAAAAGTTATTAAATGTTCATCCCTCTTTTTAAAGAGTGTATTTGCAATGGCCGGGTTATATGATAAAGCAAAATCGAAGATAGTTTCCCCATCTCACTTCATTCACATATACCATACCCTCTGTGTATTCTATCATATAATTTCTTTTCTTTTCCTATATGACCATTTAAGTATGCTCCTATAAATATTCCCTTAGCGTTTAGAATTTCTTACTTGACTCTCTCAACATCTTCTCAAAGTTGTCTCTTGACTATATCTTCTAACCTTACTTGTGACGCATATGCGCGTATAATATTTATGATCTACTCTTTTATAACAAGTTTTATTATTATAATTCTATCATTGATTCTTTTAACGTTTACAACTTTATTCTTTAATTATTTGTCCATGACTATTCCTATGTCATTTATGTTATTATCCTTTCCTACCTATCATAATTTATATCCATCGATGTCTCTAGCTTTAGTCCCATTCTATTTGGTTTTTTGGATGTAAGCAATGTTAACTCTTTTACATTTCATCGTATTTCCTAACTCCAAACTCTTACCTATCAATGTCTCTATATTCCATGTGGCTATACGAATCTTATGCTCTTGGGATATCTTATTTACCAGCACCCTTCTCGATCTCCATGGCATGAACCTATGTCCTCTTTTCATAGCATCTGAGTTCTAATGTAGCATGTTGCTTCCGAGGGGATGCTCTAGCAGCCCTTACCCATTTTTTACTACACCCAGGATCGAATGTAGCGAGTTGTTTCTGAAAAAATACCCTAACAATCCTTGTCATTTTTCACCGCACCCGAAATTTGATGTAGTGCGTCGCTTATGGGAAACGCCCTAACTTGAGAGAATGTCAGTTTTCATTTTATGTTATATTTGTGTTGTTATATTTTTAAGAAGTTGAAGATAATTTTTATTTCTTTCTTAAAAACTAATATACAAATGTATATGCATTTACAAGTAGCAAAGAAATAATAAAATTATTTTTAACTTCTCCCTTATAGATTGGTACCTGACACAAAAATTATTATATTTTTAAGAAGTTAGAGATAAATTATTTTTATAAATTATATTTATTTATAAAAAAAAGAAAACACAAAAAACAAAATCATCTATAACTTCCTCTGTCTCAACGGGCACATAATGCAAAGCTCTCTTTTTTTTTTTTCATCCGAGCTTTGACCACCGCCGGCAGAGTTAACCATTTTATCCTACGAATAAAAATATATAAAATGAAAGAGTTAAATCATTAAAGCTGAGCTTTTTAGGTACAAATGCGACGGCATTTGTCATTGGGTTATATTAAGAGCTGTTTGTCACGTCTTTTCAAGTGGTTAAAGCGGAGGACCCACTTGTTGCCTTGGAAGGCGTAAAGATTGAGCAAAGGGAAAAATAAAATTTTTTTTTTCTTTTTCTTTTGTAGTTTTGGTTTTTAGGACTTGTTTTGGGTGTGTTTTTTTAAGAGTTCGGAGTTTTGTTGGGTTGATATTATCCACATTCCAACAGACCGGTGGTTAAAGATTCACGGGAAGAAGTAGGCAACATTTAGTGATGTCAGTGAATGGAATATTTCTGGGCCCCACTGACATACCAGGCAGCGCCAAGTGGTACACATCTATGGATAGATTGAGATTACTCACTGGATCCCGATTATGAACGGAAGATTCTACCTTCAGATGGAGTGTGGTTAACAAATTTTCCAACATAAATGGTAATGGCCACACTGGACCACTCCATCCTATCTGTTAGATTTAGGACTCATCTCATTCAAAATTGTGGACCGCACTTGATGTTGATATGAACCGTTCATCCTAGAGCTTTAGTATCGCACTCTGCAATTTTGAGGCAGCATGCAAAGGTCTAGCCACTGATCAGATCCTCTAAGCCATTCATTGACGAAGCCACCCGTGTATATGATTTGCTAGCAAAATATGAATCATTTTGGAAAGTTCCAAAACGTATTTATTCTGACATATTATGTTTTGCTTTAGATTAGATAGAGAAGATCGTCAAGATTCGTAATCCACTTCCTAATATAAGAAAAATATTGGAAATCAATTGAATAACCCACCCCAACTCGCAAGCTACGGCGTTCGTGGAGACCTATTGGCACAAGGGAGCAGCCCTAGTTAGAATTGGTGAATCATCTGTCTAGAGGTGCATGATTATGTTATTGACTTAATCTAAATCGAGCAAGTTTTACAAGATGAAGATAATCTCCAGTATCTACTTATACTGGTTAGAAGATGGACTCAGTTCAATGATGTTAAAGCGGAAAGCCATCTAGTGTAGTTGGTCATAGACATTATGGCACCTCTCCTTATTATATTTGGCCGGAGGTTTGAAATATCGCTTTCTCCTTATTAGGAGGTTTCCAGTAGGTTTAGGAATCACATATGCTTTTGGGTAGTTTACTTCAGCAAATTAAGGATGGTGAAGAAAACATAAGAAGCAGACACAGTCAAGATGATATGGATTGACTCCTGACATTATCAACCAATGAGTCCACTAAGTAGTCCTCCATAATCTACGCCATGCCCCTACCAGGTCACATTCTCAACCTAAATTTGTTGGACTTTATTGGGGAAAAAGATATAGTTTGATGGCCCACTGGGAGCATCAAATCTACACCGCAAGTTTGTCCTGTGGACACTGATTTTACCGTTATTTGTCGTTTCTTGGCCCTTGATCATGAAGCCTTGTTTAGAATTCATGGTGGCAAAACGGCGAAGATGAACTCATATGTTGAGGATTTTGCAGTTTTAACGGATGTTAGAATTGTTTTTGAACCATCCATGCATGTCTGCGGTGGCTTTGCCCGTCACTTGTTTTGTTTTGTGATTTTGGCTGAGAAGTCCCTAAATGGATTAAACTGCTTAATTAGTCCTTAATAATGGTATATGTTTTTTTAACAAGGATTAAAGTTGAAAGTTACTTAAAATTTGGAGTTTACCCCTATTTAGTTAAAGATTTTTACTAGCGATCATTTTCTATTCAGGTCGGTTAGGGTTCAGGAAAAAAATTTAAGAGAAAAGAAGGTCAAGATGATCCTCCATTTTCTATAGAGACTATTTATTGGGTTATGTTAGGCCTTCTTATTTGATAATATTTTTCTACTTGGCGACGGAGAGAGAGAGAGAGAGAAGAGGGAGGAGCAGAGGTGCTAGGTCTGCCTCCTACGTCCAGCCCAAGAGGAGGAAGAGAAGAGAATGGAGAGATGAGGAAGATGAGAGTAGTAGTTGTTAGAGAGATCAAGAGAGGGATGGATTGAGAGGCAGAGCAGAACAGTCCTTCCGCCTCTCTCCGTTAAAGGGAAGAGAAAGTGAAGTAGAAGAAAAAACGCCGCTTGGTCGGTGGATGGGTTTTCTTTATAAGGGGGAGCCGAAAAGGTTCCTTTTTGGGTTCCCCATGCTTGCCCATGCTACATGGTGGTTGCCATGTTGGTGCTTTAGTGTTGGCAGGGGTAAACTTAGAGCCTATTATCAATTATTTTCTTAAGTTCGTTCTTATAGATAACATAAGATTATTAATGATTAATTGAAATATTTTCTTAAGTTGGTTCTTATAGATAACACAAGATTATCAAAGATTAATTGAAATATATCATCCCATTTAATAACCATTTAGCAAACATTTTCTTTTAAGGTGAAAGATGGAAGGAGCTTTAGGAAAGCAGTTCAACAAAACTGAAATTAATTTCTTCTTCTAGCCTGATGGTGAAAAGTGTGTCGTTTCAGACTCCACCTATATGAGCCCCACTTTCAGATGATTTGTTCTATTCATCTTGTTCCTCCTCCCATGTTTAGCTCGCCAACAAAATTTTATGAGACAATCTGATTCTTCTAGTTACAGGTTCTTTTAGTTGAAAATTTTAATGGTTATGCTTTTAAAATTCAAAACAGCACATCTTAAGTCATTCAATAATCATGAATTTTTGTGTGTAGTCAATCTTACGCTGGCCAAATACGATGAACACAACGTGTCGGCGAATGATCATGATTTGAAATCCAAAATAGCACATCTTAAATCATTCAATGATCATGAATTTTGGTGTGTAGCCAATCTAAGGCTGACCAGACCCGAGGACTTAAACGGATCATCCAAAGGTGGGTAATAACCATCTACTGTCCGGACAAGGAGTCCATTTTCGCCTTGGGAAAACATTTTCCGGGATTAATCTAGACAAACTACGGATTCATGGGAGTCCACCAACAATCCGGTGGCAATCCAATTCCATCTAGATGACGCAAATTCAGGTTAGAGTTATCTAAGAATCACTTACAAGAAAGCTTCTCGGCAACAAAATGATCTACTTAATGCATCAATGATTGATCGCCCATCAGTTTTGTAGTATTTCTCATGCCGCTGCTTCCTCATTTTCTGATCGATGGATGTGGTTACAAGAATGTTGTCTTAGCTTCAACTTCGACCTCATAAAGACAGTACCAAAATTCCAACCAGTGGATTTCGGGAGATGAAGCCAGCTAATCACTACTTTGGAGTCACCTTCGATAATAATCCAAAAGCTTTTGAATTTATCTGTTAGTGCAATGCCCGATTTGGCTGCTACTTCTGCTTTTGTAGATTCCTTCATCCCAATGGAGCCATTGATTGAAGAAGGATTTTTCTGTCATGATCTTGAATCAGTCCCCCAATTCTTGCTGTGGCCCAATTTTCAAGGACTTTGCCCGTCTGCTGTTACAGGTTACAGAAAGCATTAAGGGCAGCCCTGGTGCACAAAGTTTTCACATATGGAGGGTTCGGGGAAGGGGCAGACCACAAGAGTTAATAGTACACCGCCTTACCTTACATTTTACAAGTGACTTTTCCACGCTTTGAATCCATAACCTTCCTGTTACAGAAAGCATGTGATTGGATAATTCTAGTATTATTGTTATAGCAGGAAATAGGAAAGTAGGTAATTTGCACAAGTGCATTCTTACATGTAATGACGAAAACAAGATATCTACAATACAAATTTGTGTTTACAAGAAGAGTACCTTTATCATATCTAAAAATTTGCTCGAGTCATCCCATCCCTGCAATTTATGTTTACTAGAAGAGCACCTTTAACATGTCGAAAAATACGCTTGAGAGCCTGACGACGAGAGGCTGGCAGAGATTGCATGTACTAGCAAAACTTATGAACTGCAAAGGCTCCGTCATGCCTAGCCAACGCAAAAATATTGGAGTTTTTAGAGCGTCTGATCAAGTAGAGTTCCACCTTCACAGGAGAGCGAGACTTCCATATAAAAAAAGAAAGCCCTAGTGCACACGATGCTTCTGGTTATGCAGAGTTCGGATGGGCGGATCACAAGGGTCAATAGTACGCTGCCTTACCTTGCATTTTTCAAGAGACTATTTCTGTGCCTTGACCCCGTGACCTCAAAGTCACACGATGACAACTCCACCATTGTGCCAAGGCTCCCTTTCGTAAGAGTTCCATATGCAAAAAGAAATTAAGGTTGCTGAGATCTCTCGTGTCAAAAGTAGCATACGTATTATGAATAAAGGCATGTACTACTGTTGGATCATCGCAAGTGACTACCAAGTTGATTATTAACATTGACGAGTATAACAAGGATATGACAACTAGTCTTTCTGATAAATAAGGAGGAGCAGCAACTGTTATGAAAGCCGTTCTGAAGCAAGAAAGACTGGGGATAAGAAAACCATGCCTGGGTGCTTGTTTGAGTTCATAAATAACTTTGAGAGTTCAGAAACGTGACCCGATGAAGAGAATCCTCACATCATGGAGCTTGCATCATACAGACATGTTCTTGTAAGTAACCATTAATAAAAGTATTGCGCAGAGTTTAGATACTGTTAATGAGAGAACAACATGTATAGTAGAGGGCTTCACAACGGGACTAAAAGTCTCTTCAAGCTCAAGCCCTTCTTCATGATTGAAGACCTTTTCCACAAGTCAGGATTTGAACCTTTCAATGGTGCCATTGGGCCGCCCTTTTATTTGAATACCCATTGGCAATTGACAACGTTCATGTTAGATTTCCTAGGTACAAGATCTCAAGTGTAGTGACCAAGATAATCCCGAAACTGCACATCACAGGCCTTGTTCCATTTGGCTTGGGTATGCATTTTTGGTTCATAAGACATTGGGACTTCAGTAGTGGAAGCAAGTGCACACGGAACAGGATGCTCAATAGTCAATAGCCCAATAGTCTCTCGCATGATAGAATTAGTGTTCTTATATTTGAGAGGTGGCAGAGACGAATCTGATGATACAAACGTAGTATTCAATCTAGAAACTGCATGTGGAGTGTGCGGTTTAGTGGAAGACACAGGAGCCAAATGAATAGGAGATGGCACCAAGTTTTGAGTCTTCCAATGGAGAGGAAGGATGAGAAGCTGTCATAGAATCTTGTATATCAAGATCTGTTGAGTAGGTAGAGAAATAAGAGGCGCGGATACAACCACCAGAGGTCTACCAAGGCACAAACGCATTAGTAGTAGTGATGTCTTTGTAAGGAAACTAAGTGTTCATCAAATGAAACATTTCTGGAAATATAGACCTTACCAGAGGCAGAATCAAGGCACCTGTAACCCTTATGATTGCCATCATGACCATTGAATATGCAGCTAACAGATCTAGGCATTTGTTTATGCTTGTTAAAAGGAACTAGATGCAGAAAACAGCAGTAGCCAAAAACCTTTCAGTATGGCATAATTAGGGTCCCTATTCAGAAGTTTCTCATATGGAGTAGCATGACCTAGAACTGGGGTTGACAAGCCATTAATGAGATTAACCACTGTAAAGAATGCTTCAAGCCAGAAACTAGAAGGAAAACTGGCTTGTGACAGTAAGCAAGTCCCATGTCGATGATGTGATGGTGTTTTCTTTCGGCAACATCGTTCTGCAGAGTGTATAGATAAGCCATGCTATGGAAAATGTCATTGCTATTTAGGAAATCAGTAAATTGTTTGCTTATGAACTCACCACCTCCGTCTATCTGAACTACTTTGATCTTAGATGAAACGAGATTTTCTAAATACATTTTAAAGGCAGCAAACACAACTGCTGTATCAGATTTGTGCATCAAAGGTATATCTAAATATATCAATTTTCAATTATATACTATGGATAAATGAAACCCAAAATCCACTATGTGATGGTTTTGTGACAAGGTCCCATATAAGTCAATATGAATAGCATCAAGTTAATGCTTGGCAGTAAAAGTTCGATCAGGAAAAGGAAGTCGACAAGATTTTCCAAGTGGACAAATAGAACAAATTACATTTCTCATAAGTTGGAGGAGTTAGCATGACCTGGATGCAGGTAATAGAGCTCGACGGAGCTAGTTTCATGTAGGAGTGTTCAATTAGTACTATGATCCTTCACACAAAATCTATTAGAATCTAACATAAAGTAGCAATTGTTGTCTCTGGAAAATCGGCGCACATATAACAAATTCTTTGTGATTTGAGGAATACACAAATAATCATTCAGTTTTAAAGATGCATTTGGAGATGCTAAAGAGGACTGCCTAACATGAGAAATATGAAGTTTGGATCCATTGCCAACCACACTAGTTGATTTGGAGTGGGCTGAGATATTTGTGAAGGGTAGGAAATTAAATGATGTCAAGGTGTGGAAACAGCCTCTTGCAAAATGCAAGGTAAGGCCGCATAATATTGACTCTTGTGGTCCGCCCCTTCTCTGAACCCTGAAAATGCAGGAGTTTTGTGCACCCCAGCTGCTCTTTTTAAGAATTAAATGATGGGTGGTGCTGGAATCAAGACATCAGTTGCTATCTACTGCTTTAGAGAGATGAGTGGTTGCAAGAGTCTCACCTAGTTTATTAGTAAAGAAATGCCCTATTGGGCAAACATTGACAAGATGATTTGTCTGACTGCACAAATAATAGACATTAGGAAGCATGGAAGCAGGTGGGATAGGCAATAAAGGCGGGGGATCATCCACAGGCAGGATGCAGGAGCGATTATTCAAATAGCCTTGATTGGGCTTGTTACTGTTATTAGCCCTTTTTGCCTTTCCCTTCGTTTTTTGTTCTCGTTGATATAGTATGAATGATTTGAAGATCAATTAGCAGCAAGGGTAGACGTCTGGCTATTGGTCAAGGGAGACAACTTAAGCAGAGACTCCTCTTGAATGACCAGATCATAGAACTCATCATAGGAAGAGGAATGGCCAAGGTAAATGGAAGTAATAGACTCTATCAGAGTGACCGAGCAAGGATATCCCAATTCCCCATTAAATCTCTCAAAAGTGGAAAGTTATAAATCTACTGAAAATCTCCCAATAAGAACAAAATGCCATCTCAAACGTCTGATTGAGGAGAGGCTCTGTGATGTCTTCACTAGGACAAGGAAAAGAGGAAAAGGAAAATCTAATGGATAGAAAAAAGGAAAAATATCTGCAGAAACAAAATAAAAAAAGAAGGATAATAAAGAAATGAAGATTGGCCTTTTTTTTTCCTTCTTCAAAATGGTGGAAGCGTGGACTCACACAACCTTGAACAGTCCTGAACTCCATTCATAATCGAGGCTCACTCTTGTGCTTCTTTAGAGAAGAATCAACTGACATGGCTATTTTAGGAAGGAATTAACGACATAAGGATTTCAAAAGGCTGGTGATATGCACACCATGAAAAATAAGTGGGATACCATGCAATTTCTTATTTCAACTTTTTATTTTTTTAACAGGTTAACCACATAAAAGATCATTAGAATATGTGTTTTTTATTTTTTATTTATTTGTTGCAACAAAGAGTTACAAAGCAATCTACCTAGAAGCATATCCAAAATCTACTTCAAATCTTCTCAATAAGGGGAAGTGCCACCTCAAACCTCAAACGAAGAGTAACAGTGAGATGCACCATGATGTTTGGGACCAATCAACTATGCCAAATGACTTTCAGCAAAACATGTGTCATTTTCTACTTATCAAAACCTACATCGTATATATGGGCCTGCTAGATATTGGCTCCATATTTTAGTGATGTAAACTGTAAAAACAAAGAACAAAAACTGTTAAATTAAATAATTGTGTTAAAATTAACGTGACATCTTTTGTGGGAATAACTTCGAGGCAACCCAAACTTCACATTATTGACCACAGCTTAGATGACCTTGATGCAAAAATCTTGTAGAAAATGGATGAAATATGTACCCTACTCGTATGTGACCTATGATTTGAATGGTTTAACTCTTCTTAAATGCAAGCCTTACTCCTACATAGATTATGATTTGAATGGTTTTAGATCTTCTAAAATGTGGGTCCAACTATTATATAACCTATGATTTGAATGGCCCGGATCTTCTAAAATGTGAGCTAGATCTTGCATGATTCATAATTTGAATCATTTAAATATTCTAGCATGTGGGCCATCTCTTACATGGCTGATGATTTGAATGATTTAGATATTTTGAAACCATTCAGATAATAGGTCTTATAATAGTTGAGCGCATATTTTAGAAGATCTAACCCATTCAAATTATAGGTCATATAATATTTGAGCCTATAGTTTAGAAGAGATTAGTCATTCAAATACTTGGCCATGGCTTAAATAGCATGTGAACAAACAATCTCATCAATTTTGATGAGATTTTAGGGTCATAGGTCATCTAAGACATGGTGAATGATTTAGATGTTCTAAAAGAGGGCCCAACTTGAGTTATCTTTTGTGGTGTAAATTCATTGTACCCCAATGGACCCACATATACTATATAGAGTTTGTTAACTAGAAAATAGCACATGTTATAGTGATTTTTTAATTGATTTACTTTCTAGAAAAATAAAAATATGAAATAGGGACTTGCATGGTGCCCTCATATTTTCAATAGTATGCATATCACCAGCCTTTCAGAAACTAAGTAGAAAAGGAATGCTCATTGTTAGGTAATTGGTGAAGCTGCAATTTCTGTCAATTTGCTAATTTTTGCAGCATTGGACGGACAAGAAGAGCACATTATAGGTGTTTAGACCTTGGTTAATGAAGCTTGTCTTTCAAGAAACTCATTTCCTATACCTATATGAACCCATCTTTAGAATAAAGTGAAATTTATATAAAAGTCATCTAATGCTTTTGGGAGGAAAAAAAAAGAAAAAAAGCCAATGAAAAACTCATTCAAAACTTAGAAAAATTGATGAAAAACTCTATCAAAGTAAACGCAAAATACCTCTTAGATTATAAATATGCTTTTATATGTACATAAGTTAAAATATTTCCACTCTTTTCTTTGTATAACTACATGTTTCTTTGTCTTTCGTTCTTTGACTCTCTTTCTCATCTCTCTCAAGTTTCTTTTACTTTTTCAATGAATAATTTGTAATGTTTTCATGTAAAATTTTTTGCTTTTTATGATTTCATTTCACATATCGTTTCTCAAATCCAATTTATATAAATGTGATTTACACTATTGGTTTTTATATAGTGTTGAGCAATATGCTATTATTCCTCAAAAGAGATATGTTGGTTTGAGGTTTGGAATCAAGTATCTTGCACTTGGTGTGGATGAGCCATGCACCATAATTACAACCTATCTGTTAAATTTAGTCGTCTTGTTTTTGTTCTTCAAATTGACAGTTAACAAATTGACAGAAACATTGTTCTATGGATCAAAGCCATTCATCGTAATTATAATGACTTAGGCTAGAGATCAAATTTTATGTTCATTGGATGCATGCTTTCAGGAGCAAAAAATAGTGATAATCTATTTTTGTTAATTTTTTAAAGGCCCAAAACAAGTAGTTAGGATCATTCATGCCTTGATTTCTATTAGGTTACCTATTTTTGACATGAAGAACACGATGAGCAGCTTAGATCTAAAAGAAAAATATTATGTGTGAAGGTGTGGATCTTACGGTAGAGGTCAAAGTAAAGTGGTTCTGCAAAAGATAAATAGCAGTAAAGAAGTGCAGTCGTCCATTTGCAAAGTACGCAAGCCTAAAAATGCCATGGGACAACATATACCCCACATTAATTAACGCACATTCATGCTTTCAAGTGATCTTGTGGCCCATCAAAATGCAGATTCATCTTCAGGAGACCAATCAATTGAGATACTGACAAATAAGTCACTACGCCTCTGGGTGTATTCGAAAGTGTCCAAGTTGAAGAAAATTCAGTTGGAGCAGCCAAGCCACTCATTTGCAGCAGCATAGTAAACCAATTGGCTCCCAACATCTAAAGATTTGGTCTCCTTAAGCTCAGCTGCCCGCCTGATGCATACCAAAACAAAATGCATCAAACAGATAGCAAAAGGATAATGATATCAGCATTCAATAATGGCGAATTTCTCCCTATTTTAAGCTTTCTTTTTTCTGCCTAACCGTTGAAATTCCAAGAGCAATCAACTAGCTACCAGAGAAGGTTCAATAATATGCCAAGTGCTTCTCCAAGCAAGGAATGCCAATATCACTTTCTGTATACGAGTAGATAACATACAATAGTTAATTTACGAAACTGCTAAAGTGATCTAAGGAAATAGTTTGAATGTGGCGATTCCAAACCATACCATGTTAATGATTTATAAACAAATTCAGAGAAGGCCTGTTCCTTTCCCTCCTTTGACACTAAGAGTGTTTCTCTAGATTTTCAATTCAAATTTAATCCTCTCTATTTACAGTAGAGCTTCAGACAAACATCATTTGATTGTGGGTGAGTTTTTTAAGGGTTGCATTACAACAGAGTAACTTTAGAAGGGGAGCCTTAGCGCAACGGTAAAAGTTGTCATCCTGTGACCTTGAGGTCACGCGTTCAAGGCGTGAAAACTGCCTCTTGCAAAATGCAAGGTAAGGCTGCGTACTATAGGATGTTGTGGTCTGTCCCTTTCCCTGACCCCCCCATAGGCAGGAGCTTCGTGCACTGGGACTGTCCTTTTTTTTTATTAGAATAGACTAACTTTGAAGTCTTAATAGAGGAAGAGAGGTATGGCGTGTAGCGGAATGATAGTGCATGAAGGGACTCTTAAAACACAATGACATGATTATTGTGTGACTTAGGTACCGCGGACCTTTCTCAAAATGGACTAATTGTGGCCACGTATGTTTTAGCAATGAGACGCCGGAGAAGTTACTCAGGTTAGAGTTAGGGATTTGATCGGAATTGGGAAGATAGCTTACGCCTTACTGTTTGGTTTGACCAGGCGGAGAGCCTAAGAGTCGGAGAGAGCTCAGAGAGGTAGAGCTGTAGGGCGCTGGTAGCCTGGTTTGCTAGATACTTTGGAGAGGTTACTATGGTTAGGGATAGGGATTTGATGTCTAGGCTCCAACGACTCCAGCCTTGCATACACCAGATATTACTTCAGTCCAGTTGGGGTGAACCCCAGGACTGGGACCTTGACAGATATCCCAGTCTTGCGTATCAGCTGACTAGACTGGACCAATGTAGTGTACAGACCCACGAAAACCCCGATGGTCCAGTCAGTCCATCCGTCCGGTTTTTGGCACACCTCTAATTTCACCAAGATTGCAAGGCCATTAATAAAAATTATCCAATTAAAGATCCTACCTGCTTAATCACATAGAGACAAAACAGCAGAATTTTCCCCTTTACTGGGTAGTTTTTGCCGTATAGGATCAGTGAAAGGAGGAGCATATAATCCCTCTGGCAATTAGGAATGAGACATCTCACCCCGAAGGGCCAAAGGTTCCATGAAGTGGAGCTATAAATAATCCAAATTGTAGTCTCACTATGAAGAGGAAACCTATTTTTCGCTTGCTCTTCAATTTGTTGTAGTTATAGTCCTTGTAGTGCTCCCCATTGCGCTCAATAATTAACATCCAAGGATCAGATTGAAGTTAATTGGGAACGAACTGAAGCTTGTTAGGGATGAGCCTTATGATGGGAATTAAGGAAGCGCCGATGAGGTTCATCTTCGAAAGTTCATTGCCTACTTGAAACTAGTAGGGGTTATGCTCCAATCAAGGATTTACGTCTCTTGGAGACGAAACCCTCTTCCAAAATTCTTATTCTGCAAGCTCGCAAAGCTCTAGGCATATTGCCTAGAATGGCAGCTTAAGGTGGTCATTTCCATGCTGGAAAACTGTGAGTTTGGAAAGTACTATCCACAGATAGGCCTGATCATACTAGCTAAGCTTAAAACCCATGGACCACTGAAAGTGAAAGAAATTTAGTGGGCAATAAGAGAACTAATGAGGCTATTAAGAGTCAGTCACATTCGCGTTTGTGCGAGCTTTTCTGTTTTGTTATGTAGGTTTGCATAGTGGATCAAGTCTCCAACTAAAACTACAACTGGGCATTCATCCTCCCAGATTGAGGCCTAGATGTTGGGGATGCCTGGCATTGATCTTCCCAGCCCGTGTCCCAGAAACCTCATGGACTGGGTGATCCTAACCTCAGTTATTTATGGTTATTTATTAGACCTGGTAAATTGTTTCCCAACCCATTTTGTAACTCTAAACAATAAACGCTACATCATCCAAAATGTTCCATTTTTCGCCTTATATTAAAAATGGTTAGGGCATCATCCAATTTAGAAGATTTTAGCGACACACAAGAGTCAAGACTCCACAAATGATCGATGGCGTGGATCAAGAAAAGGTCTCCCCAGTCGGCCCATGACCGTATAAAACTTCAGTCTAGACAACCTTAGTCACTTATGTGATGTATGAAATTAGAGTCTGACTACTAACAAAGGCTTTCCTGATCAACAAAGAAGTACACTTTCTGAACCTACATGAAAGTCTGTGTGGATCCATATCATTAACTTGCACAACTCAACAACTAAATCACATGACCTTGGTCACATGCTAGACGGATATTCCATGCAACGCTACAATGTCTTAAAAACCAATGCTTCTTGCTTTCTTACTAAAACCCTAAATAGGCTTATTGGGCGAAGGGCCTAGGAATGTTCAATCAAGATATAATCAGTGTTTAAGGGTTGGATTCATTATTATCTGCTAGATTAATTGATTGGATCATGCCTACGTCCCACATGAGGGTGTCAAAAAATTTATTTCTTCCTCTTTTGAGAAAGTGCCTTTCTTGAAAGAAATTCCGTGAAATTAAGTACACATGAGATCAAATATAGAACAAAATGGTTTGATCACCAGCTGTTGATTAGTAAAACCATTAATCTTCTGAAACTATTAGTTGGCATAGGAGCCCCTGTCATTTGTCAACCATGCATGAAAGAAAATAAATGCAAAGAAAAATTAGGAACAGTGAATATGGAGCAAAACAACCTGAAACGTTATGACCGTCGTTATCAATTCTGTAAAAAGTAAAGAAAAGAATAGCAAGTAGACAAATTTAAAACTGGATGTTATGTAAATGAAAGGAAGACCCTTTCAACCCCAAGTTGTAGTCTAGAAAATCATCCTCTTCATTTAATACCACCTTGCAAGTAGATAAATTTTAAACTGGATGTTATGTTAATGAAAGTAAGATCTTTTCAACCCCAAGTTGTAGTTTAGTAAAATCAGCCTCTTCATTTAATACCACCTTGTACTTGACTTACTAGAAATCAAATTTGTTCACTCATACCTTTCTATTCTCAATCTCTTCGTCAGTCTTCCTTCCCCTATTCTTCTGTTAGAGAAGAACGCGTTTTCAAATGATGTTTCACACTTGCTACAAGAGCCACAATTTAGTCGGTAAGTCGTCCAAATTTTCTGGTCTTCTTCTCTTTTTCACCGGTCCTATTTCTTGGTCCAAGCACATGATCAACTGGAACGAGTACTGGAAGTTCTTCTTGCATGGAGAAACATTTTGGATGACATGGACTCTTTCCTTCACACTGACTCGGTCAACGAATCCATTTATGATATGATCCAAGAAAATAACTTTTCTAAGGTCCACCAAGAGTTCCAAAATTTACAAATTCTGGCTATTAGTACGATGAACGATGGTAGTAATTCACTGTAGATCTGTTGGGGTGAACTCGCTTATGGTTTATGCCTATACCTATGTGAGTGAGAATTTATTTATATATGTGTGTAAAGTTAAGGCTGTTCTGAGCCTCCTACTCCTCTTCCATTGTATTTGATCAAATAACATTTCTCCTCTTTTGTAGACACAGATCGAGTTTGGTCGAACCATGTAACTCTTTCCGTCTCCATTGTGTATGTGATTGTGTTCTTTTAGATATTAAGATCCTGACTATCAGTTCTGCCAACCCATGCCAGATCAGGCACAACAAAATGGTATTAGAGCTATTGTTGAAGATCTGATCGATCGCAGAAGCCCACCTCTACGAAGAAGATCGTGGCAGTAACAAGGAGCATCTAAACACGCTCATATCCCAGATCAGTGATAAAACCTTTAAGTCTAGGTCCTAAGATCTGTCTACCAGATCTTCAATGACATACCCAGATATAAGTCTGGAGAGACGGAGATGCATGAGAGATAGTTGTTACCTTGAAGATCAGTAGAATATGGCTGTCGTCCGTATCCGGTGAGAGAGATCGGGCGACTTGCTGCAGTGACCCAAGTTTACTAGTGGAAGGAAGCCAGAGGTGAAGTAGGTGACATCGGACAGAGGAGCCGACATAGCTGGCAGTGAAGAAGAAAACCAGTGACCGGCGAGTAGCAGAAATCACAACCACCCAATCTGAGAGGGGAACACAAAAGACGCCAGACCTTGGAAGGCAAAAACATGCAGATCTAACGTTGGACAGAGGAGCTGACATCGCCGATGGTGAAGAAAGAAAAACAAAGAGAGGGCCGGAGAGAAACCCACTGATGGCGCCATCTATCGATCATCGATGGTGGAAGAAGATAGCCAGAGAGAAACCAGAAACTCACAGGATGCAGGAGAGTGAAGCCGAAGATTGAGAGCCTCAGTGATTGGAGCAGCTTCTTGGAACCACCAGACGTTTGGCCAAGGTAATGTCCTCTATGAAGAGGGTGGACATTGATGGAGGAACTGAGATCCACGTGGAAGCAGTCGATAGAGGGAGATGTTGAGATCCGTAAGATAGCCAGTGAGAAAAGGAGATGGTTGCTAGTTGAATCAGAGCGGAAAAAGGAGATCTACTGCCGAGGCTTTGAAGGAGCAGCTGTTGATTGGTTGAGCTGCTGCGGCCAATCAGCGATGTGGAGCAGATCACACGGTGGCCTACTGAAGATGGTAGCGGAAGGAAAATTGAGAGGAAAAAAAAAACTATAGAAGTCGGAAACGTTGGACGGGAGGAGTGGCCAGATAGTGCAGAGATGCCAGATGAGGAAGAAGCGCAGAAGGGGGGAGCAGGCTGACTGGGCTGTGGGCTGTAGTGAGTCAACATCGCAAGTGGTTTAAGGATGACGATGGACAAGGCGACAAAGATGAAAGAGAGACTGACGGGCAGCGGCACCCCTCACAGCTCCATTGTCGATGAGGGAAGCAGCGGTGAGCCGATGGAGAAATGCGAACAGCGAAAATGGAATCGCTGATTGTCGATGGGGAAGTAGAGAGGTAGCCAAGGTGGGTGATGATGGGGCGTCCCCCGGTCTAACAGAAAATAGGACTGGCAGTTTAGCTATGCGCCCACCAGTCGGCGACGGAGCCAACAAGCGAGTTGGAACAAAGAAAGGGAAGGTCGGGAAAAAGGAAAGAAGAAAGAGAGAGGAAAGGAGATGGAAAAGAAAGAGGAAAAAGCAAAAGCGGAGAAATAGAGAGAAAAAAAAGAAGAGAAAAAGAAGAAATGCTTTTGGTATCCTATAAATTGATTGGGTGTTCTCGTGGGATAAAAAATTACACACTCAATTTTGATAAGAATGCCTATAGGCAACAAAATAAGCACGTTATTAAATTGACAACAACACCCCTATTTATGAATATTCATGTTGGTAAGTGGACTCAGTGACAACTAGGAGTGGATGACTTGGTGACAATTGATAAGTGTGTTCGATGACAGTTAGGAGTGATCTAGGTAATAGCTAATTAGTGGACTTGGTGAATAAGTTTAGAAAGAAGACACAATGACTACTATAAAGGACTTGGTGACTGCGAGTGGGGTTGACTCAGGAACAGTAGTAAAATGACTCAAGAATAGTAGTAGGATGACTCAATAAATAGTGGTGGAATAGCTCGGTAAATAGTGATAAGATGACTTAGTAAAAGCTGCAAGCGATTTCGAGTAGACTCGGTGACCATTCTGACCGACTCGGTGACCATTCTGACTGACTCATTGACCATTCTAACCTACTCAATGACCATTCTAAGTGATATATGTGAGCATCTAACGAGGGCGGCTAATGAGGATGGGTGCGAGAAGTATTGGCAGGCTTTTAGGGGACAAGCTTCTAGATGCTTGCACTACTGTCGATGACTAATTAGTACTTAATAGAGAGTGTTGAGCATGAGAAGCAATAGCCCTTCCAGGAGAAGTTGCAAATACATGCAGTCTGTTAATGAAGCCGTTAGAAAGTGTAAATGATTATCGAAGGAGGAGCTGGATCAAAGAAATGTTTGTAATTTGGGGAGCTGAATTAAGTTGAAAGGATTTAATGCATCCTCCTCCCATGAGCATGAAGTGGGAGATTAGTGGGGTGGTCCATTCCTATGTGAGTGAGAATCCAATATGTATGTTAATATCAAGGTTAGTGTAAGTGGGCGAGAATTTGTACGTAGAGAAATAGAGGAGGCTCTGAGCCTCCCCTTCCATTGTATTTGATTAGATAACATTCCTCTTTTCCTATGAACGTAAGCTGAGTTTGACCAAACAACATACCTCTGTGTGTTTCCATTGTACATGTGATTGTATTCTTTTAGATCTTAAGATCCTGATTGTTAGATCTATCAATCCATAGCAGATTTGGCACAACAAAACTAAGAGTTGAAGAACTCTACAGGGCCCAAGCTAATCCTAGATGAAGTATTTT
The DNA here is from genome assembly GCA_035236585.1 of Warburgia ugandensis. Classification (NCBI taxonomy): domain Eukaryota; kingdom Viridiplantae; phylum Streptophyta; class Magnoliopsida; order Canellales; family Canellaceae; genus Warburgia; species Warburgia ugandensis. Next base: position 15,588,082 of record CP141133.1, read on the forward strand.
CTACTTGCAAAAACTTGGGAAGTGCTGTCTCAACTAAAGCATGCAAAAAGGACCGTCCGGCACGGGGATAACAAAATCATGGGTAAACTTATCTGTAGCAATCTTCTTGATCCTTTGCTGTCAAAAGCTCCAAAATTTTGACTAAAATGATTGAAACACATATATGAGGAGAGGGCTGTAGCTTGCATTCTAGCTGCAACTTTTTTTATTAATTTTCCTTTACTTTCCTTAATATATTTTGAACAGTGAGCGCAAACCCACAACCTCTAGCTTGAGCGATATGGCACTTAACGAACATGACAAAGTGCTTGAACCCTCATCCAAGAATGGTATGACCTTCCGCAAGCCAAGGGCCTGTCGGCTGATCTGCTCATAACTGATTCACGAGAAGAAGAAGAACAAGAGAGAATGATGAGCACCCTTTTTTTAACGTAACAAGATGAGCACCCTTGTGCAATCACTTGACAAAGTTTCAAGTGGGACAACATTCTTTTGATTGGTCTATCCCTTATAGATCAGCCATGGACCGAAGGGCTATACCTTCGTGTCAGTGGTGCTTGAAATGAGATATAACTTCAGCTAGGTTAAAAAAAAAGGGTAGCCCTGGTGCATGAAGCTCCTGCCTATGTGGGGTCCGAGGAAGGGGCGGATCACAAGGGCCTATAGTAGACAGCCTTACCTTGTATTTTTACAAGAGGCTGTTTCCACACCTTTAAACGATGATCTCAAGGTCACATGACGATAACTTGAGCTAGGTTAAGATGACCCAAATTTGACATGAAAAATAAAGTGAGATAACTGAAATTTCAACTTAGCAGCGAGCTACATGAGATAATTTTCATCTCAACTCATCTCAAGTACTGATAATACTGAGATGAGGAAATATCACTTCATCTCATCTTAAGCACCACCGACACCCCAGTTTCTAAAGTTTGTCCTTCCAAAGGCAAACAATGTATATTCTCATAGCTTAGAAAAATAGAAAATTTCCAATGCAAACTCTACCAGAATGCATGTTTGGATCAATCAAAGTAACGTCGGCCCCATTTATACTTTAGCTAGCTACTATTTCTCCAAAGAGAAAATTTGTAGCTGGCATAAGTACAAATAAAGCCCGTTATTCAGTTATCCAAGCCATTTAGTCGAGCTTGTTATGAATGAGCCATAGATAAAATTTTTAGCGTTAGATATGCCTCCAAGCCTTTCATTTGTCCAAGTGTTGATAAATGATTAGTGGGGATGCCCAACACTTTTTGGGCCAAGCCCCTAGCCACCCACCCACACAGCCAGATATGTTGAGTGCGTCTTCTTATCATATACTAGCATACAAAAAGTCAAGTTTATTACGGCGATCACATCGATGATCTTAACGCTTGATCTATCAAAGCTCATCACTGTTCTTTGCAAGTCTTGGTTTGCTTGTTGTTTTGAAATTTTGTAAATAAGTCCCCAATGGCTCTAGGGGTTGATCTCAGCCTATGACATTAACGATATGGTCTCCACTGTGAAGCTCAAACTACTATTGATGTCAATTGTTGTTGATGTTTTCCGTAAGTGCACGGGGTATTGTAGTGTAGCTTATGTAAGTACGTGTCGATCCCATGGATACTTGATTTAAAATGATGGAGTTTTCAATAAAATTCAATTAATAAAAGAACAAAAACAAAGAATATGCCAGAATTAAACCATCAATAAAATAAAATCTAAATTTATTCAACTGTTGCAATTTACACAATTATTTATTCCAAAAACACAGAAAATGCAACGAAATAAGCAGTTCTGGATAAGCCTATCCCTGGATAGTTAGAATGTGGATAAGTTAAAATTGAAATAGCACATGGACACAGTTGGTATTAAATCAGGGACTCAGATGGAATTAATCTGGGGACCAGATGGTATTTCAGACAAAGGACAGCCTTGGAATTACTGAGATTTGCCAGGGCAGACTTGTAACTTTTTAGGTTTCTGGTTTTAAACAAAAACCAAGAAAACGGTGATGAGGGAAAACCCTAGGAGTAAGGTGGAAGAAGGAAGAAGGGGAAGAGGAAGGAGGAGAGAAGGAAAGGGATAGGAGAAGATGGAGAGAAAATGGGGAGAAAACCCGATCTGGGTTTTCTCTCTATGGCCGGCTGGATTGGAGAAAAACGAGGGAGAAATGGGAGTGAGAAAAGGAATGTGGGGAAAGAGGAGAAGAGGAGAAAGAAGAAAGTGGAGAAAACCCAATATGGGTTTTTCCTGCTTGGGTTGGTCGGTTTGCTTCAGGCAAATGACGATGCCAAAGATAGAGATCAGGGGTAGGTGATGGGTGCGGTGGAAATCCAGTGCTGGTCCGAGCGGAGACAACGCCTGAGTTGTGTGGTGGAGCAATGAGGGATGGACGCAGGGGCCAGTGTGCAATGGTAAGCAGAGAAGGGAAGTGGGTTAGGCAAGAAAGAGAGAAACTAAAGTGCGGTAATGAGAGAGAGAGAGAGAGAGAGAGAGAGAGAGAGAGAGAGAGAGAGAGAGAGAGAGAGAGAGAGAGAGAGAGAGAGAGAGAGAGAGAGAGAGGAAAGGCCAGGCCTCTTGGTGTGTCACTGACCTAGGCCAGCCAGTGGTGCTGGTATGAGAAGGAGATGGGGAAATAGAAAGAGAGCAAATGAGATGGTTTGATCCCACGATTGGTGCTGTAGAGGAGAAGGATGAAAGCTTGGAGAGGAGAGGGAAGAAGAGAAGGGAACAGCCTAGCCGGTCATGCTCGGGGTTGAAGAACCCAAGGGTCTAGAGAGAAGAGGGGGTATATGAAGAAAAATGATAGAGAGAGACGTGAGAGAGTAGGAGATGGAGGGAGAAACGTGTAGGAGAGAGGGAGATAAGAGAGAGAGAAAAGAGAGGAGAGAGATAAGTGGAAAAAAAATAAGAGAGAGGGAAAAGAGAGATAAGAGGGAGAGTGGGGTCTACTGGAAGTCTAGACTTGCTAGAACTCTGCAAGTCTTCAATGTTGTCCTGTCCTAGGACTCTTCAAAGTCTTCTTTTTCCATGCAGCTTCATTATCCTCATTTGATCTTCGTGATTTGATCTGGATCGTCCACACTTGAGTCAATTGATCTGCAATGTGCAGGACCCAATTAGAATCATCCAAACCGTTTATTATCCATCTAATTAGTTTTGATGATCATCTAACCGTTAATTTTGCAATTTAACAGTTGGATGGCCAATTACAGCTAAATTAAACTATTTTATGCAAAAACCTTGAAATTGATGGCTTAGATGCTCTAATTGAATACTAAATTAGGGGTATTTTGACTAAAATTGAATACTTAACACACCCCCAACTAGCATTTTGCTAGTCCCGAGCAAAACATGCAGACAACTATTTTACAAAACTAATACAAGATGCCACTTTTGTAGATACGATTGCATTTAGCACATGCAATAAGCCCTTGAACCCCTAATGGACGAGTTAGGCCTCGTGAGGGTTTGCAGTGAATATACTCACAAAATTCAGTCAAGTCAAGTCCCTTATTATCTTAGAGAATCGTCATTCATTAGCAACTTTACTAATTTTTCACAACTTAATGAAGAGGATTTGATAATTTTACACACCATACACATATTAAAGACATCTTATTTGAGCTATTTCTCAGAGTGCATGTGTGTATACAGTTACATAAATCTTGATTTTTAATTGGATATGCTTACATTCCATTGGACATATGCCTTGACCTCAATCCTCACAGGTATACGCTTAGAAATAAAACTCTCAGATAAGGGATTAAATATATTTCGCTCATTATGTGACCGAATCCAACAAACTAATGGTTCGCATAATTCTTTTTAACGCTCATGAGACAAAGAAAAGTGATCCATAAGAGTGGATGTTATCACCAAGAATATTAGGGGTCTTTTACCTTAATTCTTTCTTTTTATCTCCTCTTTAAGGCTATGTCCACCTATGATCAATAGGTCTTTAACTAGGATGAAATGAAGGCTTAGGACAGGTTTAGAAAAGAAAGGTATTAAGATTTCAAAGGTTCAAAATTGAGTAGATGACTTCCATGAATATCTAGTAGGACAACTTTTATTTTAGGTTTGTACTTGAAGTGAATTTCTCTTTTCAGACTTTGGTCTTTCTTTTTCTTTTCTTCTTTTTTTTTTTTTTTTTTTTCCCTTTGGAATAAAGACAACTAATTTTTCCTCACTTCTTTGACTTTTTTCTTTTTTTTTCCTATTTTTGAATTTTTTCTACTCTACTCATTTTGAAGATGAGTAATGGTTATTTATTTTACTAGGTTATTCTGGGTTAAGGTGAATGGGGTTTAAGAAAGAAAAGGCTTAATAACAGGTTCAAAAGGCTAATTAGTGGTATATTATATTGGGGAGGCTTTATGTCTCTGGGCTAAGCAAGGATGACCTTTATCATTTCCTAGGTTTCCTAAAGCTTATCAGATTCAATAAATTTCTAGAATTAAGGCTATTACTCCTATTTATTCTTGATGTTTAACCAAAACAAGGATAACCACATCATACTAATATATGTACGCTGAAGAAATCATGGAATTACTTATAACTCTCTCAAAGAAGATAGTCTCAAACTTTCACTAGGTTATAGGTCTTCACTGATTTTATTCAGGGTCTCTAAGTCATATCTCTATATTAGTCTTGATTATGTGCTGTGTGTGAATGGTTTCTGAGAATTAACTTTCATAAAATGCTTCAACACATGCATGAAATGCAAAACTAATCATATGCATTCCCATTAAGAGGTGAAAACAGTATATTTACTAAATTCTGACATCTAATTCTCGTCACAGTAAGGGAACTCTACCTTAAAAACTTCTTCTTCTTTTTTTTTTTTTTCAAGAAAACTCAAAATCTCTTGTGCATCTACACCCCCCAACCTGAATGAAACATTGTCCCTAATGTTTGAAAACATAGGATTTTATATGAAAGTGGAGGGATGTAGACTTTAAACCCATGGGTTACCTCCCAATAAGTGCTAAGTTTAACGTCTTCAGCCAGACATTTCCTAACTTAACTTTCTAAACTTAGAGCTAATTGGGTCAACTTTATTTGTCCTAATCCCAACTCTAAGATGACATGGCGAGAATTCTCACGCAACTTCAAAATTTTGCAGTACTCTATATATGGCCTCCACCTTGAAATTTTAGGTGGTGATATGAATATAATATAGTAGATCACCGCAAATGTAAAAGTACTGGGACCATAGTATTGATCCCCCATCGTCAATATTTCACGGTAGTCAATATAATTGCTTCACCTAAAAAATTGAGGTGAGGGTAACTCAATGACTGCATGAACTACCGTGTATTTTCTTGGACCATATAGTGACAACCAGTCCTTGTCTTGACCAAATTGAGGGATAATAATGACCATTCTATGCAATTTATCTTTTTCCTCAGTGTCCCTATCATTGTCATGAATTAGGGTAATAACTTGACTCTACCCTTCTCTAATAGGTTGTTCTTGTATTACTAGAGGAGAGGACAAGGTTTGGCTTAAACCCTGGTTATCTTCTGATGTGTACCTTATAGCAGGTTGATGCATCTCAACTAACTCTGCTTCTTTCTGTTTGATAAGCACAGGTACGGTAGCTATTGGGCCTATATTATCATCTGATGTTTGTTCAAAGAAGGCTGCTAGGTCCCAATCAAGTACATTTGTTACATTAAAAGGCACAATATGAATTTCATGCTTAGGATGATCTACTTTGGCTTGCAATCTAGAAGTGTCCATTAGAGGCACAGTATCCAACAACTCAGGCATCTCCTCAATAAATGTGTCTTCATCAGAGTCATATAGATAGGTGGGACACACATCTAGAGGATTAGGGTTGGATTTTTCTAAAGTGTTATGCTCTTCATCAATGGAAGTCTCTTCATAATTAGAATCAAGACATGACTCAAGTATATCGAAGTTGGAGATTTCTAAGGATGGTTGTAGACTTTGTGAATCATAAAGATCATAGGAAATTTCCATCTTAGTATCAAGAATAAATGGCTCTATATTCCCCCTAATTTGTTTCAGTTTTGCCTCAAATTCCTCCATCCCTCATTTTATTTCCTCAGTGTAATCCTCCATCACTTGTCTTATTTCCTTATTCCCTTGTGCTATTATTTCACACATATGTTGCATTTTTTTTATCTAATAGTGGTTCTTCTCGTAGAGGAAATAACTCATAAGGTTGGTATTGTTGTGGCATTGGGGTATTGAAAAAGGACTGAGTAGGCTGAACACATGATGGTTGACCCTGATATTCTGAATAATCATGGTAGTACTAACCAGGGTGAGACCATTACGGTTCTTCCTGATATTGGTAATCCTAAGACCATGGTTGTTCATGATGCCTAGCACATCCATTAGAGTCTTGATAATGTGTCTCAAAATAAAAATTGTAAGGGTATGTGAATGCATCAGGTGCACCCACTGGCTCCTGATAGTATTCATTGTATGTGGAGCTTGATGGGGGCCAAAAAGGGGTGGAATATGGATGCTCAAAATAGTATAGTCATTATGGTATTGAGGTTGTGGTGCACTTTTCCTAGAAGTTATTAGCCTAAGCAATTGACTTTCCATAAGATCTAACCAATCCATCTATGAAATGTATCCCCTTCTTGATAAGCTCCTTTTTTTTTTTTTTTCCTTTTTTTTAGATAAAAACTAACCTACATGATGCAACCTAATTTCCTAGAATGATGAACAAACAAAGGACATAATATAATCCTTGAGGCTAATAAGCAACATATTGATTTTCTTGAAATTGTGTGGGGACAATGCTTTTAATTAGCCTAATTTAGCATTCCTACTCTCCTTCAAACTTGATTTTTGCTTACCAGTTAAGTTCTTTGCAAGGTGACTAATACAACCATTATGTAAGGAGGCATTTAGACCTCACAAACGTCAATAGGAGGTGAGGGAAGAGCGAGGCTCTGTTAGACAACCCTCATTAAGCACAGTGCTCAAAAGCTATTGGAGTGACAATAAATCAAGTCTTAATAAGAGGGTCGTACAAGCATGTGATGACCCTATAGGTCTCTTCTAATTGATTTTAATTTAAATTGAAGGGCAAGGTAGCGCACTTGAGGTGATTATCCTATGTGGGCCAATGAGTGGTGATAAAATTCACCCTTGATCTTATAGGGGTAGGGTTCCCTTACTAATTAATTTTACACTCCATGGCAGTTCGATTAGTATATATATTATCGTAAAGCATTAACCGTGTCCTAATATGCAAATAAAAGTGATAAACTAATGCAAAACCTAAAAAATGCAACAATTATAAGAGGATGCTTTCTATACTAGCAAACAATGCAAATTTACTCTAAATGCAAATCCTAATCTAGGAATTTAAATAAGTGAGGAGACTTACAGTGGGGTTTCTAATGAAGATCAAGTGTGGGCCACCTTATCCCACACTTGCCCTGTATTATACAACCCTTTAAAATGAAAATAGAAAATGCAAGTTACAAGGATCCTCACTGTAAGCTTCACTTAAAAGAAAAAAAATCTTAATCTAGAAAAGCAAGGAAATTTCCATGTTGATGAAGATTTTCTTGCCAATTTTCTTCACTTTCCTATTTCCTTGAAAAAGAAAATCAGAAATAAGTACCAGTTTTAGGAAGTTAGGTGATTATGCACTAAAAAAAAATTTAAATATGCACCTAAAAATTCCTAAAATGTAATTCCTAATATTTTTTATTTTATTTTTATTTTTTAAAAATATTTTGGATTTTTTATTTTTAATTAAACTTTATAAAAACTCCTTTGCAAGTCCCCGACAACGGCGCCAAAAACTTGTTGATGTTTTTCACAAGTGAATGGGCTATTGTAGTGTAGCTTATTCAAGTACAGGTCGATTTCATGGAGACTTGATTTAAAATAATGGAGTTTTCAATAAAATTCAATTAATAAAAGAACAAAAACAAAGAATATACAAAAATTAAACTATTAATAAAATAAAATCTAAATTTATTCAACTGTTGCAATTTACACAATTATTTATTCCAAAAATGCAGAAAATGTAACGAAATAAGTAGTCCTGGATAAGCCTGTCCCTAGATAGTTAGAATGTGGATAAGTTAAAATCGGAATAACACAGGGACACAGTTGGTATTAAATCAGGGACTCAGATGGAATTAAACTAGGGACTTAGATGGTATTTCAGACAAAGAACAGTCTTGGAATTACTGAGATTTGCCAGGGTAGACTTGTAACTTTTCAGGTTTCTGGTTTTAAACGAAAACCAGGAAAATAGTGATGAGGGAAAACCATAGGAGTAAGGGGGAAGAAGGAAGAAGGGGAAGAGGAAGAGGAAGGAGGAGAGAAGGAAAGGGATAGGAGAAGATGGAGAGAAAATGGGGTTGGGTTTTCTCTCTATGACTGGCTGGACTGGAGAAAAACGAGGGAGATGGGTCAACAGGTTTGCTTCAGGCAAATGACGACGCCAAAGATAGAGATCAGGGGTAGGTGATGGGTGCGGTGGAAATCCAGTGCTGGTCCGAGCGGAGACAACGCCTGAGTTGTGTGGTGGAGCAATGAGGGATGGACGCAGGGGCCAGTGTGCGATGGTAAGCAGAGAAGGGAAGTGGGTTAAGCAAGAAAGAGAGAAACTAAAGTGCGGTAATGGGAAGAGAGAGAGAGAGAGAGAGAGAGAGAGAGAGAGAGAGAGAGAGAGAGAGAGAGAGAGAGAGAGAGAGAGAGAGAGAGAGGAAAGGCCAGGCCTCTTGGTGTGTCACTGACCTAGGCTAGTCAGTGGTGCTGGTATGAGAAGGAGATGGGGAAATAGAAAGAGAGCAAATGAGATGGTTTGATCCTACGGTTGGTGTTGTAGAGGAGAAGGATGAAAGCTTGGAGAGGAGAGGGAAGAAGAGAAGGGAACAGCCCAGCCGGTCATGCCCGGGGTTGAAGAACCCGAGGGTCTAGAGAGAAGAGGGGGTATATGAAGAAAAATGATAGAGAGAGATGTGAGAGAGTGGGAGATGGAGGGAGAAATGTGTAGGAGAGAGGGAGATAAGAGAGAGAGAAAAGAGAGGGGAGAGAAAAGAGGGAGAGTGGGGTCTACTGGAAGTCTAGACTTGCTAGAACTTAGCAAGTCTTCAATGTTGTCTTGTCCTAGGACTCTTCAAAGTCTTCTTTTTCCATGCAGCTTCATTATCCTCATTTGATCTGGATCGTCCACGCTTGAGTCAATTGATCTGCAATGTATAGGACCCAATTAGAATCATCCAAACCGTTTATTATCCATCTAATTAGCTTTGATGATCATCTAACTGTTAATTTTGTAATTTAATGGTTGGATGGCCAATTAAGGCTAAATTAAACTATTTTATGAAAAACCTTGAAATTGATAGCTTGGATGCTCTAATTGAATACTAAATTAGGGGTATTTTGACCAAAAATGAATACTTAACAAGTGTCTAGCAAGCGGGCCGACAATGCACCTGAACAGATTAAAACTAATTCAGTTTAAAAATTCATAGTCAAGATTGATGGGTATGACTTAGTTATCTTGATAGAATAGTATTGTTACAAAATGTTTTAGAATATATAGAGACAATAGCATTAATGTTGATCAATTGAACTTTATAGGCATGTTCCAATCAAACTAAAAGAAAAATTCTATAGGATGGCTGTAAGGCCAGCCATACTCTACGGATTAGAATGTTGGGCAGTTAAGGAACATCGTGTTCATAGGATGAGTGTCGCAGAAATTAGGATGTTGAGATGGAAGAGTGGCAAGACAAGAATGGATAGAATTAGGAATGAAAACATTAGAAGAAACTTAAGGGTAGCACCAATAGGTAATAAGATGAGAGACATTAGACTTATATGGTTTGGACATATCCAAAGGAGATCGAAAACGACACCAGTTAGGAAGAGTGAGGCAATGCAAGTAGAAGGTTCTAAAAGGGCAGGGGAAGGCTCAAAAGAATGTGGATAGAAGTGGTGAGAAAAGATTTAGAAACTTTGGGATTAAATGAAGCTATGGTACTTAATAGAGAGGAATGGAGGAACAAGATTCATGTGGCCGACCCCTAATTGGGATAAGGTCTTGATGATGATAATGATGAATTGAACTTTATAGAGAAATGCCATGAAGAAAGTCATTGTGATCCTCTCCTGTATCAAAAACTTCTTGGAGCTCATGATTACTATTATTATGCATCATCTATCAGTTAATCTAATAGCTGACCACAAGTTTGTTGGATTATTGCTACTGATTTTGTATTGATTCAATAATCATAGATGTTTGATCCATTAGCCTTGTTCAGTACGATTCTCAATTGAGCTTCTCCCTAAATTGTGACAATGACTTCCACTACAGTTAGTACTGTAGAATTACCGTAGGGGTGGCAAAATATGACATGGCATGATAATACAATACGAACCCAACACAAATTTAGGTGGTTAGGGTCGAGTCTTATCGTGTTCGTGTCATTTTTGGGTGACACGTCAAAAATCGTGTCATGTTCGGGTCAATCAATGTTGACCCATTGTGTTGACCTATTAATTTGTCGTGTTAACCCATCTGATCCGCAACCTGTTAACCAATCAGGTTGAAAGTATAGTACGAATTTTCAAAAAGTGTCCTATATTTTTATGGTTTTTAAAAAACCATCAATATATAAGACGGTTTTTCAAAAACTGTCGTATATTACTCATCCTATATTTTTATGGTTTTAAAAAAACAATCAATATAGGATGATTTTCAAAAACCGTCATATAGGACATTTTTTGAAAACTGGTCTTATATTCTTATGGTTTTTGAAAAACCTTCAATATTGGACGATTTTTCAAAAACCATCCTGTATTGATACTCCTATACTCTATATAGGAAGGTTTTTGAAAACCAGTCCTATATTATTACAATTTTCTAAAAAACCTTCAATATAAGATGGGTTTTCAAAAACCATCCTATACCCTTATAGGAATATAGGACGGCTTTTGAAACTTGTCCTATATTTTTATGACTTTTGAAAACCAGCAATATAAGATGGGTTTTAAAAAACCATCCTATATTTTTATGTTTTTTGAAAAACTAACTGCCTGTATTCTTATGTGAAAAACCGTCCTATATTAGTTATTTTACATTCATTAAATTGTGTTACATGAGTCGTGTCGTGTTGACTCGTTTAATAATCGTGTCGTGTTCGAGTCATGGGTTCTTGACATGATTATTAAGCGGGTCGTGTTCGTATTGACCCATATACTATAATGGGTCAGTCTCGACATGACACGAACATGACCCGCCAACTTGAATTGGCAGGCCTAGAATTACCTAAGTATTTTTGTCCAAATACACTAACCATTCAAAAGTGAAGAAATTTCTTTCATTTGCATTAACAAACCCATTCCACGGTTGGGAAGTAAAATAGTGAAGGAAAAGTCAAACGCAAATAGCAACAAGAAGCAAAACATACTACTCGCCTGCAACATCGGTTCTTTTGATTCTGCCCTTGCTCTTGCACAATGACCAAAAACTCCTCTGTTGCCATAGATAGAAATATAGAGAGGAAGAAAGGAAAAAGTCATGAATGACAACTATATCCCCTAGAAGCAATCTATTTTGTCCTGTCGCATTATTGATCGCCCACAAAATTGTCCCACTTCCTTGTCTTCATAGTGGTTGGATGATGATTTTCATGTGCTAACAAAAGGTAATTTTTGACCTTTGTTAGAATTGATCCTAAGGTTGGGTTATTTGTTTGGCATAGGACGTAGTCATCATTCTAAAGATGGTAATAATAAGGAAAACCATGAAAGTCACCCTTGATGGTAGATCAGATTGAGCCATCCAGATTATATATTCATATGCAGATGTGGCCCATAAATTTGCCCAATCATCGGCATAATTGAGCTCAACGGATTTGATATTTGTAATATTTGGTAAGCAAACAAGATGGAAGAGGGAAAAGTTACTTGGAAGTGGATTTCCTCACATGCCAAAAGGAAGACAAACAAGAAACTTGCACCTACTCATTCACCTATAAAAACCCTTATCTTGATGCCTACTCTAATTACTGCCTGTTTTCCTCTAGTGTTTGAGCCATTCCCTTTATTTGTAAACCTGACCTCTTTCTCAAAGGAGGATGCCAGAGAGTTGCTCAAAGCAACAACCTTATTCTTAAGCCCAACCTTGCAGGAAACATCAGTGGCAAATTGATTCTATGATATATTCTCCATGTGCTACCGATGCTAAGAAAGTGAGCACAAAAGGCTAGCAACAAGTCGTGAACTTGTAATAATGGCTCAAGGAAGAGACACACACAAGACTAGGGACAGCCTCAATCACTTGACAAGCACACACGCCACAATTCTTAGTCATTCCCTACGATTTTTGTTTGACTTTTTATTTTATTATATATATATATATATATTATAACATTAGGCATGCACACCAATGAGTGACCTAGACATGCATCTTACCAAAGAATAATGTCAAGTCCCAAGAGGGAGGTTAATTTGGCCTTACTCAAAGTTTTTAAAAATTTGAAGAAAGTGCTCTATAACAAAAACAACTTCAGAAATCAAAACAAATGGCACACAATAAACTAGACATGAGTTCTTATTGTAGTTCAGCTGGTCAATCAAGGTACTTCTACTCTCTCTAGGTAATAATCTACCTTAAGTTCTATTAATCTCTACAAGATTTTACACCATCATTATGCTGACACACAAATAAAGGACTTAATTACTTGTAGCAAACTCAGCTTTCCTACAAACACTTGGAACAAAAATAAGAAAGATACACCACTCTCTCAAATACAAAGAAGTTTTGAAGAAAGTTTTCCCTCTCAATGCATAAAGCTCAATAGTAAAAAATTTAGAGAGGCAGGTTTTACGATCCAAAGATGCATGGTTGAGAATTAGAACCAAGTAGGATTTGAATTGACTACTTGAATGTAAAGTTGAAAGCTTGAGGGCATGATATTCAGTTTCTTCCATAAGTCCTAATAGGTCTTTTAAGGTATCCAATATATAGTATTGTACCTAATTGATCTGTTGGAGATAAAATTTCAGTCATTAGAAATGGATATAGCAAATAAAGGACATATGTGAAATTTGAAAATGATATCTCACCAACCTGTTTGTTAAATCAGTTGATTAGTTTGGTTAGATAGTCACATAGAATCTATATATTGTTCTTTACAAGCTTCAATTGTTCAAATCATTTCTTCTTCAACCTAGAAGAAACCTATTTTATTTGGTAATTGTTTTTAGAGACAATCAATTGGATAAGCCACAAAAACAAATTCAAGTAGTCCTTAACCTAAATCCAGAATAGTTGACTCAATTAAAAATAGTTGACTTGAATATTCAGCTATGTCACTCCAATAACATCTATGCAGAATTTTACAAGTTGCCTTAAAACAATTGACTACTTTTCTCAGGACAATTAACCAGATTCCCAAAGTAGTTAAATTCACCTCTGATAGATGAATTCCCTTTTAAATTGGAATCCTTCATGAAGTGCTTGGATAGCTTCCAACTTATTGATTCTCCACCAATTCACATGATTTCAATTACAGTTGATTTTTTTTATTTTTATTAATTACTAAAATGGATGAACCTTTTTGGAGCAGCTAATTGTCTTAGTCGCCTGAAATATGTCATGGACTTCTTTAAGATTTGCAATTTTAGTGGTCCACAACAACTAACTATTTTTTAGAAATAGTTGCCTAGATTTTCAAATTTCTTAAGTTCATCTAGAAATAGTTAACTATTTTTCCAAGGATAGTGAAATAGAATGGTGTATATTCTGTGTCATTTTGCTAAAATAGTTGATTGATCTCTAATTTACTAAACTAGATTCTGTTAACCTGTGAAATTTGATCTTTTAAGCCCTACTTCTTGATTTAGTCCTTGTTCAATTGCTTTCAACCTAAGAGATATACTTGCTCAAGTATAAACAAAGTTAGAAATAAATTGGCAGGTTTTCTTATCACCAAAATCAATATGGTTTGAGCTAACACTCCCCCGCCCCCCCCCCCCCCCCTTTAAAGATGACAAAACTTTTAACAAGAAAGTAAAAAAATTGTGCAAAGTATTGTGAACTTTCTTTTCTTAGATACATTTTCTCCCCTTTTGTTAATATAAAGAAGGCTAGGAAATGAAGAATGCATGTGAGAAAAAGATAGGCAACAAGAGTATTAGATGTACTCTTTAGATTTAGCTTTCCCTTTAGGAAGATCAAAGTGAAAGAGTGCAAGGGAGGTCTCTTCCTAAGAATATGGATAATAAAGAAAAGACAGAGGAATGAATAGGAAGAATAAACATGAACAAATAGAGTGTTTGCAGAGTAAAGAGTACACATTGACAAAAGCTATTAATTTCCATTCATAAAAAATACATAAGAAATACATTTGTACACAACCCAATTAATCAACTATAAGCATAAAATAAACAAGCTAAATACAAACACAAACACTTGAAGAAATAGTTAAAAAGAGATTCATCCTCCTTTTCCTAATCAACTAATCCACCTGCAAGCTTAGGAATCTCTAGGCTAAAGGTTAGGGCAAAGTTGAGGTTTCAAGGTCTTCAATAGTTAAATTTAGTTTCTAATCTCCAACCAAGCTCCATTCTCAAAAATAAATCCAACGTGTCTAATAGTGGAAGCATTGATCAACTCAATCTTAGTAAAAGGAACTAACTGTTCCTCTCTAAATTCAAAACCAAGTCTTATTGTAAGATCATAGATGAAAAATGCCATGAGGTAGAGTAGCTTTGTCTATATTCTTACAGTTTCACATGTGACCACTAATCATTTGAGCAAAATTGATTTGCTTTCCTCTTTGATCATATGAATTGGATATAGTTCCAAGATGTTAGGACTAGTTTGATTACTAGCTTTTTGAGGCAAAATTTTACATGTACACATATGAAGCAACCTACTTCCAAGCACAATGAGCTAACTTGAATTTTATCTCTTTCATTCATATTTGCTTAGTCAAGTGCACTTTGATACACCTTCTTCTTGGTGATTGTTGACTTGAAATGCTCCTTTTTAGGCATTTCCTCATAAGAATTCTCATTAACTATCCTAGATTTTGTGTTCTAAACACAACGTTTCCATAGACATAGGTGACAAGAGAGCCATCAAAATTCCTTTCCATGTTTTAGTAAAATACTCTATATTCTTAGAAACAACTCCCTCCATGTGAAAAAGTTCATCAATATTTAGCCTTTAGAACCATCTATCCGCTGTAAATCCTTGTAGATATCTATACACACAAAAATTTTCAAGTAGAATAGTCCTTTTGTAGAACATATGTCTACATAGGTTGCAAGGCATAATATGTCTAGAGCAAATAAGGCTTAAGTTGAATTTTTTTTTAAAGAAATGATAAAAATTCTATTGAAATAAAGCTTTTGACCTAGTTTTAGTTTTAGCATGCCAATTGATTATTTTTGAAAACTAGTTAGGTTTTTCTCAAGATGGGTACAATCATTCCAAAAACAATCAGCTTTATTTGAAATAGAGTGAACTATTTAGGGATGGTGAGAAACATGAATAAAAATTTTCTTTTAAAATTCTAGTTAACCTCATATTTTGGGTTGTCGTTTTTTTTTTTTTTTTTCAAAATTCAATAAAATATCTAAAAGGTTTTGAAAAACACTCAACAATGAAAAATGAGATAAACTGGATTTTGAAAATAATTAACTAGATTTGACATGCACATGTCAAGTCACAAGAAAGGGGTTGAATTGGGCCCAAATTTTTTTGAAAATTTTTGCAAACTATGAAGTTAAGTGTCCAAGAAACAAGAACAATATCAAAAGCGAAAACTTGAGAACATAAGAAGAAAGACATAAGGATATTATACTGGTTAAATCAATCAAATAAGATATCTACTTCTACAATTTCAAAGCATTCCCTACTTTGAGTTCTATTAAATCCCTATAAGATTTTACATCAGCAGTAATACTGTGATTGCTAGCAAACAAAGGAGCAATGCACTTGCATCAATACTTTCTTTTCACAATCCTTTGAAACCAATCCAAGAACAAGAGAGCTACACTAGTTCCTCAAATACACATAGATTTTGAAGAAAAAGGAGCTCTCCCTCTCGCTAAAATTCAATACAAACAAAAATGATAGAGAGAGGTTTTTAGAAGTAAAAGATTGAAAGAATAGAAACAAGTAAGCATGGAGAGATAAACCTAACATGTGAGCTTGATTTTTTCTTGTTTTATGTTCAATAGCTCTTTTAATATTCAAAGGAAGCTTCAATTATAGTATTCAAACAAAAAATAATCCATTTTGTTTAACTTTCTTCTTGTTGAATTTGAAATAGATGTGTTGAGAAGTTTAATTAACCAATCTTAAAGAACAGATGTCAAAAAATTAACCAGTAAATTAAGATGAATAGGCAGACAACTGATTTCATTGTGTCAAACTAAGGTTCAAAATGTCTTCGCCTAAAGTACAAAGTTGGCTTGTTCTTCAAGAAAGTTGGCTAAAATTGGTCCCAAAATTTCAACTTGAAACTCTTCTATATCAGCTAGCTTTGCTCTATTTTCTAATAGGCTCAATTTTACTTTCCATTATGCATCTCACTTCAAAGTTCTTAAAATTTAGGTCGACAAAAAACAAAACTCAGCTTTCTCGACAAAAAACAAAACTCAGCTTTCTAGTAAAGCACAAGTTCTCTAGTTAAAAAGTTAAAATGACCATTATAATAACTACAAAAGTTGGCTAACTAAAATTTTCCATGAGCAACCACCTAAAATTAAAATGTCATGGGCCCCCATCTCAGTTAACATAGAAGTTAGTTGTCATGCCAAAAGATTGAATAATTAATGGAAAGTTGGCTTGCTTTTTAGAGACTTAATTTTGATGTCTTTGATCTTTGTTTATGCATATCCAGCTCACATCACTTCATGAACAAGATATTTTTTAGATATTTCTAGTTATTGATCCTTTAACAATAATCTTACCTATCATGCACATGTATGAACAATGTTAGGTTAACTAATTTAGGTTTTATCAACAACAACAATAAAGTTTGGGTCAATCTTAGCACAGTGCTCAAAATTTTTTGTAAATTTAGTAGAGTATTTTGAAAATACAATTAGACACTTTTTTAGAAGAACTAATTTTGAAAAATTCAATCAGCTATTGTTTCATGGATTTGCTAATTTGGAAAATCTAGTTAGTTATCCTTAGTAGAGATTTAACTTTTTTTGTCAAAATTAAAAAATGTGTGAATTTTGAATATTTAATAAATCAAAGAATTTGTAACATGAAATCATCAATACACTTAAAAATCATCATTCATATAGAACCATGCATGCAACTTCTTTTTCAATTCTAACTAATGTAAGCAAAATATCACCTTTTGGCACTCGATCTTGAAGAAAGTGATGCTTAGTCTCAATATGCTTGCTCTTTGAGTATTGGATGGGATTCTTTGAAAGAATAATTGTGCTAAAGTTGTTACAAAAAAAAAGATACATTATCAAAATGCATGCAATAATCTTCTAGTTGTTTTTTAATCCAAAGTACTTAAGCAGAACAACTACTAACTAAAATGGATTAGCTTTTGTAGTTGAGAGAGTTATACAAAGTTTTACTTCTTTAAAATTCATGAAACCAACATGCTTCCTAGAAATTGGCAAGTACCACTAGTGCTTTTTATGTCAATTACACAACTTCCATAGTCCAATGCGTGGTGTCTAAATAAGATATTTAAAGATACTTTTAACGATACTAAGATGTGATTTCTTATAATTAGATGAAAGTCTCGTAATACACACCCACTATATTAAATATTAGGTCAACTAGTAGTCAAGTACAACAATAAGCCAATTATACTAATTGAAACCTTGAGCCGACAATGAGCCAATTCCAATTGCTTTTTACCTAACAATAGGCCTAAAAGTCTCAGGGAAATCAAGTCCTTTTTGGAAATATTTGGGCCATTAGCCTAGTTCTGTTCATGATTACTAGGCTAAGTTCAAAGTGTATGCTTCTAAAATCCATTTGGTTCTAATGATATGATGGTCATGAGGTCAAAGAACAAGGGTCCAAACCACATTCATTTCAAATTGTATTAAGCCTTTTAACATAGACATAACCTAATAAATATTTAACAATGCATCACGAGTAGCTAAGGTTCAACTTGAGATAAGAAAGTAGTAAATTGAGATGCATTCTTCATATTAGTTCTTATTCGCACCCTACTTGATGGATCTCCTATATTCAATCTGGTCCTTTGGATGACCATAGGCATATCTACAATCCCTTAGCAGTGCTTTAGGTGGATCTTCCTTTTGTAGTTAAGAATTCTTCGCATATTTTGTAGTGGCTTCATCTCCATTGGTGTTGAACTTCTTCATTTCTTGCACAAGATCATCCTTGCCACCTAAGCTAGATGACTTTCTCAATGGAGCATATTTATAAAGATAACATAAATGGTTTAGATGTCTAAAATGTGGGTCACCAAGTCTTAAATGACCTATTACTCAAATGGCTTAGATCTTATAAAATGTTTGCCTAACTTGAGTCATAGCTTACAAGGATGATGAATGAGTAGGATAATTAAAAGATGGCCAAAACAAAAGCAAATAAGATGAATAACACTACAAAAATTATGCATGAACTTTGAATTGAAACTATGCTAAGAATGATGCGCATGATGCTAATAAGCATGAGGCATGAAAAGGAAAATATTGCACATGATTCATGGATGCTAATAATCAAAGTTAAAAGTGCTTTAATATGAGAATCAATGAAGAACATTACTCATCAGCCAATGGATTTCATTGAAGTGCAAAATTATAAGAGAAACTAGTGCATGTACATGGAAAGAAATATGTGCACTTTTCATAAGGAAGCACTCAACCTAAAACCAAAACTTCAGTCTACTTCAACGTCATCCAATGGTCAAAATCTAATCTTAGATATCATGCATGTGAAACCAAAAGAGAAATCAAGAGGAAAGAGAGTGAAAAAGATAGGAATCAAATCAATGGAAAGGTGAGGGATCAAAGAACTTCAAGGACAAATAACTTGATCCAAAGGCTACTATCTCTTGGCTGTCACTATAAGAGATTTGTGGAACTTGAATATAAGGATCTAAAGCTTAAAACTAGAGGCAAATAAGGAAGGAAAACAAAGAACCAAAGCAAGGGATGCATGAAACAAGGAATCAAAGCAACTAACCAAGGAAGCAATGAAGACCAAACTGGAAATTAATTTGCAAAACAAGGAATAGGGAGGTGTAGAACTATAACATCCCTAATTTTTAAATTCCAATGTGGGTGAATTTGGAAAATAGTGAATTTGGAAAATGTTAAATTGGTATGAAAAGAAAAAAGTGAAATTTCATAATTTTGAAGTTTTATGGGTGAAAATTTTGATAGACATTAAATTAAGTGTCAAAACCTTGATACTTGGATTGCACTCAAAAAATAAAATCCAATGACTCTAAGAATGCCCAATTCAGAGTTCGGGCAAAAATTTGCCTAATTATTTTACAAAAGGGCAAAATAGTCATTTGACATGTGGTCCCACAGTGCACTGATGTGGGTCCTAGAATTTAGATAGATTAAAATAGATTAGAAAATATACTAATTATGTGAGTAATCATGATTATCTTACTTTAACTGAATTTAGGGCAAAAGCCTCTCTTTCCTAAGCACTATTCATCTTCTTCTTCTCCTTCGATTCTCCCCTTTTCTATGATCAAACATGATTAGATCTAATTGTACTCAACACCATAAATGGATTTCACTTTATTCTATGGAGTTGCAATGACTGATGGCCTAAAGAGCATCATGGTCATGCCTTTTTCCCCCATCTCTCATTCTTGGGTAAAACCATCAAGATCGGATTTTCCACCTATCTGAGAGGTATGGTTAAGTTTCATTCTTGTTTTTTCCTTTCATTAGCTTTCCTTCATTGCCTTTTATCTTTCCTAACACTTAGATCAATGATTTCATATGGATAGGGTTTGAATCTAGAAAAAACCTTGACACAATAGAAAACCTATTATAAAGACAACTCAGATGGATGATCTGAACTATCCATTAGATTCAGTGACCTTCAAAACCTTAGGAATGCCAAAATCAGAGAAAAAACAGATCATCTAGACTGTATATTGAGGCCAAAAGGGAATAGACGGTCTGGGTGCATCGTCCCTGATGGATGGCACCCAGGACGCCGTTTTGAGGACAAAATAGATGACGCATACACAAATGACAACACACAACATGACCACATGTGCGGGGAGTGCATGCATGTGTACGAGCATTGCAGCACTGTCTCTGACCGAGCGAGAAGCCCAGGTGTCTTGGAGACTAGGACGCACGCAGGAGCGTCTTGGTGATGGGGATGCACGCGGTGTGTTCCAAGCAAGCGTCCCAAATGCTTGTGTCCTGGGGATGCCAGGCTTTTACTGTTCTAGCCCAGATTTTGATCCAAACCATTGAAATGTGATTTGAGATGGATTTTTTAAAATTCTAGAGGCTATATAAGCTCAATTTTAAATCTAAAATGTTCGTTGGAATCATCTCGACTATGCAGACATGATTTTAGCATCAAAATCTTGATCTAAGCACATCAGTTAGATCAAACATATGAGAAGTTATCCAATAACTCGGGTTGATCTAGGGATGATCAGGCCTTAAAACTCGAACAATTATATGATCCAAGAGATGGATTGATTGATCCAATGATTAGATCATGTGTATTCATCCTAAAAAATTGATCTAGATCATTGATCTGATGGAGGATTTTAGATTTGATAGATCAAAGAGTTATTGGACAGTCAAATCAATACATAAATCATAAATATATAGTAGAATAGTTAGATAAACATGAAATGGAATTGATTATGATGATTAATATTAGAATTGGTGATCTAATCATAAATATAGGCTTTAAAGAATGATCTAATGGTTGGATCACCCCGAATTCCAATGAAATGAAATGATTAAGCCTTGTGAATCAAGATGCATCTATTTAGTTGATCATAGTTTGGATTGACTGGAATAAGAATATATCAAATGATCTGAATTGTTGATCTTTAATCAATGATCCAAATTGATGGATATTATGAAAATAAAGAAATATACACAAGATTAAAGGTATTTAAGAGCAACACTATCATGATTGATTATGATCAAAGACTAGAAGAGTATTGGGTGAGAAATTGTGAATGAGTGGTTAACTTGAAATGTATTTATGACTTGATAGATAAGCTTATGGATAGGCAATTGAGACTGTGGGCTATTCTAAGAATTTGAGAGTCATATTCGAGGTAGGTGGAATTTAAGATGCTAATTTCATAAATTACATGATTTATTTATATACTCATGGTGTCATTTTGATACCTACATGAGATTTGTGTTACATAAATCATTTATAAAATGTGATTATTATCTTACAGTATACATGTGGTATTTATGGCATGAATTATGAAATGGAAAGGATATGGTTTTGTAAATGGTGGATGGTATATTGTGATTATACCTCCATGGATTTAAATGTATGTCATCCATTTAAAAAGACATGCTTTTGATGGTGCATGGCATATTTTATTACCACATGATTTTGATATAAAAGCCATGTAGGCTTGATTTGGTACAAGGTACCAACTATGTATATAATACAATATTTTTAATGGGTTGATATGAGATAGACATGTAGCTTGATACTATTGTTTCATATCCAAGCATGGAGGCTTGAGGATTTTGTTTTCAACAGGTTTATTGCTTAGGGGATGCTATGTTAAGAGGGGTATAGGGCCAGCCACCCACCCTATGAGATTATGAGATGATAGACTCCCGCTCGTAGATGGCACTTGGTAGGGGCTGGTATCAAGGGTAGCTCACACTACCAGTTCGGTCCCCACCCATGCGAACGGACGATGAGTCTCCTATTTCAATTTTAGAAGGGAGGGACATTCGATTGATCATGTGTTGGTTATCATTGCAGCATAATAGTTCCTTGTATTCATGTACATGGTGTTTTGATCACGAGGGAGTGATAGCATGTGTGCTTGGTTTTCTTGTGCGATCATGGTGTTGTGATCATTGATGATTGTATGAGCTCATGACCATTATGGATAGCCAATGTTGATTGGAGGATTGTGGACCCTACATAGTAGGGGTGTGGCCACTGATGACTATATTCACTAGTTTACAAGTTTAATACCATTTAACTCGTTTACACATTCAATATCTTTATTTGTGATTTAAATTGTGGTTGGACATTATTTGACATTTATGAACTTGTTTATGATGTTTATATTTATTCATAAAGTTTACTTGAGATATTGATTTGGATTTGGACATGATGTTTCGTGGTTCAATTTATTCATGATATTTATTTGAAATGCTTTGAAAATTATATTCTAAAGTCTTGGATTATTTTCAAGTTAATCATGCAGACTATTGATTATTGATGCATAATGTTTTGTGCATTAAAATGATTATTATATTTTGAATTGCATAAGCATCTTATTCCCTTACCAAGCATTGCTTGTTGAGGCATTGCATTATTGTTGCAATGCCTTGGATATTGAGAGGCGGATATTGAGAGGCAGACACGACTGATGAGGAGATAGACGAGTTGTTGATTGAGACATCTGAGATGAATGTATGCTTTTAATTCTACTTGGACTATACATGTGCATCTGAATTATCTGGACTTGATTATATTATTATAGGGAATGTGGCTGTCGAGCGGATAGGTCCTGAAGAAGTAAACTTGTTTTGGAAATGTTTACTTGAAAGATGAAAATTTTATTTGAGTTTTGAGTTGGTGGTTGACACTGACAGCTTTTCTTAAAATGAAATTCATTGAAATTGTTTTTCTTTGTTTTGTTTTAAAAAATTGGGTTCCCACCTTTCAAAAATTTTTTCTTAAAAAGTGTTGAAAAACCCAGGTTGTCACAAGAACTACAAGAAAGAGCAGCCAAAAGAGGGAGGCGTGGAGCACCTTGAAGGAGCAGCCACAATAAGGGCATTGAAACCTTAGGATAGTACTAAGGTGGGAGGCACAGAAGGCTGGTCAGGAGGAGGTGTCTCCACGTTCTATGTATGGTGTGTGGATTCCTTAGGTGCTTTTATACATCAGTTGCACATTCTAACTTGTTAGGATGCTATCCTCACAAAAGTGGAAAGAATGGAATATGATTTTAGATAGGAAGGTGAAAAGAGATGGATTTAGAAAAGATAAGTTGGGATTTCTATGGATAACCAAAGGGAGGGGGGGCCCAACTTTTTAAGCATTTGTGTGGAGGAGTAGAAAGACAGAGGAAAGACAGGGAGATAGAGAAAGAATAAAGAAAGAAACATACAGTTCAAAGACTCTTCTCCCATTGGTCCACCTTAGCATGCATATCTTCCATGTAATAATCTCCATAAATCCTTTCTAATATCCTTGGAAAATCACATTTTCAGCATGAATAATTACTTGAAATATTCATCCAATAGTGTGACTCCATGTGGCATTAACTTAAGTAGCTTGATGGGTCATTGCTTGGTGGCTCGAGTGGCTTAATTCCTTGTCTGTATGGCTTGAATGACTTGTAATTCTCTAGCATGACTTATTTGGCTTAGATGGCTTGCACGTATGGCTTTGAATTTCATACAATGGTGGTGAAATTGCATGGCTTTTCCTGGGGCCCATTCTAGTCACCTTTAGGACTTTAAATTGCTTTCTTGCTTGCCGTAGGATGATCTTACACCTTGATTGAGCTTTGAAATGATGAAATTTAGGCATTGGCTCTCTCTTTTGATATTGATCTTCAATTCTCATCTTAAACGATGTTGGCCATTGGATCATTTTCTCGATACCTACAAAACATTAAAAATTCTGATTAAATCCTAAAAATTATGATTATTCACTCACTCTGGATTAGATCCTGAACCTGCTAAATATTAAAATTTTGAATCATTACCTCAGAAATGCAAGTACCATGAATTTTGAAAAAAAATAATCTTAGAATAATGCACTATAATTTATAACACATGAACTACTAATTAGGCATTTTTATTCAAAATAGAAAAATTATCCATGTGAGAACCCTCCTCTAATCTCCCTTCATGTGCATATATACACCCTTTATATTCTCCCTTTTCTTCGGTTATACACCGCGTGCGCAGAACCTCTTTCCCTCCTCCTTGTTTTCTTCTTGCTCTGACGTCATCGATTTGGCATGCCTGGCCAAGCACCAACCTCGTTGGCTCTCCATTCCCCTATTTCTCTTTGTCTCCGGCATGACAGAAGATGGAGCATGGCCACCAAATTTGGTCGACTGCATCAAACCCCATTTCTCTCCCTACTCCTTTCTTCTTCGATATAGTTGACCGGACATGCCCCCGATTAGGCCAGTCAGCCTTCCCCTTCCTTGTTCCTTCTTTGATGTAGCTTCAGTGATGGAACTATTTTTCTCCTCTTTCATCGACGACACACGGCACCTTTCTTGCTATTCTTCTCCTCTAGCACGGCCTAGTTCGCCCAGTAGGCTAGCATGCTTAGTTCCCCCTTCCGCCTTATGCTTCTCTCTATGGTTAGGCTCCAATGGTGGTAAAATCAGAACCATCAGCCATCACCGCTCTCCCCACTCTTCCTCTCTCTTGCTAAGTTGACACCGGTGGGCCCCACTACTAGCACTCAACCTAGATCTTCAATCTCTTCTATGTTGAGTCCATAAAGGCCCTCCCAGATCTGTGCTAACCTTCATGATCCTTGCAATGTAAGAAATAAAACCTAGTATTTTATTGGTTGATTGGAGAAGATTACACCATCAATTGGACACCACATCATCTAATTTGTGATTGTTCTGATCATCCATCATGATATGAACTGATTACCATTATCCTCATGATGCATAGATTGTGATCCACATTAGAAGCCTTCAATCAAGAGCGTTGTTGTGGTGATTTGGCCAATCTTGATCAACCACTAAGATCAATCAAGGATATAGGTAAGAAATTGGATCTAATTTGATGATCTACACTATTCAATTGATTCATTAAGATTATTTAATCAAATTTACTAACAAATTCTTTGAAGTGGGATCATCAGGAAGATGATTGTGGCCAGATCACTATGGATAGCTTAGATCAAACTTTTTTGTGATGATCTAGTGACATAGGTAGCCATATATCATTCAAATTGACATATGAGAGGTAAGATTACCACCTTAAACCTTCAATTTCATTGATTTGGCTGTAATTAGCTAGAATGGAGTATGATTTGCATCTAAGAAAGCTTGATTAGTTAGTTAAATGATGAATTACCTAAAATTAACTTAGTATGAGTAAGAGGATTCTAGAATACATTATGATATGAGTAAGAATTAAATTTAATAGTCATCGGTGGGCCCATTTCGATGTGATATGGACTATTTGCCAACCTGGAGGGCCCTAGCTTGAGATCCCACAATTGTAAACCAATGGATTGTGTTGAAATATAGAAAATTAAGAACTGGAAATACAAACTTAGCTTTATAGTAATAATCCAACTTAGATGAATAACTTGCATTCTAAATTAGATTTGGATGTGATGCGTATTCAAGTAGGGGGACTCAGGCAGACTAATCCTAGCATTGAGTCTGACTGGTGACTTAGGAGGTGCATACAAGTGGCTTTTCATCTGTGACTAATGTACATGTGTATGATTGCATTGATTCTCATTTTTCTATGAATTGTATGGTTTTTTGTATGATTAGCTACATTTCATAAGTGATCGTGTAAGCATTTGATTTTGAATGTAATTTCTTGACCCATAGAAGTCATTAAATAATGACTATATCTTTTGCACGTTGTGACATATAGATGATTTATTTTATCGCTGATGTTTCTTCATGGACATGTTGTGGATACTTGGTGGTTGGTCCTTAAGAGGCTAATCCTAAGAGAGGGGTAGTGCCTTAGGATGGCAAGCCACATGTGCTCTTGGATTTCATCATTACATAAAAAGATTTCATCTTCATTTTCTTGACTTTGAGATGTTGAATGACTTTTATGATTTTATGAATGTTTTGACAAGCGTTTTAACTTGGTGGATGCTATGTTAGGAGGGATTTTAGGGTTGGCCACCCATTCTTTGACTTTGTGAGATAGTAGACACCCACCCTATCAAGAGGCAAACTTTGTAAGGAGTTGTATTATGGGTAGTGTACACAACGAGTTCAATTCCTTTTGTGCACGATAGACATTTAGTCTCTTGTTTTGGTATTGACAGGCAGTGGCAGTTGATAGACTTGTGAGTTGGTTAGTACTGTAGCGTAACAATCCATATGGTTTGGTTTGTGTTTTTATATCACATTGTGAGCACACAAGGATGGGCATTTTCCTATGTACCAATGGTGTGATAATGCATGGAGGATTGGATGAGTATTCATGACTAGACATTTGAGTGCATGGGATAATCATAGGACTCATGTGTGAGGGTGCCATTGTTGATAAAGTGCATATTCATTTGAAATATTCTTCGTGTAATAACCCCAATTTTTGTAAACTGATTGAGAAAATCAATTTAGTTTGAATTATGTTAAAAATAATAAAAATCAAGTAAGGATAAGAACCCTTCAATTCTGGATGATGGAGGACTTAGATGGAAATTTTGAGCCATTCAATCAATCCATAAGGGTCCAAAACCCTAGGGTAAGAAATATTAGCCCTTGGATGTTTCAGATTTGGGAGATCTGGAGAAGGGTTGATATGACGGTCTAGATTGGACCATCTCAACCAATCTCCTAGATCAAGCGTTGATCTGAGCCTAACCCCTTTGAGATCATTTAGCCACATTCTGGGATTGTCTAGTTACGTTCTAGATCATCTTGCCATGTTCCAGATCATCTAAAACACGCTCTAATGGCCAAATCAAATTTGGGCCATTGATTTTTTTAACTGAAATCTTATTTCTTCAATTAAGAGCTCATTTTAGCTCTGATTTTGGATTGGAAAGTTGTTATGAATTTCGAATGGTGTGTAATGGATCATGATCCAAATGATGTCAAATTGAAAATCTAATCTGATGGATGGATTCAGAAGGTGTCAAAACCCTAAGATTGATGATTATAGTAGGATTTCTAATCTTCTATATAAGTTTAGTTGATCAAAATAGTACAAACTAAAATCAGCCATTGAAAACGGCTAAAAATTTAAAAATGCAATTACTCACTCAATTTAAGTTCAATTTTCAATCTGTAAGATAATATGAATGGATCTTGATGAGGGGAACATACTAAACCCATAAAAATAAGATTTTAAGTGACAACATTTCTATTAATTAAAAATACTCTTACTTACACCCTTGATCAAGTAGATCTTGGGTGATCACAATTGAAAATCTAGATCCAATAAGGATCTAATGATGATAAAACAGCATGGGGATGGTTGGATTGGATTGATATGAAGTAAATCAAGGTGTAAGCCCTTAAATGAGAAAATGATCATGGAAAATCTCAATGGATCTCCTTGATCCGATGAATTAAGAATGAGTTGGACAATTGGACCTATAAATTGAATGATGTAAGGTTAGGATCATATTATTATGATATTGGATCAAACAAAAACATAAAGGATCAAGGGTTGCATTCTTAATGGAATATCAACCCTAGATCTAAAAGATGGACAAATCGGATGGTTGGATCATAAGGATAGCTTGATCACATGCTTAATTAATTGTCTTTTACACTAAATTTGATTTAATTATGATCCATGTCTATTTTCCAATTTTAGTGTAATTATCTTTAATTTCCTAGAATAAGATGTTGTAATATTATTAGTTAATTTCTTTTAAATAGAAAATTTAAATTCAGGTCAATACTTTCAATTTTAGCATGATTGTCTTTAAATTCCTTAAAATTATTGGTGTAATTTCTTTTATTCGTAGAATTATGAAAAATACCTTAAAAGAGGTAATTGATGACATGTAGATGGACTTCACTAAATACATAGACATCATGAAGTATAATCATAATAAGGGTTATAGTTAGTAGGACATTATAAGGATTATCAAATCCTTGGCTTAAACTAGGAGAATAATAAATATCATGAATGATATTTTAAATGTTAATGGATTTAATTAAAATCAATTAGAAAGAGTACTTAGGGTTAAAATGCTCATAGGAACCTTTTGAAAGGTTGAGCTAAGGTCACTCTAATAAATGCTAAATATGGTGGTTAAGGGGGTTCTCTAATAGAGTCTCGCTCTTTCCCTACCTTCTGTTGACGTTTGTGAGGTTTAAATGCCTCCTTACATGAGGATTGAAGTAACCACTTTGTGTTCAACCATTTAGCTAGTAAGCCTTAGCCAATTTGAAATAAGAGGAGAAGTCTAGACTTAGGATGAAATAAGTTATCTTCAACCAGTAAAACATTAACTAGTTGAATAATAATAATAATAATAATAATAATAAGAGCATAAAAGGTCAGTAAATTATCTAACCCTAATAAAAATTGTGAGTAAGATAAGGATGATTAAACAACATCCATAGAATCTTGAATGATCAAGAACAATAAGAATCCTAATGTCGTATTTTATTATGTATCAAGTATGTATGTTGGAGAGAACCAAGATCATCCTTCTTAGGGATGATCAAACAACTAAACTTAGATCAAAGAAGAATTAGATGATAGAAGATCTAAACCCTTGATCTTTATCAACAAGTATAAATTGTTAATCAAAGGGTCTATGAAAGATCAAGATCAAAGAAAGGAATACACAAAGACTTAGAATAGAAAATACTTAGATCTGAAAGACTAGAAGATCATTCTAACCATCAGAATTATTGATCAATAGGATTGACACTATATGAGGAAGCTAGATCATGATAGGACAAAAGATCTAGATCCTTTATATCAAAGGACAAGATTAAACAAAGAATATAGATAGGATCAAAACTATAGGATTATTTAGATTGTATAAATATTGATAGTATGTATGGATTTACAGATTACATATGTCAGTCAGGATCATGAAAAATCTAAAGAGATGGATCACTACTTGAAGGTAGGAGGATTTTATGAATGCATCTACATGAGAAATACATGTTGAATACATAATCTTATGTCTAGAAATGTTGACAAGTATAATATAAATACTTGTATTAAATCCATTGAAAACCCGTATGATCCAACCAAAACACATATGAAATGGTTAAGTTAGAATTGAGGAAAACCCTAAGTGAATAGGGAACTAGAAGGTATTCCAGCTCTAGATAAACAAACAAATTATCTTATAAGTATAAAATCAATACATGGGAATCATTCATATATAATGGTGATCCGTTAACTTATATGAATATGGGTATCATTCATTGTAAATGATGATTCCTAAGTTTGAAGTGAAATCCTATCCTCGGTATAAGAATACCAAAATATGAGGATGATGATATAAATTGATAAGATGTCTGATAAGTAAAAAGATTACTTTATGTACAAGCATGGAGTCTTGTGATTTTGTTTTAAATAGGCATATGCCTAGGGATGCTATGCTAAGAGGGTTATGAGGGTTTGGCCACTCACTCTTCAAAATGTGATATATATATATATATATATATATATGATATTGTGCCCAAAGAGAGGCAAAATGTTAGATGGGGCAATTATGGGAAGGCCACCATTGTGACGATTTGTCTCCCCATATAAACATGACATAGACGATTTTCCACACTTGGTATCCATGGAGCATGAAAGCAGTTATCCGAGCACACTGGTACGGATCAAATTGCAGCATTGTAGTCCTTTGAGTATTTTGCATTATGATGCATTACATAATGAGATGCTGATATTGCTTAACTAAGGTAGTATTTTTCCACTAAAGTCTGGATGTTTTATCAACTCAGTATGGCTGAGTGTGATGATACTACCTAAATGAGGGAGTATTTTCCAGCAGAGTCTGGATGATTGATCAACTCAGTGTGTTTGAGAGTGACTATTGATATTTGGAGATATTAACTATTTTTTTTAGTTTTTACCTTATATATATATATATATCTATATGAAATATACAGTATATATGTGTAAAGATGTACATATATGACAATATAAAGAGATTGATCCATGAGTATGAATAATAGGATTATGAAGTATTAGAATTATAGTATCAAATTATTATGTTTCTTGAATCCCATACCAAGCATAGCTTGCTGAGATATTGTAAATGTTTGAATGTTTACAATATCTCAAATACAGAGAAGGAGAATTAGGAGCTCAAGACTTAAAAAGATTTAGAAGAATACTCAATCAGGGTATATCCCTTGAAGACATGTATTTTTATTTGAGAGCATTGTATTGTATTGAGAGTTTTTAATGTATGGTGAGGTTTGAAATTTAGATTATGTAATTTGGACAAGTATTGTATTAATAACCGACCTGTACTGTGAACCACTAGATGGAATTTAAAATTTAATAAAAGTATATTCCTTGAATGGAATTTTATCTTGTACAAAATTCTACTTATGTTATATATGAAGTGATGACTTGAGTTTTACAAAACAAGTTCTAAAGAAAAGAATTTTTGCTGCTTTGTTTTGCAAAAAAATTTTCCTACTAAGGGTACCCTGCCTTTGAAAAATGTATTACAAAATGTGTTACAAAAACCCGGGTCATCAAACTTCGAGCTTTTGACTCTCTAATCTAATGTGGTTTTGGTATACTAACAAGCCTCAAAAGCTCAGTCTACTCATCATCATTTTGGAAACGCACAGATAGCTTGGTTGCATCACTCAATTTTTGGTAGTTCTACGAGCTTTGATATTTTGGTTTATTGTATGTCAATCTAGTTGGTTTCACATGCTACTCATGCCCTACTTCATCATTATTTATCCTTATTATCATGATCCATTAGAGCTATTTTCAATGATAAAGTTGTTTTTTGCATGCCCTTGAGACTTGATACTTAAACTTCTCATTTCATGTTAAATATTCATGATTTATTATTATTGTTGTCACCTACACAAGTATAGCTTGCTAAGGCATTGCGATATTTTGCAATGCCTGAGATATTGAGACAAACAGCAAGAAAGACAAACAGACTGAAGCCATGAGAGGGTGTAGGTGGTTTACATCAGTGTATAGAGGAGATCTTGGCCATGTATGTGGTTTGTTAGAACTTTGCTTTTGGTTTATGTGATGAAGGTGTATGGACAAACCCTGGGTTAGCTTATGTCGTTGTTTTGGATTTGTCTTTCATTACTGATGTATATGTTTTGGATGGAATCTGTAAATGATTAGGATAGATATTTAGGGAGACTAAGTCTAGCAGTTATTGGGTTATAATTTTCTGTGTTTATTAGTACTTATTGTGTTGCATGCATTAAATGCTTTGGTAATATGTGTGTGTGTGTGTAGGGGGAGAGAGAGAGAGAGAGAGAGGAAACTCTGTTGGATATTCGGTAGAAATGGGAAGGTCATTTCGCTATTAAATTCGTAGTTTTATGAGTTGTATGACTTTCGAGTTTTTGAAATGAATGCTTTTCATTAATTTTTTATTTTTATTTTGGTCAAATTTGAAAATATCAATTTTTAACTAGGAATCCTGACTTTTGAAAATTTTGCTTAGACGATGTGTAAAATCCCGGGATGTCACATAAAACATCCTTTCCTCTTGAGTGGGTATGCTTACTCGGACCCTTCTCCTATATTATAGACTATTCAGTCCATAACATCCATTGTCAAATAATCTATGCCACTAATGAAAGGATACAAAAGGTATAGTAATCTATGCCACTTGTTTATGAGTTTTAAAATGGAGTCCCAGTAGGAGTAGATCTTCATAAGCTTTTGATAGCAGACTCTACCTCTAGAGTCAGTTTCTAGAAGATCCAAGCCATTCATTATGTTTAGGCTATAGAAGTTAGTTAGCCCATGACAAGTCAGTAAATTTGGATGATCTAAACCACTACTTTTTAGTCTTTGAAAAAATTAATGATTATAATTTTCAACTCAAAGAAGCATAAGCTAACAGCATCCAAGGGGAACAAAATTTAGAATATAACTATCTACACCATTTCCAGCAGATCTACAAAGAGAATCACTCTATATGAGAGTATACTCTATCAGATGCCCATGAATGTCTACACTTACCAAGACATAAAAAAATTTCTTTTGTTTCTATATTATTTTTCTATATTTGTCATTTTACTTGCTTTAAATATAGGTAATCATTCTTATACTTCTCTCTCTTTCTTTGATGAGTCGACACCTATTTATGTACCTTAATTATCTTAAATTTATCTAACAACTCTATTAGTCTCTTTCTTTTGTTTTTTGGTTTTAGAGTTTACTCTCTTTCTTCATTATAAGTCTGAACAACCAAGAAGACACTTTTTTCATTTATGGAGAAAGTCAGCCTCTGGACCTACATGGGAAGTCTACACTAGGATCCATTCATCCACACTAAGACACTTGTGCATCATAAAAGGCAAACACTCACGGCGTTGTTCTAATACCAAATGAATATTTCATTGACAATCTACAGACCAACAAAAATCAATGTTTCACTTTTTCCTTATAAAATCTTAAAGGCTCTTAGATCAAGGGTATAAGAACATCTAATCAAGACAAAATCAGCACTAATAGGACGGTCTTGTGATCAACTCCTAGACTAATGAATAGGATCATGCTAGTAGTCAGCCCAGAAAATTTTTATTGTCCTTAAGCAAGTGAGTACCTTCTTTTTAGCATGTTTCTTTCTTAATGATCACTCTTTTAACTCCAAAATGATACAACTAACCTAGCTTCTCCTATTTTACCTCCTTTATTCTTTCAGGCTTTGAGTCAAATAAGTAGGCCCTTAGATGGTCTTTTTATTTAAGCCAAATGACTTATCTTTATCTTTAATTATTCAAATTCCAATTTGTAATTTACGTAATTTCATATATTTGTTTGGTCCCATACAATTTTTTAAGTCTATACTTATATAATTTCACATACATCTTTTATAGTATATGTTGGCATAACAACAATAATAACAAAAACTCATTATTCTAAAATTTTAATTTGATAAGAAGTTAAATGTTCGGCAAGTTGCTAGTATGAATCATAATTCTTATAATCTGACCAATGGTTATTTGGTAAACCGTAGCATGTGCTAGCCATCCACTTGGTGGAACAGTAAATTATTTTACGGACGGTCAAGACATTTGATTGGTTGAGATTTTGGACAGTCCGAATTGGTAGGCTAGTGCACTAATAGTGGGTTGAGATAGTTTATACACCAAGTTTTGCGCATAAAATTTGTGGGTCTCAAGAAGATGATTTTCTCTTATAAAGAAATGGATGTTGTTCATTTTCCTAAGAGAGCTGAGACAATCATACTCCTATTTATGTTGAGGTACTTTTCGTTTTGTTTTAACTATTGATATTGGCCAGTGCAGCACTAGGGCTGCTAGGAAAAATTGCATCTTTGATGCCCATAATGGGGATGTTTTAGTAATCCATGGACAGAGCTTGCTTTCGATATTTGTAGTGTTGACAAATGAAAAAAGATATATAAATTACTTGAGAACAGACAGCAATTTTGATTACTTTATTCATGTTTTAAGACCCCAATCGAAGGGGACCAGTCACTCATGGATAACCGAATCCACGTACGGTTTCTTAATCCCCTGACAAACTGCCCTAACAGCCCACTGTATTGCACCCGAGGAAGAGAATAATACTAAATGCTGATTATTTTCTGAGGAAAACTTACTTACTTCTAGAAAAATAACAAAGTTATCCTACTTTGCTGCACTTAATAAGACTGATTAGGACGATCTTGCCACTCGTGTGTTGGTATCCATTTTTCTAGCTGTTCATTTTCATTTTAACATTAAATGGTAAAATGTTTGAAGTAAATGAGAATACTGAAATAGAGTGCCACTTATTAAGCTAATTCTCAGTTCTGCTCTCTGCTAAGGAGTTGGGATTGACTTGAGTCCATCCTTTGAGAGTTTTGGATGGTTTAAAACCGTTTGTGTATGTAATCTTCCCTCTGGATAGAAGAAAGGGCTGTGTTCCGTTTTTGACGATGAGCTTTCATAGGCTTCGAGTGATATGTAAGTAGATCAGCTCTTTAGTAAAGCTTTACTATTGAGCTAAGACCTTCCACATCAGTGGTACTAGAAGGGCTTCTTATGTGCTCAGGCCACGGGTCCGCGGCGCTCCTGAATTATGAGTTTATCCGTACAAATCCAGATTGCTGACTGAAAAAAAGCTTTAAATTCTAATAAAGTAAATATGGGCGCCCCACTTTTACATAATGGAATGCCACATGGGTCAAGCCTGTTCATCTAATTTTACAATGCTGATTATCTACTGGCCGACACCGATTGGGTTATTTTGAATAAAAATGAATTTTAATCGTTAGTGAATCACTAGAAACTACATATGGCATACAAATGAATTTATTCATGGACTCCTACTGTTTATATTATTTTATAAAAAATCTCAATCGTTTCCTTTTCTCTCTCTATGCTTTCCTTTTATGTCCATCCAATAACTATCACTTTACTAGTATCACTCCCTCCCTCTCTTTTATCTTAAATGTATATGTGTCTTTACGTGTCCCTGATTTTCGTTCAATGTTTTCATTTTTTCCCAATATCTGGACAAGAAATTATATGATACACGCAAGTATTACCTCTTAAAAAAAAATATCATACTC
The DNA here is from genome assembly GCA_035236585.1 of Warburgia ugandensis. NCBI lineage: Eukaryota > Viridiplantae > Streptophyta > Magnoliopsida > Canellales > Canellaceae > Warburgia > Warburgia ugandensis. The sequence continues at coordinate 15,622,697 of CP141133.1, forward strand.
ATTCTCTTTTCCCTCTTGAATGTGCATTGGTCTTTATGAGTCCCTGATTTTTCTCCAATATTCTCATTTTATTTCAATAGCTAAACAAGAGGAATAATATGATATAGAAGATTGTGTCATGGGTGTATAATAGGCATCATGAAATATGCAAATGGGCCTCACTTTTTTCACTTTTTCAATGATTTAAGCCATTCATCTGACTTGGACATACCCAAAGCATCTGGAATTACGTATTTGATAGGCCAAAATTTCTATTTTTGTTTTTATAAATTCATAAAATAGATGGTACTCTATGCTTTTGGGCTTCTCTATCTTATGTCATTATTTTATCGTTTTAAAAAGTAAAAAATAAAATAAAATGGATTTTTTGTTACAAGTGAGGGATTACAAAATGATTCTTTTGGTAGAAGTGAACTAGTACAAAGAAAATCAATTACTTTTTTATATTTATACTGCAAATGACTGCCTCATGTGGAACTTGTGATCGTTAAAAGATTTAAAAGAGGGTATTTTAGAATACTATGTTTTCCTATTGTAAAAATCGTAAATGTTTCCAAATCCCCAATCCTTCATTGCAGCTATGGAAAAGCCTCCCATGTGATTGACTTGTTGTGGGTGTAGCTCCCGTTGAAGGCCTTTAAGCCCATTTCGTTTCAAATCCCTTATAATTGACCCCCTACCTCTCTTTTTCTTTCATTTGGATCCCCATTTTGTTGAACTTGAAGACATTATTGTTTTACTTGGCTGCTCCTCAAATTACGGATTCTTTTAGTTATTTCTTTATAAATAATGTTGGGATTCCTCCAAATGATAATGAAGCTTCAAGAATGAGGTGTCCAAGGGGTTTTGGAGACCTAAAAGTATATAGGTTAGGCACAAGTTAAATCCAAGAAAGAAGAAATGCATAAAGAAGTAAATCACTACAAGATACCATAATTATGGATATATGATTATGTTGAATTGTTGTGATATTTTACTCTACACCAATGTCTCACTTTGAGAGTGAAATGCATAAAGAAGTGAACCACTTTATACATCATTATGAACTATAAAGAAGTAATCCACTATCCAAATAAATTACTTATGCCTCCTCATGTTCCCACCCCTATCTACAAAGAAGTAAATCAATGCATAAAGTTAACCACTTTAGGTATTTCTCATATATGGCTTCAGTTTTAGTCCTTTCGTCTTTCTTTCTCTACAAGAAGTAAGCCGTCGCATAAGATAAGCTACTATCATATCCTTCTCCATCCACACAAATCGTCCACTTTCTTTTCCAATTCTCAATCATCACTTTATAGCTCTTTCTGAAATCATAACAATATTAGATGATCTTGCTCACTAACGCCTACTAAAATATATATCATCATCAATATCAGACTAGGAAAAAAGAATCTCACTATGTTATGATGGTCATATTAACATCATCATCCAATGGCAATCCCCATTATGCCTGCCAAATCCTTATTTCTCCATCCACTTAGTCCCATTCCACCTCTCTACAACTCATATCCTCATTCTTTGGTGGAATCACAGTGAAGAACACTAAAAGATCCTACTAAACTCACACTAAAACATGTTGTGTGACTTAGTACAATAAATAAACGCACTAAATCAAGGTAATAAGCATATAAGATCTAAAGCAATATAAGAAACACACTTAATCATACTGAATCACAATGAGAAAATTGAATAACAAGTCATTAACATTCATCTCATAACTTCCTTACAATAATTTGTTTAAGTAAATCTGTCACATATAAAATTGAATCAAAATTGCAAACCATATAAGCCAATGACAGATTTATTTCTAGCTAGTGCACAAATCAATTTGTTGAGGTTTCAATCATTTCGTGATTACCTATGCCTGATTAGTATATGGTGCACAAATCAATGATACATCGTAACTAGGCATTGGAAAATATAAAATGATTTTTGGGTGGTGAATTTCTTCAAACTATAGCAATTCAGCTACAGGGCAAAAATGGAATAAAATTTCTGACATTCAATTCTAACTAAGCAAGCCCCCATAATACACTTTCCACTAAATATGAGTAGATATAACACTTTGTGAAGGTGTTCAACTTCAGATTAGGTGATTGATAAATCACACCCATAATTGGGAAGCTTTCACCAACTAATCACACTGATTAGATTATATAAGCATCAAATAATATTAAATAAACCTATGAATCAATATTAAATAAGAACCCCATAAAAAATCATTAATTAAATGAAGAGTACTTTTTTTTTTTAAGTACAAAAATTTTAAATTCAAATTTTAAAATTAAAATGACCTTCTACACAATTATCTTTTACTAGGATAGTATACAGTGAGCTACCACATAGTATCCATTAAAAAATGCTATCCCTAAACCCCAAAAATATCCCTATTGACCAATAATCTTTTTTCAAAAGGTTGTCATCATGCGGTCCTATATATATAAACCATAAAGAAACATGAATAAACTCTTTGTCACATTTGACCTCTATTGAAGATTGCAAAATCTAGTATTTTATATGCAAAATAAACTAAAAATGGGTTTTCTTAGGAACAGACTGAAAAGGGGATTTTGGATAGTTATTTCTTAAAACATTTTAATGACTAACAAATCTATGTAGGATGATAATCCACGTAGACCAAGTACATAAGTCAAATTGGCATTGAGGTAGGGGACATCCTTAATGACTTAATGTTGTTAAGGTTTTTAATAGTGTCAAATATATATTTTTCTATTTAAAAAAAAGGTCAACGCCCAAGGATGAATCTACTAACTCAAAGAAATGTGTATCTTTTTGAAGAAAATCACTAAGTTCAATGTTTAAAACATGATTTTTCCCTTATAAGTTTGTTGCAATTATTAATTTATCATGGTGCCTATGTTGGGGCTAGAAATATTGTATTATTTGGGTAATTATTGATTTATTAAAAATTAAATAAACACAATTTTTACTAAATAAGCAATATCTATGTTTTCCATTCATATAGAAATAAAAGAAGAAGTCTAATTTCAACAAACATTCTCAAATGCTAGAATTGTCCAATAGCATGATTTTCTCAACAAACCTACAAATTTTGAGCTTGACTCTTGATGAAAGAAAAATGCAATATCTGAAGTTTGTACTAAAGTTAGAAGATATTTTAGCTATAAGCATGCGATGCAGGAAATTGTTGTGAGTTCAATAAAGTAGAGAGCAGTGTTATTTCCTCTGATAGAGTGATAATAGGGGAAAAATTCAAAATCCTTCTTACACATTTCTATATTCTTATGAATGAACTAGATTAGCAGTGAATGTAGGTGGGAAAATGAGGTTGCATCCCTAGAACATGCCATGAGTATGCAATTAATCCAAGTAAGCATTCCTTAGTTCTATATACTAGGATTTGGTTAAATGTTTAAGTACAAAGTAACTAAGAGCTAGTCTATTTTTGTCATGAGTCAAATATTAATGTGCAAGGGCTTCCTTAGCCTAAACATATCCCATTTATCTAATATTGTATTATTATTTTTTGGCTAATATTAGATGATCCCAATGGAATGGGAGGATGAAAGATGATTTATCAATGGGGTTTTCACTAGGTCGAGTTCTGCCCATAACCATTTCAATTTTAATTGGTTCAAGTTACAATTAGGTTCCACTCTAGATCCTATCCTCTATATCCAAGTTCTAACACATTTGGATTTAGCTCAAATCCCAAATATATAATTTTAATTTAATCAATAGAAAATTAAAGATAGATCTTTTAATTCATAAATTATAAAATACATATGGACGTACATTAACATGTGTCTCATGTTATAAGTAAAAAAAGTAGGAATAAAGAAAAAAAAAAGTCCAATCTCAAAATCAGACATTGTTTACTATTATCCAATCTCATCTTACAAAACAAAGAAAATAGAAGTAGTTTCTATCTTTCTTTCTTCTTCTTGAGGAAGTATGTATTCATGGGATCCTAAGAGGGGATTGAATTAGGCTCTGGTAAAGTTTAAAATTTCTACAATCTTTTCTTCAAGATGCTCAACAATAAGAATCAATTTTAGAAAACAAAAATAGAAGAAATAATAAGCTAGACATAGAGATTTTTATAATGGTTTGGTTGGCTAAGTAAGGAATCTACTTCTACTCTTTGAAAGTATTCTCTACTTTGAGTTCAACTAAAGCCTTACAAGATCTTACCCCACCAATTGCCTCTGTGATGTCACACAAATAAGGACTTGAGCACTTACAATAGTTGATTAGCCTTTTTACAAATACTTGGATAACATTCTAAGAACAAGAAAGCTACTCCACTCTTCTAAATACAAAGAAGGGTTTAAAGAAGCCCCTCTCAAGAATATATATACTATTAGAGAGAGAGAGAGAGAGAGAGAGAGAGAGAGAGAGAGAGAGAGAGAGAGAGAGAGAGAGGGTTTTTATAATGTAAAGAATTGGAAATATTGAAATTGTTAGCTTAGAGATAATGTGCTTAAGATTGTTCTTCTTTGACAAAAAGATAATGTACTTGAGATGTGGGCATGACTTTCTTGCGTGATGTTCTAAGGGTCTTCAAATGGTTATTGGACTGTTCAATTTATAGTTTTCAAGCCAAAATATCATCAAACTAAATTTGCTAGACTTTGGAGAGAGCTCCTAGCCATTTGAAATTCAAGTTTCAAATACTTAGATAACTTTCAAAGAACAAGAGAACTAAACCACTCTCCTAAGTACAAAGGAGGGTTTTGAAGAAGAGAGAGAGAGAGAGAGAGAGAGAGAGAGAGAGAGAGAGAGAGAGAGAGAGAGAGAGAGAGAGAGAGAGAGAGAGAGAGAGAGAGAGAGAGAGAGAGTTTAAAGGGTCTTCAAGAGGTTATTAGATCCTTCAATTTATAATTTTCAAGCCAAAAAGATATCATTAAAGCAAGTTTGCCAGCCATTGGAGGAAGATCCTGCCCATTTGAAGTTCAAGTTTTAGCTTATGGAACAATACCTGGCAATGAATATGACAAGACAATGACATGATAACTCGGGATGTGGGTTGGAGCTATTTAATAGAATTGTTCCAAATAGAATAAATAAGCTATTCAATTATCTTGTTCATCTTGACAACTGATTAGATTCTACCTAGAAAGTCAAAATGCATGTTACATTTCATCAATGGGTTGGATCTCTCAAGCAACAGGCTCTTCTCCAACCACTAGAACTTTATCAATTAAATCAAAACAAAACTAGCTAACAAGTCTTAGCCTCCAATTTGTGAAAATCAAAGGCAAACATTAAGATAGAGTATTGACATCGTACTTAAAGAAGTAGGGTGTTAAATGACTTAGCAAATTTTTTGTTGAAAATTTTCGTGGATGCTTAGCAACTGGCTTGAATTTAATAGACCTATCATATGTCAATTTCTCCCTCAACAATGCATTTGAACATTCTTAATAGTTAGCTTTTAGTTGAATACTAAGTTGTTTTTCTTTGATTTTCTTGTTTTCAAATCAACTAAAACTAACTATCTTGAAAAGCTAATTTGATGTGTTAAGACTAAGAAAATTTCTTCTAGCCATGATAATCTATTGAACTCAAGATGCTCTAATTGATTCATTTATCTTAATTAATCATATGAATTTGTCCATGCATATGTAAAAATTTGGTCAGATCACAGGATCAAGGTTTTATTATGATAAAAAAAAAAGGGTTTGGGTAAATAATATGTTATTCATAAGGGAGAAAAGCCCTCCTTGTGGGTTTATAATTGGTAATACATGAGATGAGACAATCTAAGACAACCAACCAAGATAACAAACACCAATCATACAACATACAAATAAGACACACTGCCAACAAAAACAAATAAGTTTTAGAAATTGATTGCACATGTCCAATCTTTCATTCCATAAGCTCTGTGTTAATTTTTTTTTGTTTTTTCAACTCATCAAGCAAGACACCCTTCCTCGCAAACTCAATAGCTAATTTGTTAGGAAATCCACTAAATTGGGTAATTGTGAAGTTATCTCCATCCAAAAAACTCTTTCATTGATCTAATAGGTCCCAAAATCTCCTTGGTCTATCATGATTATCCTTCATCCATTTAGTAGTATTATGAGAATCACCTCCAATAACTAAAGCTTACAATTTGAGATGAGCTTATAATGAAATACCTGTAATAACCCCAATTTTTATGATCATAATTGAATTATTAAAAATTAAAAGTTGAAATTTTAAAAGTGAACTGAGACTTTGAGTTCCAGGAAAATTCATTTTTATAAAAATAAAATCAAGACTTAAAACTTAGATACTTATAATGTACTCAAAAACTGATCAGAATGACTATAAGTATGTCTCAAATTCTGAGTCTGGATGAAAAATTCATATTTTTCTCCATTTTTATGAATAAAAGGTAAAATAGTAATTTTTCATATAACCGACACCTAAGACATCAAAATTTGGAATGTACTCAGAAAACTAATAGAAACAACACTAAGTATGCTCAATTCTAAGTTCATAGGAATAAACCCTATTTTTCTTCATTTTTGGAATTAAAAGGGCAAATCAGTGTTTTCACAACTATGTGGTGCCCACAAAGTGGGCCAATAGTCTGGAAGACCACCGTCATGAGTCAACCCACTACCACCTGCTAGTGGAGAAGGAGATGGTAGTGGGAATCCAATGACAATTTAATAATAAAAAGAAATGAAACATAATTATGAGATGTAATTATAGAAAATTAAAAAATCCCAATAAATACCCCATAAAATTTCCCAAAAATTTTCCTAAAAATTCCTCATGAGGTGCTCTAGAATCCCATGAAATCCCTGCACCAGAATCCTCCCCTATCTTCCCCAAAATTTTCTTCTTTCCCTCCTAAAAGCACTAGACGATCCAAGTCAATTGGAATCGTCAGATGCTTCCTTGGAAGTGTCATCCCCAATGGAACCTAGGTTCCACCCAAAAAACACTAATTTGATTAGCCATGAAATTCTAATCAACCATTGGATTGATTCTGTCTTGAATTATCTGCAAAATTCCCAAGGAATCATGATGATCCAATGATTGGATCGTCAGAAAATGCAAAATGAAAGTTAGATCCAGTATTGACAACGTCTCTGGCAAGTTCTTCATGAAATTCTGGCCAATCCAGCTGGTATAATTCAATCATACACCAATGAATCACTCTAGAACATGGGGATCTATGTTTACCCTAGGGTTTTATTCCTTCTCTAGCAACGATACCAAAGATTTTGGCATTTCCAGAAGCTAGGATTTCTTTTTGGTCCTCTTCTCCTTCTCCGCCGTTATTTCTCCCTCTCTGGTGAACTTCTCCTCACTGGACCAGCCCAGGTAAACCTAAATCTCTCTCCTCTTTACATTCTGGCTCTCCCATGGTGTTTTCCGGCCTCCTTTGGATCTCCCTAGCAGTTGATTCCTTAAAAACGATGGATCCGGCATGAAGGGTTGAGATTCAAAACTCATATGTGACTTCTGAGCCATTGGATAGATTCCTGAGGCCCAGAAACCCTAGGAGATGAAATCTGGGCTCTTGATCTTAAGAGAAGAGGAAGATCAGATGATGGGTGATCTGGACCATCTCTCCTATCACCGGTCACCACTCCTAGTTCACTAGTAAACAGCAGTAACTCGACATGGGCCACCCTCCATTTTGTCATGTTCCTCATACATGATCTGAACCATTTATTTATGTACTAAAATCTTGATTCTTCAATTGAGAGCTCAATTTAGCTCAGATTTTAGATTGGAAAGAAGTTATAGATTCCTTGTATTATGTAGAATATAATGAAATATGATATTAAGGTTCTTAATTTGATTTATATGAAATAAATTTTAAAGTTAGTTCCAACAATAGTGGGTCATGATCAAATTGATGTTAAAATGGAAATACGATCCAATGGATGGATCCAGAACAAGTCAAAACCTTAAGATCAATGATCATAATAAAATTTCCAAGCCTCTAGATCAGTTAAATTGATTAAAACATTACAGATTAAGATCAGCTATTGAAAATGGCTGAAAACTTAAAAATGAAATTCCTCACTCATTTTAAGTTTGATTTTTTATCAAGAAGATCCTACGAATAGATCTTGATAAGGGGAACCTAATGAACCCATAAAAATAATATTTTAATCATTAAAACTTTTTGTTAATTAAAAATGCACCTACTAATACCCTTGATCAATTAGATCTGGGGTGATCAAAAGTGAGGGTTTAGATCCATTAAGGATATAATGATTATAAATTATCATGGGGATGGTTGGATTGGATTGACATGAACTGAATTAAAGTTTAGACCATTGAAAGTAAAAATGATCATAGAAAATCCTAATGGATCCTCTTAATCGGTAGATCAAGAATGATCAAACCAGATGGACCTATAAAAGTGATGATCTAAGGTTAATGTCATGTTATTAGAAATGTTGGATAAATAAAAAACATGAAAGATCAAGGGTTGTACTCTTAATGGAATATTAACTCTAGATTTAAAAGATGGACAAATTGGATGGTTGGATCATAAAGATAAATTGATCATATGCTTAGTTAATGATATTTAATAGTAGATTTGATTTAATTATGATCGATGTCAAGTTTTCAATTTTAGTATAATTTTTTTTAATTTTTAGATTAAAATGTTGTTAATATTCTAGTTAATTATTTTATTAGCAAATTTAATTCATGTCCATTTTTCAATTTCAGCATGATTGTCTTTAAATTCCTTAGATTTAGATTTATTAGTATAATTTCTTTTAATTTTCTTTACGTTAGTAGAGTTATGAAAAATACCTTTAAAGGGGTAATTAATGAAATATAGTTGGACTTCACAAAATACACATGTACATCATGAGAAATAATCATAGTAAGGCTATAGTTAGTAGGACAATATAAGGGGTGGATTTTCATTTCCTTGGCTCAAAATAGGAGCATAATAAACATCCATGAATGACATAGTATATGTTCATAGAATTAATTAAAATCAAGTAGAAATAAAACTTAGGGTTTTGAGCTCATACGACCTTATTAAAGGTTGAGCTAAGGCTATGCTCTTGCATGTTATTCATTGTGGTTAAGGGGGTTTCTAATGAGCCTTGCTGTCCCTCTACCTTCTATTGATGTTTATTGAGGTCTAAATGCCTCCTTATATGACGATTGAATTAATCACGTTGGGAATGACATGTAACTGGTAAACCTTGGTCAATTGGAAATAAGAGGAGCTGTCTAAAATTAAGAATGAATAAGTTACCCTCAATCCAGTAAAACACTAACTAGTTGAGAAATAATAATAATGGCATAAAAGGTTAGCAAATTATCTAACTCTAATAAAAATTGTAAGTAAGATAAGGATGATCTAACAAGATCCAAGAGAGATCTTGAATGATCAAAAACAAAAAAGAAAAGAAATACAATGTAGAGTACATCATTGTTGTGTGGTTTTACTTATAATATAGATTTGTTAGCTTAGAAGGTTTGAAACCTTGATCATATATTATTTAAGAAAAATTAGGGCATCCTTCATAGGATAACCCAAATACATGTAGAAAGAATACTTGTATAAAGGAATAACTTTATACATATGGTTTGACAGACATATGAATCAAGACCATGATGGACAATATAGAGTGAATACCACTTTGAGGTAGGTGGATGTATAAGAATGTATTAAAGATTCATGTGTGTATATATACATGATCTTCTATATAGAATTATAGACCTTTATGATATAAGTATACTGGTACCTTAGAACAATAATAATCCAAGAAAATGATCCAACCAAGTGCTCCAACCCCATGATCCATCCAATTGATCCAATTAAACGATGAGAAATTAGTGAGATATGTGGACTAAAGAAACCCTAAGAATAGGGCATAGAAAATATTCTAGCCTTAGTTAAAAAGACACATCTTCTAATAAGTACAATGTATTTTACATACAAGCGTGGTGGCTTGTGATTTTTATTTTTTTTTATACAGGCATAGGCTTGGGGATGCTCTGCTAGGGAAGTTATGAGGGTTTGACCACTGGCATCCTGAAATGTATGATGTGATGGATACCATGCCCAAAGAGAGGCTAAAGGTCGGGTGAGGAAATCATGGGAAGGCTGCCACTATGACAGCCATGGTCCTCACCCATGCGAACATGGATTTTGTTATTTCCATAGTTGGTATCAGTGGATTATAGTGCAATTATTCGAGCGTTATACGGATTTAGATTGCGGCATAGTAGTCCTTGAGTATTTTGCATTATGATGCACACATGATAGGCATAGTGAGATTCAATGGCATGATGAGATGCCAAGTACGATGAAATACTTGAGTTTCTTGAGAGAATATCCCCATATGATATTTGGCTGATTATTGATCTCCTAAACAGGAGTATAGCCTAGGGAAGGAACACGTTTTGAGTATTTTCACTATTTTAATGGGGTTACCCTATACTATATAAATGATATATATACTCTATGATGAGATGATCCATGAGTGGATAAACATGACAAAATGATGACTGAGGTATGTATTCTTATATTAGTGAAATAGTATATTTTTATATCCCTTACCAAGCATAACTTGCTGAGATATTGTAAATGTTTGAATGTTTACAATATCTCAGATACAAGGAAGCAGACTTAAGGACATAAAGCTTGAAGAATCAGAAGCTGTAAGACTGATCAAGGCATTTTCCTTGAAGATTGTGTAATCAGGCTATGTACTTTGTAATTTGGATTGTATTTGGATAATGGATTGTAATTATAATATAAGGGCTATGTAAAAGTGAAATACTAGATGATTCTTGGTATTCAATAAAATTTTATTTTATACAAAATGTAATATCCTTAATTTTTAGTATAAATTAAGAAATTACTAAATAAATTAAATTAAAAATTTATAGATGGCAATTTTTCTTGAAAACTTAATAATTTGAAAGTGCTCGTTGATAGGATTCCAACACCATAAAGAACGCGAAAAACGGAGCTCAAACGAGGGAGTTACGAGTCGTTGAAGTTATAGGGGTATTTTAGTCATTTGGCAAAAACGTATAACACAAGGGCCCAAATTGATAATGGCACCCCCGTCTTCTACACGCCTCTACCGGATTCGAAAAAATCGCTGGAGAAACTAAGGAAAGAGGCGTGAAGGAAAGAGTTTCTCTTCCCCTTAGACTCTTAGGTCTATATCTATCCCCCTCAGGCGCTAAAACACTTCACCATTTCCCCTCGTTTGCACTGAGTTGCATCTCAACCCTAGCTCTGAAAATTTCAACTTTTCCAGCGAGTGGAACTCCAACAACGTCTATCAACCCCAGCCATATGAGGTAAGTCTGAAACCCTTAAATATTTATTTATTAAATAAGAAATATAAAATAGAAATACATTTAAATTAGAAAAATCATATTTTTCCTAGGAACTCTGTGCACGCTATTGTTGGAGAGTGATTTCATGGATGAAAATACATCTGTTTGAAAATCAGACCGTCCATCTAGTGCACAAGAGAACCAAGATCAAACCCTTTAAAATTGGGAGAGATCCAACGGTGGGTTTCTCTAGAAAATGTGAAAACCAGTACCTATGGATGTTTTTAGGAACTTGGAAAAAACCATTTAAAAAACATGATTTTTGGAAAAATCAATGCAAAAGGAGGGTATAAATGAATTCTAGAGGAAAATTTGAGAAAAACAGTGCAAAAATCGCACAAAATGGAGGACTGTAGGCCTGCCGGAGACGATCGGAATCCGGTCGTCTTCTCCAGCGCGACCACTGCGTTGGCACCCTGGTGCTGACATCGGGATGCCCAGCAGGACACCCCAACAAGGACGTCGAACCGAGTCGACGTCGCACGCGTACGCGATGTCGCGTGTGCGGGAGAGATGACATTGGCTGTCTCGATAGGGTCGGGACGTGAGGCGTCCTGGCGACCATGACGCACGTAGCGCATCTCAGCCGTGTTTCATGTAGGCAGGCATCTTCGTGACGCCGGTTTACACCAGCGTAAACCAGTGCCGCCAGTATAAACCACCTTATGGTGGTCGGTTAGCCCCATTTTGTGAGCATTTTCACAAAAACTTGATTTTTAGGAGCTAGAGGAGTCCAAATCACAATCTGAAAGAGGTGTTGTGACCGTATTGACGATGCGAACCTAGTTTTAACTTAAAAAACTTATAAATGACCACTTTTAATTTAGAAATTTTTTAAAATAGTGATGTGACATGTACAGGTGCACTTGAACATACTAGTTAAGGGGATTTATTAGCAAGCTAAGTGGTCTCACATTGAGGTAGGTGACAACAATTAATGCTTTGCCTTGATTTTAAAACCATGCATAAACATAGCATCATGCGTAACTTTGAGTACATTATAATTATTACAAATTGAAATCTTTTATTGAATAAACTCATGACAAATGTTTTTATGAGCATAATATTAGTTAATTATGCTTAAATAGAGACTTCTTTCTTATTATATATTGAAAATGCATGGATTGGCATGGAAATAAGAATAGAGGCTTATTAGCTAGTCCTTTTATAGGCTAACCACAGGATGAGGGGCATGTCTTGGGGATTGCGAGCTACAAGTGCGCTTGAGTTTTAGCATATACATATGATTTCTGTGTTTTTATATTTGATGACGGGTGCTCTCACCCGGTGGGCGTTATGCTAAGAGGGATAGGGCCAGCCACCTACCCTCTGAGATTGTGATATGATGATATTGTGATATGATAGATACCTGCCCATAAATGGCATTCGGTAGGGGTTTGGTAACATGGATAGTCCACACTATCGGTCTGGGCCTTTCCATGGGGACAGATGCTAAGTCTCCCGTTATGGTGTTGACGAAGAGCGGCGGTGGTTGAGACCCATGGAGAGTTGCCACTATGGCATGATGGTCCATATTCTTATTATGTGTGCGTGTATGATGAGCATGGTTATGGATGATATGCCTAGGTGTGACGACACTCAAAGGTTGGCTATGAGTACTCATGATCAATGATATTAGTGCGATGTTGTGGGACCCATTACCTTAGGGTGCCCTTATTCTTATTGTATGCTCATTTACATTGATTTGTGTCATGTTTTAACTCTTTGAAATGCATGTTTTTAGCATATGGAATAAATTGGCATTTATGCTGACCTAACTTATGATATTGCTATTTTCATAAATGATAGACTTTTCATTTTATCAGTCCTGTTAATTATTTATTTTATTTTATTACATTAATTGTCTATGTACCTACACAAGCGATAGCTTTCTAAGGCATTGCTTTGTTTTGCAATGCCTTAGATCTCGAGGGCAATAACAGGAAAGGCAAGGCTGTTGAGAAACCGTGAGAGCTGCGGAAGATCCTTTTTCCTAGAATTTTAGACAGTGATGTGAGTCAATAAACAAGATTATCATTTGAATTTAATTATGGACTGTATACTTTATATTTGCATTTGATTGAGATGTTTAGACATATGTTGGACATTTATTTGGGATGTTATGATGGATAGACCCTGGGCCATATTATTGTTGTGTTTTGGATATTTATTTGATTCAAAATAAAGGTGCCGATTCATTTGACGTTGATTGATCGAGTATTGTTTTAAAGTGATTATCATAAAAAATTTATTTATGTTTTCAATTATATACATGCCATTTTGAGAAAGGAAACTAACACCTGAAGTTTTTAGGAAATGTTTTAGTGAAATGATAAATACAACTTTTCTCATGGGATCCCAAAATGCTCTTATTAAAAATGCTATAAAAAAATAAAATAAAAAAATTCGAGGTGTTACACAAAATGTCTATGTGTATTATGTAAATTGAGGTGAGACTTGGGTTTTCTTGCAAACAAATTTAAAAGAAAAGAATTTTTGCAATTTTTACAACTAAGGGCCCTATACTTGCAAAAAATTTATAGAATGTTTTACTAAAAACCCGGGTCGTCACAATACCAGTAGCAAGGATTTAGGGCTTTTGCTTTGAGGAGTCACACACACACACACACACACACACACACACACACACACACACACACACACACACACACACACACAAGATTTGCAAAATCGACTATAATTTTACCTTCACGATTAGTGATTAATCCTCCAACTCCTTCTAGGTTAGGATCACCATAGCAAGCTCCATAAAAAATGATCTTAAAGTTGTTAGAAGGAGGAGGTTTCCACTTAGATGTACATTCGTTTTTCCTTTTCACATCCTTGATGATGTTTGACAATTAAGTGAATAGAAAGGGAGGAGAAATCCTTGGTGATAGAGGCCTATAAAACATTTCTTATAACAATTCCATTAATTAAAGCCCATGGTGTGTTCTTAGACCTAAAGCACCTCAAGTTTCTTTTAAGCCATAGGGTCAACACTACTGAGAAGAAGCCTAGTCTGCAAAGTGCTTTAGTTTTAGAATTCAACTTGATGCCTAATAGTTGCACACAAAGATCTTGCATAGTGTTTGGGAGACATCCTCTAACTTTAAAATTTTGAAAGATGTGCATTTAGACCTTGTATGCAATGGGGAGTTGTGGAGAATATCATCATAGGATTCCTAATTGTTGGAGCAAAAATAGCACCAAGAGAGGCTTTAAATGCCTCTTAAAATTGTCAATAGTAATAGTTTTGCTTAAGGAAATTTAACAAAATATATTCTATAGACAATACAATACTTGCACTATAATAAATTGATTAAATCTTAGTTTAGAGGCATGCATTATACACTTCTTGAAGATATTCGAAGCTTTCCAATGCAAAGGATTGATGGCAATATCTTTGGGATTGAGCTATGCCGTACTCAATCTGATTCTTAAACTAATTTGTACTTTTAAGTTAAGGCTATTTGTCTACAATAAATGAATGACTCAAATAATGATAAATTAGAGACTTAGATTTATTAAAATAAAAAATTTATATCTCTTTCTCTGTAAGTTCAAATCTAAATTGTTGTAATAAATTTCTTATAGAAATAAGCACCATTAGATTTCTAATCTCTAATACTAAGATAATTTGGTAAGTATAATTTCGAGTCTTAAGAAGTACATAAACTTATCTTCATATTTCAAGTCCTAAAGGATACGATAATCTAGATGTTACAAGTATAAGACCTCAAAGGGCCTAGAAACTTGAAGAATAATCAAAGGTCTTAAAGAGCCTACATTGAATACACAAAGAAAAGAGGTCTTGAGGAGTCTTAACTTTAGAAAAATAGAAAGCATGAATCTTAATCTTCAAAAAAACAAGCAAGACCCTTCAAAACCTAGAAAACCTTGGAAGTAGTTGGGTCCAACAAAGATGAGATTGGCCTACTATAATTATACCCTCTACCTAGAAGACTTTCATGTGCATTACTACACATACACACACAACCAAGGTCACAAGAGCACACATATGGATGGGCCCACTGACTAAGGGAAACCTATTTTCTTTCTTATTAAAAAGTGAAGGGAGCAAGCCCTTATGTAGGAGTTCCTATTCTCCTCTTCTCCTCTAAAATTTGATGTGGGACTATTATTCATTTTAACTTAAAATCAAATGACAACAACCCCCCACCTGTTTTTAAGTCTAAATACTTATACAACATTCTTCCATTTATTTTGAAATTAAAAATAAGAAATAACAAAGAATATATATATATATATAGTTATGTAAAATAATTTAGGCACTCAACAAGATTAATACATTAGAGAAAGTGAACAAAGTCTTGAACTTTCCCTTAGTTTGTACAAATTAAATGAATATCAGGGAAAATAGTGACTGAAGTCTCAATATGTTATCCTTGCTTCTCTTAAGGATAGAATTGTAGTTAGTATCTATAGTTTTGTTATGAGTTGTGTGTGATAAATCCCATTTAGTTAAGTGCTCTAAAGCCAAAACCTTTAATCATCATAGGAGGCAGCCCCACCTCCAAATCTCCAACACTAAAACTAGGAAAAATCGATCAATAGTATGCCTACCTATATACAGCTCAAAGACCTACAAACTCATTAAGATACTATTGTCAACCTCCTCAATATAGTAGGTCGTACTAGTACGGCTGCACCATAAGAATGGGTAAAGTACATATGTAGTACACTCTTGATTGTTAGGTAGCTTGCTCTTCCTTTTAAGCATGGTCAACAACACAAGGCAATTTTTCCACTATTTCCAATTCAAATAGGTTTTATCCCCCATTTCCCTCGATATTGCTTCTTATGTGGAGTATCTGACATCACCGATATAGTTCATCTACCAAAAGAGTCCTAAGCCACTCTCTTCTCCAAATAGTTTGTGTTAGTAGGGTTTCTAAAGCATGTTTATCTTCTATCATTACCACAAATGGCTTCACATTTTCTTGGTCACCTCTCATTAGGTGAAAATCCATGCTAACTTAGCTCATCCCAAGTTGCATAATTGTAGCCTTCAACTATTGTGCTCATTACTTGGATTACATACTTAGCTTCCAATTGCAAATGTACTACCTCATCTTATGTTAGAGTACCAACTATATAAGGTAGTCAAGCTAAATAACTAGGCTTCCACCATGAATAGTATTCCACTCAGATTAGTCAAGGTGTCACCAACAATCATCATGAACAAATCTTTCTAAGAACCTCTTGCAGTTGCTAAATTGTACATGAGCTAGCCTATTATATTCTTTGATAATCTTAATATTTGAAGTCTCAGTAGTTTCATCCAAATATTATAGCTAAAAGCTTAACTCTTTATCAATGACATCTACATATCATCTAGACCATCCACATATGATCATATCTTGTGTTTTCAAAGAACCATCTATACATTACAATATCTCGACCACACTATATATCTCATTGGATACTACAACTTCTGTTAGCTTTTAAAGACATAATGTGTAACACCCCATATTTTTAAGACATTTTTTTATATAATAATAATGGCATTTTAAATAAGAGCATTTGGGATCCCATGAGAAAAGATTTATTTAACATTTTACTAAACCTATCTTAAAAACTCCGGGTGTTAGTTTTCCTTTCTCAAAATGGCGTATATGTAATTTAAACATAAATAAATCATCCACGTATAAATCAATGTCAAATAAATAGGCGCCTTTATTTTAATTCAAATAAATGTCCAAAATACAATAATAATATGGCCCAGGGTCTATCCATCATAACATCCCATATAAATGTCCAACATATCTCCAAACATCTAAATCACATCCAAATATAAAGTATGCAGTCCATAATAAAATCCAAATGATAATCCTGTTTAATGACTCACATCACTGTCTAACACTATAGAAAAATGGTCTTTAGCAACTCTCACGACTTCTCAACAGCCTTGCCTTTCCTGTTAACGCGCTCGAGATCTAAGGCATTGCGAAACAAAGCAATGCCTCAGTAAGCTATCGCTTGTGTAGGTACATAGACAATTAATGTAATAAATGAAAGAAATAATGAACAACTCTGATGAAAAGTCTAACATTTATGAAAATAATGATATCATAATGCTATGTTCAAATAAATGCCAATTTATTCCATATGCTAAAACATGCAATTCACGGAGTTAAAGCATGACATGAATCAATAAAATGGAGCATACAACAAGAATAAAGGCACCCTAAGGTAATGGGTCCCACCATCGTACTAATATCACGGATCAGGAGTACTCATAGTCAACTTCTGAATGTCGTCATGCCCAGGCATAACATCCATAATCATGCTCATCATACATGCACACATAACAAGAATATGGGCCATCATGCTGCAGTAGCAACCCTCCATAGGTATCAACCACTGCTGCTCTCCGTTGACACCATAACGGGAGACTTAGCGTCTGTCCCCATGGAAAGGCTCAGACCGGTAGTGTGGACTATCCATGTTACCAAACCCCTACCGAATGCCATCTATGGGCAGGTGTCTATCATATCACAAAATTATCACATCATAATCTCGGAAGGTGGGTGGCCGGCCCTATCCCTCCTAGCATGACGCCCACCGGGCGAGAGCACCCGTCATCAAATATAAAACACGGAAATCATATGTATATGCTAAAACTCAAGAGCACTTATAGCTTGCAATCCTCAAGACATGCCCCTCATCCTGAGGTTAGCCTATAAAAGGACCAGCTAATAAGCCTCTATTCTCATTTCTATGTAAATCCATGCATTTTCTATATATATAATAAGAAATAAGTCTCTAATTAAGTATAACTAATTAACATCATGCTTGTAAAAGCATTTTAAATAAGTTTATTCAGTAAAAGATTTCAATTTGAAATAACCATCCTGTACTCAATGTCGCATGAAATACACGGTAAATAAGAATTTCAATTTAAAACACCATCACACATGATGCTATGTTTAAACATGGTTTAAAAATCAAGGCAAAACATTAGTTGTCATCACCTACCTCAGGTGAGACCACTAGCTTGCTAATAACTCCCTTTAACTGGTATATTCAAGTGCACTTGTACATGTCACATCATTATTTTAAAATTTTTCTAAATAAAAAGTGGTCATTTATAAGTTTTTAAGTTGAAACTAGGTCTGCGTCATCAATACAGTCACAACGCATCTTTCGGATCGTGATTTTGACTCCTCTAGCTCCCAAAAATCAATTTTAAGTGAAAATACTTCATAAATTAATATTTATTAATTTATAAGGTGTTTGGCGGGTGCACTGGTTTACACCAGCGGCCCTGCTTTACACCGGGTTACACCGGCACTCAATGTACACTGGGTTACACCGGCGGCCCCGGTTTACACCAGGTTACACCGGCGACGCGGAAACCGGCGCCTGAGAAGACGACCAGCTTCCGGTCATCTCCGGTGACCCTACAGGTGTTCAAATCACTTGGTTTTTGAGCCATTTTGTTCCAAATTTTGTCTAGTTTCCATTTCTATCATCTTTTTGCATTGATTTCTCCAAAAATCATGTTTTTTAAACGGTTTTTCCCAAGTTCCTAAAAACATCCCTAGGTACTAGTTTTTGGATTTTCTGGAGAAATCCACCGTTGGATCACTCCCAAATTTAAAGGTTTTGCTCTTGGGTCTCTTGTGCACTATTTGGACTGTGCGATTTCCGAACGGAAGAGGTTTGGTCTGTGAAATCATGCTCCAACATTAGCATGCACAAAGTTCCTAAAAAAATCTTATTTTTTCCAAATTTTTAAATGGTTTTCTAATTATTTTCTCTATTTAATAAATACTAAAAAACTGAGTTTTAAGGCTTACCTTGCACCTAGCCGTGGTTGCTCATATTGCCGGGGTTCCACTCGCTGGAAAAATCAAAGCTTTGCAGGGCTAGGGTTCTGAGTGAAAACTCAGAGAAACGCTCAAAGTGGAGCGTTTTGGCTCCTAGGGAAGAATAGATATAGGGTTTAGAGTCCTAGGGGAATAGAAACTCTTCCCCACATGTCTCTTTCCACGTCTCTCCGGCGATTTCTCCGGACTGGTAGAGACGTGTGGAAGACAGGGGTGCCGTTCTCAATTTGGACCCCTGTGTAACACGTTTCTATCAAAAGACCAATTTGCCCTTACAACTTCAACGACTCATAACTCCCTTGTTTGAGCTCTGTTTTTCACGTTCTTGGTGGTGTTGGACTTGTATCGACGAGCACTTTCTAATTCTTATGTTTTCAGGATAAATTTCCATCTGTAGATTTTATTTTAATTTAATTTATTTAAAAATTTCCTATTTTATCCCAAAATTAAGGATATTACATTATGCTAGAGTATATTTCAACTCTTACAATGCCATGATAAGACCATACAATTATTCTCTCATCCTGGTATTTCGCTGCCCTCATATTAATTCATGTAATTATGTTTTCAAATATTTGTCCATAAATGCTATCTGAATAATGATCAAATGTTTATTAAAGCAATCTAAATCTTTCTATAAAGAAGCTTATGCTCAAAGCATTGAAGGCTTTTCTCCATGAGGGAGTACTTTATCTGTTAAAGCTTTGGCTTCATCACTTGTTGTTTCGTCTGGTTCAATAATACTGCTTATCCTAGTGAGTTTTATGGACCTACTAGGCCGAGCATCCCACACCCAAAAGGTGCCCCACATAGGTCTTCCCCGAAACCCCCCAGTAACTAAGGTAAAGAACGTAGAAAAAGTACCCATTTCTATACCGGTTCTGGCTGGTTATAGAACAATCTAGAAGCAATCTATAATCCTTGGTTAACAACCTTGTAATTGGGTATCCATCAACCTTGTGTTGTACTCATCAGTAGTACCATCTACTAACTTCATTATAAGGACTTGCTTATTGCAAAAGATTTGCACAAACTGTTACTATTTTGACAACTTTGTCTAAATGTGAATTTCAATTTCAAAGTCTACAAGTCTTGCCATCATACATAAGAAATCATAATCAGTTAGTTCACATCCCACTTAGATTCTCTTTTACATAGAAGATTTGAAGTGCCAGGTGCCCCCAGACTTTTCCAATTAGACCCTAATGTCTTAGTTGATCATTTATCAGATATTAGTGTATGAGTCATTCTTTGACTAGACCTTCATGTTTTGATCAATCTCTTTATGCATTTGCAACTATAGATTCAAGTGATCCTCATTTGTATTAGCATATTTGAACTTATGGAACCAAACTATAGCTTAATTTGATGAAACTTGACTATTTTCCTTATTTCCATCATAGCTACAAAGCTACAATCTACAATGTCATTCTCACATGTCTATTACATTTTGAGTTTGTGTACCTATCTTCATTTTGAAAATTAGATGCACACATGCACAACCTTGAACCCTATTCACCTAGGTGATAGATTCCTTGCGCCACTAGAATTAGGTGTGAGTTTGTGTATTTGTCTTCTTATAGATATCATGATTTGAACTCTTGAACCTTGATATCTCAAGTTTATGTTGAAGAATTTGACATTATAGTAGTTGAAGGAATAACTTCTACTTTAGTTTGACAAGTTCTAAAAGGCATCCTTTTACTAACTAAAGGCATAACTTCTACTTCTGCTTGACCAATTTTAAAAGGAAATAAATTCTCAACCAAAATAACATTGATACCTCCCACATCTTTGAACTAAATCTATTCCACAATCATTGCAGTTTACTTAAAATTTATGTTTGAACCAATCTCATTTTCACTTATTCTATTTTCCTTCTATTACCAAAGATTCTGCCTATTGGTTCTTCAAAAACCTATGAATGAGTTTGATTTCAATTATTGGACTAAACATGATGACTTCATTACTGAAGGGCCATCTTTCTTGTCTAACCATGTAAGCTTTCATCAATTTCTAATCTACTATACATATATGAAATTAATGATCATCTATCTTGGCATTCAAAATTGGATCTTGATAATGTCCCAAACGAAACTTTATTATGAAGTCTCGTTCTCTATGTAGAGCTTTATTTAAAGTTTCATAAAACTCCCTTTCTAACTTTGTTATTTAATCAAAGATCTTTTCGAAACAACCCAATGTATGCAGTGCATTCTGTTATCTTCTCCATTTGACTTATGAGTCTCAGTTTAATAGTGCATCATCAACTTTTAATACATCCTCAACAGAAGTTAGTTTTAATAGAGATACATAGATACTTCTTGTATCACATATAAAATTCTTCTATCATCTTACATTTATTTTTGTGGAATCTTGGTCCAAAAATTGTTCATGGATGTACTAAATTAGGCTTGTAGAAGTTCATTCAAGAAAAATTCATGGAGGAGACTATATCTTCAAATTATTAGAAATATATTCTATAAATAATATACTACTTGTACTGATGTATTCCTTGAATCTTAGATTAGAGGCAAGTGTCAAATTTTGAATATAGTTGGAGCCTACATGTACAAGTGATTCATGCCAGCTTATGTCTAGGATTCAATAAAATTAGACTTAATCTAATTCCTAAACTAATGTACACTCTAACACTTAAGTCTTACAATTGTCCCCTATAAATGAATTCGTCACTCCCTTCAACCCAATTGGTAAGTCATTCATGTATTAATCATAAATTAGACCTCTTGCAAATAAATAAAAAAATCAGATATATTTAAAAAACAAAAAACTTATGTCTCCTTCTTTATCTGTTTAAATCTAAATGAGTGCAATAAATTTCTTAGAGAAATAAGCATTATAAAATCTCAAGTCTTAGTATGATGATCAAGAAAATATAAGTTTTGAGTCTCAGAGAGCTAACAATACTTGTCTTTATATTTTAACTCTCAAAGAGTATGATAATATGATAATCATAAGTTTGAGTTTCAAACAATACAACTTATCTTGGAATTTCAAGTCCTAAAAAGTAAGAAGATCTAGATATCACAAGTATTACGTATCAATGCCCTAAGGAATATGAAGAACAATCACAAGTCTCAAAGTGTCTAAATTGAATAGATAAGGGGAAAAAAAGAAAGGAAAAGGAGATTTCAAAGAGTCAACTTCAACAAAAACAAAGAGAATGAATTTTGATCTCTAGAAAACCTAGCAAAGAACCTTTGAAACCTAGAAAACCTAGTAAATATACGGGTACAACATAACAAGATTAGCCTAATACAATGATAGGTCCTACTCAAAAGACTTGCATGTTCATTGCTATGCATAGACACACACAAGCAAGCCCACATGAATGCATGTGCATGGCTCACTAACTAAAAAAAACTTTCTTCTTTTTTCTTATTATAAAGTGAAGAGAGGCAAGCCCTTATTGAGGGACGTCTCTTCTTCTGTTCTCTTCTAAAATCCATTGCAGGAGTATTGTCCATTTTAACTTAATAACAAAAACTAGTTGTCCATAAGAAGGACACAACTCTAGGAGGATAGATGACTCCCAAAATAATTTCGCATGCATTAAGGACAAGTACAATATGTGTTGACGTAATTATTTATTAGCTTCTTTCACAAATGACCTTCTTCATAGAAGAATCTCTAGAGCCATTTACAAAGCAAGGCCTAGTTTGTCACTTTTAGTTTGTTGGTTCCTAGCTCTCCTCTTTTGGGCTTGCACACATTTTCCCATAAAACTTGAAGAAATATGCCTTCGTTTTCGCTACCTTTTCATAAAAAGTTTCTTTGTATATGATCTAGTTTTAGGAGTACACTAGTAGAGCACCTCAAATAAGTGCATGAAAAGGAAGACATCTTGCAATGCAAGTTAAAGGCCTTAGAGGACATCATATAGATTGGGATAAAACTAGCTCATCACTCTAAGGCTACCAAAAAACCACCATCTTAAAGATATAGGGCCAAACATCTCACCACTTTAGGTTATTTTCCAAAAGATACAGAGAACAAAAGAAAATAGAGAACTCTAATGGTTCTCAAGTGCTAAAAATTTATTTCATTCATGCCAAAGGAGTGTTTAAATAGCATGGGAACATCCCTCTTAACATATGTAGATTTTTTATTTTTTTTTTCAAGTGCTAGATTTGACTTATCAAGACTAAAAGCTACTCTCTTAAACAGTAGTTTCCTAAACGATTTGATTACAACTTCCTTCACAAGCAATTTCTCATGTAGTCAATTTCCATACAAGCAATTTCTTATTCGTACAATTTCCCATATAATATTTGACTGCTATTATGCCTTGACTTGTCCACATGTTTTTTACTAGCTAAAACTTCAACAACAAGTTTTTGATAAAGGAAAACTTCAAGAAAGCTCTGGAATTTGGACCATAGCACGTCTGCTTCAAGTTGATTTGAACTGTCCAAAATATGGTGATCTAAGACATCATTTTATGTTGATCAAAGTTGTCCGAAATGTGATAATCAATCTTATTCATTCTTGATCCATAATTAGTTATCTACAAAGAGACACTTATACAACATAATTGTGAAGCCTTGGCCGATGAGGGCGGGCCAAGAGGGCTGGCAGGCTTCTAGGCAAGGTGAAAGACTGAGAGTTAGTCCCACATCGCTAGGGGGAAAGTTACTAGACTCTTGATAAGAGTGATGAGGACTTCCCTTGCAACGAGGCCTTCCGAAGGGTGAAGCCCCAGAGGGGTGAGGGACCTAAGGGAACAAAACCTTGAGGGGTGAAGCCCGGAGTGGTGAGGGACTTAAAGAGGACAATATCGTGTCTGCTGTGCACTCTGATACACGGAACGAGGCCTTTTCCCTGGGCAACTGGGGAAGAACAAAACTGTGCGGGGTGTATGGGAACTCCGGCACGGACAATATCGTTGTAGGGTGTGGGCCCTCGGGCTGTTACAAGTGGTATCAGAGCCAGACCCCGACCCGATGTGGGTGGCTAGCCGCACGTGGGCGCTCGCGTGTGGTAAGACACGTGGGGACGCGTGTCCCCTAAGGGGGAGAGGTTGTGAAGCCTTGGCCGATGAGGGCGGGCCAAGAGGGCTGGCAGGTTTTTAGGCAAGGTGAAAGACTGAGAGTTAGTCCCACATCGCTAGGGGAAAAGTTACTGGGCTCTTGATAAGAGTGATGAGGACTTCCCTTGCAACGAGGCCTTTCGAAGGGTGAAGCCCAAGAGGGGTGAGGGACCTAAGGGAACAAAACCTTGAGGGGTGAAGCCCGGAGTGGTGAGGGACCTAAAGAGGACAATATTGTGTCCGCTGTGCACTCTGATACACGGAACGAGGCCTTTTCCCTGGGCAACTGGGGAAGAACAAAACCGTGCGGGGTGTATGGGCACTCCGACACGGAAAATATCGTTGTAGGGTGTGGGCCCTCGGGCTGTTACAATAATTCTCTAATAGGTTTACTTTCTGCCTAGTTGCAATTTAATAATATCTTCGAAAGAACTTTGGTCCTGTAACCTTGCCCATTACAAGATCAATGATCCAAGTATCATCTGCATAGTTAAGGTGAGGTGAGAGAGGATGAGCTTAGACCTAGGGACTTGGAATCCAAGATGAAGGTTCTAAGAGATGGTTGTATGTATAATCTTTTTATTTTTATTTTTTTAAGGTCACACACACACCCCTCAATGTAAATCCTTGAGCCCTAGTTACCTAGGTGATGGGCTCCTTGATCCATTGTGCTAGAAGGCCTCAGTGCACTCTATGCATCATCTTGTTGAAAACCTTAGTAATGAGAAGTAAGAGACATGTGGAGAGAGGCTATGACGACCCGGGTTTTCCCATGCATTTTTAAATGAAAAATCTAAATTCCTAAGGCGGGATCCCTATTTGAAAAACAATGTAGTGCAGAGGAAAAATCTTTTATTTGAAATCCAATTTGAAAACCCCGAGTGTCATTTGCTTTCACAACATCCAAGGTAGTTTTTGAAAAACTTTAGAAATCATAAGTGTTTTCCCCCAGGTTTATCCAATCACAGCACATAGCCTAACTGTAAATAAACACAAATACATGTCCAAACGATTGAGAATTTACTTACATGTATAATTGTTTCCTTTTTGATTCACTTGCTTGTAGCACTAACATAGATGTCCTCTACTTGTGGATGGAATTATCCTGAAAAATATTAAGGATAGGTTGAGTATATACTATACTCAGTAGGAGTCTATCACTACTAGTTTTGCAATGCATGCTATGTTTAAAAATCATGTGCTCATAAAAACATATGCATATTCGAATAATCATGTTCAATATCGATATTAAAAACCACTGTCAAACCAGAATACTGACGACTTAAAGAAATATCATAATCCAAGTCGAAAGTATCATATATCATAAACATAATGATATGCATCAAATGCTTCATTGAATCCAACTCATGGATATCTATCATGGTATGGTCGACCAACCTTGTATCATGCTATATGCAATACACATAAATCCACGAAACCATAGGGTCCCACTGTGCCCACGATCTCACCGCCGTGTGGTCCCTGGGTACTTAGGGACACAGGACCATATACCTCCACGGGGCATATGACACTTCGACCTAATGCTGTGACACTAGTGGTAGCCCCCTGTACCACATGCAGTCGAAGCAGGGACATGCCCTTTTTGGGCGTGGTACCCATCCACCTAATAGTGGTAGAGGCTGGGTGGCCAACCCACACCCCTTGGCATAACACCCACGAGCTTACTAGCCCAAATCATGTACGATCAAATAAGCCAAAAACCTCTTTTCAAAACCTGTCCTCTTTGGGTTCCTCACAACTGCCTGGCCCTCGGCACTCCAGCGTCTTTTGGCAACCCTCAAGGACACGCAATCTTTGCAAGAACTTAATGCTCATAGATCATGTAATGTATGCAATAGTTTGCAAAACATATCTGTGCATAATGTATATACAAAACATGTCTATGCATAAAGCATTTCTCATATGCATGCTAAACAAGTCATATACTTAAATCATGTATTTGCAAAACAATCATAGTTCTTTTAAAAGAATCTAGTAGCAATAGAGTACCTACCTCAAAGTCTCCTGGAGTTGCGTCCTTTATCGCTCAACCCGTCCCTGGGTCTCATTTATAAACTCTTGGGTATAAATGGATACAAGGAGTCCTAATTAATTTCAGTCTATTTAGACATTAGACCGCTAGCCCTGCCTATTGGGTCCTTGGTTCTTGCCTAATTCATTGTCAGGCTGGATCCTATGATGTGGACCTACTATTCCATAGCTAACTCTGTAAATTGCCCTTTTAATCTTAGCTTTAAAGTCTTGTTGGGTCCACGTGTCCCAGTTCCCTCACGTGCGTGTGCGCCTAAAGGCCGTGTCAGGGATCGCGTTTTTGCACGCGCACATGCATGCTCAAGTGACGCACTATGACGCGAATCATTGCATGGGCGCACCTTGTATCATGACGCATCTCAGCTCCCAGGGCACCCCGTGCACCCTGGTCGAGTCAGGACCCGTGCCCTATGTCACGTGCGCACCCGAGGGCTGCTCTTGGGACAGTGTACGCACTGTCGTACGCCCGGAGCCCATTCCTGGGACCCTGTCCCAGGTGCACATAATGCTTGGCGTCCTTGGGATGCCTGGCTCATGCAGGGCTGTCTGAGCCGTTTTGGGACATTTTCTGGCTAGGAAATCTGGCTGGAAAACGTCTGAGAACGCTAGATCCAGCCTGGATCTAACCTGAAAGGGGAAGAACCAAGAGAGAGAGAGAGAAGAACAGGCTTACTTGGGCAGCTTGGGGACGCCCATTGCCGGTGATAGAGCCCCTACTTCCGTCTGAAACTTCCTACTTGCCGGAAAACTCAAAGAAAGGGGAAAACCCCATGGCCAAGATTGAAAAGAAGAGCGGGCATGGAGGAAAATGGCAATGGCCGGCCTGACTTGGGCTTGGCCGTTGCCGGAAAACACAGAGGATGGGTTTTGAGACGGGTTTTCGATTTTTCCGGAAACCCCAGTCTCAAAACAACTGGAAAAATCGTGTTTTTGGAGAGGGGGGATGGGGTTTTTTATAGCCCTGCTATGACGGTGCTACAAATGGCAGTGTCGCCCTTGGTAGTGGTAGAATCCTCCAGAAAATTCCGGATCGAGGGTTTCTAGAGGGTTCTTGAGGTTGAAGACGACTGGGGGTGCCGTTATCAAAATGGTCCCCTGTGTTTTTTGTCCTTTTACGTTTTTCTATTTTATTTCCAGAAATACCCCTATCTTTAAACGGTTGTAACTTCCTCATACGAACTCCGTTTTGGGTGATTTTTGAGGGGTTGGATTCCATTTTTCGAGTGGAATCTAATAGACTTAAGTTTCCTCACAAATTCCTTAGTTTACTATTTTAAATAAAATCAAACATTCAACATAGTTTATTTCCTATAGAACGTGCAATTTTCGTTAAAAATAGTGTAAATTGCTCGGGCATTACAGAGGCACCCCTGGTCTAATACCTTCGGAAAAAATTGTGTAGAATTGAGGTAGAGTTATAGCCAGGTTCTCCATTTAGAGCAAGAGTCCATTTTTTCCTAACACCTTGTTAATAAGTTCCAGTTCTACTATGTGAACTTCTCTATGTCACTCTTGCATAAGATCCTCCACTACTTTTCTTCATTGTGTCAATTGTTTCATAGGCTAGCAACACATTGTCTGTGATATTTCTTCAATGTAAGTTGATTGTTGAAGAAAAATAACATTCTTGGGAGCACATTGAGCCTATTATCAAGAAGCTTTTCTATGATCGTGTGCCAGCTTCCAATCAAGCTTATTGGCCTACATTATTTCTCTATATTGGCATCTTTCATCCTGGGTGTAAGAATCATAAAGGAAGTCCCAACACTATCTAAGCCTATTTGATAAGACTATAACCAAGGTCTTTCTTTGATGGCCTTTAAGCAAATGGTTCGATCAAAACTAACAAGAAAATTTACAAAGACAGAGCAAAGCTTAGTTTCAAACATAAAGGAATAAGCATGTTGAAGCATTTGACAAAAAGGATTGTCCGATGCACAAGATCAGTGGGGCATATCCTATTTCTATTTAAGATGGACCTTGTAGATGAATGGCTAAGATCACCAGAATGCAGGCCTCCGCCTGGACTTTTGACCTTCCAACAGCCGTATAAAGACTAAAGAATGAAAGACAGAGAAAGTATATCAACCTCAAATACAAGAGCACGTATATTTTTGACTATCAATTTGATTTATTTAAATAATCTACAGCAGTTCTTTGTTCACTTCAGTCACAAAATTGAGGCACTGTCTGAAGAGCCAATGGATAAACTGGATTATTTTATTAATGTAATGTTTTCCAAAGGTAAAGCAGACAAATTCAAACTTAACGATATCTTTATAACACCGCCCTGATTGCAAAACGGATGCCAGTTGGGGCAGCATTTTCAACCTGCAAGACTGTAATCTACTTCAAAATTTCAAGGGTAAAATAGATATTTCACTATCGAAAGAGATGTCCTATTTCCACCTGTAGGCCCTAACACTCTTTTCTCCGCCGCCCCCCCGAGTCTACTAGTCAATCCTCCAACTTGACTGACCAAATCACCCTTACTCGGGAAAGAAGTGGAAATATAATGTAACAGCCAATTGGTCCATGATCAAAACCATGGATGGGAGGCCAGCCAAATTTTTCCTCGTTGGAGAATCTAAGCCTTCGATTTAAGAACTGGATGAAGAGCGTTCCTTTTTCTCTATTTGGCAAAGAGTTGGATGGGTTATTCGTTTTAGATGGTCATCTGCTGTACCTTCCATGAAATAAACGGTTCAGATCCTCAAATTAGCAGGCCCCACTTGCACTTCTCACTGTTCATATTCTTGTCGAGGACAGCACCCATTATGTGAGCTTCCCTTCATTTGACATCCTCAACCCCTTTGATGTAGAAAATCTTTCTGATTCTGTCACTCGCTTTTTCAGTATATCTCCTTTTTGAAGAGTTCAAATCCTACTTATTGAAGCATTCAACCCGCATCGTCCAAGTTCTGTACTTCATCAGTAGACGATGTCCACCAGATTTATGTTGAAATTTGAGTATCAAATGAGCTTTTTATTGACGTTGAAGAAAAGATGAAAATACCTTAAATTAGAACCAATGAGATTTCTTCTCATATTTCAGCCGCCGAAATTGGTAATTTCTGAATGACAGGATTTTCTCCTGATTTTTCCAGATATTTTATGGAAATGATTTAATTTCTCCTTGTACTGTCTGTTTCCATGCATCCCACGTTGACTGGGTTCTCTGCCTTCTGTTACAAGAAAATTAGAAAGGAAAAAATAAAAATGAAAGACTCAGAAACACCCAAGATGGTCATACAAAGTCAAGGTTTAGAAGCTCTTTAAAAGCGTGAACAAAGGCCATTCTTTTGCTTCTACTGTAATTTTGAGTATAGCAGGTAAGAGGTTTTCATCCTCTCTCTGTTTCTAACTTCCAATTCATCAATCTCATGGGAAGAGCTCCTTGCTGCGACAAGGCCAACGTGAAAAGGGGGCCTTGGTCTCCTGAAGAAGACACAGCCCTCAAGAACTACGTCGAAAGACATGGAACTGGTGGAAATTGGATTGCTTTGCCCCATAAAGCAGGTTTTTTTCTCATGTTTTTAGGCCATGTTTTGAATACCCAAGTCTTAGTTTCTACATTTTTCATTCCAAATCGGTGAAAGGATGTATTTTTCTTTTCCTTTCCTGTATCTTTGGTCAGATTAGCGTTTTAGGCCCTTTTGATTGTTTGGATATATTTCTCAAGTACCCTTGTTCGATCTCTACATTTTCAGGAAAGGACCACCATGAGGAGTATTTTCAATGTTTTCAATCAAAAGTCTCTACCACCCATTTTCCAATTTCTGCAATTAACCCCAGGGAGCACTGACAGGAAGATTTCTGTTTCTTTATGTTCTTGATCTATGAAGTGTTCTGCATGTTTTAGATCTTTTCTGTAGTTCCCATTTCCCAATTTCTACATCCATCACTGCAAGAAGCAAGGAAGTTTTTTCTTTACCTCCTATCATTATACTTTCTTTTCCGCCTGTTTTCATATGTTTGAGTTTTCAATTAAATCAATGTTCTTGCAGAAATGAGGGTTTTTTCATTTGCCGATGACCAATTTCTGATGCGAATTTACTGATTAGAAAAGCAAAGTTACAGTGATAATTTTACTCAACATCTACACAATGTTACTCCAAGTGGCTGAAAAGAATTTTCATCTGCAATTTTATTTTTTAGCAACGAAGTCTAACGGAGAGGTTTATCTCTCCCACATTCAAATTTGGCCCTCCGGATAGAAGAATTCCTGTAAAGGTGGTGTTTGACAAATTTTTAGCCCTTATCCCCTTCCATACCATACTACTAATATCTACACTTTTGGCTCCAACATGCAACAACGTAGGCGTTAATATTTGAAACTCTTCCTACGGTTTTTCGGGCACCCAATTCCT
This sequence comes from Warburgia ugandensis, assembly GCA_035236585.1. Lineage (NCBI taxonomy): Eukaryota > Viridiplantae > Streptophyta > Magnoliopsida > Canellales > Canellaceae > Warburgia > Warburgia ugandensis. Next base: position 15,653,353 of record CP141133.1, read on the forward strand.
GTTTTCCATTTCAGAGACAAGTACTCAGTATAGCGTTCTGTTAAGTTTTTGTTCAAGTTGAATAGTTCCAGTTCTTCAATTTCTACAGTTCCCCCTGACAACAATTACTTGTCAGCTTATTTGGCCAAAGAAATGTTTAAATTACTTGTTGCTTTTCTGAGTCTTTTAGAAAAATGCATCTATTACATCTGAAGTTTAGGCCTCAAACCCCTCTTTCACCGTTCAGCATTGTCAATGAAAAAGCGCTCTCATGTTCTTTGTCCAGTTCATATACCCAGATTCAATTTTATTGATTCTCATTGAAGAGGAGTCTTCTTATATGTTTTATCTGGGGTACCCATAAACAGAGTTCTTTTGTTCTTTCTTATTTCACTCCATGTAATTTCCCTGTATCAGGTCTTAGACGATGCGGCAAGAGCTGCCGTTTGAGATGGCTTAATTATCTCAGACCTGACATTAAACATGGAGGATTTACAGAGGAAGAAGATAATATCATATGTTCTCTCTACGAAAACTTGGGTAGCAGGTTGGTTAAGTTCATCAGTACTTCCCCATTCTGTCTTGCTGTTCATTTTACTGATTTCTGTTTTCTCAATTTTGGTTTGGTTAGGTGGTCTGTTATAGCTTCTCACCTGCCAGGAAGAACAGATAACGATGTGAAGAATTACTGGAACACCAAACTGAAGAAAAAACGATTGGCAGCAAAACGTGAACCAACAAACAATCTCAACATCACCACTAGCGATCCTATTCCGCTTAGATCATCTTCTCCTGCTCCAACCACTAAAGGTGGCTATGGATTCTCCGCTCCCCTCTATCAAGGTTCCACTATAATGCCGAAAATGGAGGCCGGTTTTGAACATAATGAGGACTCTCAGAGATTCTTCCCGAACTCTGCTATTTTCCCTCCAGCTTCAGCGTCTGAAGTTTCAGATTTCAGTCCCGGTGCAAACAGCTACGGTGTTTCATCATCTCAAGCAGGTTCAGCCTCTTCAACATCTCGAGGACTTAAAGTTGATTCGTCTCTTCCTGTTGATAACAACTACATTTCATGGTCTGGCAATGGGGGCAGTGAAATTGATGGGTTTTATATGGATTTTAGCTATGGGTCTTCATATGATCTTCTCAATGGCTATGGCCTTCAGGAGAAAATGGGAGAAGCTGCTCCGAGTTTAGCTAATCTTCCATGCGCAAACTTACTGTCTAGTTCTGAAAATTATCAAAGTGTCACATACTGATAAGACGATGTTAAGGGGAAAAAAAAGAAAAGAAAAAAAGAAGAAGATAACGATAGGACAAATGTAGTCTTCAGATGTTTTAGTAGCTTTCTGGTGTGTTTACAGATAGAAATTTTCATGTAAATAAGTGGGTTTTGACAAGATGGATTACATTTTCATCATGTTGGTCTCTTTTGATTCTAGTAAATGTTCATGGAACTTCTGTGATTTTGATTGGTTAGTTTTCCCTTGAGATCTTCATGAATATGGCAATTATCATCAAGGCTGTTTCTTACCCCCTGGTCAGAGGTCATGAAATATTCATGGGATGTCCAATTCAAGCTTAGAAAGATCACGTCCATCACATGCTAACCATAAAGGATCCCCCATATCCTGATTCTTTCATTTTCCTGTTCTTTAATTAATTATTGACCTTTAGGACTTGCACTAATGCTTGCCTTTTGATGGTTAAGTGAAGTTCAACCACTGAGCATTGTCTGGACAATTCTTGGACATGCTCAAATCTGAATGGGATTTTAGATTGGGTTTTGAAATGATATGGTCAGAAATGGCGTGGATCACGTTGAAAAGACTCGTATATAAACTCATGTTGGAAGAGATAATGCAATCAAGAATCTCTTTAGACATTACAATACCGTGGTTTTTTCTCTTTAATCTTGACTGTTCATGTGGCATACGCATGGGCCGCAGATTGTTGGGCCCAAAATGCCACTAGAAAAGGTTATAGCAGAGAACTAAAGAACCCGTCTAAATCAAATGGAAAAAATTACACCGATCATAGGCTAAGATTGCCCATAACTGCACTATTAGCAAACTAGATCAATGCATTTTCCTTTCAATATTCCACACTGCTAGCAATAGCAGTTCATCAATGAAATAACTCACGTGAAGCAGGAAATTAGAAAAGCAAGTGCATGTTTGGAAGGATGCAGTCTCATCCGCAAAAATAATTCGCACGCGGTATCAAATTCTCAAGTAATATTCATTGAGGCCATACATAGAGCCTATTGTGAACACCCGTGCGTGTCTGCTTATGTGAGCATGTGTGTCATGGTGGTGGCGTTAGTGGGTTTGAATAAGCTTATATTTAGTTTTTTTTTTTTTTAATTTAAAATAAACTGGAAGGGTTCCTTGAATGAAATCCTCAGCTTACATCTAACAGAATTGTTAAAATAAAATAAACAATAAACAGAACAGAAAATTTCATAGTCTACGGCTCGTGGATTCACTGTAGGCTCACAGCTTCTCCTCCCCTACTCCAACTTGGATGCGTTGTTTTCTTCCAGATCTTCTAGAGACTTGTGAGAATTGCTAAACTCACCGCACTATAAGGTGCTGTCTAGTAATCATATTTTTTGGATCTCACCTTTGAATGATCAGAATCATTCATCTAATTACATCTTATAGGTAAAAAAACATGTGATTTGGATGATTCTAGCTTCTACCAAACAATGTGTTCTTTCTAAAGTCTGTAAACTGTCAGCTTCTAAGCATAGTTCCTAGGATGTTTTTTAGATGCTAAAATCATCCAAATCACATGTTTTTTTATTCTATATGATATTTAAATCTGGAACAATGAGGTGAGCAAGTCAGATCATTCAAAGGTAGGCTCCAGAAACTGTGGTGCAGTAAATAGTTTAGCATGCATTCTTTGAAAGGTTATAGCGTGTTGGGATGTAGATTGACGCATTAACACTTAACAAGGCTAGATACATTAATAAATGGATTTGCTTGCAATGAGCAACTGGGATATTGATTATCAAAATTGAATTACTGTACTACTAACAACGACAGAAATAGGCCTCATTGACAGTAGTCACAGTCCTGTTCATATTGAGTGGGTTAGGATGCTCAGGGTCCCGCTTGCATTATCCTAATGAGCAGGTCAAATAACCAAAATGCTCTAACTTGATGCTAAAAAAGTGAAATGTGGCTTCGCAGGTATGGCAGCTGCAGAAGCATCGACGAAGCAGGGCTCCTCTCTTTTGGGTCCTTTGGACCTCAATTATGACTAGAATAATGGGAGGCTTTTGTTCATGGTTTGCGTATTCATGGGAAGTTAGAATTTTGAGCCTCTCAGCTCTAGAATTCAACTAGAGGGATCCAAGTAATTAAGAAACTAGGAGGCGCAAGTGTTAGTGACCAAAAAGGGCGTGCTGGTGGAGGTAGCGTTTCAATTAAATGTATTTGATGGTGTTTTAGACTACTTTAGTAACTTTCACATCGACCCTTTTTTTCAATTCATGCAACGACAAATAAAAAGGCTTAAAGAAAATTGGCTGCCTTGGAGTCTAAGACCTTGTGAAACTCCCACGCAAGCTTTCCTTCTTCGTCCTTTACTTCCTTGAACTTTCCTTCCCTTATAAGATTCCCCCCCATAATTGGACCCGTTCGTGTTAATTAGTTTCGGAAACCCTAGCATTTTAGTTTATCCTGCAGGCATTTTGTTAATTGCAGTACGATGAATTATTATTAGTTGGCCTACATTTTGTTAATTGCAGTACGATGGATTATCACTAGTTGGCCTAACATGGCCTAGGCCTCTTGACTTCTTGTGTCCCTGGTATGATTCCTTCTCTTCATTTGGGGTGTTTTCTGATACCCCTAACCTTTGCTTGGGTTAGGGTTTCTACATGGAGGAGTGGGTTATTAAATAAGGGTGCCCACCAGAGCCGTCCTAACATTTGTTTCCTTTAATGGCTAGATATAGAGCTTATGGACACCCTAATAGCAAGAGAACAATTTCTTTCTAATGCTACTTCTTGATGGCATTACTTGTAGGCGGAATATATCTCTCAGTTTTATAGAAAAACAATTTATTGTGCTTGGATGAGTAGGTCACTTGTCATTTATACGAGATAATAACCATATTATAGATGTATGGATTAATTATCTGATAATGGGGTACATCTAATGAGCTGTAGCTTTCAAACCTACCGTCCATGTATGAATCCATTCCATCGAAGCTGTTGCCGACAGGTAATGATGGCACCTGAGGTGTCGTTAATGGATCAAGAAGCTAACACAAGTTTTTCTATAGATCAATTTGCTCCTGGGGCCCCAGATTTATCGTAGCTTCACCTTCTGGCCTGTCAGAGGAGACACTAACCAGAAAAGACCCAAGTTTTTTCTTTTCACTAGCATTAACATGCACCATTGTCACATTCGACATGGCTCACAAAATGTCAAGAGTGAATTGGACCAAAAGTAGGGAAACATTATTAAGTTTGCAGTTCCGTAATCAACTCTTACAGATCAAAATTGACCAAACTCTTCCTGTAGCTGAATTTTTTTAATATAATCAATAGTCTTAGTTTTAGTCTATAAAAGATTCCATATATCGATTCCAAAATACATGTTGAAGAACCTATTCCAAATAGACAAGGAAGGTGAAGAAAATCCATGTTTCAATTGCTAGATCCCTGCTAAAAAACATGATAAGAAATTTGGTCTCTCTAGTTCATATTGCCGGAAACTGAAGGTTTATCAGTTCAAAAAGTGGTTGTTTGAATAATGAGTTGATTGAATCCTTAGCTCCAATTATCATGTATAAGTCAACAAGCTTCCTTCTTTATTATATTCACCAGACCTTGTGTTGTGTAATTAAATGAGACATCCACTTCAATCTTTCTCAGTAAACAGTCCTTAATTCAGGTCAATGGATTACTTGTCTTTTAAAAATGCATGGAGACAATGGTTCATCTTAAGGAATCGATGCTTAATCCATATAAGTAAGATGTTTGAACCGCAAAGATTTGATTGACATTTTATAATATTTTACATTTCACATTATGCCGGTTTGGCCGAATTGACTGAGGATTAAGTCATAGCTTACATCTGATGGCTTCCATGAAATGATTTTTTGGAGATTGAGTCGCAGTTCACTTCTGTCTAGAATATCACAACTCTGTTGATCTATTCCTTTTAATTGAACAAAAAGATTAATTGTTGTGTATATTCCTCGTATATTTTTAAGCTTGATGTCTGCGTGTTCCATAATATTCCTGCTAGCAGCATTGAACTGTTCCGTACTTGTTGTTAAGAATACATGAAAATACAAGACATCTCATGTTTTTCGAAGTCAATGTCCTGAGGTCTTTGTTTCTCCTACTTGGATAGATGATATGAACTAAGTCTCGAGATATTAACCTTCCAATGGTTGCATTTGAGTACTAACCAAAAATACAGGCGGAGCACACTTGCCGCGTAATCAAAACTTTTGTTAGTCAGGCCTTGATATGAATGGGCAATACATCAAAATTTTCCTGATCACTCGATTTGGACGATTGTGAGCCTGTCATTTGTGGATGGCATTGTTGTAAACGTGGACCAGTAAGTATTCTATTCTCTATTGTCCACCTGGTCTTAGGTCATATATTAGACTTTACAATAAAGAGATGAGTTTGAATTCATAGCTTGGCTCTAATATATAAGTGGTTTAAACAATTACTGCATATTGTGCTACTCTCCACCCATATTTTTTCAAAAGAAAAAATGAGCATCCAGCATACATGCAGGACCATAACCTGATTCAGTGGGAAAAGTTTTCTCTAACTTCCTTTTCCCAAAATGATATCCCACTTTCAGTTTTTACTACTTTGGATTAGCTTTGCAAAGATGTTTTGAAGTTACGGACATTGGCCCAAATTGGTTTTCTTCATAGAAGGGGGGGGAAGCGTCCCTTTATATTGGCTGCCTCTTCTCACTTTGAAATAAGAAAAGGTGGCTGCTTTTCTCCTGTGTATTGGACCATGCACTTATATGCTTTGGTGGATCTACTGGTGTGCTTGTGTGTGTTCGCATTGCTCTTGCATGTGAGTGGGTCTATCATTCTAATAGGCCGGTCAAGGTAGTAGGCTAGTCTTGACTATACGGTTCCATCTACTTTCGAGGTGTTTTTTTACTCTAAAGGGGTGTTCTCCTATACTCTAGTCTTGGCATTTTTGCATATACAAAATCCATCCAGAACGCAAGAAAACTGGCACAAGACCTCCCAAGTCAAATAGATAAATGAAAAAGGAAATCAGAAAGTCAGATTCGAACATCAGATAATCTGAGCAACAGATCTCAAAGATAAGGAACCGATATCCGGAAACGAGCAAAATAAGGGATCTAAACGAGAGGAGCATCTTTTACCTTTGCATAGTTCAATAAGAGAAGAAATCGACAAGAATCGATCCATTGATTTATGGGAAACAAGGAAGACAAAGAGCTAAAGGGGAGCCTTGGCACAACGGTAAAAGTTGTCGTCATGTGACCTTGAGGTCACAGGTTCAAGGCGTGGAATCAGCCTCTTGCAAAAATGCAAGGTAAGGCTGCCTACTTTAGGCCATTGTGGCCCGCCCCTTCCCCGGACCCTGCATAGGTGGGAGCTTCGTGCACCGGGGCTGCCCTTTTAGGGAAGACAGAGGGTGTTCTCCTATGGTTCACTCGAGACTTTTTTAAATTTCTCTTCTTTGTCGCCTTAATTTAGGATCTTGGAAACATTAATTTTTTCTTAATTTGCTTAAGCTCTTTGAGATCCAATAATTCTAATATCCAGATTGCATACCCTCTGGGATTTGAACTCTGAAGACAAGTTTCTTTACCCTCTGAGACTCAGCACTTGTAATTTTTCCAAATTCACGTGCTTTGGAGACTTGAGAAATGTTGTGTGAATTTCTCCAAGAGATTACTGCAGTAGTTAAGTAGATAAAGAATTGAGAGCTTGAGAATTGAATCTGATTATTCAAATAGATAAATTTGATAGTTTTCAAGGACAAGACTTTTTATTTACTACTTTAAGGAAATTTTTTTACTAGAGACAATGTACAACCTAAACTTGAGAGTGCAACTCAATTTAGGAATAGTTGGATTGGTTGACTCTCACAGATAGAGCTATATCAAATCCCTTGCATTAGGAAGCTTTCACTATCTTGAAGAAGATACTTTAAGCAGGTCTCTAAGTTGAATTTAATGAATTCATTATAGTAAAAGTATCAAATATGGAATATATTTTCAATATTAGGTTTCTTAAAACCCTTCCATAATTTCAGACTAGATATGCATGCTCCTTGAATTCCATTTAAATAACTGCACTTTTTATTCCTATCTTGACTCTTTTTCTTTTTGCACTACTTAGAAAGTCATGTTTTGGAAATAAATTGGGCGGGTCAAACACAATTGAAAGTTCCTCGGCAACACAAGGTTAAAGTTTGAGATGAAAAGTATTATTAGGACATGGATGTAATTATTAGATTTTCAAATAGAGGACTAGTTGTAATGACTCCAATTTTGTAATATTGAAATTCCAAGTTAAGCAATGAAAAGATCAGTTTTTGAAGGTAAGGGCATTTTAGTCATTTCACTATTCACCTTGAATGAACCCAGGAATTTGGTCCTAAAAATGGTTCCATTAGATGCGTCTTAGAAAAAGGAATCCAACGAGACCAAAATCACTCAAAACGGAATTAAAATGAGCAAGATATGGCCCTTTGAAGTTCAGGGGCAAAACTGTAAATTTTACAAAAAACGGTTTAACCTGCAAAACACAGGGGCCCGTTTTGATACGGGCACCCCTTCATTTTCAACCTCTAGAGGGTTCTAAAACGGCGGTGATTGGAGGAGAAATCACCACCATTATGGAGGTTTCTCCACCGCCATTCAAAGGCGGTGAGAGCCCCCTCCAGAACCCTCTCTTAGCTCTATAAATAGAGCTCTTGGGTGCCTCTAATGGCAGCCCAAAACATTGGAGAAAACCCATTGTGGAGCAGTGACCTAGAGGGAAAAACAAGGAGAAAAACCCAACAACGAACCAGGTATGTCCGAGATCGCTCAAAACCCATCTCCCCCATAGTTCCAAGTTCAATTTCCCTAGGTTTTTGCATGAAAAACCATGCAAAATAGAGCCCTAGAGACTCACCAAGGACCCAGGGACGTTCCTTGGGTCGCACTGGTTCCCCAACGAGCGGGACATTCAAGTCGGAACGTCCCACGTCGACTTCTATTTGAATAACCAAATGGGCACGTCCAGGGACGTGCCCGCAAAAGAGACCGTTGGGTGGAAAACCCGGCGCATCTGCAGACGTGCCCGCTAAGGCGCACGCCGCAGACACGCAGCGCACTAGCAGTGCGTTGTTTTTTGGTTCCTTAAGGAAGCCAGGGCGCACAACGCAGTCGCACAGCGCCCTAGCATTCCCTTTTTTTCATTCTTAAGACTCTATATACATACAACACTAAAACGCTTATAACTTGAGATCTAGAGCTCCGATTGAGGCGCCGCAAAAGGCGTTGTGTAAGTATCGACGAAGCGGACACATCCAAACTATAAAATCCCTTATCAAGGCCCAATCAAAGGTGGTCATGACCCTTAGAATAGGATGGTGGCGCGTTGCCACTAGAACTTTGGAAAACTGAGGATACCAAGACCCAATTAGGACCTTAGGACACCCATAGGCATAGGGATGGACTCCTACTCCCTAAGTAATAAGACCAATTACTTTAAAACCCATAAAAGATAGGACAAACTAACCTTGATTCCCTAAACCATGATCAGGAGCATCCGAGGACAAAAGGGTTAGCGCGACCTAGCCAGGTAGGTGCTCTATCACTATTAGATTCTTTTAAAAGATCTATTATTGTTTTGAGAACATATGTTTTAAGTATATGACTTGTTTAGCATGACTTAATTCAGCATGCATGTGATAAATGTTTTGTACATAGACATGTTTTGTAAATGATTGCATATACATTATGCACATATATGTTTTGCAAACAAGTACATACATTGCATGATTTAAGTACTTGCAAAGATTGCATGTCCTTGAGGGTTGCCAAAAGAAGCTAGAGTGCCGAGGGCCAGGCAGTTGTGAGGGACCCAAAGAGGACCGGTTTTGAACTGAGGTTTTTGGCTTATTTGGTCGTACATGATTTGGGCTAGTAAGCTCATGGGTGCTATGTCGAGGGGTGTGGGTTGGCCACCCAACCTCTACCACTATTAGGTGGATGGGTACCACGCCCAAAAAGGGCATGTCCCTACTTCGACTGCATGTGGTACAGGGGGCTACCACTGGTGTCACGGCATTGGGTCGAAGTGTCATATGCCCCGTGGAGGTATATGATCCTATGTCCCTAGGTACCCGAGGACCACACGGCGATGAGGTCGTGGGCATAGTGGGACCCTATGGTTTGATGATTTATGTGCATTGCATATGGCATGATTTGAGGTTGGTCGACCATACCATACTAGAGATCCATGAGTTGGATTCCATGAAGCATCTTATGCATATATCATGATGATATGATATATATGCATATGATACTTTCGATTTTGGATTATATGATCCTTTAAGTTGTTAGTATTTCAGTTTAACAATGGATTTTAATATCGATGTTGCACTCGAGTATTCAAACATACACATGTTTTGAATAAGCATATGATTTTAAAACATCTCATGCATTATAAAACTAGTAGTGATAGGCTCCTACTAAGTATAGTATATACTCACCCAATCCTCAACATTTTTCAGACACCAAGTAAATACTTAAGAGTAAGGAACGCTTGTGCTAGGAACCATCCAAACTAAGTACAAGTAAGTAAAACCCCTACCTTATCTTTCAATGTTACTTGATTGTAGTTACTTTCTAATAGCTGGGGCTGTGACTAACACTTTCTTGGGAATAATATTGATTTAAACTTTGCCATGGCTAAATAATTTGAGAATGTGTTTTGACACTCGGGGTTTTTATGAAAGATTGTTTTCCAAACGAAAAAGATTTTCATGCATCTCATACTTATAAAACAAGAGATCTCGTCTTTTTATCAAAATTGCATCATATAAAAACCCAGGTCATGACACTAGTAGGGAGCAACCACATGATGGTAAGTTGCCAAGCTATGGCTCCCTACTATTGCATGAAGCATCATGCTTGTGGTTGATTTAAACTATTTATCTCATTTCTCACACATTGGATGTATAGTACCCAAAAATTTAGACCTTTTGACAAGTCTAGAATATAAAATAATGTACATTTATTCAGTTCGCCAAAAACTTTATATAACCTATCATTCGCATTCAACAACAAGGAAATTATTTTGGATGATATAATTATTAATAGTATGAGGGGCTACGATGCATCCAATCTGGAAAGATTGAGATGAATGGTATAGATCAACTAAATGGAGGTCCTTCATACAAAATGGGCTAAAACCAGCATACAACTATTTATATTACCTTGTCGCTGGGCCCTAATGTGCCAATCTTCCATTCAAATAATATATGAGAATTTGAAGGGTAAGTAATGAAATTGAGTAGTCATATTGTAAGTTGCCAAACAATACCTCACATCTACAAAAAATAAACCCACCTTTAATTGATCCAACATGTCACCCTTCATTTCGTCTCTATGATATTGGATATCTTGCTAATTAAAAATCTCAATGATTGGACAATTATAGCATTCAAAACATTGTTTTTAAGCATGGAATCCAAACCATTCTTAATTTATAGAAAGTTCCCAATCATCCTTTTCCTGTGATTAAAAGCACAATTTTTTGAAAGGTAAAAGGTAAATTTTTATTAGGGCGATCAAGGGAATGCAAGATGGTATAATTGCTTGCTTCTACAAGGACAAAACTAGGAGAGAGAAAGCTAGAATCAAGACAGTCGAATGGATGTATTGGACTGCTAGACCAAACCCTCACAAGGCCCTACCAAGATGAAGAAGCAAGAAAAAACCACAGACTAAAAGAAGAATAAACAAGGAGAAATAACATAATAAAAATTCAGGGACCTTGACCCTCTTCAAGGGATTGTCTAATCCTGTGATCAAGCAACAATACTTTTTTCGTGAGCAAATCAGCCTTATCATTTGCCAATTACTAGCATGATTAAAAATAAAAATTTCACCAAAATTTGCTTTTATCAATAAGATTCTAGAAATGCTAAGTTAGGATCTTATTAGTTTTGAGCCATCCAATAACCCCAGCTTAGTCAACTTTAACAACGAGCAAGGAAACTTTTGCATTTTTCTACACCTCAATGCCTGAAGCAAACCTCCATAACCAGATGCACCTGGATTCCCAAATGAGGCCCCGTCAAAGTTTGGTTTAAAAGAACTCAATGGAGAAGGATTCCATATAAGCTTAGGCTTGCTACTATTTGTTGAATCCTCAACAATTTCCTTCCACCTATGAATGATATTAGAGAATGAGAAATTCACTAGATCTGTAGAATGTCTACTCCATAGCCTACAAAGAAGACCCTATCTTTGATTTGATTTAATGAATGAAGAACATTATTGAAACTTTGACAATTCCTTTCAAGCCAAAGTTCCCAAATGATGGCCATTAAATAGGAGGTCCAAAGTTGTTTGCCTCTTTTTAATCAAAAGTATGTTTTAAGATGCTACAACATTCATTTGGGTTAGTAGGCATCTAAATCAAAGAGATCAAATGAATTGGTTGGATCAATCAAAGCTAATTCTTCATGTTATTAGAGTTTGGAAGAATGACCTGATTAAGTCAATAGATCTTAATGTAGTTGTAAACATATTACAAAAGTATCTAAAATAGATATACCTATTGTATATTAAAGAAATATAGTTTTTTCACTCAATTCTCAATTATTTTTCTACATGGTACTTATGCCATTTTATATTAAAGAAATATAAAATAGATATATCTATTGTATATTAAAGAAATATAGTTTTTCACTCAATTCTCAATTATTTTTCTATATGGTACTTATGCCATTTATTTTTGTCCTTTTTTTTCTTACTTTTTAAAGGTTTTTGTCTTAGCTTTTTATTAAAGGAAAATTTCTACTTCCAATTATTCTCTAGAAGCTTTAGCCACTTGAGAACACTATGATGGCTCTTTGTTTGTAAAGGGCCCAAGTCAAATTTCCTTGCTAACATAGCTATCAAAAAGACCTTCTTGCCCCTTCTCTCTCTCTCTCTCTCTCTCTCTCTCTCTCTCTCTCTCTCTCTCTCTCTCTCTCTCTCTCTCTCTCTCTCTCTCTCTATCTCTCTCTCTCTCTCTCTCTCTCTCTCTATATATATATATATATATATATATAGTGCATCCTATTCTAGCAACATCTATTTGCCAGCTTGCCTCAAGGGTCGATTTTTGACAAATTTCCCAACCATATTTGACAGATGATAGACTTCTACATGTTCTTGTAGATTGTCAAATTATGCAAATTTCTTTGAAGAGCTTCACTTGTAACTGAGCAACTAAAATAATGAGGAAAAGAATAGAAGAAATCTCATTTGCCACTCCAACAACAATCTTATGGGGCCCATAATAATGACCCCTTGTGCTTTGACTGATCTTCATCACTATCATCACTATTGTCTTCATCATTCTATGTTGAATATATTGTAGATGAATAGTCAAGAGGAGGTGAAACCATAAAATCATCTTTATAACAAGGATTAGTTCCATGCTCCATGTTAAGAGTCCATTATTGCATAAATTATCTTCATTTAGCATGACATTTGATATATTTTAAAGATATTATTTAAAATTTTATATGAAAAATCTATCATTTTAAAATTTTATAATCTAACCTTAATTTGGTAAATTTTCAAGATTAGATGATGATCCAAGGTGAGTATGTGTAAAATTGAATATTATATAATACTCATTAGGTTATTTTCTTTGCTTTGTAGGTAGTAGATCAAGATCCATGCAGTTAGATCAAGCTATTCAATATCTTAGATCTTAGATCAAGCTTAGATTAAAATAAACTACTGATATCAATCCAGATTATCTAGATCAAAATCAAGGACTCCAATCCAATCCTCAAGCATCAAATTCAAACCATGAGTACAAAAGAATCAAGAATGCTAAGGGATTTTATGTTTAATTATGGAAAGTGAAAAGGATGAAGAGAAAATAGTTTCCTAATAGGAAACTAACTTAAAATTAGGAAATTTAGTTGGTTTAGAATTCTTTGGAGAAAAGGAAAAAGGATGTAGGAAGAAATTACTAAAAAATGAATTCAAATTGACTTTCCATCATCTATAAATACCAAATCAAAGATAGAGTGAAAAAAGCCTTGAAAATTTGAAGAAAAATGGAGGTTGAAAAAGATGAACAGTGCACACGTATGACTGTCTTAGTTACCTTCTTCTTTTTTAGTAATACTCTCTCACTTAAAGACTCAACAAGAGGTGTTGCTCTAGTATTTTAATTTAAAAAAATAAAAAATCATAAATAGGATTTGTGTGACACATAAGAGAATGTTATGGATGATCTTAATTTTTGGTCAATTAAATTTTAGTTAAAATCTAATTTTTTAAGTTGAGTCCCCATGGGATTGACCTGTACTGGCATAAGCTGTACTACAATAGCTCATGTACTTGTCAAAAACAATCAACAAGCTGTACTTGCATAAGCAGGACTACAATAGCTCGTGTACTTGTCAAAAACAATCAACAAGCTTTTGACGCTGTTGCCAAGGACCTGCAATGGAGTTTTCATAAAATTTAATAAAAAATCAAAAGGTCAAAAATTTTAAAAATTGCACTGTTTTAACATCTTAGACATTTTAAGTGCATTTTAAAAATTTTCTTAGTGCATAATTACTTTATTTCTTGAATTTTGGTACTTATTGTCATTTTCATTTTGCAAGAAATTAGAAAAAGAGGAATTTAAGGAAGATCTCAATTAGGATAGCCAAGATTTTTATTTTGAGCAAATTGATGTGAGGACACATTGTATTTTTAACTAATCAAATTTCATTTAAAAAGGATTATAATAATATAGGTCAAGGGTGGACCATTGTAACTTGGAAGAACAGGTGGAATATAAGTAGTCTTACCCTTGTACAAGATCTTATCCAGGACTCCACTATAAGCAATCCTAACTACTTAAAATTTCTCGATTAGGGTTTACATTATTATAATAAATTTGTATTGTTTGATAATATAATTTCATATAGAAAGCATATTGTATATCTATTGCATTTTAGAATTTGCATTAGTTTAATGCTTTTAATTGCATTTTAGGGCACGTTTATTGCTTTAAAGTAATTTCTATGTTGATCAAACTGACATGGAATGTGAAAATTAATTAGTAAGGGCACCTGACTCCACAAGATCAAGGGTGGGTTTCATTACCACATCTTAGCTCACCTAGGATAATCACCACAAGCATGTAACCTAACCTTTCAAATTAATTTAAAATCAATTGGAACAAACCTATATAGGCTATCACATGCTCATAAGACCCTCTTGGAAGGAGGTGACCCATTGCCACTCCAGTAGCCCCTATTTAACTAATTGAGCTGGTATTTAAAAAACTGGCTCTGCCAACACATTCTATGACACAAACTACCTATGACTAGATGAGGAGGGTGTGAAGCTATTAGTTAGGTTAGGATTTAATGTGTAAGCAGTGAGACAAGTCTGAAAGAGATGAGTGTTAGATTAGGTTAATCTAAAAGCTTCATCCTAACACAAATTCAAGAAAAGCAAAACATTTCAGCTCATTAGCCTTAGGCATTGCTTGATTGTGTTCTTTGTTTGTGCATCATTTTAGACATTAGATTGCATTATTTAGTTTAGTTTTCTTTATAAAAAAAAAATTAAAAAAAAAACTACATGGTCAATTGCATGCAATGAATAATCTAAACACTAATCAAAGGGGTAATCTACACCCCATCACTAACAGAGATGATATTTCCCCATGGAGGAAGAATCCCCTCTTTAATAATGATGAACCATCCTGGATAATGATGATGTTTCCTCATAGTCATGCAATCCTCTCTTTGATGTTGATGATCCTCCACCTCTATTTAATGATAATATACATCTATGGAGGAATGATTCTTTACCACATCAAAATAAGAGAAGGAAATATAAAAGAGAATGGGACCAACTTAGAACACAGGAGGATAATTGGCATAACCAAAATCCTCACAAGAGAACATTAAGAGAGTACCTTTATAACCTAATTATACTAGCAAACCATTGTGTATAAATTTATCTCCAATTGCTAGTATGATTAAATTAAAGGTGAGAGTAATTCAATTACTTCCTAAATTTTATGGGTTTGATAGTGAGAGTCCTTATCTACATTTAAAAGAATTCGATGAAGTGTGCATGACCCAACATACACAAAACATTGAATTAGACATGGTAAGGCTTAAACTATTTCCTTTTTCTTTAAAGGAAAAGGCTAAGATGTGGTTTCATTCATTGCTAGCAGGTTCCATACAAACCTGGCAAGAAATGATTAGAAAGTTCTTGAATAAGTTCTTTCCTATACATAAGACAAGTACTCTCTATTAAAATATAATGAATTTTACTTAGAAATATAAAGAAACTTTCTGCCAATGTTAGAAAAGATTTAAGAAATTATTGTTAACCTGTCCATATCATGGATATGAACTTTAACAAATCATTAGCTTCTTTTATGAAGGACTTATTTCTGATATGCGATAGTTTGTTAAAATGATATGCAATGGTAATTTATTAAATAAACAACCATATGAGGTACAAAACTATCTGGAATGGCTGGCAGAGAGTGCACAAACTTAGGCTGATTCGAAAAAAGTAAGTTACCCAAACAAGCTCAAGTCCACCAACACATATGCTAGGGTAGGAATCTATGTTATGACTGAAAAAGATGATATGAATACTAAAATAACATCCCTAGCTAGAACAGTTGAGGCCATGGAAATAAGAAAAAATTCCTATAAGAATGTTGAATAGGTGTGTGATATTTGTGAAAGTAATACACATCCCACTCAAATGTCCCATCACTCCCACATTCCAAGATGCGCTTCATGAACAGATACATTCTTATGAGCAACATTTTTTCCCATCTTCGTAGGCATATTATTTCAATTGAAGAAATCATCCTACTAATAGTTGGAGAAATGAATATAATGTTAATGTCTCATATGAGGCCTAATACCACCCTTACCAACCACCACAAAGACCACTTGCTCTTGGACCTTACCTTCCTCCACTTAAGAGGGAAGTGGAGGATAACTTTCATCAATTCATGCAATACTATGAGAAGAAAATTGCTCAAATTAAAGCCCAATTAAATGAGAACACAGAATCTATGACTGAATTGAAGGACATGATGTTTCAGATGTTGTGAACCATTAACAAAGGGCAATGTCCTATCCCACCAAATGAAAACCTTGATGATATGGATGTGGTAGGTGAGATTAATTCTTCATTTACAAACATGAAACAAATAAAAGCAATTACTATTCTTCATATTGGTAAAATAATTAAGAAATTTGGTCCTAAAAAGGATGAGATAATATCGAAACTTGTTAGGAAAAGAGATAAATTTGTTGATAAGGAAAATGTCCTACACACTAAGCCATAAGACATCCTTGCTCTATTTTCCTAAAGGTTGCATCAAGCTTCCACAATTGTCTTCAATTAAAAAATTCAAAATTACAAGATAAATTCACTCACCATTCCTTTATAAAGGCTTGTCCTGCTCATTTTGTATGGGACATAAGAAAATTTCGAACTCCGTAAATTTTTCTCTGAAAATTTTCCATCTATAATAATTATGTACATAGTTTTTTTAGAACTTTCCTTTTCTACATCTCTCATTTCATCATTTTTCAATACATTATCATTAGCCTACTTTTTAAACATCGAGGACAATGTTTCACTTAGATTGGGGGTGTAGAATTCTTATGAATTCTAGTCTTTTTGAATTTTTTTCTATTTAAAAAAATAAATTTTAAATTTTAAATTTTTTTGGAGTTTGTAAGTAAATTCCTACATTATGATAAGAATTGAAATTTTTTGAAGTATAGTCTAGCTAACTTTAGCTTATTAATGGAATTGTACATAATTAATTCATTATTTTACTTATTTTCTAAAGTATTCCATAAAAGCAAAGCTTCATATCACATTAGTACACAGTTGTATATGCATAATCTAAATTGATTAGTAGTTATAACTTAGAGATCTTGAAGAAATTTAGTAGAGACCTATAACCTAAGTGAGTTTTAAAGCTATTTATTCTTTCTGAGAGGTTATAAATGTTCTTAATTTTTCTTTAGCTTGCTTAAACTAAAATTTGATCCTACCAACTCTTCAATTTGGCTAATTACTTGAATTATTAGAGTATTATCTTTAAAATTCAAAATTTTCATTAAATTTGATAGATTATATGAAACCTAGAAAAGGATTTAGGCTATCCTTAACCTAAAGACATAAAGCTTATCCAAAAGAGTATTTTTATAGCTAGTTAGCCAATTTAAGCCTTTTCTTTTCTCACTTAAAGTATCCTTTACCCATATTAACCCAATATAAATTACTCATTGCCTATTTTCTTCGAAAGAAAAGTTAGAGATGAATGAAGATATAAAGAGATTCAAAAGTGTTGAAAAGAAAGAAAATGTGTTGATCAAAAAAAGAGTTTGAAGAATGTAAAAAAGTTGAAAAAGAAATATTTACTTCAATACAAGTAAAGAAAGAATTTTCAACTTTAATAGAAGACCTCTACTTATTTTTGAAGAAATTTTAAATATCCTTTATGCCCTTTCTTTTCATAACCCTGTCCTCGGCCTATGTTTCGTCCCAATTGAAGACCCATTGATTTTAAGATGAATATAATCTTGATGATGGTATGAAAAGATAGGATTTAAAGAATAATGTCTAAAAGTTCAAAGGTAATGGTATCTTATCATTTCTAAAGGGATCATAATTAAATTCCTTAGTAACTCTAGTTCCTTCATGAGTATATATGAGATAAATTTGCTTTTATTGACTTTGCTCACATATTTAAAAGAGAGATATGATTTGAACCATTTATCTGAGAGTTTTATTTTTGAGTGTATGCCTATTAGTGCGGATTGAGGTCAAAACATATTTCAAATAAAGTTTAAAAGTTATAATCTATTTAAAGATAAAGATTATTCTATATGTAGATTGTACACATATACTTACTCTGAGATCTTAGCTTAATTGGAATGTATTTAGCATATGGGTAGGGTTTTGAATTTTTCATTCATTTTTATTGGTATGCTAAAGTTGATACATTTATTTAAGATAATTTTTCTAGGAAAAAGTAAAAATTGACTTGTAAATGATTTTTGGAATTTTGTGGTTATCTTCACTGCAAACCCTCACAAGGCTTAACTCATTCACTAAGGATA
Source organism: Warburgia ugandensis (assembly GCA_035236585.1). NCBI lineage: Eukaryota > Viridiplantae > Streptophyta > Magnoliopsida > Canellales > Canellaceae > Warburgia > Warburgia ugandensis. The sequence continues at coordinate 15,671,720 of CP141133.1, forward strand.
ACCTAGGGGTTTAAGAGCTTATTACATATGTTGAATGCAATCATGAGTACCTACAAAAGTGGCAATTTGTATCAAATTTGTAATTTGGTTTTTCGCATATTTTGCTTGGGCTTATCAAAATGCTGGTTGGGGGTGTGATAAGAGTCCATTATTGCATAAATTATCCTCATTTAGAATGACTTTTGATATATTTTTAAGATATTATTTAGAAATTTATATGAAAAATGTGTCATTTGGAATTTTATATTCTAGCCTTAATTTGGTAAATTTTCAAGGTTAGATGATGATCCGAGGTAAGTATGTGTAAAATAGGATATTATATAATACTTAGGTTATTTTATTTATTTTGTAGGTGGTAGATTAAGATCCATGCAAGTAGATCAAGCTGATCAACATCCTAGATCTTCGATCAAGCTTAGATTAAAATGGATGACTCATATCAATCCAGATTATCTAAGTCAACCTAAAGGACTTCAGTTCAATCCTTAAGCATCAAATCCAAACCATGAGCATAAGAGAATAAAGAATTATAAGGGATTTTATGTTTAATGATGGAAAGTGAAAAGGATGAAGAGGAAATAGTTTCTCAATAGGAAACTAAGTTAAAATTAGGAAATTTAGTTAATTTAGAATTCTTTAAAGAAAAGGAAAGAGAATGGAGGAGAAAATTACTAAAAATTGAATTCAAACTGACTTCCCATTATCTATAAATACCAGATCGAAGATGGAGTGAAAAAAAAAAAAAGCTTAAAAATTTAAAGAAAAATGAAGGTTGAAGCAGATGAATAGTGCACCCATATGACTGCCTTAGTTATCTTCTTTTTTTCTAGAAACACTCTTTCACTTGCAAAAGTAGTAAGAGGTGCTGCTCTGGTATTTTAAATTTGAAAAAAATTAAGAAAATTCGATAATAGGATTTGATTTGCGACACATCAAAGAATGTTATGGATGATCCTATTTTTGGTCAATTGAATTTTATTTAAACTCCAATTTTTTAAGTTGAGTCCCTGTGGAATCGACTGTACTTGCATAAGTTGTACTACAACAACTCATGTACTTGTGGAAAACAATCAACACTCCACCACCATGGAAATCAAAGAGTGATTCTAACAAAGATTATTATTCCAACTCAACTTTGAAACATCCTTCTCCCTATAAAAGATCCATTAAAAGGAAGTATTGCTTGACATTGTTATTCTCTACTTCCAAGTACTTCAAAACTTTCATCTCAATAAAGAAGTCTTTGAAATAGAACCATATAACTAGTTCAAAGTAAGATCAATATGGGGTTAAAGATGAGATTACAAAGTATTAGGAACTAAATCCAATAGGTGTGAATCAATCAATGAGGCTTTGCATAAAATTTCCCACCCATAAAGAGAAAAAAGGATGGCAAGTGAGAGGGTTAGAGAGAAATGTTTGTGAGAGAAACCCAATAGTTTGGATTAAAACCCTTACTTCAATACTCCTGTTATTGTTTTGGTCGAAAGTTTGATGATGTTGTGATGGTGGTATTGAACAAATTCCAGTGGGCTTCTTTCTTTTTAGGTTGTAGAGCAATTTCATTCTAAAATTTGTGATAACAAGGATAGTATTATCATGAAACAACTTGAAAAACAAAATAGGGTCCTCCAAGGCAATGAATATTCAAACTACACTAATGTGAAAATATCTTTTGTGAAATATCTGGAAGTGAAATTCTCCCTTTTTTAGCCAACACAAATCCCTAAAAAACTCTCTCTTCAACCTTTCTACTTATCTTCTTCCAGCTTTTAGTTATGAGTACGGGGAGGAATAGGTGCCTAGCCACATCTACTTGTGTAGATTATGCACTATTGCATCATGTATACCATCATAACCCAAGATGGTTAAGAAAGTTAATGGGTTTTAGTTTTATTTTTATTTTCTTTCTTTTTGTTTAAAATTGATAATGTAGGTCAGTTTTGTAGAGAGAAAAAGAGGAGAAGCCACAATTTGTTTGCATGTGCTTCTCTCTCTCTCTCTCTCGATTTTCGCTATGAATGAAAATTCCTCTCAAAACTCTGCTTTTGAAGCCTATACTCATTGATGGCTCATAAAAATGTCATTCCAGAAGGGTATATAGACAAATTTCTTAAAGAGCGGGAGGAAAGAAATAGAAAGTAAGAAGAAGAGTCTCATATTAGTCCCTCTCTCTCTCTCTCTCTCTCTCTCTCTCTCTCTCTCTCTATATATATATATATATATATGTATGTATGTATGTATGTATGTATGTATACACACACACATGCAGAGAAATAAAAGCCCTTTTGTGGTTGAGTGTGTGATGGTAATATGTGATGGAGGAATAGATCTCTTGGAAGACGATGACAGAGAATTGCAAAAAATAAAAGATTGAAACATTGGAGGCAGCTTATAGGTTTGATTGAGTTAGAAAATCAAAAGAGAAAGCATCAATTTATTGATGAAATGCATCATAATAGAACCTATCCAAACCAACTTGCCTACACTTTTATTTTGAAGTCTTGCAGTAGTTTGATTTTCATAACTAAAGGGATTTAGATTCATAATCATGTTGTGAAAATGGGTTTATTATCTATTATTTTTGTATTAGGAATGATTTTATTTTATCAATTTTGGTTAAGGGTAACTTATAGAGGATGCCTATCTGTTGTGTGATGAAATGCCAATGTAGGATGTTGTTTCACATACCTAGATTTTTAGGGTTAATGTAGAGTTAGATATATGTGTTTTCATGTGAGAAATGAATGCTATATATGCTCAAAATAGTGCTTTAAGTGAAGCTCTGGAGTTGTTCAAGCAAATGTGAGATCAGTGAGTGAGACCAAATTCAGTTAGCTTTGTCAATTTGCTTTTAACATGTTCAAATAGAGGCTTTGAGAGGGGGTAAGTGAGTTTGTGATTTCATAATTAGGAATAATCTTGAGATGAATATGATTATGTATACTTCTTTGTTGCATAGGTATGTTATAGATAAATTTGTAGATAAATGCCACGGAGAAGAATTTGTTGATTATAGAAAGGGCAAGCTACTAAAGCAATATGTCTTTAAAGATATGCAAGAAATTGGACTACCAACTAAAGAAGCTCTATTTTTAAGAAGTTTTTCTTCATATTCTCAACTTTGAGCACTTTAAAAAGAATGAAATTTGAATGCTTGGTGGAAAAGAATGGAATTTGGTTGGATTTCTCAATCAAATTGCTCCACTGAAAATGTATATTGAGCAAATTTCAATAATACCATAGGTTGAGTGCTTAGCACTTAATCAATGGCCTTTCTCTTATCATAGTTTATTAACTACTATTGGATCTTCAACTTAGTATGGTAGAGCACTTGAGGAATGTTCTCAAGAGGATGTTAGTTCAAACTCACCATCCTGATTCAGAATTTGAAACCCAAATCTTCCAAATCCCTACCCAATGTTGAAACCCAACTCAATATTTCCTTTAAAATCTCTTCATATCCATTTCAAAAAAAATTATTTTCTTACTTTTCTACCTCTTCAATTGCTAAAAGGAGAATAAGTGAGGATTGGGCTTGAGTACAAATAGATTGGAAGAAGAAGAAGTGTGGTACAAACCTAAAATGGTTGAAACCCAATGAAGCCTAAGGCCCAAAATTTTGACTTTTTACTTCTCTGCCCCTACAATAGCTAAAAGAGAGCCTAGGTTGAGATCCAAGTTAGAACAGAGAAGAGAAAGAAGCTATGTTCTTGGAAAGGGAGAAAGTTTCCCTTTTTATTTTTTGCTTTTTTATTATTATTTTGATTTCATTATAATATATTTTTTATCACTTGATCTATATTAAATCTAAAACAAATGCAACTGACCTTCTCATCATAGGTTAAAATGACCCAAGAAAATGCAGTTAGGCATCTATTGTTATTGTAACTCTTTAGTTATTTTTATAGTATAATATTAAGCTTTTATTTTTATATTATAATATTAAGCTCCAATGCTTATTTTTCACATAAACAAGCCTTGAATTCCTAAAATCTATATTTCTCTCTTCTACTTTTAATTTTCCTCTATTATACACACAAACATGTATATAGCATGTATGCATATATAGAGGAAAGATAGGTACGTACATAGAGATATCATTTTGTCATTAACTATTTTGGTCAAATAAGGCATCATTTAATGGAGATATAGGATTTCTCAGTAATCCATAAGTATAATCTTCTCCTTAAGATAAATGCTTTTCCTAGTACCTGGAATCCTTATATGGTAGTTGATTTAGAAAAAATCATGTGGTGTTCTTGCAATAAATTTGATCTAAAGTTTCATGTGAGTTCCAAATGGTTGCTAGTCATAATGTTTCACCATATGAATCGTATCTTAGATTTGGTATACGCCAAAAATCTTCTCAATTGAATGAATTTCAACCTATGATTTTTAAGGTTTTAGTACTAGAAGCCATTCATTTTCATACTCATTTGATAATCAAAGCTCTACCATGAAAAAGGAAACAACTAAAAATACAATATTGTGCTTAGGTGATTGATGATCCAAAACTAAATATGTGATACCTCAATAATCTTCTCAACTAATATTCCTAACCATTAGATTGGTTAATTAGCATAGACACAATACAATGTCTCACTCTCAAAGGTGCCCCTTGAGTTTATTTTGTTTTTGGTTCAATATGGTATCGATAACAATAACTATTTTTTCCGTTTGTCGTTCCCCAATTATAAGTTCTCATTGACCACGACCTATAGGAACTAGGCTATCCACAATTTTCAACCCAATTTGCATAGGATCGTGCATAGATTTACTTTCAATATTCTCTCGGGCTTTCACTTTGACACGTCTTTGTTCGTGATTGCTTAGAGCTCCTCTTACATCAATAAGTACTCCCAACGCATCAACCGCATGGCCTTTCCCATTGGAACATCCACAATGGATCCAGTGCGCTTGACAAGATCTCCTTCTTTAATAGTGGTATCAGTACCAAAGACAACAATCCCTACATTCTCATTCTCATTCTCAAGATTCATTGTTATTCCTTTCACACCGCTGGCAAATTCAACGTAAAAGGTTTTTAAAGGGCTGATCTGTAGTCCAAAAGATGATACCTATGGATTGCCACAAATATGTGATTTGCTTAACTCAACATACAAGATTGCATGTGAAAACATTATAAGAACTTGATACAAAAATGCTTAAGAAAAATTAAAAGAAAATTAAATAATTTCTATATTGCAATAAGAAAAAGGAGAAGGAAGCTTGAAAATTAATGACCAAATTTTAGAATTATAAATCTTTATTAAGCCTAATCATATCATATTTGAATTTTTTATAGAATTTGATCAAAGTGGATAGTAATAATTAACATATTTGCCTTGGTTTCTCCAGCATTGCCCGAGCACCTTTTTAGTAGAAACTATCCTAAGGATACACAACCATATACAATGTCACAACAATGTAGTTAGATGCCACTCTAAATAAGATTTGGCTATCTCCCAATACTTCACTTCAAGCGAGATGGAATAACATGAAGGTAAAACTTGTTAGATATTAGTTGAAATCAATCATGTGTCAACCATTACGAAAGATACTAGCAAGTTGAATTTTAGAGGATATAATCAAATGTGCATATCTTTCCTACCTACAAGTTCCTTTATGAAGTGGTAATCAATCTCTATGTGACTAGTGTGCACCCAAAAAAATGATTATTTACTATATGAGTAGAAGATATTTTATTATAACACATGATATATAGTTGTAGAGAGGTATACCAAGTTCACGAAAGAGAGAACTAAACCACTTCAATGGCAATGAGAGCTATGTATGATATTTGGCATTTGTACTATATGTAAAGACCGCAACCTACTTTTTAGCCATCTCATTATAGTGGGTTGGGACCTAAAAAATGCAACTTGCAGAAGTAGAGTGCATGAGAGAGATGAGGGGAAAGATATTGTAATAAATTAGTGATGTGTGCCTTTAACATATCAAAGAATTTGTTTGATTGCATGAAAATGGGAAGTGTGAAGTTGCTGCATATATTGGTAGACTTGATTCACAAAAAAGGCAATGTTTAGTTAAGGTAAGGTAGTGCAATCCTTGAACCATGCTCCCATAAATAAGGTAAGAGAAAAGGGTCATCATCATGATTAAAGAGTTAGGATTGAGTAGCAAGTGCTGTAGGGTGAGATGACCTGGGTTTTTAAAATACATTTTTGCAAGTGTTTTGTAAAGACAAGACCCTTAGTACTGAAATTTTTTAAAAACAAATAGCGAAAAATCTTTTTTTTTTTTTAATTGATATGTAAAAACCCAAGTCTCACTTCAACATATATATCATACATAGAATTTTGTACATAAATAAAAATTCCATTGAAGGAACATAATTTTATTAAACATCAGGATCCATCCAGTGGTTCACAATACAAAGCCCCTATATTATTACAATACATTGTCCAAAACTTCACAATCCAAATTACAAAGTTCTTAATACATAATCCTCAAAGGATATACCCTGATCTATGATATTGTAGGTGTGTAGCTTCTAGTCTCGAGCTTTTAACCTTCTCTATTTGTATCTAAGATATTGTAAACATTCAAACATTTACAATATCTTAGCAAGCTATGCTTGGTAGGAGATTTAAGAAGCATGATAATTCAACAGTATATTTTCAAAAATCAATAATCCCATTAATCATTTCTATCATATAACATATTCATGAATCAATTCCATTTCCATGTATAACATTAATTTATCATTTATGTTGAACCATATATATATATATTGTATATGGATAAATCCATTAAAATCGTAAAAGTAGTCAATGAACATTTCCAAACTAAGCTGATTTTATTATTAACACCCCACACCATAGTGGGTTCAATGTTCATAATCAACATTTACCACTATAAGAGGTCAATATTTTAGCCAGTTTCTATACCGGGAAATTTTCCTTCATGGGAAATATTGGTAATACACAATTACCGAACATTTTATAATGTTATAATATAAGGCATTTCACTATGCCTATCTTATATGCATCATAATGCGAAATACATCAAGAAATACAATGGTGTAGTCTAATACTTACCAGCATGCTCGGATAACTACTCTATACTCCACCAATACCAACAATGAAAAAAAATACAATGTCCATGTCTGTATAGGACTATGGCTGTTACAATGGTGGCTTTCTCATAATTGCCCTACTCAACTTTCTGCCCTTCTTAAGGCATGGTATCTGTCACATCATCAATTTTTGAAGAGCAGGTGATCAAACCCTAATAACTCTCCTAGCATAGCATCCCTAGGCCTATGCTTATTTAAAACAAAACCTCAATCTCCATGATTGCATGTAAAATAATCTTTTTACTTATCAGACCATTTGTCTGCTTATCTAAGGCTAAAATATCATCTACTTCCTTATTGATTTAGGGTTTACTTATTTTCCATCAATTCTCAACTTACCAGTTGCATAACTATTGCATCATCATTTGGTTGGATTATAAATATTTCTAAGGAATATATAACATTCTAATTGTATCATGAATTTCTATAATTCTAAAAATAAAGATCATGTGTAAAACATGTATCTTTTAAATAAATGCATCCTTAAAATTCACCTACCTCAATGTGGTATTCTCACTTATTAAGGTTTGCCACAATCTTGATCAACATATATGTAATATCCTCAAAATGTAAATAATAAATTAGTAATAAATAAAATAAAATAAAAATTTTATGTATAGAGATTGGTCCTAAAAACTCAGAAACAAAAAAGTACACGTCAATAGGAATTGAACAGTATTAAGAACGTCGAAAACAAAGTTCGGATGACCACAATCTTGATCAACATATATGTAATATCCTCAAAATTTAAATAATAAATTAGTAATAAATAAAATAAAATAAAAATTTTATGTATAGAGATTGGTCCTAAAAACTCAAAAACAAAAAAGTACACATCAATAGGAATTGAACAGTATTAAGAACGTCGAAAACAAAGTTCGGATGAATGAGTTATAACCATTTTAAGTTTAAGGGTAAATTGGTAAATTGCCAGGGACGTTAATTAAAGGGAGTTGTTTTAATAATGACACCCCTTTTCCACTTTCATTAGAGTTCTAATAGAGGAAGGCACTAATCTACCTTCCATTTGGCAAAATTGGGACTTAGCCTATTAAATACAAGTTTCCCCTTCCATTCCCATGCCAAACAACCAAAGGAGAACCTTTGTTTTCCCCTATGCACGCCATGAAAATGAGTTAAAGTTTGCACACACTAGAGGCTCTGATCGCCCATCTCCAGCTCTAATAAGGTAAGTTACACATTTTAACTTGTTATTTACCTTATTTTGCAACTTTTCCCTCACAGATCCGAGCTAGATCTAATCAGAATGGCTGTTGGATGGCCTATGGATTCAAAACCATGGAACATGGTTAGACCCATGTTAAGGACACCTCAAATGAGAAATCTAAGCCATTCATTGTGATCTTTGGACCCAAAAACTATAGGAATAGCGAAAACAAATAAAAAAAATCAGAGCTTCTAGGGCTCCGATCAAGCCAAAACAAGGTGGACGGCTTGGGTTCATCGTCCCTGATGGACAGTGAGCCCAAGATGCCCACCGGGACGCACAAACGGGGATGTACACATGCGAGTGCTCCGCAAGTGCTCGCAGGATGCTCTTATGCATTGTCTCAGATGTCTATAACGCACTAGGTGTCCTGGCGCGCAATGCGCTAATGTAAGCCGGTGCAAACCACACCGCCCGTGTAAGTCGGTGCATGCATACCTACCCCTATAAATTAATATATTAATTTATAAAGTCTTTTCACAAAATTTTTTTTTGATTTTAGGAGCTACAGAGGTCCAAATCACGAGCAAAAACATCCGTTGCGACCGTATTGACTACACGGACCTAGATTTAGCTTGAAAACCTACATTTAACTACTTTTAGATTAGTTAAATTATAAAATATTAATTAATAACTTAGAACCGACTGATCAAAGGGTGATTATGCCTCAAGACTTGAACAATGAGATAAAGTATGATAATAAATAAGGGTTCTAAAGGGCATATTAGCGTGACTACTTTAGAAATTGATCTAGACCATTGGTCTAAACCAGATCTTAGGAAATTATTGATCTGAGGATGATCTGACTGGCAAATTAAGGTATACATGTTAGATACACACAAAAATGAACAGATGGACATGAGACGAGACTAAATTAAGAACCAAATCATAATTAGAGATCTTAGAGGATGATCCAATGGTTGGATCATCATAGATTCCATTATAATATAATAAATAACATGAAATAGTATTGTGGTACTGACAAGTACATCTGAACGTACAAGCTAAGAAGATTATATGCTTGAGTTGGGTGATCTCACATTAAGGTAGATGACGACATTTAATGTTTTGTTTTTATTTTAAAACCTTGCATTATCATAGCATCATGAGTGATTGTGATTTAAATTGCACTTATTATTAGTCAATGATGTTGTGAGATTTAGAGTTTTATGCTATGATCGCTCTTTGATTTCAATCATGTATTGAATGTATTTATGACCGATGGTTTCATGAGATTGATATTACCTAATTATGCATAAATAGAAATGATCTTCCTTATTGCATCACTAAAACTTATGGGTTTTCATGAGAAAGGAAAGTGGAGGCTTGGTAGCTGGTCCTTTTAGAGGCTAACCCCGAGATGAGGAGCGTGCCTTAGGGATTGCTAGCCGTGAGTGCTCTTGGTTTTTCGACGTACATGATTTTTGTGTTTTGTGTTTTATGACGGGTTCTCTCACTCGGTGGATGTCATGCTAAGAGGGAGAGGGTCGGCCACCCACCCTCTGAGATTTGTGATATGATATGATAAACACCTGCCTGCAGATGGATTTCAGTAGAGATTGGTAACATGGATAGTCCACACTATTGGTCCGAGCCTTTCCATGGGGACAGACGTTGAGTCTCCCATTATGGTGTCAACAGTGAGCGACAATGGTTGAGACCCTGAAGGGTTGCCACTACGGCATTACGATCCATACTCTTATTCTATGTATTTGTATGATGAGCATGGAGATATGATGATATGCTTGGGTGTGACGACACTCAGAGGTTTGATATGAGTACTCATGATCTATGATGCAAGTGTATGGGACACTCATGGACCCACGTACCTTGAGGGTACCCTGTTATTATTGAATGCTCATTTACATGAGATCATATCATGTTTTAAATCCATGAGATGCATGTTTTATCGTATATGATGTTTTGAGATTTTATTAGCATTGCTTAAAATAATTATATTCTTGTAGAAAATTGCTTTACTCATTGTATCAATACGATTATTCGATTTTATTTCATTGATATACATTAAATGTCTATGTACCTACCAAGCATTGCTTGTTGAGGCATTGCATTATTGTTGCAATGCCTCAGATATTAAAGAAAGACAGGACATATGAGGAGTTAGAAGAATAGTGATCGAGAAGTCTCATTTAGAGGTATGTTCTGATTTCACATGAACTGTATATGTATATTTATGCTATTGGACTTGATTATATTGTTATGGGAATGTGGTTGATGATTGGATGAGTCCTGGAATAGTAAATCTATTTTAAACATGTTTACTTGAAAGAAAAAAAAAATTCTTGTTTTGCGCCAATGGTTGACCTCAGGATTTTTCAAAAAATGAAATTCGATCGAAATTGTTTTTCTCTATTTTGGTTTTTATAAAATTGGGGCCCCACCTTTCGAAAAGTTTAATAAAAAAAAAATAAAGTATTGAAAAACTCGGGTCTTCACAGTATATCTATCAAATCGTACATATAGTGTTATCCCTCATTTTTACATGTACTTCCTATAAGATCTTTTGATCATCCCTAAGGAGGATGATCTGGATCTTTTCCTTTGAATCATATTGATCAAGGGTTTAGATCATCTAACCTATTGATCTAAAATCTATATCAAGAAATTAAATTTAAATTTATAATTATTTCTTTTATTGTCCTTGATCATTCAAGATCTCATAATTGATCTTGTTTAATCATCCTTATCTTACTTAAAGTTTATTTTAATTTTTTAATTTTCTAACCTTTTATGTTCTTATTATTAATGCTCAGCCAATTAGTTTTTTACTAGTTGAAAATGATTTATTTCTTCCTAATTCTAGACAGTCCCTCCTTATTTCAGGATTGACTAATGCTTACCAGTTAAAGTTTGCTCAAAAAGTGGTTAATACAATCCTCATGTAAGGAGGCGTTTAGACCTCAACAAACGTCAACGAAAGGTGAGGGAAAAGCACTTGACTCATGTATACCCCCATAACCACAATGTTCAGAGTCCACTGAAGTGGTACTAGCTCAACCTTTAATAAGGTTCACATGAGCTCTTTAACCCTATGTCCTTTTTCTATTTTATTTTAAATTAAGTCTATGAACATTAATCATGTCATTCATGAATATATATATATATATATATATTATTCTCCTAAATGGGTTAAGGAGATGGTGATAAATCACATTCCTTATATTGTCTTACTAACTATAGCCCTTACTATGATTAATTTCGCGTAATTCTTAATGTATAAGTGTTCGTGAAAGTAAATCTAATTTCAAATAATTATATTTTCCACGATTTTTAATGCAATTTACTTATCATGAACATTAAAGCATAAAATTAATCTACTAATAAATCAAAGACATTTAAACTATAATTTAACAATTTAGATAAAAATATGGCATATTACAAGTTTCCATTATGATCCCTCCATCAGATCTAATCTCCATTCCTTAAAGCTAGGGTTTTTGTCACATTAAGGGTCTAGATCTCAAATTTTCACATTATTGTCATATCTAACCCATAATTTCATGTGATCTCATCATCAGATCATCAATTTAACACATCCATAAAGTTTGATCATTCTTGATCTAACTGATTAAGAAGATTTGTAAGGAATTTTAGGATTTTTCATCCCATTTAGGGTCTAAATCTTAATTTCTCATATATCAGTCACATCTGACCATTAATTTCATGTGTTTCCATCATTAGATCATCAATACATCATAACCATAAGGTCTGATCATCTTAGATCTTACTGATCAAGGGTATTAGTATTAGATTTTGTCGTCAATAGAAAGTTAGAGTGATTAAATTCTTATTTTTATGCGTTGAGTAGATTTCCCTTATCATGAAGAATTCAGTTCTTCTTTCTGATCTCAATTTAGACTTTAGATGAGCTTAGAATCACAATTTTAAGGTTTTAGTACAAAATTTGAACAGTCCAAATCATTTCTGGTCGATGAGGATGCAAAAAGATTAATGGCTCGAGTCTCCGTTACTAGGACACAGGCAGCATAGGTTCCATCCTCAACTGCATTGTCTGCAAGGTGTGCACGAGGAGACGCTCCTGCTAGGAACATCTCTGTGATGCATTCTCTACTTGCTTCCTGGAAACAATTTCTTCGAAGACCAGTGAGACGGTCTGATCCGGACCGTTAGATCACCACTCTTCAAATCCCCATTGGAATCAAAATGAAATCTTACTATGATCACATATCTGAGGGTTTTGGGCCCTCCTAAATTGATTGGATGACTTAGATTTATAATCTGAGTAGTCTAAGATAGAGATCTGGAGCTAGGTCACTGGTACTGGATTCACTGGAAAAACTTAGCCGAAAAATCCAGTTTGGTAATCCTTATAGCTTAAAAAATACTGGAATAGAAAGAAGAGGAGAAGGACCACCTACCTAAAGTGTCCATAAGTGAAAAAAAAAAAAATTCAAAAAAATAGAATCCCACGTCAAAAATATAAGTTGCCATAGAAGAAATAATTTGAGTTTTTCCATTGATTTTATCGATCGATCGATCGTCAAATAACAAAAGGGCTTTTGTAGATTAGGTTCTTATGAATCTTTTTAACGATTTAGATCAGTCAAAATAGATCTGGAATTGGATGGCTAATTGGTTTAGGGTTTCTGGTAAGAAACCCTTTTCGTCGAGGACAACGCGTCTCTGGGCGCACCCGACAATTGATAGGAATCCCTCTGTCAGGTGGGTCTAGGGACGCTCCTAAGTGAAGAGAGAGGAGAAAGAAAGAAAAATGGCTAGAAGGAGGGGGATTTGACTAAAATCACAGGGGGAGTTAGGGCACTTCGTGGGAGTATTTATTCAAATTTTTGGGAAAGTCTTTGGACTATTTATAGGCAAGTTTTGGAATTTTTTAATAGTTGCTTATTTTATTATAAATTTCACTTAGAATATTTTAATGGTGAGTGGAGCTTCCACTACCAGGTGATAGTGGTATATGACATCATTGCTAACTTCAGCTCCTTAGCTAACTTTGTGGGACCCACAATAAAGTAAAATGACCATTTTGCCCTTTTGATTACAAAAGTGGAGAAAATAGAGATTTTTCATTCAAACTTGAAATTTAGCTTACTTACAGTCATTTGACTCAATTTTTTGTGTACATTCTAAATATCTATGTTTTAACACATGACTTAATTTCTATAAAAAGTGAATTTCTAAAAACCTAATATTCCAGCCCAATTTTTCTGAAATTTTCAACTTTTATTTGTTCAATTATACTATAAAATTGGGGTTATTACATAAGAAGTGGCTTACGCTTCATTAAATTGAACTTTTTAAGGAGAAGAGCTACAAGCAAATTTTTGACAAAAATATATTGTCACATATGTGAGGACTTCTATGTTAAGAAAGAAGTTGATGTCTACCAAGTCAGAGTCTCAAAAATGCCACACACTTGATCAATGAAAGCTTACACCTTGTTGTTTAGTGTAGAGATTGGACAAGTGTATCGGTAAGTTTGGATTTGAAATTCACACACATATACACAAAAAGTTACGTAGTTCAATCAATTTTATCTACATCCATTGGAGGAGAAGGAAATGCTTGACTGTCAGAACAAGACTACAACTGTTACAGAGGAGGAAGAGGTTCGCTCTCCAATCTCTCATGCTTCTATTCAAATCACTCCTTTTTTCATATTGTGTTGATTAGTTTGCTAGTCTCCTTTTATAAGAGTTCAAAGATCCTAATTGTCTAGATTTTTATCGAGAAATTCAGCCAATCAATTGGTGCATGAAAAATCTTAACTTTCAAGAAATTTGGCTCCCAAATGTGGCACCCAAAAATCTTAACTTATCAAGAAATTCAGTGCTAATCTGGTGAGGTGGTGATGACTATTACACAAGGGTATGGACTCATCAATTCTCCCCTTCCATACTCATGGGAGAAGAATGTATTGTATCTTTTTAATTGGAATTCATTCTAGTCACATCTTTATATAGCACAAACTTTTCATATGTAACTACCTTCATCAACATGCTTGTTGATTTTTCTTTACTATGGATTTTCTCAAGTTTTGACAATTGTTCCTCTGTCACCTCTCATATCCTATAATAACAAATGTGAATATGCTTTGTGCGTGCATGGTACATTGAATTCTTACTCAAGTCTAGAACACTTTGATTATCACAATATATCCTTATTCCTTTTACATGATACCAAGTTCTTGGAGAAATTGCTTCATCCATAACATCTCATTTCCAACTTTTCCCTTAGAAATGTACTCTACTTCTGTTGTTGACAAAGCAACACACTTCTACAATTTATGCTGCCAAGATTTAGCTCCCTCAACAAAAATGAAGAGAAATCTTGATGTTAATTTTTTGCCATCAAGATCTCCTACTATGTATGAATCTATAAATCCTTCCAAGACTAGTTCTGTTCCTCCAAAGCATAAGTACAACTTGATGTACCCTTAAGGTATCTTAAAATTCACCTCACTACTTCTCAGTGATCTCTTCCTAGATTGGAGAAGAATCTACTCGCAACACCCATTGCATGAGCAATGATTAGTCTTGTACAAAAATTTATGTACATCAAACTCAAAAATGTTAAAGAGTATAGTACCACTACCATCTTGTCTGTCTCCTATTTTGAAGAATGACAAGAGTGTTTGCTTAGTTTGAAATGATTACCAAGCAGGGTTGAATGGCTTAACATTCTCCATGTTGAACCTTTTGATTACCCATTCAATATACTTCTGATGTAACAACTACAACTTCTTTGCTTTCTTATCACAAGATCAAGCTAAAAATCTTATTAGCTAAGCCTAAGCCCTTCATGTTAAAGGATGGATAAATCCATCTTTATCTTACATATTATAGTTGCATCCTAACCAATTATCAATATATCCTCCACATAGGTAGGAGTATGACAAATTTACCATAAGGGAATCTTTGCATACATACATATATATATATATATATATCACTGATCTACTACAGTCCTCGTGTATCCATGACTCGTCATGAATGAGTCAAACTTCTTCTATCCCTACCTCGATTCAACCATGACTACCTGCCTTTTGGCCGCCTTATTCTGCCACCTGAGATCCAAGTTACAAAGATCTATTGATTCCTCACGGATGGGCAGGCTTGGGAGCAAGTTACCGAAAGCTTCTGGCTGCTCGCTTCTATGCTTGACCTGTCACCTATCTTATCTACTTGAAAGCAAAGATTCTTCTTTAGTTTGTAGACCAAGTACTTTTTCTCCAGAACTTCATACCCTTCCAATTGCTCCATGTAGGTTTCTTCCTCTAGATCTCTATGGAGAAAGGCTTCTTGTGTATCCATCTGTTCAAGCTTCAAGTTTTAACTTGCTATTAGTCCAAGTATAGCTCAAATTGATGTCATCTTTACTATTGGTGAGAAGATTTCATCAAAGTCAATTCCATTATTTTGTTGAAAGCCTTTTATGACCAATCAAGCTTTTTGTTTTACTAGTTCTCCATTGTTACCCTTCTTAAGCTTGAACACCCATTTTATTCTCAGTGCTCTTTTGCCCTTGGGAAGTTTTATTAGCTCATAAGTATGATTCTTTTTTGGTAAGCTAATTTCTTCTTGCATGGCTTACATCCATTTTCTCTCATATGATGTGCCTGTGCTTACAAGAAATTCTCCAGCTCCCCCTCATTAATAAGCAGAATATATTCTAATTGCAGATATTTGTTCAAAGGAATCAGCATGGGGCATCTCTTAGATGTTTTTGGCTGAGGTTCATCTTCTAACTAAGTTGCTTCATCATTTCTTTGCCATGATGGCCCTGCAACTTCCAGTGGAGGGGTTGTTATTCCCCCTGCTTCACCTCTTCTTCTTCTTTTTCTTCCTCTAGTAATTCATCATGCATATATATCTTCTGTGTCATCTTGTATTTGTGTAGGATTTGGTATTAGGTTTGGAGCACTACTATTTGCTTCATCTGACTTTGTGGATTTTTCAAAATCCTTGTCGAACTGATTTTCATGAAACACTATGTCCCTATTTTGGATGATTTGACTTGTCTCCAGATCTTGTAGTTTGTATCCAAATTCTTCATTTCGTAGTTGACAAAGATGCATGAAGTAGATATGTCAAGATTTTGTCTCAAGTCCTTAGATATATGTACACCATCTTAGCACCCTAATATTCTTAGGTGCAATTAAGAGACTTTCCTGCCAGACCACTTCTATTTTGAAATTTTAAAGTTTGGCAATGTTGATGGTGACATTTTGATTAAGTAACAGGCAGTTTAAACAGCTTCTCGGCTTAGTCATATTGAGCATGCATCTTACTCTTTTTATAATGTTCATGTTCAACCTTTTAACTACTCCATTATGTTATGGGGTACATGGGACCTCCTTTTTGTTCCTAATAATGTGATCAATACAATATGTGTTGAACTCCTTAGAGGTTTATTTACTTCCATTGTCTGTTCAGAGATACTTCAACTTCTTTCTTGTCTGTCTTTCCACCATTACGTAGAGTTCGAATACTTGGTCCTTACTTGTTACAAAGTATACCCATACCCTCCTAAATGCATTATCTATAAATGTTATAAAGTATTTGTTCTGCTAAGCGACTCTACTTCTATGGATCTACATACATATGAATACACCAAACTCAATAGTTCTTTTCTTTTATTACAAGGAAAATTAAATGCAATTCTATGCTACTTGCCAAATAAATGATTATTGTAAGGCTTTAGAGTTATACTTTTAGTAACTTTGATGAGTTGCTTTTTCATGAGAGTGAATAACCTTTTTTCTCCTATGTGGCTAAGTCTCTTGTGCCATAGACTTAGTGATGCCTTATCTTCTACTATGTCGAGGCTTTCTTTACAAATCTTTACATGAGTCTTGTACAAAGTGCAACAAATATGTCCTCGTACATTGATCATAGCACATTTCATCAATTTTCAAGTGCTATTGTTAAAAAGTTAACATTTCCTTGCCATAAAAGGGTTGAACTAAGGTTAAGTTCAACCAAAACTCTTGTATATATAGAAGATCCTTCAACATTATTGTGCAATAAAGGTTTATCTTGATTTTTGCATCTCCAATTCCTACTATCTTGAAAGAATTAGGATTTTCCTCTTTTATAGTGCCAAAGTCACCTACCTTATAATAGGTGAAGAATTCTTTATGGGGAATAGTGTGATAGGAAGCTGTTATGTCTACCATCCACTTTGCCTCATTGTTCATAACATGCAGGCATGACTCTTCTTCAACAGAAAGCATTGCAATGTCTTGTGCAATAGTGATAAATATTTCACCATTGTCCTCCTTCAGTTTACTATTGTGACCTTTTTCTCTCTTTAATTTGTAGCAATATTTCCTCACATGGCCACAAGTGAAAACACTTGTACTTCCCCCTTTGCTGGATTTTGGATCTACCTATGATCTTGAGATCCTTCCATGTTCTCACTTTTACTTCTACCTCTACCAATGTCTCTTTTGTTATTTTTGTTTTCTATGATCAAGGTGTTAAGAGTTTAATTTTGACCAAAATACCCTTAATTTAGCATTCAATTAGATCATCTAACCGATCAAATTTGTAATTTTTAGCTTGATTTTGAATATAACTCTAATTGGTCATCAAATCATTAATTTGTCAAAATCAACAGTTAAATGATCATTAGAGTTTATTAGATTCTTAATGTACGGTTTAGATTACTCTAATTTGGTCTTTCATTTTGCAGATTAACCAAAAGATGCATGGATAGCTCAGATTGAATTTCAACGGTGTAGATTATCTTAAAGGGCAATAATGAAAGCTGGGATAGTTTCCTAATTGGAAATTAAACTACAAAGGAAAGCATGCTAAGATGAAAAATGGAAAGCTACAACAAAAGAAAGGAGAGTGGGGAAGTTTCCAAAGTAGATGGAGGAACCAAAATTAGAAGGAGAAAAGTCTATAAGAAGAGGAATGCAGCCAATTCCCTTTTTTTTTTGGAGGGGGGGTGGACTATCTTAGGCCTGAACAGTAAGAGAAAACCGTCAACTTTCCCTCTCTTTTTCTTCTTCTCTCCTTTTCTTTCTCCACCTTTCTTTCCCATTCCCTTCTCCTCCTCTCTTTCTACCTTTCTTTCCCACTTCACCATTCCCTCTCTTTCTATTCTCTCTCGGGTTTCCTCCTATAAAGGAAACCATCCCACCTATTTCCCAATGCTCTCCCCAACGTTCCTCACTTTTTTTTTTGTTCTCTTTTTCTCTCCCCTTCTCATCTCTGACTTCATCATTTTTCTCAATCTTCTCCATGGGCTGGAACGTTAGAGGCAAACCTCGGCTCCCTTCTCTCTCTATCTTCCAGACCACCCTCCATCTCCATGCCTCTTCTCCCTCTTCTTCTTCTTCTTCTTCCTCTCTCTCTCTCTCTCTCTCTCTCTCTCTCTCTCTCTCTCTCTCTCTCTCTCTCTCTCTCTCTCTCTCTCTCTTCACTGCATCTCACTCTCAATCTCTTCTCTCTCTCACTCTCACTTTCTCATTCTCTCTGACTGGCCACCATAACCAACACCATCTTCCACCTAGACTTCTTCCCTGTTTTTCCTCCACGCTCAAACTTAGATTCTCACCTTACCTCTTCTCTGTTCTCTCCCCTTAGTTCTCCATTGTTTCCTGTTTCACCGGCCATCACCACACCACATTCCCTCTCCCTGTTCTTCCTCTCTTCACCGCCCAGCAGTCACGCACCGGTCATCTCACACAGAACTGGCACGGTAATGTTGATCTGTCCCCATCGCCCCAGCACCGTCACCTTTTCCCCTCTTTCTATCACTACTCTGCTCTTCCTCTGTTCACCCAACCAACCCTCCATCACCAGTCATCTCTGCCTGCTCTCTTTCCATTCGACAGCATCAAGCATCATTGTGCATGGCATTGCACAGCCCAGCATTAGGGCATCCCTCTCTATTTCTCCATTACACACAAAGCCCAGCATTGGCCCTACTCCAGCAAGCCAACACCACCACTCCTGACCATCTCTCTCTCTCCCCCACCCTACCCCCCTCTTCCTCTTCACTGCATCTCACTCTCAATCTCTTCTCTCTATCTATTTCTCCCTCTCCCTCTCACTTTCTCATTCTCTCTGACTGACCACCATAACCAACACCATCTTCCACCTAGACTGCTTCCCTGTTTTTCCTCCACGCTCAAAATTAGATTCTCACCTTACCTCTTCTCTGTTCTCTCCCCCTAGTTCTCCATTGTTTCCTGTTTCACCGGCCCATCACCACGCCACCTTCCCTCTATATCCCTCTCCCTGTTCCTCTATTCCTTCCTCTCTTCACCGCCCAGCAGTCATGCACCGGTCATCTCACACAGAACTGGCACGGTAATGTTGGTCTGTCCCCATCGCCCTAGCACCATCACCTTTTCCCCTCTTTCTATCACTACTCTGCTTTTCCTCTGTTCACCCGACCAGCCCTCCATCACCAGTCATCTCTGCCTACTCTCTTTCCACTCGACAGCAACAAGCATCATTGTGCACGGCATTGCACAGCCTAGCATCAGGGCATCCCTCTCTATTTCTCCATTATGGACAGAGCCCAGCATTGGCCCTACTCCAGCAAGCCAGCACCACCACTCCTGACCATGCCGGTTTGCTCCACCTCCAAGCTTCCCTGCTTCCATCGCTAACTGCTCCCATTGACATCCCACAGTTAGTTTCCTCCAGCCCAGCACAGTCAAATAGACCCACCGGCCTGCTCCACTATCCTGCCCAGTGCAATCTCCTCCTACCAGCAATTCTTCCCTTCTCTCCAGCCTCCCTTCTTTCTGGTTTCCCTCACTCACATCTCCATTAACCCCACTGGCTTCTTCCTTGTCTCCGGTCAGCTCAGAAGAGGAAACCCAAAACGGGTTTCCTTTGCTCTATTTTCCTCTCTCCCCCTCTCTTTTCCTTCTCCTCTTCGCTCTTCCTCCACCATCTCTAACTTCTCCACCTTCCTATCAGTTTCTTGTTTTCATTTAATTCTAAATTTTTTCCCCTTTACAAATCCAAGTTAATTTCATTTGCATCCTCTTTTTAATTTCCTTTGTGTCCCTATTCTATTTCAATTTTATTTTATCTTTATTCTACTTATCTAAAAACTATCCAATCCTAATCAAATCAGTTAAGGCTTAATCTAATCAATTAGTTAGCCTTAAACAACCACAAACTCTTAATATTTCCTCTATTTCAGATCAAATTTGTAATTAACTTTCATATTTCATTCTTAAGGCATCCCTAAGCTTAATTAAAGTTCTAATCTTTAATATGACTTCCAAAAAGTGATCTAGACTGTTCAAATCCCAAAATTACCATTTATTCCAGATCTTTAAGATTTTGAGGAATTTGACTAATTCAACTTTCAAACCTTTAATCAATAACATGATGAAGATATTGATGGAGGCTGATCAACTTGCAAAAGACCAGATTTGAAGAAATTGATGATAAGCAATCTAGGGAAGTGAAATTTTCTTATTTTTTTAGTTAAATTTCTATTTTCTTAAGATTAGACCTTTGTAATTTCATTGATTAAATACATCTGAAGTCTGATTTCTCTTTTGGTTAATTTTTCCATTTAATTTCAATTTTTTAAGAATTAAATTTTATTAAAACTCTAAATTCTTAAAGTGAGTCCTCGAGGGATCAACCCATACTTGCATACACTATACCACAATAGCTTGTGCACTTGCAAAAAACACAACACAAGGCATGTACGTAGTTTGTGCCGGCTTCTTTTCTCCTTACTTCTTCATTAAATAGGGTATCCTTGACCATTGTCGTCGTAAATTTGTCGTCTGAAGCAGAAATGCTAAGAGAGATCACTAGCATCTCCCAAATATGTGAAAGGAAACTTTGGAGTGCTAGGGCCTGTTGTTCATTACCTAAGTGCAACTCAACGGATCTGAGTTGATTCATCAGATTCTAAAATTCACTAGTGTGCTCTACAATTGATGTTCTGCTCTTTAGTTTTAGATTCATAAGCCTTCTTGTTATAAGGGCTTTGTTGCAAGCAATTTTTGCCTGATACATGTTCTCTAGCTTTTTCTAGAGATCGTAGGCATTAGTTTCTTGTGCTACATGGTGAAAAATACTATGGTTAATCCATTATCTAACTTGACCTATAGTCTTTTTTTATTCATTTTAGCCCGATCCTTTTTTGAGGTTCCTTCAAGATTTGCTCCTTCATGTTCTAGCGAATGATATAGATCCTTATAGTATAGAAGGTCATCTATTCTAGGTTTTCAGTAGGTGTAGTAACTGGTAATGAGTTTAACCATATGTCTCATTTCCATAACTCTGATCGTGAGTCCTCCATTTGGCCTTGGTTGCTTTAGTAGTGCTCACGGGGTTAAACTTGTGCGAAATAAACTGCGCAACTTAGTTCAGGACTATTCATTGAGTTGACTTGTCACAATTTTCTAAATTAACTCGTAAATAGGTACAGGGGTGCCTTTATCAAAATTAAGGGGTGCTTATATTTTTGGATGTCGCTATTAATTTTTAGTGGTGGCACAACCATCCACTGGGTGTGAATATCAATTTTGATGGCACAAATATCTGGTGCTAATATTATTGCAATGGGGTGCTCCCCGTGTCTGCTCCTCTATTCTCTAGCGATCTCCTTCTTTCGATGATTTTTTGGAGATCAGATCTATATCTCATCATAGTTAAGCTCTTAAGGCTAGATCTAGTACCGGGAATATCTGAGAAACCACAGTCTTGATCGGTGATCACACGAGCAATGCATGTGGGAAGTTCATTCCGGCTGGTGAAGAAGTTAGTGTTAGAGGGGCTCGATCGTATATGATGTCTATGATAACACCCCATTATGCTCTCAAAAGTTCATAACAGATTCAGACTATTAGATGAGAAATCCACCTGATTTGTGTGACGGGACCGATGGTCATCTAATCTCCTCTGCGTCGACCACACAAGCTATGACTACCTCGGTCGGCAATGGCGAGAAGAAAAATGGGTACGGTCTCGGGCACTAACTGTTGGTAGATGAGTGCGCCGGAACTGAGGCTGCGAAATTGCTAGATCCGATGTTTGTTAGGAATAGATATGCTGTAGATCTTTCTTCGTGGAAGGGACCTTCCGATCAACCCTACTCTAATACCACTTGTTGTGCAGGATCAGGATCAGATCAGTGTATCGGTAAGTTCAGATTGATAGTCATACACGCACAAATACACAGAGAGTTACATGTTTCGATCAATTTGATCAACATACACGGGAGGGTGAGGAAATGCTTCACTATCAGCATAAGATTACAGTTGGTTCATATTCCTCTCTCTCTCTCTCTCTCTCTCTCTCTCTCTCTCTCTCTCTCTCTCTCTCTCTCTCTCTCTCTCTCTCTCTCTCTCTCTCTTCTATTTAAACTGCTCCTTTTTCGCTGTGTATCGATCGGTCTCTTAGTCTCCTTTCTACAGGAGTTTAGAGATCCTGATCCTACAAATTCGGTACCCAAATTCAGTCCCTGAAAAATCTTGACTTTTTGAGAAATTTGGCACCCAAAAATCTTGACTTTTCAAAAAATCTGGCCCGATCCGGTGAACCAGTGCCGACAGTTACGCATAGATATGGACCTACCACACTTGTCAAGGATCATTGCTAGTAATGATTAGATTATCAATGCAAATAAGTTAAGTGTGTGTGTGTGTGAAGAATCCAGGGAATGAATAAGAAAGCGTCTAATAGAGTATTAGAAAACCCACGCCATATTAAGGCGATTTGAAGGTAATGAAAAATCAATCTTGGAAGTTTGTTTGAGTTGTACAAGGCTCTTTTAAGTTTACATATATTGTTTAGCTAGGAAAAGAGCTGGAATCCAAATTGAATTTGGAGGAATTTGAAGGATAGAATTTAATTTGAGGGGGGTCAAAAGTAAAATATGTATAGAAATGATACTACTACACAAAGGCTTTTAAAGTCGATAAAAAACGCTAATAGAAGTTAGTTAAAAAACGACTTCTATCGAGCCGAATTAAAAAATCGATAACTTTTAAAGTCATTTAGTAAGGTACCGACTTTTGAAGTTGTTTACCTTTTTTTTTTTTTTTTTTCATGTTGCAATTACACCTGTATTTCTACATTCAATATAACCCTGGATGCACTTCTCTTACAATCTTTATATACATGAAAAATAAATATACATTCACTTCCACATTGGGTACAAAACATCCAAATTTATCATTATTTATACACATCTATCTTAAAAAGACTTCATAAAAGAAACCACAAAACATGCATTTACTACAACATCCACATTCACTTCATTTGTAAGTCTATACACATTTGCATTTACTTTCATACTCTAAATTTTTCTCATTTATCATCCCATAAAAGTTATATAATTCAATGAATATAATGATAACCTACCTTCATATTCACTTCATTTACAAACTCTAAATTCACTTCATTTACAAACTATAAATTCACTTCATCCATACTTACTCATTTACTGTCACACTGCAAGTTTTCACTTATTCATCGCTTAAAAATTTATTTATTTTTATTTCATAGAAAATAATAAAAACTAGAAGAGCACATATAAGTGAATGAAAAATTACTTTATTATGTATTTTACATTCATGTAGTTACTCCAAGTGTTCTAATTAAAACTCATTACATACTCAACCATTTGCTTTATATTTCGTTGAGATCTATTCTAGAGTAACTTTTCTTATTTGCTCACTCAAAAAGCACAACAACCGGTAATACAATATATTTAATGTAGGTCACATTCTTTTAGTTAGATCCATAAAAAAATATGAAAAAATATAAGATTATGAAAATTAAAAAGTATCTTACCTTTCTTAATGGGGAGACACCAACACTATTGAATATTAGGTTCATCATGTATATCAACGTATAATACCTACACTCCCAATTAAAGTATTGTCTAGGGCAACATGCAACAAAGAAAACAAAAAAATCCATAAATATCATTTGTAATATTATAAGTTTAATGAGTGGTAAAATAGAGTAATTAATTATTTTCTATATCTTGACATTCTTCCAACTGTGTTTTGGTGGTTGCACAGTCTCGGTCAGATTAGCCCTTGTTAACCATGCTCCACAAATTTAAATTTTAAATGCATTATAGATAAATAAAAAAAATATTTATTTACACATAATACATGAAAAGAATAAAAGCTTACTTATTTATAATTTCTCTAAGGACAGGATGGACATTCGATCTACAAGAATAAAAAAAGAAAGCTTGCTCACCATGCACATCCAAAACAAGCATCATCCAATGAGCCCTATATAAACAGTCATACAAATTGTAATTAAATTTGAAAATCCCTAAGTATAGAATAAGTTGAGAAAAAATAATAAAATTAAAACTTACCTACTATTGTAGGGAATTATTAAGTCTTGTCCCTTAGAACAATAGAAGAAGCCTAGTAAAATATCATCAACACACTTCTCTATTAGATATTGCTTTGCCACTCCACAAATGATGCCAGCTTAAGGAATTGGTAAAGTATACTCTCAATCTCAAAAAAGCTAGTTACATCATTCAAGAAGCTGTATAAAATAAATAATTATTATCTATACCATGAAAATATAAAATGTAGTTGTCAAAGATTTTATAAGCAAATATGTGCATATAATCCACGTAGGAGACAATGTGAGGATACTTGAGTTGATCCCACAAGCAAACTCGTAATAGGTCCTATGTTATAAGTGGCACTTCAGCAACATCATTGGCAAGCACTCTCTCCTTGATTCATACGGGGTTGATTGTCCTATCTTCATCAATGAGACCATAGATTAACCTTACAGATTTGGCATATTAGGTGAGACTTCCACACGATCCTTAGATGGCTATTGTAAAAGATGTAGAAATTTTAACTAAATAATATTAATCAATGAAGATGATCTAATTTATGATGAAAAATAAACATATATACAAGTACCTATTCCATTAGTGCGATAATAGGTGATGGTGTAATGGCAGGCGACCTGATAGCCCATGTTGTTACTGGTTAACCATATAAAGTTAATAAACAATTAAATTGAGGTCTTTAGCTAAAAATTATTGATGAGGAAGGTAGATAATACCATACATGCTATGGACTTTATGAGAATGATTAGTACCTTCGACTAAGCAATGTGATATACAATTCTTTGCCAACGGTTATACATTTTCCATTTTTAAAGGGAATGGTAGGATGACATTCCATCCAAAACCATGGTAATGGACACTCTCTTAGTATGTGATAGCATACTAATTTCCTACAAAATGGTTGACTCATGCTCATGGCATGAACCAATTACAATGATGTTTTGACAGGAATTCAAGGCCAATAGGCATCGTCCCACCTGCAAATCAAATATCCAATAGAGAGGTTAAGATAGAGAATTATTACATAAGGACAATGGAAATTTTTAATTTTTTCTATATATATATACATCCTTGGCTAGAATTTCTTTTTCGAAGGGTGTCGGTTGTTCTTTATGAACATCTTCAGTTGGAGAATTGTAACTAGCATTTGATGGAGGTGCATGGGCATTGCAAGAATTATGTGTAGGAGATTGACAAACTATTATCAAATCTCCTTCATGCAACTGGCTAAATACATTTGTTTTTATTTTCTCAACTAACTCATTGTAGGCCTCCTAATCTTCAACTATAGGTAAACTTTACCAAAGAATTTAGAAGAAACAATACTACACCCCATGCCCCTACCTTGACTAGGGTGATCCTTCTTATTGCCCATAGCCCTACACAAAATGTCATCATTAGTGGCAATGTTGATTAGAGTTCTTGTACTTATACTTTTTTGGGTAAGAATGTCTTGCAAATTTTAATTAGAAAGTCACAATCCTTTGCCCTTTCTCTTGATAATAGTAGGGGCCAAGAATGTCTTGCATTGTTAATTCCTTTGACTTTCTCTTGATAACATTTTCCATTATTGTTCATCCTTTGCCCTTTCTCTTTTGACTAGTGCTCATATTGGCCTCTTATTCATGCTCGTCATTATGCAAGCATTCTTCATTGTGATATTGTTCTTGTTCATCTTCTCTACAAACAAGAACATAATGATATTAGAACAATGAGATAAAAAAAAAAGGTCATCTGATCCATTTAAAGAAAACAAACCGACATGACATAGGTGGCAAACAAATTGAAAGCAAATCAAATAAAATATGCATGAAAATAGAAACTTTCCAAGTATTGATATTTCTAAAATAAAACTAAACCTAGAAACTAACTAAGCTATTCTAAAGATGCAACAACTTTAAGCAATGAAACCTAAACCTAACATAACATGTAATTAAACTTATCAATGAAGGACAATATTAAATATAGATTAAAAATAAAAATAAAAGATGCAATTAAAGCTTAAGAGGAGTGCGCATGATGCATGTATAGTGCGCATGATGATAAGAGAAAGAGTACATGAAACAATCTAAAATGGAATACATGAATCCTAGGACTATTGCGCTATAAGAATATGAGTGTGCACCATTAACGTCTAAACAACAAACTAGAAGAAAGACAACATTACTCAATTTTCAATCTTGTAATAACAACGTACAATAGTGGATCGTCCCACTGTGTGCTATCTAGTAGAGCTCCAATGGCTTCTAGACATACAAGAAGAAGAAAAAAAGGAAAGAAGAGCTAGAATGGAGAACTTATGTATATTGAAGAGTCTTGTGGCATGCCTATTTATAGCCTCTGAGTCTCACCTACCAACCCATCGTATTGGACTTTACCAGCTCATTGAATTGGACTTTTAACAAACCTTTCACATGGTTGTAGAATAGCTCAAAGGAGTGGCTGCTGGAAGCTTCCTGTGTTCACACAAAGAGTGGCTATAGGAAGCTTCCTACGTTCATAGTTGAGATTTTACAACTGCAACTAGAGCTATAACCTTTAGGTGGTGTATACCATTGGGCAGGGTCTACTGACAGACCTTGGACCCTGCCACCAAGGGGCATTGTCCCCTTGGATGCCCACCAGGGCTGTCGCCTCGGACCTTGCTTCCCAGGGGCGCTGCCCCCGAACCCCCATTATTCCTTCTCTTAACCATTGTGGTATCTAATGACCTCATCAACAACTAAATTGGTCATACTAGTGCACTACAAATCACATGCCACTATGGCACTCCTAGTGGTATCTTATTGAGGTGGGCATTGTCATATACCAACACCCCCTCCCCCCAACAATGTACACCTCATGTAGGCTAAGTTATTGGGCATATGCCCAATTTACGAAGATGTTGGCCCAGTTGGCTACTTCCAAGTGCTTTAATGAACATATCAGCATAGTTATCCTCTGTAGGGCAGTATTCCATGTAGATAGATCCTTCCTGAATCAACTAACTAACATAGTGATACTGAATCTCTATCTGTTTTGTCCTACCATGGAATACTGGGTTCTTTGCCATGGCTATGCAACTTTGACTATCACATCTTAGTATTGTTACATCATCTATAGATGTTCCTATATCAGTCAAGATGCATCATAGCCATATGGCTTCACAAGATGCTACACAAGTGGCTTTGTACTCAGCCTCTATTGAGGAAAGTGCAACTGTAGGTTGCTTCTTGCTAGCCCATGAGATGATACTACCACCAAATGTAAATCCATAGCTAGTAATAGATTTTTAGAAGTCAACATCCCCAGCCCAATCTGAGTCACAATACTCAGATAAGATTTCTCTTGTTGAATACGATATCCCATACTTCATAGTACCTCTGAGGTATTTTAGGATCCACATCCCTGCTTGCTAGTGGGATTCTCTTGGTTTGTTTGAAAAACGACTAAGAACTCTCACAACATAACAAATGTCAGGTCTAGTATTACACAAGAATAGTAGACTTCCCACCATCCTTCTATAAAGCTTATCATCTACTTGTTGGGAAGGATCATTAGTAGATAACTTTGAGTTTACCTCCATAGGGGTAACCACTGGCTTGCATTCAGACATAGCAAATGTTATCAACAACTCACAAACATATCATTGTTGCGAGATAAATATAGCACAACATTTTTACCAAACCTCTACTCCCAGGAAATAATGTAGAAGCCCAAGGTTTGTCATTTCACACTCTTGGCTCAACTAGGCTTGGGTTTTGTGAATATTTTCTTCATGGTTACCAGTTATCACCAGGTCATCTACATATAGTATTATGATCACTTTCCTTCCCTGTTCACATAGAACATACAAGTTTTGTTCGGATTTGCTTCTATGAAACCCTCAATCCATGAAGGACTCAATATGTTTGTACCAAGCTCTTGGTGCCTGTTTTAACCATATAATGCCTTCTTTAATTTACAAACCATGTCTCCTTCATCTTGTACCTAAAAGCCTGGTGGTTGTGTTATGTAGACCTCTTCTTGTAGATGCCCATTAAGGAAGGTAGACTTCACATCCATTTGATGTAGAACCCATCCATAATGAACAGCAACAACTACAACTAACCAGATAGTGCTCGTCTTTGCTGTGGGAGTGAAGGTCTCATCTACATCAAAACCTTCAACTTGAGAAAAAGCCTGTGCTACAAGACGTGCCTTGAATTTTTCAAGGCTTTCATCAGCCATGTACTTCACTTTCCAAATCCATTTGGTGCTAATGATTTTCCTATTCACTGGTTTAGGAACAATATACCAAGTATCATTTTTCAAGATATTGTCATACTCAGCAGCATTGCTGCTCTCCAGTTTGGATTAGACATGGCCTCTTCCACAGTTATAGGTTCAGTAACTGTTTCAATAATTTGACTCATTAAAGCCATGTTTACTAATTGTTGCCCTAATATACTCTACTCCTCTATTCTCTTTGATTGTCGTAGCCCATCAGGACGTAGGTCATCTTCAACAACTTTTGGATTTCTTTCATCAAAGAGCTGTTTCACGCACTTCAGTTGTGGCCTCCTTATGGGTGGAGCAAGTTGGTCTTCAGATTCTTCATAATCAAAGACTTCATCTCCATTGAGTATGACCATTCATTAAACACCACATCTTGACTCATAATGACCTTCTTGGCCTCTACATCATAAAGTCTATATGCCTTAGACTCTTCACTATATCCCCAGAAGATATATTTTGTTCTTGTCATCATGTTTATGTCTTCTCTCATTTGGGATGTGTACAAAACACTCATATCCAAATTTTTTAAAATGAGAAATGGTTGGTTTCATACCTGAATATGCCTCTTGTGGCGTCATACTATTCAATGCTCTAGTAGAACATTGATTGAGGACATATATTGCATAATTGACAGCTTCAGCCCAAAATGTGTTAGGTAGACTTGCACCTTTTATCATGCATCGAGCCATTTCAACTATTGTTCTATTTCTTCATTCTACAACACCATTTTGCTGTGGTGTGTATGGAGCAGTCAATTAGCACTTGCAGTAATTGGTAAATTCTATGGACAAGAATTCCCTCCCCCCCCCCCCCCACCACGATCTGTACGAAGCTTCTTCAATTGGATTGTATTCACATTTATGACAAGTCTAGGCCATGTTTTGAACTTCTCAAGAGTATCAGCCTTCACCTGAAGGAAGTACACCACATCTTCCTATTATAATCGTTGACTAACAGTAAGAAGTAGGAAGATCCTCCCAAAGCTATCGTCAACATTTTTCCATAGAGATCAACATGTACCAACTTTAGAGGAGCTTTTGATTGATTATGACTCTCTTTTGGAAATGGCTTTCTTTGTTGCTTGCCCAGCATACAAGCTTCACAAGGTTCCTCGATCTCATCAATTGAGAGCAAATCTATCACCATATTCTTTCTCTGCATCTCCTTTAACACATGATAGGAAATGTGTCCAAACCTTTCATGCCAAAGTTTACTCATTTTGGTTATTATGCTTTTATCTGTGTCAAGAATCAATACCTCATTCTTCTTGAATCAAATCTCTATATCTTTATCTGTAATGGCAGCTACAGATAGTAAGTTTCTCATAATCTGAGGTATAAGAAGAACATCTACTAGCTTCTTACTTCCTCCATCATTGGAGACAATTGTGATAGTTCCCATCCCTTCAACGAGGCAGCAAGTTTTATTCCCAACCACAACATTCATCTGTTCTTGTAGAGGTTTTATGGAATCATATAATTCCCTGTTGCTAGTCATATGTCGAGAAGCTCCACTATCTAACACCCATGTACTCTTTTGTTGTACATGTGTGCTAGAAGAAGTCTCATTCGTTACTATAAATAAATGTAGCTCAGTTTCAGCTATATTGGCAGATTCTTTATTTCTCCAGGTAGGTTTCAGTGTGCCATTCTTTTCGTCAAGAATCCTTTTGCGACAATCTTTGATTACATGACCCTTCTTATTGCAGTAATAGCATACTCTAGAGAACTTCTTTTTCTTTCCTTTTTTCTTTTCATCAATGCTGCTCCATACTTTGATTGAGAAAGCAGAGTCCAACTGGCTCTCTCTACTTTTCAGCCTCATCTCCTCCTCTAACAACATAGCAGTGAATTCTTCAAATGACAAGGCTAGAACACTAACTTGTGTATTCAGTGCTATCACAAGGCCATCATAATTTGGTGGTAACACTCTAATACACCTTCTAACAAGTTCCTCAATGGGCTTTGCTATGCCGACAACAGCCATTTGATCTCGTAGGTTTTTCATCCTACTGATGAATGATTCAGCAACTTCATCCTCACCTAATCTTTCAACAGCTAACTAATTTTCAAAGTTCAAGATATGGATCTAGTTCCCTGTCTCATACTAACTTTTTCGTATGTTTCATGCTTAAGAAGCCTATGAGGTATGCTACATTAGAGTGAGAACAGATTCATGAACACTTGTGACAATAGCACAAAGTGCATCATCATACTGTCTTCTCCATTCTTTGACAAGTTGAGGACTATGAGGAATGATCTTTGTGGGATCATTGGGTGAAGATGTTGCAACAGGTTCAACATTGATACCCAGAGCAGTATCAAGGATCTCATAGGAGTCTAGAATAGTTGAAATCTTGAACTTCCATAGAGTGTAGTTTGATCCATCGAGCTTTTCCTCAGTGAAAGTTGGGGGATGAATGTGAATTGTTGGTACAAAACTAGTTGATGCAAAAGCAAAAGTAGTGGTTTGAGTAGTCATTGTTGTTGAGCTTTACAACACAAAATTGATGATCAGAGTCCCTTGTGCTCTGATACCAAGTAAGAATATGAGTGTAATAACCCTAGATTTTTGTAAATTATTTAAAAAAATCAACAAAGTTTGAATTTTCAGAAATTCCTGGCTGGAATATTAGGTTATTGGAAATTCTCTTTTTATAGAGATTAAACCATGATTTAAAATATGAATATTTGGAAAGTACTCAGAAAATCATTCGAAATGACATTAAGTACGTTCAATTCCGAGTTAAAATAAAAATTCCCTAATTTTCTAAATAAAAGGGTAAAATGGTAATTTCACTCATAACCAAGAATTAAAACATGAATATTTCAAATGTACTAAAAAATTTGATCAAAATGACTCTAATTACACTAAATTCTGAGTTTGGATGAATAATGCCTATTTTTCTCCATTTTTTAGAATAAAAGGGTAAAGTGGTCATTTTACTTTTTAGTGGGACCCACAAAAGTTAGGTAAGGACTGAGATCAGTAATGATGCAAGTTAAGTATCAGCCAACATTCATCCCCTAGTGGAGGTATTGGAATTTCCACTCCCCATTTTAATATTTTGAATGGAATGAAGATTAAAATAAAAAATTACAAAAAATGCCTATAAATACCTCTAAAAGTTCTATAAAAATTTCAAAAACTTCACACAAAATTCCCTAGAGCTCCTGGAAAATCAGAGCAAAACTCTTTCCCCCTCTCCCCCAATCTCTCTCTTTTTCCCTCTTTCTCTCTCCTCCCTCTAGAATGGTACAAGAGCCCTAAATTCAATTAAGCACTCTCTTCTAGATCCAATTTCATAAATCGCACCATCCATATTACTTTGAATTCTCTGGTCTACAAAATCCCCAAGTAATTTCAAGATCTAATAGTGCAATCAACAGAGAAATACAAAACAAGCTTTCTTGGGTGATTTTATCTTCCAAGGAGGAATTCTTTATTTTGGACATCAATTCTTCATTTCTGAACCCATCAGGTAGGTGGATCATCATCCACTCTTTATTTTCAAGTATATGTTATATTTTTAATTTCACTGAATTTGATTTTCTATTAATCAAGTTCCAATGAAAAACACTCTAGATCTGCATCATAGAGGGCTTAGATGGAAAATCTAAGCCATCTAATAGATTCAAAAGGGTCCAAAACCCCTAAGTATGAAATATCAGCCCATGGATCAGAGATTTGATGGCCCAATTTGAAGGAGAAAAGTGGATGGTGATTTGATAGTCCGATTTGGATCGTCTCACCATTTCCAGGTCACCACAAAGTTTCCACCGGTGGTCACCAGTAAAATGAGATGTGACGATTGGTTCGTCAAATTCCACCTGTTTTGTCCTATTCTAATGGTCAGATCAAATCTGGACCATTAAAACGACTATAAACTTCAAACCTTGATTCTGGAGTCATCTGAACTCCAAATCAAGATCTGAAAGAAGATATAAAAATCTTCTGAATTTTATTTTCTTATGAAATCATAAAATTTAGGAAATATTTCAAGAAACTTTCTGTTAATTAAAAACAAGTTTCTTGCTCCCATGATCTTTAAGATCTAGGATGTAAAGATCTTAGGGATGTGATCTACTAATGAATTAATATTTAAAACAAGAAAAATATATGGTTTTATATGCCAGATCTATGAGATAGTTAAGAATCTACCCTTAATGGAAGAAAAACCCTAAAAATACGCATGAGACCCTCTTGATCAGTGAGATCAAGAGTGATTAGACATTATGGATGGATGGGATGAGGTGATTATGATAAGATTCCATAAAGACATGGATCAATTTGGATCAAAGAGGAAGGAATTGATGATTGGACCTTAATATGATTAAAAACTTAAGAACAAAGGGATGATATTAACTCTAATGGTTGGATCATAACAAAAGTTTCTACTAATGTAAATTTATTTGTTTGATTTCATTTCATTATTAAATTGATTGGAAACTTGATATATAGCACTGATATAGGATCCATGTTAGTTGATTTACTTGTTATTAGATGGTTAACTGTCTTAGGATATGCCAGATTTTAGTAGGATTCCTTAAGTTATTTATGAAGCATGAATTAGGGTCATGTTAGTATTATTACATATGAGTTAATCTAAGTTCCTTAGGATGTTAAGGAAACATTAATTAGGACCATGTTAGTTTTATTTCATTAGCTTAAGTTACTTATGAAATCATGATTTAGGATCATGTTAGTTTTATTTGATTAAGCTACTTCATTAATTAGGAATCATGCTAGGATAAGTATTATGATACTTAGGTTGTTAAATTTTTCTTAATGCTATGCCTTAAAGTTATAACTCAATTATTGTTAAATTCTATTAGTAGATGTGATGGTTTAGTGATAACATAAAGAGCATAAAACACCAAATGTAACCTAATGAGGAATTAGAGTTTCATGACACATATAAGAAGGAATGAGTTGCCTTGGACTAAATTAGTAAAGGCTATAATTAGTAGGAAAATATAAGGAATGGTTCACCATCTCCTTGGCCCAAAGTAGGAGAATAATAAACCTCCATGAATGGCATTATGAATATTCATGGAAATTAATTAATATCAAGTAGAGATAAAGTTAGGGTATATAAGCTCATAGGAACTTTATGGAAGGTTAATCTAAGGTTACTTCAATACTCGGTTAAAGGGGTTGTCTAATAGAGCCTCACTCTTCCCCTACCTTCCGTTGACATTTGTTGAGGTCTTAACGCCTCCTTACATGAGGATTGAAGTAACCACTCTTTGAGGAGACTGCAGTTGGTAAGCCTTAATCAATTGGAAATAAGAGGAGCTATCTAGAATTAGGGATGAATAAATTATCCTCAAATCAGTAAAACATTAACTAGTTGAGAAATAACAATAAGAACATAAAAGGTTAGCAAATTATCTAATCCTAATAAAAATTGTAAATAAGATAAGGATGATCAAACAAGATCTAAGAGAGATCTTGAATGATCAAAAACAGCAAAAGAAAAGAAATACAAATGTAGAGTAGATTATTATTGTATGATTATAATTGTATTAGATTAGAAGATTTGAACCCTTGATCATATATGATTCAAGGAGAAAAGATTCAAATCATCATACTTAGGAATGATCAAAAGACTATGTAGTATTTACCTTGGTTAGAAGATGACATTATACATATGGTTGGCAGATATATGTTGATCAAAGACTATGATAGACTCCAAGGAGTAAGAATACCCTATTGAGGTAGGAGGATTTTATAAATGCATCTACATGAGAAATACATGATCTTATGTCTAGAAATGTTGACAAGCATAATGTAAATACTTGCATTAAATCCTTTAAAAACCCTTATGATCCAACCAAAACACATATGAAATGGTTAAGTTAGAAGTTTGGTAAGCCCTAAGTGAATAGGGAAATAGAAGATATTTCAACCCTAAGTAAACAGATAAATTGTCTGATATGTATGAAAAATATTTTACATTCAAGCATAGAGGCTTGTGGTTTTGTTTTAATAGGCATGAGCTTGGGGATGCTATGCTAGGGGAGTTATGACGGTCTGGCCACCCACTTCCCAAAATTATGATATGATAGATACCAAGCTCAAAGAGAGGTTGAAAGTCAATTGGGACAACTATGGGAAGGCCACCACTGTGAAAGTCCTATCTCCCCATATGGGCAATGACATAATTTATCCACCATGGTATCAATGGAGCATGGAGAAGTTATCGAGTGTGCTAGTGTGGATCAGGCTGCAAGCATGGTAGTCCTTGATTATTTTGCACTATGATGCATATGAGATAGGCATAGTGAAATGCCTTATGTTTTGGCATGATGAAATGCCAGGTCATTGTATATTACCAGTATTTCCCAAGAAGGGAAATTCTTAGTATAGGAGTAGCTGAAATATGGATTTCCTATAGTGGAAAGAGTTGATCAGCTTAGTTTGAGGAATGTTATTTGACTATTATTATGCTATTAATGGATTTATCCATGTATGTATGTATGTATGTATGTATGTATGTATGTATGTATGTATGTATGTATGTATGTATGTATGTATGTATGTATGTATGTATGTATGTGACAAAGAAAAGAGATTGATCTATAAGTATGTTTATGAATAATGGGATTATGAAGTATTAGGATTATACTGTCAAATTATTATGCTTCTTGAATCCCTTACCAAGCATAGCTTGCTAAGATATTATAAATGTTTGAATGTTTATAATATCTCAGATACAAAGAAGTAGAATTAGGAGCTCAAGACTTGAGAAGATTTGGGAGAATAATTGATCAGTGTATATCCCTTGAAGACTTGTATTTTATTTGAGAGCATTCTATTGTATTGAGAGTTTTCATTGTATGGTGAGCTTTGAAATTTGTATTATGTAATTTGGACAAGTATTGTAACGATACCATAGGCTATGTATTGTAAACCACTAGATGGATCCTGAAATTTAATAAAAGTATATTCCTTTAATTGAATTTTATCTTATACAAAATTCTACTTATGTTATGTATGAGGTGATGACTTGGGTTTTACAAAACAAGTTCTAAAGAAAATAATTTCCGTTGCTTTGTTTTGGAAAAAAAATTTACTACTAAAGGCCATGTCTTTGCAAAATGTATTAAAAAATTTGTTATAAAAACCCGAGTCGTCATAATGAGTGTGCACCAGGAATGTCTAAATAGCAAACTAGAAGACAGACAAAAGTACTCAAATTTCAATCTTGTAATAACAACGTACAACAATGGATCATCCCACCATGTGCTCTCTAGTAGAGCTTCAATGGCTTCTGGACATACAAGAAGAAGAAACAAGAAAGCAGAGCTACAAAAGAATGGAGAACTTCCGTATATTGAAGAGTCTTGTGACATGCCTATTTATAGCCTTTGAGTCTTTACCTACCAGCCCATCAAATTGGACTTAATCTCCACATACCAACCCATTGAATTGGACTCTACCAATCCATTGAATTGGACTTTTAGCAAACCTTTCACATAGTTGTAGAATAGCTCAAAGGAGTGGTTGTAGAAGCTTCTTGTGTTCACACAGAGTGGCTGTAGGAAGCTTCCTACATTCACACTTGAGATTTTACAACTACAACTCCAACTATAACCTTTAGATGGTGCATACGATTGGACCGGGGTCTATCGACAGACCCCGTACCCTACCACCAGGGGGCGTTGTCCCCTTGGACCCCCACTAGGCATATCGCCTTGGACCCTTCTTCTCTGGGGTACTACCCCTAAACCCCCATTATTCCTTCTCATAACCATTGTGGTCTCTAATGACCTCATCAACAACTAAGTTGGTCATACTAGTGTACTACAAGTCTCATACCACTATAGCACTCCTAGTGGTATCTTATTAAGGTGGGCATTGTCATATACCAACATGTGCATGGAGTTGTTGATATGTTTGTTCATGAAAACTAAATATTAAGTAATATAAATAAAAAATCATAAACCAAAGCAATGAAGAAAGGAAATAGAGCAATGAACTAATTAACCTAGAAATTAAGAGCACAATGACCAAGGAACACAAGTAAGGGGGAATTGTGAGGCTTGGAAGAGAGCAGCTAAGAACCATGGTCCTTACTAAAATTATCTAGCCTAGCCAAGATAATGAGAATTTTTGTCCTAAATTAAGAAAGGAACTTAATTTAAATGTAACACATGTAAAAATGCTAAAATAAACCAACTTGGAAACTTTCTTAAAAACACAATTCCTAAAAGGATAAAACTTTCCTAAGCTTAAAATCTTCTAAACTTAAACCTACCTAAATTAATTACTTCATAAACATGAAAATTGAAAATTTTCTAAATGATACAACCAACTAATGAAGACTACTATGCAAAGCTAAGCAACAATCCAATCATTCACCATGCCATGAATTCAAGAGACATCATCAAACAACAAATCTAAGTGAACTGCATCTAAAACCATGTGTATGACCATAGGATGGGATGTATGATTCTAATGTGTTTCCTTGCTATGAAATCTCACATAAATGATGCAAAATATGTAAATTGCAGTAATAGAAGTGCATGGACAGAAATGAACTACTAATTTTAAATTAAAAGAATAAGATCTAACTACATGCTAAATATTCCTACGAATGTGAACATGCTAAACATCTATGTAATCTAAGATTCAATCTCCTAAACAAGACCTAAACTTGCATGAAAGAATAACACTTCAAGATCTAAGATTAGTAATCATGTATTAAACTTCCTCACCTTCAACCAAAAACTCCTTAGAACCATGCGCATGACACCTAGAGTGGTGCTCATGGAATCAAGATGCTTTTGATTTAATCAAAAAACTCTTGCTTCAATGGTAACCTATGAACTAGAAACATGTCAATAATTAAATGTGTAAAACAACTAAAAGGAACATCCATCAACAAGAGAGAGAATCAAGAATCATTAAGATGGCATTCATTCAAATGGAGAAGTACAAGGATGGTGCACTCTATCCATGAAGTAAGCGCATGATACTTACATCATGTGAAGCCATAAATAATTCATAAAACATCTCAAGCACTATCCCAATCTCTAAGAAACATGATTGTGAACTACTAAGGAAAAACAATTGAATAAGTTCAAAAAGAAAGCATGGGAATGGAAGCACAATCACAAAATCTAAGCAAAGTGATGAAGTGTATAATTAATGGATTCAAGGTGACTTTTTCTTAGCTATCACTTCAAGGGAAAATAACCTTAGATCTTTGGATCAATAAGTAAGAAGATTTAAAGGAATGGAAAGGCATTAAACAAGTTCCTACGCATTGAACTAAGCAACAATAAAGGGGCGGGGTGGTTGGGTGATGTCGCCACCACAAGGAGAGGATGAGAAGGGGGTGGGGGTTTCAAGGAGTGGTGGCCATAGGGAGATGTGAGCAGGGGAAGGGGGAGATGGGGAGAAGGATTCCAAAAACAAAATTTACATGTATATATGTTTTTTGAAAATCCTGTAGACCCTTGTGGTCCGCCCCTTCCTCGGATCCTACATAGGTGGGAGCTTCGTGCACTGGGGCTACCCCTTTTATATATACTTTTTGAAATAGTGGGGCCCCTAGTTTTAAAATATCTTTTCCAAAATTAAGTACTAAAAATCATGCATTTCTATATCAAAAGGATCCAGAGCCAAGCTAATCCTATGTCATACATAGCTAGCTTGAGTGTCTAACTAACCACTCACCTGATTTAAAACAATTCTTGAGATTTTAATTGACAACTCAAGATAAATCGTGTATTTATATGAAGGGGTAACTAGTCAGCCAACCTATCTAAACTACGTATTTAGACATAATAGTAGAATTCTAACTAGATAATCATTAGAACATTTCTACATACATCACTTTCCTTAAGGAATCATTCGTAACAAGAATTTTCTTTAAAGAAAATAAATTAATAAGGTCCAAACAATTCTTTTTTTTCTTTACCATTTCAACCTAGTAGTAGGTGTAAACTAAAATTTTCAATAATAAATCTCAAAACAACTATGAGTCCTAACTTTAAAATACAATTGATGATACAGAGATCCTTTAGTTACTTTGAGATTACTCAAATTGTTATATTTACACAACCTTTTTGTTTTATTCCTTGCGAGATGCTCAACCTAAGTTGTGATATTTCTATCTTATGGTTATCCTTCTTTGCTAATGGTTTCCCTTATTAACTCTTTACTCACCATAGCCTTCTTATCAAAGTCATCATTTTCATGTGGCTATAAATTATTATAGGAAGATCTTCAAGCACTAATTTATTTGTGGTTATTTGATTACAACTTAATCTTTTACTTTAAAACTATCACTACATCACATTTGTAGTTCAAATATTCTCATCTTTGAATTACACATAACTTTAAATATGGTATATGTAGTTAAGTTTGTTGTTAACATTTTCTACTAAAACGATATTGATTACATTTTAACCCGTATTAACATATATTTGTAAAGTTTAACTTTCAAAATCATACATGTATTTAGTATTCATATTCCGGATATTTATACATAATGACACTTAAAGTGATAAAATTTATCAATAATAGAAACTAGAATTTAGAAAGCATCTTAAGATATTAATCTTTTACAAGAACTGTTCTATGTTAGTCTATGGTATTTTTGCCTAATTTTCTACAACAGTAATAGTTTGAAACTCACAAAAGAAAATTCGCATATAGTTTTCATCTTAAATCTTCATATTTAGGGTTAGTAGCTAAGATCCAGATCTCGTACTATTTCTTTTTCTTCTTAGGAATTTATGACTCTATTACTAGTTAGAACTCATAAGGAATTGCTAGATAATGAGAAGACATAAGTGACTATCAGTTCTGTTCTTAGATAGGATTGAAACAAGCTTGATGGATGCAACATAATAATCATAACTAGAATATAAAATAGTAGTTTGGTTTGTTCAATAGATAACTTTCCATTGCATAACCAAATGCTAAGGAAACACCTATAAGAAACCTGATTATGGATCCTAACAAAAGTTTATCATATGGAGTTATTCATTATGGAAAGTTTGATAGTTTAATTCTATAGGTTAGTAAGTATAAAGAACTCCTAGAAGTCAGCATATCAACATAGGAGAGCATATAAAATTTACACCTAATATCATTCACAAAGGAATATACCATTCACTCACAATCTCAAAAAATTCATGTATTGAAACAAAACTTTCTTTTAATAGTAGTATAGTTCAAGATTTTGTATCATAGATAAAATCACTTCTTAAAAATATACTAATTATATTGGAAACAGATTTAATGTAAAGCAATCATAAAAATCAAATCACAGTATAATGTATAGATCAATATATCAACATTAGTTTCATGAAAGTTATACATGTTATATAAAATTTACCAAATACTAATTATTGACTACATCATAAATCAAATTACATGAAAAATTTATATGAAAAGATTCTCATCCTGTAAATCCTCAAATCCACAACTTGTAATTCTCTCACTTTTTTAGTTACTCTCTTGAAGGCCCAGAACAACAGGTTATTAATGTGAAAAATAAAATCCTAGAATTTTAAACTAATAACTCCAAGATTTTATTTTAATTGTACGGTTCCTATTCAAAAATTTTAGAATAATATATTTTTATCATGGAAAACATGATTCAAAGGTTTATTTTATTGATTCCTAGTGAAATTTTTTAAAATTTAATTCAACCAAATGATTTCTATTGAAAAGTTCAGAATAATGAATTGTTATTCAAAATAAAATCTAGAATTATAAACTAATTATTCCTAAAAGAAATCAAGATCTAATTTAACTACACAGTAATTGATTTCCATTAAAATTTTAAATTTACTATAATCTCATGGTTTCTATTAAAAAGTTTAAAATAATAAACTTCTATGTAAAATCATGATTCTAACAAATTTAACCACTATTTTCTAGCAGAAATCAAACTTAACTACTATTATAAGGTTTTTTATTTGAGGAAAAAGGAAAAGATTAAACCTAAAGAAGTAAAATCCCACTTTTCCCCCTTACCTGTAAACAATATTTCTTCCTTGTGCACATGTCGCGACCCCAATCCCCGGGGCCGCGATTAGGCTTAATCAAGCCTAGCGATTGGCCGAGCTAGGCCTACTTGGCCTCGCTTCTTCTTTTTTTCTTATATATATATATATATATATATCACAATGGAAGCATTGAGAGAGCTAAGTGCTTGTGTCCTGTGCAAGTCATGGTTTACTGATAAGAATATTTTTCCCCTTTAACTATTGAGTTCTACCGAAATTTCAACAGAGTCTCCCCTATTTTTTGGACTTATGCCCTTAATGCATGCTATGCGGTTTACCTGATAGACAATATAGCAATTATAAATTCTTTAAGGGAGACTCAGTCTCCATACTATCTATCATATTACACCACTAACACCTACTTATCAACTAGAAGTTCAAGTGAGTCTCATACATGCCCTATCAAGATAAAACACATGGGATGCATAAGGATCATTGTCAAAAAATTTAGATATAACTCATTTTCAGCATTAGTACATATATACATGTATATATGTATACAACTCAAAATTTAGCATCTTCAATCAAGCTTTCTTCAATTCACTCAACCCCCTTCTCTTCTCGGCTTGACTAGTACCTGCAAAATAATAAGGTGAGCTACAAAGCCCAGTAAGGGAAAAGAACTAAACCCATGCATATCCAGACATTCTCGTTGCTACGCTTAAAAGCACATTCAATACGATATGAGCATTCATTTCCATTTTAACTAATCATATACAAAGTAGTTAGCATGTGCTATCAAGTAAGGCCTATGGGTATTAGAGCAAAATTACAACTTTTCCCAAATTCAAATATGACGCAACAATTATCACATGCAAACAAGCACACCCCATAAGAATTTCCCATTCGTGTCCAACCACAAGACATTCAATAAATGAGTGTCTAAGTCGTTGACCTCATTCTAAAGTTAAATGCAAACCATAAGCATTACATCCAACAAAGCTAAATACTCATTAATGATTTTCTCAGTAATATTAAACATGTGTTGATTGTTTAACTGCAAGTGCACGGGCTATTGTAGTGTAGCTTATGCAAGTACAGGTCGATCCCACGAGGACTTGATTTAAAATGATGGAGTTTCAATAAAATTTAATTATGTAAAATTAAAAAGAAATCACTCAAAATTACTGAAATTATTAAAATGAGAATCAATGTTCAAATCTAATCACATTCTCAAAAATACAGAATTTTCAATTCCTAAAGAAAACAAACAAAATCAAATAATGAGAAAAAACTACTTCCCTAGATCAAACACTATCAAAATCTTCAACTCTGATCTTCTAAGAGATGATCAGCCTTCATATATGTCTTCATCCCATCCTTGATTAGTGATCCACCAGTCGAATTTGACAGATTCTTCAAAATGGTCAAGATCTAGGCTAAATTATGATTTCAAGATTTGGACGACTCAGATTGATTTCTGGATTTTAGATAGAAGATCAGATGTGTTGATTATGTCTAGGGATGTCCTAAGAATGAACTTGTAAAATTAATTTGAAATCT
Organism: Warburgia ugandensis; assembly: GCA_035236585.1. NCBI lineage: Eukaryota > Viridiplantae > Streptophyta > Magnoliopsida > Canellales > Canellaceae > Warburgia > Warburgia ugandensis. The sequence goes on from CP141133.1 coordinate 15,714,183, forward strand.
GAGAAGAAACAAAGGAGAAATTGAATATTTGGTTATGATTAAGGCAAAACCATTGATAGGTTAGGCCTTAATTGATCTGATTCAGATTGGACATCCTAGATAAGAGAAACACAGATAAAACAAAATCGGGATAAACTGGGACACAGATGGAATTAAAAAGGGGACACAGATGGAATAAACTAGAAAGAACATAATTGTAATTTCTGTTAAAGAGAGAGGGCAGAACCGAAATTTTGTTAAAAATCTGGTTTTTAAGAAAAAACCAGACGAAAACCCAATGAAGAAAGGGAGAAACGGAGGAGGAAGAAGAGAAGGAAGAAAGGGAAGAGAGGAGGAATGAGGAGAAGAAAGAAGGGAGACCCATTTCGGGTTTTCTCCCCTGGGCTGGTCGGAGGTGTAGAGGAAGAACGCCGGGAAGGAGAGGACTGGGTAGCTGTCAACTTCGGTGGAGCGTGATGGGGACTGCATAGTGGGCTCGTCGCATGGCTTCTTGAGGTTGCCTTGTTGTGCCACCCTAGCTAGCAGGTGTGGCGTCGCCTGGAGCAGATGCAATGGCAGTGGAGCATGGAGTAGAATGGTGAATTAAATAGATGGTTGCTGGGCTAATCAACCAGTGGAGGAGATGGGGAAATCCGAGGACGATGACACTATGGAAGCAAATTGGCTAGTGGAGGGATGGAAGCAAACACCGCAACAGAGCAGATGGGTAGCCGGTGAGAAATCAGAAATGAGAAAAACAGAGGGAAAAACTGGAGAGGAGAACAAGAGAGATAAGCAAAGAGAAAGAGAGATGCATGGAAATAGAGGGAGTGTGAGAGAGAGAATTATGAAGATCATGGCAAAAAGGAGGGTGGTGCGGTTGAGAAAGAGAGAGGAGAAGAGGTCTTGGGTAGTGGAGGCTGGGGAGTGAGAGAAGGGAGTAGAGAGGAAGATGAGAAGAGAGAGAAAGAGAGGAGAAAAGAGAAGTGTGTTGAGAAGTGAGAGAGAGTAGAAGGAGGGGAGGTACATAGGAGAGAATGAGAGAAAAAAGTAAGAAGAGAGAGTTGGGTACAGTTGGGAAAGAGAGGAAGATGAGGAGAGGAGAGAATAGGATGGTGAGAAAGGAGAAGAAGCGGTGGGTGATGAAGACGTTGAGAGAAGGAGAAGAAAAGTAAGGAAAGTGGGTACGTGAGAGTGAGGAAGGGAAAAAGAAAAGGAAAGAAAGAAAAAGGAGGAAAAAAAAAAAAAGGAAAGAAAGAAGTGGGGGAAACGGTTGCCTTTTTCTCCATGATTCCAAATTTAGCTCCATTGTCTTCTAGGAAACTATCACAGCCATCTTCATGGGTGATCTGGTCCATCCATTGCCCTTTAAGATGATATGCACCATTAACTTTTAACCATCAACGCCTCTTTTGGTTAATCTGCAAAAGAAAAAATAAATCAGAATCATCTAAACCGTACATTAGTCATTTAATTAACTCTAATGATCATCTGACCGTTGATTTTGACAAATTACAGTTTGGATGGTCAATTGGAGTTAAATTCAAAATCAAGCTAATTTTTTTAAAATTGAATGGTTAGATGATCTAATTGAATGCTAAATTAGGGGTATTTTGACCAAAATTGAACACTTAACACACACCCCAACCAACATTTTGCTAGTCCTGAGTAAAACATACAAAAAACCAAATTTCAAGATTTCAAATTTTATTTTTAAGTCAACTCCTCTTTTTCCTCAGAGAATTATCTTCAATAAATCACATCACTTTAGCGTACTAAAAAAAATGACTAAAAAATTCAAAACCCTACCCATATGTCAAAGTAATTCCAATTAAGCTCAAATCTCAGAGTGAGTGTGTGTATGTGTATAGTTTACATATAGAATCATCTTAATCTCTAAGTAAACTTCTAACTTTGAACTCCATCCGAAATATGTTTTGACCTCAATCCTCACTAATGACATACACTCAGAAACAAAATCTCTCAGATAAAGGGGTCAAATCATATCTCTCTTTTAATTATGTGAGAAAAGTCAATAAAAACAAATTTACCTCACATATACTCATGAAAAATGGGAATTACTAAGGAATTTTATTGTTTTGATCCCTTTGGAATGGATGCCATTACCTTTGAATATTTAGAAATACCACTCTTTTATATCCTATCCATTCATTTCCTCATCAAGATTATATTCATCCTATAATCAATAGGTCTTTAATTGGGAGGAAACGTAGGCTTAGGACAAGGTACCAAAAAAAGGGTATAAGGATATTCAAAGTTTCTTCAAAAAATAAGTAGAGGTCTTCTAAAGTTGATAACTCTTTCTTTCTTTGCTAAAGTGAATATTGCTTCTTTTTTTTCACTTTTCTTTGTATTCTTCAGACTTCTTCTTTTTTCAGTCTTTTCTTTATATTTCAATACTTTTGAATCACTTTGAAGACTATTTCTTTTCTTGATATCCATTTTCTACTTTCATTACAACTAAAAGATATTTTTTCATTCTTCTCTAACTTATTTTTCAAAGAAAATGGGTAATGGATAATTTATATTGGGTTAATATGGGTAAAGGGTAATTTGGGTGGCAAAAGAAAAAGGCTCTATACAAGGCTCAATTTGGCTGACTAATGATAAAAATACTTCTGGGTAGGCTTTATGTCTCTAGGTTCTAACAAGGATGGCCTAAATCATTTTCTAGGTTTCTTATAATCCATCAAATTCAATGAACTTTCAAAATTTTAAAAGTAATATTCTAATTATTTAGGTAATTAGCCAAAATTAAGAGTTTGGGATCAATTTTCTTTAAGCATGCTGAAGAAAATTAGGAATATTTATAATCCCTAAAAAAAATATGAATAACTCAAAAAACTCACTTAGGGTATAGGTCTCCACTAAATTTCTTCAGAATCTCTAAGTTATAGTCACTTATCAATCTTGACTATCTATTTGCAACTGCGTGTACAGATGTGATCTGAGACTTTACTTTCATAGAATGCTTTAGAAAATGAGTAAAAAGATGAATTAATCATATTCAATTCCATTAATAAGCTAAAGTTATCTAGATTATACTTCAAAAAATCTAATTCTCATCATAGTGTAGGAAATGACCTAAAATTTTTCATTTTTTTCATTTTTTTATTTTTTTTTTTGAAAAATCAAAGAAAGTACGTAAAACCTAAAAAAAACTAGAATTTGCTAGAATTCTACACCTCCCAACCTGACAGAAACATTGTCCTCAATGTTTGAAAAGTAGGACCTAAAATGAATATGAGTGATGTAGAAAACAATAAAAATGAAAAACTCTAGGTTGCCTCCCAATGAGCGCTAAGTTTAACGTCTTCAGCCAGACATATCCTCATTTATCTTTGAGTTTTCCTGATTCAAATAATGAAATGGCAAGATTTCTCACGCCACTTCAAAATCTCACAATAGTCTATATAGTTCATCCACCCTTAAATTTTTGGTGATGGTAGAATTATAACACAGTAGACTACCATGAATGTAAATTGAGTGAGACCACTCTAATGATCTCCTATCTTCAAAATTTCACAGTAATTAATATAATTCCTCCACCTTGAAAATTTTGGTGGTGGAATCTGTATAACAATGTGAAGTTCCGTGATTTAAATTCTTTTGAACCATATAGATGTGAATGGTCCTTCTTTTCCCTTACATTTTCCTGAGATTGAGGTATAAGCTGACTCTGCCCTCTCTTAAAAGATTGTTCTGGTATTAATAGCGGAGGGAGCATAGTTTTGCTTACATCCTGATCATCTTCTAGTGTGTACCTTAAAGTTAGTTGATGTATGGATAGTAGATCAATGGACTCTTTCTTGTCCTGTTCTATTTGCACATGCAACAAATTAAGTGGGCCTAATTTCTTATCTAAATATTGTTCAAATGAAGGCTGTAGGTCCCAATCAGGTACATATTCTACATTAAAAAGCTTATTTGGAATTTCAAGCTCTGTAAGTGGTTCTACTAATGATGGGAGGGAAATGATCTCACTTAATGGAAGCTCCTCAAAATGAGGTTTCCATTTTCCTGTATCCATGAAAAGAACAGAATCAAGGAGGGCATTGACTTCCTCTATTAATGCATCCTCATTAAACTCATTGAAATGGACCAAATAGGCCTCGAGTGGGTCCGATGAGGAAGATGACTGAAACTGATCTTGCACAACTGAATTGATCATGTTAACACTGTGCAAATCATCAGTAGTTTCACTAGGTTGGTTACAAATGTTAAAGATGTTTAGCTATAATGTCATATTGCCAAAGGACGATTTCGTGACACCATTTCTACAGTTGATTAAGGCATTGGACGTAGCCAAAAATGGTCGTCCCAGGATAACTGGTATTTCATTCTTCTCATTCACCATTGGTTGTGTATCTAGAACTAAAAAATCTATAGGGAAGCAAAATTGTTCTATCTGGACTAACACGTCCTCTATTACCCCTCTCGGTATTTTTACAAAATGATCAGCTAGCTGGAGCGTAGTAGATGTAGGTTTCAATTCACCCAGACCTAACTGTTCGTATACCGAGTATGGTAATAAGTTTACACTAGATCCTAAATCAAGAAGAGCTTGGTTAATTTCTTAGCTGCCAATAATGCAAGTAAGAGTGGGGCAACCAAGATCTTTGTACTTTGGTGGTGTATGGTGTTGAAGAAAAGAACTAACCTGTTCAGTCAAGAATGCCTTCTTCTGGACATTCAATTTTCTCTTTATGGTGCATAAGTCTTTTAAGAATTTGGCATATGATGGGATTTGTTTTATAGCATCTAGGATCGGTATGTTGATCTTGACTTGCTTGAAAATCTCTAAAATCTCATCATTAGAAGCAAACTTTGGGGCTTGACGCAACCTTTGAGGAAATGAAGTAGGTATAGGACATGGATCAACAAGTGAAACAGGGTCCTTTTGTTTAGAGTTTTCTTTAACTTTCGTTGATTTTTCTACTTTTCAGTCTTTTGAGGCCCATCTTTCTCGATTCTTTTACCACTCCTAAGAATGGTAACTGCCTTAGTCTGTTCCATGGTAGAGCTAGATATATCATCAGATGCATTAGTACTAACCGCATGCACTCCCTTAGGGTTTGCTTATGGTTGAGCTGGGAACTTACCTTTTTCCATACTTTGCATCATTTGACTCATCATATTTTTTAATTCATTCATGGACTGGTTGGTTTGTTTTATTTGACTTTCTAATTGAGAAATTTTCCTTTCCTAGTTTTGAACGTTTTGATTATCCTCAACATGCCTTTTAGGTGTGGGCAAGTAAGGTCCAGAAGGAGGTTGATGAGTTTGATAAGGTAAGGTAAGAAGTCCTTGGTTTTGTTGATGAGGTTGATATTGTCCTGGTTGTGGAACATTAGCAATAGGTCCATTTTTCCAACTAAAGTTTGGATGGTTTCTCCAGTTGGGATTATAAGTCTCTAAATATGGGGAGAAAGGTCTTTTATACGTGTTAAGTGTATTAACATGATCATGAAGTACATCTTGAAAAGTAGGGATTGTAGGACATTCGTGAGTAAGATGTGACATACTTTCACAAATGCTACACACTTGTTCTTCTTTATTTGAGTTTTTCTTTCCCATTTCTATGGCTTCTACTTTTCTTGCTAGGAATGCTACTTTGGCACTGATATCATCTTTTTTTGACATAGCATACATGCCTCCCCTAGCATGGGTGTTATTGGGCTTAGGTCTATCTGTATGTTATATTCTTTCTAAGTCAGCTTAGGTTTGTGCACTTTCAGCTAGCCATTTTAAATACTCCTCCGCCTCATCTGGTTGTTTGTTGAGAAAGTTACCATTACACATCATCTCTACAAACTAGCGCATGTCAAAATTTAGTCCTTCATAAAAGAAGCTAATGATGCGCCATGGTTCATAGCCATGATGTGGGCAAGTGAGTTGTAGTTCTTTGAACCTTTCCCAACATTGATAGAATGATTCTTTATCCTTTTGGGTAAAGTTCATTATCTTGCGGCGAAGTGTATTTGTTTTATGGGTAGGGAAAAACTTCTTTAAGAATTCCCTAATCATTTCATTCCAGGTTCTTATGGAACCTAATGGCAGTGCATTAAACCACATTTTTTCCTTTTCCTTTAAAGAGAAAGGAAAAAGTTTAAGCCTGACAGTATCTAGACCTATATTTTGAGTTCTCTGGGTACTACATACCTCATCAAATTCTTTAAGGTGCAAGTAAGGACTCTCACTATCTATACCATGGAATTTGGGAAGTAATTGGATTACTCCCGTTTTTAATTCTAATGCACCAGCATTCTGAGGAAGAATTACACAGGATGGTGTGCTGGTGCGTGTAGGCTGAAGGTAGTCTTTTAAAGTTTTACCACGAAAGTTTTGATGACCCTCAATGTTATCATCCCCATGTTCACTCTATTGGTCCCACTCCCTATTGTTTCTTCTCCAATCTCTATTTGGTTGATGATTATTCCTCCTTGGTGGAGGTTGATATTCATCGTCCACCAGGGGTGGTGGGTCCTCATTCATGATGAGTGAAGCCCCTTGACTTCCATGGGGTGAATTACCCCTGGAGTGTTGATCAGTCATAGATGTGGCATGATCTTGTTGTATGTCTTTTTGGTCGTACTTGACTAACCTTTCGGTTTTGTCGCGTCTCCAAAAGTGCATACAAGGGAAGCTTCTTCTTTTTTTCTTTTTCTTTTTTTTTTCTTTGAGAAAACTAACCTAAATGATGCAACCTAACTTCTAGAATGATGCACAAACAAAAGGGCACACTCAAATAATCCTAAGGCTAATAAGCAACAATATATTTGATTTTCTTAATTTTCTATAGGGACGATGCTTTTATTAGCCTAGACTAGTGCTCCTCCTCTCTTTAGGAGTTGATTACTACTTACCAATTAGGTTCTAACCAAGGTGATTAATACAACCCTCGTGTAAGGAGGCGTTTAGACCTCAACAAACGTCAATAGGAGGTGGGGGAAGAGCGAGGCTCTATTAAGTAACCCCCAATAACCACAGCGATCAAAAGCCACTGGACTAGTAGTAAATCGTGTCCTATTAAGAGGGTCCTACGAGCATGTGATGGCCCTATAGGTCTCTTCTGATTGATTTTAAATTAATGTGAAAGGAAGGTTTGTACGCTTGAGGTGATTATCCTAAGTGGGCCAAGAGGTGGTGATGAAATCCACCCTTGATCTTATGGGGGTAGGGTGCCCTTACTAATTAATTTCACACATCATGGCAATTCAATCAGCATATAAATCACCTGAAAACATTAAACATGCCCTAAGAATGCAATTAAAAGCAGTAAACTAATGCAAAATCCTAAAATGCAACAATTATAAAAGATGCTTCTATATGAGTTACACTACCAAACAATGCAAATTATTCTAAATGCAAAGCCTAATCTAAGAAATAAATGAGTGAGGAAACTCACAGTGGGGTTTCTGATGAAGATCAAGTATGGGCCACCTTATCCCACACTTGCCCTGTATTATACAACCCTTTAAATTTTAAAATGGAAATTGCAATTTACAAGGATCCTCACTACAAGATTCACTCAAAAGAAAAAAGAAAGTCCTATTCTAGGAAAGCAGGAAAGTTTCCATTTTGGTGAAGATCCACTTGCCTAATTCCTCTACTTTCCAAATTCCTGAAAAATAAAATCAGAAATTAGTACCAAATTCAGGAAACAAGGTGATTATGCCCTAAAAGCAATTGAAAAATGCACCTAAAAATTTCCTAAAATGCTGAAAATTGCAATTCCTAATTTTTTTATTTTATTTTTATTTTTAATTAAATTTTATGAAAACTCCTTTCCAAGTTCACCTGCAACAGTACCAAAACTTGTTGATTGTTTATCCGCAAGTGCACGAGCTATTATAGTGTAGCTTATGCAAGTACAGGTCGATCCCACGAGGACTTGATTTAAAATGATGGAGTTTCAATAAAATTTAATTATGTAAAATTAAAAAGAAATCACTCAAAATTACTGAAATTATTAAAATGAGAATCAATGTTCAGATCTAATCACATTCTCAAAAATACAGAATTTTCAATTCCTAAAGAAAACAAACAAAATCAAATAATGAGAAAAAACTACTTCCCTAGATCAAACACTATCAAAATCTTCAACTCTAATCTTCTAAGAGATGATCAGCCTTCATATATGTCTTCATCCCGTCCTTGATTAGTGATCCACCAGTCAAATTTGACAGATTCTTCAAAATGGTCAAGATCTAGGCTAAATTACGATTTCAAGATTTGGACGACTCAGATTGATTTCTAGATTTTAGATAGAAGATCAGATGTGTTGATTATGTCTAGGGATGTCCTAAGAATGAACTTGTAAAATTAATTTGAAATCTAGGAAGAAACAAAGGAGAAATTGAAGATTTGGTTTTGATTAAGGCAAAACCGTTGATAGGTTAGACCTTAATTGATCTGATTCAGATTGGACAGTTCCTGGATAAGAGAAACACAGATAAAACAAAACCGAGATAAACTAGGACATAGATGGAATTAGAAAAGGGACACAAATGGAAGAAGAGAAGGAAGAAAGCCAAATGAAAACCCGGTGAAGAAAGGGAGAAACGGAGGAGGAAGAAGAGAAGGAAGAAAGGGAAGAGAGGAGGAAGGAGGAGAAGAAAGAAGGGAGACCCGTTTCGGGTTTTCTCCCGTGGGCCGGTCGGAGGTGTAGAGGAAGAATGCCGGGAAGGAGAGGACTGGGTAGCCGTCGTGTAACACCCCGGATTTTCAAGACATTTTTTTTTATAATAATAATGGCATTTTAATTAAGAGCATTTGGGATCCCATGAGAAAAGATTTATTTAACATTTTACTAAACCTATCTTAAAAACTCCGGGTGTTAGTTTTCCTTTCTCAAAATGGCGTACATGTAATTTAAACATAAATAAATAATCCGCGTATAAATCAAAGTCAAATAAATAGGCGCCTTTATTTTAATTCAAATAAACGTCCAAAAGACAATAATAATATGGCCCAGGGTCTATCCATCATAACATCCCATATAAATGTCCAATATATGTCCAAAGATCTAAATCACATCCAAATATAAAGTATGCATTCCATAATAAAATTCAAATGATAATCCACTCTAATGACTCACATTACTGTCTAAAACTATAGGGAAAACTAGTCTTCAGCAGCTCTCAAGGTTTATCAACCGCTTTTCCTTTCCTGGTGTCACGCTCGAGATCTAAGGCATTGCAAAACAAAGCAATGCCTCAGCAAGCTATCACTTGTGTAGGTACATAGACAATTAATGTAATAAAGGAAAGAAATAATGAACAGCATTGATGAAAAGTCTAACATTTATGAAAATAGTGAGATCATAATGCCCTGTTCAAATAAATGTCAATTTATTCCATATGCTAAAACATGAAATTCACTGAGTTAAAACATGACATGAATCAATAACATGGAGCATACAACAAGAATAAGGGCACCCTAAGGTAATGGGTCCCACCACATCGCACTAACATCCCTGATCAGGGGTACACGTAGTCAACCTCTGAGTGTCGTCACACCTAGGCATATCATCCATAACCATGCTCATCATACATGCACACATAATAAGAATATGGGCCATCATGCTGCAGTGGCAACCCTCCATGGGTATCAACCACCGCCGCTCCCCATCAACACCATAACGGGAGACTTAGCGTCTGTCCCCATGGAAAGGCTCAGACCGGTAGTGTGGACTATCCATGTTACCATACCCCTACCAATGTCATCTATGGGCAGGTGTCTATCATATCACAAACTCATCACATCATAATCTTGGAAGGTGGGTGGCCAGCCCTATCCCTCCTAGCATGATGCCCACCGGGCGAGAGCACCCGTCATCAAATATAAAATACGGAAATCATATGTATATGCTAAAACTCAAGAGCACTTATAGCTTGCAATCCCCAAGACATGCCCCTCATCCTGGGGTTAGCCAATAAAAGGACCAGCTAATAAGCCTCTATTCTCATTTCCATGTAAATCCATGCATTTTCTATATATATAATAATAAATAAGTCTCTAATTAAGCATAACAAATTAACATCATGCTTGTAAAAGCATTTTAAATAAGTTTATTCAATAAAAGATTTCAATTTGGAATAACCATCCTGTACGCAATGTCGCATGAAATCCACGGTAAATAATAATTGCATTTTTAAAACACAATCACACATGATGCTATGTTTAAACATGGTTTAAAAATCAAGGCAAAACATTAGTTTTCGTCACCTACCTCAGTGTGAGACCACTAGCTTGCTAATAACTCCCTTTAACTGGTATATTCAAGTGCACCTGTACATGTCACATCACTATTTTAAAATTTTTCTAAATAAAAAGTGGTCATTTATAAGTTTTTAAGTTAAAACTAGGTCCGTGTCGTCAATACGGTCACAACGCATCTTTCGGATCGTGATTTGGACTCCTCTAGCTCCCAAAAATCAATTTTAAGTGAAAATATTTCATAAATTAATATTTATTAATTTATAGGGTGTTTGGCGGGTGCACTAGTTTACACCAGCGGCCCTGCTTTACACCGGGTTACACCGGCGCCCAGTGTACACTGGGTTACACCGGCGGCCCTGGTTTACACCGGGTTACACTGGCACCCAATGTACACTGGGTTACACGGGCAGCCCAGTTTACACCAGTTTACACCGGCGATGCGGAAACAGGTGCCTGAGAAGACGACCGGCTGCCGATCATCTCCGGTGACCCTACAGGTGTCCAAATCACTTGGTTTTTGAACCATTTTGTTCCAAATTTTGTCTAGTTTCCATTTCTATTATCCTTTTGCATTGATTTCTCTAAAAACCATGTTTTTTAAACGGTTTTTCCCAAGTTCCTAAAAACATCCCTAGGTACTGGTTTTTGGGTTGTATGGAGAAATCCACCGTTGGATCACTCCCAAATTTAAAGGGTTTGCTCTTGGGTCTCTTGTGCACTAGTTGGACGGTGCGATTTCCAAACGGACAACGTTTGGTCAGTGAAATCACGCTCCAGCAGTAGCGTGCACAAAGTTCCTAAAAAAATCTGATTTTTTCCTAATTTTTAAATGGTTTTCTAATTATTTTCTCTATTTAATAAATACTAAAAAACATAGTTTTAAGGTTTACCTTGCACCTAGCCTTGGTTGCTAGTGTTGCCGGGGCTCCACCTGCCGGAAAAACATGAATTTTTGCAAGCTAGGTTTCTGAGTAAAGCTCAGTGAAAACGCTCAAACTGAAGCATTTTGGCAACCTGGGGAGGGTAGATATAGGCCTAGAGTCCTAGGGGAAGAGAACATCTTCCATTCACGCCTCTTTCCATGGCTTCTCCAGCGATTTTGCCGGATCCGGGTACAGACGTGTGGAAGACGGGGGTGCCATTATCAATTTGGGCCCCTGTGTAATACGTTTCTGTTAAATGACAAAATTGCCCTTACAACTTCGACGGCTCATAACTCCCTCGTTTGAGCTCCGTTTTTCGTGTTCTTGGTGGCGTTGGATTTGTATCAACGAGCACTTTCTAATTCTTATGTTTTCAGGAAAAAATTCTATCTATAAATTTTTATTTTAATTTATTTAATAATTTCCTATTTTATCCTAAAAATTAAGGATATTACACGTCGACTTCGATGGAGCGTGATGGGGACTGCGCAGTGGGCTCGTTGCATGGCTTCTTGAGGTTGCCTTGTTGTGCGACCCTAGCTAGCAGGTGTGGCATCGCCTGGAGCAAATGCAATGGCAATGGAGCATGGAGTAGAATGGTGAATTAAATAGATGGTTGCTGGGCTAATCAACCAGTGGAGGAGATGGGGAAATCCGAGGACGATGACGTTGTGGAAGCAAATTGGGCTGGTGGAGGGATGGAAGCAGACACCGCAACAAAGCAGATGGGTAGCCAGTGAGAAATCAAAAACGAGAAAAACAGAGGGAAAAACTGGAGAGAGAGAGAGAGAGAGAGAGAGAGAGAGAGAGAGAGAGAGAGAGAGAGAGAGAGAGAGAGAGAGAGAGAGAGAGAGAGAGAGAGAGACAACGGTGAAGAGCAAGGCAAAAAGGAGGGTGATGCAGTTGAGAAAGTGAGAGGAGAAGAGGTCTGGGTCAATGGAGGCTGGGGAGTGAGAGAAGGGAGTAGAGAGGAAGATGAGAAGAGAGAAAGAGAGGAGAAAAGAGAAGCGCATTGAGAAGGGAGAGGGACTAGAAGGAGGGGAAGTACGTTGAGAAGGGAGAGAGAGAGAGAGAGAGAGAGAGAGAGAGAGAGAGAGAGAGAGAGAGAGAGAGAGAGAGAGAGAGAGAGAGAGAGAGAGAGAGAGAGAGAGATGCGAGAGAGAGAGAGGGAGTGTGAGAGAGACAACGGTGAAGAGCAAGGCAAAAAGGAGGGTGGTGCAGTTGAGAAAGTGAGAGGAGAAGAGGTCTGGGTCAATGGAGGCTGGGGAGTGAGAGAAGGGAGTAGAGAGGAAGATGAGAAGAGAGAAAGAGAGGAGAAAAGAGAAGTGCATTGAGAAGGGAGAGGGACTAGAAGGAGGGGAAGTACGTTGAGAAGGGAGAGGGTGTAAAAGGAGGGAAAGTACATAGGAGAGAATGAGAGAAAAAAGTAAGAAGAGAGAGTTGGGTACGGTTGGGAAAGAGAGGAAGATGAGGAGAGGAGAGAATAGGATGGTGAGAAAGGAGAAGAAGCGGGGGGTGATGAAGACGTTGAGAGAAGGAGAAGAAAAGTAAGGAAAGTGGGTATGTGAGAGTGAGAGTGAGAGTGAGGAAGGGAAAAAGAAAAGGAAAGAAAGAAAGAAAGAAAGAAAGAAAGAAAGAAAGAAAAGAAAAGAAAAGGAAAGAAAGAAAGAAGTGGGGGAAAGGGTTGCCTTTTTCTCCATGATTTCAAATTTAGCTCCCTTGTCTTCTAGGAAACTATCACATCCATCTTCATGGGTGATCTGGTCCATCCATTGCCCTTTAAGATGATATGCACCGTTAACTTTTAATTGTATCCATCAACGCCTCTTTTGGTTAATCTGCAAAAGAAAAAATAAATCAGAATCATCTAAATCGTACATTAGTCATTTAATTAACTCTAATGATCATCTGACCATTGATTTTGACAAATTACGGTTTGGATGGTCAATTGGAGTTAAATTCAAAATCAAGCTAAGTTTTTTAAAATTGAATGGTTAGATTATCTAATTGAATGCTAAATTATGGGTATTTTGACCAAAATTGAACACTTAACAACATGCCTAGCATTACACCAGGATCCAGTAGTCATCTCCCTCAAGGATTACTATCTTGGGTAGCCCCCTATGAGTATCATCATCAAGGCAGCCAGACCCTCAAGATTTACCATCTTGGGCAGCGCCAAAGTCAGGTTCCCTCAGGATTTACCATCTTGGGTGGCTCCACCTTAGTCGAAATCAACCAAGCAGCCCTTTCCCTCAGGTTTTACCATCTTTGGTAACTCAATATGCCAGCTCATCCCTCAATGTTTACCATCTTGGGCGGCTCCACCGTGATCCCAAAGACCAAGCAGCCCTTTCCCTCGGGAATTACCATCTTGGGAGGTTCAATAGCTGACAGCTCATCCCTCAGGGTTTACCATCTTGGGAGGCTTAATACCTGACAGTCCATTCCTCAAGATTTACCATCTTAGGTGGCTTCACCTTAGTTGCAAGCAACTAGGTAACCCTTTACCTCAGGGTTTACTATCTTGGAAGGCATCATCATAGCTTACTAGGCAGCCCTCAGGGTTTACTATCTTGGGCTTGACTATTTTATAACAGTTTGCATCATTATAACAACTAAGCATAGTAAATCAGACTATAACATGGCCATTTCAATAAGAAATTATAATTTCTATCATCCACTCAACCAAGGGACAATATGTTCATTCAACACGTGCATAAGGTTAATTTCAAGAGCACAGATCAACAAGAATTTAAGGAATGAAAGGGTTCAGGGTCCTTACTTGCTCTCCAAGTACAACTCAAAGTTCTACTGCTAGAACCATTCACACTGCTCTCAAACCTCTGCAACAAATATAAGTTCTAAGTAAATTTCAGAATTTCATGTCATTTTCTATAATCACTTCTAGCTCTATATTCACAATGTTCTTAATCTAACGTCATATATCTAGATTAAGGATTTACACACCAATTGGTTGCTATCCAATAGGATCACCACCATTGGTCTTACATCAATGGTCTAAATCAAGCACGTACCTCTAGAAGTTTCAATTTCCAACATTTTAGATAAGTTATTTCACCATTCAATGCTTTTAGCCAAAATTCATAGCCTGATCTCCTTTCCTGACCTCTGATATTCATTGATCGAGTATTGGACGGCCAGATAGGATCTCCCATCAATTTATCCATAATTAGTTAGTCATTTTCGTGATAATTCATCACCAATGGTTACTTGTAGTTATATTTGACCTAAATTTACCTCCCGATCACATTTTTAAAGGTCGGATGTTAAGGTCTCAAATTTTTCCTATGCCTTAACAAGCTTGTGATTACAATTTCATGGACCAATCGATTCCTGGTCGGCAATCCGTCTTTTCGGATGAAAAGATCATGCGTGATTTGTCCATATCTGAAAAATTTTCTATTTTTTACATTTTTTAGGGTCACCGAAAAATGCCGCCATCGCCGAAGAAGGTGACCGAATCCTGGTCGTCGCTAGCAACACAAGCGACCTCATTTTTTATCAAAATTTCATAGGAATGCTTGGAATTTCCTGAATTTTTGTTTTCTAATGTTTTCCCCTTTTGATTTTTACTAAAACTGTCATTTTTTTTGCCGAATTTTTCAACGATTTTTGAAACTAACCTTAGGTGCTGGTTTTTGAAGATTTTAGTGTTGTTTCTCGACGGATCTTCATGAAACCAAAGGGGTTTCACTCTAAAACATCTAAGGAACAAGGTGAGTGGGTGGATTTTCAATCCAATCACGTTCCTCTCACTTAGTTTCTTGAATCTGATGGTGTTTTTCACCATCCAGTTCTCCGAAAAACATAGTACATGCGTTGAAGAAGAAGGGGAAATGGAGAAGAGTAGGGAGCAGCTAGGTTGTGTCTCTTCAGAAAGAATGGAGTTAAGGGAAACAAGGGATGGGGAGAGGTGAGTGGGCAAGGAACTTGCCAGAAAGTGATCTGAAGAGGGGGAGAACCAGGGAACGAGGGGGTTGCCGAGAAATGAAGGAAGAGGTGAGAGGGTTGCCGGCTTTGGCTCCCTCTTTCTTGTGTTGCAGACGCATGGGAGTAGAGCTCCACGCAGTGAGTTCCACTCCCGCGTGTATAGCTCCTCCCATGTGGCTCTTTGGTTCACACTCATTAGAGGGGGGTGCCATTATCAATTTGGACCCCCTCTACCTCAATGGTAAAATCCTTGGGTCTTTCGCTCCCGATCTCTGTTTCGCGCGTTCTTGGTATCGTTGGAAAGCTCTCTCTGAGCACCGTCTGATGAATGACTTTGCATCATTGATTTCTAATGTTCTTGATTATTATTATTATTATTATTACATTTTAATCCACTATTTAGGGCATGGGTGTGGCAGCACACCTCCAGTTCTTACGAAGAAAATGCATTTTTTTCTGCTTTTCCTACCAGTGGGAGATTCAGGTAATGTCGCCACCACAAGGAGAGGCTGGGAAGGGGGGTGAGGGCTTTGAGGGGTGATCGTCTTAGGGAGATGGTCAAAGGGGTGAGGAACTTAGGTTGTGGTTGTTGCAAGGTGAGGAGGGGCTTTGGGTGGTGTCATCGCGCGCAGGGAGTTGGTGAGAAGGGAGTAGGGGCTTTTAGAGGTGGTCCTTGTAGGAAAAGGGGGACCATTGGCTGGTGTTGCTGTAATGACTCCAATTTTGTACTATTGAAATTCCAAGTTTAGCAATGAAAAGTTCAGTTTTAAAGAAAAGGGCATTTTGGTCATTTCACTAGTTGCCTTGACTAAACCCAGGAATTTGGTACTAAAAGTGGTTCCATTAGATGCGTCTCAGAAAAAGGAATCCAACAAGACCAAAATCACCCAAAACGGAGTTAAAATGAGCAAGATATGGCCCTTTGAAGTTTAGGGGCAAAACTGTAAATTTCACAAAAAAGACTTAACCTGAAAAACACAGGTGCCCGTTTTGATACGGGCACCCCGTCATCTTCAACCTCCTAGAGGTTTCTGGAATGGCAGTGTTTTAAGAAGAAACCACCGCCATTCTAGAGGATTCCCCACCGCCATTCAAAGGCGATTAGAAACCCTCCATAACCCTCTTTAAAATATCTATAAATAGAGCTCTTGGGTGCCTCTAATGGCAGCCCAAAAGCTTGGAGAAAACCCATCGCGGAGCAGTGACCAAGAGGGGAAAACGTGGAGAGAAAACCAGCCACGAAGCAGGTACGCTCAAAAACTCCCCAAACCCATCTCACCCATAGTCCTAGTCTCAATTTCCCTAAGTTTTTGCATGAAAAATCATGCAAAACGGAGCCCAGGAGAGCCACCAAGGACCCAGGGACGTTCCCTGGGTCACACTGGTTCGATATGGGTCAAACTAGGGTGTCCTGAGGATGGCCCGGTTCCCCAACAAGCAGGACGTTCCAGTCGGAATGTCCTACGTCAACTTCCATTCAAAAAACCAACGGGCGCGTCCAGGGACGCGCCAGCAAAAGACAGAGAGAGGCGGGAGGTTCTGTGCATCTGCAGACGCCCCCGCTGAGGCAAACATCGCAGGCGCGCAGTATGCTAGCGTCGCACTTTGTTTTGGTTCCTTAAGGAAGCCAGGGCGCACGTCGCAGACGCGCAGCGCCCTAGCATTCCGTCTTTTTATTTTTTTATTTTTTAAGACTCTTATGAACGTGCGACACTAAAATACTTATAACTTGAGATCTAGAGCTCCGATTGAGGCGCCGCAAAAGGCGTTGTGTCCGTATCGATGACGTGGACATATCCAAACCATAAAATTCATGATCAAGGCCCAATCAAAGGAGGGCATGACCCTTAGAATAGGATGGTGGCACGTGACCACTAGAACTTTGGAAAATTGAGAATACCAAGGCCCAATTAGGACCTTAGGACACCCATAAGCATAGGGATGGACCCCTAATGCCTATGTAATAAGACCCAACTGCTCTAAACCCATAAAAGATAGGTTAAACTAACCTTGAGTCCCCAAACCATGTTCAGGAGCGTACGAGGACAAAGGGGTTAACGCGACCTAGTCAGGTAGGTGCTCTATCACTATTAGATTCTTTTGAAAGAACTATTGATATTTGAGAACATATATTTTAGATATATGACTTGATTTGCATGTGATTTTCATGAATTAATTCAGCATGCATGTTAAATGTTTTGTACATAGACATGTTTCGTGAAAGATTGCATATACATTATGCACACCTATGTTTTATAAACAAGTGCACACATTGCATGATTTAAGTACTTGCAAAGATTGCATGTCCTTAAAGGTTGCCAAAAGACGCTGGAGTGCCGAGGGCCAGGCAGTTGTGAGGGACCCAAAGAGGACTGGCTTTGAACAGAGGTTTTTGGCTTATTTGATCGTACATGATTTGGGCTTGTAAGCTCGTGGGTGCTATGCCGAGGGGTGTGGGTTGGCCACCCAGCCTCTACCACTATTAGGTGGATGGGTACCACACCCAAAAAAGGGCATGTCCCTGCTTCGACTGCATGTGGTACAGGGGGCTACCATTGGTGTCACGGCACTAGGTCGAAGTGTCATATGCCCCGTGGAGGTATATGATCCTGTGTCCCTAGGTACCCGGGGACCACACGGCGGTGAGGTCGTGGGCATAGTTGGACCCTATGGTTTCGTGGATTTATGTGCATTGCATATGGCATGATATAAGGTTGGTCGACCATACCATACTAGAGGTCCATGAGTTGGACTCCATGAGGCATCTATTGCATATCACGATGACATCATCATCATATATATATATATATATGATACTTTCACCTTTGGATTATGTGATCTTTTAAGTTATAAGAATTTCAGTTGATTATGGATCTTATACTGATGTTGAACTCGAGTATTCAAACATACACATATTTTGAATTTCAGTTGATTATGGATTCTTATACTGATATTGAACTCGAGTATTCAAACATACGCATGTTTTGAATGAGCATATGATTTTGAAACATCTCATGCATTTATAAAACTAGTAGTGATAGGCCCTACTGAGTATATTATATACTCACCCAATCCTCAACATTTTTCAGATACAAAGTAAATACTTAAGGACAAGGGACATTTGTACTAGGAGACACAGGCTAAGTACAAGTAAGTAAACCCCTATCTTATCTTTCAATATTACTTGATTGTAGTTACTCTCTAATAGCTGGGGCTGTGACTAACACTTTCTTGGGAACAATATTGATTTAAAAACTTGGCCCTGGCTAAATTATTGAAGAATGTGTTTTCACACTCGGGATCTTTATGAAAGGTTGTTTTCTAAATGAAAAAGATTTTCATGCATTTCATATTTATAAAACAAGAGATCTCGCCTTTTTATTAACATTGCATCATATAAAAACCCGGGTCGTGACAATTGCCATCACAAGGAGAGGGTGAGAAGGGGCAGGGACTTCGAAGGGTGGTTGCAACAGGGAGATGTTGGGGGGGGAGGGGGCAGCATCTAGTGGCGTTGTGATCATAGGGATAGGGTGAGAAGGGGGCAGGGGCTTCGAGGGTGGGAGTGGGAGTGGGAGTGGGAACTTCAAGTGGTGTTGCCGCTACAAGGAGAGGGTGAGAAGAGGGCCAGGGAATTCGGGTAGTGATCGTCGATGTTGCTGCAAGGCTAGAAAGGTGAAGAGAGGATTGGGGGAGAGGGGTGTAGGATGGAGGCAAGGGGAGAAGAGGGAGTCATAGGGTGGAGGTTAATGTGAGTGAAGGAGGGGGGATGTACCTTAGTAAAGAGGTAACACAAGCAAGTGTCTGGATGAAAAACTTTGATCATCTAAGTATACTGGATTTTTAAGTCATTTTTTTTAACTACTTTAAAAATGGTGGTTTTTAAAATCTTTTGAACTTAACGACTTTAAAAATATTGATTTTTAAAGTCGTTTGATATAAATAAATTTAAAAACTTTGTTTTTTAAAGTTGTTTATTTTCAAATGACTTAAAAAATAGCACTTTTTAAAGTCATTTTTCTCAAACAATTTTAAAAATCAAAGTTTTTCAAGTCTTTTTTTGAAGACAACTTTAAAAATTATTAAAATATTATATATTTTTCACTTCAAATACATAATTTTCACTTTCTGGTAGTTAGCATTGAATCACAAATTCCTTACATAATAAATACAAGAATATGCAAAAGGATTTACTTTTCAAATAAATCTTCAATTATAGATGTATATAATATCACATATATAGTATTCATTTACATATATGCAAAACAATTTACTTCAAAAATGATGATTTTTAAAGTCCTTTTTTCAAACAACTTTAAAAAATAGAGTTTTAAAATACATTTATTTCAAATGACTTTAAAAAGCACCATTTTTAAAGTCATTTTTTCAAACAACTTTAAAAACTATGATTTTTTAAGTCACTTTTTAAACAACTTTAAAAAATCATTAAAATATTTTTCACTTCAAATATATTTATTTCACTTCACAATCTCTTACCTAAATACAATGAAACTGATTTTTTATGATAGTTAGTGTTGATTCATGTATTCTGTACATAATAAATATAAGAATATGCAAAAGAATTTACTTTTCAAATAAATCTTCAATTACATATGTATATAATGTCACATATGGTATTCATCTCACTTCAATTCATATAACTCATGATAAAAGAGCTAATTATAAATCTGGAATTATTGCAACCTACTAATACAATTCATATAACCCCCTCACCATTATCACACACATAATCCTCATTCTCACCAAGTACATCGATTGATGGGATTATTTTGGTAATACAAGGTAATTTATTTTAATATCTCCTAAGTCATCTTCATTATAAAAATCCTTCGGATAGGATGATAAAATAGTTGACCATCTATTATCACATCCGTCTTGCACGTTAAACACTTGTTTAGCTTGAGATGCCAAAATAAATTAATCATTTTGATAGCTTATCTTATTGAGGTCAACCAATGTTAATCCAAGGGTATTAGTTTTAATGTCGTCTTTGTTGTATTCCATCCAATTGTATTTAAACACAACAACAATTCTGCAAGTATAATCCAAGGCCCATATATCTCTTATAACCCATTAATAAATATCATCTGCCATTATTGGCCTATTATCTTTTAAACTGGAAAAGAATGTAGCATTGGTAATTAAGCTAACCCCACTATTCTATTATATTCTTGAGTTATCATGGTCTTTTGTGTAAAAGTAATAACCATTGATGGATATCCATCATATTTTATTACTTCTGGTCATGGTACCATTGCCATCTAACTCAAGGATACGTATATACCATTGCATGCAATTCTCACTGATCTTAAATCTATGTATACACATATTAAGTATGATATGATTATTGCAAGTAAGATTCTATATATATATATATATAATATAATTTATTAAGTGTGAATTCTTTCATTTTACCTTTTCATGGAGCCAAGTACTAAAAGTGCGATAATGCTCAAACTGTAGTCTCTTCTATTTCTTTGCGTAATTGGATTCTTTGCCTCTCAAGTACATCCATGAGCTCATTATGCACACACAAATTAATGGAGAGATCAAAGAAAATATAACCATTAATAATTAATTTTTATCTAAGTGCATGATCAACTTACTCGATGTATGGGTGGAGTTCATCAACATTTTGCAACACATAAAGATGCGCCTAGTCCTGTACTTTATAGTCATAGGTCAATACATAACCACTCTATAGAGGTTTGCCAACCTTAGGATCATGAAATGCAACTAATTGTTTCTTTCTTAAGATTCAAATCGCATTCACTTTTAATAAGTACTCTATGCAAAACTCCAATGCTTTCTTTGCAATATAATATTCTAATTATACCCATCTGGAAGGTTATGATTTCGTACCTACCTTTTACAATTTTCATATACTTCTCAAATGGGTACATCCATTGTAAGTAAAATGGCCCACAAAGTCTAACCTCATGAATGATGTGCACTATTAAGTGTACCATGATGTCAAAGAAGGATAGTGGAAAGATTGTTGCAAGCTCACATAAAGTTGTCATTAGATGTCATTGAATTTCTTATAATTTTGAAACATCTACCACCTTGTTGTACAAAGCATTAAATAAGTAGAAAATTTTTGTAATAGCTCCCCTAACTTTGTCGGGTAACACCGAATGTATTGCTATAAGCAGGAGTTGTTGCATTAATGCATGACAACTATGAGACTTCATCCTTAACAATTTTAGCTCTTCCATGAATACAAAGTTTTTAAAGTTTGAATAGTAGTCGTTTAGGACTTTGAGCTTAGGCAAGGTTTTACACACTATTCTTCTCTCCTCTCTATTGAGCATATAATTTGCTTTATGTAGGTGTGTTCATCGATTGCCCTATCTTATGGATGTAACATTCTCTTCAAACCTAGCTTCATAAGATCCATTTGAGTTTCAAGTCTATCCTTTATTTTTCCTTGGATGTCAAGCAAGGTACAGAAAAAGCTTCCACATATTCTTCTCAATTTGCATGACATCAAGCACATGGCATAGATGTAGTGATTTCTAGTATGCAAGCCAAAATAATATTGATTTCTTCTTCCAACAACTTATACAATTGTTTTCACTTACATGTTTACTTGATTTCTTCCTACAAGACATTAATGTTTTCAACCTGCTCCAGTACTTGTGTCTAATCAACATCTTTAGAGGTGTCCTTGTCTTTACACTATCATTAAATTCTCCCTTCTTAAAAAGGTATAGATGGTCTCTATGTTACCATCTTTTGTGGCCAAGGAATGTCATTTTCCTACCTGTTTAAGTCATACATCATATGTCTGATCACTACAAATAGAACAAGCATTGTATCCCTTCATGGTGCATCCAGACAAATTTTCATGTGCAGGAAATCTCTTATTGTCCACAATAGTATAGCCTTTAAGGTGAACAACTCTTTCCTATATGTGTTGTATGCTTCAACACCTACTTTTCATTATGTCTCAAAATCATTGATCAAGGGACCCAAGTACACGTAAATGTTATTTCCTAGCTACTTTGGACCCGATATCAACATAATTAACATTATGAACTTCCTCTTCACCCATAGAAATAGTGAGAGGTTATAACAAACTAATATAATAGGCTAACAAGTATACTTGTTGCTCATATAACCATGAGGATTAATCCCATATGCAAATAATGCAATTCATAGGTTTCTAAGTTCTTTACCAAAATTAGGCTACGTGAAGTCTATGAGCTTCCATGTTGGGCTATCTGATGGATGGTGTGAAGAGCTATAAGCTACTTTATCCTTGGCATGCCATACTAATTTCTTCGATGTTTCTACAATTTGAAACATTCTTTTAAACCTTGGAATACGAGAAAAATACCATATAACTTTTGTAGCAATGTTTATAACTGTCTCAGTTGAATTCTTCTTTAACTTCCATCTTAACCATACACAAGTTGGGCATGTAGTTTTATCCCTGTGGTTCTTTCTATACAAGATGCAATCATTGGGACATACATGTATCTTCTCATATTTCAACCCTAGTGCAACCAAGGTTTTCTTTGCTCCCATGTGGAGCTTGCCAATTTATTATCCTTCAGTAGCATCCAACCCACTGCTTCTAAGACTTCTATAAAACATGGATCTAAAAACCAAATCTTGATTCCACGTTGTAAAGCTTTACCACTACAGACAACTTGGTATAGTCTTTACACTAAGGGTACAATGGCTCATAGGCTTCCTCTAATATAACAGTATGAAATTGTTTAAGATCGTCCTAGAAGTCATTGTATGCATCTCGAAGCATTGGTACAGTTGTATTATCTACAACACTCCTTACAATTACTTCATATCTTTCAAGCCTTATCAAGGGCTTATGCTAAAGTTCTTCTTCATGCCAAGTGTTCTCTCAACACCCCTACAGTTACTTTTTTCAAGTTTTTACATTTCGAGCATAGACAACGCATGGGTTTACAATCACCACCTGCCCCAATGCACACTCTATGAAATTTTTTATTCCCTCATCATATTCTTTTGATGTTCTTGTCATAGTCATCCAATCATATTCATCCATTATCTCAAGAAATTGAAGCAAATTTATGTGTGGAGACTTATTAGACACAAAAAGATTAGATTAGACATTTTACTAAACACTAGGTACGTAAGAATTATAATTATTAAAAATAACTAAATTACATGCATTTTACACATGTGAAAATTTTCAATTAACAATAAAAAATAAGAAAAATATGATATATACATTAAAAAAATAACTTTAAAAAGAAATGTCTCTAATAACCATACAAAAAAATTTCAAAGATGCATATATATATATATATGAGACAAACAAAGAAAATTAACTAACACTCAAAAATCAATATCCATTGCGAATATGTGAAAGTAGTTCCAATTCACAGCTGGGATTTGGTTGAGGATAGCTACAACAAAAATCAACATATATTTAGAGTATAGATGAAGACAGTAAAATAATAAAAAAAAAAAAATCGAAGCAAAAGTCGATGCAATGACTCTTAAAATATAGTACTTTTAAAGTCGTTCACATAAAACAATTTTAAAGTCATTTCTCGTGAAAAAATTTGTTTTGGCCATTCTGAAAGTCATTGTTTTTAAATTTATTTTTTTCAAACGACTTTAAAAACTAATATATTTTTTCACTTCAAATATATTTTATTTCGGTACTTTACAATATCTTATGTAAATACACAACGAAATCAATTTTTTATGATAGTCAGTGTTAATTCATGCATTCTTTATACACATACATATGACCAAGAAAATCAAAGTAATTTTTGAAATAACTCCTCATTTATCATCCTTTTATTATATATATCAAATATTACATATTATTAGATCTTATTAATTCAAGATCATGATCAAAGAGCTAATTTGAAATGATTTCATCAAAACTAACCCCCTAATATTATACTGACACCACTCTAAAGAGAGAGGGGGTAAAGCTTTAATTTACAACTTCCTTGGCTAACTTGATGGTACCATTTCTCTTCATCAAACCCTAATTTTAAATAAGAACCATTAAAGAGAAGCAGTTGTTGTTTACAATGAAATCATACTGTTTTTGTCGAAATCATGATGATATAACACACTTCTTAACCCCATCATTTGTAGTGACAAAACCTACTTGATCTACAAAATGCAAACATAGAGAGTTGATAACAAAAAATTCATGCATGATAAAAAGATATTTTGATTTACTTATATATTTTTCATGCCACAAACAATTAAAATATCCAAAATAGAAAGCAAAAAGGGAAACAAGACAGAGAGAGACCCAAAGACTAGAAGAGGAGGTCGCTATGCCACCCGTGAGATGAAGAACCTGAACAGAGGTTACTAAAATAAAATGAGATGACTTTTAGCCTTTTATAGAAGGACTTTTAAAGTCATTTTTAGAAAATGACTTTAAAAGTTGAAACTTTTGAAGTCGTTTTTTGACAAACAATTTTAGAAGTCCTTAAACTCATTTTTTCATGACTTCACATTTACTAATTAATGTGACAACAAATAATGTTTCACACAAATTAGTTTTGAATCACACATTCTATACATAATAAGTACAAGAATATGCAAAAGACCTAGGTACCATGCAAAAGTTCTTCAAACATGCACATATATATATATAATATATGAGACAAACAAAAGAGATAATAACTAAGACTTAAAAATTGATATTGACCAAGAATATATAAATATAATTCCAATTTACAATTGCGATTTGGTCCAAGCACAATGAAAATCAACCTATATATATAAGCCTCAGTTTGTGTAAAAATAAAGATAGTGTAACACCCTAGGTTTTTATAACATTTTTTTTATAATAATAATTATTATTATAGTAGTCGAGATCCCAAAATCAAAAGATTCTATTAATTTTTTTATTAAAACATTTACTGAAAAACCTCCGGGTGTTATCTCCTTTTTCCAAAAACATCACGACCACAATTGAAAGATAACTATAAGTATGCAACAATAAATTTAAGACAATACTAGTATCAAATCCAACGTTAAAATCAACGACGCCTTTATTTTTAAAACAATAATATCCAAAAACATAATAATGTGGCTCGGTGTCTATCCATCATAATAATCCACCATACTTAAAGACAAGCCCATAATATATATGTCATAATCAAATCCATCTAATGAAATATGCAGTCCATAAAATAGGTTCAAACAGTAGTCCATCTAACCACTCATGTTGAGCTATTTATCAGTCAAATCAAGAGGTCCTCACTGCTATCACTGTCCTTCCACGGCCTTGCCTTTCCTGCTATCGCACTCGGTATCTGAGGCATTGCAAAAGAAAGCAATGCCTTAGCAAGCTATTGCTTGTGTAGGTATATAGACATTTAATGTAATAACAAAGAAAACAAAATCGAATAACAATGTCGATATAATGTGTAGGTCAGTTATCCATGAAAATATAAGTATCATAAGCAATGCTAATAGTCTTAAAACATTGTATGTAATAAAACATGCATCTCATGGATTTAAAACATAATGATCTCATGGATGTAAAACAGGATATGATCTAATGTAAATGAGAATACAATAACAAATAAGGCACCCCAAGGTACATGGGTCGCACAAGTGTCCCATACACTCATATAACAAATCATGAGTACTCATATCAATCCTTTAAGTGTCGTCATACCCATGCATATCATAACATCTCCATGCTCATCATGCAAGCATACAGAACAAGAGTATGGATTGTCATGTCGCAATGGCAACTCCTCTAGGGTCTCAACCACCACCCTCCTTATCTACACCATAACAAGAGACTTAACATCCGTCCCCATGGGAAGGCTCAGACTGATAGTGTGGACTATCCATGTTACCGAACCCCTACCGAAAGCCATCTATGACAGGTGTCTATCACATCACAAATTCAGAGGGTGGGTGGCCGGCTCTACTCTCTCCTAGCATGACATCCACCGGGTGAGAGCACACATCATAAATCACAAAACACAAAAATTACATATCTCAAAAAACTAGGAGCACTCGTAGCTCACAAATCTCTAAGGCACACCCCTCATCCCGAGGTTAGCCTCTCAAAGGATTGGCCACCAAGCCTCCACCATCAATGTTATGAAAACCAATCAATCTCAATGATGCAATAAGAAAAGATAATTACTAATCATACATAAAATACGCGGTATCAATCTCATAAAACAATTGATCATGAAAACCCATTCAATATATTATCAAAATCTAATATTGATCGTAGCATAAAACGTTGAATCTCACAAATTCTCAAAATAAATAAACAAATGACAATCAATAACAATCAACCATGAATGCTATGATAATGCAAAGTTTTAGAAATCAAAACATAACATTAAATGTTGTCACCTACCTCAATGAGAGATAACCCAAATTAAACGTGCAATCCTCTTAACTCGCACACTCTGATGTACTTGTCAATATCACAGTACAATTTTATGTTATTTATTTCATCTCAATTGAATCTATAGCAATCCAACTGTTGGATCATTCTCTAAAATCTCTATTTATGATTTGGTCTTTAATCCTAATGTCACATATTATCAATCAGTCATATCTGGGTTAGATCAACAATTTTTCAAGATTTGGGTTAGATCAATGGTCTAGATTAATTACTAAAGTAATTCACCTAATCTGATTCTTAGGTTCTTCAATTAGTATCATATATTATCTATTTGTTCAAGTCCAAGGGCCTGATCACCCTTTGATCAGTCATATCTAAGTGATATAGTACTATTTTATGAATTTGACCTAACTAGATGTTATTAGATCAAGATTCTAATGCTAAAATCATGTCTGCATCATTGACACCATTCCAATGGACCTTTCGGATAGAAGATCGAGCTTCTATAACCTTCAGAATCTTAGAAAAACCATTCCAGATCGAAAATCAGATAAAAAAATCAATTTTACACCAGTCTACACCAGTAAAAAGGGTTTTACACTAGCTTACACCAGTGGAATGATGTTTACATTGATTTACACTAGTGGAAAATGACGTCATAGAATGCACGGACGCCAAGACGTGCGGTGCGTTCTGGTCATCCTGGATGTGCCACATTTTTTTGTCGTCTAGGACAGCGCACGTGAGTGCTCCCAGGAGTGCGTGTGCACGACGGGGCTCCCGTGTGCGCTATCCACCCCTGTGCATCTCGATGGACATCTTAGGTGCACTGTCCATGGGGGTTGATGAACCCAAGCCATCCACCTTCTTTTGGCTTGATTGGAGCCCCAAATACTCTAATTTTTTTCATCTGTTTTCACTATTCCTAGGGTTTTTGGATCCAAATATCATAATGAATAGCTCCAATCTACCATTTAAGGTGTCCTTAATGTGGATCTAACCATGTTTCATGGTTTTGACTTCCTAGGCCATCCAATAGTCATTCAGCCCAAATCCAGCCCGAATCTAAGAGGGAAAAGTTGGGAAATGATGTGAAAAACAAGTTAGAGTGTGTAACTTACTTGATTAGAGCCTGAGAGTGGAGATCAAGTTCCTCTAGTGCATGAAAAAATCCATGCATTTTAGCAACGTGCAAAGGGAAAAGATGGGGTTTTTCTTTGGTTGTTTGGCGTGGGAATGGAAGGGGAAACTCGTTTGTGTAGGGTTAGATCCGATCTCTTCGAATGGAAAGGTAGATCACCGCCTTCCTCCATTAGAGCTAGAATGGGAATGGAAAGGGGTGTCGTTATCAAAACAACCCCCTCTAATTCACATCCCTGACAATTTACCAATTTACCCTTTTAACTTAAAATGGTCATATCTCACTCATTCGAACTCCGTTTTTGACATTCTTTACATCGTTCAATTCCTATCGACGTGTACTTTTTAAATTTAGTAGTTTCAAAACCAAATTCCATGAATAAAATTTTTATTTTTTTATTTTTTTATTTTTTTTTACTAATTTAAGGTTAAAATTAAGGTTATTACAAATAGTAAAAAAACCATAAATTGACAATAAATTTTTTATTAAAATAAAGTATTATTTTAAAACTATACACTTTTAAAGTCATTTATAAAAAGAAATTACTTTAAAAGTTTGAACTTTTAAAGTCATTTAAAGAAAAATATTTAAAAATCTAAAACTTTTAAAATTGTCTAAATCAAATGTCTAAAACTTTTGACTTTAAACATATATGCTTTTAAAGTAATTTGACTCAAACAAATTTAAATGTTTTAGACTTTTGAAGTCATTTAATCTAAATGACTTTAAAAGTTTTAAACTTTCAAAGTCATTTGAATCAAATGACTTTAAAAGTCTATACTATTAAAGTTGTTTTTTATAAACAACTTTTAAATTTTAAACTTTTAAAGTCATTTAAAATAAAACAACTTTAAAAATTATAGACTTTTAAAGTCATTTAGATTAAAACAACTTTAAATTTTAACATTTTTAAGGTTTTTTAAGTTGTTTGATTCAAATAACTTTAAAAGACTTTTTCCATGTAAAACTTCCTCTTCACGCCACACTAAAGAACTCATTTTCTATTAAATGACTTCTTAAGTGTGATTTTTAAAGTTGTTTTTTTCCAAATAATTTGTAAAACATTTAAAAAGTCAAAAGTCAGAATAACAACTTCTTTATGCCAACTTTAAAAGCCCCATATGTAGTAGTGTGAGGTGGAAGCTACACAATAATATATAGAAAAAAGAAAAATCAAAAAAATTTGGAGGGGCCATAGCTTGCCCTTAAGTAGCTTCATCCCTAGTTTGGCCAAAGTGGATCAACATGTACAAGGGATTGGGTCATGTAGACTTCTACTAATTTCCCACCGAGGAAAGCATTGCATTCTGTTTTAGTGGTAGTGTAGATTCTAACTGATTTGACTGCTAGATTGAATGTTATATCATAATTGAGTCCCTCTTGTTAAGGAATCTTTTTTCCATGGTGGTTGTCCTTGAACCTATCAATAGAACCATTTTGCACATTTTTTCACTTTGAGTATGCAACAGCAACCAACAATATTCTTATCAATTTTAACATAACATGCTCCCAAGTGAGAATTTTAGAAAGTGACCAATATTCTTCATCCTTAGGCTATTGCACTGGTGAAATTTAGAAGCCTAAGCATATGTTGTGGGCTGATAAAGAGGAGGGTCTTCAAGTGTGACAACAAGGGTTGATGGTATAGAATATGTTAAGCTGAATCACCATAGATCAAACCATTTATACTGTTGAATTTAAAAGGTGGTGGAAAGGAATTCGAAGTAGGGGCTATTGTTCCTTAGTAGAGTCATTGACTGGAGTAGGCAAAGGTGGGGAAGAGAAAGTGATCCAATGGGTGAAATAACAAGAGGCTGTAGCACAGCTAGTGGTGTGCACTAAGAGCATTCGATACCTACTAATTCATCACAGGATATATTTCTTGTGAATCATGTGGTTGAGAAGAAGATTGAGTAATAGTAGGATTGTTAAAAATGTAATATCCACTATTATATTTGGTGGAACAGCACATACAAGAGTTGGCCAGGGATCTTGCTGACCAGAATCTTTATATGGCAATGACCTCTCATCAAAGATCACATTCCATGCAATATAAAGGCACCCTATGAGAGGATCCATGCAACAATATCCTTTGTGATAGGCTTCATAGGCTAGAAATGCACCAAAGATACTTAAACATTATAGTTTGTGTTTATTATAAGGAAAAGGGATGGGAAAACAACCGCACCCAAACAATTTGAGAATGTTGTAATCTGAGGTTTGATGCATTAATTTTTTATATGGACAAACACCTTCCTAATGTCAGTGCTCGGGCTACAAGCTTTTACACTTTGTACTTGGCCTATTTCAAAAAACCAAGTTATTGGGTTGGGCTTCCCTCACCTGTTTGGTGGGCATGGAAATGGACATAAATTGATTTTCATGGGAAAGGAATCTTCATGGAAGGTGTTTTGTGATTTCAAATTGATTATGCCAAGGACCAAAAATATACATAATATTTTTAGGTCTTTGGCATAATTCAATTTGAAGGTTAAAACCTTTCACGAAGAATTTTTTTTTTTTTTTTCTTCGCAATCAATTTTCATCTATTTCTTGCCAACCAAATAGGCGAATAACCTTCTTACATGTGAGAACCCACTAGGATGACTAATATGTATAGGCAAATAAGAAAAACCATATGTTTATTTTGTTGAAAGGCATGATAAAGATTTGTATTGATAGCGATCAAGAAGATCACAAAAGAAGATACAGGAATTCCCTAGAAACAAGGTGAAACAAGCAATTGAAACTCATAACCAACAAAAGGTCCAATGGACATAGCTGGCTGTCAAACAATCCTGTATTTGATATCACCAAGAAACTAGGGGAGCTTAGTATAAGTATAATAATAAGAGGCACAAAAACATCACAAACATGAGAAGGAATACATCAAACCTCTCTTGATAAAATAAGCATAAACAACCCTTGTTAAGCAATAAACCTCCTACACAATCTTACAGAAGCCATGGGGTTGCATAAGTTTGCTCCCAGCCTCTAAAAGCAAAATATTGTGACCCTTCTTCGTAGCCGCTTCATCATTTTCCTCTCTAGGGATATGAGTGAGGGGAAAAAGGTATCTTTGCAAGGGACTTTGAATTTTATCCATGATGTATGCATAATTCTAGCCAATCGTGTTAGGTTCTCTAAGCCACCTGATGAAAACTTTATAGTCACATTCAAATGGCAAGGGCATGACTTGATAGAATCTACATGTTTACTGAATAGATTGATCTCTAAGAGTAATGCAAATATGCTTATATAGAAGTGACATATTGATAAGCACCAACGATAATGTAGATCTGTTTGGTCAATAATTTCACTAATAGATCTTATCTGATAGCACAGATCTTATCTAATAACATGACTTTCTCAACTAAAAGTATTCCAGTTTTTGCAGTTACAATTTCTGCCTCTATGGCGTCTTTCCTGCCAGTTGGTCTGAAGAATAAGTAAAATAGTCCTACAATCATCTCTAATTCATCCTCCATTTTCAGCCAGTCCAACACTTCTTTGGCTAGAAACATTGGAGTTTAATTTTATCTACCGAATTGAAGCTTGTCTCCGTAGCAACCCATGAACTTAGAAATGCTATTGATGGATATACTACATAGGTTCACCTCCATCATAGATGCGGGATACATGATCATCATGAGCTTGATTTCCGTAGCAACTCAGGAATGTAGATATGCTATTGCTCCTTAAAGGTCAGTTTGTTTGAGTTCCTTGTATTTGCAGTTCCAGAATAATATGTTATTTATCCCATTATTGCATTAATGCCCTTAGCAGAACAAGACCGACATATCATTACTCCAGTATAAAATGGGTCGGAATCAAGTTATTGATCATGTTTAAAGCTCTCTTATTGATTTACTATACTAATACATGTACTCTGATTTCCTGCTCCATTAATATTTTTTCTATATGAGGTAAGCATCAGTGGGGCTTCTACGTATTTATATTTATAATGTTTTATATTACTTTAGAAAATATTATTATTGAAATGATTGATGCATTTACATCAGCAAGGTTTCCATAAAATGATGAGTTCTAGCTGCCAAAAAAGAACGACGTGAGAAATTCCAAAGACAAGTCCAACTGTGTCACATGTTTGGAATTGATTTGTGAGATGTCATTGTTACACGGCCAGTCAATGGCATTAATTTTTAGCAATTGACAACTAATGGCTGTTGATACGACAACTAATATAACATCATAGCACTAGTTGATAAGATGTTTGTGCAATCCAAACTTTCACGAGACGACCATGTTCCTGGCCTAGTAATTTTGCAAGCAAGTCACTATCTATTCTTCATATCTTCTTTTGATGAGGACTTGTCAATTTATAGCTTCCTCTCGTACCAGGGTTTTTTCTGATTGAAATCTCTGTAGCCTTACTTAGCTGCTGCAATGGAAAATACTGTTTGGGAAATCAATACGGTAAGGATAGAGTCTGCAAGGAGGAACGCCTAAGTTTGAGGTATCATATCAATTTCAAGTTTTTCTATCTATAACATACTACCAATGCCAGCTGTCCTATGTTGGGATGTTAAGTATCAGATCGATGGAGAGACAAATGGTTACAAGTGTTTTGAAACAGGAGGAATGGAAAGTAACTTTTGCTTAATTTTGGCTTTGATTGTGTTTTAAAAGCTACATTCGACCATCACATTGTACTACTCTGGAAACCAACTTCTGCTTCAAGTATTACCGATATATTAATTGTTGACCTGCATGAAAAAGAATAGACCGTTGTTAAACTTAAGAACAAAACGATATACACAGGTATACATTGTAAACAACCCCTTACCGGAGAAGATCGAGGCAGGATTCTACATGTTGTAGATCATACTTGCATATTGTTCTTGCGATGTTCATGGGCGAATCAATTCATTGCTTGGTTCTTTCATTAAGATGCGAGCTGTTTCCTACAGCTCTCATACCAATGGTTCTTCTTTCTTGTTTTAGGATATGGAATTACTGGGCAATCATAAACATTGTGGTCAGTTTCAAGGTCATTTCATTTTTTGTTTCTTTGTGCGAGATCTCGACAATTATCCTTCTGCAGGGTCATTACATGATGTTCAAAAGGTATCTAGTTTAATTGGCATCTAAGACATCAAAAGAACGTAGCTGTATGCAGTACCTCTTAGGGGAGATAAGCTTATGCCAAGTGGATAAATTTTGGTGCTCAATCTATAAATTCTCAATGTTTGCAAGAGGAAAACAAGAGCATCAGTGTTGCAATTATTTCAGGTTAAAACAACTTTCATCCGTGGGATTTGATTTGATTTTTTCTTTTTTAAAAGTAATTGTGGAAATGATTTCTTTCTTGTTCTTGAGGGAGTCCAAATTTTATTTGAATTTGAACTATACAATAAAGTATAGTTTCTTTGTCTTTCCTACTTGGTTTTCGAAACAAATTAAAGTGTAGTTATGCCACATTCAAGTTGGGGAAAATTTTCTCATCTTATAAACTATTTAATTTAGAAACCCCATTGTTTCAAGGACTCATTCTTGAGATAGTGCACCTCCTATTGAGCCATGTTCTTGTGCTTATTAGTGCACACTTTGCACTTTCCATAGTCTTGAGC
Organism: Warburgia ugandensis; assembly: GCA_035236585.1. Taxonomy (NCBI): domain Eukaryota; kingdom Viridiplantae; phylum Streptophyta; class Magnoliopsida; order Canellales; family Canellaceae; genus Warburgia; species Warburgia ugandensis. Next base: position 15,747,387 of record CP141133.1, read on the forward strand.
CACTTTGAGTATCCCTAAATTACTTGAATTTGGATGAGTCCCAGCTCACACCCATCTTGGTGGATAGCCCAAGTGTCGTTGATGAGTGTTTTAGCAGGCCCATTGAATGAAGCCCAAGAAGTCAGGCCTATCACTATAAAGACAAGCAGATCCATGTAAGGCCCAAATGGCCTCATAGGGCCCACTAGAGAGGAGGAATAAGAGACAAGTCAGTATAGTGCACTAGGGGCACTAAAGTTTTGAAGAGGGTGGGTTTGGGAGAAAATTAAGGACCAAGCAAGGCTCTTTACTACTCAACAAGGTTCCCCTATATAAGGGTGCCCCTGGACCTTTCTCCTTGTACCTTCTCCTCTTCTCTTCCTGGAGCTCTTAATGTGTTTGGCTTTCTATGGCCTAAGAGCCTGCCTCTTTATAGTATTATCTAATGTTTCTCTTAGAATCTATTTATTTTGGTATTTTCCTTCAAAGGTTCTTCCTCTTGTGAAGTTCTTTGGTTCTAAAGTCTAACTAGAAAGACAAGACTTGAGAGTGTCACTCTTCTAGTATATAGTTTGTAAGGTTTTTGCATCACAAAGTCTTGTTCTTTTCTTTGAGTCTGGCTAATTTATCTTTCTAGTCTCATTCTCGTTGAGAACTCTATTTTTAGTTTCTCATTAAAACTTTGGATTCTTGATCATTTCATATTGTTTTAAATTGATTTGATTTTAAGTGTGTTTATCTTATATAGACATATTACACATACATGAGGTATAACAAGATATACTAAAGACATGATTTTCATATACTTTGAAGGGCATTATTTTAAAGGCTTTCATTTTGGAGATATGATCCCACAAATTAGTTGAGGTACATAACGAATATAGCTTGATCGAATCCTAGAGATAGAGCTATTTTAATCCATAAATAATTTTGGATGTTTCAACCATCTTTTAAGTAATTGATATAAGCATGTATATAAGTTAAGATTCATAGAAGATATATGGTGTCCTTCTATTGTTTTTATTATCTTGTTTTTGTGTTTGTTTCTTATGCTAAAAGCTTAATCTATCATATCATACTTCTATGTTACTTTAGAAATTAACTAGTAAGGAGATTCTAAGCAATGCTTAAGGTAAACAGGATAAGATATTGATAATATTCACTCTCAAATAGTATTCTCCTTCAATTCTTAAATTGAATAATAGAGCTAATGATTTATTGAAACTCTATTTTTATCTAAGTTCTACTTTATAAGGTGTTAAGAAGATGAATGAATTTGATTGTCAAAGATCTAGGCCTATAAAATAGAAAAAGATGATACTATATTAGAAATTAATTTGTTTATACATACATACATACATACATACATACATACATACATACATACATACATACATACATACATACATACATACATACATACATATAGACACACATACACACACACACACATATATATATAGACACACATACATACATATATATATATATATATAGACACACACATACATACATATATATATAGATACACATACATATATATATATATATAGACACACACATACATATATATATATATATATAGACACACATGCAAATTTAGGGGTGTAAGTCACGGATTTGTTTTGACCTAGGATTTCTTTGGCACTAGGCAAAAAGGTTGACCTTTACTTCCAGTGGGGAGAGCCCTACAAATATTTCTAATGGAGAGCTTCTTGCCATTTTCTTAGTCACGTGGCTAATACTTGTTTCTTAAGGGTGGCATTCCTCCTAAATTTTTTATGGCAGCTACTTAATTAGTGGAGGGATGTGCCCTCTAATTGGCTCCATCAGTCCAGCATCGCATTCGTGCAGGTTTACACAAGTATTTTCACCATGAAGGTGGGCTTCTCAAGGACTATAGTGCAATGTTCCCACCCCATTATTTGATGATTTGGGTAGCTGCTCATTTGCCCGGCATCATGAATGCAAATATTATCAATCCAAGATTACCCTTGATACTAGGGTATCGAGGCGAGCACACCACCATGCACTCAGTTCTATTTTCAAGATGAGTCCATCGTGATCGGTTCGGTTTGTATTCTTCTGAACTATATATTTTCATGGGATACGATCTTGCCGGAAGGATCAGCAAGGTTGATACAAGATGATGGGAAGTTGTTGCTTGATAATAAGGAATATCGGGCTTCCCTAAGAGCAAGTTGCTTGCTTTCTGAAGATAACCCTCATTAATTTGCCCTTCACCACGACTACGATCAATGTACCCGGAATACTCATGAAATTCTAGTGTAAGACTCATGAAATTCTGGAATGAGACTTTCAGGGTAGGACCTGAGATGAAATTCATGTCGAGGGACTTAAGGTCCTACAAGCATGATCGGAAGCTATGTTTGGTGGTATCATAGCCTCATGCGCATTGGTTCTCTCAAAATTTTGATCCTTTGATCAAGTCAAAATGGGCTGAAACCCTAGAAAGAGCAGAGGAAATGGTTGAAGGCTGAGCAACATGCCTTCATTCAACAAAGATGGCCCAAGGAGGAAAAAGAGAGAAGTCTTCCATAGCCAAAAGGGAGCTTGACTGGGTGGAAGCGTTGCCTAAGCAACAAAGAGGTATGCTTTTTCCCTTCTTTATCATTTCTATCCTCGGTTATCCTTGCTTTGATGAATGAGCAGGAACCCTTTATTTTCATCTATTATAGGATCGTCAAAAAGAGGAGAAAGTAAGAGGAGGAATACTTCATAAGGTATCTGTCATTCGTTTATTTATCCTCTTACTCTATTATAAATTTTGATAGATCTTATATTGTAAAGAACTTGGTGAAGTAAGAGGTTCCAATTGCTCAATCGCATGAGCTGGTACATACTGTTGAAGATTTTTGAACTCACAGTTCTTCCACCATCTCCCAGTGAGGGTTTAGAAGAGTTGCCTCAAGTCCAAATTGTAGAGGTTGACTTGGCAAGCAATGAAGCAGCTGCCTCTGAACCAGTTGCTAAAGTACCCAAAATGATGTTTTTATTGGGGTAGACCCGCTATGGTCCATACCCATGTGATAAAAATAGCCGACATCTAGAAGGTCGGCACCACACCGACTCAGACAGTTCAACATTGACAACCACGACACTAAATAGATGACTGTAATAGTTGCTGGCTTTGACAATTGTAACTACTATAAATAGGATCTGAGAGAGGTGAGAGAGAGACAAATAGGAAAAATGTAATTCTGTAAGTGAAGAAAAGTTATACTCTGATCAAAGAATGAAAATGCTCACCCGTGGACGTAGGCCATTTGGCTGAACCACATAAATCTTCTCGTCTCCTATTATATGTGTGTTATAGCGTAATTCTCAGGTCCAAAGATCCTGGTTGCTAGATCTGTGAAAGATCTGGCATAACAAAGTGGTATCAAAACCTGGTGGAATATCGGAGTGCTAGAGGTAGACTTGTATCATAGCCAAAGACAATCAAAGGAGGACACTGGTTCTTCTAAAACAAGGCACAACAATTAGTATGCTGGCGACAGCGTGCCATTCCACAAGTTGTAGCAGCACGGCAGAACTTCTCGATGAGAATGAGAGGTTGAGCAAGGAGAACACGTTACTAACGCATGAACTCACCTAGATGAAGAATCTTTGCAACAGTATCTTAGTCTTGATGACGAAGTATGCCAATAGTCAAGTGGAAGGTGGCATCTCATCTGATAAACCACTTGATTTGATGCCACTAAAGTGGCTTTCCAACGAGTCAGACACTGGGAACTGCTCTGGACAGAGCAATGTGAAATCGGAAGAATCCCAATCAAGATTATTTGGTGGGAAGCAGGTCAGAGTCGAAGAGGAGAAACATCAGATGAGAACAACAGGAGGAGAAAGACCACAAATGGAGCCACTGTGCTAGAAAAGAGGGATTGACTATCTGTAGCCGATCCCTGGAATATTGTCATGATGGTGACTGGCACAGATTCCTCATGGAAGGAGATAGCCATCCAAATTGGGGAGACGCCAGAGTTATCGCATGGAACGCTATCGTGATTGAGCTCCTACGCCCTGATGGAGCCGATGAATGTTGGCAACATGCTAAGAAAATATAGTGGATGGGACGTCTATTGCATGGTGGAGATGTAGATGCCGACAGGAACTGCTTGTTCAAGGCTCATAGAAGGCTTCAAAATTAGTAGTGGGCAGCCCTTGAAGCTGAGATTGATGGCAAGACGAGATGTGCAGGTCTGGTCTCAAGGCCTGGATCACAAGGAAGAGAGACTAGCATTCAGACTAAAGTTTGAACCGTCATCAAAAGACAACACCGAAAGTAAGCGATGACAGTGTTGAAAGCACCGAAAGGTTAGTTGTCGGTGGAAAAATAACTGAAAGAGGCATTTAAAAAACTGATTATTCTGTCGGTGCTACAGCACTACTATAGTTCTTATACAGTGCTGCTACAAGACGATAATGATTCCAACTACAATATGTGTCAGCTATAGTAATTACTACAGTCGATAATGTCGGTGCTACAGTAAAACTACAGATACTGAGTTGTGATAGTTCAACAGAGTCGAGTTATAATAGTTCAAGTTGCAATAGTACAGAGTTGTAACAATACGAGTTGCAACAGTAGCATGTTGCAACAGTGATAGAGTTGAAATAGTACACGTTGCAAAAGTAGTAGAGTTGCAACAATAGCAACAGTGGACGAGTTGCAATAATAGCAATAAAGATGCATCTCAAGAAATTTATAATGACACCCCTATTTAGGAAAATTGAAAATGGTGAGTTGACCCGGTAAACAAGTGCAGAAAGTGGACACAAAGACTACTGCGAGTGGGTTGACTCAAGAACAATAGTTGGATGACTCGGTGAATAGTGGTGGGATGGCTCGGTGAATAGTGGTGAGATGACTCGATGAAAGGTGGCTACGAATTCAAGTAGACTCGATGACCATTCCGAGCGGACCCGGTGACCATTCCGAGTGAACGTGACTACTCCAAGTGATATTTATAAGCAACTAACAAGGGCATCCTACAAGGTGACAGACGAGGACGGATGTGGGGCACTGGCAGGCTTCTAGGTGGACAAGCTTTTAGATGCTTATGGTATACTCGATGACTGATTAGCACTTAGACTCGGTAGAGAGTATTGAGAAGGGGGAGCAACAACCCTTCCAAGAGAAGTCATAGATACGTGCAGACAGTTAGTGGAGCCGCTGGAAAGTGCAGACGACTATTGGAGAGTGAGCTAGATCGAAGTTGTACGATAAATTTGAGGGAGCAAAAACAAAGTAGCAATGTTTAGTGCATTCTCTTCCCATGGGCATGGAGGGGAAGATTGTTAGGGTGGACCCGCTATGGTCCATGTCCATGTGATAAAAATAGCCGACATCTAGAAGGTCGACACCACACCACTCCGGCAATTCAACATTGACGGCCATGGCACCGTAATAGATGACTGTAACATTCACTGGCTTTGACGATCTAATAGTTGCAACTACCATAAATAGGATCTGAGAGAGGTGAAAGATGAGAGAGAGAAATAAGAAAAATGTAATTCTGTAAGTGAAGAACAATTGTACTCTCCCATGGACGTAGGCCATTTGGCCAAACCATGTAAATCTTCTTGTCTCCTATTGTGTGTGTGTGTGTGTGTGTGTGTGTGTGTGTGTGTGTGTGTGTGTGTGTGTGTGTGTGTGTGTGTGTTATTGCATAATTCTCAGATCCAGAGATCCTGGTTGCCAAATCTGTGAAAGTTCTAGCACAATAGTTTTCATCACCACTAAAGGAGTCTTTGGCAGTTATTACTCTAATGGTCTAAAAGAATGCTCCCACACACAAATGTATCCCAACTAGAACTGGCAAAGGCAAGGCTGTTGCAATTGACAATTGGTCAGATAATATCAATTGACTGATCATTAAATTGATACTGCAAGTGATGCAAAAGACCTTAATGATTCTAAACATTAGTGGACTATCAAACTACGAACTTTGTCTTCTTTGTGGCTCCAAAATCTAACCAGTCTGGAATTCAACACTTTTAGTCTCAAAGAAGTTGTTGACAGTTATTTAGCTGCTTCCACTACCTTGTTTAATCTTCATTCTTTAGATAGTCAAGTTGGAAGAAAACTTGATGACATGCAGACTACATCACAAGGGAAAATAGCCGGGCATCAAAATGTCCAAGATGCTACTCTAAATTTGGTCAATATTGCACAATCTCGGCTAGTAAAAACTAATCAAAGACTAGGAGATATTAATGTAGAAGTTTGTAAGATGCAAGAAGAGTGATCTCAAGTAGCTGTAGGGATAAGGTTGTATAAGAGGGAACTAGAAGACAACACAACTATAATGTAGCAGGTGGTGCCACAGGTCTAGGAGGCAGAAAGAAAGGTGCAAGATCTAGAAGAGCAAATCCAACTCATTATCACTTTCTTGAACCTTCTTAGAGAGGATAGCAGTAAAGAGATGCATTGAAGCAAAGATGTATTATTTGGAGCACTTGAATCATTACTTTAGGAATTATTGTAATCAACTTCCTTACATGAATGAAATATCCCTCTTCTTCTTCTTTTCTTTACATATGCATGAGCACATATTGAATATGAGTTAAATGTTGTAGGTGTTAGATGACTCATTTTAGCTAATTATGGGTTTGTAATGATGACCTTTATCTAAATGTGACAAAAATAGAAAATTCTATGAGTGGGTAATAAATTTTCTGAGGGTTGACCTTGATTCATGTCGAGAAAAAGACTAGGGAAGTCAAGTCCCTAAGTCATGTCAAGAAGGAAGACAATGGAAGTTGAGGAGATATATTTCCATAGCTTAGCCTTGTGAGGTCCTCTAGAGGAGTTAACGAGTTCGTATTTTGTGTTGCTTATATTTTTTTATCCTTTAATGACACTTTCATACAAGTGGGTCGCAATATAAGGTTGTTGCCATAGCTACTACTTAGGCTGTTTTATAGAGATGCAAGGAACTTGTGATGTTGTACAGCGTTGCAAGGTGCTTGTGAATTATACAACATTGCAAGCTACTTACATTCATTGCTTTTGCTTCAATTAGTAGAAGAGGTAGAAGGTTGTAGTATTGTAAAGACTATATTACCTTTCTACTAATTGCTTGTGTCCTTAAGGGTAATACTTCTTGAAGAATTTTCCATTGACGGAGTATAATTTTGTGCCATCTGGCTTAACAATCATGTAGGCATCATTTGAGTAAACTCTCTTGATGATGAAGGGACCATCCCATTTTAACTCAAACTTTTCTCTAACAGTGATGGGATACACCCATTAGATGGGTAAACTACATGTGATATGAGCTATATATAGGCACATGCAAAGCAGTGTGTCCCTTAAGGGTGGTGGGACCAATAAGGGTGGGTGAGATAAGGCATTGGCAGGCTTCTAGGCGTTCATGGATTAGTCCTACGTCACCTAGTAAGTAGGGATTTTTGGGCTAGTTATAAGGCTTGTAGTTGCCTCATACAATATAGTTGCATTTTGAGGGGCTTCAATCATGAGAAAACAAAACTATGAGGCTTTGACTAAGGCAGACAATATCTATATTATGGTGAGGGACTCAAGCCATTACAATTGGTATCATACTGACAAAATGTGATGGACTTTCTTACGGGAGTGTAGCTTAACTTTCTTGCCATATGCTCTTGACATTCTTGTTTAATAGGCTTCTAGACTTTGTTGAGCCTTTAAGTTGACTTCAATGAATGAGTCCAATTCAGCTAGCCATATGGTAGTAACTTGATCCCATGGTGTGAAATCTTAAGTAAGAACTCTAATTAAGGGAATTTGCATCTCAAGTGATAGTACTACTTCACTTCCATAGTCAAGGGAGTACACATTGCTCTTCCTATAGTTTAGTAAGACCATAAATACTCTAAAAGTTTAGTATTCCAATCTTGTTTGGTTTTCGAGGGTTCTTCTTAATAATCTTGCATAAAGTCCTATTAAAAGCTTCTAATAGGCCATTAGATCTAGAGTTATATGTTGTAGAGAAGTACTGCTGAATATGATACTCCTTCCATAACTTTTTGATGACTTTGTTGTGGAATGTTGTTCCATTGTTGAAAAAGTTTTAGTACATCGAATTTATAAATAATGTGAAGGCCAATGACTTCCACTAAGGGTATTGCCTTGGGCCAATTAGAGAAATAATCTGTTGTAGTCAAAATGTATGACTACCTTGCTGATGAAGACAGCCTAATAGATCTCATAACATCTAAACCCTAAGCATAGAATGGCCATGACAAAGATCTTGGATGTAGTGGTTCTGACGGTTGATGAATAAAGTTGGCATGAATCTGGTGAACGTTGCATCTTTTACCAAAGTTTATAGAGTTTATGACCATAGTAAGCTAATAGTGTCTCAAGCATTTTAGTTGTAAATTAGCTTGAGGCCGAATTGGGGAGCTTTGCAAACACCAGTGTAGACTTTTAGGAGGGCTTATTTTGCATTTTCATGGGATAAACATTAATGTACAATCCCACTTTTACAACCTTTGGTATAAAGCGTTATTTTGAATAGTAAAGAGTGGAGCTAACATCTAATTTTGGCTCATGACTATCGTTCATTAGGTATTTCACCCTTTAAAATGTAATCTATAAAGGGTTTTCTTCAGTCTGAAGGATCTAAGTCAGTGGCTAAAATGACCTTCATAGGGTTCAATATTATTTGTTTTTTATACCAAATCTTCAATTATTTTCACGTTTTTTACTACTTTATATGGTATTAAACGTCGCTCTCGTATGATGATTTTGACTTCTTTGTCATAAGCTACTAAAATTGTAGCAAGCTTGGCTAGAGCATCTACTTAATCATTTTGATGTCTGGGCACATGCAGAAGCTCAACATAGTCAAATTGCTTCATGAGTTGCTAGACTGTTGTAATATAATAGTAGTTCTTATTTATGGACTTCTTATTACCACATGACTTGGCAAACAATGAGCTATGAATCTTCTAGATGCTAAGTTGATTGGCTTGAAGACTAGCCCAAAATGAGAACTTTGTATTCTGCTTCATTGTTGGTACAAGTTAGTACAATCTTTCATATGATTGGCAAGTAATATTTGTCAGAAGAGCTGGGGACAACTTCAAATCCTATGCCTTTAGATTGGGAAGTGCCTTTAAAGAAGGTTTCCTAAAAGGTATTGGCTATGACAAAGAGGACATGAAGACATAGGTGATCTCAAACTCTAATAGTAATAATGACCATTTAGCGAGTCATCCTGACAAGGCAAGCTTGGTTATAAGATATTTTAGAGTATCAACATTTGATATTAGTCATACTGAATGAAATGTAAGATAATGTCACATTCTAAACTACAAATATTAGGGCAAAACAAACTATGATTGGAGAGTATCTTGTCCTTGCACTAACCATGGTACAACTTAGGTAGTATAAGGCAATTTCTTGCTCTCATTGTTCATTTGAGCAAGTGTATATAGCACTAAGAGAGCTATCAACAACCATAATATAGAGGATGAATGATCTATCATCTTTAGGTGCTACTTGAACTAGAGGATTGGGAAAATGCTCAATGCTATCAAAGGCATTTTCACAAGCATAATCTCATACAAGTGGGGCATTCTTTTTGTTCATCCAAGTGAATAGTTGGCATCTCTCTATTAGATTGGCAACAAACTGTCTAATGTTTGCTAGCTTGCCTTAAAAACTTTGGACTTCATGCAAGATCTTGGGAGGTGCCATGGATTGAATTGCATTAATTTTAACTAGTTAATTTCAATCTCTTGTTGTCTCTCTATAATGCTAAGGAATTTCCCAATACTCACTATAAATGCACATTTAAGGGTATTCAACTTGAGTTGATGTTTTCACAGGCATTGGAATACGCGACATAGTTGGAATACAGTTTCTATATTTGTGAGGTGGGACAAAGATTGTCTTAATTTAACAATGAGGTCATCGATGTAACATGAAACTTTGTCATGAATTAGACCATGAAAGATTATGGTGGCACCAATGTTCATAATGCTAAATGGCATACCCTTAGTAAAAAATGCTTTTTGATGTCAGAAATGTCGTAAATTCCTCATCGTGTGGATTCATTTTAATATGATTATATTCAGAAGATCCAGCCATAAAAGATACCCACTCATAGCCAACTATGACATCTATGAGGATTTCAATAATTGGTAAAGGGAAATGGTCTATTGGACATGCAACATTAAATTACGAAAATCCATAAATTTGTGAATTTGTCCATTTTTCTTTTGCACCAATACACACTTGTAATCCATTTAGCTTATTAGACTTCCCTGATAAAGCTAGCCTTTATAAACTTTTCAATATCAACCATGATTTGTAATTGTAATGCAAGATTGAAGCATCATTGCATCTGTTTTACAGGATGTTTTGGGGAATCAAGAGCTAATTTATGTGTGGCTACCTGAGGGTCTAACTCGAGCATCTCAGGACATATCCAAGCAAATACTTCTTTCTTAGTATTAATAAAATGTATATAGTTTTGCTTCTTGTGTTCTAACAAGAAAGCTCTTACAAAAGTATGTCTCAAATACTTTAGAGTGCCTACATTGACTTCTTATCTTTTACCTAATATCTATTTCAAAAGATTTTGATGGAGAGGAAGACTTTTGCTTCCACTTTGTTTAGTACCTGAATTTCCTTCACTCTCCATTCTCTAGTCACCTCTCAACTATCCTAAAATTTTGTCCTAAGATCTTTTTTTTCTTTACATTCTCTCTCTTTCTCTAGATAATTTCCATGATTGAGACCAGTTTTTTATACTTTTTTTATGGCCCAACCTATTCAGCAGATTTTCTATCTCTCTAGATAGAGGTTACAAAATTACATCAAATGGGCACTTCTATGGTAGGCTCCCTCTAGCTGAAATATACATAGTGCTAACAATAAAAAATAAAAAAAATCCTCTACCATTCACATTTTATACAGAGAGAGCTCACCATAGAAGTGCCCATTGGATGACATTTTTTTGAACAACCTATCTTCAAGGAGGGCAAATATGGTGAATGCAATGGATCATCAAAAAAGTATTAAAAAAGTAGGCCCAATCTAGAAAACTATTTGCTAAATATTTCTGCACACAAGTTTACGTAACGTACAAGTCCCTCCTCTCCAGATCCCTCTACCATAAAGATCCATCACATCACAAGATCAATTGTAATGATTTCAAATACATTAATTTTGGTATGTACTTTCTTCATAAATTATTTTGTTTTGTTTGAAATATTTTTATTGTTTAAAAGATCTAATTTAATATATAAATAATATACCGTTCATCTAAGAGCTCCATCGATATCATTCTTTCATCATTTAATATTCATTTACTAGGCAGTCACCTGATCTGATTTGGTCCCTTGCGAGTCTTATGAACTCAAAATAAATCAGATACGATCACATCCTATTGCTTTGTAAGAATTGCAGCCTATAAAAATGATTGATGACACTGAAATCAAGGCTTGGTTGGCCCTGGGCATCTAATCATAACTTCTAAGAGTTACTAGAGCATCTTTATTCATTCTTTAATGCTAAATGCATTCTTACTTGTTGTATCATATTCTTTTTGAAGAGTACAGGTAAAATTTTACTAATCAAAGGACGGTCCAGAAGATCGTCGAGTTACAAAATACAAAAACAAAGCCATTAGCCTGATCAAGAAGGGATAATTGAGTTCCAGGAAGAGGTCCATTAAATGTTATTGGCCGCTATAATCATACCAAACTTGTGGTATAATTCCTAAGCCACTCCACCATCTGCTCTTTACTGGTGATCCAAGTCATTCATCTTCTTAGATAGACTAATGGAGGAACTCTGAAAAGAAGCGCCACTATACTAAGGTGGAATTTAACAAATTGGTTAGCTTGCGCCATGTAAATGGTCCCAACTAGAAGCTTCACTGGTCCTATCTTGCTTTCAGAAAACTGAAATCAATTGTTGAATGATTTACTTCATATTTCTGCCTACTCTCAAGATGCCCTCAATCAAATTCCCAATAGGCACCGAAGGTATGCCCACCCCAGGATTTCAGTTTTCAAGCATTACTCTTTGAACATTTTACTCGCATAAGACTTCTGAACCCAAAATGTCAGAACTCATTTCACTTTTAATGATTTTGATCCCAAATGCCTTTCTTTTTTTGTTTCTTTCTTTTTTCACAAATGCATAGCTAACTGTAAGATCAAGTAGGAGTCCGCTCCAAAGCTTGTAAAGGAGTCAATGCCCTTTTTTTCGTGCATTGTAATACTTTTTAAAAGATCTAAGTTGCTCGTCCAGGTTGAATGTACCAAAACAATATATAATAGGAGATAAATGCATTCAAATGATCTTAATCACTTTTTTAAGTTTATGAAAAATAATAATAATAATCATAGTCATGATTTTCAATCCAAATAACAATAAGGTAAAAGAATCCAGGGAACATAAAATTTATCATCTAGCTTATTTAAGACATTCCTAGCATGTGAAGGGCTTAGATCTTTTATTCACCATGTATGATAAAAAGAAGCGTTGTATTTTTCACACGCTTATACGCCTCCACTCCTACCTTTACAATCTATAGGATATACTAGACAAGAATTCTTTACATTAAGGGCCTATTTGGTAGGTAGGAAATAGATAGCAATTTTTATTTCTTATTTGTTAGACCTCCTTGCACAACATGCGGAGATGAAAATATGTGTTCCCAATCAATAAGGTCGTATAGTTCCAGTTTATAGATAAGTTGTGCTCCAAAAAGCAACTCGTCTAAACCAATAAACCACTTCTTCCTTGGTGCATATTGATGCTTCCTAAATGGATAAAAATGAAAGCTTTTCATCCCTTCATAAATCAATGTGCATCCATCTTACAATGAAAAAAGTTGCAGGGCCAATTGTTGTGTACCCTAAATTGTCCACTTCTTAGGCCATCTTAGATGGCTATGTTTCAAAAACCTCATTTATTTGACATTCCTAAATATAATTATTTTACATGTAATATGAATGGTTTATAAGCTTCAAAAATTACATGGTCATATTAGATTTTTAAGCACGATGGATTCCTAGAGATGACAGACTTAGATTATCTTATTCGGAGCTGCACCATGTAAATAGGTTCTTATTAAAAATAGATGTGAGTAGCTTCAAGGCCTCACCATCTTACATTGCCTTTCAATTACATAAGTCAGTCTGGCCAAAAGCTCTTTAGATTAGCATCTACGTCTACAAACTTAGCATTAATAGACGATGTCAACGCAAGAAAGCGTGTGAAAAATTCCTTGAACATCTATATATTTTGAACAATACCTTGGCAAATACATGCAAAGGCACCGCAGGGGAATATTTAGTTATTATCCCAGTATAAACTATCCAAATATATAAGATTAAGGTATATAATTTGATTTCTTAATATTTTGAAATATATATACATGTATATATGTATAATAATAATTACATATAAATATACATGTATATGTGAGCATCAGAAAATGATAAGTACACTCCTATACAAATATACATGATAATTTTTCACATTAAAATCACCTAGGTGGACTTGGACCTGACTCCAATCCACTGGTACTCTGATTGATGAGGCCTGCAACGAAAGGAACCTGGGTGGCGAGTGGGAGAACAAATGCACCTTGACGCAGCAGCTGCCGCAGCCACAGCCGGTACTGCCTGCACTACATCATCCTCCACTGGGACGGGGACCTGCACCTGCAACTGTAAGCCATGCCATGGAGATCGCCCCAAAAGGCCAACCGGAGGGAAACCAGGATGGCACATCTCTCTCCTCTGCTGTTTTTGAGGTTGATTCTCTCTCTAAGCTTTATGAAGAGAGAAGCAGAGCACAAAAGAGAAGGGAAAAGAGAAAAAGGAAGAAAGCCCAGGAAGTTGAGTTGCTTGTGGCTGAAAGCTTTCTTGATTCCTAGAAAAAGGATTGTCTTTTCCTTGATGCTTTTAGCATACAAGCCTACGCTAGAAAAAAGCACTTGACACACCTGTCGTGAAGAGGGAGTGCTAGGATAAAAAGGTGAGGAGCATTAATATGGCTGCCTGGCCAAACAATTGAAGATATATGTACCTGTTGGCTTAGCAAACGTACTTTTTGTTTGGGCTACGAACTTGACCAATCCGTAGACAATGAGTTAGGAAAGAGATAAAACGTAAATGATAGGATAGTATAATAGGTTAGATTAAAAAGAACTCACCATGAAACACTTCATGGATACATTAAAGGTGTCATCAAACATGTACATCGCTAAAGTATAAAAATAGCTCACTAGTCTATGGATGTAAGATAATCACCATAATAAACTATAGAATAATCACCCCATATTTTGTCGCCTCCTCAGATACCGCGAGAATATTATATATGCATGCAAAGACATCGTAGGGTTTCTCGACTTAAATATATTTGCCACAATGGTTTCTAGAATCAAGATGTCTAAGTATAAAACAACAGACTAAGGCAGCCCTATACATGAAGTTTATGCGTATGTGGGTCTGAGGAAAGGGTGTGCCACAAGAGCGTATAGCATGAAAACTTTGTATTTTTGCGAGAAGCTGTTTTCATGTCTCGAACCCGTGACCTCAAAGTTACATGATGGTAACTTTATTGCACAAGGCTCCCCTTACTAATAGATCTTCCTAATAAGCCTGAGGATGCTGACCAACATGGCTTACCAAAAATTAACATTATACGATCAGAAAGGTCAAAGATTTGTCATTTCATTTACTAGACATGTCACTTGTACCATATATGTTTAATGATGCACCGACCTGATCCAACGATTAGGATCATCTCATTGAAAGGTACGATTTCAGAAGACCAGTCGATGGATAGTCTAGATTGTCAGACTGGTGCTCTAGGCTTAAGGTCATGAGATGTAAGAGATTAGTTATTTATGTTTAATTTATTCCGTAATCAGTTTGTGCTGCACGATTGATTAGAAGGTACGTTCAAAAGTAGTTAGTTTATTAATTAGAACATGGCTATGAAAGCTCACCCAAGCATTTGCCACTAATTAAAGATAGGTACATTACGCTCCATAATAACATCAAAAAGAAAATTTATAAGTACACTTTTTTTTGTTACTGTACAAATATACTTGATCATAATTTGACATTAAGGTGATACAAGTATTACCTTAATCTTATGCTCACATAGATTCCTAAGCTACTCCACCATCCACCTTATTTTAAGATCATCAAGGCTCACTCTAATTGTAGTTTCATATTAATAAAGTAGAATAAAGAAAATTCTTTAGTTTGATATTCAAAGCTCAAGAGCAGACCATCTTAGTCATTTAAGATTAGCATGTGACAAGGGTGGAGCGCATTGAAGTTATGTTAATGGTATTCCTTGCTTCAGTTTTGCCTCATAATGATAGTCATAGCCTAACTCTAAAATCTCCCTCACCCTTAGTCAAATCAACAAATTTCTAGCAAAATACCCTAATCTTCCATCTTTTCAACCAAATCTCAAAATTTTTGTTCCTTTCTTTATTCTTGTCCTATTTTTTCAATTTAAATTTGCTAATCTTTTCTCTTCTTCTCTATCTCTTTATAGAAACCAAACTCCAAGAGTCCTCGAAAGAATGCTGGATCAACTGTTAACAACGTGTTGAGCATTTACTATCTAAAATTAAAGAGGTTAATCAAACTCGAGCTTTGCATTATTCAACCCACAGAAGGCATGGTGGCTTGCAAGGTGAAGGCCTTGCTAGCATTATAATTAGTCCTATGTGACCTTTTCTTTTTCTTATTTTCTTTTTATTACTAAGTTTTTCCACACTCTTAGTTTTTTATGAATTTCTAGGGCTTAAATATTAAGGTTTTAAATTCTTAACTTTAGCAAGAAGCTTAAAATCTTTGGCAAACATATTAGTCTTTTAAATACCGAAAGCCATCAATTGTAACTGGTTGTAGACCATATTATGGCTGGTTGAAAGTTTGAGGTGGCACTTTCCCCATATTGGGGAGATTTCAAATAGACTTAGGAATTTAGATATGTTTCTAGCTAGTTTGGTTCATAATTCACTATTGTGAAAAATAAATAAATAAAGTTTAGTCTTTAAAACATTTTGCATGCTAAATCTTTTTGTGTACTATTTATCAATGCATCTACCATTATGTTATGTATCTTGAGTAGCTGTATTATGTTTTTTGCTGACTATTTTGAATTTATGCTATTATTTTGATGATTTTGAATTTATGCTGTTGTTAACTTCTTTATGCTATAATTGCCAACAGAATATGTGTTTTCAATGTTTTGTTGATTCTTACATTGTGTTCTTGCTAACCTATATATTACTTTTTGTCATGTACAAACACCTACCTTAGGACAGCCTTGAAACTCAAAAGGCTTTGCCCATATGGTATTTTACCAACAAATTTGTGGTTAATTAGTACATAAAAAATCAAATAAATAAAAAATAATGCATAATTTAACATCAACCTCTTAAATTCTTTGCATTTTTATCCTTCAAGGATTCCAATAAACACTCAAGAATTGAATCAAAACAAAAAAATTAGAAAATGGCTTTTAGAGTAGCAGCTAAACTCCAAAACAAAACCATAAAAGCCAAAATTTTAATTGCCTAGTTTTGGTTTTCCTTGGAGCCATACCATTTGATGGTCCCCAATTATAATACCTTTTTGGGTGCTATAAGAGTTTGTTAGAGTGATAAAGACATTAGATTTCATAGATACTTAGATTATTATGTAAGGATTGGCCAGTGATTTCACAAGCACTCATCTATGCACTATGTTTAATGAGAATCCTTTAACTACAATGTTGGAAATCATGACTGAGTCATCACTTATGGATTAGGCCACAAGAATTAGCCAGTCTGATGGATAATAACCAAAGATATAAGTTCTATTATTCCTATGATTGATCAATTAAGTCCCCCACAAAAGCCACAGAAGGAACATTTAAAATTGAAGATAAAAGTTTGAGGAGTTCTAATAAGAGGTTACTTTGGAGAACCAAATGCATTAACAACCACTATAATTCTACACTCGGAGAATAACATAGCACTAACACTAGCCTAGAACCAAATATATATATATATATATATATATATATATATAAAAGGTATGAAAGCAAATAAAAGTTGAATGTACTTAAAAGTAAACTAAAACTAATATTAAACTAGTTAGAGCAAACTAAACTAGATTAGACTAACTAAATTATACTAATTTGAATAATTAACTAAACATTTACCTCAGAGGTTGTTAATGATCCCTTGCCCTCAGTGAAAATAACTTTCAAGCTTTTTGTAAGCTCTAGAAAACTTTCTTAGGAATATTTGGATACTTAATTTGCCAATTGAAAACTTAATCAAAAGTTAGCCATTTTTTTCAAGTTGTTAGACTAATTTTACTTGAGTAGCATGTACTTGATCTCAAGTTAGCTAATCATTATCGTTGTCAGGTACTTCCCTTTTAGTGTTGAAAAATCAAGAAGTTCAACTATCATATTGATGTGGGACTAAATTTCCTCAATATGAAAGGATATGCATGAAAAGAATTCATTCTGATGATATCAGCAAGGTAAGAAATATCATAGCGCTAATATTAGGATTGCAGTCAAAGTATTAGTATATTGCAAAAGGATAAAATTGAGAAATCCAGTGATGCTGGAAGCTAGTTTTCTTCCTTTCAAATTCTTTCATTCATTGACAGCATCCAAAGCTTTGTTCATCATTGGTCAAGAGCCCAAAGATAAGTAAAATAATTAAAATAAACCAAAACTAGGTTATCCCTCATTTGATTGCATGTGAAGTGAAAATTTGAGTGTCTACACTAGTAGTGCATCAATGTAAATTGTTGTTTCTATTCCTTATTTGTTGCCGCAATTTGGTTGCTATTATATGTTTTGGACTTGCAGTTTCTATTGTTGTAGGTTCCATTATATTGTAGATGGTGTAGGGCAGCCCCAGTGCACGAAGCTCCCTCCTACGCAGGGTCCGAGGAAGGGGCGGGCCACAATGGCCTAAAGTAGGCAGCCTTACCTTGCATTTTTGCAAGAGGCTGATTCCACGCCTTGAACCCGTGACCTCAAGGTCACATGGCGACAACTTTTACCGTTGCGCCAAGGCTCCCCTTCATATTGTAGAATGTATCATAATTTAAGTCTTAGGAAGAGTACACACTCTAGAAGAGGGGAAGATGTACACATTCCTTTTCCCAGGCAAGGTAAAGCCTTTTTTAGATGTAAGTGATTTGTCATATTCAGAATAGCAAAAATAGATAATCCATGAGAAATCAATATGTTTGGATGACTCTAATTGCTTCTTTTAGATGTTTCAAAAAATTGATAAAAATGGGTTGTGGTAACATTTTTACATAAAGAAATATAATCTAAAAACATGTGATAAATATGAAATTTGATGTCTAGCCTATCTATGTCATTTCTAAGATTATGAAAGGATTAGATCTTTAGAGAGAGAGAGAGAGAGAGAGAGATTTACCTTGTGTAGGAAAAGGGTCGTGCAACTCCGCCAATGCCAATCCCAAGCCCGTCTAAAAAAGGAGGAGGGCTTTGTGTCAGATTTCAACTGGCAAGTAAAACCTTTTTAAAGAAGTTGAAGATGATTTTATTATTTTCTCCTTTTACTTGCAAATGAATATGCATTTGTATATTAGTTTGTAAGTAAGAAGAGAAGATAATGAAAATCTTCTTCTTCTTCAAAGTATGGTAACCCTAACATGACATGAATTGATCACTGACATTCCCTCAAGTTAGGATGTTCCCCATAAGCATTGCATCGGATTCTGGGTGCAGTGAAAAATAAACAAGGGTTACTAGGGCTTTCTCTAGGAAGCGACGCGCTACATCAGATCTAGGGTGTAGGGGAAAAATGGGCAAGGTTGCTAGAGCATCCCCTCAGAAGCGATGCGTTGCATCGAAACCTAGGTGCAGTGAAAAGTAGGCATGGGTTGATGAGGGTCAAGAAGTGCGTGGGTAAATAGGCTATCTCAAGAGCATAAGATTTGTATCACCACATGAAATATATGGACATCGACAAGTAAGAGTTTAGAGTTAGTAGATACAATGAAACATAGGAGATCCAACATTGCTTGTGTTCAAGAAACCTAGTGAAAAGGGGCTAAAACTGGAGAAATTAATGGGTATAAGCTTTGGCACATAGGAAAGGATAATAAAAAAAAATGGCATAGGAATAGTGGTGTATAAAGAATTAAAGGATAAAGTTGTAGACATTAAAAGAACCAATGATAGAATTATAGTAATAGAACTTGTTCTAGGAGAGAAGATCATAAATGTTATAAGTGCATATGCACCATAAGTAAGGTTAGAAGATGTAATTAAGAGACAGTTTTGGAAAGATATGGAGGGAATCATGCAAGAAATTACCAACACAAGGGATATTTATAGGAGCAGACTTAAATGGTCATGTAGGGGAAAAAAAAGAAAGAAAGGATATAATAGGGTACATTGAGGATATGGTATCGGAGAATAAAATGAGATGGGGAAAGCTATCCTCAATTTTGCTTTGGCATATAACTAGGCCCTTGCAAACACATTCTTTAAGAAGAAGGATGAACACTTAATAACCTTTAAAAGTGGGATCCAAAAAAGCCAAATAGACTTTCTTTTACTTATGATACCTAAAGATCAATGTATAATGGCAGTAAGAGTTTAATCTCATAACATAGGTTAATGGTTATAGATATCTACATCAAAATATGGAAGAAAGAAAATGAACTTTACAGTTATCCAAAAACTAAGTGGTGACAAATAAGTTGATGGTAGAAGGAAACTGGAAATGAAATAAAAGTAAACACCATGTAGATTAATATGGTCGATTCCATTAAGAAAGCGGAAAAAGGTGTCTTAGTAGTATTTAAAAGTAAAAGGCAATTAGTAAAGGAAATTTGGTAGTGGAGTGAAATAGTACAAAAAAGTTATTAAAGAAAAACATGTGTGTTTTAAAACATGGCAGAAGACTAGAAATAATTTAAATTATAAATAATATAAGAATGCTAAAAAAGTTGCTAAGAGAATAGTAAGGATAAATTGAAAGCATATGATGATCTCTATAATAGATTAGGATCAAGAAAAGGTGAGAAAGATGTGTTTAAAGTTGCAAAAATAAGACAATAGAAGGGTAAGAACTTAGAGCACATTAAGTGCATCAGAATGATCAAAGGGTATTAGTCAAAGATGACGGGATCAAACAAATGTGGAAAAGTTACTTTCAAAAATTGCTAAATGACAATCGCCCTGAGAATATAGGGATTGAAAGTACTATAAACTGAAATAACATTAGAGATTATAGATACGACTATAGGATTAGAATACCTGAAGTGAAAGAGGCCTTTAAAAAGATGACATTAGTAAAGGCCTTGGGGCCTGATGGTATACCAATAGAGGTTTGGAAGTATATGGGAAATACTGGAGTAGTTTGGTTGACCAAGTTGTTTAACAAGATTATAAAATCAAAGAAAATACCAGATGAATAAAAGGAAGAGCTCTATTATACCAATTTATAAGAATAAAGAATACATACAGAGCTATACCAATTATCGGGGGATCAAACTTATGAGCTACACTACAAAACATTTTTAAAAGAGTGATTCAGAAGAGGCTACGTCATGAGACAAGTGTATTAGAGAACTGATTTGGAAGAGTCTACCATGGAAGCTATTTTCTTATTACAATTGATAGAGAAATATAGGGAAAGGAGGAAGGACCTCCACATGGTCTTTATTGACTTAGAGAAAGCTTAAGATAGGGTCCCTAAAGAGTTAATATTGAGGGTGTTGGGCGAGAAAGGGGTTTTGCCAGGGTATATAGACATAATAAAAGATATGTATGAGGGAGTGGTAAAAAATGTTAAGACCACTAGCGAGGAGATCAGTGATTTTTCTATCACTGAAGGATTGCACCAAGAATTGGCATCGAGCCCATACCTTTTCACTTTGTTTATGGATGAGTTAACCAAATATTTGTACAAGAAGATTCCATGGTGCATGCTATTTACAAATGATACAGTTTTAATTAATGGGACAAGGGAGGGAGTAAACACAAAGCTAGAGTTATGGAGAGAAGCATTAGAAGCGAAAGAATTTTAAATCAGCTAAACAAATTTGTGACAACCTGGGTTTTTAAAACACATTTTCATAAATATGTGCAAAGGTAGGGCCCTGATTTTGAAAAAAAATTAAATTCAAACAACGGAAACATATTTTCTTTGAAATTAATTTGTCAAAAACCCAAGTGCCACCTCAAATTACTTATTATATATAGATTTTTTTTATAAAATAAAATTTCTATTGAATATCAATAGAAATACTTTTATTAAAATCAGGATCAATCTAGTGGTTCACATACACAGCCTTAGTAGTCATTACATACCTTATCCAAATATTACAATCCAAATTACAAAACAATCAATACAATCTTCCTCAGAGTATATTCCCTGAGCCATAATTTGGTGATGATTATCCACAAGTCTTAAGCTTTCAATCTTTTTTAACTGTATCTGAGATATTGTAAACATTTACAATATCTCAGCAAGCTATGCTCGGTAAGGGATTTAAGAAATATATTCAATATATCTCAAAATCAACAGTTCATTATATCCATGATATAAATAAAATTATACAATTGGATAACTATTTTATCCTTCATTCATCATATGAATTATATGTTTATATGTATATATTACATATAAATAAAACCACTGAAAATTATGAATATAGTCAATATCATCAATAATATATCATTTTCAAACTGATTTCAAAATTAACACTAGGTGTTAATATATAATCATACCGTATTGGGAATCATCCTCCAATACAACATTGGTAATAACTTTTACCGGGCATCTCATCATGCCATAAAATAAGGCATCTCATCACGCCATAACATAAGGCATCTCATCATGTCATAACATAAGGCATCTCATCATGCCATAATTAATTGCATCATAATGCAAAATATCAAAGGACTATCATGCTTACAGTCTCAATCAGTATAGCACGCTTGGATAACTGCATAATAGTCCACTGATACCATGATGGAAAATACAGATCCATGTTTGTATGGGGGGAAGTATGGTTGTCACAATGGCAACCTTCCCATAATTGCCCCACCTAATGTTTTGCCTCTCTTTGGGCATGGCATCATCATCATAATTAGTTTTGGAGAGCGGGTGGCCAGACCCTCATAACTCTCCTAGCATTGGCATCCCCAAGCCTAAGCTTGTCTTAAAACAAAGCCACAAGCCTCCATACTTGTATAGAAAATAATATTTCATACTTATAAACTGTGTGTCTAGTTATAATAGGACATGCCTATAACTTATTTCCTTATGATTTGGGAGTCCAACTTTTATAGTTCAAATGTTCCCATTCTACCCATTAAGTAATTTCATAATTACTTCATTAATTCCTTTGTATTCATTTCAACATCATTTGTTGTCTTAAGTAATTTCATAATTACTTAATCAATCCCTTTGTATTCATTTCAACATCATTTGTTGATTCATAACAATTCCAAGGCAATTATAATCAAAACTCATTTATCAGGATAAGATCATGTGTAAAATACATGTATCTTATATATTAAATATATTCTTAAAGTCTACCTACCTTTACTTTCAGCTATCCATCATCCCATTGATCTTGATCATCATATCCTTCATGAATCTATCAAATCACATGTATGCAGTCATTCCTCAACTCATTTATACTTACTAATTGTTCTTTTGATCATCCTTACATAGGATGATTTGGATCTTGTTCCTTAGATCATATTGATTAAGAATCTAATCTATTAATCTACATTTGAATCTAATATTTATACTACTTCAAAACATATATACAATATTATGATTCTTATTATTCTTGATCATTCAAGATCTCTTTATAGATCTTGTTTGATCTTTGATTATCTTGATTACCATTTTTATTAGAATTAGATAGTTTACTATCCTTTTATGATCTTATTATTATTCAACCAGTTAATATTTTACTGATTGAAGATAGTTTATTTCTTTCCTAACATTAGACAGCTCCTCCTTATTTCAGAATTGACAAGGCTTACTGGTTAAAAGCTGCTTACATAATGGTTAATTCAATCCTCATGTAAGGAGGCGTTTAGACCTCACAAACATCATCAGAAGGTGGGGGAAGAGCGAGGCTCTATTAGAGAACCCCCTTAACCACTATGTTCAGCATTTACTAGTGTGACCTTAACTCAACCTTCATAAGGTTTCTATGAGCACTAAACCCTAAGTACTCTTGCTATTTGATTTTAATTAAATCCATGAACATTTAAAATATCATTCATGGGGTTTATTATTCTCCTAATTTGGGCCAAGGAAATGATATTCCTTATATTGTCCTGCTAACTATAGCCCTTACTATTATTAAGTCCATATCCATATTCATTGTAAATGTTCACCAATATTTATTTTCATTTAATTACATTTTCCATGTAATTTACATAACATGAACAATTAAAGCGTAAATAAATAAATCTAACAATTAAATCTACTAAGCAAACAAAAGACCATTTACAATAGAATTTAATAATTCACATGCTCATTTGAATACATCATATTTATTCATTTTAATCAAGTGATCATATTTTGACTTCTATTCATTTTTTCATCCCATTAAGGGTTTAGATCTTAATCTTTCAATTTTCTTTAGATCTATCACATTCTCTTAATGTGATATCATCACTAGATCATTGATGCACCTTATCATATGATCTAATCTTTCTTGATCCAGTCGATCAAGAAGATCTTAAGTCAATTTATCTAAATCAAGGGCATAGATTTCAATCTATCCTAAATTAGCCATATCAGCAATTCATTTCTTATGATCTTATCATTATATCATCATTCATATTATTTTATAGTTTCTAATCATGCTAGATTAGTCAGATCAAGTAAATCCATTATTATTTTTAAGATTTCTCTTCCATTAAGGTTAAATTTCTTAATTCATCCTAGATCAGTTACATCTAACTCTTGATTCCATGTTTTCTCATTACTAGATCACTGATGGATCAGAAATCCAAGGTCTAATTATGTCAGATTTGATTGATCTTGGGAATTAGAACCACTTTTTTGTAATTTACAAAATTTTATAGTAAATAAAACATAAATTTTATGTTTCCATTAGATTTTGCTCTTCACCAGAAATCTAGAGCTTCTTTTCGATCTTGATTTGGAGTTAAAATGAGCCATGAATTGTATTTTTAAATTTTCAAATCAAAATAAGGGCCCAGATTCAATCTAGATTACCTAGATCGACGGGTCAATCAACGGCCTACCCCCGTTACTGGTGATTGCCGGAGTATGGGGAGGGTGACCTAGGATAGCCAAGAAGGTTCGATCTGGACCGTCAGATCAGTTTTTTCCCAGATCTCCCAGATCTGAATGATCCAACATCCCAAATTTCATCCCTAGGGTTTTGGGACCATCTGAATCCATCCAAAGGCTCAAAATCTTTAAAAATATTCTTTTTATATGTGTTTTTCACCTGTTTCATTGATATTAGATTCACCAAAAAAATCTTGCCGAAAAATCTAGTATGGTGATCTTCATACCTTAAAACCTACTGGAATAGCCAGAGGGGGATGAGGGGTACCTACCTATAGTATCTAGAATTGAAAAATATGGCTGGAAAAGAGAGATCCACACCAAAAAATATAGGTCATCGAACTTTCTATTTTCTAGTGATTTCACCAATGAATATGCCTCTGATCATCGTGAAATCATAAGGCTTTTGAAGATGGTGAAATTTTGAACAATATGAATGGTCAAGATCATGTTTCAATGGCTGAAAATTGATGCCTAATTAAAACACAGTACCTAGGGTGAAACCCTAGTTTCGTCAAGGATTACGCATCTGTGGACGTACTCGGCAGCCCGTGTGTTGCGACCCCAACCCCCGGGGCTGTGATTAGGCTTAATCAAGCCTACTGATTAGCCGAGCCAGACCCACGTGGCCTTGCTTTTTTTTCTATAATATATATGACAGCGGAAGTATTGAGAGAGCTAGGTGCTCTTGTCCTGTGCAAGTCACAGTTTACTAGTAAAATATTTTTCTCCTTTAACTATCGAGTTCTATCAAAATTTCGGCAGAGTCTCCCCTATTTTTTGGACTTATGCATTTAACGCATGCTATGCGGTTTACCTGATAGACAATATAGCAATTATAAATTCCTTAAGGGAGACTTAGTCTCCCTACTATCTATCATATTACACCACTAACACCTGCTTATTAACTAGGAGTTCAAGTGAGTCTCATACATGCCTTATCAAGATAAACACATGGGATGCATAAGGATCATTGTCAAAAAATAAGATATAACTCATCTTCAGCATTAGCACATATATACATGTATATACATTATATATACAACTCAAAATTTAGCATCTTCAATCAAGCTTTCTTCAATTCACTCAACCCCCTTTCTCTTCTCGGCTTGACTGGCACTTGCAAAATAATAAGGTGAGCTGCAAAGCCCAGTAAGGGAAAAGAACTAAACCCATGCATATCCATACATTCTCGTTGCTACGCTTAAAAGCACATTCAATACAACATGAGCATTCATTTCCATTTTAACTGGTCATATACAAAGTAGTTAGCATGTGCTATCAAGTGAGGCCTATGGGTATTAGAGCAGAATTACAATTTTTCCCAAATTCAAATATGACGCAACAGTCATCGCATGCAAACAAGCACACCCCATAAGAATTTTCCATTCGTGTCCAACCACAAGACATTCAATGGATGAGTGACTAAGTCATGGACCTCATTCTAAAGTTAAATGCAAACCATAAGTGTTACACCCAACAAAGCTGCATACTCATTAATGATTTCCTTAATAATATTAAACATGTCTAAAATTACACAAGGATCCAATAGTCATCTCCCTCAAGGTTTACCATCTTGAGAGGCCCACTATGGGTATCATCATTAAGGCAGCCAGACCCTCAGGATTTACCATCTTGGGCAGCGCCAAAGTCAGGTTCCCTCAGGATTTACCATCTCGGGTGGCTCCACCTTAGTCGAAATCAACCAGGCAGCCCTTTCCCTCAGGGTTTACCATCTTGGGTAACTCAATATGCTAGCTCATCCCTCAGGGTTTACCATCTTGGGCGGCTCCACCATGATCCCAAAAGACCAGGTAGCCCTTTCCCTCAGGAATTACCATCTTAGGAGGCTCAATACCTAACAGCTCATCCCTCAGGGTTTACCATCTTGGGTGACTCCACCATGATTCCAACAAACCAGGCATCCCTTTCCCTCATGGTTTACCATCTTAGGAGACTCAATACCTGATAATCTATCCTCAGGATTTTTCATCTTAGGTGGCTTCACCTTAGTTGCAAGTGACCAGGTAGCCCTTTCCCTCAGGGTTTACCGCCTTGGAAGGCGTCATCATAGCTTACCGAGCGGCCCTCAGGGCTTACTATCTTGGGCTTGACCATTTTATAATAGTTTGCATCATTATAACAGTTAAGCATAGTAAATCAGACTATAACATGACCATTTCAGTAAGAAATTACAATTTCTACCATCCATTTAACCAAGGTGACAAAATATTCATTCTACACATGCATAAGGTTAATTTCAAGAAAACAGACCAACAAGAATTTAATGAATGAAAGGGTTCAAGGTCCTTACCTGCTCTCAAAGTACAAATCATAGTTCTACGGCTAGAACCGTTCACATTGCTTCGAACCTCTGTAACAAATAAAAGTTCCAAGTAAATTTTAGAATTTCATGCCATTTTCTATAATCACTTATAGTTCTACATTTACCATGTTCTTAATCTAACCTCATATATCTAGATCAAGGATAAGCACACCAATTGGTCGCTATCCAATTGGATCAGCACCATTGGTCTTACATCGATAGTCTAGATCAAGTGCGTACCTCTAGAAGTTTCAATTTCCAACATTATAGGTAAGTTATTTCACAATTCAATGCTTTTAGCCATAATTCATGTCCTGATCTCCTTTCCTAACCTCCGATATTTGGTGATCGAGTATTGGACAGCCAGATGGGATCGCCCATCAATTTATCCATAATTGGTTTGTCATTTCTGTGATAATTCATCACCAATGGTTACTTGGAGTTATATTTGACCTAAATTTACCTCCCGATCACATTTTTAATGGTCGAATGTTAAGATCTCAAATTTTCCCTGCGCATAACCAAGCTTATGATCACAATTTCGTGGACCAATCGATTCCCGATCGACGATCCGTCTTCGTGGATGAAAAGATCACACATGATTTGTCCATATCTAAAAAAATTTCATTTTTCACATTTTTTAGGGGTCACCAAAAAATGTCACTATCGTCGAAGAAGATGACCAGATTCCAGTCGTCGCCGGTGACATAGGTGATGTCATTTTTTAGCGAAATTTCATGAGAATGCTTGGAATTTCCTGAATTTTTGTTTCTTAATGATTTCCCCTTTTGATTTTTACCAAAACTATCATTTTTACTAAAACTTACCCTAGGTGCTGTTTTTTGTAGATTTTGGCACGTTTCTCGATGGATCTTCATGAAACCAAAGGGGTTTTACTCAAAAATGTCTAAGGAATAACCTGAACGGGGAGATTTTCAATCCAATCTTGTTTCTCTCCCTATATAACATGAATACGACAGAAATTTTTCACCATCCCAACTCGTCGGAAAAACAGAAGAGGAATGGGGAATGGAGAGGAAAAAGGAAATGAGGGGGAAAGGGGGGTGGAGGAGAAGACTTACCCCTAACCGCCGTTGGTTTGCGAGTCGTTGATGGAGAGGAAATCTGGCAGAAAGAGGGAATCACAAGCGAGGTGGTTCCGTTTGCCTGAGAAATAGGAACGACCTGGTTCCTATGCAAGTGATGCTTGATCGGAAGAGAGGGAGAACCAAGGAAATGAGGGCAGGTGGGGTTTCCGAGAATGGAGTGAAAGGGGAGAGGGTTGCCAGCTTTGGTTCCCTCTTTCTTGTGTTGCAGATGCGTGGGAGTAGAGCTCCATGTGGTGAGTTCCACTCCCACGTGTAGAGCTCCTCCCACATGGCTCTTTGGTTCACACGCATTAGAGTGGGGTGTCATTATCAATTTGGACCCCCTCTACCTTGATGGTAAAATCCTTGGGTCTTTCGCTCCCGATCTCCATTTTGCGCGTTCTTGGTGTCATTGGAAAGCTCTCTCCGAGCACAGTCTAATGAATGACTTTGCATCATTAATTTCTAATGTTCTTGATTATTATTATTTTTACATTTTAATCCACTATTTAGGGAATGGGTGTGACACCGTGGGGGAATATTCCCTCCGGTGCGTCTGTAGACGCGCTTTGCGGCTGTAAAGGAAGAGAGAGCAAAAGAAAAGGAAAAAGAAAGAAAAAGGAAAAAAGAGAGAGGGAGAGGGAGAGGGAGAGTGGGAGAGTCTTGGGGAGTTTGTGCAATTTCGTGCAGCCTGTAGGAGGGGTATTTATAGGGTTATTTTTTAATTATTTTAATTAAAATTTTAATTATTTGTATTTTAAATGATTTTTTACTTTTGTTATAAAATTAAAAGCATATTCCTCATCATGTTTATTCTTCATGATTGATATTCTCTGAGCTGGCTGTCCACCAACTCGCCTAACTTTTGTGGACCCCACACAAAAGTAAAATGACCATTTTACCCTTATGGGTAAATGTAAATTCACAAAAATTACAAAAAATAGGAATTTTTCACCCGAGCTCAAATTTTAGTGTGCTTACAGTCATTCTAACTGGTTTCTCATGAATGATTCCAAATATATATGTTTCAAGACCTGATTCTTTTTTAAAAAAATTAATATTACATTAAATATAATATTTCACCTCAATTTTTGTAAAAATTCTAATTAATTCTAAATAATTCTAGAAAATTTGGGGTTTTCACAAAAATAGAGTATATGGTGCAATTTTAGCAAGGAGAGGAGTGGGAGTGGAGCAGCAATAAAGATTGATGACCAAGAAGTCCCTATAAAAGATCACTTTCAATACTTAAGATCAATAATTCATAAGAGTGGAGAGATTGAGAGGGAGGTTACCCAGAGAATCCAAGCGGATTGGAACAGATGGATATGTTCAACTAGAGTTTTGTGTGATTGGAGAGTACTACTCCAACTAAAAGAAAAATTCTATAGGATAGATATAAGGCCAGCCATGCACTATGGATCAAATTGTATGACAATTAAAGAACATTATGTTCATAGGATGAGCATAGCAGAAATGAGAATTTTGAGATGGATGAGTGGCAAGACAAGAAAGGATAGAATTTGGAGTGAAAACATTAGAAGAAACTTAGGGATAGGACCAATAGGTAACAAGATGATGGAGATTAGACTTAGATGGTTTGGACATGTTCAACGAAGACCGAAAATGGCACCTATTAGAAAGAGTGAGGCAATCCAAGTAGAAGGTTCTAAAAGGGCAAGGGGAAGGCCTAAAAGAACATGGATAGAAGCAGTGAAAAAAGATTTAAAAACTTTGGGACTAAATGAAGCCATGGTACTTAATAGAGGGGAATGAAGGAATAAGATACATGTGACTAACCCCTTATTGGGATAAGATCTTGATGATGAAGATGTAGGAAAAGGACCGTGTATAACATCTCTCCTCTTGAATGCATAACTTACCAAGACTGGCATCCTCTCCACTTGAATTGGTACCTCACCAAGACTCCTAAAAAAGAGTATGAGTTTTTTGTTTTCACTAAAATTAAAGTCTTCTAGTCATTTTATTACCTATGGTAATGTCTTATTTGAAATGCCTATCACATCATGCCATTGTGGGACCCATAAGTGCAGGCTGCTATCCTTGGTATTCTTTAATTATGGCGAGTGATTAGTGCTTTTTTATTTAGAAGAAAAAGGTTAAGGGTTAGGGGCCAAGAGTGCACAAGTTATTTGCTTAATAATTCTTACTTGTAGGATGATGATGATGATGATGATAATAATAATAATAATAATAATAATAATAATAATAGTAAAATACTTAACTAAGGCTTGGAAACTTCTTCTTCTATTTCTGTATCTAGAGCCAAAAGCAAAAAATTAAAGAAGCACTTACTTATTTTCTACCAAACAAAAAGCATATCTCCTCGACCTACTTCTCATTTCAGTGCTTCTTGTGGGTATATTTAGAAATATTTCTTAAACAAAAAACTCCACGAGCATACTTTCCATTTTTGCAGAAACAGAAAAAGAGGAAATGAACACAAACACCCTCCCAAATGTCACCTTGCTTTCAATGTAAATAGTTCAATGTGTGAAAGAAAGGGGCTACGAAAAATTTGTGCCTTGTAATTCATGTTATTAGTGTACCTATCCTCGTATTAAGAGAACTTTAAATTCATTTCACTAAGAAGAACCATACTTAATTAATGAAATCAACCAAATTAATTTTCTTTATGAATACACCACAAAAATGTAGGAAACTTGTTAGGTCAAGTGTGTCCTATGCTTATCTCATTCATGATAGCATATTCTATTGAGACAATAATTCAACTAAAGAATGGAGGAAATAACCCTAACCTGAGTCATCTAATATGATTCATAACCTAGCCATGATCCATCAAAAGTGTACTTCTAAAAGAGGAGTGAAATTAAACTAGGAAATTATACTAGACCACTTTGACCAACTAGTCTCCCATTTACAATTTTTTTTCTTTTCTAGTAAAACTTCTATTATCGCTCAAAAAACACGACTTCCCAATTGCCGTTGTCAAACTTCTTATGCCATTTAAGAGAGGACTCTTCTGTTGTAAGTTTACACAAGAGTAGAAATGAGAAGGTTGATGCCATGCATCATCTTGCTATTAGGTCTCTTTGCTTCTGCAATTGTCATCCATGGCCAGCTAGGCTAGTGAGGTTATAGCCTTGTAATTTAAGTTTGAAATCCTTAATCGCTTTAGACCAGAACTCTCACTTTGTCATCTTAAAACTCAAAATAAGTCATCTACAACACAGCTTGATCGTCCAAGCCCAATGATGAAAATCATACCAATAATCTTTATCTTGATTGATTAGACATGAGTATGATGCAAAATGTGTATGAGAAAGAGATACTACCGAGTTGTATAAGTCTCACATCCCCAGTTTTGTTTTGGACATCTATATTAATAATAGTGTGTACAAGATAACCAGTCAAGATGAGATCATATCATACAATCCCTTGATAATAGGACAAAATAGAAGATAGAAATATCAACAACAAGAAAAAATGGAGATACCAAGATCTTTCAAAGAAAATATAATATTAATGATTTTGATGAGAGCTGCAATTCCTACATCATTGTTACTAGTGACTAGTATATCATGAACATATATAAGAAAATAAACTACCATTGACTAGTGGGTATAGATGAAAATTGACGTGTCAATTTTAGAAGCTTTAAACCATTGACCAAGAAGAACAAATGAAGGCTTAAGTACCACAGTCTAGAGCTTTTTTGAGGACATAAATTGACTTCTTTAGTAAGCATGCATGATTGGGTCGAGCTAGGTAACGTCCCTCTCAATTCTCCACTCTCATAAATTAAAATGATCTCAAATATTGAAAGTGGTCTCTTTTGGAAACTTCTTTGTTATCAATCTTTACTAATGTTTGCATCCCCCTCCTCTCCTTGCTAAAATTAAATTCAATATATTCTATCTTAGTTTGGCTACTTTTAAATTCTTTAGACTCTATAGCATCTTTCCGCAACTCAAGCTTTATGTTTATGTCTTCCCTTGTTTTATCAATTAATATTATGTCATCTACATATAATATACACTATGGAATCTCCTCTTGTAGATGTTTCATTAACTCATCCATAACCAACATATAGAGGTACAGGGTTAATGTCGATCAATGGTGCAATCATATGGTGATAGAAAAATCACCGGTGTCTCTGCTAGTGGCCCTAACATTTATTACTGCTCTCTCATACGTATCCTTAATTATGTCTATGTATCCCTATAAAAGCCCTTTCTCACCTAACACCTACCATATTAACTCTTTAGGGATCCTATCATAAATTTTTATAAGTCAATGTAGACCATGTGGAAGTCCTTCCTCCTCTCCCTACATTTCTCCAACAATTGTCTAAAAAGAAAAATAACTTACATGGAAGACCTCTCAGGCATGAAACCAACCTAATTTTGTGATACACTTGTCTTATGTTGTAGCCTCTTCTCAATCACTCTTTCTTAAAGTGTCATGGTATGGCTCATAAGTTTGATCTCACGATAATTAGTGCAACTATGTATGTCTCTTTTATTCTTATAGAATGGTACAATAGAGCTTTTCCTCCTTTAATGCAACACTATATATGTCTCCTTTAACATGTTCATTCACTCGGCTAAAAAAAGGTTTTTAAACCTGAACTTCTTTAAAAATTTCAACTTAAATCTAAACTTTTAGATGGTTCATATTAAACCTTGAAATTCTGATTTTATTTCAAATCTATCCTACATCATCCAATTATTGTAATACAGTTAGCCTATTCTAGCTTCTAAAATGCAGAGCTTAGAAATAGATGGGTCAAAAACTTTCACAAACAACACAAAATTTAAACGATAGAATCATCCATATTGCATGTTTTTTTAATAGTAAACATCTAAAGCTGAGCACAAATACCAAGGAGTCTAATCTTGCAATGGTGGGTCCTAAAAAATGTGGCCATTTGACGACACCTCTTATGCGGTCAATTTAGCATTCGTCTTAATTAGAAACTTAGACAAATAATACAAGGCCAATCAATCAGAGTTCAAAATAGTTTTTCTTTCATATGACCTAATAGAGATAGATTTCTATCAAAAAACTTAGTATGGTGTGCTCAAAGAATTTTTTTTTTAAAAAGGTACAATAAATTCAAGTGGTTTGACAAAATTGCCTACATTCACAAGACATATTATGATCTTCTTCACTATGAGAAAATAGAGAATACAACAAAGAACAAAAATATGCATCCCAATTCTTACATAGGCATCTCATAACCAGCTCTGCAAGTAACCCAATTCTTATTAGAAAACTTTCTTTCTACTACTTTCTATATCTAATTTCTTATATAATGCATTCCTTGAACAATACAAATAGGACTTCTAAAGGGAAAGTTATCTCTCAACAAATCAAGCAGGTCCCATCACATGACATAGTGGTGATTGAGACACATGTACAACAATCTTTATCTTGGATTAATCATAACCACTTTGAAGAGTTTTTGTAGTGACTCCTAATACTTTGCTAATACATAAAAAATCAACTATGATTTTTAAAAATAACAGCTACATATGCCATCGTCATTATGGTCATGACCACTTGACTTGACAAACCTAGAAAATCTAAACTTATATGGCATGAACTAACTTATTTAGTAAAGTCTACAAGTGGGCTCTTGACTTACTCTCCTCTTGTAGTTAATCTTGTTCAAAATGTAATAGAGGCTAGGTACCAAATTTCAAGAGCATTAGATTCTTGTAGCTTATGTTATAAAGTTCAAAATTAGAGTTGTTGATTTTTTTTTTCTTTTTCATAGAGATTAAACAAGTGGTTAGGATAACCAAATGCAATGAGTTTTCAAAGGATAAACTATTTTTGGGTGCCAAATAAGATTAATGGATTAGATCTTTCGAAGGAAGTTAATATCCACATTTATATCATTTTCTAATTAATTAAAGGAAGCTAGTATCCACATTTATATCATTTTCTAATTAATTTCCTAAAATACCCTTATAAGCTGACATCCACAAATATATCCACATGGATCATAGATTTAACTTATCGAATTGATTGAATCCAGTTTTATTCATGGATAGAATTTATCCAATTTGTATTTGCAGATTTTAAATGGACAAAGGTATATCTATATATTTTTATCCATTTTGCCAACAATAGTCTTAACATTGATTCTTTCAAATTGATTGTAGTACCGCCACCCATCAGTGTAGTTAGGACATTTTCTTTGGTCTTGTTAGTCAAAAAATCCATTACTAATGTGCCAATCCATCTATTGGTTTTGGACCCTTCTTAGTCTATTTGGTTGAATTAGGAATATATTTATCATCTTGGAGACAAGTTTTGGCTATCTAAGGTAATCTAGACATCTTTTACATTTATAATCATACATAGAAAAAATATAGCTTTTTATTATTTTAAAAATTGAGCCATTTGTCTAAAACTTTAAAAGAACTTTCCTTTTAATACTAGATTTTTTTTATATTCTTGTCATGTGAAATCCATCTTTAAAAAAAATAGAGTTTTCTTTTCTAAAAATTTAAAATTTAAAATATTTCAATCCTAAATTTCAAGTATATCTATAATAATAAAATTCTTATTCATTCAAAAAAATATAATTATCCATTAAGATGTGATGTTTCATTTGGCTATAACTCTGTACTTAACAAGTTTAATAGGTTGCTATTATTTTTCTTTTTATTTTTATAAGTTTTAGTTTACCATCTTTTTCCTCACACTTTTTCCCCTTTTTTCTCATATTTTTTGAATTCTTTGACTTTTTCCCTTGGAAGAAGTGGTATGATATTTTTTTACGTTTCTTTTCCTTTTTTTAAATAGTGGACTCACGTACTACCTCACGTACCCCTTTCAGGAACCTCAAACTCTTGACCTTGGGAATTGAGACCTTACTCTCGCACCACCGTGTTCTACTTGCACTACATATTTTCTAAACAAAAATATGATAGAGCATATATATAACTTTTTTGAACAAGAATATGAGAGGGCAGATATGTAACTTTATTTTCATAATCGAAGTCATTGATTTCCTACTTCATGCTCTGGATGGCTCATACAGCCAACACATTCCTTGTTTAATTTGTGCTTCTAACCCTCTGATTGGTCGACAGAAATCAATGCAAATTGTTTTCTCTTTTTCTAGCTATCAGTTTGAAAACCAGGAATTTGGTGCTTTAATAGATGGGGTTAGATTTCTTTTTCTTTTCCTAATGTTTAGCTCGGATTGGATTTTGGCGAATGTTTCTACTGTGGGCTAGAAGATAAATGGTTTGGATCATTAAACATGAAAGACCCACTTGTGAGTTTACTCGCCCATACCTCTAATTCCACCTGGCCAGATCTTTCCCAAGCTCTAAAGAGCAATTGTACAAATACAGGACTGAACACAAATGCCATCTTGAATTTTTTTCTTTTTTTTGGACAGATACTTAAATACCATATAATTGGATGGAAAGAAGGTTATATTTCTATAAATAACATCATTTTGTTATCCTTTCTTCTTGTTTTCATTTCATTTGATCTTGACCGGGCATGCGGAAGAAAATCATGACTTTAAGACTTCACAATATTATCATTGTAACGTAGTTTTTACGATATTTAATCCAAATCTTTATGCATCTGATTCGTGCTAAAAGAAGCATCTAAACTTTACCATTTCAAGAATCATTATTGGCTTGGTTGGAGCTGCTTCAGTTATTTGTATCACAACTACTGTCTGGCTCAGATATAGACAGAGAAGGCCAGGTAATTAAACTCCAACTTATTCAACTATTCCTCCAATGCTGGTTAATTTGACTTACAAATGTACCTGTTTTTTCTGAATGTCCATCCTGCAGACACCCATGAGCACCTCTAACCCGTGACCTACTAGGTACGCCAGGAGAGGTCCTTCTTGGGCTACTGCTGCAGAAGGCAAATGTACTTTACTGGACCTATTATCTGTTAGCCGTCCAAAGAAGAAGTCAGACCCTATCTTCCAATGATCCAAAGCATTTGTATGGTAGGGCATGTTATATAGGAACCGTTTACTCGTCTAAGACATTGGCTTTGGTGGACCTTAATTGCTACCAATTCCTCTTCGGATATGATCTTTAAGTTTTTGTTTGAGGCGGCTTTGATGATGCATGTAGACATTTTCCTTATTGTGTTCCTAGTGATCTAAATTAGAGATTTTACAAAGTTACTACCGTGACATAGGGCCGACCTGTAGTGCATGGCTTTGGATCATAAAATATTCACGCACCACGCGTAATTATTGGCCAAAATTGCATAAAAAGCCCACTGTAATCACCCACCAAATAAAAATTTTATTTGTGATATTTCTTGTTTATTTTTCTGGGCACAACACCCGGAAATGGAGGCAACCTGCAGGACAATATTCTCTCAGGGAATCGAAGGTTTACATACGCGGAAGTCATGAATAAGACCGACAACTTTCAGAGGATCATTGGCAGGGGAGGTTGTGGCACTTTTTATTATGGCCAAATGGAAGATGGGACTCCAGTTGCCATCAAGATGCTCTCTCAACCCTTGAACGGGTTGAGGACTTCCAAACCGAGGTGCCTCTCTTCCATGTATATTTTATGCATATATATATATATATATATATATATATATATATACACACACACACATACATGGTAGGCAGGTCAGTGCACAAAGCTCCTGCATATGTAAAATTCAAAGAAGAGGCCGACCATACAGGGCCTATGTATCTGCCTCTTAAGTATATTAGGGTCTAAGACTATTGCAGACTATATAATATGGATCGGTAACATAAAGGGCCTATATATCTGTCTCTTGAGTCATCCAATTAAATCACATAATTTTTTAATCTATAAGATATCCAAACATAGAGCAACAAGTTGAATCATTCAGAGGTAGACTCATAACATGTAGTCTCTAGACTGCACCTATAGGCTATGGTGCTGTCAGTTTAGCATTCCTCAAAAAAGAAACAACTGAACAGAGCTTAAAGTTCATGCATTTGTTTTTAATCTGCTAATCACGTAAATCACAGAATTATGTGACTTCTTATACCACTGCGACGGTGACTCTGACAGTATCTTGACAGCAACTTGACGTGTCATATTTCATGTATTACCAATGATCCTCTGAAAGTTATTACTGATGCTTAAGATCATGGCATAGGTAAATTGCCTATTCTCTGGTCTTCAGAAACTATCACTTGGGGTAGGCGAGGCTTGGAGATGGAGCAGTACATTCTGTTGCGTATCTTGAGCTGATGAACTCTTGATGCATCGATATCCAAGACTGGCATTTAGCAAAAAATTAGAATTAGATAAATACAGTTATCGCACTTTAAAGAGGAAATTGGATGGCTACTAAGTCGATCACCTACACCAAAACAACCAAGTGTTATCTTTATAATCATGGTCCGCTTGTTTAGGTTACTTGAGGATGAGTAATTCAAAATTAATAGGAAAAACACTATAAAGACAGATTCTGGCTTCCACTTTGTGTGATAGAAGATTAAGGAAGAACAAGGCATAAAATTAATAGGAAAAACACTATAAAGCTCCTGCCTATGCGGGGTCTGGGGAAGGGGTGGACCACAAGGGTCTATCATACGCAGCCTTACCTTGCATCTTTGTAAGAGGCTGTTTCCACGCCTTAAACCCATGACCATAAGGTCACATGACAACAAGTTTACTGCTGCACAAGGCTCCCCTTCTAACTTGAAAAACAATACTAGGTAAATATTATAATCCCGTGAATAATGCAAACCTCAGTGCAAGTGACTTAGTATTTGATCTTTGTAGAAGAAGAATGGGGACTGACCCTGAGAGATTGTTCTGAGCTAAATTCCTAAAAAGACACAATAGGATTGAAATGACGTTGTTTTTCTACACAAGAACTTGAAATACAGCGTGGAAGAGCAATAACTTACAAGGATCCCAGTGAAGTAAGTTCCAGTTAAAAATTGGGTAGTTGATCAGTTAAATTGTTGCTTGATAAATCCCCGAATCAAAAAGTTGTGCGGTTATTGACATGAAAATCAGAACAGTTTATATGGCCCCTACTAACATGTTAAGGAATGACAAATCAATACTTCTTAAAGAGAATGACTTCCACATCTCCTTGTATTGATAGTGCTCCTCGCTTTAGGGAACAATTTTTTTGAATGTGGATAGTGGCTTGGCAATTGTAACTTCTTTAAGAAGTGTACATATCCTAACAATAGAATCGAGAATAACACCAATTGGGTCACCAAACTCCTTTCATCATATGACAAGCCCTAGATTTACATCTCTAGGGATCATATAACTTCTCACAAATGACAATTTGTGTGTTACAACAAATAGATAGAAGGACTCAAGCCCTCAAACATATTCATACGAGAACAAAGTGGCTGATGCGCTAGATAATTATGATACAAGCTCGAAAGGGGTTATCTTCCTTGACTCAGCCATGGGCTTAAAGTGTGAATACATTTTATAATAAGAGATTGATGGATTGAGACTAGTATGCAACGCACAATACTGTGATTGTAAGTAGGGAACTGTTCAAATTTTGCAAAATAGTAGAGGTTCTTATGTAAAGTCATGAGAAACAGGCTTACCTCTGTGATAGATGGACAAGGAGATATCAACCCAAGGTTCACTTTCAAGCAATAATGACCTTAAAATTTATGAAAATACACGTGTTCATTATGAAATTCTGGCAGTTAAAATTATCTTCGACGTTCATAAAGTTCAAAATGATGTTTGAATCTAACGAGTTAGGAAGGTTGTAATACAATTTTCAAACATGACAACTAAGGCTGGAAAGAAAGGCAAGTCAACAAGCTTGACATAAGCATGCGAAAATAGCATTGTGAAAGGTATATAGGTTCATAGCCACAACTGGTACAAGGAAAATAGCCAAAGCTTTGCAAGATTAAGATGTAATCTGGTTCTATGAGTTCAATTGTGGTATCACAAACTCAGATTCCATGAGTTCAAATAGTGATTTTGATCACAAGCATATAAAGACAAGAATGTGAATAATTTTAAAGCTACAATTTGCTAGTGAACACATTAAGAATGTTATTGATCAAGATGTTGACATCTGATCAAGGATTAGTTGAGACACCAAAGTCTAATACATAATTGATCAAGAAGAGATCTGACCGAAGAAAAAAATTGAGAAATATTTCATGAGAAGTTATGAATAGAAAATACTATATTTTCATTTCTAAAAATGCGGGGGCATGCCTAGTACATCTATTGTTGTCGGTAAAAGATAACGTAAAAGTGCAATGTCATATAACTAATTGTAAGTCCTGTATATTCTAAATTTGAAAACATTGCATCTAGATAAGGTTGTGAAAATAATGAAAGTTGTACATAGAAGAAATTTCCATTATACACTAGGTTTTTTGAACCAAAGAAACTTAAAGCTTGAAGGAGGATTTAGATCAATTAACATGGCACAACATGTTTTTCTATCAGTATACAATTACTTGGTTGAAAGTGGATAATTCCTAAAGAAAGATGACTACTGGACAAAAGTGATGAATACTGGGTTACATAGTAAATTTGAAAACCTAATTATTAACTAAGGGTTATCATATGTCACTAGTTGACCAAGATCACTACAGAAACACCACTTCTTAACAAGTAAGAAGGTATTGATTTTCCAATTGTAAGAATCTTCACAAGAAGATGTTCAATCAACATTTGATGACTCTTTAGACGACATCTATGGATAAATTTTGAAATGATATTTACATGTTTTAACTTTAGGGTTATTAACATGCCAGAACAAGATAATAGTTCTATAGATTCAAGTCATTATAAGAGGAAACTCACTCCCAAGGAGTGACTTGAGAAGTTGAGAGAAATGGTAGCATGTAGTGAAATATACCAAGTGAAAGAGGTATTTATGTGCACAGCAGGAAGATGACACATTAATCAATAGGATGGATTTGCAAAGTATCTTGATACAAAGTAAAATAATAGACAAATCTGGGTGTTGTTAATGAGATTCTAGGAATTATAATGAAAGAAAATGTGCTAGCTCTTACATAAGCTGGCTAGTTTGAAGGTTTTGGTCAATTGACTAGTTTTGAGACCCTGCTTAGTCTGAGTACAATGTTGTTAAAGCATGACCCCAATTGTTCAACTTGAAGTACCTTGGGTACTTGGTGGTCTAGTGAGAGATGAGATACCACACTCAAATTTGGAAGCTAAAACATGAAAATATTTGATGAGAATACTATAGTGTCTCAAGACAACTCTATAGAGACTTAGACTAAGCCTAAGTCACTAACAACAAGGATTTGACCAAGGATAGTGACATAAGAGAGAGAGAGAGAGAGAGAGAGAGAGAGAGAGAGAGAGAGAGAGAGAGAGAGAGAGAGACCATTTGTGACAACACATAACACGACCATGTATTAGATAAGGACATTCTTAATGAAAGGCATTGTGAAGACCTAGTTAAGGAGCAAGGCTCTGTCTAAAGAGCAAAGTGACCAAAACCCTTTTGGTAGATGATTAGAAGTATATGGGTGCATGTGCCTAGTTACGATGGAACCTCATCTCTCCGCCATCTAGCAAGCAAGTATTGAGCTGAAGAACTTACGATGTTGCATTCTCTACTTACAGATCTTGGTCTCAAATCACCTCCTAAACCACATCTTTGTTGGGATAATCCATGAGTCACATATTTCTCCAAAAATACTATTTTTGACGCTCATACCAAGCATATTGAGTTAGACTTTCACTTTGTATGAGATCAAGTAGCTAAACAACAAATTAAAGGCCAATTCATCTCAATTGATATCAAATAGCAAACATTTTCACTAAACCTCTTGGAAATTACAGATCTTCGACTTTAAGGATCGAGTTGAATGTTGCTGATATTCTACAGTCATATTTGTAGCGGGCTATTATTTTAGTATTATCTTATGTAAAATTTACTTATGTCAAGGACAATAATTTCTTTGATCCTTGTTGTAGCCCTAACAAATCTCTACATAAACACGTACGTACCAGATATCATAGTGCTCTTAGGGCCCATCCTTTGCTTTAATGACCCGACCTTTGAATTGATCTGACTCGTTAATCATCTGATTCTCATACTTCTTTTGCTCTTTACCAGATATCCAAATTCGAAAAATTAAATGAACGGCCCTGATCAACTTAAAGTGGGGTCTGGTACAGAAAATGCTGGAAACCTGCCATGTGTTGTGTTCCATGGGTTTCTTTTGTAGATTTTCCATTAGTTTATGACATTTTTGCAGGAAAATCAAATGTATTTTTATTTTTGCAATTTTTCCATTAAGTTTTTAAAAATTTTGCAAATTTGTCACTCTTACATCCACATTCACAGTCAATTTTTTAAAAAATTTCATTCTTACCCCCATCATTTTCTGTTTGTGTTTAACTTTACAGATACTGTAGCGCCGGCCAGGAGGGTGGGAACTGGGTATCAGCGAGAGGGTGGAGGGTTCTGGTAGCGCCATTCCACGGGGGGAACTGGGTAGGGGAATTGGGTACCGGTGCGGGAGGGTCGATGATCTGGTAGGACCATCCGGCAGGGGTTGGAACAGGGGGGCACCGTGCAGTGGGAGCTGAGGGGTGGAGGGAGGCAGGCAGTGCAGGTAGCGGCGAGCAGGGGAGGGTAGTGGAAGTGGGCGTGGGGGTGGGCACCATGCCGTGGGGTGCTGCTGGGGGAGGTGAGCAAGGACGGGGGGAGGTGGGCACCGTGCCGTGGGGGCTGCAGGGAAGGCGGTGAGCGGGGGAGGGGAGGAGGCGTGGGGGTGGGGAGCGCTGGCCGGGTACCGGACGGGGATCGTTGGTGGGTACCGTGCAGTGGGGTGCTGCCGCCGCGGGGGGGGGGGGCGAGGGGAGGAAAGGATGAGCTGTGGGTGGTGCGGCTGGGGGAGGAGGTGAGCGGGAAGGGGAGAGTGGGGGTGGGGAGGCTGGCTGGGTACTGTGCAGTGGGGGCTACCGGGTGGGGTGGCGGGGGGAAGGCTGAGCAATGGGGGTTGCCGGGAGGGGGACGGGGTGAAAAGCTGAGCAATGGAGGGCTGTCGAGTGGGGGGGTTGGCACCGTGCAGTGGGGGCTGCCGGCAGAGGCAGTGA
This sequence comes from Warburgia ugandensis, assembly GCA_035236585.1. Lineage (NCBI taxonomy): Eukaryota > Viridiplantae > Streptophyta > Magnoliopsida > Canellales > Canellaceae > Warburgia > Warburgia ugandensis. The sequence continues at coordinate 15,789,202 of CP141133.1, forward strand.
GTGGGGAGGGGGGAAAGGGTGGGGGCGGTGAGCAGGGAATTGGATACCGGTGTGGCGGGTGGGGTGCCGAAAATAGTGTCGCCGGATGTTAATAAGCCGAAAAAATGTGCCGGAAAGGCAGATTATCGGAAAAAGGGTAATATTGTAATTTAATAAAAAGTAACAGAAAAATGAATGAAAAACTAAAGGAATGGCAAATTTGCAAAGTTTTTAAAAATTTAATGTGAAAATTACAAAAATAAATTTTTATTTTTTGAGTTTTTCTTATAAATATATAATAAAGTAGTGGCAAATCTTGAAAAAAACCCTTATATTTATTAGAACGCCCTGCTCCCGCCAAAGAAAACATTTCGTCTCCTTCGTGCACCCCCACCCTTGCCACTTCTCTTCATCTGCAGCTAGAGAAATTCTCAATGGTAATCATCCCGAATCTTCATGTCCTCCCCTTCTCTTCTACCTTTTGTAATTGAATCCAGTTTTGGCTTCTTGTTTACTGTTTCAATTTTCTAATGGAATTTCCCACTTTTGCCTTCCGATTCACAAAGAAAAAGGAAATTTAGGGTTTTGCTTTATCTAGTACACTTATATCTTCGTTCTGTTCTTTCGCTCTCTAATTGAAGCTGTTCAACTGGCAATTTCGGTCTTAAATTCTCAAAATCTAAACAGGAGCGCCCCCATTTCGATCCTCTAAACCATTTTGCAGATTTTAGTTCTCGTTTAACTTATGAAATTTTCTGCAAGCTGCTTTAAGCTGTGTATTTGGAATAATTTGACCTAAATTTTGAAGATCTGATTCATTATTGATAAGTAACTAAATGTCTAGTTGGAAATGGTAGGCCAAATAGTCACCAACTGAGATTCAGTTCATTTTGGTAGAAGTCAGTGAAAGAACTACCTAACTACTTATTGATATTGTCGTAGAATGTGTTTTAAATCTTGTTTGCTTTGATCTTCTTAATTTTCTATCAATTTCAAGTGATGGATGAATTATACGATGTGGAAGTCTAATTGTGATTCTTCTTCCGTGTGTTGTAGTCAAAGAAAAGGGGACTTTCTTTGGAAGAGAAGCGTCAGAAAATTCTTCAAATATTTTACGAGTCGCAAGACTTCTTCCTTGTGAGTTGATTAATAAATTCTTCACCTCTTTTTAGTTTCAGGTATTTGGTAAGGACATATATTTCATCTGAGTTTGTTAAAAGGGTGATATGTACTGATCTGTAGTACTAAATGAAGCATTCGCTTGCTTACCTATATCTTTGAGAAATTTGAGCATCTGGTGGCGTTGTGCGTGTTTGTATTTGTATTTGCTTTCTTGTTTTCATGAATTGTTGACAGGATTAAATATCCACTTGTTTACCACTCTGCTCTCTTACTCATTTTTGCATGCGTAGCACCCAAAGTTTACATTTCTGGAGATTGTAAATGTTATTGTTACTCGAAGTTTTCTTTTTCCTCTCATTTGCTTACCTTCCACAGAGGAATGTGGTTGTGCATGCGATTGCTATCATTCTTGACAAAGAGTACTGTATTATACACCTTCTTCATCTAATTATACAACATTATGACACTGAAGTTTCTCCTGTAACTAGCTCCATGTAAATGCCTTCTTGGAGAAGAGTGTCCTTGCAATAATCATTTCAGCTATACATTGCAGGTTTTATTATCCTTCTGAAACAAAATGGCTTCTGGTTTATTGTGATCTTTGATTTTGCTGGACATGGATTTATATCTAATGTGTTGGCATTCATACAGGGTACTGTCACTGTTAGCATCAGTCCAAACAATTGATAAAGTGGTGCATGTTGTCAGGTCTTCATATGCCAGTCCTTTTCCTCATCAGGTCTGATTGAACTATTAAAGTAACAATCAAGCTGTAGAAACAAGCACATAAAGCAAATCCATGCCCAAATCGACCTGAGATCCATTCCTGACTTATTTCGTCAATCAATGTTCTCATGTTTTTCGCAAAAATATTAAAGACTACAATGACACCAATATATATATAGGTTTTGGTTATGATATCTAAAGATGTATAATTATGCTTCAACTGGAAGTTAAAACTTAAGGATTATTGTTTTATATTGTTTATCCATTAAAACATGCCGTAAGAAGTAAATCATCGTAATAAAGGGAGCCATTATAGCTCTCTGGTTATAATTTATTACAGGAACCAGCAGATTGCTATTCATAACTCACAAGGAGTTACTAAATATGAGAAGCAGACTGCAATTGTTAAGACTGTAGAAATGAGGAAGTTACAATGAGATGATACAATACTCTGGTGTAACCCATAGATAAGCCCATGGTAGAAAGTATTCTTTTTTTGTTTTGTTTTCTTTCTTTTTTTGTTTTTGTTTTCCTGAATGGCCCATGGTAGAAATTGCTGTTCATATGATAATCATCACATTCGTATCTCTGCATGAAGTCCACATTGTGTTTTTATTTGTATTTTCTTTGTCTTTTCAAATGCTGGAGGGCAAGTGGACTCTAATTGACAGCCTTTGGTTCTAGAAAAAGCCACTCGATAGGCTAGGTGTTCATGCTCCAGGCAATTCACATTGTCATGGTAACTACTGATGTTGTAGTAATTGCTGTTTCGTCTATTATTATGTAACGACCAGGGTTTTTATAAGACTTTTTAAATACAAAAGACATTTACTTAGCTATATCGATCTCTATTGAAAATATTTTTTGAAAATCAAATAACAGCTAAAGAATTTTTTCTTTTAAATTCACTTTGAAAACCTAGGTGTCATTTTTCTTTTCTCAAAACAAATGAGCGCTCATTTCTACCGAATCTTTTCTTTTAAATTCACCTTGAGGTCACGGGTTCTAGGCGTGAAATCAGCCTCTTGCAAAATGCAAGGTAAGGCTGCCTATTATAGGCCCTTGTGGTCTACCCCTTCCCTGGACCCCACATAGGTGGGAGCTTCGTGCACCCGGCTGCCCACCCCCCCCACCCCCCATTTCTACCAAAAATCTAGCAAAGTTTCCTCTGTTTTTCAAACAATAAACATTTAACACATGTCATTGCGAAGTACCTAATAAACATGTGTTTATGTTTAAAACACAAATGGAGACTTTGTCTCCTTTTCAAATAACTTATGACATGCATGCACTAGGACTTATCAGTCACATCCCAATTACAATTAAATCACATACAATATCGAATGATTATTTAATGGTCAACGAAATTGAGTTTCTTAATGAAACTCTAAATTACCTTCTTACTTATCCCCTTAGAGCAACAAGTGGTCTTCAAGAACTTACTCTCCTTGTTAATCCTTTTTCAAACTAACCTGTAGTAAAAATAGTAAGATGAGTATATAACATATTCAGTAGATAACCCAATATTGCAAAACCGAAATCATGGCATACACATACAATGATTTGAAGAGTGATTTTTCTAATAATAAAATCATGTTGTCATAAATCATTTCATGGCATGCATCATAGCACACATATGCATGTATATACATATATGTATGTCATTAGCAAAAATCTATATCATACTTGCCAATCAAGTATCATATCATTACTTTAAAATTTAAAGTAAGATTTAGTTAAATTACATGACGGCCATTTTAAACCACTATATGCAGTATAATTTCAAATAACCAGCTCGTCATGTAAAAACATATCATCTATAGTAAAACAAAATACCACTGTCTTTTGACAACACATGTCAGGTAAACTAACCATATAGGGCAAATCACCAAGTGTCCTTTTGTAGCACATGCAAGCAGACTAACCATATGCCCTTTTGCAACACATGCGAGTGGACTAACCACATAGGGTAAATCACCAAATGTCCTTTTGCAACACATGCAGGCGGACTAACCTCGTAGGGTAAATCACCAAATGTCTTTTTGTAACACATGCAAGCGGACTAATCATATAGGGTAAATCACCAAATATTCCTTTGCAACACATGTAGGCGGACTAACGTAGTGTCCCTTTGCATCACATGCAAGCAGACTAACCTCATAGGGTAAATCACCAAATGTCCCTTTGCAACACATGCAGGCGGACTAACTTGAGGTCCCTTTGCAACACATACAGGTGGACTAACCTGAGGTCCCTTTGCAACACATGCAAGTGGACTAACCTGAGGTCCCTTTGCAACACATACAGGCGGACTAACTTGTGGTCACTGTGCAACACATGCAGGCGGACTAACCTGTTGTCCCTTTGCAACACATGCAGGCGGACTAACCTGTGGTCCCTTTGCAACACATGTAGGCGGACTAACCTTATAGGGTAATTACCACCAAAAGATCACATCATACTTCTCAAAGTATAGCTCAATAACCAATCTAGGTCATTTTCATATTCGTATATCTCAAAACCGTATCATATGACATGCATATCTTGTATGAAACTATGCATTTTAAAGCTTTCTTTCCAAAATAAAGAATTCATGCATATACAAATCACTATTTTCTCATGTCTCATAAGTAAATTAAGTATTTGAATACTTTGAATTGAATAATTCATGATTCTTTCCAAATTAGGTTTGCAATATGAATTTAAAACCAGATCTTAATTCACACGCTTCATTTGTAAGATATAAGAAACATAAGAAGAATCATGAATCTATGAATCTATAAGCAAATCATATACACTCACATCACGTATATATGCATCATGTCATTGGTATAATAATTCAAAACATTCTAAACCAGAAATAGTTCTCAAATCATTTTCTCATATTTAAGATCATTTGAAACTTGACAATATCAGATTACCTACCTCTTGTGAAGATTGTCCTTTTTTCCAAGCCTTCACAATCCTTCTCAACAACCAAATTGACTGCACTTCACTCTATTCGATGCCTAATTCCAAGGTTTTTAAAACTAGTCCTCATTTTCATACAATTCACACAGACATAACTTACGGTCTCATTCATCTCACGATTGTAATGGTCTAAGTCAACTCAGGATTATGAAATCCTTAGATTTTAGATACCTAGTTAATCCTAGGCTAGAAGTTTGAATTATTTATCAATGACTTACCTTCCTATTTTGTTTAATTCTACCAATCCGCATAGTTACAAGTCGTTACCTATACAAACTAGCAATTACAACATTCAACCTATGCTTTTGTTATTGTCAAGGTCGAATCATCTAACAATTCATTACCTAACCTAATCCAATCTGTCAATTGTCTGATAACTTCTAGTTTTAAGGATCTCTTCTATTTTTCACATACCAATCCAACCTAATGTGGCTAATCATGAATCAATCATAGAGAACAGTATCAGATCATTTTCTGATCTGCTGTTCAACCTCTCTAATAGAAATCTAAGGTCTAGAGTGGTCTGATTCTGATTTTTCTCTATCCATTGGGGTTTTTAATAATGGAATTTGGGTCTAATTTTCTAATTAGTTGTCTAGGTTGAATTTCCATCAAATTAGATAATCAAATCAGAATTTTATAGTGGATCCTATGGATGACATGAAATGAAAATGGGCGGATCTATCTATTTCATTTGATCCTGCAGTTTGAATCCATGAAGTTTGGGTTGTTTCTAAACTACACGTGTGTGACCCAGGCTTGGCAATTCGGGTTGGCAGGTCGTATTAGTTTTGTGTTGAGACTAACCCATTATAGTATATGGGTCAACACGAATACGACCCGCTTAATAATCGTGTCAAGTACCTGTGACTCGAACACGACACGACTCGTGTAACACAATTAAATGAATGTAAAATAACTAATATAAGACGATTTTTTGTATAAGAATATAGGACTGGTTTTCAAAAACCATAAGAATGTAGGACCGGTTTTCAAAAATTGTCTTATGTAAAGTATAGGATGGTTTTTGAAAATCTGTCTAATATTGAATGTTTTTCAAAAACCATAAGAATTGAAGGTTTTTCAAAAATCATAAGAATATAGGACTGGGTTTCAAAAACCGTTCTATATAGAGTATAGGAGTATATGACGGTTTTTGAAAACCCGTCCTATATTACATCAATAATATAGGACTCTTTTTGAAAATTTGTCTTATATTACTTACTGTAATAATATAAGACTGTTTTTGAAAAACCGTCCTATATTACTGTAATAATATAGGACTGTGTTTGAAAAATTGTCCTATATTACTGTAATAATAGAGGACTGTTTTTGAAAAACCGTTCTATATTTTCAATCTTGTTGTAGGTCAGATGGGTCAACCGGACGAATTAATAGGTCGCGTGTCAAACAGATCAACACAACGAGTCAACATTGATTGACCTGAACACGACACAATTATTGGCGTGTCATTTTCAGGTTGACCCGAAAATGACATGAACATGATAAGCTCGACCCTAACCCGCTAAATCCGTGTCGGGTTCAAGTCATGTTATCATGTTGTGTCATATTTTGTCACCCCTAGCGTGACCTACGTTATAATAAATCTTAGTTCATTCAAAATCACAAAATTTACAAGTTTATGATTTAACAATGGAATTTTGTTACAATCCGATGGTTGAATCTTCACCATCTAATTTAAGATGGTTTATTTAAGTCCTTGTCAATCCTTGTCCACTAACATAGACGAGATTGATGGCTAGATCTCTCTTGAAGATCGATCTAAGCCTTGGATCACCCCTATCTGATCTCAGATGGGTGATCTAAGCTACTGTCAGTCCCTGTCCATAATCACGGACGAGATTGACAGTTGAATCCTCGATGGAACAAGATCTAGGGGCCGGATCACTACTATCTAAGCTCCGATCAGAACCTCAGACAGGTTGATCAATGGCCTTGGCAATCTCTGCCCACTTATTAGGGACAAGATTGACAATGGATCGCCTTCACGGGTTGATCCATGGCTTGAATCATCCCTGTCCGAGTTCCAAAATGAAAGATTGGAGCTCAGACAAGGTGATTAGGGCCACCAACGACCGTGTCCTCTGATTAGGGATGTGGTTTAGGGTTTGATCTGGCCACGAAGGTCAGATTTTCTACCTTACAGTAAAAAACACTAGATTTTCTACTCTACAAATGAATTGAACGAAAACAATGGAGTATTCGAGTGATGGCCAACCTTTATGGATGCTCCACAACCTCCAAATGTCGTCTAAGAAGACGAGTTGATGGGTTTTTCCTATAACTGTCCACACACAGGGCTTTTTCCCCTCCAATCCAGTGTTGTTTCTCCTCCGATGGTGCTGAGACCAAAGGGGTTTTGCTCCTTGGGTCGTGACCACGGTTGTTGCCGACGACTCAGTTTTCACCGGTGACCATAGATCCCTCTGCCACCAACAAAAACCCAGAATTTTCCGGCTCTAGCACACACTCTCCTCTCCTTCTCTCTCTCCCTCTTTCTCCCTTCTCCTCCTTCTCTCGCACCGTCGAGTTTCTCCTCCCCGATGTCTCTCTCTTTCTTGGTTTTTTTTTTTTCTTTCCGTCATTTCTCATCGGGTAGGGCTGGGGAACAGACGTAAAGTCTGTTTCTGTTTGAAATGAGGTGGGGTGGGGGTGCCAATATCAATTTGGCCCCCTCCCATATTTACTTTAATCTTTCTTTTTTTTCTTTTATATATTAAACACTTTGCAATGATGTCTTTCCATCATTACACCCACACCGTCTTAGTCAACATGCCTAATTCCCACTCATGGTGTTTCCCAAACACCTTGTTAGCATCGGACACAGATTTCTGTAGGCGGAGCCCATTAATGAAATTACAAAAATGCCCATTGAGAGAAAAATCACCATTTATTCGTCAGAACTTGGATTTTAGCAAACTTAGTGTCGTTTCAATCATTTTTCCTAGCACAATCCAAATATGGATGTCTCTTCGCTTGATTTGATGTCAATAAAACTTTCACTTATAAAACTCCAAAAATTAGAAATTTCAATATTCTCTTTTCATCCCAGTTTGAGATAATCCAAAATTTTACTTAAATTTATTTTTAAAAATTAGAGATGTTTCATATTACCTATCTTGGAGCCCACCTACAGCAGCCTAAGCAGATAAAGCCACTATCCTGACCCCCTGACCGAGTAACACTGACGCCCACATCATCTCTCATGTTCAACTGATTGGTTCCATGTCCCTTGCAGTCATCTTCATCATCAATAGAAGCAATATTGTGTTCCTCTCATTACTGACCCATTCCTTGCTTTGTCTTCTTCTACCTTGAGCACAAATCAACTCTTCCCGATCTTGGTCTTCCCCATTTTGACCACTGCATATTCTTGCTACTCACTAACCTGGGATTAGATTAAGTATTGTTGTTTCCTTCACAAGCAACTAATGATTATTTAGTCATACTACAGAAATTCAATTCAAGTGACAGGATTGAAGAAATTATTTTTGTTAGTTGTTTTCTTGTATGGAACCTTACGTCATTATTGTTATAAATTAGTTCTCAAGCTCCAAGGCCATCGGTCAATTCAGGTAAAGGTTACTTCATCCCAGACATTGGTGCAAATTGGCAATGTATCTGGAAATCTATTGGCATCACTCTGGCACCATTGACTTGGATTCAAATTTGAACTGATTATTAGGTCTAGCATATGTTAATATGTTAGAATTCTGATGAAAATGCATATCACCAAGTTTACTTGACTGGCATCTAGAATGCAACTCAGATGGATGGCTGGAGCCCCATGGTTGAGGGCAACCATGAACAATGTAATGTTTTATTATAGGATGGAGCCTTTTTTTGGAGAAAATGCGTATAATTAGATTATAAAATGGAGCTTTTAGGAGCTACCCCATCTGCATATCTGCATTATAATCAAGAAGTGCAAAAAAAAAAACAAAAAAAAAAGTCAATGAAATAAGAAAATGAAGAGATGAGGCTTGCTTAACGACTGAAAGTTGTATATTAGTTTATAACTAAAACCTCTCTGTGCAATTTCCTATCCATTGCCTCACCTTAATGGCATGCTTATTCTTCCAAATTTTGAAGTTAGTGGCTTAAAAAAATATCTGTCTTTTCTTCAAGGACTATTTAGTAAGATGATGAATGAGGTTGATCCAGTGAGTCGGTGTAATCTCGCTGTCTAACTTGAATTTGACAATGACTGGCTGCCTGCTGCATTAATTTCCAGATCAACGCAGTATTACCAGTTTTGTCTCATTACCATCAGGAGCACTGAGCTGTCAACTTTGTATTCAGTGCTCAAGCAAATGACAACCATTCACACACCTGGCTGTGTAGATCATTTTCTGTGTTATCAAGTAAATAGGAACTGTCATTTTTCCCTTCTTTTCTGTGATATGTTGCCTCGTTAAGTTCACTACTGATGCATGAAGAATCTAGTAACTGCTCTGGCCCTTTTGACTCTGACATTTTTAGGACAGGATGTTCCCAAAAGTTGGTATAATCTCATGTCACCTGGTCCATTTGTAGTTTACTATGTCACAATTTGATATGACATGAAAAGTCTTTAAAGAATAAGTAGAAAACCATGAACTGTCCCGAAGGCAAATACTCATATGGCAATTCAGGGGAATTTCATGTTGCCCTCCAACTCCCATGTAAAATTTCAACTTCTGACTTAGCCCTCATGTTGCCCTCCAACTACCATGTAAAATGAATTTACAGGTTCAAGGCGTGGAAACAGTCTCTTGCAAAATGCAACGTAAGGCTGTGTACTTTAGGCTCATGTGGTCCGCCCCTTGCCCGGACCTGTCATAGGCGGGAGCTTTGTGCACCAGAGCTGCCCTTTACTTAGCCCTCTATCCTTGACTATTAACTGAAAACACCATGTACATATGAAAATTGCTAACTTCATACGAAGCAAAGTAACAACCAAGTAAAATCATCTTAATGCAAAGGGCTGCTGCAACAAACTGCCCAAACTCCAATAGATTTTTTTTTTTCTTTTCCAGCCACCAGCTTTTGTGCAAGCTACCTTGTCTGTTATATTCTCAGTCAACTGCTGAAATACTTGTCTTCTCCATTATGATTTAGGATCTTACTGGTTCTGTGACCTAGAGGTCATGGGTTTGAGGAGTGGAAACAGCCTCTTGCAAAAATGCAAGGTAAGGCTGCCTACTATAGACTAGTCTGCCCTTCCCTAGACCCCACATATGAGGAAACTTCATGCACTGGGCTGCCTTTCCTTTTAGTTTTACTGGTATATATTTTATTTGTTTTTGTTTTGTTTGAGATATTCCTTTCAGCCTTCTATTAACTTGATGCATCAGTTCCCTCTCAATACAACTGTCCTTAAAGGACATAAGTCACATAACATATGAATTTTGTTAGTGGTCTTCAGTTTGTCCTTCCAGTAAGACACCAATCTTCTGATTGGTTTTGGTTGATTGCTCTTCAGGCCTCCTTCTGACCTGTGTTGCTTAGCTAAAAATTTACTCTTCTTTATCTTTTCCTATTTTTCTATTCTTTTGTCTAAGAACTGTAAGCATCAAGTGTTTCCCAGCTGAAAGGAAAGGAAAAAAACTATTAAGCTGAAGGGAAATCTGACAAGGAAGAACTGTTGAGTAGGTTAGATTCTCTTAAGCCCAGGTTCTGTATTACTGTTGAGAAATGAGTTAGACACAGGAGTCGAGCATTGTGCCTAGTACCTGAGAGCCCCTAACCGACAGAAAGGACAGTCCTCATGAATTCCATCTTTTACTATAAGTCTATGAGAAGTGTGTGTTCATTACATTTTTCTACTATTCTGTGTCATTTTCTGATAGCAGTCTCCAATTCATCTCCTTGTCCAGCTATAGTACTTCAGAGTAGTATTGTACTTCCATATAGATCTTGCTGTATTGTTTGTGTTTGAGTTTCATCTGCTTATGAATGCCTGACACTTGTAATTTTCAGCTCAAAGAACTTGAGAAATTGGGTCCCAAGAAAGGTGTTATCAGCCAGTCTGTGAAAGATGTTGTTCAAAGTCTAGTGGATGATGACCTTGTTTCAAAAGACAAAATTGGCAGTTCTGTGAGTATCTTATACAGCAAGTATTGAAGTCTTTAATGTTGAATTTTTGCAAGTATATGAGAACGCCTACAGTTGCTTGGATTGCTCCAGGAATTGCTGAAACCCACTTCAGTTATCAACAAATTGATTCAGTATGTGATGTCTTCCATGGTACCTGTTAGGTCATGAGTTCGAGGTGCTCATGGTGTGTGTTCAACATTCAAAAATAATAAAGAAAAACATGTGATTCCTCATTGCTGTTAAGATGTATTTTAAGCTCTATACCTGTTATTCAGTTTCTATAGCGTCTGCTGAGGAATGTTGCTTCATTGTAGTTTCTTGACATATGGGATCTTATGTATGTACAACCTCTACTGAATGCCTTCAAATAAGATCCCTTCTTTCAATTCTGAAATCCTATTTTTTACTTTAAAACCAATTTCTCAAACCCGTTTGTTCAAATTGTTGCTACCCTTGCAAAGCATGCATATGACCACATGCTTCTCTGCAGTGGTGTTGGTATAATACATCATCATCATCATCATCATCATCATCAAGACCTTATCCCAATTAGGGGTCGGCCACAAGAATCTTATTCCTTCATTCCACTCTATTAAATACCATGGCTTCATTTAGTCCCAAAGCTTTTAAATCTTTCCTCACCACTTCTATCCACATTCTGTTGGTATAATACATGATACTTCCAAAACTGCTGTTTATAATTTTTTGCCTGATTTAATGAAACGTGACATTCTTGAAAGACGTACTGAGGGCTAGGTTCTTGAGCAACCACCCAATCGCGGGATGCTGTAGTGCAAGAGATAAAAACATCCAAGAATGTCTCCACAGCTATTTTCAGCTTTAGAGTCTACTTCCAATCTTTGGTACAATGTACTGCCCATGTCCGTCCAAACAAATTAACAACTTCAGTCTCCCTTGTTTCTATATCTGATAGTTATGTTTAGTCACTGGAGTTGTTTATCATTGTCTATTGCAGATATACTTTTGGAGTCTTCCTAGTTGTGCTGGTAATCAGGTAAATATTTGATATATTTATAAGCTTTACTATCTTTCAAGCCTTCACTTTATTTTGAAGGCTTTCATTGGTTGATATTATTTATGCACCTGAACTCGAGATCTAATTTATCCTCCTTTTGCTTTGGCTTTATTGTCAACAGCTGAGGAATGCATACTGCAAACTAGAATCTGATCTTGCAAGCAGTAAGAAATGCCTTGCGGAACTGGTTGAGCAAAGGGATAATCTAAAGAAAGGCAGGGAGGATTCTGTAAGTGTCTAAAGCCATGCAGAAAATTTATTTGGGCCTCTGCTAAGAACTTATATAGAATGTTAGGGACCACATTAATATTTCAGTCTTATTATAGGATGAACGAGAGGGTGCTCTTGATGAGCTGAAGTCTATAGAGCTGAAGTATAACATCATGAAGGTAACCATATGTCCTACTTTTTTTTGTCCTTGCCCACGAGAAAGAGAAGTTAGAACTTATGCAGATATTAATTCAATGGTTGGCTTGAATCAGGAGGAAATGCGGCTCTATGCAGACAATGACCCAGCCATACTTGAAGCAATGAGTAAGCATTGCAATATGTTTAGTTTCTATCAGAGTTACATTCTTGCAAATCCGAGTCCTAAATTGGGCCTCACATTGAAATAGTCCATGCTCCATCATTTTATTTAGTGTTTAGCTTTATTCGTGCAATCTGTAGATCTTCACATCCAGAGTTTGTACTATCCATCTAATGCTTTAGTCTAGACATCTTATTATTCTATCCACATGGCAGAAAATGCAATTGAGGTTGCCCATTCAGCCGCAAACAGGTGGACAGGTCTTCCTCTGTCCTCACTTTTGACTTCCCTTGCTTTCTTTCATGTATGCCTAAGCTAGCTTCCTGTGTCTTGTAATGAACTGATAACCAGAATTATTCCACAGATAACATCTTTACACTACAACACTGGTGCTCAAGCAGTTTTCCTCAAGCCAAAGAACAGCTTGAACACATGTACAAGGAGGTATAATCTGCCTTGTTCTTTGACATGTGGTTGTACTTGTCATATTAAGCATAACCATCCTCCTCCATCCTCCTGTGTTTTATGCAGCATTCAGTTGTATTAGAGCACATATTATATTTGTTAGAGTGATGATATGATTTATTGATGCAATTGCATGACATCTGCCAATGCAATTGCGAATTCAGTCATCTCTTACTATTGTCATCTAAAATAAGACAATGGCACTTAACAAGATTGTCACATCATATTGCTGATATGTTGATACTTCCACCGCAGGTGGGAATAACAGACGATTTGGATTATCTGGAATGATCATTGTTTTAGTGACCCAACTAGTGATTAGTTGCCGGCATCGATAGCTCATTTAGCTTGACTCACAAGGAATTATGAGAATAGTTCTCACAGACCCCTAAGAAGGTTTGTAAACCATGTAAAATACCTTTTGGATTTTCATCTGATGTTAGACTTCAATTGCTCTTTCTAGGATTTAAGTTTTACTTTTATTGCCGTCTCTGCCAATATGTGTATAAGCAAAAAACTTGTTTAAGTTTCTGAAATCTGAATCGAGTGGAGTACTCGTGAATCTTTTGGTTTGTAAGCAGGAACCGAGTCTTGATATTTGATTCCACGTCTTATTAAACAGTCTTCCAAAGGGTCGAATCTAAATCAAAACATCATATTATTTCTTGAAAAAAGCTAACGAGTGCTATCAGACTCTTTCCTGACATCTGACCTCGTCGCTGTGTGCACGTGAAGTTTTTCTGACCAAGCTTTGCTTGGACAAGCTTGGCCCATTGCTATTCCTTAAAATTTAAGGAAACTAGAACAAGTGACTAGAATTATTAAATGGGATTGATTTTTGTTACGAAGGCTAAACATTGGGGTCTGAACAAGATAAACAACAGAAGCGGGCATATATATAAAGTCAAAATATAGGTGTCCAGGAAAACGCTATTTAAGCGTCTACACACTCATAGTAGACCATCTGAAAATAATGCAGAAAAGGAAGAAGGCCTAATTGGGGAATGGTATGGAATTATGGGCTCTAAATTTTGTTCGACTTTCCAGTGCGTGTCGATTTGCTGCCGTTTAATCCTCCAACTGTCCATTTGAAGGAGACGGATCAAACAAATAGATGGATTTGGTGCCTTTAAATCTTTCAACGGTCCATTTGGTTGCTGGTTGTTGGTCTTGGATCATCCAACATGTAAAAACCTCTGATTAAAAGCAATTTAACGATCCCTAATCTCGAAAGCAGGACCGTTCTTCAACTTCATAACATCTCCATTTGCTTGGACTAATGGTAGAAAGGATTACCGGATTCATCATTTTCATGGCGTGCTAGTTCGGCAACATAGGCATGCCCCATTTGCTAACGTTCAACTTCTCAGTGAACTCATTGTAGTTGGCGCCCAAAAGATTAACGGTCTACATCCCCAGATCCCTGGGGGCCACATATTCATTATCTTATGCGAGTGGAGGAGAAGAAAGAAGTGGACCCCTACTGGAGCAGCTATTTACCTCTTGAACTTGAAGAGCGAAGAGAGCCAGAAGGCCAGGAAGGAGACTCTTCTTCTGACCAATCTGTCCTGCCACGTGGAAACAACGGTATCCGACATCCCAATTATAGCAGAAAACGTGCATGACATTAGTGTAGTACTACGTGGCAAGCATCCAACGGTAGATCCACTTCAGGTACACTCAGACACTAGTTATCAGACAGAGTGGCGTTTTTGGATTGTCCTTGAAAGCTGGCCGTTTAAACAAGCGCTTCCTCGTAAGCAATCCAATTCCTCTGCATTTGCTTACTCAGAGGAGGAGAAGAAGTTGCAGAGAAAAGAGTAAGATTGTCCATGGAGATGTTGAGAGTTTCTTTCACTGTAACAGCCATTTTCGCCATTCTTGTGGCACTAGTTTTGCCGGCCACTAATGCTCAGAGCCCTACGCCTTCACCTACAAGTGATGGTTTGTTCTCGGGAACTTTTGATTTTATCATTTTATGGGTTTTTTACGATAATTGAGGGAAGAAACAATGAAAGCTGATTAATGCTTGGTTTTACTCTGTGGAGGTATTCTGGTATTGAATTCTTTCCAACTTATTGGTTTTGCAGGGGTTTCAACTCATCAAGGGATAGCTTATGTGTTGATGTTGGCTGCTCTGGTTCTTACCCATCTCATTCACTAAAGAAAAAAAAATGAGGATGTTCATGTTTCTTCTCTTCATTTTGTCCAATGCAGGCTCTCTCTCTCTCTCTCTCTCTCTCTCTCTCTCTCTCTCTCTCTCTCTCTCTCTCTCTCTTTACCGGCTTTTGTATTTTACTGTTGTCTGGGGTCTTAGATCCTCCTTTCTCACTCATATTCTTTAAGGAGGGTGTTTTTGTTTTTTATTGGTTGAACATTAGTTGCCATTAAGTTGCTTTCCTCTATAATTATTTTTTATTATTATTGAGAAATGATAAATTGAGGCTCGCTCCCTACAAGTACAGTGTTATATTTAACCCTAGACTTTGTTTAACTATATTTCAACTGCTAATACGTACTAACCACTTACTTAGTTAAAATAGAACATGAATCATCTTAAGAGGAGCCTCACTTTGAGGCCTAGTGAAAGCAATATTTTTCGCAATTGGAAGATCTAGGATCTGATTTCATGTTGTTTCATTTATTACTTTTAAAGATTTCTTTTTCATTGGAATTTGGTTATTCACAATGTACCATGATCCATCTCTCTTAAGCATCTATGACTGAATAGTTGAAGGGCCCAACTCATAATTGGCAAATTCGTAGGCACAATTCCTATTAGATGCATGCTAATGGAAAAGTTTAACAAATCTATTGGAACTGGCCCTGTAGTAATAGAATTTCATCATCTATAGATAATGAATTGGTATGGTATATTTATATCCTAACTTATGAAGAGTAAGAATTAGAATTATTATCGATATTGGAACTCATGGATTTATAGATCTTTTGGGATTTCAAAGTCATTCTCAGCCATTAACATGTTGATTTTGCTTCAGTTAGATAATCAATATTATTGACAAAATAAAGGCCCCTAATTGCTAATTGGGTTCACATGAGAATATGAATATGATGGGTGTTCTTGTTCCCCTAGTGGAATATTGGCCGACAAAAGTACAAGGGAGACCAAACTTTTCATGGACAAGACATAAGTTGTTTGTGATTTGTGTTATATAAATCATGCATTTTAGGTTTCGTAATGATATATTCACCTCTTTTTCTTACCTAGGATAGCCTTTTTTTGTTAAAAGAGAGAGAGAAAATAGAGAGAGAACTGCAACATTTTCATTTTGAGTTCTTCTACCTTATATTAAAAAAGGATGCAGCCAAGATAAGCCCTAGACTTGGGTGATCTAAACCATTCATCATGTTCGACTTATCCTATTAGGCTGCATTTAAAAAATCATGCCCATTAGAGGCTTCTGGATATTAGTTCTTCAATGAAAGTTTTCATTGGACATAATTTAAAAGAAAAAATTGGCCAAAGTCATCCAATGGTTGTGAAATTTGCTAGCTGACCAATCTAAGGCAAGACAAAAATGATGAATGGATCCGATCATCCAAAGGAAGGCCCCAGGTATACAATATCTATATTTGCATCCCGAAATCCTTTTGCTTTAATTTTCTATAATTCTAATATGTACATTGAGGATACGAAGGTACAATGGCCTAACTTTATCAGCAAAGCCTTCAAAAATCAAAGGAAAATGCATTGTGGACACTAAAAAGAGCACCATTAATAGATGCTACATATGACCCCCTTTTGGATGATCTGATCCATTCATCATATTCAACATGTCTTAAATTGGCTACACCCCAAAACTCATGATCATTAAATGATTTTAGCTCTCATTTTAGGTACTCAAATCATGATCCTTTGATTCTTTTTTTTTTTTTTTTAACGAAATAAGAACTAGCAACTAAAGGCACCAAATTGAAATGAATTTTGGCTGTTAGTAGGCATGCCAAACAAGGTGAATGGATTAGATTATCCAAAAGTAAGCCTTAGATAGGTGATGTCCCAAAAAGGTATCCTTTTCAGTGTTCAAGAAGTCAAATTCAGAGTTGGACTTTTGGTGCACAACCTATCATCCTTGCAAAATTAATTTGATATATGACAACTGAGCCCATTTAGTAGCTCATATTTTTCCATTAGAAACATATGTGTTCCCACTATCATTGTTCTTAGAATTGAACCATCAAAAGAGGAAAATGTAGAAGAAGAAAAAATTCTCACATTTCACTATGTTTAGAGTTTAGACGACTTTGAAATTCAAACTCCCTCTTTCTACCTGTTCTTCCTAAATTTCAAGATCAAAGAAATTAATTTGACTGAAAGAACTATAAAACTATATTTTCCCTATAGTCTCTCTCTCTCTCTCTCTCTCTCTCTCTCTCTCTCTCTCTCTCTCTCTCTCTCTCTCTCTCTCTCTCTTATTTGTGTCAACATGGCATTCTACTAGTTAAATGTAATAAACGTCAAGTAGGTTTTTGTTAGCAAGCTAGTCCGTCACAAGCTCTAAACTCCTATTGGAACCATAGAAGTAACAGATAACAAGGATATTGTTATATGAGTCCGACAACTAAGAAAAATACTTTCCTGATCAAGGAAGAAATACACCTTTTGGGTTTCTATGAACACTCTTTGCGTGCATGTTATCAACAGCTAACACATGCCTTTTGTCCCTTGTCAAATCCACGTTGCGCTAGCATGATCTAGTTCACAAAAAATCAATGGTTCAAAGTTTCTGTCAACCAGTACTTTTTTTGGACGAAGGATCTATCCAATCAAGATAAAATCTTTGTTCATGGGTTGAGCCCATTATATCAACGAATTGGATCTTACCTAAATGTCACATGTGGGTCCAAAAAATATGCTTCTTCCTTGATAAAAAATTAAGACTATGTATCTATATCTAATTTTTAAAGACCAAAAGTGAGCGGCAATGATCATCAAATGCATTGATTTCTTTTGGATTACCTAATTTTATGTGCCTTATATGACTAACGGTTTAGATCTTTAAAAGATTCTCTAGACCTAGCCTCTACTTCTTAGATGCTTATGAGTATCTACTCCTACCTTCTACTCGAACTTTAAAAGAAAAGCTAAATAGTTTTATTTTCCTGTACAACTGATCTAGTAGGTTGGTTTTTATAAGTCATCTTGCAATGGTTTATAAGAGCACATGTAGAATGTCACGGGCTTAGATTCTCAGAGTCCTTTGCGGCACTTAGCGTAGCTTCTTACTTTGTACCTACTAAATAAGCCTGACTAGAATCTCTAAGGATAAGAATAACTGAAGGGGACTTGAAGAGAACTCTAACTCTATTGTTCTGAAGATGCTTACAACTCTTGGATGAATTATGAGATGATTGATTGATTTCTTACAAATGAGGGAGCTCCTCTATTTATAAATGCCAACCTCCTTTTGACCTCCTCAATGAATGGTATAGATTGTTACATGTGTATGATCCACATTATTCATTGGAACATTCCTACAAGATATCTAAAGTCTACCACATTCTAGTTTCTAGATATTTACAAGGATAGTTCTAGAATATGGGCCTTTCAAAAATAGGCCTTTATCCACATATCTTCAATTGTAGGCTAGTTCCATGAACCAAAAAGGCCTCTCTTAAAGCCTGTGGGCCTTGGTCATGGACTGTGTAACAATATTCTATGACATTCTCTCCCACCCGATAATGTCAACACTCTCGTCGACACATCTTTCCTTGTGTCAAAAAATTCGTTGGGTCACACGTTCCATGTTTGTGCAACTTGCATCTCCCTCATTATCTTGTGGTCCTTTCCTTACACTTAAAAGTCTATTTTACGGTGTTTAACTTCCACTATGCCGAATCCCATTTTATTTTGTGTGTCTCTTGCACATTTTCGTGAATACTACTAAGCTTAGTAACTCCTGCACGTTCATTCCTTTGACCACGCTTCTCTTCATTCCTTTGACTGTATTAGCACTCTTGTTGACCATTGTTTTCCCCTAAGGTTCTGTAGTTGTTATCACCCTTATGGCAGCTAGGCGTTGCAATGTAACTAGTTGTACTGTCTCCACATTTCCTGTAGAGTTCTCCTATTGTAGGACATATCTCCTTGCGTCCTCATGTGTGGCAACATCCTTATTCACCATTAGTTTCTTGTGGGGTTCCACGATGTTTTTGAACTCTTCCAGCAAACCTTTGCTAGTTTCTAATTTTTCTGTTATTTTCCCCAACATTGATATGCATGTGGCATCTAAGTATTGTAAACGTAGTTGCAACATCTCCTCACTTTTTGTAACTTCCCATTGTAGCACATCTCCTTCGTGCTATGTTGTGTGGCAACACTATCATTGTCCATGGTCTTTTTTGTTAGCCCCAAAGGTTTCAACATTAATATTTCAAATTATTTTGTTGATAACAAAGCATTTATGCATTCATACTAACAATTATTTTTGAGTATGTGTTGAAGCAATTATTTAAATCAACACAAGACATCACAAATTTTATGAAGGATCAAAGATTGCTACAAGAAGGCTCATGGCATAAGAAGCAAGCCTCATGTGTGATCAAGTCAACAAAAGTCAAAGAAAGTCATAATTGAAGACTTGAAGATTTAATTCTCAAGTAACATAAGTACAAATATTCTCCATAACATTCCACTCAAGTCATGCACCATATCTTATATTCTTAGTGGGGAACATATGACAACACTAATGCATGCTTGTACTTCATGTTGTTGATCATACTAGTGCTTGTCTCATGTGGGGAACATAGTGGGGAACATATGACACCTGTTGAGTGTTTTTTGCAAGTGCATGGTGTTGTAGTATAGCTATGCAAATACGAGTTGATTTCCATAGAGACTCGACTTAAATGTGGAGTTTACACAAATTTTAATTATAAATTGCCAAAAAAAAGAACATTCAAATTGATTAATCCTTGAATACACTATTTTGAATTTAAATAAAATTAAATACAATAATAATCCAAATATAGATTTCCTATCCTGATCGTTATGTCACACAACTAATTAGAACTGAAAAATCATCTTCTAGAAACTAATCTAAGAATAACACTATCCAAGATAAATTAAAACATGTATACACATAAAGACAAAATAGGATAAAAGACAAAACATGATACATCTAAAATTAAAACTAAAGGCTATGGGCAAAAACGGAACTTGTGAAAAAGGAAATAGTACAATACTGTTCATGAATAGCAACCGAAGTTACTGCTCATGAACAGTAATACGGTGAAATCAAATAGAGAAGAAGATGTAGGAGAAGAAGAAAGATGGGGAAGAAGAGAAGGAGAGGAAAGAGATGGGGGAGAAGGAGAAGAGAGGAAAAGCAGAGGGGAAAACCCGATCTGGGTTTTCTCCTTGGAGCCGTCTGGTGAAGGAGCCGGAACTAGAGAGAGAAACGGGAGTGAGAGGGGGAAACCACAGAGAGCACGGGAAGAAGAAGTGAGCGGCTAGAAAAAGGGTAGATCGGGGGTAACTGGAGGAAACCCAAGTTGGGTTCTCTAGTTGCTCTTGCCGGCACCAGTGGAGAGAAATCTAGCTGGTGGGTGATTGGGTGAATAGGGAGAGCGAGAGAGATGAGATGGGGGTTTTGGTGTGTCATGCATGAGAAAGAAGGAGAGAGCAGAGTCGGGAGCGGTGCTGGAAATCTGGGCTCCTCCCAATTCTAGAAGTGGAGGCACAACGATGGGGCTCGAGCTGTGAGAAATCTGAAACGAGAGAGGCTGAGGGCGAAGCTGCAGAGTAAAACACGAGAGAGAGAGAGAGAGAGAGAGAGAGAGAGAGAGAGAGAGAGAGAGAGAGAGAGAGAGAGAGAGAGAGAGAGAGAGAGAGAGAGAGAGAGAGAGAGAGAGAGAGAGTCCTCCCACCCCTCCTCCAAGGAGAAAAACAAAAAAGAAAAACTGTAGGAAGAAGAGCGAGAGAAAGAAAATCCAAGAGTGAAAAGAAGAGAAGAGTTGGAGAGGGAGAGGGAGAGAGAGGTGGAGAGGAACAATCCTTCCACCTCTACTCTACCAGGGAGAAGCAAGAAAAGCAAGAGGAAGGGCGAGGGAGGAGCAGCTTGCTCCTACCCTTGGAGGAAGAAAGATAAGAGAGAAGCCCTAATCCAACTGTTAAGTGTTCAATTTTGGTAAAAATACCCTTAATTTAGTGTTCAATTAGAGCATCTAGGCCATTAATTTTAAGATTTTACATAAAATATTTCATTTTAGCTTTAATTGGCTATCAACCATTAAATTGAAAGATTTAGTGGTCAGATGATCATTAAAGTTAATTAGACGAATACTGAACAGTTTAGATGATTCTAATTGGGTCCTGTGTATTGCGGATCAGTCAACTTAGGCGTGGATGCTCTGATTGAATCAAGGATATTAGATGGAGATCAGATGAAGTTTCATGAAAAAAAGACTTTGAAGACTTGCAGAGTTCTAACAAATCTAGAATTCTAGTGGACCCCACTCTCTCTCTTATCTCTTTTTTCCCTCTCTCATATCTTCTCTTTTTTCTTATCTCTCTCTCTCTCTCTCTCCTTTATATTCCCCTTCCCCTCTCTCTTAAAAAATGGTTTTTTCTCTCTAGGGGGGGCTGGCTGGCTAACTCTCCTACTTCTTCCTTTTCATGCTTTCCCTCTCTTTCTCGTTCTCTCATTCTCTCCTATTTTCCTTTTCCTCTTGCTTTTCTCTCCACTCTCTATTCTTCTTCCTTGGCTGTACGTAGGAGGCAGTCCCCCTACCTCTTTCTCAACCCCCCTCTCTCTTACGTTTCCTCTTCCTCCCACCGTCTTCCATCACTAGCCAGTACCCATCTCTACTGCTCCCCCCTTGATCACCATAGGAGGTAGATCAAAACTCTCTCTCTCTCTCTCTCTCTCTCTCTCTCTCTCTCTCTCTCTCTCTCTCTCTCTCCTAGCCCGGATCGCAACCTCTGCTAGCCGGCCTTCACCAGCTCTACCCTACCCTCCGTTTCTCTCCTATCGACCTTGGCTGGTGAATCCGCCTCTTTCCCTCTGCTCTGCCGTCTCTGATTTCAACGAACTGTTCGGAGACGGAAACCCGAACTGGGTTTCCATTCTTCTTTCCCTCTTTTCTCCTCTCTTCTTCCCCCTCCTTCTCTGGTGGTATTTCTCTGCATCACCGGATGTCCTGGGGAAGGAAACCCAAGTCGGGTTTCCACTCCCGCGTCCCGATTCCACTCTCGTGTTCCTCCTTCTCCCCATCTTCTCTTCCCTCCATCCTTCTTCTTCCTCTTCTCCTTCTTCCCCATCTTCTCCTTCGGTTCCTCTTTCTTTGCTGGCTTCCATAGTCACCGGACAGTACGGGGATTTCCCGCATTTTCTTCCTCTTCTCCTTCCTCTTTTTCTCCCTTCTTCCTCCTTCCCCTTCTCTTCTGGTTTTCTCCCACAGTTTCCTGGTTTTTCGTTTAAAACCAGAACCCCGGGAATATTACAAATCTGCCCATGGAAGATCCTAGTAATGACCAATCTGTCCTTTGTCATTAATTCCAACTGAGTCCCTGCTTTAATACCAACTATGTCCCCAGAGAAATTCCATTTGGGTCCCCTATTTAATTCCAACTGAGTGCCCGATTTAATTTCATTTGGGTCCCTATTCTATTTACATCTATGTCCCAGTTCTATTTTGTCCTCATTTTGACTATCCAAGGACAATGCAATCCAGGACAGGCTTATCCATGACTGCTTATTTTGTTGCAATTTCTGTGTTTTTGGAATAAATAATTATCAACATTGCAACAATTGAATAAATATGAATTTTCTTTTATTGTTAGTTGAATTTTGCTATATTCTTTGTTTTGATTCTTTTATTAATTGAATTTTATTGAAAACTCCATCATTTTAAATCAAGTCCTCGTGGGATCGACCCGTACTTGCATAAGCTACACTACAATAGCTCGTGCACTTGCGGTTAAACAATAAACACCAACCCCTCCTTCCTTTGTAAGGGGATTTGCCATCATTGGTCAACTTTGCCCAGATTTGCTAGATTTGCCATCATTGGTTAGATTTGCCCAGATTTGTGGCATGGGACCCATCAAAATAAGCTGATCTGAACCATCCAACGTACTTTGGCTTATCTGCAAAAACAAAATATAAGATTAGAATTTTCTTATGTGGATAATTAGCTATAATGATCATCCAATCGTTAACTTTTCAAATTAATGGTTAGATGATTGATTATAACTAAAATTGATTTAAAATCACAAAATTATCTTATTAAATGATCTAATAAAATAGTAATCTAAGGTTATTTTTGACAAAATTAATGACTCAACAACACCACTAATGCATGCTTCCACCTCTACTAAGCCTCAAATTGTGCTATAAAAGAAACCCTCCACCTTCTCATTTTGCATCCATTTATTACAAGAGACATTAAGAGAGATTGAGAGCAAAAACACTCTAGAAAAATTAGCGTTGCTACTGCCCATATTTCTCCAGAAAAATCCTTCAAGCAGTGTTCTTCTTGAGTGATCAAAGAGTCATACTTTTGCTACCATTTGTTGAAATTTTCAGGAGCTCTAAACTCCAGAAACTCACTTAGTTGCTACCCTTCTCTAGTCTAGAAAATTTCCTAGTAGTCCCACTTTTGAGTGTTCAAAGAGTACTATTACTTGTGTTCTTCATTGCTATACTTCCTTACCTACTAATCACACATAAAGCTTATTTTCTATTGTTAATAAAGCTCTCCAGATTTATTTTTCTGCTTAAAACTCACTGCTTATTTATTTTGAAGCACATTATTGCACATTCACAACTTCTTTTGAAAGCACCTCACTTTATCTTCTACATACTAGTGCTTACATTTTTGTGCATTGCTTTTCTCAAAAACAAAGAAGCGTTATATATTTCTTAAGCTTATTTTTTAACACATACTTTTACATATATCTTGCCTTCTTGAGAAACAAAATATTGAGCATACACAATCTTGCATATACATATTGCTCATATCACACTTTGCCAAAATATTTATATTCTTTCTTGTGTGCAAAAATAGTGAACAATATTGTAATATCTATTCTAAAAGAGGATTCATTATACTTAACCTTCATATTCTTGTATTTGGTATTTAAGGTCAGATCATCACATCAAAAGGCCTTGGATTCTTGGTGTTTAAGGTTAGTTTACTAGATCAAAAGACCTTGGTTGTAAAGGGGTTCTTGTCTTCTATTGTTAAAGCAAGTGAATAGTAGAAACCTCAAGGACTAGTAGAAACCTCAAGGATAGTTGTTAACCTTGGGAAACAAAGTGGAGTAGGCCTTGGATATAAGGACTGAACCACTATAAATCCTTGTGTCTTTTGTCTCTATTTACTTTCTCCACAAGCTTTATTTTTGTTTATTTTCTTTATAAGCACATTTATTTTCCTTGAGTTAAAAAGGTGTTGAACACTGTGCTTTATTGTTTTAATTTTTCAAAAAGCTCAATTCACCCCCCCTCTTGAGTTGCCTACATGGACTTTCATTTTTAAGTTCAACTATGGTCGCATAATTTGGTGGTGTACCTGATTATGCTAGATTCTCCAATTAAAGTTCCTCCTCTTCCTCTGTGTATCATCGCATGAGATGAGGTACATCACAAAAGTAGCATAATAGCCTTGATGGGTAACTTTCATCTACTAGCATAACTCCTTGGTTTTGAAATATTAATCTCAAAGGTTTCACGAAGGCTTACCTTCCTCATAGAGCTTAGTCCGTCCTCCCCTTCGCCCTTAAGCTCTTTCATCGCAGCTTCAATGGACCCAAACCTTGAGTGCACTTCCTCTAACTGAGGTGGAGATATCAGTCACAGCTGCCTCCATCTTTGCAAACCTTCACTCAAAACGTGCTTTGATACCAAATGTCACGGGTTTAAATTCTCAGACTCTCATGCGACACTTAGCTTGGCTTGTCACTTTGCACCAACTAAGTAAGCCTAACTAGAATCTCTAAGGACAAGAACAACTGAATGAGAAGAGAACTCTAGCTTTATTGCTCTGAAGATGCTTACAACTCTTGCATGAATTCTAAAATGATTGATTGATGTCTTACAAATGAGGGAGCTCCTCTATTTATGAGTGCTCCCTCCCTTTCCACCTCCTCAATGAATGGTGGAGATTGTTACATGTGTATAGTTCATATTATTCTCTGGAACATTCCTACAAGATATCTAAAGTCTACCACATTCTAGATACTTACAAGGATAGTTCTAGAATATGGACCTTCCATAAAAGTGCCTTCTTCCATAGATCTTCAATTGTAGGCCAAAGTCTCTCAGGCCTAGTCCATGAACCAAAAGGGCCTCTCTCAAAGCCTGTGGGCCTTGGTCATGGATTGCATAATAATAGTACATGACATGGAGTAAAAGTTGACCATTAGGGATTTTTCTTATATATGAGCAGGGTTTCTATGCATTATCTGTTACACATGAGCAAACCAAACTCTAACCTAAGCATAAGAGAGGCTTTCTAATACCACTGCAACGCAAGTCCTCATATATATAGTAAAGTAGTTTGTGAATATTTTATAGAATAAAAATATATACAATTCAATCGTTGATATCAAATCATTTTGTGGCGGTTGATTGCAACCTGTTAGATTAATCGGATCATGGTTTGAAAGTTGAAAACATAAGAGCATGACAAACAAAGTTCTTAATAGTTAACGTCTCTCTTTCCTCGCAGGTGATACAAACAAAACTACTAACATTTATTAACAATTTAACATCATCTACAGATTTTCCATTATGATAAGTGTCCTTTGAAGGATAAAATTTAGCATGCTATTGCGCCCTGAGTCTTCTTCATTATAATAGAAGCTGAGAATGAAACACTTGTACTTTTTTTATATTTTTTATGACCTTCCACAAATGCCCAAATGATTAATATCTTCACAGTTTCTTTTCTTTCTATGACCTTAGCTTCCACCAACAACTATGATATAAATCTTAAATAATAAAACTTGCTAAACTTTGAGACAGTTGAGAAATAAGATTCAAATTTCACTAGCAAAAGTGCAATCAATTAGTAAGTGATGGACATTTCCTCTTGAATACAATATAATGGGCATTTGCTAACATGGTACTAGCGCCTAGCAATAAGATTATTTACTATTACAGCCTTGGTCCATCTTGTAATCTATCCAAAGAATTGTATTCTTGGATACTCTTCCAAAGCCGTTGTCTTTGTTTTAGTGATTTGATTAGCATCCTCACAAATTATCCATGTACACATAATTCAACAGTAAAAACACCTTTAGAATCCCTTATCCATATTCATCTATTATCACCAAAACCTCTATAAAAATTGACTTATAGAAAAGGTTCTTTTCTTGTTGTTTAGGACAAATATTATGTTATTCCAAAAATAGGTTTGCCATTACTATTAGAAATCTTGCATAAATGAAAATTAATGAACCTTAGCTTAGAGGGGCGCCTATATTAGCTTTTTAAAGATAGTTGAAGCCTTCCAAAATGTGCAAGGGAATATGATAGCTCTATTTCTTAGATTCAATGAAGCCAAATTCATTTGTACATTTAATTGATTTGCACTACCAGAAGGTCCATACTTTAGGGTAAAGCACAATAAGTTTTGAACCTAAAAGATAACATAAACTTGTTCCAAGCATAAGATCTCAAAGATCCCTATGCAACTAATCCAAGACTACAAACTCAAAGAAAACTAGAGGTACTCAGCATCAAACAGTTAAGATCCTAAATCCTAGAAAGCAATAAAAAAAGGAGAACAATAGTCATCTCAAAGAGGAGGAAGAAAAGTAATAGAAGGCCCTGCATTGTTTCCCAAACTAAGAAGAACACCCAAGAAAACCCTAGTAAAGCAATTCTTAAAAAGAAAGAAAAGAATAAATTGGTGCTTACGGGCTAAGGGGTGCTCCCAATCCAAGTGTAGATCACAGATTTGCGAATTATCTGTGTATCTCCAGAAGTCAATTATAATTGTAGATGTTTAGTTCTTTTGAAAGATCTACATTGTTAATCTTGTTTAGAATACCTTAAATAGTCTAGGTACTAAATTTCAAAAGCATTAGATTCTTATAGCTTAAGTTATAGAAGTTGAAAATTAGAGCCACTAATTTATTCAAAGAAATAAAACAAGTGGTTAGGATCATCCAAATGTAAAGCTTTTTAATGGATCATCTATTTTTGGGATGAAGAACAAGATTAACAATTTATCTTTCAAAAGAAGTCAACATCCATGTTTTATATCATTTCTCAATTTAATTTTTCAAAAGTGCCTTTTAAATGAATATTGACTAATATATCCATGTGAATCACATATTTAATAGATCAAATAGATTCAATTGGTTTTTATACAAATCAAATTTATTCTATCCATATACACGGATTTTTTTTCATTTTTTGGCCACTACTTTTACTATTGAATTCTAGGCCTAATATGTGTATCCCTAGAGTAAAAGTTCACCACTAGGATTTTCTTATGTATGCCTTTTTTTGGTGGATTTTGTAGTGGGCTAGGTGGGTGAATGCCTCAAATGTGTAATCTAAGTATATGAGAGGCCTATATAGCACCATTATGGTAGAAATCCTCACATATATAAAGTAATTTTAGATCTTCTATATTTATCTTACTCAATTCATTTCTAAACCTTTGTGTGTGTGCGTGCGTGCATGCGTGCACATGCATGTGTGAATCTTGTCTCATTTTTTATAACATGGAGTAACAAACCTAATATATCAATTTCCCTTTTAGGGCTGTTTGGCATAGGGGTGGCAAAATATGACACGACACGATAACACGACACGAACCTAACATGAATTTAGCGGGTTCGGGTCGAGTCTTATCGTGTTCGTGTCGTTTTCGGGTCAACCCAAAAATGACACGCCAAAAATCGTGTGGTGTTCGGGTCAATCAACGTGACCCATCGTGTTGACCTGTTTGACACGCGACCTATTTATTTATCGTGAACTAATAGTAATATAGGATGGTTCATTTGGAACCGTCTTATATTACAACATGATATGTAATATAGGACGGTTCATCTGGAACCGTCCTATATGTAACATGTAATATAGGACGGCTCATCTGGAACCGTCCTATATTGTAACTCTTATATATGGTAGCATGTAATATAGGACGGTTCCAGAGGAACCGTCCTATATTGTAACTCTTATATATGGTAGCATGTAATATAGGACGGTTCCTTTGGAACCGTCCTATATTGTAGCTCATATGGTTATATATGATAACATCTAATATTATATGATAATTGTTCCTTTGGACGGTTCCTTTGGTAACATCTAATATAGGACGGTTCCTTTAGAACCATCCTATATTGTAACTCATATTATATGGTAACTGTTACATATTGTAACTCATATTATATGGTACCTCTTATGTAAGTGGTAACATCTAATATAGGACGGTTCCAAAGGAACCGTCCTATATTTTAACTCTTATATGGTTATATGGTAACATCTAATATAGGACGGTTCCAAAGAAACCGTCCTATATTGTAACTCTTATATGGTTATATGGTAACAGGTAATATAGGACGGTTCCTTTGAAACCGTCCTATATTGAATAAATAAGCAGCCAAATTCGCCATGTAGGTGTTTGGATATGGAAAGCAGGAAAGGGTCATAATGCACCTGGAGCAGTAGTATAGCTTGGGACTTGGGGCTTGATGACGGCAATCGGATGGACTTGGGGCCTTTAAGCAGCCAACCAGATTTTCTAGTTCCTGCGATGCTCAGTTGCATTATGAACTTTTCTAGCTGATAGCAGTAGCACTGCTATTAGGAGTATAGGCGGTGCGCCAAAAAGAACAAATAGGCAACCAAAATCACCAATATGATAGCAGTAGTACAGGCGGTGCTCCAGCTACATTATGAACCTTTCCATATCCAAACAACTACCAAATAGCAAAGATTTTGGGTTGTTTAAGTGAGGTGACGGTGATTGGATAGACTTGAGGCCTTTGCGCAGCCAACCAGATCTTCCGGTTCTTTCTCAATATCTTTTGTATGAAGTCAGTATACCTCCGCCTAATCAAGTGTCCCTGCAATAATAGACCTGTGTTGTCTGAATTCATCTTTTGTCGCACCATAATTTTTATATTAGAGCAATAATATAGGACGGTTCTTCTAAAACCGTCCTATATTATTATATTATTTATTTAATCGTGTTATACGAGTCGTGTCGTGTTGACTCGTTTAATAATCGTGTCGTGTTCGGGTTACGGATTTTTGACACGATTATTATGCGGGTCGTGTTCGTGTCGACCTAAGCTTGAAGCATGTCGTGTTCGTGTCAATACAAACATGACCCATCAACCCGAATTGCCAGGCCTAGTTTGGCATGGGATAACAATCCAGGAGTTCATTTATTCATGAATATTAAGTTTCTTTCCCACTGTTTACTACCTTGGGACAATCATTACTTGAAAATAGATAAAGTAACCTAAAAACCTTCGTTTTCTTTTGTTAAATAAATTTTATATATGTTTGTGAGGGCGTAAATAGCAAGAGCAAATTAAAATTCCTACTATGGATATTGTAACCTAATGATGTATGCCAAACTTCTCCAATAACATTATTTAGTAATTGAAGCCTTGTTCCATCTTGTAATCCATCCAAAGCACTATATTCTTGGATAATCTTCCAAAACCATTATCTTTGTTACAACATTTTGATTAGCATCCTCACCGATATTTCAATAGTCAAAAGACCTTCAACGCCTCTTGTCCATATTCTTCTATTATCACCTAAGCCTCTTATAAAAATTGACTTTAATTCCTACAGTAGATGTTTTCTTGTTGTTTAGACAAATGTTATGTTTTTCCTAAAGTAGCATTGTCATTTTTGCTAGAAATCTAGTATAAATAGAATAGATGAACCATAGCTTAGATGCGCACTTGTAGTGGCTTCTTAAGCACAATTGAAGCCTCCCAAAATGGGCAAGGACTATAGTACATTTATCTTTAAGATTTAAGCACACCAAATTCAATCTATCCCTTTAACTAATTTGCAATATTGGAAAGGTCCATGCTTTAGTTTAATAATTTCAATGCCTTAAATAATTTCTTTAAATTAATAATTCAAATTAACAAATTTGTAGAAGTAAATTACTTTGCTTTTAAGGTAATGCTAAGTTTTGAATCTACAAGAAAAAATTATTCCAAACCTATGATTTCAAAGAGCTTAAGGTAAGTAATCTAAGGTGACAATCTCAAAGAAACCAAAGGCACTTAGTGTAAACTAATCAAGACCCTAAAACCTTGAAAATGAAAAGGAAGAGTGAACAAGAGTTATCTCAGAGAGAGGTAAGAAAAGTGATCCTAAGGGCCCTGCACTAATTCCCAAACTATGAAGAACACCCAAGAAAATCCTAGCAGAGCAATTAGTTGAAACCAAAAAAAGGGAAGAAAATGAATTGATGCATAGGGGCTAAAGGGGCACCCCTTTATATAGGTAAGCTTGCCTGAACATCAAGTTGCCTTGCTTAGTGGGCAAGGCACTTAGCTTGGCCCTTATGTCAAGTTATCTTATTTGATAGGCAAGACAAGCTACCTTAACTTAAAAGAATTTCAACAGTTTCCCCCCCATTATGAACTCTTCTAAATTGTTCAAATATTGAAACCTCTAAGTTGAGCCAGGGGGCATAGAGCTGTTGAAATAAGTTCTCTAAATGTAGGTATCCATAGCATATATATTTTCAAAATCATATTCTCTCATGGTATAATAGAGGAGTTGGGTTCTATATGTTTGCCCATTGGGTATGCATTCTTCTAATAACTAGATTTTTTGGCATCCAACCTTTGAAGTGCCTTCTGGCAAAATGGGGCAAAAACGGCCTCTAGCATAGTACCTAGTAGGTCAGTGGTTTGTGGGCGAGTGTGTTCAACAAAAGAAGAAGAAGAATGTTAAGATTACATCTATTGCCACTACAGGAGATTCCTTTTCTTGCCAAATCTCCTCAGCTATTTTATAAAAAATGATGAGTTAAACTCCTTTTAAATGATAAATTACCATGCCCTTATTTGTTCTGCATACAAGATCCAACTAAATTTGATGATATTGCATGTGCTGTAGAGAACCAAATCACACAAATTTCCTTTGAAAAAATGCAATTTTTAGAATAATTGATGTTAGACATTTGAATAAAGAGGACTAATAGGCAAAGATATTACCCAAAGTGGTTTTAAACAATTTGGCTCATCCACTTTTCTTTTCTAACAAAATAGCCTACTTTATGTTCTCTTCCCCACTTTGATTTCGTTGATCCTTCTTTGATCTACCTATGATTATACATAGATCTAAATGAGTGGAAGGAAGAGACAGTTGCACATTATTAGATTTAACAAATAGTTTTGCTTCTAATTAAGGTGACTTGAAGCTTAATGCATTAGACTGGTTAAATAAATACTCTATAGTGATAGAATCTTAAATGCTATGATTATAACTTCTATGAATTTTGCCTCCTTAGGAATCAAAGCTAGGAATGAACCCCCAAAGAATTTCCCATCTTATATCCTCTTTGGAACATTTGTAGAACTCATGATGCTTCTAGTCTAAGCATGACCTAGAAATGCTTGAAGAACTCCACCCTTAAAACCATTTGGACTAGGAGCACAAAATGGTGTTTTTATCTCCATTTAAATCCATTAGTTTGTTAACCTTTACTTCTACCTTATTCCCTCTCTATGGCATTCTCTTTAATCTCCTATTTTGATCTTAATTATCTTCTTATGGTATTCTCTACAATCTCCTTATATATATATATATATATATATATATTAATTCTCTCATCTGTTTGTGAGTTACAAAGGTCAAATTTGTTCTACTAGTAGCATTAGTTTCCTTTCTTTGTTTTTTTGTGTCTTCATTCTAGAGCTTAATTTTATACTTAATGATTTTATGTTTGCCCTAGTAAACTATATATAACATTCCCTTCTATTGGTGCATCTTTTCACCATTGTTTGATTGTGTAATCAAATTCTTTTTGTCTTGACATATTTTCACTTGGAAAATAGATGGACAGTAGCACAACCTAGGCTAAATATATGTAGTGATCTAGTACATCATGATGTGGATGAGCAAAAGATAGTAATTGTAACCGACATGACAAGTCTAAAGGTTTGCTTTTTAGTCTTTTAACAATAACAAAGAACTTCTATGTATAACTCATCCCAGCATAATCTATACAAATATATGGTCTGTTCAGAAGTTGTATAACTCATCCTAGCATAATCTATACAAATATATGGTCTGTTTAGAAGTGGATCCATCTACTTCTATCGACTAGGGCTATTACTATTTACAGAGTGAAAATATGCACATCTACCCATAAGAACTCGTCTTGATATCAAAATTTCTATGAAATGATAAACTGAGGCATCAATGTAGACACTTCAAACTAGCAATGAAGAGTCAAACCATTCCGTTAGTGTGATTTTTTACACAAAAAAGAAAGGGACAGCCAGTTGTACTAAGCTCTCACGTATGTAAGGGAAATAGATTAAACGAGGAGAGACAAGATAAATGACATAGATCTTCAAGAAAACATGTCTGCATGCCAAGTATTCACGCTTCACATTGAAGCTTTGTCAAATTCCTAATTCCATGGAAATATGTTTCCCTGGATCCAAACAGGCCCCGCCACAGACATTCTCAAAGGTCTCAATGTGCAATCTCTGACGCCTACAAAACCAAAGGCGTCCCTGTAGCGTCCGAGAGATTTCTCCCCTCCACTCCCCACTGCCTCTCCAATCCCTTTTTAAATCCGTCTGCATACCGCTCTCCTTCTCTCCTATCGACCTAAAGATTCTCCAAACCTCTTCCCATTTTGCTCATTCCTTCATAAACCCCTACCATTTCCCCAGATCTAAAACAATCCATCTCTCTTGCGACTTCAATTGCACTTGAATGTAGATTTAGAGGCCAATTTTCATACCCTCTTGCTATTTTCGATCATGGATTTCATGAAGGTTCTGGATCAAACTGTCAGAGAAATGTGAGTTCTTTCATTTGCTTAAGCATTCATGCTTTCTTTGGATTGCTTTGAATGTTAAAGCTTGATTTTGGTTTTCGCAAAAAGAGAGAGGTGAACATGAAAGTTCTCAAGGGTCCGGAGATCGAACAGAAGGTAAGTGATCCATTGCCGTATTGTAGTCGATTTTAATGTATGTCTATATGGATCTATGGCATTTTGAATTTTGGTGAACTAAAAAGATGATTTAATTGAATCTTTTGATTAATGCCCTCCAACTATCAGTAAACAAACTGCCTGATCTTGTAAGCAGCACACAGATGTTGCTGCAAGTTGCCTAAGTTTAAGAACCACCAACATGTCAAGGTTCAAATTCAAATTGGTTCATGGTCATGTTCAAGGAGAGTGATAGTTAGTAAATATATTGTAGTGTCACTTTATATTGTAGGCAGTGTCCAATTTTTTTCGTAGATGCTGGATCCATGAGCTTCTACAGGGACCTTAGCGGTTTTGTTATGTTACTTTGTTACATAGGGTACACGTACCCGAGAGATTAGAACATCCCTTGGTATTTTCTTTGTTGATTAGGAAAGGGGAGAGGAATGTCATTGGATCATACATGTGACTACATTTAGACCCTTTCCCAGCAGCTGATCAGTTCTGTTAAGTTTTGTCCCACCAGTGAGCTTTTTTTTATTCCTTTAGCTCCCTGAGCTGTTTAGCACAATTCAAGTGTTTCTTTTCTTTTTGTTTTTCTTATTTTGATGCACCCAGTTGTGGTTGTTGGGAGCTTGATTTTGTAGTAATCTATAAAGTTGTGCCGTTACCCACCTGGATTTGACTTCCCTGGTCACCTGATAAATGCCCTCAGATCCTGGTTCTCCTTGATCCATTAACTGTTTCAGTTAAAAGTTGTTCCAATATCTTCGTGTTGACCGAATGCCATATCTTAGCTAACAATTAGGTGTAAAATACTTTATGACATAGAAGTTGTCAAGCATGGTTCCATAAAGTTTGGGAGCCATTAGACTCACTCTTGTTTCCTGATTTTACAATGCAATCACCAGAAGGATTTGGATTATTGATGCCTTTCCTTTGTTCATAGGAAATTGGTTATCAATTGCTGGCTTTTGTGAATATTCAAGTAAGTGGAATGCCACCTGTCTATATTGGTGTTAGGTCAATGTTCACGAGTACCAAGCTTGACTCTTGTCATGGCCGAGCAACAAATTGATTTATGCTGTCTAAAAGCTTACCTCATTGATTGCTTGGCCATTCATTAACTACCAGAACAAACTTAACGTAATGGGATGTACTTAAAGCAAGACCATGGTTATTGGTTTTATTAGTTAGTTGCATTGTAGATAAATGGCTAGAGTTACTATGCAAGATCCAAGGTTCACCACTTAAGTAAATCAGTAGAAGGGGTGCATTTACCAGAGTTAATGTTCTTTGCTTTTGATGAAGTTACCCTTAGATCATTACAAAACAAAGTTTGAGCATAGTTACCCAAATTTGCCGTCAGAGTGGGAAGCTCATTGTGGAAGCTAAATTCTTCTTGCTCCAAACTTTTAGCAGAAGAGCTTGCTACATGCTTCCTTTTATGCTTTTCTTCTTTAAAATTTGCTTCCTAATCAGGTTCGAGGCTGCTTATGGGTGCATGTGATCAACTTTCAAAAATAATTTTGCTTCCTAACTAAAATGTTTGTCCTAAAAGAAATTATTTTTTCCTTCTAGTGATTCTCAAGGTTTACATTTGAACTTGAAATACTCCTGGATATAGTCTAAAGAGGTGATGCCAGAGGATTACATTAAACTTGAAATACTGATTTGCTCTAAAGGGTTGTATTGAAAATGTAAAACCTCACTTCAAGTTTCAGATATAACTTCTGTGAACTTCCTTCAGAAACTTGTTGTAACTTGCAAGTGTAATTGCCCAATTACACGTCAACACTAAATCTAATGCCTAAAAGTTAACCGAGTAAACCATGAAGCCTTTTCAACTTATGCCTGTATTGACCCCTACATTACTGTTCATAGTTGTCTCCTAGTGGCACTTACTACATTCATGTTCATTCTCACAAATTGTTCCCACGCATTTCCTCTTTGCTTTTCTTGTTGCTTTTATAGTGCAGTTCACTTTCAGCATTTCCTATTTTACAAAATCTTCACTTTCTGCTTCCTCCTTCCAAGTTGCATCTAGTATGGGCATCTATGTTTGAACACATAGCAACCATATGTCTGTGGTATGATATGAGGGCATTGTCTTAAAGTGTCATGTTCTTGTAGCTACTTTGGTAAATATTTTCAAGAACATTATAAGTCTTTTAATTATGTGCACATGCAGGCACCAACTTTTACAATTTACTTATATGCATGCATGACGCAAGACTGGGCCATAGAGGACTCCTCTTAGTGTCTTGAGAATAATGTTTTCGATCTTCTTTTGATCCATCACACATTGGTGTCTTTGTGCTGTCTCAATTGTTAAGGATGTCATGATTAATATTTTTATTCCAATCTGCAAATTATTGCATGGAACCAATGTAAAATTCTTAATTTGAAATCTATAATTTTAATTTCTTGTCATGGTTTTCTTTTTGTTCAAAATCATGTTATTCACATTATTTGGCCTTTTGTTCCTCTTGTACATTTGCACCTAGTTCATATATATCAATTCTACTGGCATATACACTTTTAAGACTAGAAACAGATTAAGCAAACAATATTGTTTTTCTCTTGATGGAATACTATGTGATATTATTATGAAGAGAGATGATATCTATGCTTCAATCTTTTGATAATGGAACTGCACTCATTATTAAAAACTTTTTCAGTGAGCTGTTAAGCTTTACATAAATTGTACCAGCTTATAACAGTCAATTTGGAAAGGTGTTATCCAAAGAATGGAGTGCATGTGTAAGAAGGGAAGTAAGTATATCAGCTGGCCTTATTGAGCACCAATAATGTATTATTAGCTAGATGGTTTTAGAGTTCATTAGTTATTAAATATGGAGCATGGTTGGCCTAGCAAATTATGTTTAGAAAAAAAATTAATAGTTGTAACTGGCCATCTAAAGTTTTCAAATGTGATTTTCATGTTAAACTTAATTTTACAAATTTTAATTGTATATTAGAGGTTATAATACTTTCAAGGACAGATTTTGGAGTCTAAAGTTGTTTGCATGATAGAGTTTGTGCCAAACCAAACATAAATTGGTCTAGACTCTCATCCTTTGATTAAAGCAATATGTTGGTCATTTATCCTTCATTCTCCTTTTTTCACAAATTCCTTGATATAGGACCTCAATTGGGTATTTGAGAGAGATTGATATTAGTAATCGAATCTATAGTTTGGACTAGCATAGGAATACAATTGTGTGTTGTTGCTACATTGTGTAGTTGATTATGTGTAAGTGTTAAAGTGAATATTTAAAGTGTTGAGATGGTACACTAATACAATTCATATAAATGGTTCTTGATTTGCAAGAACACTCAAATACGTTTACAAACTTGTTCTAAGGCTTATAATGAAGGACCCATATGGTTGATTTATGCTATTAATTTTATGGGGATGTTCTTATGTTGTATGCTTTAGATCTACTTCACTTGAATAACACAATTCCATCTGTCTTTTTCTTTAGTGGAAGTTTAGTTATAATATTAAAGTAGAATTGGAAGGCCAAGATTGTTGCTTCCTCATGTAACCCCATGGTTCTCTTTAACATGGGGGTAGTGGTTCAGGATCCTGAAAGATCCAACCCGAAGGGCTATGGACATTGGGAAGATCCTTGTTTGTGGTTTAATATCTTCAAGATACTAGTCAAAGCTCCATATTAGTGGTCTGGATCTTGATTTTGGACCTTGAAGGTCATTGTTTGTGAACTTGATAGATAGGCCATGGGAACTCCTAGCCCTGGACATCCATGACATAAAGATCATTGAAGATTTACATGAGGGTAGTGGCTGTGGAACTTGGAAGATCCAATCTGATGTTGATGGACCTTGGACATCAGGTTTTTTGGGCAATGTCCATAGACATCATCCTTTATCTTTTTGTGGATATGTGCCATGCCTATGGATATTATTTTTTGTCTTTATGTGGGCAGCAAACTTTGAAATAGTATTTCATTTTTGGCTAGGGCTACTGAATATCCCATATGATGTTGCCAAATAATAAAACATTGTATGAGGTGGGCCTCATTGCTTACACCAAGATCTACATATGCGAGCAAATGTTAGCTGTTGCATATACATTGCATACGAGTTTGGTTCATTTACATGGCACTTGTATTTCTTTTCTCAAATCACACGTATATGGACCGAACCCCACCAATGTCGTTCCAAGCCCGTATAAAAAAGGAGGGGGATTTTGTGTTAGGTGCCAGTTGGCAAGTAAAACCTTTTTGAAGAAGTTGAAGATGATTTTGTTATTTTCTCTTTCTACTTACAAATGAATATGCATATAACATATTAGTTTGTATGTAAGAAGAGAAAATAATGAAAATCATCTTCAACTTCTTCAGGTATGGTAACCCTAACATGACATGAATTGATTGTTGACATTCCCTTAAGCTAGGGTGTCCCTTGTAAGCAACGCTTCGTCAATCCGAAGTGTGGTGGAAAATGGGAAAAAGTTGCTAAGGCATTCCCCCAAAAGCAATGCTACATCGGATTCCTGGTGTAGTAAAAAATGGGCAAGGGCTGTTAGAGTGTCTCCTCGAAAGCAATGTGTTGCATCAAAACCTAAGTGCAATGGAAAGTAGGCATGGGTTCATGTCATAGGGGTCAAGAAGCGCATGGCTAAATAGGCCAGTTCAAGAGCATAAGATTTGTATAGCCACATGGAATATAAGGAAATTGATAGGTAAGAGTCTCGAGTTAGTAGATACGATGAAACGTAGGAAAGTCAGCATTGCTTGTATCCAAGAAACTAAGTGGAAAGAAGCTAAAACTAGAGAATCACTAGGTATAAGCTCTGATACGTAGGAAAGGATAATAACAGAAATGGTGTATGGATAGTGTTGGATAAATAATTGGGATTTTTGCAAAAATGCCATTACATTTTGGCATTTTTGCCAAAAAATCCAACATTTTGGCATTTTTGCAAATGTGCCATTAAGCTTTTAGGAACTTTGTAAATTTGCCACTCTACTAGGTTTTCATCTTCTTTTCCTGTTAAATTTTACAAAATTTCAATATTACCTTTATCTTTTTCGCCAGCATATTTTTTGGCGTACCAGTGTCCCCCCGCCGGTGCGCTACACAGATCTTGCCCCTCGCCAACGTGCTATGTATATTGGCCCCCTTCCCCCAGCCCCCACTACACTAATGTCCGCCCCCCTAGCTATCGGAGCTCCCTACCCCCCACCCCCGCACTTGGCAGCCCCCATTGCATTGGTGCCCGCCCCCCCACTAGACTGCACCCACACCCTGCTCACGACTAGTGAGCGCCCCTGCCCCTCCCCCTTCTCCCCCACTGGCAGCCCCCACCGCACCGGTGCCCATAAGTTGTAGCCCCCACTACACCGGTGCTGCCCCCCGACAACCCCCACCGTATTGTGCCCACCCCTTCACACTCACCCGCCTCTCTCCCCCTTCCCGCACTTGCTCCCTGCCCCCCCCCCTTTCCACCCTACTCGGTAGCCCCCACCGCACAATGCCCCCCTCTCTCGATACCCAATTTGGCCTCCCCTTGTGCTGGCTCTACCTAGTCCCCCCCTCCCAGCTCTACCTAATCACCCTCCCTGTGCCAGGATAGTACATTATCTCGGTCTGACCACCGAGGTCCACTTTGCCCTGCACAATGTCCATCTGGCTCCCTAAGTCGTAGTCCCTGCTTTCGACGACTTATTCGGCAACCAAATGTTTCCAATGTCTTTTAGATAAGGGTAATATTGGAATTCTATAAAAATTAATAGGAAAAGAAAAATAGAAACCTAACAGAGTGGCAAATTTGCAAACATTTTCAAAACTTAATGGCAAATCAGCAAAAACCTAAAAACCTTGGATTTTTTTGCAAAAAAGACCAAAAGCTAATGACAAATTTGCAAAGAACCCTAAAAGAATTAAAGGATAAAGTTGTAAACATTAAAAAAAACTAGTGATAGAGTTATAATAATAAAGCTTGTTCTAGGAGAGAATATCATAAATGTTATAAGCGCATACACACTGCAAGTAGTGTTAGAAGATAAAATCAAGAGATAGTATTGGAAAGATATGGAGGGACTCATGCCAGAAATTCCCAACACAGACGGGATATTTATAGGAATAGACTTAAATGGCTATATAGGAATAGAAAAGGAAGGATAAGATAAGGTACATGGAGGGTATGGTATCGGAGAACGAAATGAGATGGGGGAAGCTATCTTCGATTTTGCTTTGGCACATAACCTAGCTCTTGCAAACACATTCTTTAAGAAGAGGGATGAACACTTAATAACATTTAAAAGTAGACTCCATAAAAGCCAAGTAGACTTCTTTTTAGATGGGTGGATAAAGAAGACTATTGGGTGAAGCTACCAAAATGGGCTTGGTGTTGTAAATGGTGGTGGTAGTGGAAGTTTTTTGTTGAGAATTCATCAAGGACTTAACTTTTCTTAGAAGGGGGTGAATTGTTGTTAAGGAGGATGATGTTAGGGAGGATGCTATTAGAGAGACTACAACAATGTGAACTTATGTATTTGATTCAAAGATTTATATTAATATAATCTATCTTGTTGCTATTGGACTAGTAGTCCCTTTATACTTATCTTTGGTCATTTTACTCTTGAAGTAGTGAAAGAGAAGGAAATGTGGCCAAATGGCTTCTTGTTTGTGTCTTTTCAATGTACTTTTGATGAAACTTATGAAATGGTATTACTGGCTAACTTTCAATCTCTTCATTCTACCCTAGTTTTGTAGTTATCTTTTCTATGCTTCGAATGTTCGTTTTTAATCTTGAATAGACAAGTTTAAGAGCAAAAGGGTGCTTAACTTAGCTTCAAAACCAACGCTTTAGTTCTCCAATACTATATGACTGTCATATCGACTTTGTAGATCTCTCTTATGTCATATCAAATCCTTCAACAATGTTAGGCCTCTTTCTTAGCTTTTTTAGACAAGCTGTGGCTAAATATTTAGAAGTCAACTGCTTGTTCTTTTGTGACTTCACATAAGCATGGATATTATTATAAAACTTTACCTAAAACATATGAGTTTTTCTCTTGAATGAAGAATATACTCTAAAAGGCCAACCCTTATTAGCACAAACAAATTCAATCATGTGCTCTTCATTCCTTTTAGATCTTATGTCCTTATTCTCTTGCACATACTTTGCAATAGCATCTTTCTAAACTCTTTCCCATTACTGAATTGCTTGCCAATAGAGAATGTGGAAGGGCCATATGCCCTTCTCTTCCATCATGTATAGAGAAGTTGCTCTTCCTCCCTTCTAGTAACTCATCCTTAGACAATGACTCATTCTCAGATAAGTCAATATAATCCTATGCACCATTCTAATCATCCAACTCAGTACGCCTTTTTGCTTTCATTGTGGTAGGGTTCTTCTTCCTTGTCTTAAAGGGTGTTACAATTGAGATTGGAGGAAGGTGAAGTGTGTATATATATCATCATCATCATCAAGACCTTATCCCAAATAGGGGTCGGCCACATGAATCTTATTCCTCCATTCCACTCTATTAAATACCATGACTTCATTTAGTCCCAAAGTTTTTAAATCTTTCCTTACCACTTCTATCCACGTTCTTTTGGGCCTTTCCCTTGCCCTTTCAGAACCTTCTACTTGTATTGCCTCACTCCTTCTAACTGATGCCGTTGTTGGTCTCTTTTGAACATGTCCAAACCATCTAAGTCTAATCTCCCTCATCTTGTTACCTATTGGTGCTACCCCTAAATTTTTTCTAATATTTTCATTTCTAATTCTATCCTTTCTTATCTTACCACTCATCCATCTCAACATCCTCATTTCTGCGACGCTCATCCTATGAGTATGATGTTCCTTAACTGCCCAACACTCTAATCCATAGATCATGGCCGACCTTATAGCCATCCTATAGAATTTTTCCTTTAGTTTGAGTGGCACCTGCTGATCACAGAAAACACCTGATGCACATCTCCATTTGTTCCAACCCACTTGGATTCTCTAGGTAACCTCCCTCTCAATCTCTCCACTCTCATGGATCAATGATCCTAAGTATCGAAAGTGGCCTTTCACAGGGACCTCTTGGTTATCAATCATGACTAGTGTTCCACTCCTACTCTCCTTGCTAAAATTACATTCCATATATTTTGTCTTAGTTTGGCTAATTTTAAATCCTTTAGATTCTAATGCTTTTTTCCATAACTCTAGCTTTATGTTTACACCCTCCCTTGTCTCATCAAGTGTGTGTGTGTGTGTGTGTGTGTGTGTGTGTGTGTGTGTGTGTGTGTGTGTATTATAAGGGTGAGAGATCAGGGTGAGAGATGAGGGTTTATCTATCTAAAAAATAGTGAACAAGTGCTAGATCTTACTAAACAAGCTATTGAGGGGCAGATTATTCCATTATATTATGAGTTGCATGACGTTGAATATGATGAGGATTTCTGACCTATTAGTGAATAGAAGTGATGTGTTAGATCAGATTCTTCTAATCTTGTTGATGCCCCAACTCTCCATTTCAATGCTGCCTCACTCGGTTCTTCTGCTCCACTCTGGAGATTGGGATTTGGATTGACCTTCAAGTGGAGATTAGGCCTTTTCATGGTTGATGAAGAGGTTAAGGAGGTTAGCGCAAAAATAAGGGAGACAACAAGGATAGATAACAATGAGAATATTGAACCAGAGCCTCCAATCTCAATTGCAGCACCTTCTACAATAAGAAAGAAGACGCCTTCCGCAAAGAAAGCAAGGCCTAGTGAGTTGTCTTATCAACATGATGTATCTAATTATCTTGACTCATCTGTGTGAGTTACTAGAAGGAGGAAGAGCATCTAATTGTGATGCAGCAGCATGATCCTTTGACATTTTCTATTGGTAAGCAATTCAGTAATAGGGAAGTGTCCGGAGAGGCAATTATTGCATACTCTGTTTAGGAAAGTAGGGACATAAGATTTAGGAGTGAAGGGCACATGTTTGAATTGGTTTGTGCCAGCAAGGGTTGCCTCTTTAGATTGTATGCTTTATTCGAGAGGAGAACTCAGAAGTTTTAGGTGAATTCTTATTATAAAATCCATGTTTTTGTAAAGTCACAAGAACAAGCAATTAGCTTCTAAATATTTGGCCAAGGCATATTTAGAGAAGATAGAAACATGCATGATATTAAGTTGGAGGATTTGAAAGATAACATTAGAGAGGCCTACAAATTTGATGTGACAGTCATATATTGTTGGAGGACTGAAGCATTGATTTTGAAGCTAAGCACCTATTTGCTGTTAAATGTGTTTATGCAAGATTGAACACCATCATTCAAATATGGAAATGATTATCATAGAAATAAGGTAGAATGAAGAGATTGGAGGTTAGCCAGTAATACCATTTTATTAGTTTCATTAGAAAAAAAGGGCAGCCCCAGTGCACGAAGCTCCCGCCTATGCGGGGTCTGGGGAAGGGGCGGGCCACAATGGCCTAAAGTAGGCAGTCTTACCTTGCATTTTTGCAAGAGGCTGATTCCACGCCTTGAACCCGTGACCTCAAGGTCACATGACGACAACTTTTACCGTTGCGCCAAGGCTCCCCTTCTTATTAGTTTCATTAGAAGTATGTTGAAAAGTCACCAATTGCAAGCCATTTTGGCCTCGCATTCTTCTCTTGCACTTTTTCATGAGTTCAATGATCAAAGACAAGCACAAAAGGATTACTAGTACAAAAACAACAAAGGTGAGATAAATTATATTGATAAATATATGAATCAACTGCATAAGTCCACATTAGTGTAGTCTCTCTAATAGCTTCCTCTTTTTTCAACATCATCCCTGGCAACAATTCACCCCCTTCTAGCAGCTTTACTACCATAGCCTTCTTCATCCACTCATCTGAAGTAGCCTTAATCCCTTTCACCATGCCAATTTGACCATTTATAAAACATTTTGCTAGGATTCATCTTCGTGCTACTTGTATACACCCTTTGCAGTCCACAACCCTTGTGACATGTAAACGGAGAGAAGAATCCATTCATTAAATTGCATTGCCTGCAGGTGGAGGCCCAAATTTAAACATCCTTGTTTTATAAACAATTTAGAAATTTGAAAATCCCTCTTAAGTTTCTTTAGTTTAATATAACAAAAGGAATTGAAATTTTGAAGAAGGCAGAGGTGAAGGTTGACTATCAGCCCTGGAGGTCATTTAGGAATAAGGCTTTTCAAGTTCTTTGGTGAAGGTTGAGGTCGACCTTTTTCACAATTTCTCAAAGAGCATTTTTGACGAAGGATGACCTTCCAAGTGTGGGTGGACATTTTCATAAAACCCTCATCTGATGAAGGGTGACCTACAAGCTTGAAGATTGACCTTCTTAGCGTTTTCTCAAACTTCAATTTTCTAGTGAAGGTTGATCTTCCCAACATTTTTAAAGAATTCAGTTTCTCTGCTTAAGGTCAAACCTCAACAGTAAACTCTTGGGATGTTGTTTTCAAAAACTATTGAGAACTTGAGAAATTCAAAGGATGCTTTGCCAATCAAATTTTATGAAATTTTTGTCTTCCA
This sequence comes from Warburgia ugandensis, assembly GCA_035236585.1. Classification (NCBI taxonomy): domain Eukaryota; kingdom Viridiplantae; phylum Streptophyta; class Magnoliopsida; order Canellales; family Canellaceae; genus Warburgia; species Warburgia ugandensis. The sequence goes on from CP141133.1 coordinate 15,832,786, forward strand.
ACTTCGTGAGAAAACCAACACAGACGTGAAGGAAAGGATTGGAGTTGATATGGTGAGATACAATGCACAAGGCGCAAAAAATTTTAAATCAACAACAACTACAGAGGCACAATATATATATATATATATATATATATATATATATTTATATAACCCGAGATCATACTTATCCTTGAAAAAGCTACCATAATAGCACAGATTTTGAGGAGAAGATGGTCTTGCGCAGAATAAAAGAGGCAGAAGATATCCTTTTCTATTTTTTGGCCTTTTTTAACTATCAATCATCTATTGACATGGCAGGTTAATGACACGTAGGATGGTCATGTCAATATAAGATCTGGGGGGTTATCCTAAAATATCCAAAAAGCAGGATATAAATGTGAAACTGTGAAAATTTTGCTGTTTTTCGTACAAATTTTCCTAAAGTTAAACACTTGGAAAGAGACGGAACCCAGGCCAAAGAAAATACAACAAAAAGGTGCACTACATAGGCAAACTAAACAAATGAATTCATATACAACCTACTGATTTGCTATCAAACATCACCAAAACTACAGATTTCCACTTGCAGACAGTCATGGTTAGAAAAAAAAAAAAAAAAAAACCCAAAAATTTTCAACTTCTAGTTGCAGCCAACTGATACGGTACACAGTCAGATACTGGTGCTTTTTGGACGGACAAATTCCACACAATGTCCAACAGAAGTGAATGTCAATAAACAACCTTAACTAGCAGACAAATCATTACAATACCAAAAGCCCCAAAAAATTACAAATCCCACATGCATACAATCAATACACAGTAAAAGCTTCAATTTTTAGTCTTCTGGCACAAATGTAATCAAACAAACAACATTCCAACTGAAATTGAACATCCATAAGAACAATGGGAAACTAATATCAAAGCGAGTGACAGTACCTGGAGGATGAGTTTGGAAACAGAACCCTACTGATTCGTTGTCAAAATCTCAGTAAAATAACGGTGAAATCTTCACGTGCGCTACAATTTCTTTCCAAATTATCAGATTCTTCCTGGACGTGTGTGTTTCATATTAAAAAATAAGTGTTTTCCATGGAACCTTGCAACAGATATAGGGTTTCTTTGGTTTTTTTGGGACTGGAAAGACATACTATTTCCCTTAAAGACTTCATTTAATTAAGAAACCTGCCACCTGGGCTGGTCTAAATGTCAAGTTGGAAGTCAAACTCCAACTCTGCAGCCATGTCTCTTAAAGCTCTGGGTGCATTTGATAACAGGCGTAAGATATGGCGTTACCCTTAAATATCCAAAACCGGAATATAAATGTGAAATCGAAAAAAAATTTGGGATTTTCCATACAACTGTTTGTTTCTTTGGTTTTCAATTAAAAGTTGTATCTATAGGGAATGAAGGAGTGCTTGGTAATGCTAGCTTATCTGTGTTTGGTTGTGTTGCACTTGCGAGGGAAGTTGAGACTCGAAAAGAATCGTTGATGTTTGTCAGTTTTTCTTCTACTTAATACTCTTTTGTTTTTTCTTTATTTGACTTGTTTTCATATCAAATATCAGGTTCTTGATGCAACAAGTGATGAACCTTGGGGTCCTCATGGGTCTGCCTTAGCTGAGATTGCACAGGCCACCAACAAATTGTAAGTTCCAAAAACTTGTACAATGGGTTCTACACTGTTTCATTTAGTTCCTATATGTTCATTCTTGGAATATATTTTGTTTTATCCTTCTTTACAAACTTGGGAGTCTTATAACACACCAGACAGCACCGAATGCTCGATGGTTATGAATGTAATCTGGACAAGGCTGACTGATACTGGTCGAAAATGGCGTCATGTCTATAAGGTGGAAACCCTCTTTCCTTGTACATTCAAGGTCACTTCTCTTATATACCTTAATTAATTAAAACTAGCTGTTTCCAGTCTTCATCCTCCGTATATCCTTTCTGCCACAGGCACTATCTGTTATAGAGTATTTGGTCGCAAATGGATCTGAACGTGCTCTTGATGACATTTTAGAACACACTTTCCAAATCTCGGTGAGTGTTCCCTTATATCTCCTTATATTTGCATGTTTGTAGTAAAAAGATAGTCTTATTTGTGGCTGCTTTTTCCTTCATTTCTTCTGTCTTTGTAAAGTCACTCTCAGGTTTTGAATATGTTGAACCTAGAGGAAAAGATATGGGAATCAATGTGAGAAAGAAGGTTGAAACCATTTCAGCACTTCTGAACAATAAGGATAAAATACAAGAAGTTAGAAACAAAGCTGCTGCAAACCGTGACAAGTTCATGGATCATATGGAAATACAGTCTTTTAGCTTCGTTGTTTTATGTTTTATTGGGTTGAAACCAATAAATCAACTACACCAGTTTCTAGGTATTTTGGGCTGTCCTCAACTGGTATAACTTACAAGTCAAGTGCCACCTCATATGGCAGCGGTAGCTTCCAACGTAGTGACCGCTATGATAGCGAATCATTCAAGGATAGTTATAGAGACAGAGACAGATATGGAGATGAAAGTGACTGGAGTTATGGTAATAAAGATGGCTTTAGTGGCCGTGATAAGTCACAATCTCAAGGGAATGAAGGGAGTGACTCAAAGAAGGTATCTGCACAATACGGAAGGTATGTGCGCATATTGCTGGCATATTGATCATTGTTGTTTGATATGATCTGGAATTTGAGTTGTGCTGTTATGCTTAATTTTGTTAAGATAAATGCAAATTGACTGGGGTGCAGTATGACCTACTAAATCTGGGAATATGTGTTCGTGGGGAACTATTTATTTGCATGTGACTGGGGTGCTAATTGAGTTCAAGCTCAAACCTAGAGGAAGATGGATGTGAAATTTTTTCAATGTAGTGTGACCTACCAACATTCTGTTACTAGTTTGGTAGCTTACAAGCTGAATTCTGGTTAATTTGTTGAAGCATAAGCTGCACCTCGACACTTCTAGGGCCATAATAATACATGCATTTCATAGGTTTATGTTTATGCATGGTTTATATATAAACTCTGCTTAAGTCATCAATGCCTTGGTTTGTTTTTTCATTGTGTTAAACCTTTTCTTATAGTGGATATTTATCCTTTGCTGAATGTTTTGGTGACTATGATCAAGAAACTTATTCTCATTGTGCTGATGTCTTAATCTGCAGTAGGAACTCTTCACAGTCTAGCACTTCAAGAGTGTCAACAAAATTTTCTCCATCTGATGATAACTATGACCAGATTCCTCCCCAAGGGTCGAGTGCACATCTAGACAATGCTGATGGTGAATTTGATGACTTTGATCCACGGGGGTCTTCCACCATGGGTAAACCATGTATTTCTGTTTGTAGTATCAGGTTTTTTAATTTCTCTACCTTAAAATCAAAATTGTCTTTATGCTACGTTTTTCATTGCTGTTATTATATATGATTATTGGCACACTAATTGCAGCTTTTTAGAACTGACTCTGTGTTTGCTTTGATGAATTTAATGAAGTTGAAAAGCAGTAATCTCTCGACTGTGATGGTTCAGCTATATCATTCAAAGAAGAAACACAAATGAAAAATCTCCATGAGTTGGTCACAACTAGAGGAGAATGAAGAATTATGTTTTATTTTTTGTTTTTTGAAAGTTAAACATGAAAACTGGTCACCCTGACAAGAGACTCCTTGCGCCACTGTGCTAGAAGAATGAAGAATGATGTTTTGATGCTATTGCCTGCTGTGCAAATTGTTATGTTTCACCAAGCATCACTTGCACCATTTTCATTATGAATGTGTTAAAATGTTAGTTTCTTGATTTATATTTGGTTGAATTGACTCAGTTGGGCCCAAAGCTGCAAAGCCATCTGTTCAAGTCGATTTATTTGGGGAAAGCTTAGTTGACCTCATGGATGCTCCAACTTTCAACAGAAAAAGCTGCTGACAATGATGCGTCATCTGAGGTTGATCTCTTTGCAGATGCAACTTTCGTTTCAGCCCCTAATTCAGAATCAGGGGGCAGTTCTAATGCCCAGGTCAGAATTTTATCATGATTATAAATCCTTTTGTGGTGATTGTGATTCAAAATATTTTCTCTCACCTGTCTTAGTGAAGTGGATTTAGCTCAGTAATTTCCATTTCTTGACTAGTATAAAATATAATTCCTGTGTCTTTACCATTCAATGTTAAGTTCTGATTTTCTGTGTCCAAGGTCTTTCAGATCATCTTATTAGTCAAGTTTTGCCCCAATACCAGTTTCAATCAACTTAGCTGCATTGGTAATTTGAGGACATCAAGTGTGTCTCATTTCCTATTTCAGCAAAGATAAAACAAAAGCAACTAAAGCTTGGATTAAGCACACACTTCTGATAACCTAGACTAAGCACACACTTTTTATTTTCACCGGTCTCGGATTTATTTAATGGCATGTAAGAAAATGTAACGTCCTTGCATGGACTTACAATAGGGCCTGGAAGGAGAATCTTCAAAGAACTAAAAGAGTAAAAAAAATGTACTGTTTTGCATGGACCTACAGTAGGACCTGCAAAGGGGTTCCACAAATCATGAAGAACTAGAAGGGGCTGAACAAGAAGACCGTAAAAAGAGGAAAGTGATTGAAAAATGTCAGCTCCTCTTATATCATCATGGAAGCATCATGGAAAGTTGTACTAGGTGCAGTTGCATTTTAAGGCAACTCACTTATAAGTGCATTTACAGAGATCCATATGCAAGTAATGTTACCATATGCTTTCTTGCATAGTGGGCACAAGAAGAGCCTCTCCAGTGCTGCCTAGTAGGTCATGGGTTTGCGGTGCTCATGTTTGTGTTCAACATTAAAAAAATGGCATTACAAAATGAATAACATCTAATTTTTTAATACTGTCCCACATTTTAAAATTTCCACTCAGTCTTATTTGTTTTCAACAATTTTCCTAATTAAGTAGGCATCTGTCCGGGGTGAGTCCTAGAGTCTTGTTTGCAGCTTCTTGTGAACCTGGGATGCTTCCAGAACTACTTCACCACTTTCTGCTTTTTCATGAATCACTTCACTAAATTTTTGTTCTGGCATGAAAACAGATACTATGACACCACACTAGCATCCATTTACCACATAATAAGGTAAATGTATCTATGTAAAACGCTTGCAACAATGGTCTGATCATGTGAAAACTGGTATAGGAGAAGCATAACTTGCAGTCTGCAGTTAATCTGCTAGCCATGGCTGTCTGCTTTTTACTGCTCTATGGAACTAAACATTCCCTAATCATACCCTTCAACTCACCATATGGTATAGGAAATCCTGCTTGCTATGTTTCCAAATAGCCAACGGAAGTTGCATCTGTTTGCTGATGTCTTTGGTTTTTGTTCTCTTGCATTGTTAATGTATCTTCTGGTAGAAGGTATTGGAGCTTTACTTTTTTGGCCTAGCGCACAATCAAGATCATTAAAGCTTTTTTGGACTTCTAACAGAATGATCTTCGGTTGCAGTTGATAGCCTTCTTTAGACTACATATGGAATAATCTTTGGTTGCAGTGTAGCCCCTTGGATTCTATTATTTCTGAATAACATGAAAGTGCTATCCTTGCATATCATTGTGACAATGACCAACCAACTTGTCCGCTAAGGCTACGAGAGTTTGTAGTTGCGATGCAAGATTGACTATCCCATGACAATGGTTCAGAGCTTCACATTATGCTGCTATTGTAGCCTATACCTACAACTCTGGTCGTATATCGATTAATTTTACCATCTGGTTTTTTTCAAGTTTTTAATCCATTTGTGTCCCGTCATGTTCAATGGCCTTACAAACTGCAATATGAGGGTCCCATATCCTATGCCATGATGAAATCCGTCTGATATTGGCACTAGCATCTACCAAGGAAATTGGTTCACAGAGGTGTGTTGTTGGAGCCTGTTTGTGGTGATAAGAACATGTACAAGATCTCTCATGAGCATGAACATGTTGATACTTGAAGGAGAATTTGTACTCATACAAGGAGAAATGTGGTCAAGGTGAAGTCACTGGAAAGTGTGCCCTGATCTCCTGCGTACCGATGGAGAGTTTGCTCTCACTGCAGTGAATCGTGTGAGATGAAAATCTTCCATCAGTCAAGATAGTAGCACATCCTTGATGCCTAATTTGATGACACTTTCTCTCGCCACTATTACCTGAATGATGTCCAGATACACAAAGACTATTTAGCATACAAAAATATCATGCCTGGGAGGTGTACTCTCCATTTCCCTTTCTGTAGGTACTTGATTCTTGCTTGACTCGAGAGAGCTATGGTGAGCAATGTGTATATAATGAAATCAGAAAAGAAAGGGAAAACTTCAAATTTATGATTTAGATAAAAAAAACCAAGTATAGTGAGTGAATTCTTCTATGAAGATATACTATCTTTTTTTGCTGAAAAAAAAGAAAAAAAGAAAAACATCATATCTGATACAGATAACAATAAGATCTGTTTTTCAAACATTAGAATATACTTAAAGAAAGATGATCTGTTTAAATTTATTTTTTAAAATGACACCTGATAATCCCTGTCGAGCTTAAACCCAGACAGCTCTCCATGGTCAGCAGATCTATTACTACGATCAAAGTAAATATTGGATAACAAAGAATATAAAGTCCTGAAGTTCATATGGCCTAAACAATGAGGCCGTATAGGCAAAGATGGAAAGGACAGAGGCTTCATCAGGGCTTCCAAATGCACATGCAAAGAAGTCTCATTGATAGGAACGGCAAATAGGAAATGCTGATCTGGTGGAGGAGTCTACCTGCGAGGAGCTCATGCTGATCTTTTGGAAGGCTAAGATTAGGGTAAATGATGGAATAGCAAGATATTTTGAGATGTATATCTAGAAACAGGAAGCAATTTAATTGAACTACTCAAGTCTGAGTATAAAAAGATCAAGAAGAAGAAATAGCCACAGAACAACATGGGAATACATAATGAGCCTCATTCCCTAGAACAATAAGAAAGGGACAATATAAACAAAGATGTGCTTCGATAATAAATCAGATGGGCCTCTAAAGAAAAGGGATAATAAATCAGTTGGTGTGTGATTCTCAAATCGACTACCCTAGAACCTCCGAGGGTGGTGCAAGTTACAGATCTCCCCGTAAAGTGTCAAGGATGTTGGTGATAGCGGCTACTAATAAGAGAAACACTGATAATAGTTTTGCAGCTGAGCTTGGCAAGCAATTTGATACAGTTGAATGAATCTAGAATGCTGATTTGGGGCAGTGGTTTGGACAGGAAGACCTGGAAGGGTGTTCTGTGGGAGGTGAGGTGGGCAGTACATGCTATAGTTGGTCTTGCGATTGCTAAAACAATTGTGAGGAAGATTCCTCCAACAACGATGTTTTTGTTGTCACTGGTTTGGAGCAGAGGAACTAATGTCAACATAATGTCGAAGGTGAAAGGACCCAGATGGAAGTGTGGGGAAATAAATTTTATTACCTAAAGACAATACTGCCCTTTATTTCTGTTTTGAATCATCAAAGAATACCTCTCTGAATTGACTCACAAGTTGTCGAAGATCTAATACTTAGAGACCAGATCCAGCGGATTATTAGATCAAAATCAGATCTGGGAAAACTATCCCTGAGAGAACTCACCCTGTTGTAACTTCTGTATTCTCTCATAACTTTGATTCAACGCCCCAAAAAAGAGCATATATATAAGAGTAGATGAAATATGCAAAATACCACTACCAAATCAGTCAGTATTCTATTAAACCTGTAGAATATGAGACATCTAGCACAACAATATGTCAATCTGCTTTTGGATATAGGAGGACCTTAGGCTGTGTGACACCACAAATTTTTTGCGATGTTAAATAGCATTAGCATTTCCTGGTATTTTCTGTATGAAAAGTTGATGGTGATTTTGGTTGCTGAATGCTAATCCATATTCTATCCTGCTTTGCTGTTTTGTAAAACACTTGACAACTCTCAGCTATAGGGCCTTTAGCTAATTGTCTGGAGAAACTATATTGCTTTGGTCTTTTCATAGTGAAGGGATGTCAATCTGTTTCCATTTTGGGTATCAAACTGTGTGTGTACAAATATGAATTTTTTGTCACATTTCTGCAGGCCAATGTTGATATCTTTGCCCAGCCACCTGCCTCCACAACAGCTTTTTCTTCAGCAGTAGACATTTTTTATTCTCCCAGTTCAGCATTGCCAACTGAAACTAAGTCATCTAAATCTGAGTTCAACAACACCAGCGCAATCGATCCATTTGCTGCAATGCCTCTAAATGATTTTGAAGGATCTGATGTCTTTGGTGCCTTTACTTCTCATACTGAAACCACTTCCTCAGAGGCTTCCAACCAAAGCTCTGTAAAATTATCCAAAACTCAAACCAAGAAGGATACTTTCCAAGTCAAGTCTGGAATTTGGGCAGATTCATTGAGTCGCGGACTGATTGATCTGAATATATCTGCTCGTAAGTTGCCTTCTCTTCTAAAGTTCTTTATCATGAGATTTGTCTTTCTGCATGTTATCACATTCTACTTGTGATTTCAACTGATATTTCTATAGCTATCCTGAACTGCCCTTCTCTGGCACCTTGTTGATTTCCAAGTTGGCCACTAGTTATATGCCAAATTTTCAGGAAGTAAACTAATTTGACTGAAAATATCTAGCTTGTCAATGTAAGCAGGGAATTTCTGTATTCCATTAATTCTCTGTACTTCTGATCTCTGTCTGCAGCTAAGAAGACATCTCTGGCAGACGTTGGAGTTGTTGGTGGACTCACTGATGGATCAGATGAGAAGGAGAAAGTATTTCCACCTTCAGCACACATGGGGAGGGCCATGGGTATGGGATCAGGTCTGGGTAAATCAGGTTTTACTTCTTCACCAAGGACAACAATGGGGGAGAATGGGGCTTTTTCCCAATTAAATGATTATCAGTTTGGAAGCTTCAAATGATTTCTTCTGATTTTCTTTCCATTTCCATTTATTCCTTATCTGTTAGTCAAGGAGGATGTTGTTGAGTCTGGGTGTTCGTGACCTTCATGTTTTTCTAACATGTATGTAGTATTTTGCAATCTTGTGGTTTGAATATTATGAAACGATGATTTATTAATGTGGTTCATAATAAGTAAAACAAATGGTCCAACTCTGGTTGTTCCACTGGTTTCTCGCATTGCAAGTGTCATAGATTCATTATCAGACTTGCTGACAAATTACAGTATATCTGTGAGTGCGTATGTCTTTGGATCCCCCAAATTCAATCTGGCTCCTTCCAAATTGAGTCCTAGCTTTGTTCCTGGTATGGACTGTTGGATCTCGTTACTGGGCTCGTCATTCTTGAAACTCCCTTTTCCAGAAGCTTTACTCTTTCAATTCTGCTGCTACAATGCTCATGGTTGGCTTTTGTATTGATTTAGATTTTTGATGCATCTATTAATACGCTCACAAAATTAGACACTAGTTGTAAAGACGAGTCAAGGTCCTCACCTTTTCTTTTAAGGGCGTTATGGTTTTGTAATGATTCGGATCTGATCCTTCCAGAAATTACTAACCGATCTAAGTGGGCTAAACAACACAAAAGTCCGCCAGCAACGAATCATGATTCTCATGGTTGGGCAAATCACAGTCAGCGACCTCCTCCCGAAGCTGGTTTCATTGAAGATGAAAATGGGGTTTATTATGAAACGAAGATAGTCTAGAGGGACAAAATGGATCGCAGTCTCTGAGTAGCCCTCACATATCAATACAAATCGGAGGTGGATCATATCTGAACAATGCTCCGATGTTCATAAGAAGAATTCTTGAGACTTAAACATGTTTTTCATGAGATTAAGTACAGACACCCACTAACGTCTAGGCTACTGCTTGTCTAAGATGTGGTATTCCTTACGGCGTCTTGCTAGTAGGTTTCTAAAAGCTACCTTCCCGATGCATGAAGCTCTCGCATATCCAGAGTTAAAAAAAGGAGTAAATTACATAAGATTTATAGTATGCAATTTTACCTTGCATTTTTATAAGAGTTTATTTTCATACCTTAAAACCGTGACCTCTTGGTCACAATGCGGCACTTCTACTTATTACCAAGGCTCCGAAGAAAGTGCATTTATAAATCACTTACTCAATTCATCAATTATCTAACTTTAGATGCTTGAATCCAAAAATTACGCATGAAGAACACTGAAGAGAATAAACACTTTACATGTTAGACGCATGAAGGGCCTCTTCCCGCAAAGAGTTAAGAGCTTCGACTCAAGCGCTTAGAAGCGCTTTAATAGCATTCCTCACATCACAAACAAGTCGAAACGCCACGTGGAGGTGATGTACATGCAGAACGCGCCACAACGTTACCTCCTCGATTTGCTGCCTGTCACCACTTCCAAAACGATGATGCGTCACATCTCCACACGTTTCGCTCTCTCGCCACCATCTCCGTTTTATAAATGCACCCCTTCTTTCTCCTTCTTCTCACTCATTCACTCTCTCTCTTTCTACGGCTCCGTTCACTTTTACTGGGCAGTAAATAGATGTCCGATCAAAGTCGTACCCAGAAAACAATGGAGTCCGCTCTGACTTCCAATCAAGCCGTCAAGGTTGTAGCAGCGGCTACTATTGGAGGTGGCCTTTTAATCATCTCTGGTCTGACACTCACCGGAACTGTCATAGCTCTTGTAGTGGCAACACCCCTTTTCGTCATCTTCAGTCCCATTTTGATTCCCGCCGGGATTGCTTTATTCCTGGCAGCAACCGGATTTATGTTTTCCGGTGGATTTGGCATTGCGGCGTTGTCGGCATTATCGTGGATATATAGCTATGTTGCCGGGAAACACCCACCGGGAGCGGATCGGTTGGATTATGCAAGGATGAGGTTGGCAAACACGGCGAGGGAAGTGAAGGACAGGGCTAAAGATTGGGCAGTACGTGCAGCACAAGGGGCAGGAGGTGACGCCGGGAAATGCATGAAGGGATTAAGGAATGAACGACTGGGATTTCCCAATGGGATCTGTTCGAACTTGATGAGATTTCTTGCTGCATGGTAGTGTTGCAGTTTGATGTAATGGGTTTCTTGGGTTTTGTTGTAGTTATCTGCTTTGGTTTTATGATAAATGGAGATTTGTTGCTACATCTCTCAACCAGTTTTCATGGCATATAAAACCAAGCTTTGTATTGATTATGGATTATATATAGACCAACAAATTTGAGATTCCAAAACATAATACCCATCAATCTCAACCAGACCTGAATCGGTATTTGGAGCCGAACTGGTGCATGCGGCCGTTATTTGGATTTAAAATAATACTAAAAATAGTTCTGCATGTGAATAATTAGAAATTTGCAAAACATTCTCTCTTCAATTGTGCTTAATCAGAAACTTTAAATCCTAAAACAAAAGAAGCACAATTCTTGAAATTAATAATTAAAATTTTTAGGAACGTTCTATCTTTAATTGTGTTTAATCAGAAATTTTAAATCTTAATATAAAACTCTTAATCAGAAATTATATAAATATTCAATTGAAATTAACAATGAACAGGCAAATTCAGTCTTAAAATAGAAATTTTACAAATACTCAATTGAAATAAATAACTAAACAAGTTCAAATATATCCAATTGAAATTCTAAAGTAGAAATTTGACTAATATTCAATTAAAATTCTAAAACAAAATTTTTAATTTAATTTTAATTGTAATTGTTTATTTTTTATTTTTACAAATTTAACATTCACAAGAGCTTTGGTCTTAACTAGAATCCAAACGTGCAATTAAAATCAAAATGATCCTAGGAGTATGCTGTGGATGATTTACAGGAAGGAGATCAGCAGCTTGAAAATGCAAGTGGGGCTACTATATTTTCGTACACAGTTTATTTTACCTTCCTTAGCCATGAGTCTGGTTAGTGACAAGATAACACTTACCATATCTCACCAAGGTTTAAATGGTGCTTGATATAAGAAGCTTGAGGTGAGATGAGATGAAATATCATCTTCTCATCTCACTGTTAGTGGTGCCACGGTGATGCTTTGAGATAAAATAATTTCATCTTAATTCACAGTTAAGTTGAATTTTCAATTATCTCATATCTAATTTAGTCATCTCAAGCCCTATCTCATATCACCTCATCTCAAGAACCAATACACCATGTTAGGTATCTCTTATCTTTTATTATATTTAACCATCATTACCATCTTGTAACTTTCTATATTTACCTCTGTAGAGGTTTGGCCTTGTGTGACAATCATATATAAATACACTAAACATTTCTCATAATTGTTGAGAGAAACATTTGTTCTAACTTGGTATCAGAGCATGCCCATGTGAATTTAATAAAGTCGACTTCTGAAATATCGGCACAGACAGAAATTTTCAAAGAAAAAAATAGAGAAAGTCAAGATTTGAGGAAGATTTGCGGCACTGCAAATCTTGACATTCAAACCTATGTATCTCCTATAAATACGAGACACTTGTGAGTGAGTGTGTGAGTGAGATGTAATCTGATCAAATGAAATAAAATCCTCTCTCGTGGATGTAGGCCATTTGGTCCAATCATGTAAATCTCCTTCTCTCATATTGTGCGTGTGTTCATATTGTTAAAATCCTGAACGTCAAATCTACACTGATTAGTAGATTTGACCCCAACAAAATTGGTATCAAAGCCAGAGAGAGGATCCCAAATTATGATCTGTCTCCAAAGAAGACCATGTGACAGTGTGGATCGAGAAAGTGTCGCCCGTGAATGAAGTAGAGAGAGAGAGAGAGAGAGAGAGAGAGAGAGAGAGAGAGAGAGAGAGAGAGAGAGAGTCACTAACAAGATTTGTTGATGGCATCGGCAAAGGATAAACACTTGCAAAAGCAAGGAAAAAGCATTTCAAGAAAAGAGAGATATTAAGAGTGAGAAGCGACATCATTGGAGGACCACGACGCAGCCGTGACCACCAGTGAGAAGAGAACGTCGCATCCCTACGCGTGCACTAATTTGTTGATGGAAGAGACCCCAGTTCAATTTCTTCTCTGGCTCCATCCAAACTAAGAAAGCCTTCTTTAGCCCTGCAAGCGGTGTGATGAGTATGAAATTGATTACAGTGGATCAAGATCTAGTGTCTTTGATATGTCAGTGGGTAAGGCCTCAAGGGGGGGGAGGGGGGGGCTAAGTAAAACTATCGCTGCTACAAGAGTTCAAAATTGAACTGAGTTGCTAAAGTGAGTCAATACAAGGACGAGTTACTGTAGGAACGAGTTGTTACAGACCGGGTTTCTGTAGAACCTAGTCACAATAAGACTGAGTTGCAGCAGTACTGAGTCATAATAGTATCGAGTCATAGCAGGAATGATTCGCTACAGTAATTGCCACATAATGACCAAGTTACATTAAGAATAACTCGCTATTAGAAATGTTATTAAAATCTTTTGAAAGTGTAGATAACAACTTAAGGGGGAAGTTGAATCTGCTAGAAATTGAAGAAGTTGAATCAAGTTGCAATGGTTCAATATATTTTCCTCCCATGGGCATGGAGGGGGAGATTGTTGGGGTGGACCCGTATATGGTCTATGCCCATGTGAATGTAATAAAGCCGACTTTTGGAACATCAGCACCTACAGAAATTTACAAAGAAAAAAAATAGAGAAAGTAAAGATTTGCGGCACCACGAATCTTGACATTCAAACCTATGTATCTCCTATAAATACAAGACACTTATGAGTGAGTGTGTGAGTGAGTGAGTGAGATGTAATCTGATGAGATGAAATAAAATCCTCTCCCATGGATGTAGGCCGTTTGGCCAAACCACGTAAATCTCCATCTCTCTTATTGTGCGTGTGTTCGTATTGTTAAGATCCTAAACATCAAATTTGCACAGATAGGCAGATTTGATCCCAACATCCTCATTGTCTTCCTCCTCCTGCTTCAACTCCAATACATCACAATCCATGTCCACCATTGCTACTGTAAGCATCAAAATCATGCACTTCAACCCAACTATTGAGGCACTTTCTTATTGTAAAAGTTACTAAATCCAACCACTACCTTTGGCAAATTCAATTTTTCTCCATTCTTGCTACCCATGAAATGATAGGGCTAGACAATAGTATAGATCTATTGTGATGACTTGGGTTTTTAAAACACATTTTCATAAATATTTGCAAAGGTAGGGCCATAATTTTGAAAATTTTTAAAATACAAATAGTGAGAACATATTTTCTTTGAAATTTATTTGTTAAAAATCTGAGTGCCACCTCAAATTACTTATTATACGTAGATTTTTGTATAAAATAAAAATTCTATTGAATATCAAAAGAAATACTTTTATTAAACTTAGGATCAATCCAGTGGTTCACATATACAGCCATAGTAGTCATTACATACCTTATCCAAATATTACAATTCAAATTTCAAAACAATCAATACATTTTCCTCAAAGTAAATGCCTTGAGCAGTAGTTCAGTGATGATTATCCTCAAGTCTTGAGCTTTTAATTTTCCTTAACTGTATCTGAGATATTGTAAACATTCAAACATTTACAATATTTAAGCAAGCTATGCTTGGTAGGGGATTTAAGAAATATATTCAATATATCTCAAAATCAATAGTTCTTTATATTCATAGTATAAATCAATTTACACAATTGGACAACTATTTTATCCTTCACTCATTATATGAATTATATGTATATATTACATATAAATAAAACCCTTGAAAATCATGAATATAGTCAATATCGTCAATAATATCTCATTCTCAAATCGATTTCAATATCAACACTAGGTATTAATATATAATCATACTGTATTGGGAATCATCCTCCACTATAACATTGGTAATAACTTTTCCCACTATCTCATCATGTCATAAAATAAGGCATCTCATCATGCCATAACATAAGACATCTTATCATGCCATAACATGTGAAAACCATAATTTTTTTGGAATTATTTGGAATTAATTAAAAAATTTACTAAAATCAAGGTGGAATTTTATATTTAATATAATATTATTTTTTAAGAAAAGGAATTAAGCATTGAAACATAGATATTTGAAATCATTCATGGGAAACTGGTCAAAATGACTGTAAGCATGCTGAAATCTGAGCTTGGGTGAAAATTTTCTATTTTTCTTAATTTTATGAATTTATATTTACCCATAGGGGTAAAATGGTATTTTACTTTCGTATGGTGTCCACAAAAGTTAGGTGAGCTGGGGTACAGTCAGCACAAGGAATATCAATGGTGAAGAATACACATGATGATGAATCTCTTTTGAATTTAATAAGAAAAGTGAAAAAATTATTTAAAATAAAAATAATTAAAATTTTAATTAAAATAATGCAAAAATAAGCCTATAAATACATCCCCTAACAAGCCCACGAAATTGCACCAAAATTGTCTCCCTACTCTCTCTCTCTCCCTCTCTCTTTCCTCCTCTCTCCTTGTCTTTCTTTTTCTTTCTTTTCTCTCTCACCTTCCCTTTACAGCTGCAGAGTGCGTCTGCAAACACACTAGAGGGAAATATTTCCCCAAACCTTTTGGGAACGTCCACAGACTCGTCGTCCCCGATAGCCCTAAGGTTTCACCCTGGTACTGTTTTTCAATTAGGCATTCAATTTCAACCATTGAAATCAAGATTTGAACCATTCATTATGTTTCGATTATTCCAAGCTTCAAAACCCCCATGATTTTAACAATGATTAGGGATATATTCACCTGTCAAATAACTAGAAAATAGTAAGTTGGGCGACTATATATCTTCCGGTGTGGATCTCTCTTTTTTGGCTATATTCTTTGATTTTGGACACTTCAATAGGTTTCGCATCCTCCATTCTATCTATTATGGTAGTTTTTATGGCAAGAAAAACACCAGACTAAATTTTCGGCAAGATTATGAAATCTCAAAGGATGGCTCATCCAGATTTGGGAGATTGGGGGAAAACTTTATCCAACGATCCAAATTGGACTGTCCCAACCTAACCCCATGATCAGACGCTGGGTTGCAGCCAGGGAGATGGGCTAAATGACGCTCAACCTGGGCACGCATCCGCGCTTGCTCACGTGTGCGGAGCATCAGGTGTGTGGTCACAAAGAGCGATGACGTGTGCTACTTCCTGGTTACGATGAAGCATGCCACCCTCGTTTTGTTGTGTTATGGATTCCAGATCAAATCTGGATCGTTCATTCTTATTTGAAACTTCAAAATGCAATTCAATGTTCATTTTAACTCCAAATCAAGATCGAAAAGAAGCTCTGATTCCTGGTGAAGAGTAGAATCTAATGAAAATATAAAATTCAAGTTTTATTCACTGTAAATTTTTGTAAATCACAAAAAGTGGTACTAATTCCCAAGATCAGTCAAAGATGACATGATAAGACCTTAGAATTTTGATCCGTTAGTGACCTAATGATGTAATAACTTAAAGAAATGGATTAGATATAACTGATTTGGAAGATCTTTAGATCTTGACCATTAAAAGTAACAAAATCCTTGAAAATACATAATAATCTCCTTGATTAGATTGATCAAGGATGATCAGAAACTGTGAATTAGTATGGATGATGATCTTATGACAAAATCATGAGAAATAAATGGCCTGATGTGGCTAATTTGGGATAGATTGAGATCTATGCCCTTGATTTTTGATAAAATGACTAAAGATTTTATTGATTGGTTAGGTTAAAAAAGATCAAATCATATGATGAGATGCATCAATGATCTAGTAATGGTATCACATTAAGATAATGTAATAGATCTAAATAAAAATGAAAGATCAAGATCAAAACCCTTAATGGGATGAAAAATGGATAGAAATCAAAATATGATCATTGGATCAAAATGAACAAATAAGATATATTCAAATGAGCATGTGAGTTATGATATTTTATTGCAAATATTCTTTTATTTGCTTAGTAGATTTAATTATTAGAAATACTTATTTATGCTTTAATGTTCATGTTATGTAAATTACATGAAAAATGTAATTAAATGGAAATAGATATTGATGAACATTTACAATGAATATGGACATGGACTTAATGATAGTAAAGGCTATAGTTAATAGGACAATATAAGGAATATCATTTTCTTAGCCCAATTTAGAAGAATAATAAAATCTATGAATAACATTATTTATGTTCATGGACATAAGTTAAAATCAAGTAGAAATGGAACTTAGGGTATACAAGCTCATAGGAACCTTATAAAAGGTTGAACTAAGGTCACTTTAGTAAATAGTGAATATGGTGGTTAAGGGGGTTATCTAATAGAGCCTCGCTCTTCCCCCACATTTTGGTGACATTTGTGAGGTCTAAACGTGTCCTTACATGAGAATTGAATTAACCACTCTTTGAGCAGCTTTTAACTAGTAAACCTTAGTCAATTGAAAATAAGAAGAGCTATCTAGAATTAAGAGTGCATAAATTATCTTCAATCAGTAAAACATTAACTGGTTGAATAATAATAAGATCATAAAAGGATAGTAAACTATATAATCCTAATAAAATTGGTAATTAAGATAATCAAAGATCAAACAAGATCCATAAGGAGATCTTGAATGATTAAGAATAATAAGAATCATAATATTGTTGTATGTTTTGAAGTAGTATAAATAGTAGATTCAAATGTAGATCAATAGATTAGACTCTTGATCAATATGATCCAAGGAAAAAGATCTAAATCATCCTATGTGAGGATGATCAAAAGAACAACTAGGAAGTATAAATGAGTTGATGAATGACTGTATTTATATGATTTGATAGTAAAGGTAGGTGGACCTTAAGAATATATTCAATATAGAAGATGTATGTATTTTACACATAATCTTATCCTGATAACTATAGATTGATTATAATTGCCTTAGAATTATATATGAATCAACAAATGATGTTGAAATGAATACAAAGTGATTGATTAAGTAATTATGAAATTACTTAAGGCAACAAATGATGTGGAAATGAATACAAAGGAATTGATTAAGTAATTATGAAATTACTTAATGGTTAGAATGAGAAGATTTGAACTATGTAAGTTGGACCCCCAAATCTTAAGGAAAGAAGATATAGGAATGTCTTATTATAACCAGACACACAGTCTGTAAGTATGAAATATTATTTTCCATACAAGCATTGAGGCTTGTGATTTTGTTTTAAGACAGGCTTATGCCTAAGGATGCCAATGCTAGGAGAGTTATGAGGGTTTGGTCACTCGCTCTCCGAAAATGATTATGATGATGATACTGTGCCCAAAGAGAGGCAAAATGTCGGATGGGGCAATTATGGGAAGGCTGCGCACTGTGACAGCCATGGTTCTCCCTATATGAACATGATTTGTATTTTCTACCGTGGTATTAGTGGAGTATTGAGCAGTTATTTGGGGGCACTATATGGATTGAGACTACTAGCATGGTAGTCCTTTGAGATTATTTTGCATTATGATGCAATTGATTATGACATAATTAGATGCCTTATGTTATGGTATGATGAGATATCTTACGTTATGACATGATAAGATGTCTTATGTTATGTCATGATGAGATGTCTTATTTTATTGCATGATAAGATGCTCAATAAAAGTTATTACCGACGTTGTATTGAAGGATGATTTTCAATACGGTATGATTTGAAATCAGTTTGGAAATGAGATATTATTGATGATATTGACTATATTCACGATTTTCAATGGTTTTATTTATATGTAATATATACATATAATTCATATGATGAGTGAAGGATAAAATGATTGTCTAATTGTGTAAATTGATTTATACCACGAATATAAAGAACTGTTGATTTTGAGATATATTGAATATATTTCTTAAATCCTTTATTAAGCATAGCTTGCTGAGTTTGAATATTTACAATATCTTAGATACAGTTAAGGAAGATTGAAAGCTCAAAACTTAAGGTTAATCATCATCGAACTACTGCTCAGGGTATTTACTTTGAGGAAGATTGTATTGATTGTTTTGAAATTTGGATTATAATATTTGGACAAGGTATGTAATGACTATCGGGGTTGTGTATGTAAACCACTGGATTGATCATGATTTTAATAAAAGTATTTTATTGATATTCAATAAATATTTTATTTTATACAAAAATCTATGTATGATAAGTAATTTGAGGTGGCACTCGGATTTTTGACAAATAAATTTCAAAGAAAATATGTTTCTGCTATTTGTATTTTAAAAATTTTCAAAATTAGGGCCCTACCTTTGCAAATATTTATGAAAATGTGTTTTAAAAACCCGGGTCGTCACATAGCATCACCTCATCATGTCATAACATGAGGCATCTCATTATGCCATAATCAATTGTATCATAATGCAAAATAATCTCAAGAATCACCGTGCTTGTAGTCTCAATCCATACAGTGTGCCCGGATAACTGCTTAATACTCCATTGATGCCACGGTGGAAAATGCAGATCCATGTTCGTATGGGGAGAACCATGGTTGTCACAGTGGCGGCCTTCCCATAATTGCCCCACCTGATATTTTGCCTCTCTTTGGGCACAATATCATCATCATAATCAATTTTGGAGAGTGGATGGCCAAACCCTCATAACTCTCATAGCATTGGCATCTCCAGTCATAAGCTTGCCTTAAAACAAAATCACAAGCCTCCATGCTTGTATGAAAAATAATATTTCATACTTATAGACTGTGTGTCTGGTTATAATAGGACATGCCTATAACTTATTTCCTTAAGATTTGGGGGTCTAACTTATGTAGTTCAAATCTTCTCATTCTACCCATTAAGTAATTTCATAATTACTTAACCAATCACTTTGTATTCATTTCAACATCATTTGTTGTCTTAAGTAATTTTATAATTACTTAATCAATCACTTTGTATTCATTTCAACATCATTTGTTGATTTATAAACAATTCTAAGGCAATTATAATTAATCTATAGTTATCAAGATAAGATTATGTGTAAAATACATGTATCTTCTACATTAAATATATTCTTAAGGTCCACCTACCTTTACTTTCAACAATTCATTTTCTCATTGATCTTGATCATCATATCCTTCATGTATTTGTCAAATCATATATATATATATATACAGTCATTCCTTAACTCATTTATATCTCATAGTTGTTCTTTTAATCATCCTTACATAAGATGATTTGGATCTTTTTCCTTTGATCATATTGATCAAGGTTCTAATCTATTGATCTACACATACATCTAACATTTATACTAATTCAAAAACATACATACTAACACAATATTATGATTCTTATTATTCTTGATCGTTCAAGATCTCCTTATGGATCTTATTTGATCTTTGATTATCTTAATTAACATTTTTATTAGGATTAAATATTTTACTATCCTTTTATGATCTTATTATTATTCAAGCAGTTAATGTTTTAATGGTTAAAGATAATTTATGCACTCCTAATTCTAGATAGCTCTTCTGATTTCCAATTGACTAAGGTTTATTAGCTAAAAGTTGCTTACAGAATGGTTAATTCAATCTTCAAGTAAGGAGGCATTTAGACCTCACAAACATCACCAGAAGGTGGGGGAAGAGCAAGACTCTATTAAAAAACTCCCTTAACTACCATGTTCAGCATTTACTAGGGTGACTTTATCTCAACCTTTCAACCTTTTATAAGAGCATTAAACCGTAAGTACTCTTGTTATTTGATTTTAATTAAATCCATGATCATTTAAAATGTCATTTATAGGGTTTATTATTCTCCTAATTTGGGCCAAGAAAATGATATTTCTTATATTGTCCTACTACCTATAGCCTTTACTATCATTAAGTCCATGTCCATATTCATTGTAAATGTTCATCAATATCTATTTTCATTTAATTACAATTTTCATGTAATTTACATAACATGAACAATTAAAGCGTAAATAAATAAGCCTACTAAGCAAATAAAAGTACATTTATAATAGAATATAATAATTCACATGCTCATTTGAACACATCATATTTATTCATTTTGATCAAATGATCATATTTTGATAAATTTTCATCCCATTAAGGTTTTGATCTAGATATTTTATTTTTATTCAGATCTATCACATTATCTTAATGTGATATGATTACTAGATCATTGATGCATCTCATCATATGATCTAATCTTTCTTGATCCAATTGATCAATAAGATCTTTAGTCATTTTATCAAAGTAAGGGCATATATCTCAATATATCCCAAATTAACTACATTAGGTTATTCATTTCTTATGATCTTATCATTAGATCATCATCCATACTGATTCATAGTTTCTAATCATCCTTGATCAATCTGATCAAGGAGATTATTATGTATTTTCAAGGATTTTGTTACTTTTAATGGTCAAGATCTAACGATCTGCCAAATCAGTTACGTCCAATCCATTTCTTTAAGTTATCACATCATTAGGTCACTAACGGATCAGAATTTTAAGGTCTGATCATGTCAGATTTGACTGATCTTGGGAATTAGTACCACTTTTTGTTATTTGCAAAAATTTACAGTGAATAAAACTTAAATTTTATGTTTTCATTAGATTCTACTCTTTATCAGAAATCCATAGCTTCTTTTCGATATTGATTTGGAGTTAAAATAAACTATGAATTAGATTTTTAAGTTTTCAGTCAAAACAAGGGCCCATATTCAATTTAGGTTATTCAGATCGACAAGTCGATTAGCGGCCTGCCTCCTTTACAGGGGATTGCCGAGATCTGAATGGGATAGGGGAGACGGTTTGATCTGGACTGTTGGATCACCCTTTCCCCGATCTCCTAGATCTGAACGAGCCATCATCTCAAATTTCATCTCCTGGGGCTTTTGGATCTCAAGAATCCATCCAACGGCTCAAAATATCCAAATAATGTTGATTTATTGGAGTTTTCAAGATAGGTCACTTGTATTAGATCCACTAGAGAAATATTGCCGAAAAATTTAGTTCGGTGATCTTCTTGCCATAAAAACTATCGGAATAGATAGAGTGGAGGATGAGGAACTTACATGTAGCATTTAGAATCGAAGAATAAAGCCGAAAAAGACAGATCCACTCCAAAAAATATAGGGTAGCTGGACTTATTGTTTTTCAGTGATTTCACCAATTAATACACCTCCGATCAATATGAAATCTTAGGGCTTTTATATATAAGGTCAGCCCAAACCCATCTAACAGTGACGATTGAATTATAACGGCCAAATTTGGATGGCTAATTGAATTAGGATTGGATGGCAAAAACCCTATTCAATCAGGGACAACGAGTTTGCAGACGCGCTCGATGCTCTATGAGGGAATATTCCCTCCGATGTGTCCATAGATGCTCTCTGTGGTTGTAAAGGGAAGAGAAGAGAGAAAAGAAAGAGAAAGAAAGAAAGAGAAAGAGAAAGAGAAAGAGAGGGAGAGGGAGAGGGAGAGAGTGGAAGCTTAGGAATTTCATGTGAATGTTAGGAGAGGTATTTACAGGCTTATTTTTTTTTATTAAATTCTTAATTATTTTTCATTTAAATGATTTCTCAACTTTTCTTATTTAATTCAAAAGAGATTCACCATCATATTTATTTTTCATCATTGATATTCCCTGAGCTAGCTGTCCACCAGCTCACCTAACTTTTGTGGACCTCACACAAAAGTAAGATGACCATTTTACCCCTATGGGTAAATGTAAATTCACAAAACTAAGAAAAATATGGATTTTTCACCCAAGATCATATTTTAGCATGCTTACAGTCATTCTGATCAGTTTCTCCAGTATGATTCCAAATATCTATTTCAAGACTTGATTCTTTTTCTAAAAATTAATATTGTATTAAATATAATATTTCACCTCAATTTTTGTAAAAATTCCAATTAATTCCAGAAAAATTGGGGTTTTCACATTTGTTCTTCAGTTTATATGCATGACAGGAGGGACACATCAAATGCCACCGTGGCTGCTGACTGAGCAGTAACAAAAATGGTTCTAGAGGGGAATATTACTTGTTGAAGTAATAGAATTAGGAAGAGGCCTATTGCCTTGAATGATTTATGAAGATTTCTAGAGTGAGGGACAGAATTGGGAGGATAAGGAAGGGAAAAGGGTGTAAATATGAGGTGTTGATGAAGAAAATCACTCGTTCTTTCTCTAGTTATTTTAGGAAGAGGCTGCTCTCAAGTATTATTTCTAAACTTTAGTACAACACCTAGATTCGTTCTGTTGCTTTGTTCTTGAATTTATGAAAATCACTTTTAGAAGAATTGGTGCAACAGTAAAAGTTGTCATCGTTGGACGTTGAGGTAATGGGTTCAAGGCATGGAAACAGCCTCTTGTAAAAATGCAAGGTAAAACTGAGTATATAGGCCCTTATGATCTGCCCCTTCTCTGGACCCTGCATAGGCGGGAGCTTCATGCACTGGGGCTACCCTTTTACTTTCAGATTTATGACCTAATCTTCCGAGTCCTATTTGTTTTTATAGTTTCTGTGTTGATTTCCTTGGTCATGGGATTCATAAGAATTGGTGCCTTCATTGGCCTTCCTCCATGGCCGAGCTTATGCACATGATCAACGGTTAGGTTCTCTTCAATCGACCATCTACACCAATGAAAAGACACTGAGCAAGCTGAATTTGCATGTCACCGCATCATAGGCATGCAACAAAGTGGGTAGGCCATCTTTTTCAAAAAATTTAGGATCAAGCATATTCTTGAGAATAGACTATTCTAGAATAATTTAAATATAATAAAGTAGAAAAAAAATATAGAAGTGGTTGAATATGTGGAGAGTTTTAGGAGTAGTAGAAGTTTCTAGCCCATGGGCAATTCTAGATATGTACTAGAGTCTTACTTGTGGTTTTACAAATAAACATGTAAACTCATAGGCAAGACATCAAAGTTTGAATCAAATTCTCTATTGTTTGAATATAATTGCTTTCTTTTTTTACATCTTCTTGCCTTGTGAACTTAAGACTCTCTTCTTCTATACCCGTTGCGTTACTTTAGATTTGCCTTTCTTCAAATCCTCTAAGTACTAAATTTCATATCATCATTAAGACCTTATCCCAATTAGGGGCCTGCCACTAAATTTCATATGTATTGAATATTTATAGGTTCTTTATTTCTGAATTTTTAAAGTTAAAAAGGTAAAAGATACAATAAAAAAAAGGACACCATTTATTTTTTGGCTTTCAAAAATTCAAAAGTGAAGGACTTATAGATATTCAATACAAATGAGATTCAGTACCTAAGGGATCTGAGTTGAGAGGAGTTTAGTGAATAATACGGATCAATGAAAACTTCTGAAAAATGTGAACCAGTGCCCGCTTTTTAGTATGCTTATGATGCAACTAGTGGTTATATCACCTAATTTCCTCTCTCTCTCTCTCTCTCTCTCTCTCTCTCTCTCTCTCTCTCTCTCTCTTAGCAGTGTATAGCATGAAATTTCCCCTCTTAGTCTCACTTTTTATACTTTTTTGATGATTAAGCTAATTCATGCATTCGGCCTCCCTCAGGAAGAAAGGAAGAAAGGGCACCAAATATCTATCCAACGAGCACCTCTAAGGTGGGCCCCTTTCAACATATGGATAGTGTTAAAAGAAATTATTCTCTACCGTCCACATTTCGGCCGAAAAGGCCCATCTTAGACGTGCCCATTGGATGAGGGCGAATATGATAACAGCTTAGATTGTACAAAAAGTATAAAATGTGGTCTCAAGAGAGGAAAATTTTATGCTCCACGCCGCTGCACATGCGTGCAGCCTGTAATTCCCCACTTCCTCTTCACGCAGGCGTGCCTGTGCAAGTTACTATAGAAGAGTTAATGTGGAATGGAACAAGCTAACAACGGATTTTCGCGTATTCAACACTACAGACAGAAAAAGGGCAGCCCCCGTGCATAAGCTCCCACCTATATGGGGTCTACGGAAGGGGCGGACCACAAGGGGCTATAGCACACAGTCTTACCTTGTATTTTTACAAGAGGCTGTTTCTACACCTTGAACCCATAATCTCAAGGTCACATGACGATAACTTTTACTATTGCGCTAAGGCTCTACACTACAGACAGACCTTAGGAACAAATATTGCTTCAGCTTCCAAAATTTCCCAGGGGATGAGTACTCCAGTAGTGCCTCATTGCAATTGGCACGTCCATTTTTACATTGGGCTCCGCCTATGCTCCATTCAAACTCAATATAGTCAGATCATCAGCGACCCAACGGTCATCCGGATCATACAAACCCACGTTTGGGGTCAAAGGATTGTGCAGTCTTTTGATCATAAAAAAGAAAAAAGAAAAAAAAGAAGAAGGTTTTATGCCTAAGCTGCGGTTCTTACTCCACGTTAAAAATTACATTTATTCCGTGATAAGATTGTCCTAATTGGCATGATTTCCAATCAATGAACGGCCCAACTGGTGCCACAGATTTCTAGATTGCTATGTGGGCCTGCCGAGCTGGAGAAATGAGAACTTCTGCCATCGGAATGTACCTCTGGTAGACTCATATTTGCAAAAAAAGATCACGAAACCGACAAACTTAAACACTAGCCAGTGCTAGTGACAAAGTTGAGATTCGAAAATAGATTGGCAAGCTAAATATTCATAGAATTTGTCGAATTCTTTTAGAAAAATTTATTTTCATATATAAGTTTAAGTTTGTCATCTGAATTTTTAATCAGATAATCATTTGTGAAATTAGGTAAATTCACATTAATTTCTTCGAAAAAGTCGGAGCATGGAAAAGTTACTGAAAATTTTCAATTATTTGAAGAAATTTGCGATTACATTACACAGTAACAGAAATACCGTTCTTGTCACGAATAATGCACCCAGTTACCCCCTACTTTGATACACGCTCCAGGATAAGGAATTGGCACAACCCTAAAGCCAAATGAAACGAGCAAAATCAGTGTTGCAGGCACTGTCGCTGTCACTACAATCATGTGTGATGATCTGTCGGGCTAGCAGAAGATTTACTTAAAATAAAACTTTGAATCTGTTGAGACCATTGCCATCCATCCTGGAGTACTACTATTTTCATTGAAATTTTCGATTCAATGCCTGCCGGTCTCGCTGAGTTACTGGTGGAGAATTCAGACTTTCTTTTTGATGCTGCGATCACATAAACACGTAAACTTGTGTGTGTTTGGCCCAACCTTGGAAAGGTTTTGGAAAGGTTAAAGGGTCGCTTGTTGCATCAACCAGAGAAAAAGTTTCAAATTTTGACCACCCGGGAAATGTACTGAGAGAAGAAAACATTGCATCAAACTGGATTTGCCTACCTATTGGGCCTTTTTGATAGAAGGAATTGCCATACATGGGTAAGTTTTCCAACGGATTGACTTATCTATGGGACAACCTTTTCCAGCAAGTTCTCCGCAGTTCTCCGTTCTATCTTTGTTTTGAGAAATCAGTAGCAATGAACACGGCTATGAACGATATAGGCATTGATTCACATTCCTCTTACAAGATCCACAATGATCCTGAGTCCAAACAGTAAACAGAATGTTTGCAGAATTCATGATCCTCAAAATTCACCAGTGCATGGGGAACCACTTAATACCAAGGAACTCAACACCATCATCCTGCTTTTACAACGACAGAAACCAGACAACGCCTGAATCAGAGCAGCTTGCAGAGGTTACGATGCTTTGTCCACTAGCTGGATAGGAGACAAAATATTTGACTTGCTTGTCTCGACAATACAGCCGTTCATGACCATCTCCTCCAGCATAAAGTGTGCTTTCTCGAGATGGAACATGATATCAAGTTCACACTGCAGAAAGAGTGAACAGGACAAGCACAGGCTTCAGATCCTACTACCAAACAAAGAGGAAGGGAGAAGAGAAGATGTTCTGTCGACCCCTTACCACATTCCCAAAATGACGGTCCATGGTCTCAACTAATAGATGTATAAATTCCAAAATAGCAAGCTCATTCTGCAAAAAGAGAAATAAAGAAAACCAAATTAGTGAGCAATGCACGAGAATTATGGGTTAAACCATGTAGTCCCTACTAAGAGATCAATTGTTAATCAACTCATGGCTTTACTTGCTTATTATTTATTTTCAACAACATAAGAAACATGAAGGAAACGTAATCCTTGTCCTCTGATCAAGGAGCCCAACTTGGTTCACGTGGGTCCAACAGTGCAAGACAGAAAGGATCATCTATACCAAATTAAGATGATACATTGACCATACATGTTTTAGTGCACAACAACAAACAAAGAGCATACAACCAGACGCTGCTTAATACACCCAACTCTTATGGCAGGAAAGGTAATAAGAAGTTCAACAAGCTTATGAACAATTTCAGAGTAGCGTTTTAGCAATCTTTAAAAGCTTTCCTAGGACAATCCTTCAAGTTCCCGTATAACTATGGCCAAAGAAATTTCTCCAACTTTTAGAAGTGTTCCATCAGTAACAGATTAGACAAGCATGAACCTCAAAATCTTGTATCAGTCGATGAGAGAAGTCCTGAGTTAATCTAAATGTTTCACAATAGAGACCATTCACAGGTGAGAAAGTTGGCTAGTGCTTCTTGTTAGAACCAATCTTCAACAAGTTCTCATCATCTAAGTTATGGGGCTCAATTCCTCCATTTATTCGCACCAAATAAAATTCAAATCTTTTGAAGTAAGACTATAGATAGTTGTACCGCACCCAAGACCCTGAGCACTGACATCGTGAGGCTACACTTTTCCATTGCATTCTTAATCAAGGTCAAGGTCACATAGTTCTATCATGACAGCAACAACAGGTTCAGCATTGCTCATCCATAAGTAGGTTTTCCTCACGACTGTAAACAATCATGGTGCACTAGATCAATGCCATTATGCATTACTTCTCTATGTAACAGCAAACTGACATCTTATTGATTCAGAATGATGACCAAAAAGCTTTGCCAAGTCTTAACCATCTGTCGGGTAGACGATTAAGAAAGTTACAACCTTATCTCGGGATGAGCACAAGTATAGCATGGTTACTGGCTAAACACATAAGACAGCAGAACAGAACTTAATTTAAATTGGAATAGTAAACAAGAAATGCTCTATATGACCATATCAGCAATTGCCATGACATCTTGCTGCGAATGCGTTGAACATGAAGAAGAACAATATACCTCATCATTGTCTACCCCTACCAAGAAAAAGAGTGATGCATAGCGCCTATAAACGACTTTGTAGTTCCGATGCTCAACAAATGAACACTGCACTTATAGAATAACCTGGATATCAGTAAAGAGAGATGAAACTAAATTTCGGTGAATAAATTTCAAGGCGCCAATTATTTTACTTTACACAGCCATTATTAAACAGGTAAAAGAGACAAGTAGACTAGAGAAGACCAATCAAAGTTATAAAGGATTACCCTTCCATGGGCAGTCATTGTCCCAGGAACCAGGCTAGCATGCATGCAAAACAGTTTAAAGGTACCCAAATATAAATGATTCATTGACCAAGAAGAGTAATCAAATTTCATCAACCTGTTCATGGAAGTCTCAACTTGCTTCTCAAGTGGCACCACAACATGATCTTGCAGGCCAGTTGGAGAGAATACACTTCAAGCATGCTGGGGCTAAGCTAGTTACTGAATGCGAACTAACCTCAAGCAGCAATCCCATAAATATGTGCCAGTAATTGTTCAAAATGACAAATGAAATGTCACCAAGACTAAAGAACAGAGTTAGAATTTTGATGGCTCGAGGTCTTGAATAACAAGTGCATATGTAAAGTTGCAAATAAGGTCTTAACTAACAGGACAACCATGAGATTTTGCCTCAGAATTTACAAAGAAGCAACTTTGGGCTCGGTTGGCTGTAAAATTATGAAAAATCATGACAAGTAAAAATTACAATTTTTCCTCAACAAGAGCAAACAAAATATGAATATCTAAAACATGATTTTATCAAATTTGACAATGTCTGGCAGTTGTCCTACAAAATCCAAAAGTCACTTAGCTATTGAGAAAAATGCCTATTTAAATTATCTTAATTACAGCAAAGAATGAAGGCTTTCTGTCTTTTTCTCACTTTCTTTAAATTCAAAGGGAAGATCAAGGAAACTTAAATTTTATCAAATTTGGCAATGTCTGGCAGTTGTCCTACAAAATCCAAAAGTTACTTTGCTATTGAGAAAATTGCCTATTTAAATTCTCTTCATTATAGTAAAGTTTTGTCTTTGCTCAAAAGTTTGTTCCTATTGACATCAAAATCCCTTACAAAAGGATTTCTCTTTTTAAAATGGTGAGGGCCTTTCTGTTTTTTTGTTTGTTTCTTTCTTTCATTCCCTTGAAAGTAGGTGCAAGAGAGAGGCTCACAGATGTCTTCAAATTGTGATTTTCTTAAAAAAATGGTCTGAGCTGTTTTGTAGAAAATGGTGATTTAGGGGATACATCATGATTTTTTACTCTTTTGGAGAATCGTGGTAAAGTTCTCCAAACACTCAAATTCCAAAACACTTTTTTTTATTTTTTTTATTGCAATCTTAGAAACTCAATAGATTGTGATAATTGGAGGCAGCCAAATGGTATCTGAGCTATTAACCAAACTCTGGTACACACGCGTAATATCATGGCCATGTTGGAAAGTCCAAGACATAGTTCTTATTTTATAGGCATCCAATTCTAAACAAGACCACATTAAACATGGGTTCCTCCCAACTGCACAAAAAAGCTGTGGAGAATAATAACAACAAATATGCACAGAAACAATAAGACTCAGGGTTAACAAACAATAGGACCCTGATATCACAAGGCATAAGTATCACCGGAGAGCAAAATATGAAAACATGCACCAATAGCTCGGGATCATGATTGCAATAAAAAAACTGTTATTTCCTCAGTCTGGCTTGCACTCTTCAATAATTACAAAATTGCTTGAGTTAATACATAGTTCAGATATATTTTCATGGTCATCTTTTCCACAGAAGAATCCAGGTTACTCTTGCTTACTTCCTTTATAACCATTGCATCGAAATTGAAAATTTTCCATGCTTAGTTCATATTATATAAACTTCCCCTGAAATCTAAAATTCACTAGTAAATTTTGTAGTGGAAAGTTGGAGGCATCTAAGATAGTACTGAAATTAAAGGAAATTGCTGCGACATATTTTAGTTGTATTTCTCCAAATTTTATCCTCGCTACAATAGTTTAATCTTATATGTATCTTCTCTTCTGAAAAGGGTAAATATTTAATTTTGTACTTGCCTCCCTGCAAGTGCAAAATGCCTTTCCAGTTTGTCACCGCAATCCATCATTTGTTGTAAGTGCTGCCTTTATGCTGGAACCTAATATAAGAGCAAAAGTTGGGAAACAAATGTTTTCTCTTTAGTCATGAAATCAACTTGAATGACCGCAGCAACAACGGAGTAGAAAACAAGTTACGATTTCTCAAACACATAAGGCTCTAAAGAGGGCGGAGGCAGGTTATTCTGGAATATGGTGAGACCATTTGAACAAAGTGTTTGTGCATAGCTGAAGGGACTCTGCAATTCGGGCAATTCAAAAGAAGACTTGTGCTTTCCATACTATTTAATTATTTTTCATGTACGAATAATAATTCAAAATGTGTTCACTCTGGTGGTTTATATAGTTCTTAAGTTGTCTCCCTCACTGTCTAGTGAGTGAGTCAGCATGCAAACAGTCTCCCCCACCACCACCCAATCCCCCTCATTGAGACTGTTGAGAAAACATTGTCAAAATCTCCAACTTTATCTAGATGCACTGTCATGCAGCATGTTACTTGACAGTACACTTTTCAGTGGAGAGTCCATATATGACTTGTTCATTGCTAAATACTGATGTGGACTGTACAATGAATCTGATGAAACATCATACTCTTGAGCATGCGAAAACAGATTTTGGGCATCATTTTCGTGCTTGCAATGTCGATACTAAAGAAAACCATGGTGACACAACAAAGATAGTTGACTGAGATGAATAAGTTATGCTGTCAACTCCCATATTCTAATGAATGAATCGCCACCCTCTACACATGGGGAAACAGATATTAGGCAGTGATTTAACCAGTTGACGAGCACTACAAACTTCACTTTTGTTGAGATCAGTGGGAAACACTGAAGATTATTGGACAGAATAACTCAGGGCAACAAAGGAAAACTAAGATGACTGATCCTAGCATGCAGTTATGAATTGAAACTTTTTTCGCTGACGCACCAATCACATTAATTGGATCAATATAAACTGTCATTAACTAGGTCGTGTAATCCTTAACCAAAAAAAAAGGATGAAATTTGAAAAAACACAAATTATCACATGCAAATTGTTGAATTAAATGAAGCTTTTTCTGCAGAGGAACTCGTAGTACATTAAATAAGTGAAAATGGGAATTGTTACAATTAAGTCTCGGTGGTCCAATGTGACTAATAAAATGAAAATTATCAGAACTAAGTCTGGGTGATCCAATGTGAGTAGTACCCAACCTGCTCTTTTACGAAGAAGAACTTGAACTGACCCATAGTACTCACAACAATGTGAAGATTGGCAAGAACATTTCTCAATTGTCATATGGCGGCCCCTATGTCAGCGAACCACTTATCCAGGTTGTTGGATTGAGATGAGTTATGAGATGTGAAGTTGGCATTCGGGATGGACAGAGTAGAGCATAAAAGAGGTCAGCTGTCCTAGACAATGATAGGTATGGCAATTTAAGGTACCTGTTGCATCCTTTGTTGTTTGACAATGAAGAGTTAACGATGATGAGATCCCACTCTCCCATGGCCACAGTCACACTGGGCCAAGACCATTCGCTGATTGAATGGAGCACCACATTAAACCCATATTTCTGTAAGGCATTACACCTTGATGAGTGGTTTGTTGATCAGAGATTCAGATCTCATGGCTAATTAATAAGCTTTGGAATTCAGCAAAGGATACAACAATAGAGTGTGGTGTGATCACTGCAATCATCTCACTATATTATACCTGAGACTGTGAAATGTAGTTGCATTGAACTCCTAAGGGAGAATAGGACTACAAATCGCTAACAGTTAATCAGCAATTGTACAATACACAGAAATGGTGGTTGACACACCCTTAAGAGTTTAAAGTTGCATAAGCCACAAAATAAGACAGGTGTGATTAAGTCTCCCAAAGGCTTGTTCAAGATTGTCCCAAGCCTCCACAGAACTCAAGACTGCAAAGCACAGAAATCAGGCAATTACCAAGATAGATGCAATGATCTCACTCAATATAAGTTGGTCATGGGCTCACCAAGTGAGTTACTCCAGATCTAGTGAAAACATAATTGTGGTAACATCAATAATAGTTTTAAGGGATGGACAAATAGAACCAAAGATAGCTAAGTAATTTGACTAGTTTCAACAGTAGGTGATATATCATAGACATCCAAATAAATGTTAATGGCAGGTACTAATCATCAATGTCTTGCACATATGGGTACCTACAGTATCCAACTGCCTTGAAGGTCTCTAGCTTTAAAAAGTCCTAACTCAACACTCTCAATAGTTTCCAATTTGTAGTTGTTCTGTTATTTATTAACACTCAAGTTAAGGTCATCATATATTTTAATTCATTTAATTCTTATCAATAGAAAGACAACAACTCTTATGGTGCTGTTACAGCACTAAAACTTTCTAGTTTCTTGATTACACGATCTAGAGGAGTTATATGCAAATCCAGTCATTGGATCTGTGGAATCTCCACCATGGCCAAGATAGCTTGTTAACAAGCTATACAATTCCTCAAACATGATCAGCTTTGGCAAGTGACCAAATGGATGCAGCAAGGTTCATTGCATGATGATGCGAGCCCTTACAGAAAATAGAGACATAAATCTTCGTTGTCTATGAGCTAATCTATCCTGCTAATTGATCAAGCACAAACTTGATTGCTTTTAAACAACAAGATGTGGGACCATTACCTCAAAAAAGTAGTTGCTACTTATCTTCTAGTTGCATGACTAGAGTTCTGGATATATTAGCATACATCCTAGCAAGAATCATCCCAAGACTCCTTAGGGTTGGTTGATGATGCGATCAAGGGAGACATATTCGGTAGATGATGGAAAAATTGACAAGAAATTGATCTTGATGAATTCAGCATGTGTAGGCTGGACTGATCTTGGTTGGTGTAACAGGAATGTTCTTTTGAGGGCATTGACATGTATCGTAGATAACCCCAGTCAGAAGAAAGAAAGAAACGGGAATGGGTTGTTTTCCTTTCTTGGAGCTTTTACCCATAAAATTACTTTAACGATTTAGGGTGGAAAAGTATCACATGAATTGAGTGTTGCCATTGAGAATAAGAACAGCTACACAATTTACATGATAACTCTTGCTTGATGGTTAAGAAAGCAAAGTGAGGAACAAATAGAATTGGTAAGGAATGAATAAACTGGAAGTTAGCAAAACTCAGACTCATGAATTGGAATTTTCTAAAGAAGTACTTCATGGTGGTTTGCATGGCAACAAGTCTGCATGTGCATGAACACATGCAGACAGATGAATTAGATATTCTATTACCTCCTTGGAGCTCTCCTCAGTTCTTCATGTGCTTCAGGCTTCCATCAATACAATGTCCTTCTGTAAATTATCTCTCTTCAATGTTTTGTAATGTCCTAAGAATCCTCTTATGTTCTCCGGGATAAAGACAAAGAACAACAAGTCTTTACTTTCAATCATGAATATGGGAGTGTAATCTGCCTTTGTCTTCATTTCCACATTTTTGGCAACGCACTTTTGGTCATCCCCTCTTTGAACACTTAGAAGTAGCTAGCTACTTTCTCATCTACATTATGTTCTGCTTTAAAATGTGAGGCTTGTGAATTAGGCAAGTACCATGGAATTTCTTTTCAGTCAAGACGTATTCTGAATTTATTCCATTTTGGCAATAATTTAAAATGTTTGGATAACCATAGATACGTTTTTGTTAGCTCATGGATGCTTTGTAATATGTGTGAATAAATTTTCTAGAACAACATGGTTGCATATTCTGAAGGATAGGTTCAGGGTTCTATCTATTTTAGACGTCAAAAAGAAATTCCAACTTAATTTGTAAAAATGTGTCCCATGGTGAGGTGCACTTCTCCCAATGAAAGATTGCAGGTTCAAATCTGTTTGCCCACAAAATTTCAATAAAATAAATAAATAATTGAATAATTAAAATTTTGCATTTTCAACTTTAGGTCATTCAAATAGTAATCTATCACAAAAGTTTCAATATTGCTCGGATACTCAATTCATTCATTATCAAACTCCTGGTGCTTATGCTTCCCAACAAACTAAGTGGCAAAATATTAAACAAGACCATATATTGAACTCATCAATGTCATATTGTTAAGAATGCATCTGAAGTCCATCATATAAGCTTGTCCTTGTTCATTTCCATAACTCTTTTATCTGCTCACCTAACTTGTTCTTTTTTATGGTTTGTTGTATTACTATAAGTGTTTTCCTTATCCCGTTTCTTTTATTACTTCACCTAAGTCATTCCAAGCAGAGTCTCCATTGTTGGGGCCAAGAGAGTATTGAAGCTTGTCACTTTAGTAATCAGATAGTATCTTAGTGTTTATTGATGGTCCAGTACAGTTAACAATATACCAGATCATACAGTCAAGAGATTGTAAGCGGGCCTGTCACTAAAGGGTATATAGACCTTTGGCTTCCCTCTATTACTCTAGAATGTTTGTTTGATCCTATTGTAAAACTTAATTATATACATTTCTTTAGCTTTGTTCTTTTGATCAAAATTGGCCAATATTACAACTTGCTGAAAAGAATGGTTTCCTGAATGGTGAGTTATAGGAAGAAGTGCGTGGACCTAAAGTTTGTTTCTCATTCCTAAGAGAAGGTTTGCAAACTGAGAAATCTATCTCTATAGGCATGATTAGAGAACTTTAGTTTGTTGCCATAAACATGGTTCTACAGGAGTCATGCAAATCATTCTATTTGTTCAATGTATACCAGTATTATTGTCCTTGTAGTTATGTCGATGACATCACTGTTAAAGGTGATGATAGCACAAATATAACTGAACCCATAATTTGCAGCACATTCAACAAATGATCTATGTCAACCATGCCATTGTTTAGAATTGGGTAGCTAGGTATAAATTCAGCACTTACAGTGAAAATGTTAAGCTACTCAATGATCTAGGGTACTTCTTAATGATTCAAGTACCAATTGTGATAGTGAAAATGTTAAGACACTCAATAATGATGGAGATCTTCGGTAAAGACATGCTTAGTTACTAATTTATCTGCTTGACTATCACCCCTCATAAGCCTTCTTATTTATGATGATGATTTAAGCTACTTCATGCACCTCATATACATCCATTACTAACAATTTGCTGCATATTATATTGTCTTTTGGCTGACACTAGTAATAGGTATTATTTTAAGCCTAACAACCAACTGACAATGTCCTTCAAACATTGATTGGCTAAATCTAGAGTTGGTAAAGTGTATAATATGGGACATTGTAACACTAACCGTATCATGTTAACCAGCTAAGGAAGAATTTGCCAATTGATGAAACCTGGAGAACAAATTTTCAATCTAGTTCAAGAGCTGTATAATTGCAGGATCAAGTGCACAGGTAAGGTACAGACTGGGACTCATACTATTCATGATTTATGTGGTTGAAAAATATTTATATTTAAAATGGTCCCAACTAAAAAGACAGTGAGACAACAACGTCTAGTGCAAATCTGACATCCAATGTCATAATCACGCTATATAGTTCCATGACAGTAAACAATATAAACACAGGCAACTAAAAATAACAGGGTGAACCGAGGTGACGCTCAGCAAGAAGAAGATGGCATCAACCTATCACCCTTTTCTCTGAAAGGCATCAACTAACCTCCCCTTAAACGCTACGTAAGAGACCTACAAATATTTGGTACCCAAACAAGATCCAACAGTGACGCATGTTTAGTAAAGACGTAGCTTTTTAGCCAATTACACAATTCATTTTAACCAGTTGAATGCTTTACTATTTAAAAAGAACAAAATGAACTCGCACCCAAATGTTAATACATGATTCTGTGCAAATAACGAAGCTCTAATATATTGGACAGTCAACAGAGGAATATCTATTGTATTTCATCAGTAAGTTTAGTTGATCTATACATGAAGAAACTGATGGAATTATATGAGAGAGAAACTCAAATTTTGAGCAAACTCCTGATACAGATTTCATGGCAGATATCAAATAAGTGTAATTCTTTCAGGATCTATTGACTAGTTTGAATGTGTAACCTTAATTTGCAAGCTTGAGGTAACCAGAATGTTGCTATTGTTACACTGGTTGAAAATTTACAGCATAAACCACTTGAAAGATCAAATAATTGCAAGAAATAGAAAACCCACGTCCTAATAACGATGAATTCTCAAGATAACTACGCCAATATGAACACAAGCATCAAATCAAATGTGAGAAAGATTTGGAAATTTCATAATTGAGAAGGTGAAGATGAATGAATGGAGTTGCCTGTTGTTCGGTGCGCGTGAGGCATTTTCTGACGATTTCAGCCTCCAGAGCTCTTCTTTCTTCGAGAGTAAGGTATTCGTAGTATTGTGCAAGGCGGGTTTGGCCCTGCTTGTTTACCAGCAGTATGAAACGGATCCCCATTCTGTTGATCTTCCTGTTAAACAACAAAGGAAAGAGTTGGCTTAAGAAGCCTGCATAATGCTAGAGTTTGCACTTGCAGCTAATTCAAAGAGGGGTCCAGATTGTTCTGATCGAACCGTCTATTTTGCTGGTAGTGGCCATTAGTTAGAGCTTTCAATTTTGGCACGCCACAGATGGGACCACGGGCCACACCTGTTTAGTCGAGGTCACAGGTCACTAATTCACCACGAGTTGAAAATTGACTCAGACCTGCCCACATAAGATTGCAGCCAAGTCGACCCAATTACCACATGAAAAGGAATTTATACACATTTTACGAAAAAGATTTGCTGCCTTTGTATTATTTTTCTTAGATCAAAATGTTGACCTTATTTGTGCCCCTGTATTTAGTCTCATTCTTTTCACTGCCAATCTAACGATCCTAGCTATTGATTTTTCTTATTTTTATAATTCAATGTTTGTGATCAAAATCACAACTAAAAATGGTTACAAGCATCCAGTATAAATATTTTTTGCTATGTATGTAATTAAGAGATTTCAAACAATATGAATGGATTAGATCTTAAAAAAATATGCCTAAAATGATATGAAAACAACATTTGTAAGTACGATACAACTTGAGTATTTGAAAATAGCACAACTCATGATTGAGGCTGCACAAGTCTCCATTGCTTTATAGAGAAAGTTAGGTTTTTTTTATAGTGAATTATTGGGCTTTTCTTTAGTTTTTATCCCTGTAAGGAAAGACGAGGAGAGGAACAAGTAGATGCCTATTTTTACATGCATTGTAAAACTTTTATTAAATATCTAAGCCATGCATAATATATCAAGAAAGTCATAGATAGGCTAGAACTTGAATCTCATGCTAATTAAGTGGTCTTAGCTAACAAATTTTTGACAAAAATTACATTTATTTTAAATTTTCAAAGATCTAATCAAGTGGTTAGGATCATAAAAGTGAATTGATTTCATGTGAGTGACCATTTTTTGGCATACTGAATATGATCAACCACTTAGATCCACCAAAATGAAGGCATTTAATGAATGGTGATAATTGATTATTGGAATTACCCATTTTACCCACAAACCCATACATTGTAACAGTTGGGTGTGGCCTTGACATTTTATTACTTGCGGGCAAAATGAGTAATGCAACTCGCACTTGTTTAACCCGCAAGCCACTTGTGAGACCTTTTTAGGTACATTTTTAGGAATCATGGAAGTGTGTATAAAAATAAAAATTATAAGATGAAGACATATTAGTAATCTACTGTTTAATAGTATAGGTAATGTTATTTACAATAGAAAACCTTATCTATTAATACAAAGATCATTCAACATAGAGTATGACTTTCGCTTACATCAACGAAAAAGCAAAATATAACATATACATTCAAAAAGAAATTTAACTTTAAAAATACAAGTTTCTAACCATAACCATGTAAAAATATCTTCAAATATGTATACACACACACACACTAAGTCTCAAAAATCAATATCGACCACGAATATGTGAATGTAGTTCCAATTCACAATTGAGATTTGGTTGAGGGTGGCCACAATGAAAATTAAAATATATAAAATAATGACTTTTTTATACCGACTTTAAAAGCCTTATATATAATAGTGCCCACTTGTGAAAATAAAAGGTATCAAGACCTAACTTGTCAACATTAATTTCTAAGGTTCTTATTTTTTCTTATGAGCATTGAAGATTGAATATAAGTTTGAGAAAATATAAAGGAAATCATATATTTTAGTTTTCAAAATTGATTTCCTTTACATTTTCTCAAACTTTATATTCAATCTTCAATGCTCATAAGAAAAAATAAGAACCTTAGAAATTAATATTTACAAGTTAGGTCTCCTGACCTTTTATTTTCACAGGGGGCACTACTATATATGTGCCACGCTAGTCCTCTCTAAGGAGAATTGAGTAACACTAACATTACTTCAATATGTAGAACACAAACTTATAAAGAATATAAAAGAAACCACTTAAGTTTAAACTGAACTAACAAAATAAAGCTAAAACTAAGTTAAACTAAAGCCTAAACTAACTAGAACAAAATGAAATATGTTAAATCGAACTAAGGCAAACTAAACTAAAACAAGGTAATGTAAAGAAGATTACCTCAAAGAATGTTAATGAATTCCCCACTTTAGTTAAGATGAATCTTCAAGCTTATCTTAGAATTCTAGAAGATTCTTTAAAGAAGCCTTAAGATACTCATTAGCCTATTAGAACTTTAACAGAGAGTTTAACGAATTTAAACAAAGTAGTTTAACTATCTTTGTAAGTTCACAAGTCTTTCACATATACTTGTTATATACTATTGTGTTGTTGTGTACTATTTTGTCAGGTATTTTCCTTTAATAATGATGAAATCTCAGAGTTCCAACTTGTCAACTTTATGTGGGACTAAATTCTCAAGTAGAAGAAAAAATATGAATGGATATGTTGACTTCATCAAATCTTCGTCAAATTATAATATAGTGCATTGCTCAAGTATGAAGATAGTTGTTGTGCTCTCCTATAATACTATAATATATTAGTTATGTTATCAAACTAGGTGATTTTTATGAAGGGTCATTCACTTCTTATTGGCTAACTCTCGTTCATCGATAGATAAGGGATTTAAACAAGTAAACCAATAAAGCATGTTAAAAATCAATTAAACTATTAAAGATTAATTGGTTATCATTTTATTATCTTATAAAATGTCTACACTACCCGACCCACCCATTTAACACTTCTACCCTTGGCCTTCAAATTGTAATGTGATAATGATGACGTCAAAAATGAACATGGGTCATCATCATGGCCATCTTATTTCTTTTGTTTATATGCAGAGGATACTATTTATGAAATTTTTATAGTGATAAAAAAGGTAGGATAATAGATCATTTTGTAAGGGAAGAATTCAAAAGCAAATAATTCATGTGCTCCATCTTATACCCACACTCCTAAATTTGATCTTTCTACCCATTCATGCAACCACTAAAGAGACTTATTTGTTTGCGACTAAAATTATGGGTATTTTGCAAAAATGCCATTACATTTTGGCATTTTTGCAAAAAATCTCAACAATTTTTTAGTTTTGCAAATTTGCTATTAAGTTTTTATGAGCTTTGCAAAGTTGCCATTCTATTAGTTTTCCATCCTCCTTCCTATTTAGAAAATTTCAATATTACCCTTCTCTATTTCTAATTCAAGTTCTATACTTTAGAATCGTAACTTGTGATTAAGTTGCCAATTTTGGCCACTAAGTTAAATGACTTTTAGATGAAAAGTTTCATTGGAACTTGGTTTCTAACATGATTTGATAACAAGGAATCTAATGGGATATTCAATTGCAAATATAGCATGTTCACCAACCTGCATAACAGTACCTATTAAGCTTTTTCAATGAAATTTAACAATTTAAACTTCTGAAAACTAGCATAAAACTCTTCCTAACACAAATTATAATATAATAAATGCTTTGGATCAATAAAAAAAAAAAAAAAACTAAAGAAAATTTCAAGTTTAAATCATAAGCAAAATACTCTTACTGTTCATGTGAACAATGACAAGTAGCAGACTTTAAGCTCTTCACTCGATGCCTTTTTGAATTAAAATTAGAAATCTAAGACTTGGGTCTTCTTCTTCTCATTGCCTTTTATCTAGCACAATCAATTTCAGATATTTTCATTCCTTAACAAATTAGAAAATCACATGCAAAATTCTCTTATTCACCGTCGTCCATTTGCTATGAGGGTAATATTGAAATTTCAAAAAAAACTAATAGGGAAGGAGCATGAAAAAACTAATAGAATGGTAATTTTGCAAAGCTCATGAAAAATCAATGACAAATTTGTAAAACTAAAATGTCAAAATGTAATGGTGTCAACAAATGTTAGAGTTTTTTTGCAAAATTTTCAAAATGTAATGGCATCTTTGCAGAAATCTCTAAAATTATCTATACTATTTATGAAGAGAATTCTCCCTCCTAATTTTAAGGATAGTTAAATAACTGAATTTCTCTCATAAAGCTTGGTATAAAGTAGGCTTCTACTATACTACTTGTCGAAACAAAAGATGGTCTCGAGGTCTAGTATAACTATCTTATTTCTTATTTCTTATTACTATATCTACACTATATTCCTAAACAAACTCCCCTCTTAAGGGGCATTTACGTAACTAAAATTTCTTTAGAAAACATTTGATTGTGAGCATTACATAAGGTAATATTCTACACTATTTAGTAAATACTCTCTATATAATAGCTAAACAGACTCTCTCTCTCTCTCTCTCTCTCTCTCTCTCTCTCTCTCTCTCTCTCTCTCTCTCTCTCTCTCTCTCTCTCTTTGTGTGTGTGTGTGACCCTAATAAGATATGCATCTTCTTCTTCCTCGTTGCTCTATACAAACTTTGTCCATGTATTGATATGGCTATGCATGTTATCAATTCTATCCCTCTCTCCACAAAAACATACTTTCTTACTTTTTTGTATTTTTGCATGCGCATGTTATTTTCCTAGTTTAAAATAAAAATGTATAATTTAGTCCCCTTAATTAACATTTTAAACTAGCTTGATCTCTAAACTACATCTTTGACAGTTCTTCACTATTGAATGGAGCTTTTTGGGTTCCACAGTAGATAAAGCACTTTTGGTATTAAACTATCTAACTCGTAGTTTTAGGATCAAACTGTTTTAAGTTGGTAGTTGAATGGACTATATTATACCTTTCTCTTAAAATATTTACTCTTGGAGGAATGATGGTACACCATAGGGTAACCCATTGAAAGTTGTTGCATGAGGCCCCGTTTTTTA
The DNA here is from genome assembly GCA_035236585.1 of Warburgia ugandensis. NCBI lineage: Eukaryota > Viridiplantae > Streptophyta > Magnoliopsida > Canellales > Canellaceae > Warburgia > Warburgia ugandensis. The sequence continues at coordinate 15,874,089 of CP141133.1, forward strand.
CATAACAGGACCCATGTAACTAGTTTGATCTCTAATATGCATGACTTTGGATATGTTTTGGATATCTTCTAGATCAAAACCCATGATATTTGGATGATTCTACATCCAAAGCTTCTACTTTTTCTATCGATTAAATGTGGAGCATTTTTTGCATGTATTTTCTAATTATTAGTTTCTAGGGATCAAAACTACTTTTCCATTTTCTAGTCATCTAACCCAGACCCTTCCATGTAGGCTTAAAAATCGTAGCTCTCCTCATTCAAGTGATGATCAATAGCATAAGGGATAAAGATGAAACAAACCATGTTCATGCCTATAAATATGTTTTCTTTTTTTATTTGATTATAAAGAAAATATATTCATAGATTATGAAATAAAGTACATCCTAATGAGTATACCACATAAACCAATATATAATCCTCTCTCACTTAAACACTCTCTTCTATGTCTTGAGGCTTTGTTTGGATCTGCTAAAAAAGAGCATCTTTAACTTCTTGATTATTGATTTCTAATTGAACAATGAACACTTCTTCCATATTAAGTCTTTTTTTTTTTTTTAACAACTCTTTAAATTTGAATCAAATTTTGAGTTTGTGTCATTTTTCTTAAAAAATTTAAAATGGTTATCCACAAATTTCCAGATTTCATCATCCTCTATGAGAAGACTCTCTCCTGTTGAAGCTGATTAATTTTGTTATTTTTTCTCCTAATGGTTAAAGCAACATTGAAAATTTTGGTGTCATACAAAATTTCTTTTTCCTTAATAAATCATCTAATTTTATAAGAATTTTGATCTCTTCTTTAGAGTTTTCATAAATCTTATTATCTTGTTGGATCATGTCAAGGCTATTTTTAATGTTTTTAATTTCACAATTTAGATTTTCAAAAGCACTTTTATTCTGCTATTTTAAAGTTTATTTCAAATTATAAAACTTTCTACGATTTAGATTAGCAAAAGTGCTTTTATTCCACCATTTTAATGTTCTTTTCACTCATCAAATTTTCTACAGATTTGAAATGTTTGTGATCTTTTTATTTGTTTTGCCCATTTAGTTTTTAACAAGTTGTTGAAAATTTGGAAACGTAGTATCTAAAAATCTTCTTCCTAAAAGCTCTTTTATGAGGGTTGAAATCAAGGAAAATAAGACCAAATGCATGTCAAGATAAGCTAACCCAAAGATACAAGGCCCTATTAAGCCATTCTTTAATCAAATATTTACCTTTCTACAACTTTTCCAAGTAAAAGTTGACCCTTGCCATCCTAGATTAATCATATTGTAGTCGGGAAATTAATTGTTCAAATGACTAGATTTGCTAATTGATTTTCCACCAACTTTTTCTTCTTCTAATATAATTTCATTAAAATCACCAATAATAACCCAAGCTTCACATTTATTTTTAAACTCATTTATAATATCATTCTATGCATTCTTTCTAATGTTTGGCTTAGGGCTTAAACAAACAAAAATCATTTTGAAGGAAATTGGTGAATTATTAAGCTGAATCCTAATATTAATCCATTGATTTGGTGAACTAATAATATTTAGACACAAACCCTAATTATTCTACAAAAGCCAAATATCTTCTGAATGTCCTCGGGGTGGGACATTGAATCAATAAGGATCAAAATCAGCCAATTTCTTTTTAAAGAAACTGGCATCAATTTTAGTGATATGTGTTTCAAACAACCTAATAAATGGTCAAAATTAAAAATAGTAGTTGCTTAAGTCCAAAAACTTGGATGTCTAATTCCTCCCATTCCACACTAAACAATTCTTATCAAACTAATTGTTAGAGAATTATCTTTATCATCACTTGAGTTACATGATGAACTATTCAATAAAGTATTGGTGCTTGGTGTGAGGTGCTTTTGAAGCTACATATTTCCTATCAAGATAATGAAAATCACTATCATCATTGTTAAGGGTTTGGGTTTGTTACTTACAACATCTTCGAAATAGATTATCAACTGGTAAGATGTTTCATTCATAGCTCCTGGTTCTTTCTCCCTCATCAATACATTCTCATTCAAGGACTTTATATTGAAGCTACATATTTTCTATTAAGATAATGAAAATCACTATCATCATTGTTAAGGGTTTGGGTTTGTTACTTGCAACATCTTCGAAATAGATTATCAACTGTTAAGATGTTTCATTCATAGCTCGTGGTTCTTTCTCCCTCATCAATACATTCTCATTCAAGGACTTTATATTGAGCATGGCAAGTGATTTCTTCACTTTTTCCTTCTTCTTTCCCTTATTTATTGGACTAAAAACAAAGTTATGAGAATTTCTTAACTGTCTTTCACTTTCATTTATCTTTTACAGTATACCCTTAATAACTTTATAAAAATTAACAAGGGAGATTCTTGTTTTGATTTCATGATGTTATTGGCATTTCAACCTCTAGAAGAATGTAGAAGTTGAAACATTTAGTGGAGCAGGGTGTCTCTTTTGTCATTTTAATTGTATTCCTAGTAGATAAGTTAAGATGTGGGTCAAAATATAGTAGTTTGAGTATTTGATTCGAGACCTAGTTCATTTTTTACTCAATTAAAGAAACTGGTTGTTGTATTTGGCTCAAACTGACATAGAAGAAAGACTTTGCAATTTCTCAAGGATATAAATGGAGATGAAGTCATTATTCTTCAATAAGAGAGTGAAGGATTGAAGGATTTCTTTCTTTGAGTTTTGAACAAATAATATCAGGGTTTTGGTTATGGGAGAAGAGAAGAGTATATAACAATCTCATAGAAGTTGAAGAGATTAAAGAAACTAAATTGGAGAAGGAAGACAATATCTGGAAAGGATTTTGCTTGGGGCAATACAAGAGATGAAGATAGAGAGGTGAAATTTAGAAAACTGGATGAATAAAATTTAGAAAAAAGTTAGCAAAAATGGAAGAACAACCTTGCTAGCAACTATACATATTTTTAGATAATTTAGCAAGGATGTACAATGTCCTTAACATATATTCTAAATCATTTATCAATATGTAGGGAATGTATTTGTATAGTACAATGTATGTGCTAAAAATGAGTTTGATTGAATTAATCATAACATTTAATTATAATTAATTACCTTTCTTTGCATTAAATTTGTATGTAAAAAGTGCTCGAGAGAGAAATGTATGTGAGATCAATCATGTGGATCACCACTTCTCTAAGTTGGCCTAGCTATGTTGAAAAAAAAGAAGAAATAAATGTTTATAAGAGTTATTTCTTTCTAATTATACCTTACTTATAACTTATTACCTAACTTTAGTCTCTCTTGTTAGCAAAAGAAAAAAGAAGAAGAAGTTGGGACTAGGGACTACAAATCTCATCAACCATGTCATCCTATGAAAAATAATGCATTCAAAGAAGCATAACTCCCAACCCTATAAAAACAAAGTTGCTATACGAGCTACTTCTCAAATAGTAAATGGTTATATCTATGCTTATTATATTTTTAGGATATTTATAGAATTAATTATGCTTTTATAAATTGTGTAGGAAGAGTTGACCCAAATATCTACATCTATAAGGACTCTAAGTAGCATTGCTACAAAAGATGATATTTTATACAAAGCTTTGGGTAATAGGAAGGAATACTATGATCGAGTAAGGGACTAAGGGAACGTAGTTACTTCTTCCAATGATTTTGGTCTAAAGAATCAATGGCGATCTCAATTTGACAAGATGGAAATGTACAAAAAGATAATTGCAAAAATGACAAAGAATCTCAGAAAGGAAATGTATGATAAGTTAAAATGTAGAAGTGGAGTCACTTCTTGTGAGTAATATGGCTGATCATTGGATCAATCTGTGAAATTACAATACAAGTATATAAGCATAAAAGGGTTGATCTTAAAATACATATGTGTCCTAAATTCATGCTTGTGGTACAATTTTGGTGTATCATATTGGAAAATAGTTCAAGACATAGTTCACTATTTACCTTGATTAATTTGCATGTATATATAATAATGCCTATGTTTTACTATTTTGTTTCAAGTTATAACAAGTGGGAGTGTGGACTTTGCTTTTATATTAAAACAAGAAAGTCAAAGATGTGGTGGAAAAGTCTTGTTTTGATTCATTCCAATTTCCTTTGTACAAATAGGATCTTCACCAATTAGGTTTCTTGTGCCTTACATGTTCTGCGTGCCCATTGACTTGCATACATGTCAAACTCTTCGGTTTGTGTTTCAAGATGAGTTAAGTAAGGGGCTTATAGGCCATTGCATGCCGAAGATGGCGCATGTTGCCTTTCCGGGTTGCAACAAAATGTCTTCATGGGCAAAGAACATTTGCCTGAGCTTAGGCTATTGATGTAACCTGCATGGCCCATATCTTGAGTTGAGCTGCAGACTAGCAGTTAAGCCGTTATGCATCTGACCAAGGCACATCGTTGACCCCCATCTGTTTCGCTTCTGACAATTACAAGCATGCTTTGGCTCTCTTTTCAAAGTCCTTTTAACCCTTCCTCGACACTTGTTTGTTATCTCTCTCTCAACAAGATTTAGCCTTGAATGAAATTTACTACTTGATTGGTGTTGTATTTGCAAACTACCTAACTCATTGACAAAGCCTCGTGGTGCGGATAGGATCATAGCATGACAATGAGGCTGTCACCCTCTCTAGTACCCCCTTCCAATGGGCTTGGGCCTGATCTATTATTGAGTACACTTCTATAGGCTACAATTCAAATGGCAAAACCATTTGATCTTAAGTTGGGCTATTCACGGTTCGCCCACCATTACTAGGGGAATTCTTTTCTTCCACTTACTGATATGCTTAAACTCAGCAGATCATCTCACCTGACCTAGGTCTGTGGTCAATGTCATAAGATGACATGGTTGGACTTCAAGGCCCCCCACAATGCAACACACACAACATTGCCACTTGAAGCTTTAATCGACCACCACTTGCTATGTCCTGCCTCGCTCGAGGCTCACGTTTAGGCCTACCACACACAAATAGGGCATGGATAGTCAAATCTCTCCATCCCACCATAGAAGTTGATGAGGAGCAATGTGAGGCGTGATGCCCAAGTAGGTGTGCCCTAGGCCTAGTGGCCTCGAGCGTAATCTATGTTCCAAGAGTTGATGGTTTATGAGATTCTATAATTCACACCAAGTATCACATTTCGCTACATTCTTCATCGATGTGAGAGCTAAAATATCCATTGTCGAAAGTCATCTTAGATTCGAGTAGGCTGATACATCTCAAAATTTTCTCAAAAAGTATGTTTAACTTTCCTTGTTAAGAATGTGAACACAAGAAACTATATGGTAAATTATAAGCTAAAATAGGTGATAAGGATTTCTAAAAAGATATAATTTTTGTTTTATAACTAATTTGAATGTCAAACAAAGGTGAGAAAAAATATTAAAGTACAAAATTTTGGAGCACTATGAGTTAGATAACCTTAGGGTAATATGGGATAACTCAATCTAGGGACATAACACCTACAGTGTGAAGCAATGAGTTATAAGAGCAACAAAGGGTTGGGATTAAGCCTTGATGAAACACTAAGGTAGCTAGGTATAAGGGTATGATCATGGCCTACAAGTGTAAATATTATTAAGATAATATACCATAAACATAATACATATTAGAGGATGGTCCACCTAATATTAGAAGTAATAAGCACTTGATCCTAAGGGAGATGAGGAACCTATTTTCAAGAAGACAAAGGGGACTAAAACACATGGTGGATAGAAGTCTTAGGTAGGGAGACTTGGGGAACAATCAATCTAAAAGGAAGACTTGGGAGCACAATCAACCTACAAGGGAGTTTGGATAAGAATACAAGGAGATAAATTCCTAACTGAAACAGGATAACCAATGAAGGGAAATCTATAAAGGTACATCCTAGGCTCGATTGGAGGAGGAAAAAAATAGAGACCAAACTAGCCTACGAGGGAGGAGACATCCAAAGGAGAGAAAAATGACTAGATTAGAGAGGTTGCCAAGCAAGGGTAAAAACCAAAAGGAAAAAGGGAAGGATAAGGAGAAAATAAATAGGAGAAACTAGGTAGGGGGATGGCTAAACCCTTAGACTAGGATTTTTAAGCAAAAAAACTATCAATGTTTTAAAGAGATCTTGTACTATTATCATGCTAGTTTCAATTTTGTTTTTCTCTTATGATACAAATGATACCAGGATAGATTTTTGATAGTTAGAGTTGTATGAGTTATTAGTTTTTAAGTGAGTTTAATGACAACAAAATCTTCATGGATTTTGGTAAGAAAAGCTTCATGTATAAATCATAATTCTAGGTATTATGTTATATTGCCTACCTATAGGAATTTTGTGAAACTGTGCATGTTTTAGAATACTAATTAGGTTTGTTTTGTTGAAAATTTTTGATGATTAAATTTCTAGCTTCATTCTTAATAATGTTATATGACCCATACTTAAAAATGTAGATGATTTTATAAGAGGAAATTGAGAACAAGACATTGCTAATTTTAGGATTTCTCAACCTTGGTTAGCTGAATGAGATGTATATTAAGATGTCTCTAATTTGGATATTAAAAAGTGGTTTTTTTATATGAAATTTTAACCAAATGATATATTCTTCTCACTAAAATCTCAGTTAAAATTTGGTTAGATTTTGATGAGAATTGGCCTAGGATCTGATCAAAGAAAAATCAATAAGATATTGATTATGGTTCTATTTGACTAGCTAAAAACCTTGTGGAATATCTTGCAATATCAAAATTTAAAAATTTTAAGTAAATCTTTAATTGTAGTTCTAATCATGATAAAATTTTCTCCATTAAAATTTGGCACAATTTTAATAATAGTTGATACAGGAAACGGTACTCACTGCCAAATAGTGTATCTTGCTGAGAGTAATTTGTAAAGATGTATAATCTGGGTAAAATATAGACATCATCTAGGGTTAAAAATTATATGGATGTAAAGTTTATTCGATAGGAAACATGATCGAAGAAACCAATTTGAAAAATAAGGTGTCTAGGTCATCAAATTAATGGTAAGAATTTATGCATTGTTACTGGTTACTAAATAATGAGTGGACAGTAGGTGTTAAATTAGAAGCAATTTGATTATTCTACTTGATAAACCTTAGGAATTGAAAAAATTAACCAATTTCACTAAATAAATAACTTAATAAGAGAGATGAACTTAACATGTAATTAGTCTAACAGGAGTTATCATACCGATAATGTTGATTGTAAACTATCTTGAATATATGTGTTATATAGAGTTCAAAAGTTTAAAAGTGCCAAACTTATGATAAAAGATGAATTAGATGTGACCCACTTTTTTGTAAGCTTTGCATGGTTCTAAACTCTCATAATTAATTTGATTTTTGTCATGGCAGTAAGTAAGAATTTTGAATCTTTGTGTTGGATTCAAATTTTTAGCCGAAGCTTGTTGTGTATTAAGCAATGATGACATGATATGATTAATAGAAGTTAATTGATTTATGAACTCCTTTGACTTTGTTGTCATATGAGTTAAGAATGCCATCGTAATGTATTTATGTTGTGCACAAGCATCACTAATGAGCTTAAGTGATTGGCTACTTCTATTGGCTTTAGTGCCCTATGATCTGTAATATGACTAGGTTTAAATGATCATGCTCATGTATATGATGCTTATTTGTGGATCATATGTAGGCAAGATTTTGTGATGTATGCTTATGTGTGGACCCTATGTCGGAGAGATTTTATGATATATGCTCATGTGTTGACCTCATGTGGGTGAGATATTTGATATGATATTAAATTGTTGAGCTCTTTGGTGACTAGAATTAGTCATGCGAGAGCTATTATGCTTGGTGTCCTATGTTAGAATTGGCCCCTAACCTTCGAACAGGATATCTATTATGTACCCTTCAAGAAAGTATGTGTCGTGGACATGATATGCATGTTGATCATTCTCGAGCGTTTAGACAATTGCCTATGTGGCTTATGGTAGGATACTACCATTCTGATATATGTATTGTTAGTTATTAGAATATGTGAGTTTATCTATTGTTATTATTAATTTTTAAGGCATGATTTGTGATTCATGAATCATACACTATTGTTAGAATTGTTATTGTTGATATTAGTTTCTATATAATATTTTGATCATGAGATACTACTTTAAATGCCGAGATTTTCAAACCTTGTTTAAGGTTTTATCTATTGAGTACTTGTGCTCAACCTACAACATTTTCAGGCGAGGATTCAAAGTTTTACATAGATTGGATGATACATGAGTTATAGAAGATTAGATGCATTTGAAAAGCATGGCGGAGCAACTCTATTATTTATTTGATTAATAGAACTTAGACATTGAATAATTATTTAAAGTTTCTTTGTTGATAGACATATAATAACAATAATTATGTGTAGAATGTTATGAAATTATTAGTCGGTTTATGATTTTGATAGTAGATCTCGAAATGTGCTCATATTATATACTTATTTAAAAGTACGAGGAGTTTTTCTAATAGGGACACCTAGATTTGAAGAAGTGAATTTTAAAAAATAACTATGTGATGCTTTATCCTTTTATAAATATTTTTTCTTAAATTTAAGGGTGCCACCATGTTTTCAAAAGCTTGTTTTACAAAAATCTATTTTTGAAACTCGGGTTGTAGCATGGGCGACAAACCATCACACATTCTGTTGATAAAGTCCTTGGCTCCCATTTGCACCAGGGGTTTGTTGTGCACATAAGCCGTCATCCAACAACCTACAATTAGCATGTAGTTTTTCAAGGCCAAAGAAGGGAACATGGGCATTAGGGCATAAAGTTTCATTGGTGATTTTTGTACTCCTATTTTAAGTTCATCCAATTTTACGGATTTGGGAAGAAGGAGAACTTAAAATACCCCTTTTCCCAAAGACCTCAACAAGATGAAAAGGGGCTACAGAAAGTCACTCTAAGACTATAGGAGGGCTTGATAGGAAATTTTTGAAACATGGTTGCCACTTAAAATGCCCCCATAAACATAGGACTACTTGAAGTCAACATTCATTTTTGGAGAAGAGTCTGACTACTAAGAATATTCCATCGGCACATTAAACTTGCTTACCATCAAAAGCTAAGCAATGTGGGTTTGGTCTCATGCCAAATGAATATTCCATTGGCACATTAAAGTGGATTAAAAACTAGTGGTTCATATTTTTCTACCAAAATGCTAAATAAGACTTATTGGATGAAGGATATAGGAATAACCAAATAATATAAATTAGCCTCTATCGATTTGGCTCCTTATTATTTGATGGATTAAGGATTAGATCATGCCTCAAGGCACATGTGAGTCCTAAAAACATATAGCTTCCTCTTCATAGAGCACTTCCAGTAAGAATTGTTAGGATATATCTGATTTTGTAGATCTATGCAATGATACACTCACATAAAAAAGAGCAGCCTCGTGTACAGAGCTCCAGTGTAAACAAGGTTTAGGAAAGGGCAGACTACAAAGGGTCTATAATAAGTAGCCTTATCTTATATTTCTTGCAAGAGGCTATTTCCAAGCTTCATATCCATGACGGGCCTCCAGATCTATACAGTTGAGTCAGGAGAGCACACTTTCCACTTCACATACATGAAGTGAAAAGTAATTGATGAGCCTAGAAAGTAGGGGTGGCAAAATATGACACGACACAATAATACGACACGAATCCGACACGAATTTAGTGGGTTCGGGTCGAGTCTTATCGTGTTCGTGTCATTTTCGGGTCAACCCGAAAACGACACACCAAAAATCGTGCCGTGTTCGAGTCAATCAACATGAACCATCGTGTTGACCTGTTTGACACGTGACCTATTTATTTATCGTGAATTAACAGGACGGTTCATTTGGAACTGTCCTATATGTAACATGTGATGTAATAGAGAACGTCCTCCTATACAGGTATATAGTAACATGTAATATAGGACGGTTGCTTTGGAACTGTCCTATATTGTAATGTAACATGTAATATAGGACGGTTCCTTTGAAACTGTCCTATATTGTAATGTCATAAGTAATACCTCATATATGAGTACATTACAATATAGTAGGACGGTTCCAAATGAACCGTCCTATATTGTAGTGTCACAAGTAATAGCCTTGGTATTATTTCCTTTCAAGGTAATGCCATCGACATACACTAAAAGATAGAGAATTACAACTTTCCCATTGTAGACGAACAATGAACTACCTATCTTGGATTTGACGAAACCAAGTTTACCAAGTTGACTACTCGGCTTTGCGAACCAAGATCATGGAGCTTGTTTCAGTCCGTAGAGTGATTTGTGCAAATGGTATATACAATTCGGATGTAGCTCATCGGTGAACCCTAGAGCTTATGTCATCTATACTTCTTCTGAAGGATCTCATGCAGAAATGCATTACTCATGTCATGTTGACGGAGTAACCAACCTTTAGAAACGAAAATGGATAGCCCTGAGCGAATAATGGTAGATTTTACGACTGGGTTAATACCTCATATATGAGTATATGTTACATTACAATATAGGACGGTTCCACAATATAGGACGGTTCCTTTGGAACCGTCCTATATTGTAGTGTAACATGTAATATAGGACGGTTTCCAAAGGAACCGTCCTATATTACTATATTATTTATTTAATCATGTTATACGAGTTGTGTCGTGTCGACTCGTTTAATAATCGTATCGTGTTCGGGTTATAGATTTTTGACACGATTATTATGCGGGTCGTGTTCGTGTCGACCTAAACTCGAAGCGTGTCGTGTTCGTGTGGACACAAACACGACCCGCCAACCCGAATTGCCAAGCCTACTAGAAAGGATGGTGATTCAACCATTCATATTCTAATCCACATTTTAGATACGCCTTGCAGTGAAAGTGTGGTCTCCTAATTAATGCTAGCCCTCTCATCCTTTAACATTTTATTCTTTTCGGAGGTATGCTCTATCAAATCTGGCCCATTAAATAAATGATTTGGATCACCAACATCTGAGCCTCCGCATGTTTTGTGACTGCAATGATGGACTGGAGCAAATACCGAGTGAGAGCTTCGCACGTTACTTTTGGGTCCCCAGGCGTTGGCCGCTCCACGCTTCCCCACCAAATTCAAATTGTAGGCACATGCGGCCACTTTTTCTTACAAATCCTACGTGGCGAATACTAGCTTATTAATTGGAACACGTGGCGTGTACCAAAATTCGACCGTTGCAAAAGAGCTTCAAACTAAAATTGTCCTTCTCAGCCTCCTCCATCGGCTGGTTTTGGTGGCACGCGCACGCGCACACTTTGTCTCTCATGGCGATAGCTGCAGGAAATCAACAAGAAGAGAAGGTAACTGAAAATATTTCCCAATTTAACGCTTTTTGAGGACGCCTACATTCGCTTGATTATGGAACTTGGGTTTCCCATTTTTCTTTTCTGAATTCTTTCTAGAATTTGGAATCTGTCTGTAATGATCGGAAGGATTTCGCTCTCACAGGAGTTTGAGAATCTAGGGTTTCATTTCTGATTGTTTTCTTTCACCGTTCATTAAGAACAATGCGGTGGAAAGTTAGGGTTTCACAGTTCCGTTTGGGTTTCCTTTTGAGGGTTCTTATGGTTCATTTGCAAAATACTAGATTTATGGTTTTCTTTTAGGTGTTATTATTGTCCTGTACGTGGGTTTTTTCTGATTTGCGTTTTCCTTTTCTGCAGGCCTCTTCAGAGGTTCCGAAAGTGGAAAAAAGATGGACCCTGAATGATTTTGACATTGGCAAGCCGCTAGGCAGAGGAAAATTTGGCCATGTTTACTTGGCCAGAGAGAAAAAGGTAGTTGCATTTGGTTCTTGTTCCTATTATAAGGGTTATGCTTTTCCTTTGGCTTGGACTTTCTTTAGATTGTATTCATAGATATTTCTTGATTTACCAGTGTGTTGTTTCGCTCTCTATTAAATGGCTTCTGATGATAAATGGATATACGGATCAATGTCCTCTCCCAGTATGTTATTTGCCAACAATTTTAGAGGCTTCAAATCTTTTCTTTTGTATGCCTTTTCATTTGGCTTTTTCTAGTTTAGTCAGTTGCTTTAAGTAGTATCCAGCTGTTTCCTCCGTGATATTGTTTTGCTCTAGAATTTGGATCTTAGACTGTTTCAGTTTGATTTACCTTCAAGAAAAGACATACGTTAAAAAATTCAGAGGCTTCAGATAATTTCTGCTGTTTTAGTTTCCACAAGTTTCGCTCTGCTCATCCCCCTTCTGTATTTTGTTTCTTTCATTCAATAATATTCCTCGCCTTCCAAAAGGAAAAAGTTTCATTCTAAGATCTTGATAAATTGTTCTAGCGTATCTGAATGTCATGTATTTAGATATATCATCACTAAAGAAATGCATGAAGAAGTTTGTTTTTTTCTTTTTCCATTCTCTAGTCAGAATTAATTTTTAAGTGCTTCCTAAAAGTTTAATACCATAAGAATTTTTTCACGATAACTTTTCTGTATCTAGATTTCCTTGTGGTTTCCTATCTCAAAGTCAAGGTAAGCTTGAAAACTATATTTGTCTATAGAATGCTTTATGTTTGAGTTGTGGGTACTTTGTTGCAGTTTCATATTATTGCAATGGAATTTCTATTTACACTTAGCCTGTCTATGTCAAAGTGTCAAATCAGTGATTTGGTCTCACATTTGTGATCTTGTAACGGTAAGACAATGATGGGCAAGTTTAATATCTGATGCTCTCATACATTATTGACTAGGAACTTTAGACTGTGTGATGAGATTCATACTGTGTGCATAGTCACGCCCAGGAAGTGAAACTGTTTACATTTTATATATTAGTTTCTCAACCTGTTTGCTTTTCTACATACTATGTGCTTAACCCCCCTACTGAAGAAAAAGGGCTTGTTATATTGTCCTCACACAAATTTCTAAGTGGCTTCTTTTTCTTCCTGAAAATAGAGCAATCAAATTGTGGCTCTAAAGGTTCTCTTCAAAAGCCAACTGAAACAGTCTCAAGTTGAGCACCAGCTACGTAGAGAAGTAGAGATACAGTGTCATCTCCGGCATCCCAACATACTACGCCTGTATGGGTACTTCTATGATCAGGTTCAGATATTCTTCTATCAGACCTTTGCTATGTTTATAGGACCATTTAAGGGCAAACAAACAACTATGAAGGTCACTGATCCAGGTTTTCTGTTTTCTATCCTCAACATTGCAGGCACGAGTTTATTTGATATTGGAATATGCTGCAAAAGGTGAACTGTACAAGGAACTGCAGAAATGCAAGTACTTCAATGAAAGACGTTCTGCGACTGTGAGTACTTGGTGTAACTCATATTTTCATTTTCATTCACATGTTACACTGTATGAAGAAAATATATATGCATCTAAGTGCTATCCCCACAGCTGTAGTGTCTTCTCTAGATAGTTAGATAACAGTCCCATTTATGTAAAAGGTTCAATTGACGTTTATGATTTTGTTATATTTTTTAAAGATTTCTGCGCAGAAATATGAAAATGTTTGCTATAGGTTGCTGTTTTATTAATTTTACTTGCTGTTTTTTATCTTAACATTAATGGAAGTATGGAATATGATATGGCCACCTGCTCATGACCATGCAGTACATTGCTTCATTAGCACGAGCCTTGATATACTGCCATGGCAAACATGTTATACATAGAGACATCAAACCAGAGAATCTTCTGATCAGTTTTGAGGTATGCCTGGTTCTGTCACTTCCTTATCATCTATGAACTGGATTCAGATACTTACATTGTTGATATATTTTTGAACAGGGTGAGGTTAAAATTGCCGATTTTGGGTGGTCAGTGCACACATTCAACCGTAGGAAGACCATGTGTGGTACATTGGATTACCTTCCACCAGAGATGGGTATGTCAAACCATCTGAGAACTCTGCATATTAATGATATTGATTCATTTAAAAGCTCACTTGTATGCTATGATCATGTCCTGTTTACAGTGGAAAGTATAGAACATGATGCTAGTGTGGACATATGGAGCTTGGGTGTCCTGTGCTATGAGTTCCTTTATGGGTTGCCACCATTCGAAGCAAAGGAACACTCTGATACCTATAGAAGGTCTGTAAGGATATTTCATAGTAAATTGGTACTTTGAGATCTGTGGAACTATTTACTGCTTTTCTTGCTTTTTTGAGCATGTCCTCCTTGCATTGGAGAAATATTGCTTGTCTTTGGGAAATGATCCATGGTTCTATATGTCTCAACATGACAACTTAAGTATAATATTAGATAATAGCAACCTTGACGTTTCCTGCAAAAGGTTGGTACTATATAACCAGCAGAAAAATTGAATAAGTGTCTCGGAATCCATTATATAGACAGTGAAAAACTTAAGTATAATCTTGGATAATAGTCTTGACTGTTCCTGCAACATGTGTGAAATTATATAGCCAGCAGAAAACTTGAATAAGTTTCTTCATAATCCAAAGTCTTGACTGTGTTCCTGCAACATGTGTGAAATTATATAACCAGCAGAAAACTTGAATAAGTTTCTTCATAATCCAATTGAGTGTGTGTGTCCATCTTCCCAAAACCAGTCTATTGCACTTCTTTCATTGTTCAGAAATGGCTTTGTGACTAGCAACTCCAAAATCTATTGCTTCAAAATGTTTGTACTATACAGCCAGCAGAAAAATTGAATGAGTGTCTCGGAATCCATTATATAGCCAGTGAAAAACTTAAGTATAATCTTGGATAATAGTCTTGACTGTTCCTGCAACATGTGTGAAATTATATAACCAGCAGAAAACTTGAATAAGTTTCTTCATAATCCAAAGTCTTGATTGTGTTCCTGCAAAATGTGTGAAATTATATAACCAGCAGAAAACTTGAATAAGTTTCTTCATAATCCAATTGAGTGTGTGTGTCCATCTTCTCAAAACCAGTCTATTGCACTTCTTTCATTGTTCAGAAATGGTGTCCATCTTCCCAAAACCAGTCTATTGCACTTCTTTCATTGTTCAGAAATGGCTTTGTGACTAGCAACTCCAAAATCTATTGCTTCAAAATGTTTGTACTATATAGCCAGCAGAAAAATTGAATAAGTGTCTCGGAATCCATTATATAGCCAGTGAAAAACTTAAGTATAATCTTGGATAATAGTCTTGACTGTTCCTGCAACATGTGTGAAATTATATAACCAGCAGAAAACTTGAATAAGTTTCTTCATAATCCAATTGAGTGTGTGTGTCCATCTTCACAAAACCAGTCTATTGCACTTCTTTCATTGTTCAGAAATGGCTTTGTGACTAGCAACTCCAAAATCTATTGCTTCAAAACCTAACATTCTGTTTTCTATCCTACAAACAGTTCTGCAAACTCACAACTAGTGGTACTACTGTTTCCATTCTGACTATTCTGTTCTCAAACTGAAAAATACGGTTTATCTGCATCCCTTCTCATTGCTCAGAAATGGCTTTGCAACTCACAACTGCCAAATCTATTGCTCCAAAACTTAACATTCTGTCTTCTATCCTAAAAATACAGCAAATCCATGCTTCCTTGGTACATGAAGTATCTCGTCCTAAGTTCTCCCAAATGAAGAAAACATGGAGCTCTGATATTTTCAATGAAATTTAAAACATTTATGTGGTCATGCTTTGTGATGTCACATATATGGACTTCATTCTGGTGGTTTATATGTTAATGTGTTGAACAAGTCCAACCAAAATTTTTTGTGACTTCAAATTATTGTATTGGACTCGCTTCTTTAAGTCAAGAGATACTAGTATCAAATGTCTGGACTGGATTGTTAGATCATTTGGAACTTTAAAGATTGTTTCGCAGCATGCAAACTGCTCTCTGATAACACATCTCTGGTGGGTTATATGTTAATGTGTTGAAGATGTCCAACAAAAATTATTTG
This sequence comes from Warburgia ugandensis, assembly GCA_035236585.1. Classification (NCBI taxonomy): domain Eukaryota; kingdom Viridiplantae; phylum Streptophyta; class Magnoliopsida; order Canellales; family Canellaceae; genus Warburgia; species Warburgia ugandensis. Next base: position 15,889,929 of record CP141133.1, read on the forward strand.
CTACTTCAAAGTAATTATATTGGACTCGCTTCGTAAAGTCAAGAGATACTTGTATCACATGTCTGGACTTGCTTGTTAGATCGTTTGGAACATTAAAGATTGTTTTGCAGCACGCAAACTGCTCTCTGATAACATATACATGGTGGCCAACTAAAATTACTTGTGATTTCAAAGCATTATATGGCGATGCTTTGTAAAGTCAGAGATACTTGTATCAAATTAGCTGGATTTGCTTCTTAGGTCGTTTGAAATGCTAAAGACTTTTTCATATCATGCTAACTCTCTCTGATGATTGTGTTTCCCAGTTGTGTTCCACATTTACAATTTTTTTTTATAAAACGTGGCAGGATAGTAAAAGTTGACCTCAAGTTTCCACCCAAGCCAATTGTTTCTCCTTCGGCAAAAGACCTTATTAGTGAGGTGAGTCTTTGGTCTAACATTCTTCACCATAGCATGTGGTTATTTTTCTGTTGGAATGACCACATAGAGTACTATATAACATCTGCTTTCTTGCGCAGATGCTGGTCAAAGATTCCTCGAAACGTCTTCCACTTCACAAAGTTCTTGAGCACCCTTGGATAGTTCAAAATGCAGATCCCTCCGGCATTTACAGAGCAGGCTGATCTTTATAGAGCAGTACTATATATAATGCCTGGAAACTGATCTGCTTTCTTGCATAGATGCTGGTCAAAGATTCCTCAAAACGTCTTCCACTTCACAGAGTTCTTGAGCACACCCTTGGATGGTTCAAAATGCAGATCCCTCTGGCATTTACAGAGCAGGCTGATCTTTTTGTGGATTCTGTTGTTTGTTAATCAACCTTGGAGGATTCACTTTTCATCAACATTTAGAGGAACGTCGATCTTGGTTTTTGTAGTGAGATTGCAGGGCTTGAGATTCAACTTACTGGTGCCCTATTGTTTAGATCCATGATAATCTTGCGTGGGTTTCTGATCTACTCTGATGGCTAGGATGTGTTTCTACCATTTGATGGGGTGAGGACATCATGGTGAAGTTTATACCATTTGAGAGATTACATCATATAATGTCCATGTAAGAACTCTGTAGTTACTAATATGAGTAAATTGGTATGAACTGTAGTAACTACTTGTACAAGTACATGAATGAATTTGCTAGCTGTGTTTCTACTTATACAAGTAAATGCATGAGTTGCTTGATGTTTTAGATGTGTATTTGGACAATAAAATGATCCTGCCCTCACTTCTGTAGTAACTAATATGAGTAAATGGGGTTGGACTATAGTAACTACTTGTACAAGTACATGAACGAATTTGCTATCCTTTTCTACTTATACAAGTAAATGAATGAAGTTTGCTTGATGTTTTAGATGCGTATTTGGATAATAAAATGATCCTGTCCTCACTTCCTGTACGAGTGTTTATGTTTGGTTCACGGTACTGGCCGCTTATCCTGTGTGCAAGATGAATGGTATGCCAAAAGTGTATGGGAAATGGAATAAATGATTCAAAGAGTTTGCAGTTAGAAAAACAAATACATGTTTATGTTTATTTCATGGCTGCTCATCCGGTGCAAGGTTTACTGGTACGTCAAAATGATTTTGCAATCGACAATAAAAACGTGAGAAATGGGTAATGTTTTCCTGATATCACATAAAAGACAGTATATCGGGAGCACAAAGTCAGAGAGTTTGCAGTTAGAATAACAACTTGCTGCCAAGTGTCATAGGCCTTGCAATAGTGTCACAAGCTTGCATTGCAAGGCCTATGACAGCCTACAAATTCCAAGGAAGGCCCTGTTTAGCTTGTGGATGTGGCTTTGAGGGATTTAAGCCCGTTGTTGAAGATCCATGGAATAAGGCCTGGTTTCTTGAAGAATCCTTGTAAATATTTAAAAAGAGGTAAAGTTAGATATTTATGTAGAAACCTTTAGAGAGAGTTCTAGAATGGTCCTCAACCATTAGATGGTTGACACGTGTATTATCATCTTGCTCCTCAATTGTAAGCATATTACTCATATGAGTTCAAGTAAGAGATAACAAGTCCTTTTTGAGTAAGTTTTATTTCTGAGTTTCCCTCATTACTTTAATGGGTGAGTAAATGTAACCCTAACAAGTGAGAGTGGGAGTTAAAGCTAACTTGTGCTTTGCAAACGAGTTGCACACAAGTGTCACATGGGTTTGGCAAAGGTGAAATGCGACCTCGTGACACAAGTCTCTCTACCAGCAAGTCTTCATTCACACTATTGGCAAAGAAAACTCTTACAAATAGTCACACATGAGTTTGAACTAAAGCACTCTGGTGCATCATCTTATTTAGCATGAGTTGATTTTCTATCAAGTACAAACAATTAAAGCCATCTACTAGAATTCAAGGGCAACTGGTAAGTCACTGCAAAATGCCAAAAGGAGATGCTTCAAAGGCACTAAAGGGGTAAATGTCTCTTTCAGGACAAATAGAGAACAGAATCATTTATGCTGATCTTTGAAATATCCATCACGGCTAGCACAAAAATGTCTCTTTCCTTTTATTGACATTGGTAGACCAACCAGAAATTATGCCAATACTTCCCTAGGAGGAAAGACTATGTAGGACAGGGAACAAACAACCTGCTATTCCTTTGCAATATGTTGAATTTCTTCTCTCTGGATACTTGAAACTCCTGTTGCCTAGGATTCCTAATTAATTCGCTTCGACCAGAGCTAACCAGAGAATAGATGGGACTTCTGACAGGACACTAGAGGACATATGGCAAAATGATTTTGTAAGTTATAACTGCAATGAACTTGCAGCCAAGTCCCTTTGCAGTCTGCACATCTGAAAATGGGGACACCAATTTTTGTTGTTGTTCTTTTTTTAAAGAGGTAAACCATGTAGGGTTTGGAATCTTGGTCACCCAAGTGAGAGAATCCTCCTTGTGCCACTATGCTAGAAGGCTTTGGTGCAAATGATACACTCGTTGTTAACAATAGTTAAATAATTTCAAGCTTTTTGATTCCATATGGTGTGTAAGTTCGAAAACAATTGCGGTCAACTTGAACATGTTCAAACCAAAAGAAAAGTCACTAAGACTCGAGCATAGAAAAACAGCATAGACTAAGCTTGACCATTAGCTTTACATTGTTTAAGAAAATCATTCTCATCAAGACCTTATCCCAATTAGGGGTCGGCCACATGAATCTTATTCCTCCATTCCTCTTCATTAAGTACCATGGCTTCATTTAGTCTCAATGTTTTTAAATCTTTTTCATCACTTCTATCCACTTTCTTTTGGGCCTTCCCCTTGACCTTTTATATGCTTCTACTTGCATTGCCTCACTGCTTCTAACCGTATTGTTTTTGGTCTCCTTTGGACATGTCCAAACCATCTAAATCTGATCTCTCTCATCTTGTTACCTATTTGTGATACCTCTAAGTTTTCTCTAATGTTTTCATTCCTAATTCTATCCTTTCTTGTTTTGCCATTCATCCATCTTAACATCCTCATTTCCGTGATGCTTATCCTATGAACTCGATATTCCTTAACTACCCAATACTCTGATCCATAAAGCATGGCCGGCCTATGGCCATCCTATAGAATTTTTCTTTTAGTTTGAGTGGCATCAACCAATCACATAAAACTCTAGATGCACATCTCCATTTATTCCAACCCTCTTGGATTCTCTAGGTAACCTCCGTCTAAATCTCTCTACTCTCATAAATTATTAATCCTAAGTATTGAAAGTGGTCTTTTACGAGGACTTCTTAGTTATCAATCTTAACTGGTGTTATACTCCTACTCCTCCCCTTGCTAAAATTGCATTCCACATGTTCTGTCTTAATTCGGTTGATTTTAAATCCTTTATATTCTAATGCTTCTTTCCATAACTCTAGCTTTGTGTTTATGCCCTCCCTTGTCTTATCAAGCAAGACCATATCATATGCAAATAACATGCACAATGGGATCTCCTTGTGCAAATGTTTGTTAACTCATCCATAACCAACGTGAAAAGGTATAGGCTCAAGGTCAATCTTTGGTGCAATCCTATAGTGATAGGAAAATTATTGGTCTTGCCACTAGTGGTTTTAACATTTGTTACTGCTCCCTCATACATATCTTTAATTATATTTATATACCACCACGAAACCCCTTTCTCACCCAACACCTTCTATATTAACTCTCTAAGGATTGTATCATAAGCTTTCTCTAAGTTGATAAAGACTGTGGAGGTCTTTTCTCCTCTCTCTCTATATATTTCTCTATCAATTGTCTTAGTAAGAAAATATCTTCCATTGTAGACCTCCCAGCAATGAAACCAAACTGGTTCTTCCTTATACTTGTTTTATGCCGTAGCCCCTTATCGATCACTCTTTCAAAAAGTTTCGTGTGGCTCACAAGTTTGATCCCTCGTAATTAGTGTAGCTTTGTATATCTCCTTTATTATTATAAATTGGTACAATAAAGCTTTTTCTTCATTCATTCGGCATTTTATTTGATTTTATAATCTTGTTAAGCAACTTGGTCAACCAAACTACTCCAGTATCTCATATATACTTCCAAACCTCTTTTGGTATACCATCAGGCCCATGACCTTTCTTGATTTCATCTTTTTCAAAGCCTCTTTCACTTCAGATATTTTAATCCTACGTTCATATCTATAATGTCCAATGTTATTTAGGCTTACAATATTTTCAATCCCCATATTCTCAAAGCCATTGTCATTTAACAATTTTTGAAAGTAAGTTTCTCACTTTTGTTTGATCTCGTTATCTTTGACTAGTACCCTTTGATCATCACTTCTAATGCATCTAACATGATCTAAGTTCTTATCCTTCTGTTCTCTTATTCTTACCCTTCTGTTCTCTTATTTTTGTAAGTTTAAACACATCTTTCTCACCTTCTTTTCATCCCAGTCTACTGTAGAAGTTATCATATGCCTTAAGTTTAACCTTATAGTTTTCATATGCCATGCTTTAAAATAAACCCGTTTTTCTTTAATAACTTTTTGCACTGTTTCACTTCACCATCATATTTCGTTTACTAATTGCCTTTTACCTTTAGATACTCCTAAGACATCTTTTCTGACTTTCTTAATGGACTCAGTCATATTAGTCTACATGGTGTTTACTTTTGTTTCATAGTTCCAGTTTTCTTCTACTATCAACTTATTTGTGAATGAGGTTATTCTCTCCTTTTAAGTTCGGCCACTTAGTTTTTAGATACCAATTAAGTTCATTTCCTTTCTTCCATCTTTTAATATAGATATCCATAACTATTAACCTATGTTGTGAGGTTAAACTCTCACCGAGAATCACCTTTCAATCCTTATGCATTGATCTTTTAGCATTCCTAAGTAGGAAAAAAGTCTATTTGGCTTTTATGAAGTCCACTTTTAAAGGTTATTAAGTGTTCATCCCTCTTCTTAAAAAATGTATTTGTAATGGCTAGGTTATATGACAAACTAAAATCGAAAATAGTTTTGCCCATCCCATTTCGTTCTCCTATATCATACCCTCTATGTATCATATCATATTCTTCATTTTTCTTTCTTACATGGCCATTTAAGTCTACTCTTATAAATATCCCCTCATTGTTGGAAATTTCTTGCATGACTCTCTCTATTATCTTCCCAAAACTATCTCTTGATTATATCTTCTAACCCTCTATGTGGTGCATATGCACTTATAACATTTATGATCTACTCTACTAGAACAAGTTTTATTATTATAATTCTATCTCTGATTCTTTTAACTTTCACAACTTTATCCTTTAATTCTTTATTCACTATTATTCCTATGTCATTTCTTTTATTATTCTATCCTACGTACCAAAGTTTATACCCATTGATTTATCTAGTTTTAGCCCTTTTCCACTTGGTTTCTTAGATTCAAGCAATATTGACTCTCCTACGTTTCATCGTATCTACTAACTTCAAACTTTTACCTGTCAATGTCCCTATATTCCATGTGGCAATATAAATTTTATGTTCTTGAGATATCCTATTTACCCACGCACTTCTTGACCTCCATGGCATGAACTCATACCCATTTTTCACTAAGCTTGGATTCTGATGCAACGTGTTGCCTTTGTCCATTTTTCACTATACCCTGGATCCGATGTAGGAAGTAGCTTCTGGGGGAACACCCTAGTAATCCTTGCCCATCTTTCACTGTCCCTGGGATCAGGTGCAGCACTTTGCTTATGGGGGACATCCTAGCTTGAGGGAATGTCTATTTTCTATTCATGTCATATTAGGGTTACCATACTTTTAAGAAGCTGGAGATGATTTTCATTTCTTGCTTACAAACTAATATACAAATGTATGTTCATTTGCAAGTAGGAAACAAATAACAAAATCATCTTCAACTTCTTCCTTGCCAACTAACACCTTAAGCAAGATCCTCCTCCTTTTTCATCCGAGCTTGGGACAGGCATAAACAGAGTTTTTACATTGCTTGAGAAAATAATACAAATAAATTGATAAAGAATGACAACTTTGCCGCAACATCAAATAAATAGAAAAGAATGGAACAAAGAGAAAAGTGAAAGAAAATATCACCTTGGCAAAGAGAGACTTGCACTATGTACCCATGCTTTACTGTGATCCTCTTTTGTTCTTGGATATCAGTGTGAAAATGGCATGAGAAACTTCTTTTCCATGTTTCTGTATTCTTTGTTCCAGAAATCTGGCTCAAATCACAGGTAAGATAACCGACTGCAAACATAACCCGGAACCAGAGTGCCTGTGGACAAAGTCTTCAATTGAGAGAACATGTTTGCTCTTTGCTCCCCCCAGTCAGACCAAGGAAGACATGGTTATTGATTTGGGACTCTTTCTTGCCAAAAACTTTTCACGATCAAGAAAAGGAAAAAAATTAGCACACTAAAACACACCAATCTGAACAGAGTGCAACTGTAGGACGCATACTACCATGAAGGGGTGACAGCTCCACCAACTGCTATTTCTCAAAAGAAACACTTGATCCAACCTTTCAATCCCCAAAAAAATACACGTAGGACAAGCATATGATCTACAAAATTGCTTTGCTACTGAAAACTGTCTGCAAGCACAGCGACGATACTTAAGATGCTAAAATAAGAATGTACCAGGGCTCCAATTATCCACAGCTTTCTGATGCATGGCCTACCATAGATTGGCCTAAAAGATGAGCAGTTTGGATGACCAAAATTCTGCGCCCCACATCTACTTGCATCAAAATCCGTCTAGTAACACATGGTGCAGCATAATCTGCAAAGACTAAACATGTGTTATGGTGAACATGGGCAAGGGGGTATGAGTCTGAAGAAGCTGACGCCCCCTTTTAACATGCATGGTGAAATTTTTCGAAAGACCTAAGGCGTCATCCTGTTAGAAATATCTTAGATAGTCTAGATGAAAATTTTAAGTCCATTCTACTCCTTTATTATTTCTTCTAAAAACCTAAAATAAGTGGTCACTGAATGCATTGATTTTTCTTGAATTACCTATTTTTAATAATACGAACATAGTAAATGGCTTGGAATTTTTTTATTTATTTATTTTTTAAATTCATCATTTGTATCAATCTTCCGAAAAAGTTGCCTAGATTGGGTTCTTCGCTTGCTCCCATGGTAGGCTTTACCTCCCATTTCTCATCCGAAGTATAGTCCCCACTTTGTACTATTAAACTCGTAATATTTGGTCAGGCGACCACCACATGATAACCCATGAAGAATTGAAGATTCACTCTGCAAATGTAAAGTACCTCTTGACCATTCACTCTGCTTCTTATCTCCTTTACAGGAAAAGCCGTCTTTTTCAATCTCTCCCACGTACGTACGGCGCGACAGCTTTTCTTCTTCAGTTTCGAACTTCCCGGGTTTTTGCCTTCACCTTCGAAAGCCCTCTCTAAAACACTAAAATTTTCTCCGTTGTATGTCAGCCTTGTTGATGTAGCTGCATGTTCCTTGCTTCTTTGTATCTGCTGTTTGATTTGCAAGCCTTACCTGCGACTGATGACTCAATATTTGGAATTCTGATTTGAAGGTTCTTATGAAGCAAGAAAGTCTAAAGTTCCAAAAACAATGCCAGAATGTGTTGCCTTATCATTTCTTTTCCTTGTTCTTCTTCTGCCTACTGTCTTCCTCATGCTGATGCTGCTACGGGTTTTTCTCCTGTGAAAAGAACAAGTTATATTTTAACCCATGCAACTTGTTCGGACTCTCCTAAATTACCTAGGAGCAGCCCAGTATACGGCAGACCATTAAGAGTTTATAGTATTCAGCTTTATCTTTTATTTTTGCAAGAGGCTATTTCCATGCCTTGAACCCGCAACCTCTAGGTCACACGATGACAACTCAACAATTACCCTAAGGCTCTCCTTCACTCTCCTAGATTACCTACACCCCAAAAATTGGCTAGAGTCTGATCTTTGTAGCTTATTTTTTTGTGCGTTAAATCAGGACCATTTAATTTTAGAAGTAGAAAAATAAGTGGTTAGAATTCACTTATTTTGGGGTCTGACACAATTTTGAGGACTCCCCTCTCCAAAGGGGGAAATGCATTTTTACAATCCTTTTATTATGAAGTGTTTGGTATAAAACAGTAAAGGTTGAGAAGGTACTTATTCTGGAGGTTTAATCGTCCTTTACTTGATGAAGCTGGACAGATATTGTTCTGTTTTCTAAAACCATATTTCTAATGAAATTGGAAACATGTTAAAGAGTATACACAAAAAACGCTTTCCTTACTGTATTATATAATTCCTTCTATTTATCATGCTGGTACTTAATTAGTTATGTGGATTGATGCAAATGCTGATCTCAATGAACATGTTCGTTTTGAGGTCTCTTTTAGACATGACGCATCTAAGGATTCTACTATTTATCTGATCTATGCCAGTCCAAATATCTCTGTTAGTGTTTTGATCTTTGGTATGAGTTGGACCATATGAGTGTTAATCACAATGATGCTTGGCTGGTTCTTGGTAACTTTAATGCTATTATGAACTCTTTTGAAAAGTTTGGATTACCCTTGTGATAACTCTAGTATTTTGGAGCTTTTCTCTGTGGCTTAAAATTATAACCTTGGCCTCAGAGACTTGGGTTATAAAGGCCTGAATTTCACCTGTTCTAATTGATCGGATAAGAAAACAAATCCTTTGGATGTTGGATAGAGCTCTTCCTACTGTGGATTAGTCTCTTATGTTTCCTAATGCTTCTGTTCTAAATTTAACTAGGATTGAATCTGATCAAAACCGTGTCTTGTCATATATTGCTCAAGTTGTGATCGAAGGGGTAAAAGAGAACTTCCAAATTTCAGAATGTGTGGCAAATACATCTTATGTTTCTACACCATTCTTTGCCGTCGATGAAAAGCTGCAATGAGTGAGCATTCTTTTATTGAAAAGAATAAATTAGACCTTCATAAATCGAATTTTTTTATAAATATTTTGTGGATAAACTTAGGGACACAAAAATGGGTTCTCATGCAATGGATTAACATAATATGCCACGCAAATCATAAGCGAGGTGTGCAGTCTCCATCTCATCTTTCAGTGGTCCAATTAGATTCATCCTCTCCCAAGATGAAGGTAAGAAAAAACCGCTTATGATATGCTCATGCACCACACAGGAACACCACAACAATACCCATGCAAGGGAACTTTTTAAACATGGCGGCAAATTCTGAAACCTTGACTAGTGACCAACAAAAGGATGGTCGCTGAAGAATAAATCTATAATCAGCAGGAAACCTTAGTTGGTTGTCATATTGGTTAAATGTAGTTATTTATGGTTGTTTGACGGTTTTTGCACGGTTAATGTGATGTTCTAATTCTAAATCCATATATCGTGTCATTTATCTTGTGGAAGTTTATGAGCTGCCTTGATGCACATTGCCAGCCCTCAGAGCAGGTAATTTCTGGGAAGAAATAAAAGATATTTGTGTAGTCCTCTGCCTAACATAAGCACAGAACATCCTGAAAGCACATGGGACAAACGCCTGTGGACGGGGGCCAGCAATACAAAGCACGGGAAAATATCCCAGCATTTAATTAAACAAAATTTACAAATCCACCAAAATCTAGCCGTCGATATGATAAATCTACATATAACTGGAGCATAAATATTCAAAACAAAGAAAAACTGTTACACGCTTCCAACTCATTTCTCCTCTTGTAAGCAGTTGACTTTAATGTGCAGTGGCCGCCGCAATCTCTTCACGAACCACCTTATCGGTGCCATTTGTTCCATATTCATTGCTCAACAACTGGTTTGGCCCTGATGCACTTGTGATTTCCACCACGTCTTTATATTTCAGGAAGCTGGGCTGGTTGGTTGATGCAAGCAGTCTTGCCCACATCCTGTCCGTTATAACTACCTTCTTCTGTGTCTCTGTCACCCGCTGCACATCAACCATTTAAATCAGTTCTAACCTGAACAGAACAACTGAATTTTCACAACTCGAGACAAAAATGTTAAACATGAGGCCCTTTTTCTTCATCAGGATCAGGACTAAGAACAATGGTTGAGACAACAAACAAACATTCATCTCGTTCATATTTGGATACCCACAGAACCACCAAAGATAGTTGAGGTGACTAATTCTTGGAAATAGGGCGTTGAGGATAAAGAAACTGCCGGAGTTAACGTTTCTAACAAGTACCAACACGTTTGCTTCATGTTAAGAAAATACAGACCTCTAGTAGAAAGGATGACTAGAGAATTTTTGTAAAAATACTAGACCCTGTCAGTGATGGCCATCTCATTAAACACAAAATAGTCACATTAAGTTATAATTTGTTTGGTTAGTTAGGGGTCTATTTCCTATTCCAGCCTTTTGGATTGCTCCAGTTTATTTTGTCGTCAAAAGCCTGCGGCATCTTGCTAAATTGGGGAAGGAGACGGATGCAGTCAGGAATCTGGTGGATTGGTAATGTATAATAGAGGTAGTCTCACTTTTATCGGCTCTTACGACCTTTTAACATTCAACCAATGTAACAGGGCAATAGTTGGGTTAGACGAATGAAACGTATGATTATTCTATCATTATAAGCTACTTATGTAAAGCATCTAAAGGGACATGCATCAATGTCTAAGTAAAAATGTAAAATGGCAACAAACTGACGAGCGTAGAGAGTGGAAAACACCTAAATCTGTGGGCGTCAGTAGATTCCCTCGAGCAGAAATCGTAGTTTTGCGGCTCATATGACCATGAAATCAAAAGAAACGCGGAAGACAAAAGTCAGGAGGTTCCTGGGTCTCAATCTAAGGTGCCCGCTATTTTCTGAGGCTTGACTATTGAGCACCTCTGCCAAGTAATTGTCAAAGGAGACCACCTCGGATCTTCAAATACAATGCCATCTCCATTACAGGGGAACACCTTGGACTTTCAAATAGAATACCATACAAAATGAACCCACAACTCTTTCAAAAAGCAGAATTAGCCGTGAGTTGCTTCTGAGAAACTCTCAGAAATTCAAAATTAGGATGACTTCTAATTACTTGGCTTCAGAGGATGTTCAGAAATTCACCTAGTTTCCTTTTATCTTTATATCAAGGACTGGAAATGAGTTGAGCATTTAATATATGGAACACATAGGAGATAAGGTGATCCTTGGCGCAATCGTAAAAGTTGTTGTCATGTGACCTTGAGGTCGCGGGTTCAAGGCGTGGAATCAGCCTCTTGAAAAAATACAAGGTAAAGCTGCCTACTTTAGGCCATTGTGGCCCGCCCCTTCCCTGGAACCCGAATAGGCTGGAGCTTCCATGCACTGGGGCTGCCCTTTTTTATAGGAGATAAGGTAGCATGCAATAACCACAAGCAGAAATCTCGTGATCTCAAGTTCTCATGGTTGGTTGGTAAGGCTGGCAAGCAGCTGAGATTGGAGCCAACAGCAAGGTGCAGGGATTAAGCAGTGCTGTTATCAATGGCTTGTAAGTGACCTCATCTTAAAAAGAAATTGATAAAGGATATGCAACTTACATAGAAGGGGATATAAGCATGCCTTCCATTAACAGGCCCCACGGTGAAGCCTGTATATCCTGCCATTGCACCATGAATTGCACTATGGGCAAGGAGCGTGCAGTAGACATTGTCAGATGCATTGCTTGGAATAGCTCGGATCATATATGTAGGATCTGCAATATTGGGAGTTTGTGTCGGTCAGATCAATAACCTCAATTTTGGTTCAATCTGAAATAAAAGAAACATCTAGCTATGACACAAACCTATATATTTAAGGTTTATCACCATCCTCTGACGTCTTGTGAAATGATCCTGCATAAAACCAAAAAAGCCTTATGAGTTTACCTGATGAATCGTGCAGGTTGTAATGGCCATCAGTTAGTAGTATAGAAGTGTGCCTCATTTGACCATTTGGTTGGTGGAACACTTATTTCATTCATTTCAATCATTAAAAGATGTTACTTCTGATCCTTGCCATGCTAATGCTGCATATGATGGAAAATAATTCAAGAGAACAAAAAGGAAAAATATTTATGCACAGAACTACAGAAATAGATTACTGAAGAAACCAGTGCATTTGTCTAGGGACGATCAAACTGAAGTTATGGACTTGCACCCAAGATGAGTTCATATTCACATAAGCATGAAAAGCCCATACTGGTTGACTCCTACATGTATTTATTCCATCGATGAGTTATAAAAATAAGTACTCGAGAAATTGGTGCAACGTAATTTGGATCTAGAATCAACCTTTATCTTCTCAGACAACCATAGTCCAACATCTTGTAGCTGCTTGTTTCCTGAGGCATCCTGCAGATCCATTGACCGCATACTTTCAGCAATAAGCTCCTGGCCTGCACCTTCAGCTACAACAATAACCATGTGTCCCATCTCTTTTAGCCGTTTCTCCATGTATTCAAATAGTCCACCCTCTCCTTCGAGATAAAATGGTGACTCAGGTATCAAGCAACAATCCTAATGAGAACAACCAAAATTTGTAAGCACTCTGACAATGTCAGTGTGATTGTGCGCAGTCCTCTCAAAAAATAATATTGAAAATAAAAAATGATATACACCAACTTGTAAGGTGAGCAGTGTTGCATACCACATCTCTGCTGGCAAGGGTTGCATACATTGCAATGAACCCTGCACCAAATAAGTTTTATCAGAACATATGTAAAATCTAAGGGAGGAAAAAAGAGAGACAGCTAATCTTGTAAGGTATGGCATTTCCTGTCCTGATATTTACACAAGCATGGACTTGTTAACAATTGTACACCTATATTTTGGTAAAAACTGGATTCCCCTCAAGTCCATATGACTGTACTATGTGTGATAGGTCCTAATAACTCAACATACACAGACATGGTATCAAAGCTCAGAAGAGCATCACAGTTCTCTCCATATCAACAACTGGCATATCTTGTTCTGAAATTGATGTTTGCTTGGTCAAAAAGTAGAAGGAATTTGAATCAAGATGGAAGTAATGCCAAGTTTAATAAACAAATAAACTCGCCAAGATGCAAGCTAAAGCAAACAAACCAGCCCAAATATGTGAATTAAACATCAATTTTAGTAGCTACCAGCAGCCAGCAAGTTAAAAGCTCATTTATAGAACAAAAGAAGTCCAGAGTAAAATTAGAAAAGTCTTCAACCAAGCTTATGAATATTAAGGTGGTGGGAGACATAAAGTTAGGAAGAGTTTTTCACGCATACATTTTTCCCATCTGACTTGGACCTTGCAGCAAAAAGCTTTGAACTATATGGGGGCATTATATATAGACTTGACACTTACCACTATAGCGACCCATTAGCTTCACAACACCAACACCATTCTCAACACTTTCAGCTTCAACATGTGCAGCATTAATTGCTCGTTGAGCCTCCTCCACAGCAGTGTCAAAACCAAAGGATTTGTCAATAACCTAGATCAACAAAAAATTGTGAAAGCAGGGCACGGTTTTAAGTATTGATGCTGAGTCACAAAACTAGTCGCAACTCAAAGTAACAAAACGAATCAAGTACAGTAGAGAAAGGCAAGAAAGCTACCGCAATGTCATTATCAATGGTTTTAGGAATTCCAACAACAACCACTTTCAGTCCACGCCTTTGAATTTCCTGCATGGTGGCAGAACACACATGTCAGAAAGAAGAAAACAAAGTACAGTTCCTCTATGTTGCTGAGATGCTCCCACGTAGCAAACTTAATGTAGATCATTCTCTATCTGCAGCATTTCTTTTGAAATGATAGCATTACATGAAGCCGGTTAAGTGCCTTGTCTCACAACTAAAAGGATGTAGGTTTAAGTCGCCGCTTACCTACTACAAAAATAGTATTGCATGTACTCTAACATGTAACATCACATTTCTTAATTATGATTACCTCAAAAATCACTGAAGCACCCTTTTGTGTTCCATCTCCCCCTAATATATATACCTGGAAGAAAGAAAGATACAAACCCAAAATTCAAAAATGTCTAAGACTCATTTAAAATTCTCACGAAAAGATAATCACAAAAATGAATAATAGGCTCCCATAACCTACAAAGTATAAATTATTCAAAAGTTACGGTCAAACTCAAGATATCCTAGTCATAAAAATTACAGGATACATGCTTGTCCTGCATATACCTGATTAATCCCTCTATCCTGAATGCTATCAACTATTTTTGAAGTGTCATGGCCTCCACGTGATGTGCCAAGAATTGTGCCACCGCGTTTGTGAATATCATTGACGACCTTGGGGTTTAAGGGAATGGTATTGCGACAATAGAAACCCCGATATCCGCCCTACAGATAGCCCAAAAATTAGCAGTCTATCCCACTGAAACTTTCTAAAAGAGCTTGCAGAGAATAATACAATAACCACTCACATATATGACACCATTCATTCAAACAATATTATCAAGACTGGAAGGGATTACATGAAAACAATTGTCTCTGTACTTAAGCAAAGAATTTACAGTGTCCACTGATACCAATTCAAATAACCAAAGGTAGCAAGCAACACGAGGTAATTACTTCAACACTGAAGTGTCAGGTACTGACTAGGAAAGAGGCAGAAGTTTGCCTCTAGCAACAGGGAGAAATGTTCATCCAGGCATTAAAGGCTTCTCGAAGGGCAGTTGCATCTAAGGCATCAGGTCAAATTCTAGTCATAGGAAACTCATTAAAAGAGTGACATGGAGAATAAGAGATATTCCACCAACAAAAAGAAGAAAAATGAAATTAAAGCTAAGTAATGTAATTCTTACCTCTATTCCAAGAATTTTGTCAACTCCATACATGTGGTGCAAGCCACATACTATTTCCCTGATAACAGTGTTAAGCCCAGGGCACAGCCCACCACATGTTACAATACATGCATGCACTTCATCTGACTCAAAATACACCTGGTAACATCCATGACCATCTGTCAGTAACGTCCAACCAATGTTCCAACATCTGAAATTGTATGAAGATGGGTTATAGGATCACCCTCTGACGTGGTCCAGCACGACGAAAATGTGTCCCTCTTGGGCTACTCTTGTGAACGACAATCTACAAAACAAGAAAACAGAAAATAAGGGAATCCTTATGATGGTTGCTGTTAGTATCAGGAAAATTTGAAATGATAGTATCTATAATGTATAGGAAGTGATGTTTTATGCACATCATAGGAAGTGATGTTTTATGAACATCAATCATAAGGACTAGGACATCTGGAAGAGACATAAACTCAAGACCTAATCATATTCATGCTGAGAGAACTGCTGCAACTCATCTGGATAAAACTCACCTTTTGCGCAACAGTATCATCCACATTAACGAAATATTGCCTGTCATAACAGAAATTATATCCATAAATCATCCATCCTGCAGAAAACAATAAATAATTTGCTCTTCAGTAAACAAAGAACTTACTTGACAACTGAATATGCTGGATTGTCTTGCAAAGGATTAGGATAGGTCTGTCAGAAACAAAGCCACATAAAGCCCTCAGCTAGAAATTCCTCCAGTTTATAGAAGGAAAAAGAAAAGAACTTTTTCAACCGTAAAAAAGACAAAAAGAAATGATATATGTGCTCCTATTTACCATAACTATTCAACAAAAATAAACACTGAAAATACTGAAGAACAGGAAGCATCAGCTTAGTGGTATCAGTTCACCTCAAAGGTCATGGAATCATATTAGTATCTTAGAACTAACTTTGATTTCAACGTCAGGTTAAAAATCCTATCTATCAAAGAACCATTACTGGCCAACAGGAAATTTCTCATCCGTATCAAAATCCTGAGCTCCCAACAAAATGACTTAAAAATAGTATCTTTCGAAGGACAGGAGAATTGTCAAATGACTGAGAGAACCTTGCACCTGAAAGACTATAAAATGCGAGAACACACAAAAACCTGAAAGCGAGCATAGAAGCAGTGGCTACTGGATCTCATACAATTTGAAATAACCAGCATACAGGATCCAGTTCAAACCCAGAATACTATCCAGATACAACAATATAAAAACAATAAACCAAATCCTCATTCTGATCGTCCCCAAAACCTCCATTCAGATCAAATTCTAAGTGAAGAAAAGGAAAAAGAATAAAAATGCAACTAATCCATTCAGAAAATGCTCGTCTCGATAACGAAAAAATGGGGGATGCTAGAAGAAATTTGATCCAATCCTCAAGCGCTCAACAGAAAAAAAAAACTAATATTTACTTGCACCTAAATCAATACTAGAAGCAAATGATTAAACCAAAATACAGAGTAAACAGATACTAAACATCCACTAATTAATATCAAAGCAAACATTTCAGTCTTTAGCAAGAGCCGCTAACAATCGGATCGTTCAAAAACGAACTAAACATAAATCAGATGACCGACAAAAATAAAATGAAGTTGACCGATCAGAAGGCAAATAAAGTTCCAAAAGTAATCTTTGTCCAAGCTTCACTCACTCCTAATCAGAACGGAAAATCATCGACAAGAAGTAGAAAATGATCAGGAAATGAAAGAACTCACAGGAAGATCAGAAATGTAATCGGTCAAGTGAGGAACATCTTCAAGAACATATCCAGCATCTCCGGTAACAATCTTTGGCTGAGACTTTCCAGCAGATCCCATAGATTTCGGAGTTCTTGGATTGGAAACAACGGTTTTGACAGGAAATGGAAGTGGAATGGAGCTCCGAAGATCGACGAGACTGTTGAAGCTTGACTTGGAATTGGAGTCAAAGCGAGATTTAGGAGTTCGAGAGAGAGATCCCATTGAAGAAGAAGAAGAAATTTGTGGACAAAGAAGAATGTTCAGCAGAGAAATTTGGAGGAAAAGGAAGAAGTGGACTCATATTTATAGAGGGAAGAAGAAGAGCGTTGAACAACGTAAAATTCTGAAATTCGTTGTTAGGATTTGAAAAACAGGTGGCGGTTTTCGTTTTCAGAGTCGATCTTCTTCTTCTTCTTCTTCGGTGACGAAAGGAAGGTTGATGGAAGAAGAGGGAGCTTCGGTCTGAAGCCTACACATGTACGATACGAAATATAAGAGAATTGGTAAATGCCCTTGGTTTCCATTGAATTTACTGAATTGACCTAATACAAAACACACCCATCTCATAGGAATGCTAGCGTGTAGCGCGAGAACACACATTAGTAGTGCAATTCCTCCACCATCTCATGGTAGACCATACTTGTGACTCACCTTTCTTTGCGTATACTGACGCTTAAAAATATACCGAAAGAGCACCTCAATTATCTTTAAAAACAAAAAAACAAAAACTTTACTGCTCAAGACCTCTGTAGATGGAGGGGCCTACCTTCAATGGAGCAAACTATCATTTATAATACTATAGACCCCTTTTTGACATGAATTTAGTGCATGAACGGCTTAGATTATTGGGTTTGCTTGTGATGGAGTGAGCTTACATGGCATTGGCAATAACACTATAAGAGCTGTTTGAAATTGGTAGATACGAAAATAGTTTGTGTTAAGTTGAATTTTCAGTCATCTCACACTTTATCCTGTTACTAAATTTGGGTCATCTCAGTCTAGCTCAAGTCACATCTCATCTCAAATACCACTAATATCATAGAAAAACCTTTCATGGATTAATTGGTTATTTGCTTGGAGACTGTGATGTTCTTTTATATTATTGTGTGTGACATTATTAAACAAAATGAGCAATGACCTATGATACATATACACACACACATATCTATTAACTTTAGATGGGCTCATATTTCTAAAGATCTGACCTTGATATTACTCTTGACTTAGATGTTTTATTGCTTTAAAATTCTCTTCCTTCAATGATTCTTAGTGATTGTTTCCTTGATTTGTAAATTGGCCTCTAGGTTGCAGCTTGGCTTCGCTGTCGCTTATGACTTGGTATAGAGATCTCTCTGAGTAGTCGTTGGCCTTCTTACTAGAATGCCTCTATAGTCGTAGTCTTGTAACTAGCATAAAGAAGTTGCTTATGACTTGGTATAGAGATCCCTCTGAATAGTCATTAACCTTTCTACCAGAATGCCTCTATAGTTGTAGTCTTATAGCCGACATAAAGAAAGGCTGCCTGTTAGTTAGTTTAAGACCTTTTACCATCTATTTGAAAGCAAGAGCGAGCCCTTTTAACTTGTTTTGCAACAACAAAGTAAATTCTCTCTTTCAGAGCAAATAATTGCCTTTCCACTATTAGATTAGAAAGAACAGCATAACTAGAGTTATGGTCCTTTGAACCATTTAGTGAGGGGCTCATGAGAAAAACTTTTAGGCATGGCTCAATAAGAAGTCTCTTACTTGTATGACCAAGGTTTGAGGCTATGCATGGGTGTATGAGTCTATGTTGGATATTTTAGTATTAATTAAATATATTTAAATTTAAAATTTTATTTTATAGAATTTGAATTTTTAAAGTAAAACTATGTCTTAATTTTTAAATAAACAGGCATATTTATATTGTTAAAATTCAAATGAAAGGACATCTTTTATGGTAGAAATTAACTACCATGGTGAAGAGTCATTTGGTTAGTAAATAACTACCATCAATTTCTATACAAAGACTTATTCCCCTCATTTCAAAAACAAGTTTTCTAAATACTTTTGTCTCTTTTTTCTAGTGTTATTTTACTAGACTAAAGCCTGTCTAATTAGGGTCCATAGTGGGTCTCTAGAAGAAGGGGAGTCTCGGCATAACGATTGTAATGTCATAGCTAGCTTTTCTATTACTAATAAAATTATCATCAATTCACCATGAAAAATAAATAAATAAATATAATAATTTAAGGGAGTGGTATATATGTCCTTTATTTTTATAGATGAGCCTTTTAATAAAATGATGAAAACAACTATAACTTCACGTGGGTCAAGATTTTTGAAGATCTAAACCGTTCAAAATGTTGTACTTGGCTTAGATGGCCATGCTTCAAAATTCACATCCATTAACTGATCCTAGAAAATACTACTTCTGGTTGCAAAATAGATGGTGAAACTTTTACCATCTATTTTTCAACCCAACAAAACAGAGGTCAAAATCATCCAATGAACGATAATTTACAAAGAAACTTCTAAAAAGTGCTTCTTTTAATACAAAGTTCTAATAACTGATTGAATTTTTTTTTCTTTCTTTTTTTTTTATTACAAGCAAAGAATGACAAAGTAAATCGCTTACACACTCTCCTAAATTTATAATCTCTAATAGGATTTAGGGTGTTAATCTAGAATCCGCCCACCACACTAGAAATAAAAATTCAGAAGATAACTTGGACACATGGCAGCTTACCATGTGATCGCATCCTTCTATAGCATTCCCCTGTGGAGCGTGTTAGACGAGGGCACAGAAATAAAAGACATGAAAGGCAGGGGCATTTTCATGTGTTCTTAAATGCATATAAGATTTCCTGAATATCATAAGTGGGGTATTTTGGGTAAGGCCCCTCCCTTTATACGTAACAAAGATTCTCTTCCGCGCTAACACCGTTTAGGCTTCCAAAGACGAGGCCCACATTAGGACATTTGGTATTCATTGGATGAGACTTTTGGTGCTACCATCTTAAGAGAGTGGGAATACCCGATGGACGGAATAGATCCATTAGAAAATGAGGGTATGGGGCAGCTTACCCGGCTTATTATACGAGGGATATCCCCTAATTGTGACCCTATTTTTCTAGTTGCAGGCAATTATTGTCATGGGACCTTGAGATAACATGTTCAAGACGTGAAAACGATCAAAGGACAGCCCTAATATATGAAGCTCCAGCCTATACATGTTCAAGAAAAGGGCAGACCCAAGAGCTTATAGTAGGCTGCCTTATGGTTCAACTCTTTTTCGTACCCGCATAAACAGGAACATCTTGCCCGGGGTTGTAAACACTTGTTTCAAAGAGGGCATTGGAAGCTGAATTGACATAAAAAGACATGTAGCAAAAGAAAGTCAGTTGCGAGCACCCATGAAGGCTTAGACTTTCCAGAAAGCGTATTTAGTTTACCGCAACACTTTTCTGTCATTTTCAATGAACCCTATTGTTTCGGCAGCTTGGCTTGCCCATAGATCGGATCCTCTTCTCTGCGTTTTCTGGCGACACTTTTTCAACTACGTTATAATATCTCCCTTCCAGGAAGGTGTATTTGCCAAAACAATGGTTGGCTGTTATCAGATCCACATGCACGTATTCGAGACCAAATGGTTGAATGATGAAAACCGTTCATTTGTTGGGCCTTTCAAGGATTGGTCCTGCAACAAAATCAGCCTATGCGGTGCCGGGTGACCTTTCAACCCTGTTGACCTGTCGACGTTTTGCTGATGAATGTAGACCATTCTTTTATTGTTCTCTAAAAGAACTGATAACCGGCCTGTTTTCGGGACACTGACTAGCCAGGGCTCATGATTTGAGGTTTGACCCAATCATCTTGATGGGTCTCCCTTTATTTGGGCTCCATGCAGGATTCTATGCCCATAAGATAAGTTTTTAAGGTCTAAAATCCAGTGGTAATATATTGCAAAAGAAAAAAAGTTATTCTGATTGAGATGAACGGGTCAGATCGTTCAGATAAGCTGCTTAGCTACGCGGCGTGGATAGCATTTCTCTTAGTTTAAAGGGGTTTATTTTGGTGAACGGGTCCATCTTTTATTAGTATGACCCCCTTTTGTTACCTTTGACCCTCCATATTTTCTAGTATGTACTTTGGCTAGTCCTTTGTGGTGGGCTACATTCTGAATGCTGTTCTTTCATGGTTTCTAAATGGCTTACCTCTAACCTTCTGTATCTTTCTAATAAAATTTTGATCACAACTACTATTCAGAGAAAAGAAAAGAAAAGAAAAGAAAAAAGAATTGAGATTCGAGAATAATCAACACCCATAGAATTAGATATTAGAATTGTTCTTTAGGCAACTGATGAGCATGTGAAACAAGTGGACCTTGCAATTGTTGTCTAGATAATGCCTCTCAAAAGAAAAAAGAAAAAAGAAAAAAAAAAGATTTTTAGATAATTAATTAGATGGGTCCGTTGCACTTGGGTCTAAGATATTGCTGAATCTTGATCAGGAGATCCACGTTTACTCACATGAAAACCTGTATGGCTTATCACCCTTTCAATTATCGCAATTTCTTTTAGCTTCATTGACATAGTAATTATTTAATTTAAAAAATATGACACAGTTGACCCCTACACAGTTTATCAATTAACTTTTGTTGGATAGGTGATAATGAAACTGGAATTGGTGCTTATCAGCCTACTATTTAAATAGTGAGCCGATATCCTCACTCCCTTTTGTGCTAATGCCATACCTCCTTTTGTGGTTTTGTGGTGAAAGTATGTTTATAGTCTATTTTTTCGAGTAATTAAATTGTTCATCCTTAGCATCTTGTTATAGATGGGCTATGTCTCAAAAATCACATATTTTAAATGATCGAATATTGATATTTTTAGCCATTTTTAATATTGTTAAAAGCAATAGTACAATTGTCCAATGTATGTAAGTTTTTGGTTAGACCTCATCTATTGCATAACAGCTAATATGAACGATTGAGATTATTATGAAAGTAGGTCTCTTATATAATAATATAATAAAATATAAAAAGAGGGTGTGGCATCGGTACCAAAAGGTATGGGAATATCAGCTCTCTTTAAATAAACATTTTTCATTTAAAATCACAGCTGATTTTGCTAGAGTTTGAGAGTTTAAATGCATTATAACCCTTCAAATAACATGATACTTGATTTGGAAAGAGACTTTATCGGTTATTGGCCCCATAATTTCTTAAGTTTCTCGTTATCAAGAACTAATTTCCTTTTTGACATTGAAAAAGACAAATTTATTTTATTAGAATATTTTATATAAGTTATTTTCAATGCCTTATAGAAATTTTCTTTTTTGATATTGATATGATTAATTGAAAGATCCAAAGGTTGGATATATACCAGAGGAGATAACACGAGGATTCAACGGTTGAATTACTCAATTGGTGGAACTTCGGAGACATGGCCCATTCAAAGGGAAGAGTGTAACAAATTATGCTGTACGGCTTATAGTCCAACATTTAGCTTAAACAATCAACTACTGCAGTGTTCTAGGCTGTGTACAGGTGTAAAGAAAAATGAAAATCCTTGGAATTATACAACTAAACACCATATAGAGGGATCATAGAATATGCTCGTTCGATGTCCAACTATATTAGAGTGCGATAATATGGGAAATAATTCAAGAGAAAAAAAAAGACCCTTAAAAATCAAACAAAAAATCTTATATAAGAGTGTGATAATATGGGAAGTAACCATGTAGTTTCCCACTTTTGCATGAAGGACCCATCTTTGAATGTTCTAACCAGTTCATCCGAATTTTTCCAGCTTTAGCTCTCTCACAAATAAAATCCAATAGTATTCAATGATTTGAGCCTCTTAAAAACAGTGTCTTTGATCGTTGAACATAGACCTTCGTACATGCAAACTTTCAAACCATCCATTCTTATGATCAAGTACAGTTCTGCAGATCTAAAAATCATCCAGTCCACAAGAGCTTTGAACCACTGGACATACAAAGCTGGAGCACTCAGATGAATGGGTCAGTGATCGATTCGTGCAACTGCTTGGCCTGCCATATTCTTGTTATTGACTGTAGTGTTCCTTACATAAATTAATAATAGAAATAATTGACTTCTTTAGCTAATTTTGGGAAATGATTCTGGTACTTAAGTGACATCACTAAGCACGCAACTTTCAAGAGTGAGCCTTTGCAAATGATATGATGTATCCTTCTTTACTATGATATACATTTATATTACTGTGTGATCGGTAGTTGCGTCCATGTCCAACATAAACTAATTATATAAATATGTTTTATGATGTAACATAAGGCTACTGTATTATTATTAAAACTTGCAAGTCAATAGGAAAACTGGGTTGAGTTGTGTAGGACTAGGCAGCAAACGGAGTAATTGTCGACTCAACTCACTGCATAATAACATAAAATTTGTTTGGTCTAAGTTTACGTATATATGCGCATTGAAAATTATAAATACAAGTTTAAATTAGTAAAATTTTACTTTCAATCTCTCTTAAGTATTCTGAATCGCCCACGAGTATCTTCAAGTTGACTTGTATTGTCTGGCTTTTGAGTCGAGTTAAGTTTTTGAATTTTTAAAATATGATTATTAGGGTACTAATATATGCACCCTTTTTTCTCACGAGCCACTCAATAAATGGTATAAATGGCTATAGCTTTATCTGGGCAAGAGGTACTAAGATGAAAACCATTGGCAATGATTTCTTGGCCTTAGACGAGTCATGCTCTGAAACTCTCATTTTTGGATAATCCTAGACTTAAATTTCTTTAGTTGAAAAATAGATGTTAAAAAGTTATACTATTTGTTTTACAACTAAAAGTAGCATTGTTAGGATCACCCAGTAGATAAGAATTTTAGAGCATGATACATGTAAACCAAGGAAACATCATGAACAGTTAATTTAAAAGTGTACAAATATATGCTGACATGAAGTTATAAATGTTTGAATCATTTTATTGAGGGGCTCATGCAAAAAAACAAGGGACTCATACATCACTAAACTACTAGTACCATTATTATTATTAAGAATCTCAGCCTTTAACATATTATAAATATTCCATGTCAAAGCTCAGGCATAACAAAGCTTAGATCACCTATGGCTCGATTGTTAGGTATACGAAATCCGGTTCATATGATTATGCCGGATTATTCCATATAGGATCCGGTGCATTCACGTAATAAGGCTAATATTAACCTTGCCAATCTGGCCCCTGGTACTTCAGTACTTTTGCAACTTCCTTTGAGAACACTGGGATGCTAAGACTGAGGGAGGTGCCAGGTCCACTCTGTACAGTTGTAATGCAAAAAGTCTGGTGGTTTGGTACTAATAAAATGGGTTGCTCTGCTAAAACTCCTATTTTATTACTTCTTCTTGAATATAATCGAAATTATGAAGGCATTAGGTCATGGGGCCTTAATAATGCTTCAAAACAAATGACCCAAGCATTTGTATGCTTGCATGCGTTGGTTAAGGATGGTTAAGATACCTACTACACGCATGTGGTGCCTGAATTTGCAGATTAGGATAAGGATGATTAGTCCGATGACTAACACGAGGCAACATCGCATGAGTTCATGATCCATGCTGAATGACATCACGTCAACTAGATCAAGAAGGAATGAGCAGGCCCAAAGTCATCTAGTGCAGTTGGTCACATACATCATGGCAACTCTCTTGGTTATACTTAGTCAGAGGTTTGGGATGGAACTTTTCCTTTACTGAGGAGATTTCAAGTAAATTTAAGAATTAAGATGTACTTTTGGGTAGCTTGTTTTATGACTCTTCAATGTAACCAAAAAGAAAAATGATGAAAAGGAGTGAGCAGTGGTAACATGATCCAAATGAATCATGTTCAAGAAATAGAACCCATCAGTTAATTGCCCACAAGAACTTAGTATTTTAATTGCCCACCGGTTTACATGCATGATTATGACGGATTACTCCACACAAAGCAATTTCGTATTTTAATTAGATTCTTACAACAAAGCCATAAGGACAGCCTCTCCCTTCTTACCTAGATGTAAAAGGGTAGCCCCAGTGTACGAAACTCCCGCATATGCACGGTCCAAGGAAGGGGCAGACCATAAGGGTCAATAGTATGCAATTTTACTTTGCATTTTGCAAGACACACACTTTGAACCCGTGACAACTCTACCGTTGCACCAAGACTCCCTTTCCCTTCTTATTACCTAGATGTCAATAACAAATACAAGAATCTCAAAGTAACCGGATGAGACTTTTGAAGTGGTCCTGTCTTCTACGTACGTTATCCATTGAGCAATTGACGGTGAAAACAGGATGATAAGTTATCAGTAAAACCGGGTTGGGAATGTGCACTAAGTAGTTCCAGTCCTCAACATTGACATTTCTATAATAGAGAGCACATAATCAGTAGACTCTCGCAGGCAAGAGATATATGCCAGACATATTATAATAAGGATTATATTAATACCTTTTGTTTGGGAAGGAATAGATGGCATCATTATGAGTAGTTTTATGCTAAATAATGTTTTCTGCAGGCTCTAAAGCGCATGTTTTCACATGCACAGGATCATTAGGATTATAAGTGTCCGTTGATGTAAACCATGCATTATCCGAGCCGGGGTATTTTTTTTATGGTAAAGGGCAGTCCCGGTGCATGAAGCTTCCGCATATGCAAGGTCCGGGGAAGGGATGGACCACAAAGGTCAATAGTATACAGCTTTAGCTTTCATTTTGCAAAAGACTATTCCCATGCCTTAGACCCATTACCTCAAGGTCACACGACGACAACGACAATTCTTTTGACGGTAAACACTATTAGAACCAAAATAAAAGAAGCACGAACGAGCTAAGCATATATGGTCGAGCTGCCGTCTCCCTCCATGGCACAAATCAAACGAGCAAAGGGATTTCAAGAACTCAGAACAAGAATCCTTCCAAAACTCTGATCTTGAAGGGTGAAAATGATCCATTGCTTATGGGCACCGTCCTTTCAGTAATCCAAACTGCTTATGAGGTATAATTTGTGCAGGGCTGGCTGGTTAACCATAGCACCTTTGCCTTTCTTATCTTGTAACTTTCATCTTGAAGGCCCAGGACCTGAGGCTTAAGAATTGTCCAACGAGATAGAGTCATGTGTATGTTTCATACCATGGCCTGATCGACAGATGGGTATGGATCATTCCATGGAGTTGGCCACATTTGTACTTTGCCCTAGTCATATTTTCCAAGTGGGATTTGAACCGTGAAGGGGAGCCTTGGTGCACTTGTAGAATTGTCGTCTTGTGACTTTAAGGTCACAGGTTCAAGACATGAAAATAACCTCTTGCAAAATATAAAATAAGATTGCAGACTATTGACACTTATAGTCTGCCCTTTTTTTGAATCTTGCATACGCGAGCACTTCGTGCACTGAACCTGCCTATTTAAGTCTCGAAGAATTGAACTTAGATTTCATCTGTAACAGTGAAGATGGATAGTTAGTCTTATGTTTTGCGGTTCCATGGGCGTGGTATTGAACAAGCATTTAAATTTGTCGCAAAATATAGAGTGGCTCTACTGTTTGTTGGACCTCATCTTTGACAGGCCACGCTAAACCGTCCCATTCATCCGACAATTTTAACCTTCAAAACCGTTTCCGCTCTTGCATGAGGGACCCCAGCTTTGAATAATCTAACCCTTTTATCTAATTTCACCGAGTTTCGATTAAAAAGCGCGTGGATTGCGATAGTTCTAGCATTTGAATACTGGACTTTTAGTTTACAGGAAACTGACAAACTGCGTAAGAATGGTCTAAATTGGATGGCCAAAAAGGGGCTTTTCAAGTATGTTGGAATAGTCTAATAATTATATTTGCCCCCCCTTTTTGACAAGATATCCAAGCTAACAGGTCGACTCATCCAAAGTAAGCCGAGGGGCTTTGATTTGACGCTTTAATTCAATACTTTGTTTCAAATGTTTAATTTTCAACTTTCTAGATGGTCGTTTATTTGTACTATATATAAAAAATAACTTATGGGTCTACTTGCAAACCAACTCAAAGGAAGTCGTGCCAATATCGCATTAGGAAGTACAAGTAACGAGGCACGCCACGATGTACGGACCCCAAACTTGCATAAATGGGAGAGAGAGTATGAGATGAGAATTTCTATTCATCTAATCCGAGTTATATTAAACACACTACATGTAAAAAATCTCAAATATTAGATATCTTAAGACCATGTTTGTTGGATCTTTAGGTGTTATGAAATAGATGGGAAATGGATAATTTTAAGCATTTCATCATCTATTTCATAACACCAAAAGATTCAACAAGCATGGTCTTAGAGATGTCCAATAAATAAGATTTTTCATATGTAGGGCATTTAGGACTGTTCGAATCAGGTAAATGGCTTATATCATAGAAAAAAATATAAGCGGTGGGCCTAGGGTGTGTTTTTCTAATGAAAAGCTTTCCATGAGGGAGAGGAAATAAAAGAGAACATTTGTTATGGGCCAATGAAAAATGAATAGCAGGGCCTTTTTTAGTATTTTTTTTATTTTTTTATAGATCCATCGCTCATCAGATTCAGCCTTAGACCTTCTTTATTGGGTTCCTTGTGGTTGTAAAATGAGCAGTATAACATAATAATTAGCTTATCTTACATAAAGAACAAAAACTATTATATATTAACAAAAACTAGTATAGATATTACGTTGGAAGCTGAAAATAGGAAAAACTTTAGAAGAAGCAAATGGGTATTTGAGAATAATAAAAAGCGGTATCTATAAATAGCATGTGATGGAAGGGCATTTAGGAAAAAAAATAAAAATTGATAGCATAATTGCTGGAAAATATAGTTGCAATGGAAAAAGTGACATTTAACGGTAGTTTTTTCACCAGTAATGGTGCACAATTCTGCTGGTAAAAAGGACAATCTGCCAAATCTCATATTACCTTGCATCCTGTCTCTCTCTCACCCCAACTCACACAACATTCAAGTCCACCTGCTCATTACCAAGACACACTATACACGGCTTGTCCGATATGAAAGCTACCACTTAGCTGTCGTTAAATCACAAACATCACAAGCTAATGGTTGCCTATTAATGAGATAATTGGTAGCCCCGATAGCAGTCACCCAATATGTTCCAAGTGTGTGCTTCTGGTGTTAGCATTCAGTTTAAGAGCCTTCGAAGAACGTGCCTTGCTAGTAGGCCTTGCATGGTATTATAAACATATAATATTAGTATAATTAATTCGTTAAACCCAGCTTAGAGGAACATGTCAAAATGCATTTTTTGAAGACAGCTAAAGTTTCTCAGTATAAGGGATTCATGATATCTCTATCTTTGGGATTCAACTAATCCAAACTCAATTTGATTTCTAAATTGAGTTGCAATTACAAGTTTAGGCCACACCTTTGTCTTTAGTAACGAATGACTTGCAATTGCTAAATTTTTCTGTCACAATAATTACACCCAATTCTCAATCCTTTAGATAATGATCAACGTATCGTAATTTCAGAATCTCAAGGGGAAACTGACATTTCAATCTCACGTCTTATAGACTATGCAACACCACGCTTACAAATCGATAAACAAAATGAATCAATCCCAAAATTAGATAAACAATTCTACAACTAAAGCAAATATCTCAATTCTTTGTCATTCAACTAGCAACAATCTCTCAAAAAAATTAGCCCAAGTTGAAAAGAGAACGAGAATATGAAGTGTACAAGTTCTGAGTATCAAAGAGTAAAAACAACCTTGTCTTCAAGATTATAATAATATGGATATCACAAGTATTAGTATCACATGTGCCAAGGAACTTGGAGAACAGTCAATATCTCAAAGAACCTAAATGAACAGACAAACAAGAGAGGTCTCATACAATCTCCATTTTAGAAAACTATAGAGAGTAGTCTTGATCTTTAGAAAACCTTGGCAGAGGACCTATAAGAACCTAAAAAACCATGAAAGTAGATGGACCAACATAGGCAAGGTTAGCCTACTATAATGATGGGTCCCACCCAAATGACTTGCACGTGCATTGCTATGTGTGCACGCGCACACCCACCCAGAGAGAGAGAGAGAGAGAGAGAGAGAGAGAGAGAGAGAGAGAGAGAGAGAGAGAGCACACATGTACATGGGCCCATTCATTGATAAAAACCCTTTTTTTGCTTCTTGTCTTCTAAAACCCAATGTGGGACTATGCTCCCTTCCAACTTAAAAACAAATTGCAACAATATCCAACTTATTTTTAAGTTAAAACAACTTAGACAACATTCCTCGATTTAAATTAATAATAAGAAATAAGAAGATAGATATAATTATTGTAAAATAATTAACTTGGGTATTTAACAAGATTAGTGCATCAAATAAATTGAACAAAGTCTTAAACTTCCTCCTAGTGTATATAATTAAATGAATATCAAAGCAAACAATAAAGAAAAAGTTGGACTTCTAGCTTGGGATAAATAAGAATTATAATACACTTCTCTTAAGGAGATAATTATACTTAAACTTGGCCCTTATGCACATATCTCATTTTTAGCCAAATACTCTAGGGACTAATCTGAGTCCTATAGGAGGTGCCCCACCTTCAATACTCAAAATAGGTGAATCTATCAATGATATGCCTCTATACACAAGAATTAAAAAATCTATGGATTCATAGATAAAATTAACCTTATCATTACAAGTCATATTGCATATACTAATTAGAAATAGGAGACAAAGTTGTAGTACATCTCAATATATCTAAATACCTTGTTTGAACCTCATCAATGACACAAGATAGGGTTGACAATATTTTTCAATTTTAGGTCCTAATCCCATTCACTTCAATGTCAACCACCAAGTCTCACCTCCGACCCTTGAAGATAGGTAAGGTTGGCTCATCTATACTTTTCATAGATCATCTCCACCTTATTAGTACATTTACCAATGGGTTTCTCAGTTGTACTGCTCCTCATTAAGAACTATGCTTACTAAATGGAGCAAGTGTCACATCTCTTAAATGGAGTTCTTAATTACCCCATTAGAACACTCTTTGTTTATCATAAATCTCTTATACAACCATAGCAGATTCACACATTTTTTGTCACCTATTAGTGGTGAAAATCCATGCCATCTCTGACTCATCTCATCCCAAGCTCATTATTGATCTTTAAATACCACGTGGTATAGCTTGCACTATAGAGTTGTTTTTAAATACTCCTTATTCTCATTAAATTTATCTAGTACTTATCACTTGGATCACTTATTTAACTATCATATCTGGTCTTAAGCTAGACCACCAAGTATTCAAGCTGAATAACAAGGCTTCTAACATGTTTCAACAACTTTTTTACTTGAATTAGTTTGTTTATTGTTGAGTGTTTAATTTTAGCTAAAATACCCTTAAATTAGTATCATGATAGATCATCTAACTAATTAATGTTAATTATAGCCTCAATTGAGCATCTAACCATTATTTGGCAAAATTTAATGGCTAGATGATCATCGGAGTTGATTAGATGAGTAAATCATGGTTAAAATGATTCTAATTAGGTTTTATGTATTGTAGATCAATCAAAATGGAATTGGATGACTTGGATCAACTTAATTGGGACAGGATCATCAAAAGGATACATGGATTTCACAATGTAAGATGGATCCAAGAAATAATCAATGGGAATGAAGTACACATGGATGGAAGGAGGCCTGAGGACATAAGTAGGACTTCAACATGATACTGATTATGTCTTATCTTTTGGGAAAGAAATTAAGAGTAAAAAGACAATTAGGAAACTAAAAGAGAAAAGTTATCTATATAAGAGAAAGGTGGCCTACATGATAGAAGAAATACTTAGAAGGAATCATAGAAAGAAAAGAAGTAAAGAGGAGATAATTGAATGAGAAGGGGAGCTAGCAAAGAAGGATCCAAGGAAGAAAAACCAGCTCTGACCGAAAACCCTCCATCCCATCTCTCCCAACTTTCTTTCTCTTTGCCTCACCACTTACCTATAAATTTTTTCCTCTTCATTGTTCCTTATCACTCATCAATTTCATCTTCTATAATCATTTTTTTTCTTTTATTTCCCGTAATTCTCCATCTTCGTCCATCTTTCTTAATCGGCCCAATTAGCTCCCTATTCCACTGTCACTATTCCACTATGTCTTCTTGCCCTCAATTAGCCACAATGTTTCTTCTTTGCCTTTACTAATTGTATTTTTTAGTCATTTCTCTATTCCTTTCACCAACCCAAAGCCAAAAAAAATTTCCCAGTTGTCTCTCTTCCAACCATCTCTGCCTACAACCATCAGATTCCCCTAATTCCTTTGTTTTCCCCTATGTTTCAGTTCATGTTTTCCCTATTCCTTTATTAATCTTGTTTCACCATGTTTCCCTCCTGTTACCAATCCTTGTTTCCTATGTAGTTTCTCATTGTAACACAACTTGTTTATATCCATTGAATTTCCCTTGTTTCTCTCTTCTTCATTACCTTCCATCATTTCATGCAAAACCCAATTCAGGTTCCTTCGAATCTAGCTTTCTTATTGTTGGATTTCAAGTTTCAAACAGAATAGGGAGATATTTGAAATAGCTCCCTGTATCATCATATTTTTGGGGTAAAAAGAAAATTTTAGGAAAATTCTAGTTCTACCCTTTGTTCACCTATTTAAATTCCAACTATATCATTATTTCATCTTTTTCTCTATTTTGTCATTTTCTTGACAAACTCCTGAACTGTGATGACCTAGGTTTTTCAACACTTTTAAACAAATTTTTTTGAAAGGTGGAGCCCCATTTTTTTAAACCAAAATACAGAAAAACAATTTCAATGAATTTCATTTTAAGAAAAACCCCGAGTGTCAACCACCGACTTAAAACTAAAATAAAATTTTCATTTTTTAAGTAAACATTTTCAAAACAAGTTTACTTCTTCAGGACTCATCCAGTCAACAGCCACATTCCTTACAACAATATAATCAAGTCTAGATAATTCAAATGCACATGTACAATCCAAGTAGAATTAAAAACTTACTTGTAGTTGAGATGTCTCAATCAATAACTCGTCTAGCTCCTCATTAGTCTTGTCTATCTCTCAATATTTGAGGCTTTGAAACAATAACACAATGCCTCAGTAAGCAATGCTTGGTAGGGGAATATTTTTCTTATGCAATTCAAAATATAATATTTGCTTTCACAATATAATAATCATTTCAATGCACAAACACATTATGCATCAATAATCAATAGTAGAGATGTCTCAATCAATCACTCGTCTAGCTCCTCATTAGTCTTGTCTATCTCTCAATATCTGAGACATTGCAACAATAACGCAATGCCTTAGCAAGCAATGCTTGGTAGGGGAATATTTTGCTTATGCAATTCAAAATATAATATTTGCTTTCACAATATATGTCACGACCCCATATCCCCAGGGCCGCGATTAGGCTTAATCAAGCCTAACGATTGGGCGAGCTAGGCCTACGTGGCCTTGCTTCTTTTTTTTTTTCATAATTTATATCACAGCAGAAGTGTTGAGAGAGCTAGGTGCTCTTGTCCTGTGCAAGTCACAGTTTGCTAGTGAAATAATTTTCTCCTTTAACAACCGAGTCCTACCGAAATTTCGGCAGAGTCTCCCCTGTTTTTCGGACATTATGCATTTAACGCATGCTATGCGGTTCACCTGATAGACAATAGAGCAATCGTAATTTACTGAAGGGAGACTCAGTCTCCGTACTATCTATCATAGTGAGACATACATGATACATAAGGAATCAGTGTCAAAATGAGACATAACTCGTTTACAGCATTAGCACATATATACATGTATTTATATACAACTCAAAATTTAATAGCTTCAAGCAAGCTTTCTTCAACTCACTCAACGACCTTTCTCTTCTTTGCCTGACTGGTACCTGCAAAATAACAAGGTGAGCTGCGAAGCCCAGTAAGGGAAAAGAACTAAACCCATGCATATCCAGTCATTCTCATTGCCACACTTAAAAGCACATTCACTATAACATGAGCATGCATTTTCCATTTTAACTAGTCATATATAACATAGTTAGCATGTGCTATCAAGTAAGGCCTATGCTTATTACATCAGAATTACAGTTTTTCCCCAAATTCTAATATGATGCAACAGTCATCGCATGCAAACAAGCACACCCCATAAGGATTTCCTATTCGTGTCCAACCACAGGACATTCAATAGATGAGTGACTAAGTTATAGACCTCATTCTAAAGTTAAATGCAAACTATAAGTGTTACTTCCAACAAAGCTGTATACTCATTGATGATTTTCTCAGTAATGTTAAACATGCCTAGCATTACACTAGGATTCAATAGTCATCTCCCTCAAGGATTACCATCTTGGGCGGCCCACTATGTGTATCATCATCAAGGCAGCCGGACCCTCAGGATTTACCATCTTGGGCAGCGCCAAAGTCAGGTTCCCTCAGGGTTTACCATCTTAGGTGGCTCCACCTTAGTCGAAATCAACCAGGCAGCCCTTTCCCTCAGGGTTTACCGTCTTGGGAGGCTCAATACTAGACAGTCCAATCCTTAGGATTTACCGTCTTGGGCGGCTTCACCTTAGTTACAAGCAACCAGGTAGCCCTTTCCCTCAGGAATTACCATCTTGGAAAGCGTCATCATAGCTTACCGGGAGGCCCTCAGGGCTTACTATCTTGGGCTTGACCATTTTATAACAGTTTGCATCATCACAACAGTTAAGCATAGCAAATCACACTATAACATGACCTTCTTAATAAGAAATTACAATTTCTATCATCCATTAAACCAAGGTGGCCATATACATACATTTTACACATGCATAAAGTTAATTTCAAGAGAACATAACAACAAGAATTTAAAGAATGCAAGGGTTCAGGGTCCTTACCTGCTCTCCACGTACAATTCAAAGTCCTACTGGTAGAACCGTTCACACTATCCTCAAACCTCTGCAACAAATACAAGTTCTAAGTAAATTTTAGAATTTCATGCCATTTTCTATAATCACTTCTAGTTCTACATTCACCATGTTCTTAATCTAACCTCACATATCTAGATCAAGGAGTTGCACACCACTTGGTCGCTATCCAATTGGATCAGCGCCATTGGTCTTACATCGATGGTCTAGATCAAGTGCGTACCTTTAGAAGTTTAAATTTCCAACATTTTAGGTAAGTTATTTCACGATTCAATGCTTTTAGCCATAACTCATGGTCTGATATCCTTTCCTGACCTATGACATTCGCTGATCGAGTATTGGACGGCCAGATAGGATCTCCCATCACTTTATCCGTAATTAGTCAGTCATTTCTATGATATTTCATCACCAATGGTTACTTAGAGTTATATTTGACCTAAATTTACCTCTCGATCACATTTTTAACGGTCGGATGTTAAGGTTCCAAAATTTCCCTATGCATCAACAAGCAATTTTGTGGACCAATCGATTCCTGATCGACGATCCGTCTTCGCGGATGAAAAGATCACGCGCGAATCATCCATATTTGAAAATTTTCATTTTTCACATTTTTTTTAGGAGTCGTCGGAAAATGTCACCGTCGCCGGAGAAGATGACCGGATTCCGGTCGTCGCCGGCGACACAGGTGATGTCATTTTTCAACGAAAATTCATGGGAATGCTTAGAATTTCCTGAATTTTTGTTTTCTCATGTTTTCCCCTTTTGATTTTTGCTAGAACTATCACTTTTTGCCAGATTTTTCAAGGGTTTTTAAACTTACCCTAAGTGCTAGTTTTTGAAGATTCCGGCGTCGTTTCTTGACGGATCTTCATGAAACCAAAGGGGTTTCACTCTAAAACGTCTAAGTAACAAGGTGAACGGGTGGATTTTCGATCCAATCCTGTTTAGTCCCCTGTATCAAAATCTTGTTGAGTGTTTTACCACAAGTGCACGGGCTATTGTACGGTAGCTTATGCAAGTACGGGTCGATCACACGAGGACTTGATTTAAAATGGAGTTTTCAATAAAATCTAATTATTTAAAATTAAAAATAAATCACTCGCAATTACTGGAATTATTAAAATGAGAATCAATGTTCAGATCTAATAAACTTCTCAAAAATACAGAATTTCCAGTTCTTAAAGAAAACAAACAAAATCAAATAATGAGAAAAAACTACTTCCCTAGATTAATTTTCATCAAAATCTTCACTTCTGGTCTTCTAAAAGTTGATCCTCCTTTACAGATATCTTCAACCCGTTCTTGTTTAGTGATCTACTAGTCGGATTTAACAGATTCTTCAAAATGGTCAAGATCTGGGCTAAATTTTGATTTCAGGATTTGGACGGCTCAGATTGATTTCTGGATTTCAGATCTAAGATCAGAAGCGTTGGTTATGTCTAGGGATGTCCTAAGAATGAACCTGTAAAATTAATTTGAATTCCGTTAAGAAACAAAGGAGAAATCGAGGATTTTGTTTTGATTAAGGCTAAACCGTTAATAGGTTAGGCCTTGATTGATCTGTCTCAGATTAGGTAGTTCCTGAATAAGAAAAATGTAGATAAAACAAAACTGGAATAAAATGGGACACAGATGGAATTAACAGAAAAGGCCAGAATTGTAATTGCTTTTAAAGAGGGAGGGCAAAACTGGAATTTTGGTTAAAATCTGGTTTTTAAGAGAAAAACCAGGAAACCCGATGGAGAAGGAAAGAAACGAAGGAGGGAGAAGAGAAGGAAGAAAGGGAAGAGAGGAGAAGGGAAGAAGAGAGAAAGAAGGAGGGAGGGAAACCCGTTTCGGTTTCCTTCCCCAGGACCGGTTGGAGTCGACGCCTGGGCCGTCGTCTGGTTCTCTGGGCAGTGAAGAGGTGCGTGGAGCAGATGATTGAAGCTTGGCTAGTGAAGTAGATTCTAGTGCTGGCGGTCCAAAGTGGGAGATCGAGGATGGAAATCTGGGCAATCTGGTGAAGATGCTCGGATTGGGCAGTGATAGACAGAGGGGCCTGGGCGGTGGAGCATGGAGAAGAGAGGTATACGATGACTAACCAATAGGTGAATGCCTACTGGTCTGGCTGGCTGGTGTTCTGGGTTTGGTGCGGTAGAGAAGAGAGAACCAGGGACAAGGGAGAATGGAGAAGGAAAGTGAGAATAGAAAGCTGAGAGAGGGAGAGAGGAGAAGAGAGCTGGGGCAGTGCGGCGACGCAGAGAGGGAGTGTGATCAGAAGAAGAAGAAACGAGAGAGAGAGAGAGAGAGAGAGAGAGAGAGAGAGAGAGAGAGAGAGAGAGAGAGAGAGAGAGAGAGAGAGAGAGAGAGAGAGAGAGAGAGAGAGAATGGTGATTAGATGTTGAGTGCTACTAGTTCCGTTTCACACCAATTGGTGGAATGGTGATATGTGATGGTATGTTGGACGGAGGAGGTGAAGGGGGGAAGAGTGGTGGAGTCGTGTTGTGAGGGAGAGATAGGGAGACAATGCAGCGTTGGAGTGGTGCTGGAGTGAAAGAGAGGAACAAAGAGATGAAGAAGAGAGTGGAGATAGAAGGAGAATGAGAGAAAGAAGAAGAGAATCGTTTGGGAAGTGGGGCAAAGGTTGAAGAGAAGGAGCAGTATGCAGGCCTGTCCGGTGGGGGTGAGAACAAGAGAGAGGGACGGTGAGAGAAGAAGAAGTCCAGCGGAAGATGAGAATAGAGAAAGAATATAAGAAGAGAGAGTTGGGTACGTGAGAATGAGGAAGGGAAAAAGAAAAAGGAAAGAAGGAAAAAGAAAGTGGAGAAGGAAAAGGAAAAGGAAAAGGAAAGAAAGAAAAGAGAAAAAGGAAAAAGGAAGAGGAAAAAGGAAAAGGAAAAAGAAAGAAAAGAGAAAAGAGAAAAGGAAGAAAAGGAAAGAAAGAAGTGGGGGAAGGAGTTGCCCTTTACATGTTCTTTCCATTTTGTCCATGATTTTTATTCCATCCATCTCCATGGGTGATCTGGTCCATCCATTGCCCTTTAAGATGATCTGCATCGTTATCTTTTAATCACAGCCGTCCGTGCATCCTTTGGTTGATCTGCAAAAGAATAGACTAAATTAGACTCGTCTGAACCGTACATTAGTCATCTAATGAGCTCTAATGATCATCTGACCGTTGATTTTGACAAATTAAGGTTTGAATGGTCAATTGAATTTATATTCAAAATCAAGCTAAGTTTTATAAAATTGAACGGTTAGATGATCTAATTGAACACTAAATTAGGGGAATTTTGACCAAAATTAAACACTTAACACACCCCCCAACCAGTATTTTGCTAGTCCCGAGCAAAACATGCGAAAAACCAAATTTCAAGATTTCAAATTTTATTTTTAAGTCAACTCCTCTTTTTCCTCAGAGAATTATCTTCAATAAATCACATCAACTTTAGCATACTAATAAAAATGATTGAAAAATTCAAAACCCTACCCATATGCCAAAATAATTCTAATTAAGCTCAAATCTTAGAGTGAGTGTGTGCATGTATAGTTTACATATGGAATCATCTTGATCTCTAAATAAACTTCTAACTTTTGAACTCCATCCGAAATATGTTTTGACCTCAAGCCTCACTAATGACATACACTCAGAAACAAAATCTCTCAGATAAAGGGGTCAAATCATATCTCTCTTTTAATTATGTGAGTTGAGTCAATAAAAGCAAAATTTTCTCACATGTACTCATGAAAATTGGGAGTTACTAAGGAATTTCATTGTTTTGATCCCTTTAGAATAAATGCCATTACCTTTGAATATTTAGAAATACCACTCTTTTATATTCTATCCATTCATTTTCTCATCAAGACTATGTTTCTCCTAGAATCAATAGGTCTTTAACTGGGACAAAATGTAGGCTTAGGACAGGGTACCAAAGAAAGGGTATAAGGATATTCAAAGTTTCTTTAAAAAATAAGTAGAGGTCTTCTACTAAAGTTGATAATTCTTTCTTTCTTTGATTTTTTTTTTCTAAAGTGAATATTTTTGTTTCCATTTTTCTTTTATTCTTCAAACTTTTTTTTTTTTTAGAATCTTTTCTTTCTTTTTCAGTACTTTTGACTCACTTTGAAGAATATTTCTTTTCTTGATATCCACTTTTCATTACAACTAAAAGATATTTCTTCATTCTTCTCTAACTTTTTTTTCAAAGAAAATGGGTAATGGATAATTTATACTGGGTTAATATGGGTAAAGGATAATTTGGGTGACAAAAGAAAAGGCTTATATTAAAGGCTCAAGTTGGCTAACTAGTGGTAACAATACTTTATGGGTCGGCTTTATGTCTCTAGGTTATAACAAGGATGGCCTAAATCATTTTCTAGGTTTCCTATAATCTATCAAATTCAATGAACTTCTAGAATTTTAAAGATAATATTCTAATTATTCAGGTAATTAGCCAAAATTAAGAGTGTGGGATCAATTTTCTTTAAGCACGCTAAAGAAAATTAGGAATATTTATAACCTCTCAAAAGGATGAATAACTTGAAAACTTACCTAGGTTATAGGTCTCCACTGAATTTCTTCAGAATCTCTAAGTTATAGCTACTTATCAATCTAGACTATCTATATGCAACTGCGTGTACAGATGTGATATGAGACTTTACTTTCATAGAATACTTTAGAAAATGAGTAAAATGATGAATTAATCATATTCAATTCCATTAATAAGCTAAAGTTATTCATATTATACTTCAGAAAATCCAATTCTCATCATAGTATAGGAAATGACCTAAAAATTTTCATTTTTTTTTTAAACAAGGAAAAACAAGGAAAACACCTAAAAAACTAAAAAAACTAGAATTTGCTAGAATTCTACACCCCCCAACCTGACAGAAACATTGTCCTCAATGTTGTAAAAAGTAGGACCTAAAATGAATATGAGTGATGTAGAAAACAACAAAAATGAAAAACTCTGGGTTGCCTCCCAGTGAGCGCTAAGTTTAACGTCTTCAGCCAGACATATATCCTCATTTATCTTTGAGTGTTCTTGATTCCAATAATGAAATGGAAAGATTTCTCACACCATTTCAAAATCTCACAATAGTCTATATAGTTCATCCACCCTGAAATTTTTGGTGATGGTATAATTATAACACAGTAGACTACCATGAATGTCCATTGAATGAGACCACTTTGATGATCTCCTATCTTCAAAATTTCACGGTAATTAATATAACTCCTCCACCTTGAAAATTTAGGTGGTAGAATCTCTATAACAATGTGAACTACCGTGAATTCTTTTAAACCATGTGGAGGGTCCTCTTTTTCCCTTACATTTTCCTGACATTGAGACATAAGCTGACTCTGCCCTTCCTTAAAAGATTGTTTTGATATTAATAGAGGAGGAAGCATGGTTTTGCTTACATCCTGATCATCTTCTAGTGTGTACCTTAGAGTTAGTTGATGTATGGACAGTAGATCAATGGACTCTTTCTTGTCCTGTTCTATTGGCACATGCAATACTTCAGGTGGGCCTAATTTCTTATTTAATGATTTTTCAAATGAAGGCTGTAGGTCCTAATCAGGTACATATTCTACATTAAAAGACTTATTTGGAATTTCAGGCTCTGCAAGTGGTTCTACTGATGATGGGAGGGAAGTGATCTCACTTAATGGAAGCTCCTCAAAATGAGGTTTCCATTTACCTGTATCCATGATAGGAACAGAATCAAGGAGGGCATTAACTTCCTCTATTAATGCATCCTCATTAAACTCATTAAAATGGGCCAAACAGGCCTCCAGTGGGTTTGACAAGGAAGACGACTAAAACTGATCTTGCACAACTGAATTGATCATGTTAATACTATGCAAATCATCAGTAGTTTCACTAGGTTGGTTACAAATGTTAAAGATGTTTAGCTCTAATGTCATATTGCCAAAAGATAGTTTCATGACACCATTTCTACAGTTGATTAAGGCATTGGACGTAGCCAAAAATGGTCGTCCCAGGATAACTGGTATTTCATTCTTCTCATTCACCACCGATTGTGTATCTAGAACTAGAAAATCGACAGGGAAGCAAAATTGTTCTACCTGGACTAACACATCCTCTATTACCCCTCTCGGTATTTTTACAGAACGATCAGCTAGCTGGAGCGTAGTAGATGTAGGTTTCAGTTCACCCAGACCTAACTGTTCGTATACTGAGTATGGTAATAGATTTACACTAGATCCTAAATCAAGAAGAGCTTGGTTAATCTTGTAGCTGCCAATAATGCAAGTAAGAGTAGGGCAACCAGGATCTTTGTACTTTGGTGGTGTATGGTGTTGAAGAATAGAACTAACCTGTTCAGTCAAAAATGCCTTCTTTTGGACATTCAATTTTCTCTTTATGGTGCATAAGTCTTTTAAGAATTTGGCATATGATGGGATTTGTTTTATAGCATCTAAGATCGGTATGTTGATCTTGACTTGCTTGAAAATCTCTAAAATCTCATCATTGGATGCAGACTTTGGGGCTTGACGCAACCTTTGAGGAAATGGAGCAAGTATAAGACATGGATCAACAGGTGAAATAGGGTCCTTTTGTTTAGAGTTTTCTTTAACTTTCGTGGATTTTTCTACCTTTTCAGTCTTTTGAGGCTCATCTTTCTCAATTCTTTTACCACTCCTAAGAATAGTAACAGCCTTAGTTTGTTCCATGGTAGAGCTAGATGTTTCATCAGATGCATTAATGCTAACCGCATGCACTCCCTTAGGGTTTGCTTGTGGTTGAGCTGGGAACTTTCCTTTTTCCATACTTTGCATCATTTGACTCATCATGTTTTTTAATTCATTCATGGACTGGTTGGTTTGTTTTATTTGACTTTCTAATTTAGAAATTTTCCTTTCCTGGTTTTGAATGTTTTGATTATCCTCAACATGCCTTGTAGGTGGGGGCAAGTAAGGTCCAGAAGGAGGTTGATAAGTTTGATAAGGTAAGGTAAGAAGTCCTTGGTTTTGTTGATGAGGTTGATATTGTCCTGATTGTGGAACATTAGTAGTAGGTCCATTTTTCCAACTAAAGTTTGGATGGTTTCTCCAGTTAGGGTTATAAGTGTCTGAATATGGGGAGAAAGGTCTTTTATATGTGTCAAGTGCGTTAGCTTGATCATGAAGTACATCTTGAAAAGCTGGGATTGTAGGCCATTCCTGAGTAAGATGTGACGTACTTTCACAAATGCTACACACTTGTTCTTCGTTATTTGAGTTTTTCTTTCCCATTTCTATGGCTTCTACTTTTCTCGCTAGGGATGCTACTTTGGCATTGATATCATCTTTTTCAGACATAGCATACATGCCTCCCCTAGCATGGGTGTTATTAGGCTTAGGTCTATCTGTATGTTCTATTCTTTCTGAGTCAGCCCAAGTCTGTGCACTTTCAGCTAGCCATTCCAAATACTCCTCCGCCTCATCTGGTTGTTTGTTGAGAAAGTTGCCATTACATATCATCTCTACAAACTGGCACATGTTAGAATTTAGTCCTTCATAAAAGAAGCTGATGATGCGCCATGGTTCATAGCCATGATGTGGGCAAGTGAGTTGTAATTCTTTGAACCTTTCCCAACATTGATAGAATGATTCTTTATCCTTTTGGGTAAAGTTCATTATTTTGCGGCGAAGCGTATTGGTTTTATGGGTAGGGAAAAACTTCTTTAAGAATTCCCTAGTCATTTTATTCCAGGTTCTTATGGAACCTGATGGCAGTGCATTAAACCACATTTTTGCTTTTTCCTTTAAAGAGAAAGGAAAAAGTTTAAGCCTGACAGTATCTAGACCTATATTTTGTGTTCGTTGGGTACTACATACCTCATCAAATTCTTTAAGGTGTAAATAAGGACTGTCACTATCTAGACCATGGAATTTGGGAAGTAATTGGATTACTCCCGTTTTTAATTCTAACGCACCAACATTTTGAGGAAGAATTACACAGGATGGTGTGCTGGTGCGTGTAGGCTGAAGGTAGTCTTTTAAAGTTCTACCACGAAAGTTTTGATAACCCTCAATATTATCATCTCCATATTCACTTTGTTGGTCCCACTCCCTATTGTTTCTTCTCCAATCTCTATTTGGTTGATGATTATTCCTCCTTGGTGGAGGTTGATATTCATCTTCCATTAAGGGTGGTGGGTCCTCATTCATGATGAGTGGAGCCCCTTGACTTCCATGGGGTGAATTACTCCTTGAGCGTTGATCAGCCATAGATGTGGCCTGATCTTGCAGTATGTCTTTTTGGTCGTACTTGACTAACCTTTCGGTTTTGTCGCGTCTCCAAAAGTGCATACAAGGGAAGCTTCTTTTCGTTTTTTGTTTTTTGTTTTTTGTTTTTGTTTTTGTTTTTTTGTTTTGTTTTTTTGTTTTTCTTTGAGAAAACTAACCTAAATGATGCAACCTAACTTCTAGAATGATGCGCAAACAAAAGGGCACACTCAAATAATCTTGAGGCTAATAAGCAGCAATATATTTGATTTTCTTGATTTTCTGTGGGGACGATGCTTTTATTAGCCTAGACTAGCGCTCCTCCTCTCTTTGGGAGTTGATTACTGCTTACCAATTAGGTTCTAACCAAGGTGGTTAATGCAACCCTCGTGTAAGGAGGCGTTTAAACCTCAACAAACGTCAATAGGAGGTGGGGGAAGAGCGAGGCTCTATTAGATAACCCCCAATAACCACAGTGATCAAAAGCCACTGGACTGACAGTAAATTGCATCCTCTTAAGAGGGTCCTACGAGCATGTGATGGCCCTATAGGTCTCTTCTGATTGATTTTAAATTATCATGAAAGGAAGGTTTGCGCGCTTGAGGTGATTATCCTAAGTGGGCCAAGAGGTGGTGATGAAATCCACCCTTGATCTTATGGGGGTAGGGTGCCCTTACTAATTAATTTTCACACACCATAGCAATTCGATTAGCATATAAGTCACCTTAAACATTAAACATGCCCTAAGAATGCAATTAAAAGCAGTAAACTAATGCAAAAGCTTAAAATGCAACAATTATAAAATATGATTTTATATGAATTACACTACCAAACAATGCAAATTATTCTAAATACAAACCCTAATCTAGGAAATAAATGAGTGAGGAAACTCACAGTGGGGTTTTTGATGAAGATCAAGTGTGGGCCACCT
Organism: Warburgia ugandensis; assembly: GCA_035236585.1. Taxonomy (NCBI): domain Eukaryota; kingdom Viridiplantae; phylum Streptophyta; class Magnoliopsida; order Canellales; family Canellaceae; genus Warburgia; species Warburgia ugandensis. The sequence goes on from CP141133.1 coordinate 15,932,909, forward strand.
TATCCCACACTTGCCCTGTATTATACAACCCTTTAAAATTTAAAATGAAAATTGCAATTTACAAGGATCCTCACTACAAGATTCTCTCAAAAGAAAAAAAAGAAAGTCCTATTCTAGGAAAGCAGGGAAGTTTCCATTTTGGTGAAGATCCACTTGCCAAATTCCTCCACTTTCCTATTTTCTGAAAAATAAAATTAGAAATTAGTACCAAATTCAGGAAACAAGGTGATTATGCCCTAAAAACAATTGAAAAATGCACCTAAAATGCTAAAAATTGCAATTCCTAATTTTACGTATTTTTCTGGAATTTTTTGATTTTTTTAAATTTTTTTAAAATTTTGGATTTTTTTGGATTTTTTAATTAAATTTTGTGAAAACACTTTTGCAAGTCCCTAGCAACGGCGCCAAAAACTTGTTGAGTGTTTTACCGCAAGTGCACGGGCTATTGTAGGGTAGCTTATGCAAGTACGGGTCGATCCCACGAGGACTTGATTTAAAATAGAGTTTTCAATAAAATCTAATTATTTAAAATTAAAAATAAATCACTCACAATTATTGGAATTATTAAAATGAGAATCAATGTTTAGATCTAATAAACTTCTCCAAAATATAGAATTTCCAGTTCTTAAAGAAAACAAACAAAATCAAATAATGAGAAAAAACTACTTCCCTAGATCAATTTTCATCAAAATCTTCAGTTCTGGTCTTCTAAAAGCTGATCCTCCTTTACAAATATCTTCAACCCGTTCTTGTTTAGTGATCTACCAGTCGGATTTGACAGATTCTTCAAAATGGTCAAGATCTGGGCTAAATTATGATTTCAGGATTTGGACGGCTCAGATTGATTTCTGGATTTCAGATCTAAGATCAAAAGCGTTGGTTATGTCTAGGGATGTCCTAAGAATGAACCTGTAAAATTAATTTGAATTCCGTTAAGAAACAAAGGAGAAATCGAGGATTTTGTTTTGATTAAGGCTAAACCGTTAATAGGTTAGGCCTTGATTGATCTGTCTCAGATTAGGCAGTTCCTGAATAAGAAAAACGCAGATAAAACAAAACTGGAATAAAATGGGACACTGATGGAATTAACAGAAAAGGCCAGAATTGTAATTGCTTTTAAAGAGGGAGGGCAAAACTGGAATTTTGGTTAAAATTTGGTTTTTAAGAGAAAAACTAGGAAACCCGATGGAGAAGGAAAGAAACGAAGGAGGGAGAAGAGAAGGAAGAAAGGGAAGAGAGGAGAAGGGAAGAAGAGAGAAAGGAGGGAGGGAAACCCGTTTCAGTTTCCTTCCCCGGGACCGGTTGGAGTCGACGCCTGGGCCGTCGTCTGGTTCTCTGGGCGGCGAAGAGGTGCGTGGAGCAGATGATTGAAGCTTGGCTAGTGAAGTAGATGCTAGTGCTGGCGGTCCAAAGTGGGAGATCGAGGATGGAAATCTGGGCAGTCTGGTGAAGATGCTCGGATTGGGCAGTGATAGACAGAGGGGCCTGGGCGGTGGAGCATGGAGAAGAGAGGTATACGATGACTAGCCAATAGGTGAACGCCTACTGGTCTGGCTGGTTGGTGTTCTGGGTTTGGTGTGGTAGAGAAGAGAGAACCGGGGAGAATGGAGAATGGAGAATGGAGTAGGAAAGTGAGAATAGAAAGCTGAGAGAGGGAGAGAGGAGAAGAGAGCTGGAGCAGTGCGGCGACGCAGAGAGGGAGTGTGATCGGAAGAAGAAGAAACGAGAGAGAGAGAGAGAGAGAGAGAGAGAGAGTGAGAGAGAGAGAGAGAGAGAGAGAGAGAGAGAGAGAGAGAGAGAGAGAGAGAGAGAGAGAGAGAAGGGTGATTAGATGTTGAGTGCTACTAGTTTCGTTTCACACCAATTGGTGGAACGGTGATATGTGATGGTATGTTGGACGGAGGAGGTGAAGGGGGGAAGAGTGGTGGAGTCGTGTTGTGAGGGAGAGATAGGGAGACAATGCAGTGTTGGAGTGGTGCTGGAGTGAAAGAGAGGAACAAAGAGATGAAGAAGAGAGTGGAGATAGAAGGAGAATGAGAGAAAGAAGAAGAGAATCGTTTGGGAAGTGGGGCAAAGGTTGAAGAGAAGGAGTAGTATGCAGGCCTGTCCGGTGGGGGTGAGAACAAGAGAGAGGGACAGTGAGAGAAGAAGAAGTCCAGCGGAAGATGAGAAGAGAGAAAGAATATAAGAAGAGAGAGTTGGGTACGTGAGAATGAGGAAGGGAAAAAGAAAAAGGAAAGAAGGAAAAAGAAAGTGGAGAAGGAAAAGGAAAAGGAAAAGGAAAGAAAGAAAAGAGATAAAGGAAGGGAAAAAGGAAAAAGGAAGAGGAAAAAGGAAAAGGAAAAGGAAAAAGAAAGAAAAGAGAAAAGGAAGAAAAGGAAAGAAAGAAGTGGGGGAAGGAGTTGCCCTTTACATGTTCTTATACTAGAACTCCCACTGTCACTACCACTTACACTTTGATTACAAATCAAACTAGAAGCGTAACTTTCACCGGAATTGTCGCTATCATTTGAAATAGAACTCTCAATACTTATTTCAGAACGAAGATAACTATCAATGCAACTATTAATGTGACTATTCCAACTATATTTAGTATCATACATGTAACGATCGTAGAAGCGATTGTCATTCTTAGTAGACCCGCTATTCAAATAACTAGAATTCAGATAATTAGAAAAAGAACTTGCTAGTTCACTCAAAAAAGAACTATCATTTTCAATCTCAAAAATCTGATTTTCAATATCAAAATAGACGGAATAACTGTCACCATGAGTATCCCCAACTAAAAAAGTATCATCAGAGAGGAAACTCCAAATCTCCCTGATACCGAATAAGTTGAGGCTGAGTTGCGTCTCGCCGGAAAGAGTGGAGTTAAGGGAAACAAGGGGAAGGGGAGAGATAGGAGGGCAAGAAACTTGCCGAAAAGTGATCAAAAGAGGGGGGGAGGACCAAGGAAACCGAGAGTGGAGGGTTGCCGGAAAGGTGCAAGGGGAGGAGGGTAGCCGGCTTTTCCCCCTTCCCGTCTGAAGACACGTGGGAGTAGAGCTCCACGCGATGAGTTCCACTCCCGCATGTCGAGTTCCTCCCACGTGGTCCTTTGGTTGACACGCATTAGAGGGGGTGCCATTATCAATCTGGACCCCCTCTGCCTCAGTGGTAAAACCCCTGGGTTTGTCGCTCTCGATCTCCATTTGGCACGTTCTTAGTGTCGTTGGAAAGCTCTCTCCGAGCATAATCTGATGATTGACTTTTCATCATTGATTTCTAATGTTCTTAATTTTTATGTTTTAATCCACTATTTAGGACATGGGCGCGACAACACTCCCCTACTTAAAAAAAATTTGTCCTCAAAATTAGATAAATACCTGAGTCCTCAAATAATTCTGGGTATTTTTGCTGAACCTCAGACTCCAGCTCCCATGTGGCTTCTTCTTTCCCGTGATGCTGCCATATCACCTTCACAAGTGGTATTATTCTTCGACGCAACACATGTTCTTTACGGTCAACCACCTGTATTGGTTTCTCCTCATAAGAGACATCCTCCTGAATGGCAAGGTCTGTCTAATCAAGAACATGAGAAGGGTCCCGCTCATATTTCCTCAACATCGACACATGGAAAACATTATGAATCAATGATAACTGTGGAGGCAAAGCCAGCCGATAAGCAACTTCGCCCACACGCTCTAGAATCTCGAATGGTTTAATAAATCGAGGAGATAACTTCCCGCGTTTGCCAAAACGCGTCACTCTTAGTCTCGGCCGAGCCTTTAGGAACACATAATCGCCTATCTCAAACTCCAATGGCCGCCTCCTTCGGTCAGCATAGCTCTTAGTCCTACTCTGAGCTGTCAATAATCGCTGCCTAATTTGCTTTACCTTTTCTGTAGTTTCTCTGACTACCTCAGGGCCTAGTAATGATGTCTCACCAACCTCTGCCCAACAAACTGGGGATCGGCATGGCCTACCATATAGCACCTCAAATGGTGCCATCCCTATGCTAGATTGGAAACTGTTGTTGTATGAGAATTCCACCAAAGGTAAATATTCGGCCCACTTTTGTTGGAAGCCTAACACACAAGCACTCAACATATCTTCAAGCACCTGGATCACTCTCTCAGACTGCCCATCTGTCTGGGGATGAAATGCCAAGCTAAAAGTCAGCCTTGTACCCATCACCTGCTGTAAACTCTTCTAGAACTGAGAAGTAAACCTCGGATCTCTATCTGACACAATGGATACAGGTACCCCATGTAACCTTACAACCTCAAGTACATACAACCGACTCAATGTCTCGAGTGAATCAGTAATCTTCACTAGCAGGAAGTGCGCTGACTTGGTCAGTCTATCCACAATCACCCAAATGCTGTTCCAACCTTGCTTACTACGTGGAAGACCTACCACAAAATCCATGGTAATGTGCTCCCACTTCCATTCCGCCACTGGCAATGGCTGTAGTAACCTTGCAGGCCTTTGATGTTCTGCTTTAACCAGTTGACAAATCAGGCATCGAGCAACAAATTCAGCAATGTCCTTCTTCATACCCTTCCACCAAAAGTGTCTCCTAAGGTCTTGATACATCTTCATACTACTAGGATGTATTGAAAACTTAGACCGGTGTGCCTCACTTAGCAATCCTCTCCTAACCTCATCAATTGGAGGGACCATTAATCTACTCAAATATCGTACCCCACCAGAAGAGTCCACATCCAATGCTCAACACTTTCACCTTCTTCTATTCGAGCTCTAATACTCTTAGCCTCTTCATCATCCTTCTGTGCCTGAAATACTTCTTGTATTATAGAAGGTTGAGCAATCATTTGATACAAAAATGCACCCCTTTCAGATGAATCGATGTGCAAGTTATATTCGGTCAATGACTCACGCACCTTCCATCTGAAGCCTTGAAGTCCAGCCATCAAACCTCCAGACTTCCTACTTAGTGCATCTGTGACAACATTCGCTTTTCCTGGGTGATATTGAAGTGTGAAATCAAAGTTTTCCAAGTACTCAACCCATCTGATCTGCCTCAAATTCAAATCCTTTTGAGTGAAGATATAATTTAAGCTTTTATGGTCGGTAAAGACATCAAACCTTTCACCATACAAATAATGTTTCCAAAGCTTCAATGAAAACACCACTGTTGCCAGCTCTAAGTCATGAGTAGGGTATTTCTTCTCATTTGGCTTCAATTGACGAGAGCCATAAGCCACTACTCTTCCTTCTTGCATTAGGACACATCCCAGTCCTAAGTGTGAAGCATCACAATATACTGCATAACCGACACCTCGCTCAGGAATGATAAGCACAGGTGCCGAGGTTAATCATTTATTCAACTCTTGAAATGACTGCTCACATGAATCATCCCACTCGAATACCACCCCCTTTCTCGTAAGTCTTGTCATGGATGCTGCAATGCGTGAGAAGTCCTTCACAAACCTCCTATAATAACCTGCCAGCCCAAGAACGCTCCTAATCTCGGTTATGTTCCTCAGTCTTTCCCAACTCAGCACGGCTTCTATCTTTGACGAGTCGACAGCAATCCCATCACCAGAAAGTACATGTCCAAGAAAATTCACCTTGGATGCCCAAAACTCACACTTGCTAAGCTTCGCATACAACTGATGTTCCCTCAACATTTGCAATGCAATAGACAAGTGTTGTTCATGCTCCTCCTTAGATCTTGAGTATATTAACACGTCATCCACAAACATGACAATGAATTGATCTAAATAAGGGAGAAAGATTCGATTCATGAGGCTCATAAAGGCTGCTGGAGCATTCGTCAACCCAAAAGGCATCACGACAAACTCAAAGTGACCATATCGCATCCTGAATGCTGTCTTAGGGACATCTTCGTCCCTCACCCGTAGCTGATGGTATCCAGATCGCAAGTCAATCCTGGAAAACCACTTAGATCCCCTCAACTGATCAAATAGGTCATCAATCCTCGGCAAGGGGTATTTATTCTTGACCGTCACCCTATTCAGTTGCCGATAGTCAATACATAGCCGTAGTGTGCCATCCTTCTTTCTTGCAAACAACACTGGGGCTCCCCATGGTGACGTGCTAGGGCGAATGAAACCTTTGCCTTGCAGCTCCTCCAATTGAACCTTCAACTCCTGTAATTCAGCAGGTGCCATGCGGTGTGGAGCGATGGAAATTGGAGAAACGCCAGGTAAAAGCTCAACGGCGAAGTCGACCTCCCGCCTTGGAGGTAATCTTGGTAGCTCATCAGGGAAAACATCAACAAATTCCCTTACTATTGGCATAGATTCAATGTCAGCATCAACGTCATCTCACCCTACCATGCTCGCCATCCACCCACCATAGTCTCTCTGACGATTGTAGCCAACATGAAGTTGTGGGTGACTATAACCCTATGTGGCTGAGAAATAAAAATGAACTCCACTAGGTAGGACAAAGTCAACCCTCCTTCGACTGCAATCAATAATGGCATGGTACTCTGACAAAAAATCCATGCCCACGATCACATCATATGGAGTAATGTCCATTACCACCAGATCAAACCTCACCCTGTGACTACCATGTCAATATCACAATTTCGACACACTCTATTGGAGGTGATGCTCATCCCTATAGGCAACTCAACTTGCAATGTTGAGTCCAATGGTTCTGTTTCCATGCTTAAGTCACGAACAATTGAGGATGAAATGAAAGAATGTGTTGCACTCGAATCAAACAATGCTCTAACCCAAGTGTGAAACAACAAAAATGTACCTTCTATAACTGTGCGGTCAAGCGGGGTGTCTGGCTGTGTCAACGCATAGACTCTGCCCTATGTCCTCTGCTCAGAGATAGGAGGTGCTCCTCTGAATGGTGCATCTGTCCTCGGTGCTGGCGGCCTACCCTGAGGGCGTGGTCTATTGCTACTCTGCACACTGCCTTGCATGGCTTTCTGCTTAGGACAATCTCTCTTGAAATGGCCCTCCTGTCCACAACCATAACAAGTCTTACTGGCCATTCCCAGGGATAGAGAACGTGCCTGTGTGTTCTGCGCCCAAGGAGAATACCCCTTCCTCCTCTTATCCTTGTTACCCTGAAAGTGAGGTTTTCCAAAACTTCTCTTCTTAAACTCAGATGCACTGGTTTCTCTGCCCTGATCATGCTCAATCAGTTGTGCTCTATCTACAGCCTCAGCATAGTCTTGCAACTTGAAAGGTACCAAGCACTGTCGGATAGAGGATCTTAGGCCCTGGATGAAGCGATAGGCCTTATCCCTAGCAGTGGGGATCATCAATGTTGCATATCTTGCCAACTGATCAAATCTAGCAGCGTACTGTCCCACAGTCATGTCACGTTGTGTGAGCCTCAAAAACTCAGCCACTTTAGCATCTCTCTGAGCACTGGGAAAGTACTTCCCTAAATAGGCCTCTCTGAAAAGCTCCCAAGTCCACTCCTCATCAGCTCTAACACTTCTTGCCACCCGCCACCAGTGAATAGCCTCACCAGTGAACTGAAATGTAGCCACCCGCACCTTCAGATCTTCGTCAATTTTCTGTGCCTCGAAGATCCTTTGTATCTACTCTAACCAATCCTCTGCTTCGATGGGATCTGACATCCCATCAAACTTGGGTGGCCTCAACTTCCTAAACTCTCGCAAGGCAAGTGTTTCCCTGCTTATGCTTTCTCTAGGAGCTCTAGGGACAAGTGCAGCTGAGGGCTGACCTCCTGCTCCCCTGCCAATAGCATCGGCAATTGCTTGGGCCATCTGTCCTATGGTGTCCTGAACTGGATCACTTGCGTGCAATGTTGGCCTTCCAGAACTCGAGTCATCACTCCTTGTCTCCACCATGACTATGCCCTTCACAACATCAACAATATGGGTTAGTCACTTACTGACCATGCTGAGAGTAGTCAACAACCAACAAGTTTAATTTCAGAAGCCACAGAACATTCAAATTTTGATTTTCACAAGCAATAATAAAAAATGTTCAACACTAGCGATCTACCGCCGTGCTCTGATACCAAGCTGTCACGACCCCATATCCCCAGGGCCGCGATTAGGCTTAATCAAGCCTAACGATTGGGCGAGCTAGGCCTACGTGGCCTTGCATCTTTTTTTTTCATAATTTATATCACAGCAGAAGTGTTGAGAGAGCTAGGTGCTCTTGTCCTGTGCAAGTCACAGTTTGCTAGTGAAATATTTTTCTCCTTTAACAACCGAGTCCTACTGAAATTTCGGAAGAGTCTCCCCTGTTTTTCGGACATTATGCATTTAACGCATGCTATGCGGTTCACCTGATAGACAATAGAGCAATCGTAATTTACTGAAGGGAGACTCAGTCTCCGTACTATCTATCATAGTGAGACATACATGATACATAAGGAATCAGTGTCAAAATGAGACATAACTCGTTTACAGCATTAGCACATATATACATGTATTTATATACAACTCAAAATTTAATAACTTCAAGCAAGCTTTCTTCAACTCACTCAACGACCTTTCTCTTCTCTGCCTGACTGGTACCTGCAAAATAACAAGGTAAGCTGCAAAGCCCAGTAAGGGAAAAGAACTAAACCCATGCATATCCAGTCATTCTCATTGCCACACTTAAAAACACATTCACTATAACATGAGCATGCATTTTCCATTTTAACTAGTCATATATAACATAGTTAGCATGTGCTATCAAGTAAGGCCTATGCTTATTATAGTAGAATTACAGTTTTTCCCCAAATTCTAATATGATGCAACAGTCATCGCATGCAAACAAGCACACCCAATAAGGATTTCCTATTCGTGTCCAACAACTGGACATTCAATAGATGAGTGACTAAGTCATAGACCTCATTCTAAAGTTAAATGCAAACTATAAGCGTTACTTCCAACAAAGCTGTATACTCATTGATGATTTTCTCAGTAATATTAAACATGCCTAGCATTACACTAGGATTTAATAGTCATCTCCCTCAAGGATTACCATCTTGGGCGACCCACTATGTGTATCATCATCAAGGCAGTCGGACCCTCAGGATTTACCATCTTGGGCAGCGCCAAAGTCAGGTTCCCTTAGGGTTTACCATCTTGGGTGGCTCCACCTTAGTCGAAATCAACCAGGCAGCCCTTTCCCTCAGGGTTTACCATATTGGGTAACTCAATATGCTAGCTCATCCCTCAGGGTTTACCATCTTGGGCGGCTCCACTGTGATCCCAAAAGACCAGGTAGCCCTTTCCCTCAGGAATTACCATCTTGGGCGGCTCCACCATGATTCCAAAGAACTAGGCAGCCCTTTCCCTCAGGGTTTACCGTCTTGGGAGGCTCAATACTAGACAGTCCAATCCTCAAGATTTACCGTCTTGGGCGGCTTCACCTTAGTTGCAAGCAACCAGGTAGCCCTTTCCCTCAGGAATTACCATCTTGGAAAGCGTCATCATAGCTTACGGGGAGGCCCTCAGGGCTTACTATCTTGGGCTTGACCATTTTATAACAGTTTGCATCATCACAACAGTTAAGCATAGCAAATCACACTATAACATGACCTTCTTAATAAGAGATTACAATTTCTATCATCCATTAAACCAAGGTGGCCATATACATACATTTTACACATGCATAAAGTTAATTTCAAGAGAACATAACAACAAGAATTTAAAGAATGCAAGGGTTGAAGGTCCTTACCTGCTCTCCATGTACAATTCAAAGTCCTACTGGTAGAACCGTTCACACTATCCTCAAACCTCTGCAACAAATACAAGTTCTAAGTAAATTTTAGAATTTCATGCCATTTTCTATAATCACTTCTAGTTCTACATTCACCATGTTCTTAATCTAACCTCACATATCTAGATCAAGGAGTTGCACACCACTTGGTCGCTATCCAATTGGATCAGCACCATTGGTCTTACATCGATGGTCTAGATCAAGCGCGTACCTTTAGAAGTTTCAATTTCCAACATTTTAGGTAAGTTATTTCACGATTCAATGCTTTTAGCCATAACTCATGGTCTGATATCCTTTCCTGACCTCTGACATTTGCTGATCGAGTATTGGACGGCCAGATAGGATCTCTCATCACTTTATCTGTAATTAGTCAGTCATTTCTATGATAATTCATCACCAATGGTTACTTAGAGTTATATTTGACCTAGATTTACCTCCCAATCACATTTTTAATGGTCGGATGTTAAGGTTCCAAAATTTCCCTATGCATCAACAAGCAATTTCGTGGACCAATCGATTCCTAATCGATGATCCGTCTTTGCGGATGAAAAGATCATGCGTGAATCGTCCATATCTGAAAATTTTCATTTTTCACATTTTTTTTAGGGGTCGCCGGAAAATGTCATCGTCGCCGGAGAAGATGACTGGATTCCGGTCGTCGCCGGCGACACAGGTGACGTCATTTTTGAACGAAAATTCATGGGAATGCTCAGAATTTCCTGAATTTTTGTTTTCTCATGTTTTCCCCTTTTGATTTTCGCTAGAACTATCAGTTTTTGCCGGATTTTTCAAGGGTTTTTAAACTTACCCTAGGTGCTGGTTTTTGAAGATTCCGGCATCGTTTCTCGACGGATCTTCATGAAACCAAAGGGGTTTCACTCTGAAACGTCTAATAACAAGGTGAACGGGTGGATTTTCGATCCAATCCTGTTTTGTCCCCTGTATGCCTTGAATCCAGCGGTGTTTTTTTCACCGTTCAGTCCCTCAGAAAACGATGCATTTGCGTTGAAGAAGAAGAAATGGGAAAGAGTAGGGAGAGGTGGAGGCTTACCTGGGTTGAGCATGTACCATTGCGACCCAAAGATGGTAACCTGCCTCCCTTCCCGTAGTAGTTGAGGCTGAGTTGCGTCTCGCCGGAAAGAGTGGAGTTAAGGGAAACAAGGGGAAGGGGAGAGATAGGAGGGCAAGAAACTTGCCGAAAAGTGATCAAAAGAGGGGGGGAGGACCAAGGAAACCGGGAGTGGAGGGTTGCCGGAAAGGTGCAAGGGGAGGAGGGTAGCCGGCTTTTCCCCCTTCCCGTCTGAAGACGCGTGGGAGTAGAGCTCCACGCGGTGAGTTCCACTCCCGCGTGTCAAGTTCCTCCCACGTGGTCCTTTGGTTGACACGCAATAGAGGGGGTGCCATTATCAATCTGGACCCCCTCTTCCTCAGTGGTAAAACCCCTGGGTTTGTCGCTCTCGATCTCCGTTTCGCGCGTTCTTAGTGTCGTTGGAAAGCTCTCTCCGAGCACAATCTGATGATTGACTTTTCATCATTGATTTCTAATGTTCTTAATTTTTATGTTTTAATCCACTATTTAGGACATGGGCGCGACAATATAATAATCATTTCAATGCACAAACACATTATGCATCGATAATCAATAGTATGCATGATTAACTTGGAATTAATCCATGACTTTAGAATATAATTTTCAAAACATTTCATGTGAATATCATGAATAAATTGAATCATGGAACATCATGTCCAATTCCAAATCAGTATCTCAAGTAAATTTTATGAATAAATATAAACATCATAAACAAATTCAGAAATGCCAAATCATGTCCAACCACAATTTAAATCACAAATAAAGATATTGAATGTGTAAATGAGTTAAATGGTATTAAACTCATAAACTAATGAATAGTCATCAGTGGTCACACCCCTATCATGCGGGGCCCACAATCCTTCAATCAACACTGGCTATCCATAATGGTCATGAGCTCATACCAGGCATATCACCATGCCATATAGTCATTAGTGGTCACAGCACCCTGATCTCACAAGAAAACCAAGCACCTATGCTCTCACTCCCTCATGATCATAACATCGAGTATAGGAATACAAAGAACTGCTATGTTGTAGTGATAACCAACACATGATTTATCAACTACCGCTCCCTGCCAACATCAAAATAGGAGACTTATTGTCCATCTGCATGGGTGGGGACCAGACTGCTAGTATGGGCTACCTATGATACCAACCCCTACTGAGTGCCATCTACTAGCGAGTGTCTATCATCTCATAATCTTAGAGGATGGGTGGCCGGTCCTAAATCCCTCATAACATAGCATCTTCCAAAGCAACAATCCTTTTGAAAACAAAATCCTCAGGCCTCTAAGCCTAGATATAAAATAATAGTATCAGGCTACATGCCTATCTCATATCAACTCATGAAAATACTATATTATATACATAGCCGATACCCTATATTAGATTAAGCCTACATGGCTTTTACATTAAAATCATGTGATAATAAAACATGCCATGCACCATAAAAAACATGCCTTTTTGAAATGAATGGCATACATTTAAATCCATGGAGGTATAATCAAAATATAACCATCCTCCATATACAAAACCATATCCTTTCTATTTCATAGCTCATGCAATAAATATTGCATGTATATTGTAAGATAATAATCACATTTTATAAATTATTCATGCAACTCAAATCTCGTTCAGGTATAAAAATCACGTCATGAGTACATGAATAAATCATGTAGTTTATGAAATTAGCATCTTAAATTTCACCTACCACGAATACGGCTCTCAAATCCTTAGATTAATCCACGGTCTCAATTGCGTATCCATCAGCGTATCTGACAAGTCATAGATACATTTCAAGTTAACCACTTATTCACAATTTCTCACCCATTACTCTTCTAGTCTTTGATCATCATCAATCATGATGATCTTGCTCATACAGACCTTCAATCCTACGTATATTTCTTTATTTTCATAATATCTATTAATGTGGATCATTGATTAAAGATCAATGGTTTAGATCTTTTGATATATTCTTATTCAAGTCAGTCCAAGCTATGATCAACTAAATAAATGCATCCTAATCATCACAAGGCTTAATCATTCCATTTCATTAGAAATCGGGGTGATCCAACCATTGGATCGTTCTTTAAAGCCTTTATTTATGATTAGATCACCAATTCTAATCTTAATCATCATAATCAATTCTATTTCATGTTTATCCAATCATTTTAGTGTATATCTATGATTTATGTCTTGATCTGACGATTTGATCACTCTTTGATCGATCAAATCTAAAATTCTTTGTCAGATCAATGGTCTAGATCAATTTTTAGGATGAATACATATGATCTAATCATTAGATCAATCAATCCAACTCTTGGATCATATAATCGTTCGAGTTCCAAGGCCTAATCACCCCTAGATTAGCTTGATCTAAGTTACTACATAACATCTACAGTCCAAATGATTCGATTTCTCCTTTGTTTTTCCTATTCCTAAGGTTTTGAAGGTCACTAAATTTAATGGATTGTTCAGATCATCCATCTGAGTTGTCTTGTGATGGGTTTTCTACTGTGTCATGGTTTTCCTAGATTCAAACCCTACTCACATGAAATCTCTTATCTAGGTATTGGGAACGATAAAAGGCAATGAAGGAAAGTCAATGGAAGGGAAAAATAAGAAGCAAACTAAATCATACCTCTTAGATTGGCGGATAATCCAATCTTGATGGTTTTACCCTAGAATGAGAGATGGAGGGAAAAAGGCACGATTGCGATGCTCTTAAGGTGATCAGTCATTGTAACTCTATGGAAGAAAGTGAGATTCGTTTATGGTGTTCAACACAATTAGATCTGATCATGTTTGATCATGGAAAAAGGAAAAAATCGGAGGAAAAGAAGAAGATGAATAGTATTTAGGAAAAAAAGATTTTTGCCTTAAATTCAGTTAAGGTGAGATAATCACGATTACTCACATAATTAGCATGTTCCCTAATCTGTTTTGATCTGTCTAAATTCTAGGACCCGCATTAGTGCATTGTGGACCCACATGTCAAATGATTAGTTTGCCCTTTTGTAAAATAATTAGGTGTTCTTAGTGTCGTTGGATTCCATTTTTCGAGTACAATCCAATCCAAACATCTTAGACAACATTCCTCACTTGATTTAAATTAATAATAAGAAATAACAAAGAAGATAGATATAATTATTGTAAAATAATTAACTTGGGTATTTAACAAGATTAGTGCATCAAATAAATTGAACAAAGTCTTAAACTTCCTCTTAGTGTATATAATTAAATGAATATCAGAGCAAACAATAAAGAAAGAGTTGGACTTCTAGCTTGGGATAAATAAAAATTATAATGCACTTCTCTTAAGGAGATAATTATACTTAAACTTGGCCCTTATGCACATATCTCACTTTTGGCCAAATACTCTAGGGACTAATCTGAGTCCTATAGGAGGTGCCCCACCTTCAATACTCAAAATAGGTGAATCTATCAATGATATGCCTCTATACACAAGAATTAAAAAATCTATGGATTCATAGATAAAATTAACCTTATCATTACAAGTCATATTGCATATACTAATTAGAGATAGGAGACAAAGTTGTAGTACATCTCAATATATCTAAATACCTTGTTTGAACCTCATCAATGACACAAGATAGGGTTGACAATATTTTTCAATTTTAGGTCCTAATCCCATTCACTTCAATGTCAACCACCAAGTCTCACCTCCGACCTTTGAAGATAGGTAAGGTTGGCTCATCTATACTTTTCATAGATCATCTCCACCTTATTAGTACATTTACCAATGGGTTTCTCAGTTGTACGGCTCCTTCTCATTAAGAACTATGCTTACTATATGGAGCAAGTGTCATGTCTTTTAAATGGAGTTATTAATTACCCCATTAGAACACTCTTTGTTTATCATAAATCTCTTATACAACCATAGCAGATTCACACATTTTTGGTCACCTATTAGTGGTGAAAATCCATGCCATCTCTAACTCATCTCATCCCAAGCCTCATTATTGATCTTTAACTACCACGTGGTATAACTATAGAGTTGTTTTTAAATACTGCCTATTCTCATTAAATTTATCTAGTACTTATCACTTGGATCACTTATTTAACTGTCATATCTTGTCTTGAGTTAGACCACCAAGTATTCAAGCTGAATAACAGGGCTTCTAACATGTTTCAACAACTTTATTGCTTGAATTAGTGTGTTTATTGTTGAGTGTTCAATTTTACCTAAAATACCCTTAAATTAGTATCATGATAGATCATCTAACTAATTAATGTTAATTATAGCCCCAATTGATCATCTAACCATTGTTTGACAAAATTTAATGGCTAGATGATCATCTGAGCTGATCGGATGAGTAAATCATGGTTAAAATGATTCTAATTAGGTTTTATGTATTGTAGATCAATCAAAATGGAATTGGATGACTTGGATCAACTTAATTGGGACAAGATCATCAAAAGGATACATGGATTTCACAATGCAAGATGGATCCAAGAAATACTCAATGGGAATGAAGTACACATGGCTGGAAGGAGGCCTGAGGACATAAGTAGGACTTCAACATGATACTAATTATGTCTTATCTTTTGGGAAAGAAATTAAGAGTAAAAAGACAATTAGGAAACTGAAAGAGAAAAGTGATCTATATAAGAGAAAGGTGGGCTGCACAATAGAAGAAATACTTAGAAGGAATCATAGAAAGAGAAGAAGTAAAGGGGAGATAATCAAAGGAGAAGGGGAACTGGCAAAGAAGGATCCAATTAAGAAAAACCAACTCTGACCGAAAACCCTCCATCCCATCTCTCCCAACTTTCTTTCTCTTTGCCTCACCACTTACCTATAAAATTTTTCCTCTTCATTGTTCCTTATCACTTGTCAATTTCATCTTCTATCATCATTTTTTCCTTCTATTTCCCATAATTTGCCATCTTCATCCATTTTTCTTAATCAGCCCAGGCAGCTCCCTATTCCACTGTCATCTTCTTCCCCTCAGTCAGCCATAGTATTTCTTCTTTGCCTTTACTAATTGTATTTTTTAGTCATTTCTCTATTCCTTTCACCAACCCAAAGCCAAAAAATTTTCCCTAATTTTCTCTCTTCCAGCCATCTTTGCCTACAACAATTAGATTCCCCTAATTCCTTTGGTTTCCCCCCATGTTTCAGTTCATGTTTTTCTTATTCCTTTATTGATCTTGTTTCACCATGTTTCCCTACTGTTACTAGTCCCTGTTTCCTTTGTAGTTTCTCATTGTAACATAACTTGTCTATATCCATTGAATTTCCCTTGTTTCTCTCCTCTTCATTACCTTCCATCATTTCATGCAAAACCCAACTTAGGTTCCTTTGAATCCAGCTTTCTTATTGTCAGATTTCATGTTTCAAACAGAATAGGAAGATATTTGAAATAGCTCTCTGTATCATCATATTTTTGGGGTAAAAAGAAAATTTTAGGAAAATTCCAGTTCTGCCCTTTGTTCACCAATTTAAATTCCAACTATATAATTATTTCATCTTTTTCTCTATTTTGTCATTTTCCTGACAAACTCCTAAACTGTGATGACATAGGTTTTTCAATACTTTTAAACATTTTTTTTTGAAAGGTGGGGTCCCATTTTTATCAAATAAGATATAGAAAAACAATTTCAATGAATTTTATTTTAAGAAAAACCCCGAGTGTCAACCATCGACTCAAAACTAAAATAAAATTTTCATTTTTTGAGTAAACATTTTCAAAACAAGTTTACTTCTTCAGGACACATCTAGTCAACAGCCACATTCCTTACAACAATATAATCAAGTCTAGATAATTCAGATGCACATGTACAATCCAAGTAGAATTAAAAACTTACTTGCAGTTGAGATGTCTCAATCAATAACTCATTTAGCTCCTCATTAGTCTTGTCTATCTCTCAATATCTGAGGCTTTGCAACAATAACGCAATGCCTCAGCAAACAATGCTTGGTAGGGGAATATTTTGCTTATGCAATTCAAAATATAATATTTGATTTCACAATATAATAATCATTTCAATGCACAAACACATTATGCATCAATAATCAATAGTATGCATGATTAACTTGGAATTAATCCATGACTTTAGAATATAATTTTCAAAGCATTTCATATGAATATCATGAATAAATTGAATCATGAAACATCATGTTCAAATCCAAATCAATATCTCAAGTAAATTTTATGAATAGATATAAACATCATAAACAAATTTAGAAATGCCAAATCATGTCCAACCACAATTTAAATCACACATAACGATATGGAATGTGTAAACGAGTTAAATGGTATTAAACTCGTAAATTAATGAATAGTCATCAGTGGTCACACCCCTATTATGCAGGGCCCACAATCCTTCAGTCAACACTGGTTATCCATAATGGTCATGAGTTCATACAAGGCATATCACCATACCATATAGTCATTAGTGGTCACAGCACCCTGATCTCACAAGAAAATCAAGCACATGTGCTATCACTCCCTTGTGATCATAACACCAAGTATAGGAATACAAAGAACTGCTATGTTGTAGTGATAACCAACACATGATTTATCAACTATCCCTCCCTGTTGGCATCAAAATAGGAGACTTATCGTCCGTCCCATGGGTGGGGACCGGACCTCTAGTATAAGCTACCTATGATACCAACCTCTACCGAGTGCCATCTACGGGGGAGTGTCTATCATCTCATAATCTTAGAGGGTGGGTGGCTAGCCTTATATCCCTCATAGCATAGCATTCTCCAAGCAAAAAGCCTGTTGAAAACAAAATCCTCAGGCCTCCATGCTTGGATATAAAACAATAGTATTAGGCTACATGCCTGTCTCATATCAACTCATGAAAATACTATATTATATACATAGCCAGTACCCTATACTAGATTAAGCCTACATGGCTTTTACATTAAAATCATGCGATAATAAAACATACCATGCACCATAAAAACACATGCTTTTTTAAATGAATGGTGTACATTTAAATCCATGGAGGTATAATCATAAGATAACCATCCTCCATATACAAAACCATATCCTTTCTATTTCATAACTCATGCCATAAATATCTCATGTATACTATAAGATAATAATCACATTTTATAAATAATTCATGCAACTCAAATCTCGTGCAGGTATAAAAATCACATCATGAGTATATAAATAAATCATGTAGTTTGTGAAATTACCATCTTAAATTCCACCTACCATGAATACGGCTCTCATATCCTTAGAATAGTCAATGGTCTCAATTGCATATCCATCAGCGTATCTGTCAAGTCATATATACATTTCAAGTTAACCACTTATTCACAATTTCTCACCCATTACTCTTCTAATCTTTGATCATCGTCAATCATGATGATCTTGCTCATACAGACCTTCAATCCTACATATATTTCTTTATTTTCATAATATCCATTATTTTGGATCATTGATTAAAGATCAATGGTTTAGATAATTTGATATATTCTTATTCAAGTCAATGCAAGCTATGATCAGCTAAATAAATGTATCCTAATAATCATAAGGCTTAATCATTCCATTTTATTAGAATTCAGGGTGATCCAACCGTTGGATGTTTCTTTAAAGCCTCTATTTATGATTAGATCATCAATTCTAATCTTAGTCATCACAATCAATTCTATTTCATGTTTATCTAATCATTTTCAGTGTATATCTATGATTTATGTCTTGATCTGACGATTCGATCACTCTCTAATCGATCAAATCTAAAATCTTGTCAAATCAATGGTCTAGATCAATTTCTAGGATGAATACATATGATCTAATCATTAGATCAATCAATCCAACTCTTGGATCATATAATCGTTCGAGTTCCAAGGCTTGATCATCCTTAGATTTGCTCGATCTAAGTTATTAGATAACATCTACGGTCCAGATGATTCGATATCTCTTCTATTTTGCCATTCCTAAGGTTTTGAAGGTCACTAAATTTAATGGATGGTTCATATCATCCATCTGAGTTGTCTTTGTGATGGGTTTTCTACTGTGTCATGGTTTTCCTAGATTCAAACCCTGCTCACATGAAATCTCTTATCTAGGTATTGGGAACGATAAAAGGAAATGAAGGAAAGTCAATGGAAGGGAAAAATAAGAAGGAAACTGAATCATACCTCTTAGATTGGTGGATAATCTGATCTTGATGGTTTTGCCTGAGAATGAGAGATGGAGGGAAAAAGGCACAATCGCAATGCTCTTAAGGTGATCAATCATTGTAACTCTAGGGAAGAAAGTGAGATCTGTTTATGGTGTTGAATACAATTAGATTTGATCATGTTTTCCTTAAATTCAGTTAAGGTGAGATAATCACGATTACTCACGTAATTAGCATGTTTCCTAATCCATTTTGATCTGTTTAAATTCTAGGACCCGCATTAGTGCACTGTGGGCCCACATGTCAAATGATTAGTTTGCCCTTTTTGTAAAATAATTGGGCGTTTTCAGTGTAGTTGGATTCTATTTTTCGAGTACAATCTAAATATCAAGGTTCTGACACTTGATTTGATGTCTATCAAATTTCTCACTCATAAAACTCCAAAATTATGAATTTTCCCTATTTTCTTTTTATCCCAATTTAACATTTTTCAAAATTCACTCACATTGAAATTTAAAATTAGGGATGTTACATGAACTATTCAAATCCAGCCCCATCTAGTTTTAATTAACTGAATCAGTGGTTCATTTTTAACCAAAAGATTTGTCGTAATTCCTGCTTCATCTCTTTTCAGATTTTAAATCCACTTTTAGATCTTCACTTGAATTCAATCCCTCATTAATCCAGACTCTGATCTTACATTTGGAAGCCAGACAGTTAATCAAAGTCATATAAATCTCAAGTTAATCTATCAATCCAAATCATTATTTTTTTTAAAAGAATATTTGCCTTGTTTGACCATTGAATCTGTGATCAAGGACTTCTATGACTAATAGGTATGGGTTGATTGACTTGGATGTAATCAGATTTGGAGAATTTTTTGCAATCAAGCTAAAAAAGTTGAATTAGTTTATTATTTTCTTTAATTTATTTTTATTTCAATTCAGAATTGTGTACTTTTTAGTTAATTAATAAATCCAAGTTTGTTTTGGTATATTGTTATTTAATTTTTTTTAATATTTAATATTTATTTATACTTCTACTTTTCAGGTTGAGTCCCTGTGAGATCGACCTTACCTACACAAACTATAGTACAATAGCATGTGCACTTGCAAAAAACAATAACATTTATCATTCATCAGATTGACTAAATTCTTTTGAGAACCTTCTCATAGTAGCAAAGAACTAAATGGACTAACCCCATTGTATTCTCTTATAATTTGAATTCCTAGAATTACATTATTGACATCCAGATTCACCTATTAAACTGCTCTTTGTATCAAAGATATTTTGCAAATCCATCTTATAGATCAACATATAACTTGTTTGGATCTCATCTCATCTTGTTTGAAGTATCTGTTGCACACACAAAACATGGTATTTTTATTGGACAATACCTCTTCTCTTAGCTTCACAAGCCACTTGTTTGGTGTGTGTTTCAAATCTTACAATTGGGAGGGTGGGAGGCTAGGAAGGTGAGCAAGGCCTACTTTGGCTCCTATGTATCTCCATCCCTGGGTCTATAGGACCTAATACAATGAATGAGACCATTCAAAAGCATAAGGCAAAATTAATTGCAAAAAGCTACTCACAAAAACCATGAGAGACTTTAATGAAATTGTTATATTGCTTGCATGATTAGAGACCATCTAAATAATTTTAGATATGCTTTCTAGAATAATGAACCCGAGGAAGAAGTCTTATGTTGAATGACCTTAAGACTTTGAAGAAGAGAAAAGATATATAAGTTTGTAGAGTTTGAAAAGCATCAAACGAGCTTTATACAACTTGAATTTGAAAGAAACCCTAGTGAACCATCAATTTATGTGAAGAATAAAGCTACACGATATTTTATTTGTCATTATGTTGATGACTTAATCTATGTGGGTACTAATTTAACAATGATTGAAGAATTTAGAGGGTTGTGATAAGCGAATATGAGGTGATTGACTTAGGCCTCATAAAGTACTTCTTTGATAAGCAATTAAAGCAAAGGTAAAACTTTTATTTCAAAGAAAAATATACTGAGAATCTATATATTGAAAAAATGCAATATGTCTAAGCATCTTAGTGCTCCAATAACATTGAATGAAAAACTCTAAGAATAATGGGGTCTAAAAGGCTAATGCTTTTAGTTATTAAAGCTTAATTAGATCACTACTTTATCTTACAAGCATGATGACTGTTGATTATTTTTCATAAGTGCATGGACTATTGTAGTATAGCTTGGACAAGTATGGGCCAATCTTACAAGGACTTGACTTAAAAAGAATAGAGTTTAAATAAAATTTATTTTGCCACAAATTGAAAGAATTATAGAAATTGAATAAAAATGAATGAAAAACTCAGATCTATAGAATTAATGAAAAATAAAAAGTTATGAATCTCAAAGACAAAAAATTAAACAAAATATCAATTAAAATATGTTTTCCTAGGTTGAACAAAGCTAAATTCTTCGATTTTGGCCACATCCAAGTCGATCAACCTTCATCAATCCATCTTTCACATATGTGATTAAAGATTAAATGGATGGATTATGTAGATTTTCCAAAAATCTAATGATCTAGACTAAGGAAAGAATTTGAGATTTGAATGACTTAGATTATTTTTTTTTTAGATTACCCATAACATTCTCTGATGTGTCACATATTAGATCCTATTCAGAGATTTTGTTTTTTAATTTTATTTTCAAATTAAAATACCAATGCAACGCTTCTTATTGCTTCTACAAGTGAGAGTGTTATTAGAAAAGCAGTGGATAACTGAGACAGTAATGTGCGGCATCGCACATGTGACACTATCTAAGAAGTTATCTTATCTCTATTCAGAAACCACAACTAATCCAATCTCTATTGACAATCCATGATTAATTTAGTCTTTTGTTTATAATCCACAAACAGTCAAAATCTATGAAGATTTGAAAGGGCCACTAATTTCTTCTACTTCCTAATGAAATTTTACAATGAAACTTAGTATATAGAATAATTTGATATCAATAAATTCAATTGATGGTTAGATTTTAAATTAAGATATTCAATCACAAGCATCGGCTATTTACCAACTTGCACAATAGTACTTTTCAAGATATTTCATAAAATTAAATGAATTCCAACATTAAATTTCAGAAAAAATTGTATGAAACTCTTTCTAACTAAAATAAAAATCTAAGCAAAGCATTAGGTCATTCAAAAAGTCATCAAATAAACCAAACTAAAGGTGTAAAACTTTATATAACTCACTATTATTGTTCATGCGAATAGTAGCGAGTAGCTAGCTTTAATTGATTCAAGTTACAATATTTGGAATGAAAATTGAAAATCAAATACGTGGGTCTTCTTCTTCTTGATGTCTTCCATCCAATGAATTAAATTTTAGAGATTTTTTTCAAGCATCGAAGAAGAAACTAATGTGCAAAGTACCCCTATTCACCAGCCTGTGCGTGCATTGTTAATCTTCTTCAACCTCTATTTTTCTCTGAATTTCCAAGCTTTTTTTTTTCTCTCACTCTATCTTTAATCTAATTTTTATAAATGATAAGTTAGTTTGAATTCAATTTTTAGTAATTTTCTTCTCCATTCTCTTTCCTTTTCTCTAATGAATTCTAAATTAACTAAATTTCTTATTAGGAAACTATTTCCTCTCTCTTCATCCTTTTTACTTTCCAACATTAAACATAAAATCCCTTAGCATTCTCAATTCTCTTGTACTCATGATTTAGACTTGATGCTTGCAGATTGAACTAGAGTCCTTGCTTTTTGAATTTAATCTAGACAATCTGGATTGATCTAAGTTATCCATTTTAATCTAAGCTTGATAGTTAATCTAGGATGTTAATTGGCTTGATTTAACTGCATGGATCTTGATCTACTACCTACAAAACAAAGAAAACAACCTAATTAATATTACATGATATTCAATTTTACACATACTTACCTCGAATTATCGTCAACCTTGAAAATTTACCAAATTATGGTTAGATTATAAAAATTTTAAATGACATATTTTTCATTTAAATTTCTAAATAAATCTTAAAAATAAATCAAAAGTCATGCTAAATAAGGGGCAATTTATATAATAATGGATTCTTACTAATGACAAGTATTGCACCTTCATATTAGTCTTCTTTTGAATTAGACAAGTTTTTTCTTAAGTGGTAGTTTATGTTCTATTTATATTGAAAACATTGTCAGGTTTTTATTATCTTCTTAAATAAAAGTTTGAAGCATTTTTATTGTCTCATGGATTCAATATGGTGACTTCTGGTGGAAGATTGTGATCCTCTATATCATTTATTTTTTCAATGTTTTGTGCCGCATCTTGAATCACAAGACCAAAACTTCTTAAACTTTTATTGAAAAGATGATAAAAAACTTTAAACTACTTTCAACTTAAATAGATGTAATATCCACCCATTGGCGACGATTCTCCGGCGATGGATTTCTCCACCTTGGAACAGCTAGGAACGAGGTAGGATCACTCCACTCTCCTCTTTGCATTAAATTTCAAGGTTTATTCACTTGTAAACGCCGAAAAAAAAGGCATGAACATGTAGTGTTTACACAAATTCGTGCTTACTATTTTCACTAAAAAAATTTGATGAGACGGTATCAGATTTAGATCTAGACCGTTCATATTGAGTATGATGTGGAGAGGAAAGGACCCACGAAATTTTGTGACGATCGGAGGGCTAGGGATGCCAGAAAACCCAAAAAACCATAGTAAGAAAGTTTTTGAAAACAAGACAAAAATCATGAAAAAATGACATATTTAGGAGGGATTTGTGAAAATGAAAGGTAGAAATGGAATGTATGTGAAAAATCGGACTTAGAGGTGTAAAAATCACAAAAAAATATGGAGCACCTGGGGTAGCCGGCGACAGCGAACCAGTCCAGTCGTCGTCTTTGGCAACGATGACCGGAACGGGAGGAAATGCATGGACGAGGGAGTGCCACGTGGCGCAACGAGGGCACGCTACGCAGTGAGGCTGGAATGCGCCATGCGCGGGTTCTGACGTGAAGCGTGTCCACAGATGCGCCCGCCACGTGCAGTGCGCATGCGTGCGGCGGGCCCATTTTCTAGATTTTGGTCTTTTTGACCCTTTATGTATAAAACACATGATTTTAGGAGTTACAAAGGTCCAAATCACGATCCGAAAGAGGCGTTGTGATCGTCTTAACAAAGCGGACCTAGATTTAAGATAAAAATCTAGTTTGGAGTAACTTTTTAATAGCAAAACTACTAAATGCTATGAGATGATTCAGATCAAGCTAATCAATAGATGATCAGGCTTTAGGTTTTGGTTATATGCGTTAACTATGATATGATTTATGGCATGACAGGTACATCAGGGCATATACCTTGATATTGGTTACGCGTTTGTTTGGGGATATTGTGATACTGAGGTAGGTGATTTCATTCACAATTTTTCCATGATTCTCAAATTTTGATTTGGTGATTTGAGTTTTGAGGCATGTGATGTATGCCTTACCATATGCATGAGATTGAGTTCAGCATGTAGTTTCTTATGTGCGTGCTATCTTTCGAGTGATTCTTGCATGCTTTATTTCTGATATATCTTTCGTGATATTCACTTGATTATTGTTATTTTTGACATGTGGGAGTCGCTCTATCTTGATATTTGTAATGCCTGAGCAATTTACGCTATTTTTAACAAAAATTGGACTTTCTATGGGAAATAAACTGTGTTAAATATTTTACTTTATTTAAAATAGTAAACGAAGGAATTTTTGAGGAAACTTGGTAACATTAGATTCTAATCGAAAAATAGAATCCAATGCCTCAAAGAATGCCGAAAACGGAGTTCGTATAAAGAAGTTACGACCGTTTAAAGATTAGGGGCATTTCACCCCATGAGTGCCGAGTGCCCATGAGGGTGAAAGGGTGAAAGCGGGTGTGCAATGCGACTTTTCGTGAGTGCCTAAGTGCCTGTGAAGGTGAAAGGGTGAAAGCGAAAGTGGTACGCGTCATTCCCATGAGTGCCTGTAAGGGTGAAAGGGTGAAAGTGGATGCTACAAAGAGCTGACCCCACCTTGCTGTGTGTACTTGAGACACTCATAGAGCTTGACTGTGTATGATGTTTGATACTTTTGACATGCATTCATGTGTTTCTAGATTTTATTGGATTGTGTATGTCCTGATATCATGGTTGGTGATATCTTATTTATTTCATAGACTTGGTAGGTCCTTCATCGTGTGATTTAAGGCTTTATATTATGTTTGATCATTTTATGATCTTTATGCCTTGCGCCATGTGATTTATTTTTATCGGGTTTACTTGAATGTATATCACCTACACAAGCATAGCTTGTTGAGGCATTGCTTTGATTTGCAATGCCTCAGATATAGAGAGTGACAACAGGTTGACGTGCTAACAGAGCAGGTAAAAGTGATGGCAGCTTTCCAGCGAAGCATAGACGATATTCAGAGATAACCAGGTTTGTCCAAGACCTCACTTTGGGTTTGAGTATGGACTATACTTTAATTAAAAATGTAATGTGACTTGGATGTTAGAATGTGGATTTATGTTGGATGTGATGGCTGTATGGAGGGACCCTGGGTGTTTTATCGTGACTATATTTTCTTATCCATTGTTGGAGTACATTTTATTGCAAACAACCTTGGGTTGTGGATGGGTGTGGAGATTGAGTCTCCCTTATGATATGTATTATACCTTGTTTATCAGGTGATGTTGTATTGCACTGGTCATGTGCAATGGTTCAAATTACAAAGGAAACTTTGTTGGATTTTCGGTGGAAATGGTATTTCATTTCATTGTTAAATCCGTAGTTTTGTGGTTGTATGACTCCTCGAACTTTGAAAGAAATGCTTTTGTTTAATTTTTTATTTTTGGTCACTTTAGAAATCAAAGTTTTTATAAAACAGGGATCCCGACTATGTTTTTTTGTAAATTATTATTCTAGTGTGTATAAAAATCCGGGGTGTCACAATTTGGTATCAGAGCCCAGGTCTACTCCATCACATCCACTCCAACAAATTCAAAGGTCACATACAGTCCATGAGATGAGGCAGTTTCCTAAATATGAGTTACAGTGATAAGTCATGTGAGCAATGTCGATGATCTTGAAGTAGATAATGCCATGGAGATTGGCAAACTTTCTTAAGGAAATTGAGACCTTAAGTACTTGTATGAGCACAAGGAAGTGCATTTTTCAGGGAAGTACATGATTCTTATAATCATGAATCAGAGTAAAAATTTTAAGGTAGTTCTCTTAGTGAGAACTTTAATATATGATAGAAGATATATTCAATTGCATTGCTTTTGATAGCCAAGTTTCTAACTTGGATTGTGCGTGTAATTGTCCGAAAAAGACTAACAATTTTTGTAATGATAATAGTATGATGAAAATGGTGAAGGATCAGAAATGATTATAGTGTAGTGTCAGTTTGAACTTGAAGCAGATTTATTGACAAATAAATTGTAATATTGGGAAAATCATTTGGAAATTGATGAAATAGGATCTTAGTGCCCTATAGATGAAATATCAGATTTTGAGACGGAAACTGGTGAGTTAGTGTGTAAAGAAGTGTTGAAAATGAGTCATCAATGAAAGGTGAATGCTAATAAATTGTTCTGAGGGTTTTCAATTATGATAGGAGACATAACATTTGAAGGAGATAACAACACCTTTTGATAATAGTTAGTAGCCATGATGTGAATTAAGTGGAGAAAGATTTATTGAAGTTGATGTGAAGAATGGATATTGCTATGAGAATAAGGTGAGAAAAAAAAAAAGAAAAAGAAAAGAGAGTTTTAATTATGATTTGGAGGGCGTAATAACTTATTTATGGAATAATTCTTGAATAGACATGATTTTGTAATGAATCAACTAGAAAGAAAAACATACGAAGTGAATGAGGCGAGACGAAATCAGTTATGATTAATTTACATCCAACACTGACAGAGATGATATTGTGGTTTCCTATGATTAAGGAAGTATTATAAAGGTAAATTTCTTTGGGTCTGAAATAAATAGAGTTGTAAATGATTTTGATTGATGTGATTATGAAATAATTCATTAGTTCAAGAAAGTGAAATAGCGGAAGTTAGGACACTGAAAACATAATTACGAGGAGATGCGTTCCTCTAATGTTTAGACTTTTATCTAGAAGGCCCGTGGGAAGGCTTGTGATAATTAGTATTTTTGAAAACTAAGGGAGTTGGCACTTGAAGAGAAGAATGAGATGGTTCAACGATATTAAACTAGTATACTCAGTTGAAGACTTGCCCTAACTCCTTCATCATGAAGAAGAAGACCATGGATAGATTGTCATATGTTGACAACTGTATTGAGGAATGAGATGATTGTGTCGCATTTTATACCGGTTGCAACGTTGTAGACATAACCTCTATGTAAGAGGGATATTTTTAGGTCAAGATTGATTGCAGAAACTCGGACATGGGTAGTTCAAGTTAGCCTAATAAGGGCAAAAGACTTTTCATTGATATGACGGTAGAGGCTATTGAGCAAGCAACATTTGATTAAACTGTGTTGGGATGCGGAAGAGAGACATAATGTGTACAAGTCGTGGAGACTATGATATTCTTTTACAGATTGTCCTGATGGACAATGAGTTAGACTGACAGACATTTAAGACAGGGCAGAGATGGCCTCACGTTAGTAATGCTGATCCATCATGATACCTTTACATTTACATACATGTTATGCTTTTGACCGTCATTACCATTACTTGTAGTAGGCACCCTGATAAATGTGCCTTTATATGTATTTAAAGATCCTTGGGTTGGAGGTTAGGACACTGATTGGCAAGTTATTGAAACTTATAAGTACCTCGAATGAGCACTGGTGAAAATGATGATGAGTGAGAGGATAGATACTGACTTTATTGTCCTCGATTTGAGGGATTATGATATCATCCTTGGGGATGAATTCCATCGTTGGAAGATAATTGATTGCAGTGAGAAGAAAGGTACTTTTGATAAATCAGATAACTAGTAATCTCACTCCTGAGTGAGAAGGGGCATCATTGAGATTTGTGTTAACCTTGCCTTGAAGGCAAAATAGTGCTCATCTGATGTACTGAGTTCAGGTTTTGTGATTGTGGACAACAGAAAATGATTACAGATTTAGCACACAGAGGGTATGAAGATTTACGATCTTCCTGAGGAGGTTTCAGGATTTTACGCTACGAGAGATTGATGTTTATATTGATTTGGCATCAGATATAGTGTCATTTTCAAAAGTGCCATACAGGATGGCCCTGGCTGAGTGGGAAGGGTTTCAACTTAGGTAGTTGTTGGACCAAAGACTAATAGACCTAGTGAGTCTTCATGGGATGCACTAACCCTCCTTGTAAGGAGAAAGATAGATTCTTATTGCTAAGTGCAGATTGTTGATTTTTGATGGCTCCACAATGGAGAATTGATATTCTTTATCGTATATTGATGATCTGTATGATCAGTCTTGGATTATGCATAGTATTAGTGGATATTGATTTGAGGTCTAGTTATTAGTAGCTGATGGTTGCGACTGAAATGCCTTTGTGACAATTATTAGAACTCGTTATGATTGTTACAAGCTTCAGATCATATAAATCGATGAATTTAGTACACTGATAGTACGTATGGATATAATGGGCTGAATTTCTAAAGTTTGTTGAGATGAGTTATGATTATGTAGTGAATGATGTTTTCTATATATCACGAGCTTGCTGAGTACAAGCAGTTCTTGTGCAATATTCTGAGTACATAAACACAAGAAGTCTTGTGTAATATTCTAAGTATCTAAATGACTCACCTTTTGCTCTAAATGTATGTGAGTAGGAGAGATGGTCAAAGAAGATGGATTCTCTTGACCAAGGTACATCGATTGATTGAGATACAGTTTATAGGGACTGTGATAATTTGGGACTAGTTAAACTAATGACTAAGGTTGATAGTCTCCTTAGTTTGGTGAATAGTTATTGCTGGAAGATTGAGTTCTCCAAGATAGCAATGACATGGATACTGTTTTATATTATACACATGAGCCTGATCTCTCATGCATGTGAGAGGTGTGACAATAAAGTATGTTGAGTGTGAGAGCATTTTCTTTTGTGTAATTAGCTTAAAATTTTGGCTTATACTTGTGAGTAGCCGATGAGGGCGACCTAAGAGGGTGGCCGATGAGGGCGGGTGTGCGAGGCACCAGCAGGCTTCTAAGTGGCGAGCTTCTAGGTGGCAGGCTTCTAGGCACTCACAGTATGGCTGTGCTATAGATTGGATATTATTATTATTATTATTATTATGATTGGCATGTGGTTGTCTGTTATTGAGCTGGTATGCTTTGATGTTGATTGGCATGTAGTTGCCTGTTATTGAGCTAATATGCTCTGATTTGATTGGCATGTGATTGCCTGCTACTAAGCTGATACACTAATTTTGATTGGCATATAGTGGCCTATTGTTGACATGGTATGCATTGATTTCGACTGGTATATGCTTGCTTATTGTTGAGCTAGTAAGCTCCAATTTGGTTGGCATGGATTGCTTGTTGATGACTATATATGATTCAGTTTTGATTGGCATGTGACTGCCTGTTACTGAGCTAGTATGCTTTGATTTTGATTGGCATATGATTGCCTAGTTTTGAGTTAGTATATGCTGATTTTGATTAGCATATGATTGCTTGTTGATGCATTGATTATGATGGGCACATGTTGCCTGTTCAAGGGTTGATGTGATATGGTTTGATAGATATACACTACCTAATTATGAGGTATTATGTGCTAGAATGGATTTGACATGGAATTGACTATATGTGAGTCGTGACACATCAATTTGGTTGACATGGTGATTTAATTATACTAAAGATGTAAACAAATGATTAACTCTTGGATGAGAGTATGATTGGTACAAGTAGCGGATTCGGAATGGCTTGAAACATACATTGGTTTATATGTATGAGCCGTTATCTAAGGAGAACGTGATATGAAACTATTTATCGACATTGGTTTTAAAAGGATGATACTATATGTGGGTCTTATGATACCATACGATGATATCATATGGGGATGTTTCTAAAATTATTAAGGAATGACATGAAAAGAATTTCGAGGACGAAATTTTCTATAAGGTGGGTAGGATATAATATCCACCCACTAGTGACGATTCTCCGGCGATGGATTTCTCCACCTTGGAATAGCCAGGAATGAGGTAGGATCACTCCACCCTCATCTTTGCGTTAAATTTCAAGGTTTATTCACTTGTAAACGTCGAAAAAAATGGCATGAACATGTAGTGTTTAGACAAATTTGTGCTTACTATTTTCACTAAAATTTTTTGATGAGATGATGTCAGATTTAGATCTGGACCATTCATATTGAGTATGATTAGGAGAGGAAAGGACCCACAAAATTTTGAGACGATCGGACGGCTAGGGACGCCAGAAAACCCACAAAACCATAGTATGGGAGTTTTTGAAAACGAGACAAAAATCATGAAAAAACGATAGATTTAGGAGGGATTTGTGAAAATGGAAGGTAGAAATGGAATGTATGTGAAAAACCGGACTTAGAGGTGTAAAAATCACAAAAAAAAATGGAGCACTTGGGGTCGCCGAAGACGGCGAACCAGTCCGGTCGTCGTCTTTGGCAACGATGACCGGAACGAGAGGAAACGCACGGATGAGGGAGTGCCACGTGGTACGATGAGGGCGCACCACGCGCAAGGCACGTGGTGCGACTCGTGTGATCCATGCAGTGAAGCTGGAACGCGCCACGCGAGATATTTCGGCCCCCACGCGCAGAGCGCGTCTATAGACGTGCTCGTTACCCCGCGCAGGTTCTAACACGAAGCGCGTCCACAGATGCGCTCGCCACATGCAGTGCGCATGCGTGCGGCGGGCTCATTTTCTAGATTTTGGTCTTTTTGACCATTTATGTATAAAACACGTGATTTTAGGAGCTACAGAGGTCCACATCATGATCCGAAAGAGGCTTTGTGATCGTCTCAACAAAGCGGACTTAGATCTAAGATAAAAATCTAGTTTGGAGTAACATTTTAATAGCAAAACTACTAAATGCTATGAGATGATTCAGATCAAGCTGATCAATAGATGATCAGGCTTTAGGTTTTGGTAATATGCGTTAACCATGACATGATTTATGGCAGGACAGGTACATTTAGGCATATACCTTAATATTGGTTACGTGTTTGTTTGGGGATGTTGCGATACTGAGGTAGGTGATTTCATTCACAATTTTTTTATGATTATTAAATGTTGATTTGGTGATTTGAGTTTTGAGGCATGCGATGTATGCCTTACCACATGCATGAGATTGAGTTCAGCACGTAGTTTCTTATGTGCGTGCTATCTTTCGGGTGATTCTTGTATGCTCTATTTCTGATATATCTTTCATGATATTCACTTGACTATTGGTATTTTTGACATGTGGGAATTGCTCTATCTTGATATTTGTAATGCCCGAGCAATTTACGCTATTTTTAACAAAAATTGGACTTTCTATGGGTAATAAACAGTGTTAAATGTTTTACTTTATTTAAAATAGTAAACGAAGGAATTTTTGAGGAAACTTGGTTACATTAGATTCTACTCGAAAAATAGAATCCAATGCCTCAAAGAACACCGAAAACAGAGTTCGTATGAAGAAGTTACGACCGTTTAAAGATTAGGGGCATTTCTGTAATTTAAACAGAAAAACGAAAAAGGTAGGAAATGCAGGGGGTCGTTTTGATAACGGCACCCCATCGTCTTCTTCCTCTAGACTTTTCCAGAAACCCTGTTTCCAGAGGTTTCTACCATCGCCATTGGCAGCACCACCATAGCAAGGCTATAAAAAGCCCAATCTCCCCCTCTCCAAAGCACGATTTTTTTGGCTATTTTGGGACTGGGGTTTCCGGCAAAAATGGAAAACCCATCTCTAGCATTTCCCTGCACATTCTAGCCAGGCCCGAGTTAGGCTGGCCATTTCCCCTCTCTTCACTTTTCCCCTTTTTCCTTTGGTCTCACCGGAGATTGATCTGGTTTCCCCCTTCTTCGAGTTTTCCAGAGACCAAGGGTTCAGGCAGGCGTTAAAGGAAACCTACCCGCCAGGAAAAGGGCGTCCCTGGCTACCTAGGTAAGACCCTCTTTCCCTTCCTCTCCGTCTTACTTCCCCCAAGCCAGATCCATGCCGAATCTGGTCTTTTCCTAGGCAATTTTTCCAGCCAGAGAAGATGAAGCTGGTTCTAGCCGGCCCTGTACGAACAAGGCGTCCCAAGGATGCCGTGCTCCACGTGTGCCTGGGACAGGGTCCCTGGGACGGGTTCCAGGCATACGACAGTGCGTACACTGTCCCTGGTGTAGCCTTCAGGTGCGCCCACGACGTGGGGCACGAGTCCTGGCTCGACCAGGATGCACGGGGTGCCCTGAGAGCTGAGAGGCACCATGCTACACCAAAGGTGCGTCCGTGCGATGCCATCCAGGACGTGCGTCATAACGCGTCGCTTGAGCATGCATGTGCGCATGCAAAACGCGGTCCATGGCATGGCCTTTGGGCGTGCATGTACGTGAGGTGGTCGCGGTTCAACCCGGATGCACGGGTGTCGTGGGAACTGGGACACATAGACCTAATGAGACTATAAAGTTAGGATTAGAGGACAATTTACAAAGTTAACCATTGAATAGTAGATCCACATCATAGGATCTAGACTGACAATGAATTAGGCAAGGACCCATGGACCCTAAAAGGCAAATCTAGCAATCTAATTTCTAAATAGATCGAAATTGATAAGGACTCCTTGTATCCATTCATATCCAAGAGTTTATAAATGAGACCCAAGGACAAGTTGAGTGATGAAGGATGCGACTCCAGGAGACTTCGAGGTAGGTGCTCTATCGCTACTAGACTTTGTAAAAGAACCCATGATTGTTTTGAGAATGCATGTTTAAGTTATATGACTTATTTAGCATGACTTGATCTTATAAACGAATTCAGCATGCATATGACAAATACATTATGCATAGACATGTTTTGCAAACAATTGCATATATTGCATGATTTGTGAGCATTGAGTTCTTGAAAAATTGCATGTCCTTGAGGGTTACCAAAAGACGTTGGAGTGCCCAAAAGACGCTAGGTAGGCAGTTGTGAGGGCCAGGCAATTGTGAGGGACCCAAAGAGGACAGGTTTTGAAAAAGAGGTTTTTGCTTGTTTGATCGTATATGATTTGGGCTAGTAAGCTCGTGGGCGCTATGCCGAGAGGTCTGAGGTGGCCTCCCAGCCTCTATTACTATTAGGTGGAATGGGTACCACGTCCAAAAAGGGCATATCCCTACGTCGACTGTATGTGGTATAGGGGGCTACCACTGGTGTCATGGCACTGGGTCGATGTGTCATATGCCCCGTGGAGACTATGACCGAGTGTCCTCAGGTACCCGGGGACCACACGGCGGCGAGGTCATGGGCATAGTGGGCCCTATGGTTTGAAGATTTACTTGCATTATGCATATGGCATGACAGGAGGTTGGTCGACCATACCATATATCTATGAGTTGGATTCAGTTGAGCATCTTATGCATATTATTATGCTTATGATATATATGATACTTTCGACTCGGATTATGCGATTCTTTAAGTCGTTAGTATTCCCGTTTGATAATGGTTTTTAATATCGATATTGAACATGAGTGTTCAAACATGCACATGTTTTAATGAGCATATGATTTTAAACATAGCATGCATTGTAAAACTAGTAGTGATAGACTCCTACTGAGTATAGTATATACTCACCCAAATCCTTAAAATTTTTCAGGATAGCTCCATTCATGAGTAGTAGACGCCTTAGGAAATGTTAGTGCTACGAGCAAGAAAAATCAAAAGGAGACAATTATATATGTAAGTAAACGCTCTACCCTTTGGACATGTATTTGTATTTATTTACAATTGGGCTGTGAGTCATGGATTTGGATAGAGCTGGGAAAACATTTATGATTTCTGAAGTTTTTCAAAAACTACTTTGGTTATTGTGAAAGCAAATGACACTCGGGGTTTTCAAAATGAGTTTAAAACTAAAGATTTTTCACTACATTGCATTGCTTTTATAAAATGGTTTTCAAATAGAGATGTATCTTGCCTTAGAAATTTAGATCTTGCATTTAAAAATGCATGGGAAAACCCGGGTTGTCACAATATTTGAGACTATTGATCCTGTGATAGGATACAATTTTTCACCCCGTGAGTGTCTGAGTGCTCGTGAGGCTAAAAGCGGGTGTGCAACACGACTTTTCGTGAGTGCCTAAGTGCCTGTGAGGGTGAAAGGGTGAAAGCGAAAGTGGTACGCGTCGTTCCCATGAGTGCCTGAGTGCCTGTAAGGGTGAAAGGGTGAAAGTGGATGCTACAAAGAGCTGACCCCACCTTGCCGTGTGTACTTGAGACACTCATAGAGCTTGACTGTGTATGATGTTTGATACTTTTGACATGCATTCATGTGTTTCTAGATTTTATTGGATTGTGTATGTCCTGATATCATGGTTAGTGATATTTTATTTATTTCATAGACTTGGTAGGTCCTTCATCGTGTGATTTAAGGCTTTATATTATGTTTGATCATTTTATGATCTTTATGCTTTGCGCCATGTGATTTATTTTTATCGGGTTTACTTGAATGTATATCACCTACACAAGCATAGCTTGTTGAGGCATTGCTTTGATTTGCAATGCCTCAGATATAGAGAGTGACAACAGGTTGACATAATAACAGAGCAGGTAAAAGTGATGGCAGCTTTCCAGCGAAGTATAGACGATATTCAGAGATAACCAGGTTTGTCCAAGACCTCACTTTGGGTTTGAGTATGGACTATACTTTAATTAAAAATGTAATGTGACTTGGATGTTAGAATGTGGATTTATGTTGGATGTGATGGCTGTATGGAGGGACTCTGGGTGTTTTATCGTGACTATATTTTCTTATCCATTGTTGGAGTACATTTTATTGCAAACAACCTTGGGTTGTGGATGGGTGTGGAGACTGAGTCTCCCTTATGATATGTATTATACCTTGTTTATCAGGTGATTTTGTATTCCACTGATCATGTGCAATGGTCCAAATTACAGAGGAAACTCTGTTGAATTTTCAGTAGAAATGGTATTTCATTTTACTGTTAAATCAGTAGTTTTGTGGTTGTATGGCTCCCCGGACTTTGAAAAAAATGATTTTGTTTAAGTTTTTATTTTTGGTCACTTTAGAAATCAAAGTTTTTATAAAACAGGGATCCCGACTATTTTTTTTTTGTAAA
This sequence comes from Warburgia ugandensis, assembly GCA_035236585.1. Classification (NCBI taxonomy): domain Eukaryota; kingdom Viridiplantae; phylum Streptophyta; class Magnoliopsida; order Canellales; family Canellaceae; genus Warburgia; species Warburgia ugandensis. The sequence continues at coordinate 15,968,070 of CP141133.1, forward strand.
TTATTATTCTAGTGTGTATAAAAATCCGGGGTGTCACAATAGAACATAAAATACCAAATAAGAAAAAAGTTACCCAATTAAAATCAAGTCTAATATAAAGATGCTAAGTTTAAAATGATTAAATATATATATATATATATGTAGAAAGGCATTACTTGGTCTGTGACGCCATTCATGAGTGAAATTAGTAGGCTTCATTATTTAGTTACCAAAAGAATATTGAGATATAGTATTCGCAAGAAGAATTTCGACATCGAACATTTACTAGAAAAAGGTAATAGCATCAAGTATCTATTAGAAAAAGATTACAGCTTAAGTGGCTACACAGATAGTGATCAGGTAGGATTTATACACAATCGAAAGAGCACTAATAGGAACTAGCAAGGCTATTTAGGAATCCAATATATGGTAAAGGAAAAGCGATATCCATGTGTAGCACCACCAAGGAGCAAGCAAGGCGCTTTAGGAATCCAACATGTTAGCATAATGTATCCTGGTTCTGCATCATGATAAGTGAAACCTTCCTGAAAGAAGGTACAGAAATTTATGAAAATTTTTCGAGATGCAGGTGACAGTGAAGGCTAATATGCAAGCAAGGAAAGCGGTATACATGTTAAGACTCTTTTAGCATAGCGAAATGTGATGGAAAAACTTAATATGCAAGCAAGGAAAGCGGTATACATGTTAAGACTCTTTTAACATAGCGAAATGTGATGGAAAAACTTAATATGCAAGCAAGGAAATCGGTATAAATGTTTAGACTCTTTTAGCATAGCAAAATGTGATGGAAATACTAAGTAACCAAAACTCTTATATAGTCTAGTTGAAAGTGGTTTCATAGCGATGCTAATCTGTGAGTGAAGCATCCATCGTTTCTGTAGGCAAATGTACTTTTTGAAGTTTAAAATGAGCACTTACACTATAGAAGGGCAGCAAGTTGTTTCTTATGTTAAGGGGATATATTTTGTTCAAACTGAATAAGGTTTCAACTAATCAGAGCAATATAATTCTGCCTTTATTGCAACTGAAACAAGATCTGCTTGCTCCGCCAGTATCTTAAGCCATAAACCCTTCTTCCCCAGCATCATCATCCAAGTTAAAAAGGTTAATCAGCATTAACATTTTAATCATGAAAGTTTATCCTAAGTAATAAAGATAAACAGCCATGTTTCTATTTACTTATGATTGCTGAAATGATAAATTCCACTGAAAAATTAAATGAGATCAATTACTCTACAGATTGAAGAGTTCATAAGTTAAATGAAAAACGTGAGGAAGAAAACTATATGCAACCAACATGAATTTCTCCATGGACACAGAATTTGAAAGAGATATCAGCAACCTAATGAGCCCAACTGTGCTGCTATGGTGAGTTCTTTAGTATTTGTCAACTGTTAATAATGGTTCCCGTAAATGCTAGGTTGTGTTTCTTTACCTTAACAACCAACAACATCGCGTCCATGGAAAGTAATAATAGAAGGACTTGGAGTGCAAAAAATGAGATATTACCTGTAGCTCCCAGTAAGAATGAGCTGATCAAAGAATTCCTACAAATGCAGGTACTGGATTGGTAAACATTCTGGATCAATGATCACTCCATATTCATCTTCATAGGCATCAAAGATATCAATAGTTCTGATCAAGAATGTGTGAGGAAAGGCGACATTAGCTCTTTTTCTTTTGGATGGATAGCGTCGTAGAGATATTGAACGTTTATCAAGGGGAACAGAATTCCATGGACCATTCATTGTTGCCAATTGCTGGATTTTGCAAGCGAGACCTGTATCATAATATAACAAATGTGTACAGTTTTAGAATATAATAATTTCTCGTATATATAACCCAATTACCAAATAATCAATTCTACAGGACCAGAAAAGGTTATGAAAACTGAAATTCCATTGACCAGCCATTCCGCACAGATTCTGCTTACAACCAACGTACAGTTCAGACGTGGACTGAAGCTCTACTAATGTGGAGAAATCACTTGGAATTTTCTTTAACAGGGAACCGAGCAACCAAAAGTGTGGGATGTCGTTTGATCATGGTTTCATACATGTTCAGATTTTCCATAAAATTTTGACACAAATATCAATGTAGTTTTATGGAAAATCTGAACATGTACGGACCCATGTACAAACCAGCTCCAGTGATTCTTGTAGCTAAGAGCAAGAAATTATAAGAAGCATGGGTGTGATAACTGAGGCATAAGTATTCTATAATGTAGAAGTTCGTTTTTGAGTAAGAGGAATTTATATGATATAAAAAGTCTCAAAAACAAAGGTCAAATTTAGAAACAACTCGTTGAATCATCTCACTAAAACAATGAAGAAGTGTAAGCACCAAGGGCTTACTTAAAGACGCTGAAGAGGCAGAAACTATCTTGCTTGGATCTCATGTAAACCGAACATGAATGTTTACGGTCAACTAGAAATATAAGTGGAAGCACAAATGGATGATTAGGAACTTGCCTCCAGCCATTAGCAGTGATTCCTCAAAAAAATCTCCTTATTCGTAGCAGTAGACGATGATGAAGAGCAGAGTGTGTCAGATCTGCTTGAATCTGGAACCCTTAAAGATGATGGTTAATGGCAGTCTTATCCTTCCATCAAGGATAACTGCCATGGACAGTTATCACATGCACATATGTTGGATTTGAATATAATGTTTTGGACCACTAAAATTCCAACATCTCAAACACATCCATAATGTCTCCTTGCTTAATTATAGTGTTTACTCTGTGAAATCCGTGGATCTAACAATAAAAGTTGGTTGTATGAACCTGTAACTAGCAATCTCATCCCCCAGGCAATAAAAGTTAACCCGTTTCAGTGATACTGTTAGACATTCTGTAGCAGGTATCTATATCAAAAGACTTCAAATGGGTCTGCAAATGGTGAGGGCATGGGACAGGGATATAACATCCTATAAATAGAAATACAACTGCAATTTGTACTTTCAGTTTGCTGTTAGTCCATAATCTAGTTAACTAAAGTGAGTATTTAAGTTACCGACACAATTTTGTTTTTATCAGGGTGACCTACATTATCCATTAAACCAAAATAACCAATCACCGACAAATAGCACTTGGAATCACCAATCAAAATGATATGTCAACAACAACTAATACTGGCCATCTCTATCCATACTGTTTTAAAAGATTGGAATGTTCTTAGTTTCAGGTCTCAATAGAAATTATTTTTCTAGTATGCAAAAGTCTGATTCCTTTTGGAATTTCAAGAGACTTCGATTCGTCCTTCCATCTTAAATGTTCACGAACACTATTACATTCTACCAGATAAATTTCTAAGTCCTTTCTACTCATAATGACTCAGAGGCACTTTATATTAACATAATTTTCTTACTAGTAAAAAGTCCAGGGACTGTCAACAGAGAAATAGTCTCCTTGCTGAGTTCACTGTAGTTCCACTATTATAATGTACATAGCTATGCACTAATTATGAGGGGAGCCTTGGCGCATTAGTAAAAGTTGTTATCGTGTGACCTTGAGGTCACGGGTTCAAGGCGTGGAAACAGCCTCTTGCAAATACAAGGTAAGGCTGTGTACCTTAGGCCCTTGTGGTCTGCCCCTTCCCCTGACCCTGCATAGGTGGGAGCTTCGTGCACTGGGGCTGCCCTTTTGGCTATGCACTAATTCATTCTTGCCGGCAATCATAACAACAAATCAAGATCAAAAGCAATGATAATTAATAAATACAATAAAGTAAAAAAAATCTGGTGAAAATAGATAGAGGGGGAAGGTTTGTCCACGTTCACTCTGTATTTTGTTTTGTTTATTTACTTGCTTATGGAGCTAATCTCTATCTCCAAAGACGCTAGATGGGTACTAAGCATTCAGGAAGGAATCAAGTGACATGGTTTTTTTTCCTGAGACACCATAAATGAGGCATCAAGGCATCTGCTTCTCTTTAAGGCATCACAAATGAGCCGAAACAAACAGCGCCAAGATTCTGTATCCCATCTAACCGATTCTCCTAAGTAATTATAGAGTGCAGAGCCTCAAACCTTGGTCAGCCAGTTAAGAGACTCCTGCCACTGTTGCACATTGTAGCAGTAGTTATCATTCAATGGAGGAATTTGAAATAGTTAGAAAGTCAGGATTCGTAAATAAATTGGCAAGACAAATATTCAAAAACTTTTACAATTATTCGTAAAAATTTGGAAAAAGAAATTGGAGCCCAAATTATTTCACCGATGTGAGTTTAATTTTTTTTTTTTTTAATTTGAAAATTTCAATGGAGTTACCAATAATGTTTGAGAATGTGGTAAACTATTTGTGAAATTTGAACTTTATAAGGTTAATTCATGTTAATTTCTCATAATTTTTTTGAATTAGAGGAATTATTTAGAAAAAATTCGGAGATTGGGACTTTTTCGAAATAGTTATTCGGATAATTTTAGGACTGTGGTGTTTGGTCTCTATCTAGCAAATTGAACTTTTATTCCAGAGAGGTGCAATTTGACCAATTTGTGCTGCAACCACCCAGCCCGATGGAACTGAAGGAACTGGAATTCCTTTGCAAGTTTACGCCAGGAAATCCTATGTTCTAGCTAGTTGGCACTCAACACGTTGAGCAGGAACGTCCCTCTTATCATGGCTTCGAGGAGAAATAGTTATACCAGTATTTGGACATACGTTAGATCTCCAACTTCTAAAGGTCATTAATTGAACATCCAATAATACAGATTTGAGACCATGTAGCATGCAAATATTACCATTACGATCTAGCTTGACGTCAAACGTTCTTTGACGAAGAACTATATGTCTCGTTGAGACTAGTGAATTTATAAACCATCAATGTCACCCCTCATATGCAATATGCAAGTCAATCAAAATTAATAGTTGACCTTTGGCAGGTGCAAACAGAAAGATTTCATGGATCAAAGGTAGGTTTTCTTGATCAAGGTAAAATCCGTGACATGAAGACGGACCTGTGGTCATTTGCTGGAATGATCGATGGGGTCAATTGTGCCACAAAAAGTGTTTTCCCTGATGTATCTTTGCTTTAGGAATGATAAACTGATTGCATGTGGTACAGTACCGGATTTCTGGAGCCCACCTGTGCAAGATCCTACTCTTTCATCTCATGTCTCCACTTTAGACGTCTAATTGATAAAAAGGAATATTGTGTTTTGGATGATCCTAACATATAGAAAACACTGTTGTTTATCAAAGTTTCTATCCCGTCTCTTTTAAAGGACGTGTTTAGGTGCTAGAATCAATTAAAGCATATGCTTTTCAATTTGTTAGACACTAAAATTAGAGCAATGAGACAAACAAGTTGGGTCTTGCAAGGCGGGCTCTAGAGATTGTGGTTCCTTGACCGCACCTCATTTTGTGGCCAGATTAGAGTTCCTCTTTTTTACTCAGTGTAGTGTTCTCTTTGTGTGTATAATTGCTGATAGAAGCCCAGTTCTACAGTCCTAGATACATTCCAGAAGGCCCAAACCATCCAAGCTGCCTCAGGGATGATTTAACAGACTTAAGAAATCAGGAACTTAAGGGAAATATAATATCATCAAACATCAAAGGTCAAGATGGGAAGTTCTAGCCATTCAACCTGTTAACCACAGAAGATGCGTGGGTGTTATTTGCGATGGAATTAGTCTTTACATACTTGTACTTTAACGGGTGAACAGGAACACTTAGGGACCGAAAACCCTAGAACAATTTTAGTCCCAATATCTGCAAAACAACCTTTTAAAGTGGGGCACAAAAGCAAAGTTAAGAATTGGTTCCTATTTTTCATATAAACTGCAAGCACCTCCTCACTCCCTTTTCGTTTTAGTGTCTTTTGGTAACACGTGAAATCAATGTATTTGGATGATCTAAGCGCTTGTTTTGGGTCTTTCAAAAATCAACAAAAATGGGTCGTTGTAATTTTTATAAAAAATTGTAGGATACAACAAAATAATTGGCATGAAAGTTGAGTTCTAGCCTCTTTATGATATTTATAATCTCACGAGCAGCGTAGATCTTCAATAAAAGTTTCAAATTACATAGAAAAATAGGTGTGTAGTCCTTCCTCTCCTCATGAGTGTGTACACTCATCAGGACTCAAGTAATTTTGATGAGTTTGTTTTGGATAGCAAGTGTAAAACTAAAACAAAGCCCTAACCCACTATAGCAAGTGGCTAATTTTCTCTATAAAGAAATGAAGAGTCAAAAGATCTCATGCTGTGATTTAAGCATTCCTGATCGTGCGTACTATTATATTCAAAAGCTCAAGGTAGGGTCTTATTTGTAAACATTGCCTTCCCCTCATTTTAGGCATAATTTTCTCAAGATCTAAGCCATTAGTATTGTTTGAAATCTTTTAGATTACATATATATATATATATATATATATCTCATAATTAACCCTATTGGATGCCTCTAGCACTATTTTTGGTTTTGGTTTAAATCACAACCATTAAGATACAAAATTGGAAAAAAATCAATACCTAGGATGTCGACACCCTAGGTTTTTAAAACATTTTTTTGCATTTATTTTCAAAAGTTGGCGTGCCAAAATTTTAAAAATCTAAAACGGCGAAAAACATTTTCTTTGAAATTCATTTTAAAAATCCCAAATGTCACTTTCATTCTCATAATATATATAATTATATAGTTTGTTTATAAAATAAATATGCATTTCATGAAAATAGGACCCATTCAGTGGTTCACTTAAACAGCCCCTATAAACATTATATCAAATGTCCAAATACCACAATCCAAATAAGACTAAATACGTAATACAAGAATTGAAATAAAACTCATATGTGATAGTGGTCTAGCTACCAGTATCCCCATATCATGTCCATCTGCTCATATCTATCTGTCTCTGAGATATTGTAAACATTTATAATATCTCAGCAAGCTATGCTTAGTAGGGAATTTAAGAGACATAACAAATTTAAATTAAATTAAATATATATAATTTCATAATTATCAGACAAATCAACATCATAAAATTTCTCATTTCATTAACTAACCCAAATATCATAAATCACAATTTATAAGATAAGCATATCAGGCATATACTCATGTTAAAATCTCCATAAAATATTTCTCACAGAAATTTATACATACACATACTCTACCATCTATAGATTAATAGAATTTGTCAAAATGTGAGTATCATATATCATAATATCAAATCTTAGACCTATATTGGGTTTATATCCAAACCCCTTTACCATCATTGGTTCATAACAATCCATCCTCAACTAGTATATGTATATAATCTATACTAGTATCATAATCATCCAGCCTTTTACTGGTAAGTAGTACACACAATTAATATTTGGCTTTCACTAGCCCTTCAGTCTGTAGGCCCACCTCAGGGAGCATCCTTCACTAGCCAATCAGCCTCTCAGACCTGCCTCAGGGAAAAACCCATAATACAGATCTCTCACTTCCACTAGCCTTTCAGTCTGTAGGCTGGCCTCAGTGAGCATTTCTCCACTAGCCCGTCAGCCTCATCAGACCCGCCTCAAGGAAGTGCTTCCACTAACTTGTTAGCCCGTAGGCCCGCCTCAGGGAGATATTCAATACTCATAACAACAACAACAACAACAACAACAACAACAACAACAACAACAACAACAACAACAACAACAACAACAACAACAACAATAGGCTATATGTCTATAAATATACATGTCTCACTTCCTCTAGCTTGTCAATCTGTAGGCCAACCTCAGGGAGCATTCCTCCACTAGCCCGTTAGCCTCATCAGACCCATATCAGGGAAGTATCTCCACTAGCCCGTCAGCCACTTAGACACACCTTAGTTAGTGTACTCCCCTAGCTCGTCAGTCCGTAGGCCCACCTTAAGGAGATTTCAACACTCATAATAATCATACTAGGTTAGATATATGTTTACATACCTACCCCTATACATACCTCTATGTATGTATCATATATTATCCACATCTTTTCTTTAAGAGTAATCATATATAGAGAATAAGGTTTAATCATTTTTCATCTTTCAATAACAACCACTTAATATTCATGGTAATTATATTCAGTTTTACTTACATACTAATAGTGGATATTCAGAACATATTTCATATGAACTCCCAGAACAATACTTCATATTTAAGCACTTTAAATCACTAATTCATAGTAATTCCATGGGTCAAATAGATTAAATGATCAATTTCATAATAAAAAATGCGATCATATATCAAATACTGATCTTAATATTTAAGCAAGTATGTACTATTAAAGTTCCACCTACGTCTTGTGACGAATTCATCAATTCCACTAGCCGATCAACTTAAGTGTGCTCAATCTCTGATATCCCTGCTGATCTACTCTTCATTCTCCACCAGGATCTTTCAAATTAAACAATCAATTTGTAATGCAATCTAATTAATCTCATTAAATAAGTTGAATGGTAGGGATCTTGGAATTTGATCAATTCCATACCTGAATCTTTGTTAGATCTCAGCCGTTGATTAAGATTAGTGAAATCATCATTAAATATACTTTAGAATCAAGATTGCTTGTATGGATCTTAATCTAGACTCCATAAGGATCATACTAGACTGTTTAGATCGAAAAAACAATGTCAGATCATCATAGATCAGAAGATTTAACCTTTAATCAAAATTTTAGTAACTTAAATGGTTGGATCTTCCTTGATAAAAAATTAGGAAGATAGGTTTTGTTCCTTGCGTTACAAGGATCATGAGGGTACTCTCAGATCTCTGAGATTCTTCCAAGATTGGCCAGAATCACGGATCAAAGTTCAAGGGTTTATTAGGGGTTTGTTGAGTCAACTCAGATCCCTCAAACGAGTCAGGAGTGGGTTGACTCAGCCCTAACTCATCAGAATGGGTAAGACAGTGGAAGAAGGTGGTGCAAGTGGTGGTTTCGGGTGCTAGTCCGGTCACTGCTTGGAACTAGGTTACCGAAAAATTGAAAAGCAAAACAAAAATCGGGGCACACTAGCTTGCCAACGGTCTGACTGTGCTAACATCGTGGAGGAGGACAGAGGAAGTAAGACCTGGTGCGGCTAACCGGATCAATCAATCACATTGGCCAGTTGTGCTAGTGAGGAGAACAGTTAGGGGGAGAGGGATAGGAGATGGGATCCGATGAGGCCAACCAGATTTGGTATCGCGTTGGTTGGTTGTACTAGTGGGAGAGCAGACGGGAAAAATCGACAAAGAAGGGAGGGTTCCAATTGGCTGATTGTCCCTGAGGCGGTTGCCACCTGAAACTAGGACAAAGAACGAAAAAATAGAGAGATCAAAGATCTCTTACTTTTTCTGCAAGTGGGGCCTACATAGTAAAATTACAAAAATACCCCTCGCGAGAAAATCACAACTTATTTGCCTGAGCTTCAATTTTATCAAACTTAGTGTCGTTGGATTCATATCAATGTGTACAATCCAAATTTGATAGTTTCAAATCCAAATTCTAGGTTTCCAAAGGAGTCACCTTCATAGAATTCAATTTTCATGGAATTCAATTCCTTATTTTGTTTCCATTAAAAGTGTAATATAATCCATAGTAAATGATCCAAATTTTAAGGTCATTTCATAGGATTATCATATTGGCATGATTTTTCATAATAAGACTAAATGTAGTGGCATGAATAAGATGAACATTTTCGATCCTAGAAAAAATAATGTAAAGATAGTAAATCTCTCTTTTGAAAGGTGTATAAAATTTGCATACTTTTTTCCTTCATGGGTCTACTTGCCAACAATTTTACATGGGCGGGTGTGCAAGTCAATTTTCAATAGGTTGAGAATCCATGATTCGTGACCCAAGTTAAATATGTGCAAGTCATAGATCACATAGGTCACATGCCACAATTGATGCCTCTACTGGAAACTCAAGCCAAACATTAAATAAACTAGAGGGGCGCCAACCAATTGATGAAGTGGAGCAATATTCTAGCTATTCTAAGAGAACAAGTTCTTCAAGTTGTGAAGTAAAGCTTTATAATTTTCTTTCTTTCTCTTCAAGTTGGAGCCACCTCTACACAAAGAGGAAGATTGAGTTTTTAGAAAAATCTTTCCATCACGACAAGGGTGGATTGACAAGGACTCAATCAATTTAAAATGTATGCTCTTGATCATGAGGTCTCTATTATGACTTGGGTTTTTCATGTGATATAACAATCTTGATTAGATAAAATTGAAATTAACCATAAATCCTAGGTAGGGCTTGTATATTTCACTAATGCCTAGCAACCATGACAAATGCATTGCCGTAAACTTGAATTCAATAATACTGAATTATAGGAAACATATTAAAGAGATGTTTAGAGAGGATCATCATATTTCCGATTGAATGTGATGAGAAACTTTGTTGTACTAAAATGAAAGAAGGTGGAAGTGTCAAAGAGCATGTAGGCAAGCTTATTGTCTATATCACTAAAATGGCTCAGTAAAGAGCTAAATTTGACTTGATGACATAGACGGATTGGTTATATCATCCTATTGGATCGGTGAATTCTTAGGTCAAGCTTGATTACACTAGCATAGACATATCATCTATGAATTGTCTAATCCCTCTTTGCTTGCTTTCATTTACCAACTTTGTCATGAACTAACAAATTGGATTGTGTACTAATTAGACTAAATGAAATGGTTACTCAAGTAGAGGATTTAATTAAGAATGAAAAGGCAAAGCCAATGTCAATGAGGAAAATATTCTCTCAAGTGCTAGGCTAGAATAAAGGGCAAGAATTAAAAGGAGACCATTGAAAAGAAGAGTACCTCCAAGAAGAAGAAGATCCAAGCTTCGTCCTTGAGTGATGATAAGAAACTAAAAAATGAAAATTAGTTTCCACTGTGAAAAGTTGGGACATTGGAAATGAAATTGCTAGGTCTATCAAGATTTTATCAGTAAGAACAAGCCTTTAGACTATACATCCTAAATCTCTTTGGTTGAGACCAATATGATTGGTCAATTTTCTTTTACCCTAGTTCATTGATATGAGTGCAATCTCCCATGTGTGAAACTCATTATAGGGGTTCAAGGAAAGAATAAAAAATGAATGATAGTGTGACGACCCGGGTTCTCTCATGCATTTTTTTTTTTTTTTTTAAATGCAATACCTAATTTTCTAAGGCGGGATGCATCCCTATTTGAAAACCATTTCATAGAAACCATGCAATGCCGCGGAAAACCTTTTAGTTTTAAACTCATTTTGAAAACCCCAAGTGTCATTTGCCTTCACAACAACCAAAGTGGTTTTTGAAAAAACTTCAAAAATCATAAATGTTTTTCCCCATGTCTATTTAGTCACAGCACACAGCCCAACTGTAATTAAATACAAATACATGTCCAAAGGGTTGAGAGTTTACTTACATGTATAACTTTCTTCTTTTTGATTCACTTGCTCGTAGCACTAATATCTCTTGAGACATCTTCTATTTATGAGTGGAACTATCCTGAAAAATGTTAAGGATAAGGTGAGTATATACTATACTCAGTAGGAGTCTATCACTACTAGTTTTATAATATATGCGATGTTTAAAAATCATATGCTCTTTCCAAAACATGTGCATGTTTGAATACTCAAGTTCAACATCGACATCAAAATCCATTGTCAAACTGAAATACTAACGACTTAAAGGATCATATAATCCAAATTCGAAAGTATCATATATATCATAGCATTATGATATGCATAAAATGCTTCATGGAATCCAACTCATGGATATCTATCATGGTATGGTCGACCAACCTCATATCATGCCATATGCAATGCACATAAATCATCAACCATAGGGTCCACTATGCCCAATACCTCCTCGTCGTGTGGTCCCTGGGTACCTGAGGACACTCGGTCATAGCCTCCACAGGGCCTATGACATGTCGACCCAGTGCCGTGACACCAGTGGTAGCCCCCTGTACCACATGCAGTCGACGTAGGGACTTGCCTCTTTTTGGGCGTGGTACCCATCCACCTATTAATGGTAGAGGCCGGGTGGCCAGCCCAGACCCCTCGGCATAGCACCCACGGGCTTACTTGCCCAAATCACATAAGATTAAAGAAGCCAAAACCTCTTGTTAAAACTTGTCCTCTTTGGGTCCCTTACAATTGCCTGGCCCTCGACACTCCAGCGTCTTTTGGCAACCCTCAAGGAGATGCAATATTTGCAAGTACTTAAATCATGCAATGTATGCACTTGTTTGCAACACATATATGTGCATAATGTATATGCAATCATTTCAAAACATGGTTATGTACAAAGCATTTATCGTGCATGCTGAATTAAGTCATGCAAATCAAGTCATATATTTAAAACATATGTTCTCAAAATAATAATAGTTCTTTTAAAAGAATCTAATAGTGATAGAGCACCTATCTGTTTAGGTCGCGCTAACCCTTTTGTCCTCGGACACTCCTGATCATGGTTTGGGGAATCAAGGTTAGTTTGGCCTATTTTTTATGGGTTTTAGAGTAATTGGTCTTATTACTTAGGTATTAGGGGTCCATCCCTATGCCTATGGGTGTCCTAAGGTCCTAATTGGGCCTTGGTATTATCAATTTTCCAAAGGTCTAGTGGCCACGCGCCACCATCCTATTCTAAGGGTCATGCCCACCTTTGATTGGCCTTGATCATGGATTTTATAGTTTGGATGTGTCCGTGTCGTCGACATGGACACAACGCCTTTTGCGGCGCCTCAATCGGAGCTATAGATCTCAAGTTATAAGTGTTTTAGTGTCGCACGTACATAAGACCCTTAAGAATTAAAAGACGGAATGCTAGGGCGCTGCGCGTCAGCGTCATGCGCCCTGGCTTCCTTAACAAACCAAAAACGACGCCTTTGCTAGCGTGCTACGCGTCTGCAGACGTGCAGTATGCTCCGCCTGTTTTCCTCTTTAGCGGGCACGTCCACGGACGCGCCCGTTTGGTTCCTCTCAGACACGTTCGAGGCGTCTCGTCTGTCTGGGCGTCTTGGTCGTTGGGGGACCAGGGCGTCCTTGGGATGCCCTGGTTCATCCCTGAGGAACCAGTGCGGCCCTGGGGACGTCCCGGGGTCCTTGGTGACTCCCTAGAGACCTATTCCCCATGGATTTTCATGCAAAAACCTAGGGAAACCGAGCCTAGGACTATGGGTGAGATGGGTTTGGGGATTTTTTGTGCATACCTGCTTCATGGCTGGTTTTCTCTCTACGTTTTCTCCTCTAGGTCGCTGCTCCTCAACGGGTTTTCTCTTACATTTTGGGCTTCCATTAGATGCGCCCAAGAGCTCTATTTATAGGGCTTTTAAAGAGGGTTCTGGAGGGGTTCTAACCGCCTTTGAATGGCGGTGGAGAAACCTCCAGAATGGCGGTGGTTTCTCCTTGAAACACCACCGTTCCAGAAACCTCTAGGAGTTTGAAGATGAAGGGTGCCTGTATCAAAACAGGCCCCTGTGTTTTGCGGTTAAGTCGTTTTTGTGAAATTTACAGTTTTGCCCTTGAACTTCAAAGGGCCATAACTTGCTCATTTTAACTCCATTTTGGGTGATTTTGGTCTCGTTGGATTCCTTTTTCCAAGACACATCTAATAAAACCATTTTTAGGACCAAATTCCTGGGTTTAGTCAAGGAAACTAGTGAAATAACCAAAATGCCCTTATCTTTAAAACTGAACTTTTCATGGGATTTTAATATTACAAAAATTGGGGTCATTACAGATAGAGAGTTTCTACTTCAAATGGTACAAGTCCCAAAATAGAGACAGAGGCAATATGTACTTAGAGTTGGTTTGGAATGATGGAAGAACATTCATTTTAAAAGACTATTATTTGTTCCAAAGATGTAGAGAAACTTAATCTTTGAATCTTAGTTGATTGATGATGGCTACTATTTTAAATTTGAAAATGAATTAACTATTAAGTTTGGTGGTAAAGTGTTTACTATGGGGTCTCTTGTGAATAGTCTTCATACTTTATCTTCTTTTAATCATAAGATTCATAATGTGGAGAACCCACAAACTCATATCTATTAAAATAGCAATGGAAGTGATGAATCCAAGCATATCTGGCATCTAATAATGGGCATATAAATGTTGACAGAATCACTAGTTTAATGATAGATGAACCATTGAGTTCTCTAAAGGTAGAGTCTTTATCTTATTATGATTCTTGCCTACAAGAAAAAATGGCAAAATTATCCTTTAAGGGTAAAATTTAAAGAACTATAAAATAGCAAGAATCAGTGTGTATTGATGTATGTTGGCCCTTTGTCTTGAGTGGAACTTTGGACAAGGTTGGGATGGTTAGAGACGAAAGAGAGAAGTAGAGAGTTGGAGAAAAAGGGAGAAGTTTAAAGTCAAAGAAGAAAGAAAGAAGTTGAAATTGTAAGAGAGAGAGAGAGAGAGAGAGAGAGAGAGAGAGAGAGAGAGAGAGAGAGAGAGAGAGAGAGAGATTAGCAAATCAAAACTCATGCCTTTTCTTATGCTTCCATTACCTTACCTATAGCTTACAAAGCATACGATTAACTTAATTTTGGCAACTAAACATCCAAATCAAAGGAAACTAATTATACATACATAACAACTTACTAAAGAAGTTGTGTAACAATGATCCGCCAAAAGAATTGAGCAACTACTAGAGAATTTATGGGCCACTTGGAGTAGAGTATGGTCCCACATTATTAGGCTCCTAGCATTGCCACCCCCTTAGAAATGTCCTTGTCCTGAAGGAAAAGAAAATTGTGAGAGTTGTTACTTATCTTCTTTGATAACTTGTCTTTTTCATCATACCAACAAAATTCAATTAAGAATAGTCGTTTCCACCGAAGCCCATGCTCTGGTGCCGAAGGCTCATCATAATTGTAGCAAAGTCCTTTGTAACACCTTTAATTCAATTCAGCAAGTGTGAAACATCAGGGTGGTAAAGTGGGCTTTGTGTTTATTTGTTGTCTGAGTTGCATCATGGACTCAAACAATCGAGGAAGTCCATTTGAATCTAGTAAGGTGGTTATACCTTATTGGGTACAATGGAGAGAATCTAGTTGCATCTAATAACGTTTTTATACTTTATCAATTGCAATCATGTGAGTCCAATTGAATCCAATAAGGTGGTTATACAATCGAGTTACCTTAACATCTACTCAAAGAAGATCATCTAAACCACTGATAAAACAATTGAGTTGTTGAGAAATAGCTATACATTTAGATAGAGCTAATGATTGCTCATACTAGGTGTGATAGTCTTGAACGCTTCTGATTTGTTAGATGGTTATTAGATCTACAAATAAATCTTCATATTGGCTAGTCCAAAACAAGAGTGAAGACCTTCCCTTAGTGAATTCAATAATTGATACCAAAATATGGCAATGCCTTCCAAATGAAAGACTACTAATGGTACTTGATCTGCATCCGCAATTCTACAAAAATCAAAGAATTGCTTAGCTCGTTAAAGCCATCTTATTGGATCATGAATCCATATTAGCAAGGAAATTTGAGTTTGGTCAATTTGAGTGTGATTGGTTCCCAAGATCCATCATTGAAGTACTCATAGATGGTTGTCCCTGGACATTATGATTTTTGGACTGCTCTTCAAGTCATTGATCAATGGAGGATTTAAGTGCATCAACTTCAGTGAGCATTTCTTGCATCTGCTTGAGAAAGCATTCTTGGCTAGCTAAGATGTTTCCCATTTGAGTTTTGATCCTTAGAAATTGAGTTTAATGGAACATGACTGGCTATAATACTAAAATGTTACATGACTAATTATAAGAAGAAATTGAAGTAGAGAAAAGGAGATGGGATCAATCCTCAAGTGTCACCATAGGCTTGGCCATTTACTCTTCCTTTGGGTGTTTTAGATGATTTTAGGAAGGATGGGGAACAAAGGGATAAGTGAAAGTGAAAGAAAAGAGAGAGGAGTTGAAATTCGAGAAGAAACAAAGAAGTTGAAGTTATGAGAGAGAGAGAGAGAGAGAGAGAGAGAGAGAGAGAGAGAGAGAGAGAGAGAGAGAGAGAGAGAGAGAGAGAGAGAGAGAGAGAGAGAGAGAGAGAGAGAGAGAGAGAGGGTTGGCTAAATTTTAGCAAGGAACAACTAAATCAAAGGAAACTAATCAGTTGTGCATAATGATGTACTAAAGGAATTGTGCTACTATGAGCCACTAAACAACCTATTCTTCAACAAAACACAAAAATAGTTGTACAATGACTAGAGACTTTATGAGCCACATATACTAGAGTATGGTCTCACATTACTAGAGTATGGTCTCACATTATTAGACTCTTAATAGGACCCATCCACTAGGAATCTGATTACCTTCTTTTGTGACAACAATGCAACCATTGCATAGGTTGAAGAACCTTGTTCTTACAAGAGACTAAAACACATTAGAAGAAAGTACCGTGTTATCCACGAAATAATATATGCAAGCAAAGATGTGCTAATAAGAGCTACATATGTAGAAAATGTGACAAGGCCACTAACAATGCCATTATCCTAGACAATTTTTGACAAACACTTAAGAGTTTATAAGTTACTTATTATTGAATGTTCAAATATTTATTCAAAGGGTTTTTTTTTTTTATATTCATCGCTTCCATTCTAATGTTTCTTCAAATGAATTAAATTGAATCCATCAATCTCGACGATTGAACATGGTAGAGTGAAATATGTTCAAGATTGGCTTTGATTAAGTGAACATTTTTGGGAATGTATGCCCTCATAAAACAGTAATTAATTTGTTTTATGTTAGCCTTGTGAATAAGATTCATTTGTATGGCTATTTTGGGTTGTGATTACTGCTTTGTACATGTATTTTAATATCACAATTATTGATTAGTCATGAAATGATAACCAAAAACTTAGAAAATATAGTAGAAATTCCATGTCAATGTGATGGAGATTCATAGGACTATGAGAAATGGAATTCTCTATCCTAGTGAACATAAAACTTTCCACAAGTGAGAATGGCACTGGGAATCTACATTTGGGAACACATGCTAAATGTAATACTGCTAATAAGATTGGAGATGATTGTGACGTCCTAAGAGAGGCAGGAGCTGAATTGGGCCATCTTTAAAAATTTACATTTTTTACAAATTTTGGGTCAAGTTGCTCAACTAACAAAGTAATGGTAAGACAAAAATTTGGACATGAAGATCTTTATAATAGTTCTCTAGCCAACCCAAGCATCTACTTCCACTCCCTTAATGTAACACTACCTCGAGTTACCTAAATCCATGCAAGATATTATGCGACCAGTTGATACTATAACATCACAAGAACAAAGTATAGCAAGCTTAACCTTCTTATAGGCACTTAGAATACTTTTCAAGAATAAGAGAGCTACACCACTCTCTTCATTGTAAATCAAATTAGAAGAAGAAGGTTTCTCTCTTAGATGAAAAAACATAATGTAAAAATAAGAAAGAACAAGAATTTTATTGTCAAAAGATTGAAAAAAGTTAACTTTGCACAAACATAGAGCCAATTTCTTGATTGTGAGCTTTAAATATTTAAAACAAGATGCTATAAATCATCCAAATTTTTTCTCAAGTATCATTTATATTGTGATAGCTAATAGATTTGTTGGAGAAGAAATTCTAGCCATTGGAGTTGAATACAGCTCAACAGCAGATAAGTTACAAACTTGACAATAGCATCAACAACATGTCTAATATAAAACAACTAACTAATTTTACAAAATAGTTAACTAAAAATTTGGATATCAATTTTTCTTTACAGCTGACTAACTCCTCTTTTCATCTATTCTTTTTGGTAGTTGATGAACCTATAAATTAAACCTACATCATTTTTTTATTAGTTAACTAGTTTCAAAAACAATTGACTGAAATCTTTTAAGCCACTCTTCAACTTGAAGATGTCTTTTAGCAAAACCTTGAAACAATTGAATTTACCAAAATTCATTGACTTAAATCTTCTACTATTTTACTATAATAAGATCTCTACACCTTTTATTTAAGGTGTCTCAAAAATAGTTGATTGATTGGCCAAAATAGTCAACTAGATTGCAAAATAATTAAAGCTACCAAAAGTAGTTGACTTTACATTTTAGCTAGAATCTGTTGTGCAAGGTTTGCAGAACCTTCAATATTATTAGTGCTCACTAGCTACTAATTTTTTAAAAATAATGGACTATTTTTATCGTTGATCTCCAAAAGAGCTTAGTTTGTTAGAAAAATATTACCTAAAATTTGCCATGAACTTCTTTGAATTCTCCACACTTCCTAGTCCATGATAGTGAATTGTCTTATAAAAACAGCTGCCTGAATTTTTATGTCTTATAGGTCTCCTAGAATTTGGTTGATTGATTTTCCATGTGAGTTAGCTAAAATGTTGTGAATCTTGTCATCTTCTTTATATAACTAAGTGACTCCATTTTAAAGTTGACTATTTTTCTATGAACTTGTGGAACTTTGACATTTTGAAGCTTGATTCTTAATCTAATCCTCGAGAATTTCTTATAACCTTGAGCAGTAGTTGCATATGCACAAACCAAGTTTGAAGGTTTTGTTATCATCAAAGTCAATAATGCTTAGGCTAACAATGATTATTTTCCATTAGGTTGAGACTCAAGGCACGCATGACGATGTTTGAAAGTCTATATATAGATAGGCCCTATCTTGATATGTCACAATATTTGGTGGATACATCTGAGGGAATGTTTCACACAAAGCATAACCATTTGTGTCCTTATACTTGAGGGATCCATAGCTTAAAGTGAGCCTGATAACTATTCTTGAGGAATCAAGATGTAGAATCTAAAATTGGATGACGCATTTAAATTTAGAATGGATATTAAACTCACTGAGAGTATAATATGCTTAGTAGGGGACTTGCACCCTCAAGGAGAAAGATATTCAGGTCAGGACATCATAAAGTGGACTTGAGAAATCTATGCATAGTATTTGATAAAGGATTTTATCAAATTGATTTAACAAAGTCACTAATAAATAACTTGGATCACACAACTTCATGCATCTATGACATCCAATTAAATGTAATTCACATGCCCCACATAGATGCATAAATGGATGTGAAAATGTCTTAGGGTAATTTGGTAAAATAATTCAAAAGGTAATTACTTGATCATGTAAAGTTAGAATGTAAATTTTTTAATAATATGATCATATAGTATAGTTGGTGGTAGATAACTTGATTATATTGTCTTTCATATTGGTAACTAATGGGGACCACATATGTGGTATGACCCTTTAAGTAATTTAGTAACAAAATTGAGGATAAAAAAGAAAATAAAAGTTTGACTCTAGTTGCTATATTTGAGTTAAGTTAGGTAGGACCTACTTTAACATAAATTGGAAAGAAAAATATCACCCATAATTAGAAAGTGTAAGATATCATTAGCTAAACTTATTATAGCTAGAATTAGAAAGTCAACTAAAGTGGAGGGAGTCAATAGATTTTCCTAATTAGCGTTGGACACAAAAAGGTAAGTTGTAGTGGGGAATTTCTATATTGGAAATTAATTCAAACTACTATAAAAACAATATGAGGAATATTATGGAGATGAAACACTAGAGTCATTCTTAGTGGAAACATCCACCTTAGTTCTCTCTCTATCTCTAAAGCCTCTTTAAGTTTGAAGTTTGGTGATTCCTAGTTTTTATACTTTCTCTTCTACTTGGAGCCACCTCTATGAAGAGGAGGAGATTGGAGTTTTTTAAAATGCTAGTGATCACAACAACACTAGATTAAGGAGGGCTTCCATAACTTTAAAAGGTGAGATCTTGAGCTTATAATTGTTAACCAAGGTTCTGTAATTTTGATGATAATGAAACACTATTAAATGTTTCTAACATATTTAGTGAGTGTTCAAGATGATGACAAGGAGTTAGAAACCATTCATGAAGAATTGGGAAGGTTTCACAAATGTAAGGATTGAAAATTCAAATTTTGGACAAATGGAGTTGTCTTTATTTTAAAAGAAGTTGACATTTTTAAAGATTACTATCGTAATTTCCATAAAGAAAGGTTGCCTTTTCAAATACAGTCAAATTTATCTCTAAATTCTAGAATACATGTATCTTAACTAAATTTAGTTAAAAGCCTAAAAAATTGAGTTAGTTGTTTTTTTCAATCAAGTTAACTATTTGGACTCTAGTTGATTGTTTTTATACTCAAAGCAAAACCTTAATCTCAAATTTTCTTAAGGTAAGCCAATTGTTTCTCTCAAAATAGGTATCCTTTATTCATTTGTGAAAAATACAGATTTTCATAATTTAGCTAAAGGTTCCTAAATTAATTCTATTATTTTCAATATAAATATCAACTAAAGGAAGAAAGTCCTTCGAGTCACCTATTAAGAGGAATCCAATCAACTTTCCTTAGAAGAAAGTTAATAGAACCATTCACAAGATTTTCTTGAGAGTAAGTTGACTTTTTTTGAAATTAAGTCCACTAGTTTCATTTAAGTTAAATTTTCTAAAAATCAAATTGACTATTTTTGAGACATGAATTAGAGAATGTTTAGGCTTGAACAAATCTAGTTGATTGTTTTTTAAAAACGGACAACTTAATACAAAATGACATGGATTTCAAATCTAGTAGAAAATCCTATCAACTTTTAGGATGAGAAGTCAACTGTTTTTAGTGGTTGCTTTTCACTATTTAATAGATATCAAGGCAACTATTTTGGAAGAAAAGTGTGTGAAATGTCATTTTTAAATTTGAAATCCTATCTAATGGTGAGTTGCATCCACAATCAATGACTAAAAATTTTTCTCCAATAGATCTATTAGCAAGACTACTATCAATTAGAGCCTCATTGAGCTTTCAAATAACTTTTGGACCAAATTGAAGATCACTTGTCAAGAATTCAAGCCTACATCTCATTCAAGAAACTTCAAGCTTTTTGATAAAAAAATTTCAATCTTTTGAATTGAAAACTTTCTCTCTGTCTTTAATATTGTGTTGTAACTTCTGAGAGAGCTTATTGCTTCTTCAAATTTCTTTTGTATTTTGGGAAAGTGGTGTAGCTCTCATGGTCTTAAGGGTTTTCAAAGGTTTATAAAAAGAAAGAGCTTGCTGCAAATTCTCTTTTCTTTTTTTTTTTTGTCCAATGTAGTGTCCATTGTTTACTATAAAATCTTGTAGTGAGCAATTGGAACTCAAACTTGGTGTTAGCTTAAGAGAGTGGAAGTAGGTGGCTTGGTTGAATGGCTAAACTACTATAAGAATCTATGTATTTAGCCTCTTGTATTCCATTGTTTTGATTTTTAAAATTTTCTTCTTGTCGAGCACTTGAGTGAAAAGTTTGCAAAAGTTTTATAATTTATTTTATGTTACAATTCACCCTCCCCTTATTAGTATTAGAGCCAATGCTTTTATTTTCAAAAACACTTAAAGATCAGCATTTTGAATTTTCAAAATGAGAAACAAATTGTTAAATCACTCACAAGGGAAGAACAATCCACCCATAAACCTCCATTCTTTAGTGGAACTAGTTACTGCTACCGAAAAGACAAGATGAAGATTTACATTAAAGATGGATGCTAGGAACTTTAGAGATCTATTGAAGAAGGTCCTCATAGACCTTGTATGATAGTGGATGGTGGCCACCATGACACATGAGCAAAAGAATGGAGTTAAGAATACTATAAGAAGGCTCAAATCAATGACAAGGCAATTATTCTACTCTTAGTGGAAATGAGTTCAATAAAGTATCAACATGTGCATCAACAATGGATATTTGAATTGATCCAAGCCTCCTTATTATAACGATAACAAAATCTCATAAATATGTTTCTGACTTGTTTGGTGCTTTTGCCAAATCATGCAAAAGATGAGAAAAAATTTTGATCAAGTTTTTTATTCAAAAGAACCAATGTTTGGAATTGAGCCAACTTGAATATAAGCTAGGTTGATATTTTTTAGTTCATTGCTTAAAATCCAATCCGCTAAACAAATAATTCAAGTTTATTGTCTCATAATTGAGCCAACTGCCTTTAGAAGATCTAAGTATGACTTTTCTTTTGAAATGAGACCAACTGCCTAAATTTCTCAAGTTGATTGATTGGATTATGTGAAAAAGAAAGACTTCAAATCCAGCTAATTGGATGATGCATTATAAGAGCTATATTTCCAAATCAGCATCACATGAAAAATGGCTCACTTGCAAATCAAGCTGACTGTCAAGAATCAACGAGCCAACTGGAATCCATGAAACAACTTCCCAAAGAGATGAAATGGTTTTCTAGAAATGAAGGTGGATATATGAAAATTGGGTCTGTTGGACTCCATATTGATGTTAATTAAAGATAACTTTTGCTTGAAAATCAAGTCGACTACTTATAATTGGCAAGTTAACTAAGTTTGAATCAATGGGTTTGAAATCTAAGTTGAAAATCAAGCTAGTAGTACTTCATAACAAACCTATTTCCCTTCAAAAAGAGTTTAGTGGATATACTATTAGTAGAATCTAATTAATTGCCCAAAACATCAAATTGACCAAATAAGGAAACAATAGAGACAACTGTCACATTTAAAAGAAAATATTGTCTCTCCAATGGGCTGGTTGGTCTCCAAAGAATTTATTTCATAGGTTACTATATATTGGATCTATCCAGATGATTAAAATGAGAGATAGTATATCAAATTGAGCAGCATTTAAGCTATCTACTTGAGCAAGAAACTTCAAGCTTCCTATGTTAATCATTCTCATCTTTTGATTTGTAAAAACTAATGCCTTGGGAGGGCCCTTTCCCAAGTATTTATCTATACATATAGCCATCTAAGTCATTTATATGATTTGGACCCTCTATGCATCACATCCATACATTCCATTTTGACTAAAATAATCCAAGCATTCATCTATATGAACTTTTTCCATTACTCGTTAAGTTGATGTCATATCCAACATAAGCAAAAACAAATTGAAACTTAGTTTCATGGCCATCAATCACAACATGAAATTTAATAGTTTGAATATAGATCTAAACAAGTAATGTCAAATCCAAAATCCACCATATGACATGAATGCCATGGAAGAAACTATTAAGTGAAACTCATGTAACACTCTAGTTTGTGTTAGGCTCTGATGCTTTCATGGGACGAAGAATAAAATTATTGGTACCACCTAAACACAAGGTTTAATGGAAGGGTGAACTACAAGATTAATGAAAAATGCTTACATAATCTATATTCTAAATTCATAAACATTTCAAGCATAACACCTAAAACTATGTATTGTTCAATTAGAGTAATTCTATAAATAAGCATATCCAATTACATCACAATTGGAACCTACATTTCCTTCTATGCAACATAAAAGGCAATAATAGCATTCATTCACAAGTTCAATTTCAAGTGATAAAACACTAATTTAAATATGTATTCACTCATGAAGAGTTGCAAGGAGTAGTCCTCTCTCTGGTGACTAGATTCAACACTGTACATGTGTGTGTGTGCCCCTAACTCTTAAGAAAGAAGGAAAATATGACCCAAACCCCCAATTACCAAGTGGTGTGGACTAACCCCCCACCCCACCCCCCACAACTATAGACTAAGAGAATTGATCTATCCTAACTACAACCTAGCTTTCAATGCAATCCCTCCATTAATTTTTCCATCAAATTCCCAATGGATCTCCGTTATTGTAACAACTTGAATTTTCATAATATAAATATTTATTTTTGTATGGAATTGATAATAAAACCTAGTTAGCTCTATTGATTACAAAGCAAGTATGAATGCTTTCGAACAAGAGTTCAAGTCTTTACTTTAGTTAAAAGATTATCATTTTGGAGAATTTTGAGACCAAGAGTCAGAACACATCGAGAGAGAGAGAGAGAGAGAGAGAGAGAGAGAGAGAGAGAGAGAGAGAGAGAGAGAGAGAGAGAGAGAGAGAGAGAGAGAGAGAGAGAGAGAGAGAGAGAGAGAGAACGGCACCAAGGATCATTCACACTTTGTATTTTTGGACAAGAAGACTATAGAAGAATGTTTTCAATGAGGTAGGGGTGTGGGTTATTTTAGGTTAGATCAGTTTTGAGATCGTTCTATTTTGATATAGCATGTTAGATGTTTAAAAACATGTGATCTTTTAGGATATTGTTAACTATAAAAGCATGTGCACTCTTCAATCTTTCTATGGATTCCATGTTTATAGTAAACATCTTACTGATCTTGATTCATCTTAAATTTCATTTGTGAATTAGCTATGAGATTTTTAGTCATGATTTGCTGTGGATATAAATCTCTAGCATGGCACGCTCTGAAGTTATAATCACCTTGTTGATGGTCATACCATTAGTATAATGTGTGCAAAACCAAGAAGTTTCTTAACATCCACCATTAAGTTTATTGCATGAGTGCATCATGTGTATGCTTCTGACAATAAGAGGTGTCTTTATATGAGTCACGTGTCCATGCACCTTGAGAATAAATGATTATGTTCAGTAATTTCATGCTTACGATGTTTAACTCTAACTGCTATTAGTGGATACCATATATTGAATAAGAACTTGTGTTATTAATCTTTTAGTCTAGAGAGAGTTGATGTAAAGATCTATAACAACTTAGTAGCCCCATCCTAAGCAAAGAGCTGCCTTTGAGAAGCATGTGCACAAGCTCTTGGATGGTTGAGATGAAGTCTTGATGGGAAATAAGTGTTTGAAGCTTTCAGAAGGGATGCATGGATGAGGCATTATCTTTCCAATTGGGATTTCAAAAATAAATCACATGGATTTAACCATGTTAAACATAGTGACATGGGTTGGAGTTTGGACAAGGACTATCATTATTTTGTACATTATTGAATCTTATAGATCGACAACCCAAATGAATTACACGCCGCCTAGTTTTCTCAACACTTTAATGCCCATATGTCACTGATCCATGAATGAATGTATTTTCACACTTGGTCTTATAAGTAACTTTGGATTCCAACGTTGTCACACGTTATTACCACTGATTTCTTGTTTGTGATATCCTTAATCCTCTTTAGATTGTTATAATAACTTATGGTTGATCCCTTGCTCAGTCGTCTAATATATACTAAGTTTTTTTAATCAAGTTTCAACTATTGATCTATCCCATAACATGCACACACTAATCACGAATGATTTTGGATTTTAGATGTGGCCTCCTTGCACATGTGCAGCATAGCTATTGCCTAAGACTAGATCACTCCTTGATTTTGAGCATGCGCACCTTCACTCATGTTCTATCCTAAGTTTCATCCATCATTCATGCTGAATAAGCATGCAATCTCTAATTTCTATGATCTTATGAAGTGCTTCATTGATTTGACTGATTCCCATACTATCATGCGCTCCATCTTCATGAGTAGGAGTCATACACACATCCCATGCCAAATCTTATGCACACGTTAAACTCTTATTATAGAAACCGTGCCATATAGGATGTAATCTTCATCTATTAAAGACCCTATGTTATGCACATAGAACATGATGATTGATGTAACAAAATCTTAGCTTTTAAAGCTTGTTATCGTATTCATTTATAACAAAGAAGTATGCAAGGAAATTCAATCCTTCTAGGCTTTATGCCATGCTCATACATTCATGGATTAGGACCAAACATGAAATCTAGTCCTTTTTCTACATCTATACTATGCACAAATCCATAATACTTAAAGTGGACCTTAGTCTTTCAAAGCTCCACAATCATGCATACAACACATACAAAAGTATAAGAATAAATTTTTGCCCTTCAAGGCTCTAGAATCATGGAAACCATGCATTTACTAGTAAACCACTAAACACGAAGACAACACATACAACATGGATGTAAAACATATTATGATTATTCAATATAATTACTTCATTGGCCATGACTTAGGACATACAAAATCATAAGTGTACACTGATGCTAAAACACCCATGATCAACCTAGAATAATAGGATTGAAATGTATTTCAACATATTATATTACGGATTGAAATGCATGTAGTTTGATTAATCCTTAGCACGTGCACCTCATCTTTTAATCTATAATTTACTGTTGATTCAATTTTGTGATGTTCACATTCATAAATGACATTGGTCAAAAATATCAACATAGTATTGTTTTCATGATTAATTGCTTATTCATTTTGGGATGATTCAGCAGATAGAAGTGAAATATGATAATTGTTTAAGTATAAAAATGTTGAAATTGACATAATGATCTTAGAATAAGGTAAGATGGAAATGCTTTGTGTGTTGTGGACTCAAAGTGTTAATCGAAGTTTTGAGACCGAGTATCAATTTGATTGTGAGATAAAAGCGTAATCGCACTGTTTTGGAAGACTTGTTAGAGTCGTATGTGTGGGGTGATTGATGATACCCCGATAGTTTGCTATTCTAGGATTGTAATTGGCTACGAACACTCTAAAAAAGAAATTTGATACCTGTCTGAGGTAAAGACTTTTGTGCTTTTGGAAGGGTCTTGGGATTTCCCATTTAGTATGATCCTTTCTCCCCCATAAGGGTCATTGTAGATCGTGTGGTATCTATAATTGAATGTAGGTAGGAGATGCTGGTTCTCTCTACATGCATAGCAGGTAATATTTGATATGGACATAGATATATATATTAGTCAACCTCTATGGCCTTAGTAGGATGCTGCTTGATTAGTTTGATACTATGTAATATGTTTTAGATATTGGGTATAACTTCTAATGCTATGTTTTTTTTTTTTGTTTTTTTTTTTTGAGATTTATGACGCTCGATGTGATTTATCATGAACTTTTGAGATTTAATCAATATTGAGGTTTGATGGCAATCTTGTTTAATTGCTTGCATCCTTACATCATTGTGCATTCATGTGTTTTATGCATATTTTGGTCTGGCTTAGAATTTCTCCTGAGTGGTCACACTTACTCCCACCAACAATTCTAGGTTAGTCTTCTAAACAGAGTAAAGAGTTGAGATAGAGGAGGAACTTTGAAGCAGGAGAGTGAAAGTATGACAATGAAATTAGTTACTCATTTTATTTAGAATAAAAACCTTGAACATTTAGAATTATGATGTAATGGGACAATAAATCTTGTTATAAATGTGATGATTTGGTTTAATTCAAGTTATAGTTTCATCTAAGGTTGTTTGGGATGTGACCAATGGATCTTGGTAGTGCTTATTCCTGCGTACTTATTTTGGTTATTTGTGGAATTTTGGTAAGACACTGGGGCTTGTAAGGGTAATTTTGAAAACTAATATATATTGTACGTTTTTGAAATATTTTAGAAAAAAATTACTTATGATCTTGATCATTTTTAAATAAATTTTCAAAATTATTTTTGGAAATAGCAAGTGTCACACTTGTGGGCCCCATGTAGCACCCACTATACATTCTTTCTCACTTTTGCATTGATCACTTTTGCTATATGGATCTCATGTGGGGCCTACCCCATCCATTCTCCCTTAGTTACAAACTTGCAATTAAAATAGGAGAGAAATTGGGTTTTAATGGAAAGAAAAAGAAGTGAAGATTTGTGATATGGGTTTTCAACATTTTGGCTTCTAATGTTGGAGACGTGGAGATTTTGGTGATTGGAGGGAAGGTTTTGAGATGGGTCTTTTAGTGTTTTTTTTTTTTTTTTTGGTTGGGTTTTTATGGAATTGAAGTTGGAATTTCTATTGGGCATATTGATGGAATTCAAATTGGCTTTTAGGAGAAGAGGAATAAGAAGAAGAAGAAGAACGATTTAGTTCTTTTCTAACTAACAAAATTCATTTTGAGTCTTGTATAACTAGGTAAATCCATTTGATTTTGGTGTAACTAGAAAAACCCATATTTCTTTCCTAAATTTGAGCAAAAGAGAAGACATTTCTTACTATAACCTAGAAGGATTGAAGAGATGAGGCAAAAAAAAGTAATGGCTATATTTTCAAACTATAGTACCATATTCGAGGTCAAGAGAAGATCACGGGACTCATATTGGACCTAGTTGTCAGTTCTGTCAGGGATTTGACATGATAATTAACGAAGGGACTACGTCAAACATTGGGTGGTAGATGGGGTATATTAATTCTTCGGGTTTGTTGTCGGGGGGTTTAGCTCATAGCGGTTAGTTGTTAGGGGGCGTCCATGCCAAATTTTCCCAAAAAAGTAAATTTTATTCACTCGTAACATATCTGAACTTCATATCATTCGTTTGTAGCTTCCATTCGAACATTCCACTGCTCATAAATCCAATAATCGACTGAGCCAAATCACTGACTCAGGTGTCTACAAAGCAATCCAACTGAGTCAAGATCTAGTTGAGCCTCAGTGAAGTGTCATATCACCACCTCCATAATCCAATATCCGATTGAGCCACATTACTGGCTCAGGGGTCTTTTGCGCAATCCAACCAAGTCAAGCTCTAATGGATCCTCACTCAAATGTCATATCTCGATCTCCAATTCCCTACCGATTCAAACACTAACTCAATGAGTTCACCAAGCAATTCGATTGGCCAACTTCCAATGGATTCCCAAATAATATCCATTGGGATAGCAAATATGCTCAGGGTCTGCAGCAATCCAACCGAATCAAGCTGTAGCGGATTGCCAAATGACATTTCACAGGCCCTTCATGGCATTTCAACATATCCACCCATACACAATCACACCCAATCCATTTACAGCTTCATACAATCACATCCAACTATCATTCTCCATTCATCTAAACTACCACAACATTGTCCATGTATCTGGCAATTGATACATACATAAATAGTAATACATCCAATTACGTAATCAACACACCATAAATAACATTTCATCCATAGCACGGATGAGCATCCTATTACATAGCATTCATTAGTGAGCTTGTTGCTTACTCAACCGAAAGAAGTACATTTGTACAGTAGTATAAAACGAGGTATGCATAGACACATGACCAATACATGGATATGGTAAGAGGATATGCTTTCATGACAAATTTCTCTAGTAATCATTTGAAACTGGCCACTTTGCGGTCATGGAAAATAAATGCATCAAGGGAAAATAGCTTTTAAGGTTAAAGGAGCTATAAAGTAGTCTCATTTGCCTTCATAAAACTGCCTTATCTTACATAGAAGGTTCAACATGGGTCAAGTCTTCTTCCACTAGAAGAACAAAACCGCAAGCATTTCTCTAATTTCCCATAACCACAAGTTTAGACATAAAGTAAAGTAAGCCTAGAATATTCAATTCTCGAATAAATCATTAAAGAAAAAGAATGTTTTCCATGTTGAATGTAACAACCCTTCTAAAGAAGTTATAACTCACAGTTTCAACTAGTTCTCAATATCCGTCACGAATAAACCATGCCAAGGTAATTCTCGTTTGAAAATCAGCAACAGTAACATTTGTCATTGGAAAATAGATGAATCAAACCCATTACAATCCCTCAAAGTAAACCCACTTAATACAAGTACACAAATCTTTCTGATTCGAGAAATTCTCTCTCTAATATAATCATTCATATTGACTAGATAGTGAACCTTATGCCTATTTCCATCCAGGTTAGCCCCAATCCATGCCACACAGAAAGTTCAAATGGTGTAAGTGTACATCTAACAATGAATCGAGTATCAAAACATAAAAGCATAGGCAATTATTCTATTGGAACCCCTCATGGATTAACCCTTACTTTCTAACATACAAGTCCACTCTCAAAGAAAGATAAAGTCCTGCTGTTACACATGTTCATAAAGACTAGGTCAAGTGAACTTACCTCTGTTCTTCTGCTAAGTTGTGACCCAGAAGTTGAGCTGTTTTGGAGATGGGCCCAGGAAATAGCTTTGCTAGTGCATACGCCCATCGAAGCTACGAGGAGTATTCATTCAAGTTGTTAAACAGAACAATGAAATCTCTCATATTTGCAGATAAGCATATGAAGTAGCAAAAGTCTATGTTCAATCTTGTAGGCATGTAGACAGATGTATGTCCCTCATTTATTATGCGTGATATGTAGGAAGATGTAATAGGAGCGGGAACTAGATAAGAGAAATATGAAGTTGGAACTTGAAAGAGTCAATCGTGTGAAGTCCCAATGGCAGCAACTATATATTTTAGTCCATTCAGTCCATAATGATGCGTACCTTTCAAATAACACAAGTTGTTGACACCAAATGCATTGAAATCTTTACAAAAACTATGTATAATGTAGTTGGAGAGGCTTAAAGCCGTCTAGCACAATTGATCTCAGATAACACGCTTTTCTT
This sequence comes from Warburgia ugandensis, assembly GCA_035236585.1. Taxonomy (NCBI): domain Eukaryota; kingdom Viridiplantae; phylum Streptophyta; class Magnoliopsida; order Canellales; family Canellaceae; genus Warburgia; species Warburgia ugandensis. Next base: position 15,998,176 of record CP141133.1, read on the forward strand.
TGTTATGCTTCATCAAAGATTTAGGGTGGCATTTTCTCCTTTATTAAAGAGATTTCAAGTAGATTTAAGAATTAGGTTCTAGGTTGTTTGCTTTGCAATTCTTCCATGCAACCAAAAAAATAAAATAAAAAAGTGATTCTCAAAAGATAGAGAAGCCTTTCCTAATATATTTTCGCTTACTGTACTCTTTGCTTTCTGTCTATACGATTGCTGATGGTTGCCTCAGTATATTTTCTGAGGCCCAAACCATTGAGGTACTTCAGGGCCGTGATTTAATGGACTTTTTATTTTATTTTATGGAATGGTGTGATTTAATAGACTTTATTAAGAAGTCCAATACTTTATGCCAAGGGAGGACACTGACATTAGTAGCCCTTGAACGGGTAATCGGATGCATATTGAACGGGTAAGAAAAACAGTTGCTACACAAAATTCTCAGGCAACCTTGGGTCCATTATCTTCAAAACAACTTTCCAAAGACGTTTCATATCTAAAAATCTGAATGGTAGTCTCTTCCTGGCCACCTTGCCGTATCTAAACTTTTTATTTAAAATTAGCTAGCCACATTGCTAAGAATGAGAATGGTTAATTTAAAATTTTTCAATTTTTTTCTTCTTTCAACTAGCGTTTTCATTTAACTGTTTAATCCAGCCTAAGAATGAGCAGGTTGGAGACGAGGATTTCAAGTCCATCAATAGCGGCCTAGCGCACACCTCAATAGGGTCACCAAAGCCAACTGGGCGTCAAATCAATACGAGGTGCCTGCAACGCAGTCTAACTGCTCCCACTCTATGGTCTTTCTTTCCAGTACGATCTCCAGGAGGTCATGTCTTCACTAAATGTTGCTATTGAATATCTTTCAGAGTGAATGCCCACAGTTAACTTGTTCATTAAACACTTGGCGAGCATGATTCCCGAATCTTTCATTCTCACGAACAGTCGTAATGTTTTTTTTTTTCCCCAAATAAATCATATTAAGTCAATATATTAATACCCTGCACTATTATTTTCCAATTCACGGACTTTTGCATCCCATTTTTCAACAAAGGCGATAGACAAGCAAATGCCTTCCAGCACACTGGTGCCAGCTCTCACGTGGTACCTGGCAGGTGCTTGCGGGTCCAAGTGTTGATGTACGTGCATTCAACCTTAAAAAACAAAGAGGAACGATTAACAAAGACGCATTTTTAAGTCAAGAGTCTAAATTTTAAGCCTGGGAAGAAGTTGAAGCACTCTTTTTTCATTCATGATATAATAGTTTTGTAGATCTAACCAGTTGATCATGTTTGGTGTGTCTTAGATAGGCTGAAAACCAAATTTACACCAATTTAATGCTTTTAATATATGTTTCTTTATTTTAAAAATTATGGCCAATCCACTTTTATTAATTTTTTCAATTATCCAAGATACATGGATAAAATCATTCAAATGTATTGATTTTTTGTGAATTACTTATTTTGGTATCAAAGGGAGAGCCTTGAAGCAACGGTAGAGTTGTTGTCGTGTGACCTTGAGATCACAGGTTCAAGGCGTGAAAATAGGCTCGTGCAAAATGTAAGGTGAGGCTGCATACTATTGACTCTTGTGGTCTGCCCCTTCTCTGAATCCGTCATACATGGGAGCTTTGTGTACTGGAGCTGCCCCTTTTTACTTATTTTGGTACCCCAAATGTGATGAAGGGTGTGGATTTAAATATGCATGAGTTTATTTATTTTATTTATAAAGTAAAGGACTCTATGTACAAATAAAGGATCTGTTTTGACATGAAATAAATATATCCGTATATCTTTGACTCATATTTATAAGATAATAAAATATGACAAAACTTATACCAAAAATGGGTTCACATAGGAATGGACGTATTTATTCATGTAAGAGCGGACATAGAATACCAAAAGGTGCGATTCATGTTTAAGCAAGTTTCAACAATACCATTGTGACTATCAATATTTTATTTGATTGGATAAGAATGAAACTTTGAAATTACTTAATAACAGATAAGAGAAATATATAAAGCAATGGAACCATTATAGTATTCTTTTGACTTCTCTTAAAAGAAGGATGAAAAATAAATTATTAAATGATCTGAGTATGATAGATTCTATTTGTCTGCTTCTTTGATAGAAGGGAAAAGGAAATTAAAACGAGACCGGCGTTTCCGGGTCTCAAAAAATAATAAAAAAAATATAAAAAGAGGCCGACGAAAGAAAGTGAAGGGCCACTCAGTCCCAGAGAGTTACCAAACTAATCCCGCATCTCTTAGGCAAAATTCCAATGAACTACAAAGACTTTATGCCCAGTTTCTTTTTTCTCTTCTTTCTGATTTGATGTGATTACGTCCACGTTCTGCCCTCTAGGGATTGCTCGTTTGCTTTACAGATGGTATAGACGTAGGTCGAAACCTTGTATATTTCAAGAGGGAGCAAATTATTCCACTCGTTATTTTTCTCACGTTTACAACTAATCAATCTATCACTTACATGCAGTCTGCCATAGAGAGTTGCCTGACAAATGGTTTTGGCCATTGACGTACTGGATCTCCTTGTAGTTTGCCCTGCTACAATTCCGCGCACATAAGAGATCATTAAACAATATCCTCTCGTACGATATAATTTACAATTCGTGAATTTTAGAGAAATGGATATTACAGTAAAAAAAATAAAAATAAAATTATGGTGTATTTTTGCTGTGGTTGTTAATATGAAAAAATGTATTGCTGATGTTACAGGTGCCCCAGTTCGTTTGACCAAGAATATGGGAGAAACCCTGATGAAAAGAGAATAGAAAAATCAAACGGAGCAGTTGTTAGGATTTTCTGTAACAACCGCCCTACACTCTTAAGGGATTAGTCCAGCCAAAAGGGACAGGGATGGGGACACCCTGAGACTGAAAAAGGATAGAAAAGAATAAATGAAGTGGTTGTTATGATTTTCGGTAACAACTGCCCTACATCTAAGGGATTAGTCCAGTCACAAGAGATAGGGACAGGGACACCCTTCGACTGAAAAAGGGTAGGAAAGAATGAATCCGTTGATTTCACCTTGATGGGATGATCCTAGCTAAACCCTTCATCTATCAATCGCCTTTTATGGTTGCTATTGATTTCTAGCAAATGGCAATATAAAGAATCACCCTTTTCTAATCCATTATTTTTGAGTTTTTAATTGTCAATGGCCGTGGAGTGCTTTGAAATGTAAACAAACATACGTTGAGGTCATCCAATCAGCATGATTTGTGCTGTCTACGTAATATAAGGGAAAATCATGAAAAGATCTGTAGGGAAAGTTTGGGTATCTTGGTTTGACGGGGCTCCAGCTGAAAAGTGTGTTTGGGACGGAACTGGAAGCACGTTGATTGCGGCCTGATGGTTTATAAATTAACTAGACATTTGAATCTACTGAGATAACAGTAGTTTGTTCTGTTTTCTCACCTTGTGGTCTCTATCTCTATGAATTGGCTTTCTTGCTTACACCACCTTGGTCTCTGATAGTTCGGATGGTTGTATCTTGACCCTCGGTTCTCATCTCTGTAAGCTACATCATGACAGTAAAGTCTCTTTCTTGGTAACGTTGGACAGTACATAGTCCTCTTTAACCAATAATTTAATCGTTGCAGGCAGTTATGGCTGTTCATTTATTCCATGTTGGCGGCCATTGACTACCATTTCCTCACTTGGACTTGGACACATGTTGGCTGTAATTCTGTTGGAATAAGACCGGATCTACCTATTTCACTGTCCTAGGCACTAGGAACCTTATCTCTTAGATTCTAGTAGGCAATTCTTCAAATCTTGTGCTCTATATGCAAATCCTTTCATTTGGAGTTGGTTCAAATTTTCATCAATCTCATATATATTACATGGATAAAAGTAGGAATACTTAGCATGATAAAAATAAGTGACACAAGAATGCTATATTTTGACTTGGCTATACATAGAAGAAAGAAAAAGTAGAAAATTTTGGTAAAGAGTCCACTTTATAAAGGATATTAGGAAGACGTCTAGCATAGTTGGTCACTGACAACATCATGCTTCTACTCATTATGCTTGGTAGGAGGTTTAAGGTTGACCTTTCTCCTTGTTATGGAGATATCTTAGGCATCAAGATAACAAATTCCAAGTAATTTGCTTCACAACTACTCTTTGCTATATTTAAAAATAAAAAACAAAAAACTAGATAGTCAAGTCCTATAGTCAAGAGAACCTAGATAAAAGTAAATATGATTTACTTAGTCCTTTTATGAATTTGGCCATATTAGTACAATAAGGTCTTTATAAAAATTAAGGACATTTTAGTCTTTCAAAAAGATGTTGGATTTGAAATAATTGACAGTTTTTAGCCGCTTGCTCATGTACTGACCAAATAAATACTTAAAAATAAAATCCATATCAACATTTACCAATTATTATTAGTTTTCTCCCAATATATTATCGATGCAGCTTAATGCCAGTCAAAAATTGGTTGCAGTAGATAAATTGCCGTTTGTTGGATTGCCATTCAATCTAAAAGCTTAAGTTAATTAGATGTGAGCCAACAATATTTATATGTCTAATATACCCCCTCACGTAGAAGGCTTTTTCTTGGAGACTTTTGCGTGTAGACTCATGTGTAAGATCATCTACCTTACATTAAGTTGATAAATGGGTCGAGATTTGTACTCATAACCTTTCAATTAGCAAAGCTCCAATATCACGTTCAGCCTAGAATCTTAAGTTGATAGGATGTGAACCAACAATATTTATATGTCTACACCGTCTTTTTAATTTTATTGGTGCTCTTTCTTTTTTTTTCTTTTTCCTTTTCCTGTTTATAAGCAAAGTAATTACAAAAGCAAATCACTCACATGTACCCCTAATCTAGTCCTACACCAAAGGAAAAGAAGAGGCTGTAAGCTACAACCACGCAAACTTCAATAGAAATACCAAGTTGTCTTCTACCAAACACACTACACATTTACCAATGCAGGATTTTAATATATATATATATATGGTACATTCCAAAGATTCCTAATAATTGTAGGCTAAACAACGTCTACTAGGAGGCTCTCTTATTGAACGCTCATATAAAAAATTAACTCATGGTTAGCTAAAATAACATAAACTACCTTGAGTAACCTTTGCACAGGGCACTCTATAAGAGAGCCTCCTTAGACCCATTTAAAGTGTCTACAATTATCAACACTATGCCAAAACCACATTAAAAGGCCGCATTTTAGCATTATGCGATGCATTTTGACACTATGCTATAATATAGGGTTTATCTTTGGTTGATCAGACCTGTTCATCTAATTTCTCAAGCTTCAGTTATCTTGCGTCGCATGGTGATTGGTGTTTTTAACATCCGAAACAATGCTTCTTGCTCATTTATCATGGAGCGTTCTTTGAACAAAATTGTGCTGTGGTCAAAAGCACTTTTCCAGATTCCAGGATCATCTAACTCTCACTATTTTCGGAGGAATAGAAATGCCAAGCCAGAGAATCAGATGCTTATCAAGTGAAGGTAGGGCCATGGTGCAAATGTGGGGCGCACTGTCTCTAGCAACTTTCTACCGTGTCGCGCACTATGCTGTCATTCTTGCTAGTTGAAAGCTGCAGTGGCAGAAGTAATAAATAATGGTATTATGAGAGTGGTTGCCCCTGCACCAACATGAGATTCATGCAGTTCACATGGAAGGTCCTATCACGGATGGTGATATGACGAAGAAACATATAGCTTACTTTATATTCCTCCTATCTAATCATTGATATGAAATGAATAACGCCGGTCCTCATCCAAGTGTAGTAATTTTGTTGTGGTGTTCCATCGTGCAAATTCAGGGATTGTTCCTCCATTTAGCTAAATATTAGTATAAACCTGGCCAATTGTGATGATCCAAACCGTTTATCTTATTGAATGAATCATATACAGGCCATGCCTTTGCATCCACTCAGCTCAATGATCTTAAAACACTATATCTCTGTTGTGCAAGATGGATGGCTCAAAAAAGTTAGAGAACAATTAATTTAAGATCTTAAAAAATTGAGTAAATAGAATTATCTGAGGCATGGTTTTGGCATCGCCTATTTAAGAGAGCTACAGTCGAATGGTCACCAGATGCTGCGGTTACCATATCATGTAAAACATAAGACTTGCTCTTGCCATATAATTTCCCATTTCTACAATATATTGACAGAACTGCTATGTCCGATCAATCCCAACATGTATGTATAACCAATGTTGGTGAGCTTAATTTGTAATATATCATTGTATAACCCACTTGATTCCAGTTCCATACCGAACGGACATTATTGGTAAAGATTAAGACCTACAAAATAATGGCCTAGTTTTTCTTAGCAATCTTAAACAATATCATTTGGATACTGGGGTTAGATCCATACGAAGAGGGATGAATGGAAACAGATGGGCCAGACTTCTTGCCGTAGATGGACAAATTAATGAACCAAATAAGTTCCATATGGAGCATATAAGCACTAGAAAATGAGCCACCTTCATTTCCTTCTGCTTCAGCAAGGTGTATCCTTTATAAGAGTCTGTTTGGAAAGAGGATAACAAACCATGAGCAAGTCTATCCATCTATAGTCATCCCTTTGTTTGCAAGAGGCTATTCGGGGAGTTTACCTAGTTTAAATAATTCTATCTATGTTTCAAGGCCGAGATAACCATCCAAGAGAGCTTTTGTCAGACAGTGGCTTAAAAATTTCGCTTTTACGTATAGAATCACAAAGCTTCATCTGATCATTTGCACTTTCAGATTAAGAACTAACGTAGTATCGTGCAGTCTCCCGTAGCATTATGATTTAAAAGAAATCTAGTCTTGTTGAGTACTAGGAGGAATTGCCTGGCACTATACGAAAGCAGGGTGGAAATATCGATATGGCTTGCTTTTACAAGTTCAACTGTGTTAATAGATCGATGATGACCAATAATCACGTGCATGGTGACGACAAGCGACGATGATGGATGTATGGTGCTAGTTTATGACAAGGTGAACGCGTACCCTTTAGTTTGACAAAGTATGATGATAATGATAATTAATCGTTTTTCTCTTTGTTAGAGTAATGGAGTTCGTATTAAGATAAAAGAACTTACATACATGAACACACAGAGAATCCATGGCATTCATCAAACAAGGGGAGGTAACATGAAGCACCAACAACACTGCACAGAAATCAACTCGGCACAATTATGAGCCTAGAGTCGGGCCAATCACTAGGAAGCTCGAAACATAGGCACTGGAATGCAAATACCCAGGAACAATAATGCTAAATAGTAGACATTGGCCTGGTGAATTACCTCAGCCACCAGGTATCATGTACTCTGGTTCTCCTAAAAGAAGAAAAGAAGAACACCAGTTCTTGTTCTTCGTGCTCGTTCTCATTTCTTAGCTTGGATCCCAGTCTTTCTGGTGACAATGATCCTCTACAAACTGGACACGTTGCTTGCCGGTAACCTATCCATCTATCCAAACAATGCCCATGAAAGAGATGTTTGCATCTGAGCACTCTAATCTCTTCTCCTTCCTCTATTTTACATAGGCAAATGGCACAGACTGTAGTTTCACCCGGGCTTGGCACGAATCTTTTCGACCTTGTATGCTGTTTTGCAGTACTAAACGAAACATGGCCATGTGATTGTGTGACCCACAGACGGGAACGCACTGATCTTGAAATGAATACATACAGAAGCATCGAGATGCAAAAATAGAGAAGAGAGAGAGAAAAGAACAGAGATAATGGAAGAACTGCTGCCATGTTGAGTTCTAAGTGAAGAGACACTCTGTAGTGGCCGCAAAGCTACACCAAAGAGCCAAATATATAGCAGTGTAAGTTTAAGACTCCATCCCTTGCGCACAGAAAGAACAAAAGATATATCGCCTTCACTTTTTTAGTACCTGGTTGTTTTCGCTTACCAGCCAAAACATTTGACTCTTAACTAAACTCAACATTGGCGGCCAAAGTTAGGAATAAAATAGTACTATTTGATTACATATGCCACCTTTGAGTGGACATTGTTTTTTTCACCATCATCTTATCTCTATCACCGGTTTTCTACACCGCGAACATGAGCCGTTGCCTACGTTTTTCAATTATTTGGAGGGAAATGATATTCCTCGCCTCTACTAACGTCTGCTCTCTACAGTATTTTTTTGGGTATTTATTCATGGTTTATTTTTCTGTTTTTGTAATGAGAAAAGTCAACTTCACAATAACTAAATATCCGAAAACTCTTTCTTTATTTGAATCAAGGATCATCTGAGGAGGGGACTAACAAATACAACCTAAAGTTTAGATCTATTAATAGGTTTGACTCAAGAACACTTAAACATGATTGAGCTAGCGACTTACCAGTTAAGAGGCAACCCCACATGGGTGTGAGGAAGGAGAAGGAGAGAGATGTCTTAGATGAAAATTTTTAAAAGAAAAGGAAAAAAGAAGAAAAACGAAAGAAAGAAGGGAATTGCTTAAATTTTCTTTAATTCTCTAAAGATACAATACAAATTTATCATCTTTGACAAGAACTTGCCAAAGCAAGTGTTAATTTCATGAATAATTTGTAAAATTCTCAAATACAATCTACTTCTTTTAATTTTCTACTTAATTAGAGAAAAGTTGCTTAAAAAACCCTTAATTTTTTGCGCATTAGCATTTATACCCTCAATTTTGGATATATCCATAATTTAACTACTCTTGCAATTACACCTATAATGCAAATGACACTTAGCTCTATAAAGTTACATTCTTTGGCAGACACGTACTTGGATGTTGACTAGATGATTGGCTCAAATTTCTGTGTGGATATTATTAAAGATATAACTATTTTTGGTCCACTTCTTACCACCTAAAGCTTTTAGGTTGAATGGTAATTTAGCAAGATATTAGCACTTTATTGATTAAAAGATTGTAAGTTCGAATCCTGATACCCCCATTTATCAAATCCACTTGCAAAAGTGAAAAATGATGTTCCATAGAGGGGGCAGAGGGAGGTGTATTAGAGATATAAGCCAAACTTTCTTGTAATAACATGTCATCCTGTGTGGCTTTGACCATCATTTCTTGGAGTGTTATCTTGTTACTTTCTTCTTTGAAAAAATATTGGAAAGCCTTCTCAAATTAGAATTTCTATTGAAAAAGCCATGGCATTTGGACCGTATAATATACACCTAGGAAGGTGGCAAAGGGGAAGATCATTTGGATTCTACATGAGAATGTGTCGGATTTTTCTTCACAAAAAATGGTTTCTTAGTGAGGGGGTGGTATATTCAACCTCCATCAATGTGTATTCAACCCCAATCATTGGATTTGAGTTCATGAGTCATTGCTTGAAATGTAATCCATGATTAATATTATGATTTGCATAATTTCTATGTTTATTATGGCCATTGGGAGATTGTGGCAACACAATCATGTTGATTAGGGATCTCTATTGCCTATAAGGGTCATCTTCAACTTATCAATTCCAAGAGTTAGAGCTTTTGGTGTCGTTACGTATGTTTCAATTAATTTACTAAGATTGTTTCTTTTGCCCTAATTTACTTTTTTATCTTACTACAAACAAGCGGTTTGGTTTCATTAATTTATTCCCTCTATTTGAGTGTCCCGAATTTTATATTGGTTTGAGGAGTTGTTTGTTATACATACATACATACATACATACATACATACATACATACATACATATTAGTAGTTTGGTTTTGTTTATGACATTGTTCTTTATTAATGCATGCACATGATAAGTGCAAAACAATGGGGACCCCTTGACAACCTAGTCCCTATATGTGCCTATCTCTCTGTCTATTTGTGTCTTTTATTCTTTGTTTCCCACTAGTTCCATGTCACTATCTTTCTCACTAATTCTAAGTAACTTTTCCCTCTCCCTCTTTCTCAAATACATTGCATCTTGCATTTCTATAACTTGACTACATTAATAGTAGTCCTCAATGTGACTAATTGGGATTAGTTCAAGGTCATTTTCCAATAGAATTACACTTGTATTCTTGTCCTTTTTAATGCCTCTTTAGTTAACTATATTACTTGTCCATTATTACATGGGCACTTCTATCATGGTGTATCTTTATGGGAGGAGCATGTTCACTATGAGAGAGAAAGGTGGATGCATTTGTTAATTGCACAAATGATGAAATGTTAAGAGTAGGACTTCTGGCTATGGCTAAGGAAAAGGTTACAAAGAGAATTAAGTCGATGGATTTTTTCTACAAGAGTGAGTGATCAAAATTTGTGTTCGTGAAGGATGATAATGTGATGTTTGAGTGGGCCAAAAATGTCCTTGATGGGTTAATAGTGGTTCTGTTATTAGAACTGCATGAGGTAGATCCTAGAAATAAGTTGTATTTAGGAATGTGGAGATTCAAGGAGACAAAAGGTGATGAAGAAATGCATAGAAATGAAGGACTTCTAGATTTTATAATTTAAGAAGAATAAGGTGATGAAGAAAGGCGTGGAAATGAAGGGCTTCTATATGTGAAAATTTAAGAAGAATAAGGTAATGAAGAAATTCATAGAAATGAAGGGCTTGTAGAGGTGAAATTCAAAGAAAAGTAAGTCTTAGAAGAAGATGATTATTACTTAGATGGACAAGAAGGGCTAAGGGATGTGGATATTGAAGAAGGTGATGATTTTTGTATATATGATGAAGATACTTTTGAGGTTAGGACCATGTTTAGATAAGCAAAGAAACAAGATGGGCAAGAGAATATCTAATTATATGCCCCTAAAGAGGTTGCAACACCATCAAAGATAAGGTGGACCTCAAGATGTTAATCCATGAAAAATGATATGGGAAATGCAAAAGAACTCATATGTAGAACGAGGGAGACTACTGACCAAATGCTTTGTAGGATGGGTAGGACTGGTTAGACTATTTGGACTCATCTAATTATGACCCAAGTGGGAATCCTATAATGACACTCACCATTGTGTGAGTGCTAGCAAGAATAAATAGCTTAGTTCATTTACCTGGTGAAGGCATTTATGAAAAGGATAATAAATTAATACAGTGAGTTAAGAGATGAATTGAAACTGAGTTTTTATTTTGATGTTACTTTGATACACTTTTGAAATAACCAAGCAATGGTTTTAAAGCTCCTCCATGTAATTCTCAAAGAACCACTTAGCTAGATTGTGGGACTATGCATATGACATGAAGAAGAATAATCCTAACATCACTACTAAGTTATTGGTGCAAAGGCTAAGGATAGGGGAAGATCAAGTCTTTTAAAGACTTTACATATGTTTTCTTATATTGGCTCGTGGTTGGAGGGAGGGATGCATATTAGTTATTGGATTGAATGGATGCTTCCTTAAGTGGTTTTGGAAAGGGAAGCTCTTGTGTGCAGTGGGAAGAGGTGCCAATAAGCAAATGTTCCCCATTACTTGGATTGTGGTTGAAGTGGAGAATTTAGAAATTTGGTCATGGTTCCTAAAACTTCTTTTTGTTGAGTTGGGGACTAGTAGTGAAGGGCTTGATCTAACTCTAATGAGTGATAAACAAAAGGCGAGATATACAAACATCTTTATTAAGTTTTTCCAATCTCAACACCTAAACTAACATGATATTGACTTGTGATTTTTCCTTTTGAAGGGGTTGGTCCAAGCAATAAATGCATTGGTCCCTCTTGCATTGCATAATATGTGTGCTAGACACACCTATACCAACTGAAAGAAAAATAATCTTGGAAGGAACCTTAATAAAGAGTTTCTACAAATCATCTAAGTGCCCTACAATAGAAGATATTGAAGAGGCATATGTATGAATCAGTGATACAAGAGATCAAGATCCAACCACTTCTTATAAGTGCTTCTTTTCACCAAGCATATATTATTGATAACAATATTTGTGAAACTTTAATATCTATATCCTAGATGCAAAGAACAAGCCAATTATTGAGATGCCTAATGTTGTTAGAATACAAATAATGAGCAGGATGGCAATGAAGAAACTAGAGATTTAGAGATGCATTGGTCCTCCATGCCCAAACATTCAGTAAAAACTAGATGAAACCAAGTGCCTAAGTTTCAAATGTGATATCTTGCATAATGGGGATGAAGAATATGAGGTTAGACATATGAGATGAAACTATAGTGTGTCATTGCTTAGGAGAAGTTATGCTTGTAGTGTTGAAATACTTGTAATAGAATTGAGAACTTTTCATGATCTAGATATGGAGCTATAGAAATTAATTTTAGAACAATAATGAATAATGTGAATTAATATACTTGGATTTGAATCGATCAAAAGCCTGTTTATTAAAGTTTAAATCACAACCTCTCCAATCCATTCACCACCAAGTGATAATCAACACTTTCGGCTTCTTATTATTCTTCTTCTCTTGGAAGTGACTCCAAGTTCTAACCTTTGAGAACCAAAGAGGGGAAAGAGTCTTAGGAAATTGCCTTAGTCTATAACTACCTATGGGAGGCAATTTTTCCAAATCCTCTCCTTCACTCTATTATATTGTTTACATAAAAAGAAAGACTCCTCCCCAAGTCATTATCAAGTTAGCAAACTTTTAGACTAGTTTGACTCTAATTAGCTTTTTAGGTGTCACCTTGTAGGAACCTTCTAAGTATGATTCTCATTAATGAACCTTTTCATTAATTCAATTCCAACTCAACCTAAATCATAGGGCCATTTTTCTATAATTGAGATGATCGTATGACATCAAGAAAATCTACCTACTAATAATCACATTTACCACATTAGAAGATTAATTACATATGTTTTTTTAATAAATTACTATTATACCTTATGAAAATTACCATTATACCCTTTCACTTAACTGTATTCATATATGAGAGAGATATAGTGTGTATGGATGGAGTTAACCCTAGGCTTGTCATATTTGTACTCTTAAGTACAATATGCCTTCTCTTTGTGAAAATCGTTTTGTAAACACTTTTTGAAAATATCTTATTTGAAGTACATATGCATACAAAATCAATTTGATAAACTTTTTATAAGAAATCACCATGGTCTTGGGTTTTACTAAGTTAATTTATAAAATAGCCCACTATGAACATTTTTCTCTATGTAAGAGAGTAGGTCTCATGCATGACCTCCTATATTCTTTATGAGTTTATAAATTTCCAAATGCATTTAAAATATAATATTCAATAGATTTCTTCGTGAAATGTGCCAAATAAAAATATTACATCTCATTTAGATATATAAAATCCTCAGGTCTAAGGTACTTATGGTTATGTGTATCCAGTAACAATTCACCTGAATTCTCCACAAAGTATTATAAATTAGTAAGGTCATGCCCTATGTGTAAAATACTTTCACATACCTTATTGTATGTATAAGGTCTATACCTAAGTTGACCTAAGAATTGATCATCCCCATCTAATAAAAATATTACATTTGATAAGTGTTACAGAATTGGTTTCCCATTGCATTGTAAAGTTCTATTTCTCCTTGACTATGTTCTCTTAGCATGGAATTCCTATTATATTACTTAAGGCTTTAGAGGTCATTTCATTATCTAAATATGTTATCATTTCATGTCTAACTTATATTCTTCGTATTATGTTATGCATTATCTACATACCATGGTTACATAATATGAAGTCATTCATATGATGGCTTTGCAGGCATATGTTTCCAACATGCAAGGCATGGAATCTTAGTAGGATTCCATACTTTCATAGCATACCTGTCACTTGAATATTTAGTGTTGTTGTAGAGGAGTATGTAGGAAATTGCTTTAAGAAAGAATCTTGCCCCAGATGTTATGGTCACTCCATGAAACATGTGGGTGGAAGCATGTTGTGGTTCAAGAATAATCTGGTTCTGGAACTCCCTCCAGTGGAATGAAGAATGCCATGAAAGATGAAAAGGATCAAAGATGCATACGAATAGAGAAGAGACAACACAAGTAAGTTGAGTAGACATGGGAGAGCCTTCTATTACAAAATTTTCCACGAGGGACATAATAGGAGGGGGATGCCCTCATAAAGACAATCGTAACTTCCAACCTCCTGAGTAACCTTCAAAGAAACTAAGGGTAGACCAAGGAAACTTGGCATATTGGTAGTCAAGCATATAATGTTAAGTCTTTTGTTATTGTTTATTTGCATTATTACTTGGTAATTGTTGTAGGGTTGATATCTACTCAGGCCAAAAAGGCCTAGAAGTAGTCCATCCTACTAGGTAGACGTGAAAAAGAATCATCATATGAAGTGTTACTAGCTGCAAAAATTCATAAATCATTTGATACTTTTAAATAATAGTTTTTTCTATTTGAAAATTTTAATGGTCATGATTAATAAAACTACAACAAATAACTAGAATCATCCAATGATTATGAAATTTGATATCTAGCCAAACTTAGTCAAGCTGAATGTGATTAATGAAAAGGATTATCCAAATATCAAGCCATCAAAACTGCGTTTCCAAAATATGTCACCTTCTGTGGTCCCAAATCAATTTTCCACTTACAATGGTCTTTGAGATATTAATCACTCACAAGCATTATGCTCTTATGCAATAGAATCTCCATCTAAGTTTGGAAAATTTCACTTAGAAAATTAGTGGTTGTGAAACTAGAAAGACAGCAAAGGTCTCACATTCTAGTGCCAACGTGCCATTGTCATACCCAAGTCTGTCTCAACATGGGTTGGACTTTTAAATTTAGGTCGTGACATAGATGGAATATGAGATTCTCTATGGGACTTCTTGGCACCGTGATGACAAATTCAATAAACATTGCGGACGGTTGCCTTCTTAGCTCTCGTGACCATAGTTACAAAGTTGGGATATAGGATTAAGTTGGGAAGGGAAAAAATAATAAAATGTAGTATATATTTGGGGAAATTAAGAAGAAGTCAGAGGAACAAAAATTAACAATTATGTGAATTTAATCTTTTAATTTGTATCTTTTTATTACATCTATAGACTAGCTACATGACATGCTGCATTGTACGCACGTGCACGCATGAGAGAGAGAGAGAGAGAGAGAGAGAGAGAGAGAGAGAGAGAGAGAGAGAGAGAGAGAGAGAGAGAGAGAGAGAGAGAGAGAATATGATATAATATCACAGTTCTAACATAGGCGATGCTAAAATTGAAAAGTTGACCTATTTTTCATAATATTTTTAAGGATCTAAGGTATTCTTCTAATTAGCTTGATCTCAAATTGCCTAAGTATAGAATCTCATGTTGTTGGATGTCTCTATATCCTACATTTTTAGTGTTTTTAAAGTAAAAAAATAGGCAGGATTACGCGTTTTGGAGGTTTGCTATGTTACACCATCCATTTACAAAATTTGTATGATTAGTTTGAATGAAAATAATTAGATGATATGAAAAGCAAAGATGGAGGATTTGTTATATTGTAAGGATTTGTATATGCCTATTGACAGTAATAGTATTATAGTGCAAAACACAATTGGTGATGATTGAAAATGCTCAACCAAATTAGATTTATTTTGAAATTGTTGGACAATAGTGTCTTTTATCATGTTGTGACACCCCAAGTTTTTACATGCCAATAAATACAAATTTTTATAAGAGTCGCGATCCCTAGTTAAAATTTTCATTTTTAAAATTGATTGAGAACAAACACTTCAAATGAAAATACTCATTTCAAAACTCCAAGAGTCATACAACCCACAAAAGCATATATTTAATGGTGAAATGATTTTCCCATTTATGTGAAAAATCCCACAATTTCCTCTATATTAACATTCTGTTCTTGATTGAAATAGAAGGATTTGTGGTTCATTTTCTTGTATCAAGTATGTTATGATCAATGATTCTCTTCTCTTTTGATCATTTATACTTCTTGATGGTGATATTCTTTTGTGTTTTTGTATTTTCCATGTGAAAATAATTTCTTTTTGACCCTTTATGTACTTTTGGTTGAACTTTGCATCCCCTTCATGAGAAGTAGAGAGAAAAGAAGAGGATTTGAAGAATTTGGAATTAGGTTTTTATGGGAGTTTTATATGGAGGAAGGATCATTCTTTACAGATTCGATGATTTGATGTAGCTATTAGTAGTATGTTCACTGATTTTGGATCTTGACATGAAAATCCTCCTCCTTTCAAAAATAATATAAATGAGTTTGGACTGTAGACTGTGTTATCTATTCTTGTTTTGAAATTATATTCTCTAGTTTCTGGGATTATTGCATAATATTGGGTATTGGAATACATAGCTTCTAAATAGTTATTAACTATATCATGCTAGAGTTAATGATTGACATCATTTCAATGATTTTAGGTTAAAAGGAAAAACAATTAATGAGCATAGGAATATAACATTTTCCTTTATCATGTTCATTGTTTAAGCCATTATTACACCTGACATTTTGGACATGTTTTCGTTGGGATTACATATGATAATCATGCTTAAGATATGTGTTTCTAAGTGGCAAGAATGGTAAGTAAAAGATTCCATGACCATTTAGAGCCATGAAAAGTTAAGAGTCCAAGAGATTTAATGAACTATGTAAAGGAGTAAAGTGTATGGAATCTATGTGGGATGATTTTGAGCATACCACCTACCTGAAAATTGGTATAGTTTATTCTTGATTTAAGCATTGTATCATGCTTAATCTCTTATGTGAGCACATGCTATATTTGAGATGTTTGATATATGATTTATTATATGAATTGAATTGCATATATTAAATGCTCAAGTTTGAGAAATTGAGGAGACTTTCTCAAATTTTTGGAAGAAATAGGGGGTCTATTTTAGTATCATAACTTGTTCTCGTTTTATTGTGTTCTCATTTGTAAGAAAAATGGAACATCAAGGACATGAACAATAGTCAAACATGAGCAGCCCTTAAAACATAAAGGGCAAAGGGTAAATAATGATGGAATAGGTTATTAAGAAAAAGGAAAATGAAATAAAAGTTGTCCAATACAATAGGAAGGGATAAGAGATAGGTGACAGTGCAACATCCTATAGCAATTACCTTTGCTACATTCTAGGAAGTGTGATGCCTATTTTGATTGATGATTGAAGACATATGTCACTAACAATCAAAGATTCAACAATGAGAGATGGTGAAGGTATGTAAATCTTATATATTATATAATATAGTATTTACCTTATCTTGTTATTTTCAAATAGAGTAATGTCCTTGTTTTTACTTTGTAGTCTACCTTTGATGTACCTAAGGAGAAGAAGATGTATGCTTTGTAAGGAGCTATGAGCAATGGAGAAAATAGAAGAAGTATCTTATTTGCAACTACATTTTTCCAAATGTAGTTGATCCATGAGGCCACATAGAGTGCTTAAAATTTGTTGCAACGTCATTGACCAAGATGTATGGAAGGAATTTGTGAAGTTCTGCATGTCTCCTAAATTTGAGGTACATGTTAAACAAATGTTTTATTAAATTAATTATAACATTCGATTACACTTAATTACCTATGCATCAAATGTATGGATAAAGAGTGTGAAAGGAATAAAAGTGCATGAAACCAATCATATGCAGCATGACTTCTCTAGGTTGGTCTATGGTAGATTGGAAGAACATGAAGTAAGTATACTTGGGAGTTTATTTACTTCAAATTACAATAGAGTTATATATGTTTTATAGTGTCTTGCTTGGCTACAAAAGAAATTTGGTACTACAGATTCCATTAACTGCGTCATCTTCTAGAAGATGCCACATTTGGTGGGCTATAATGCCAAACCTTAAAAGATGAAGCTATTGTAAAGATGCCTCTTGAATTGTAAGTGGTTGCACATGTTTATCCTTGAATTGCTTAAATGTTATACATTAATTAATGGAACTGATCATGTTCTTGTAATTAAATTTTGTACGAAAAACTTATCTAAGAAAGCGCATATACAGGAGCTCTATGCAAACTACTGCAAAGGATGATATCCTATATAGGGATATGGTCAATAAGGAGAAGCACTCTAGTTGAGTTAGGGGTCAAGGGTGCCGCATTGTTCATTCCACCTTTTTTCGTCAAAAACCACCTACATATGATGATGAGGAGACCTTCCAAAAAGTAAAAGCATAGTTGCATGATGAGATAAAGATGGATATAATTAAGGAATTGCATATGGAAAGTCTAGCTCCTCAGACCCTTATACCTTATTCACATGCTAGATGCAATTCTAATTGAGAAGAAGATCAAGAATAACATTGATTAAGATCAAGAACGTATATATTAAGAGGTATATATGCAGTCACATTTACTTTTTCATTGTCCAATTAATCGTCCTACCTCATCATTTCTTATGTATCCAATATTTCTAATTTTAAGTGGGTCCATGCATGTTGGCTTTGAATGCCCATGAAAATGTCATCATAGTTGGTTCATCGTAGGAGGTTGGATCTATGATTTTGCACAGAAAGATTATGCCTCCGCACACTAAGTGTGTGTATATTACTAGGGCCTTGAATGTGAGAGTCTGCCTATCATTTTCAATAGAATCTAATGAAGTTCGTACCATTACGAATGCCCTTGGACTAGAGCAATTTGTCATTCCTATATAATCAATGTATACATCTTGTCATACCAAAACAAATCTTCAACAACATTTTTTATAGGCCTTACTCTAATTATGTATTGAATACATCTAATATCAATCAGAAGCAACATCAAGCACCGTGGAGGCCAATTGCCTCTTCACAATCACTTCCCATCATAGCAATCGAACCAATAGTATTATTTATATTATAAAATTGAATGTCTTCAACGAACAATTTTGATTAAAAACTTATGCAACTTTGCAGCAACTGTCTAAGTATTGGCTAGAAGTCCCACTTAACACATCTTTATCCCTAAAGAGCCTCTACATAATCATTAATGAAAATAAGTTAATCAATCATGTACATCTTGATGATGGAGTGGTTGTCAATGATGTAGTTGAAGTACCACTTATGAATAGGAGCCTTATAAGAATTTGGAAATGGGATGAACTCTAGTACCCCAACATTGTCTCTTACATACGGTATATGCAAATATCTACTTTAATAACAGTTCTTAACATTACGTGTTGATTAGTACTTATAAGTAATAATATTTTCTTTTATACAGCTTCTTGCATGATATAATGCAATAATTAAAGGTTGAGTATGTACTTTACAAATTCATAGACCTTGGTGACATTTGTGGAGTGGCGAAGCAACGGCCAATGGAGAGAAGAGTTGAAGATATTCTACCAAGGTTTTTTCACTGCTCAAAGTGGCAAGCATTAATAATTTCCTCAAATAGAGGGTAACTTTTATTTTATTTGTTGTCCTGCCAAATTATATTGTACAAATAAAGATTGTAAAGTTCAATTGTAATTCATATGATTGTATGTGTGTATATAAGTCTCATTGGCTGTTGTTACTATAACATACTAAATTTTTAAATGCTAATTTGAGAGAATTTTTGAAAAAATGTGAAATTGGGATGAAAAGAATATATTAAATTCTATATTTTTAGAGTTTTATAAGTGAGAGACTTAATAGATATGAAATCATATATTGAGACCTCAATAATTAGATTGTGCTCGAAAAGACGATTCAAGCGGTACTAAGTTTGCCGAAATCGGAGTTCAGACGAAGAAGTTACTAAAGTTCTTCAGAAAGGGGCAAAACAGTCATTTATTTAGCAAGGCCACAGTACATGGAAGTAAACCCTAGAATCAAAACTGGTTAGGAAATTACTAATTACATGGGAAATTAGGATTTTCCCCACCCTAGTCGTATTTAAGGAAAAACACCCATCTTTCACCCCTTATACTCCTCTAATCTTCCTCTTTCTCCATGACCAAGCATGATCAGATCAAACTGTGATCAACACCAAAAAAGGATCACACCTCCATCCACTGAGTTGCAACAACGGATCACCAGAAGAGCATTGCAATCGTGTTTTTCTTCTCCATCTCTCACTCTCGGGTAAAACTACATAGATCGGATTTTTCACCGATCTAAGAGGTATGACGCAGTTTTTCTCTTGATTTTTCCGTCCATTGGTCTTAGTTCACTATTTTCTATCATTCCTAGCACCTAAATTGAAGATTTCATGAAGTTAGGGTTGGATATATGAAAAACTGTGATACAGTAGAAAACCCATCTCAAAGACACCTCATATTGAAAATCTGAACCATTCATTGGATTCAAAGACCCTCAAAACCCTAAGAACAGTTAAAACATATTAAAAAAATTGGGTCATTAGGGACCTCGATCGAGTCAAAACAAGATGAATGGTTTAGGTTCATCATCCCTGATGGGCGAAGTACCCAAGACACCGGCACGAGACACACAACAAAGATGGTACGTAGCTACTCGGTTGTGCACGTGTGTCTTGGGAGCCCAAAACGAAAACAGAGCATTTTGACGACTAGGACGCATGAGGCGCATCCACGTCACATATCCTAGGCATGCGCATCTTGGTGAAGCCAAGCAGACGACGTCGTTCTGGTCGGGATTTTGATCTAGACCATTGTTTCGTGATTTGAAATGGTTTTTTTAGGATTTTAGAGGCTACAAAAGCCCAATTTTCAATTCGAAAGGTTTGTTGGAATCGTTTTGAAGGCATAGGCATGATTTTAAACTCTAAATCTTGATCTAAGAACATATAGTTAGATGAAATATATAAAATAGTATCCAAGTACTTAGATCTGGCTGATCATAGGGTGATCATGCCTTAGAACTTGAACAATTGGATGATCTAAAAGATGAATTGATAAATATAATAAATGGATTAGGTGTATTCATCTTAGAAATTGATCTAAACCATCAATTTATCCAAGGACTTAGAATTGGGCCATCAGGGAGTAATTAAACCGTTAGATCGATGCATAAATCATGAATATGCACTAGAATAAATTGATAAACATGAAATTGAATTAATTTTGATGATTAAGTTTAGAATTCATAATCAAACCACAAATCAAGGTGATTAAGAACAATCCAACTATTGGATTGTATCAAATTCGGTTGAGATGGAATAAATTGACCCTTTTAGTGATCAAGAGATCTTAAAATAACAAATCTCAACTTGATTGATGATCAGATCAAGTAGATGAGTGTTGAGTGTTAGAAAAATTGAATAATAAAGATAAATGAGGTAATCTAGACAGTTGATCTAAATCAAAAGCATGATAAGAGAATCATTGGACAATTAGACTTATGAATTGACACAAATAAAGAGTAAAATTTATAAAGAGGTATGTAGATGAAATGGAATAACACGAAAATGTACTGTGATACTGACAGGTGTATCACAACACGCAGTTTGAGAGGAGTACGTGCCTAAATTGGTGATTGTTCTTCATCGAGGTAGGTGATAACATTTAATGTTTCATATGTTTTTCTAAAATCTCATCATATCATAGCATCTTGCCTGATTCATATTGTGGTAACATGATTTCTTTATTATGTGCCCTGTGATTTATAAGTTTTTGTGTTATGATTGACATGAGATTTGATAATACATTAAATGGATTTTATTCAATCAAATTTTATGGTATTGTTACTTATGGATTTTGTATATAGAGTATGAATACCTCTTCTTTATTACATCACTGAAATTGGATGATTTCCATAGAATTGATGATGGAGGCTTAGTGTCTAGTCCTTGAGAGGCTAACTCTGGGATGAGGGGTATGCCTTGGGATTGTGAGCCACGAGTGCTCTTGGGTTTTTACAAGATCCATCGTTTTCGTGTTTATATGATTTATGATGGGTGTTTCTACCCGGTGGATGTCATGCTAGGAGGGATTAGGGCCAGCCACCCACCCTCTAAATTTATGAGATGATAGACACCTACCCACAGGTGACATTTGATAGGGGTTAATAACATGGGTAGTCCACACTACAAGTCCAGGCCTACCCATGGGGTGGACAACGAGTCTCCCGTTATGGTGTCGATGGGGAGTGGTTGAGACCCTAGTATGGTTGCCATTACAGCATGCTGATTCATACTCTTATTATGTATGTATACATGATGAGCATTGAGATGTGATGGTGTGCCTAGATGTGAAGACACTCAAAGGATTGGTATGAGTACTCATGACCTATTGTACGAGTGTATGAGACACTCATGGGACCCACGTACCTTGGGGTGCCTTGCCTGTTTATTGTATGCTCATTGAGATTGTATCATATCATGTCTTACATTCATGTGATCCATGCTTTATTGTACATGATGTTTTGCCACTTGTATTGATATGATTTATGACATTTGTAACCTATGACTATCACACTTTACGCTCTTGTCAGTTCTCACTATTTGTGTTATTCTTTTTGTGCCATTATTTCATTACATTAAATGTCTATGTACCTACCAAGCATTGCTTGCTAACACATTGCATTATTGTTGCAATGCCTCAGATATTGAGAGAAAGACATGACTGATGAGGAGATAGATGAATATTGATCGAGATATTTCATTTGGAGGTATGTTTTAATTCCACATGAATTGTATATGTATATCTGTATTATTGGACTTGATTATATTGTTGTTGGGAATGTGGTTGTTGACTGGATGGGTCTTGGAGTAGTGAACTTGTTTGAAAAGGTTTACTTGGTTAAATGAAAATTTTATTGAGTTTTAAAAGTGAAAGGTTGTGCATGAGTTGATGGTTGACACTCGGGGTTTTTTTAAAAATAAATTTCATTTGAAATTATTTTCCACTATTTTGGTTTTAAAATTTGGGGCCCCACCTTTCAAAAAAATTTATTAAAAAGTGTTGAAAAACCCAGGTCGTCATAGTTGGTATTAGAGTAGGTTCATCCACTCACAGCTAGTCCCAAAAGTCCATGTGAAGATGACAGCCCAAGGTGAGAATTTGAAATGATATGAGACTTGGTAAATTTTGAAACTAGAAAAAACACTACTCAGGGGTGTTGGCAGTTGAGCTAAAAAGTGCAAGGATAGAGTGAAAATCATATATAGAATTGATTCATATCATTAATGGAAAATGACTCAAGTAGAGAACATGAATAGTCATGGGAAAAAAAAAAAAAGATCAATTAAATGAAAAGTAATTTCTTATGAGAATGGTGAGGCCCTTAAGGTAAGAAATCAGTATATGATGTGCATGAGTTAGTGTCTCTAGCTGAGAATACTCTTGTCGATAGATGATTTACTAAGAAGACTGCTTATTGTGAATATAATTTCTAATGTGAGAACAGTATGTGAGAAGCCTTAGAGAGTGCAATGATTAATTGGGAGTAAAGAATCAGAATAAGGATTATGAATCAGTTTCTCTGGGTGAAAACTTTAATATATGATAGAAGATACATGTATATAAATTACTTTTGAGAGTTCAAGTTATAACTTGGATTGTGTGTATGAACTTTTGGAAAGGGCATGACAACTATTTTAATAACAATAGTATGAGAATGATGATGATGATGAAAAGTTAGAAATGGTAACAATTAAAGACAACTCGAGGAAGTTCAGAGAATTACAGTGTAAATCAAATTTGTGTTCAAATGAATTGATGAATCAAATTGTGGTATGATGAAAATCATTGAAAGTTTGATAGAACAAGATTTTTAAGTTCTAAGGATGAATTATTTGATCATGAGATGAAAATTATTAAGTTTTTAGACATACAGAAGTATTGATAACCATACATTAGTGAGAAGTGAATACTGATGAAATCTTCGATATTTTTAATTATGATTTGGTGGTGCATTGCACTTGGAGGATATGATAACTGTTTTATGAGAATAGTTATTAAATATTGAGGATAATATGGTATAAAATGGCTAAGAAAGTCATTGTGAAAAATCAATTACATTGGATGTGAGGTTGATGGTTGTAAATGATTTTTATAGATATGACCATGGAATATTTGATTGGTTCAAGGAAATGAAATGGTGGAAGTGAGAACATAGAAAATGTAATTATGGGAATTCTAATTATGGTTGTTTGGGAGAACATGTTCCTCCATTGCTGAGAATTTTATATGAAAGGCTCTTAGAAACGCCATTGATGATCAGTATCTTCGTCTTATGAGCATTTGGTGATACGAAGAGAGTTTGTTGCTATAAAGTAGAGAAATTAAATGGTTCAACGGCATTGAACCGAAATATACAATTAAGTTGACTTGCCCCTAACTCCTTTACGATAGGTAGAGAGGTTGTAGATAGATTATATTATGTTGACGCTTGGATTGAGGAATCAGGTGATGGTAGCTCACCTATGTTGGTGATAAAGACAGTAAATTTGGCCCCTATGTTATAGAGGGATATTTCTCTTAGGACTCAAGCTGATTGTAGAGACTCAAACGTGAGTAGTTCAATTCAACCCAGTAAGGACAAGAGACCCTTTTTATTGACATAGTTATAGAGGCCAATGAGCCAGTGAAATTGATTTGATGGGATTGGGATGTGAACAAGAGAAGGTAAACTAGTACAAGAATAGGCACCTGGATAGCTATGTCCTGGAGTTAGTAAATCACAGCAACAGTGGCAATAGCATTAGCAACAGCCATTACAGTTGCAATCCTTTAAATGTTTTGACTATGGGGAGTTCGAGTATTTCAATAGAGACTGTTCTAGGAGACCATGAGTCAGACACACTAACATTGGAGATAGGGCAGAAATAGCCCCACATTAGCAGTGATGAGTTTCTATCATTACTTGAAGGCAACTATAAGCCTTGAATTGGGTGGTGGAAAATATTTTCTTGATTTCTAGTAAACATGCTAGAATCCTTATTGATTTAGGATCCACTAATTTTGGACTTTATGTAGTAGTGCTTCGATGAATATATGACAGTATCTGGGATTGGATGTTATGATACTGGTGAAAAAGTTATAGAAACGTGTAAGTATGTCTAGGGGCTATTAGTGGAGATAATGATCTAGAAGTTGGATGTTGATTTCATCCTACTTGATATGATTGATTATAATATTATCCTTGAGACGGATTGTATTATTTAGAGACAGTTGATTTCTATGAGAAGAAGGTGACTTCTGGTGTACCTAGATAACGATTGTCCTCACTTGTGTAAGAGGAGGAATCTTTAAGGTTTGTGTTATTTTTATCTTAAAGGCAGTGAGGTATTTTTTCAGAGGGTGCCAAGTATTTCTTGTTTCTATGACAATGGGGGAACATGGGCGGTTATAGACTGAGCATAAAGATGAGGTGCAAGAGTTCACAGTTTTGCTTAAGGAGTTTTCGTGATTTTGCCACAAGAGATTGATATTGATGTTGATTTGGCATTAGGTATAGCATTACTTACCCAGAATGCCATGTAGGATAGTCCCAACTAAGCTGGCAAAGTTCCAACTATATGAGCTTTTAATAAGAGTTTTGACAGGCCTAGTGGGCCTTTATAAAGTGCATTGGTCTTCTTCATGAGAAGAGAGATAGATCTTTATTGCTATGCACAGATAATTGTTTGTTTAATAGTTTCTTGGTAGAAAACTGATATTCTTAATCGTATATTGATGATTTATTTGATTAACTCAAGATGGTGCATGGTGTTTGTAGAGATTGATTTAAGGTCTAGTTATCATCAGTCGAGGATTGTAAGTAAGATGTCTTTAAGATATTTTAGAACCTGTTATGATTATTACAAGTTTTGAGTGATACTAATTGATGAAACTAATATATTGACAGCATGTATCAATATGATGGGCTGAAATTTCAAATGTTACTTAGATGAATATCTTAAAGGCTCATCTCTTATTGTGAATTATGTACGTATGAGTTATGGTTGAAAAAGTGAAATTCCTTGACCATTATACCTCTATTGATAGAGAGGCATCTTAATAAGATTGTGATGGGCTATGATTAGCCAAATCGGTGACTAAGGTTGATAGTCTCTTTAGTCTGGTAAACTGCTATCGCTAAGTTATTGAGTTATCCAAGATAACAGTGATATGGATGTTGTTTATATTATATTATATTATATTATATTATATTATATTATATTATATTATATTATATTATATTATATTATATATATATAGGTTTGATTTCTCATTAGATGAGAGGTATGACAGTGATGTGTGTTGGGTAAAAATCAGACTTTGATTTGTGATATGTACGTGTGAGTAGCCAATGAGGGCGGCCAAGAGGGCGGGCGCGAGAGGCATTGGCCAGCTTCTAAGTGGAAGACTTCTAAGTGCTCATAGTATGATCATATTATGAACTGATTTTGATTGGCATGTGATTGCCTAATAGTGAGCTGCTATGCTCTGATTTTGATTGGCACGTGATTACCTGTTGGTGAGCTTGTATGCATTGGTTTTGATGGGCACGTAATTGCCTGTTGGTGAGTTGGTACGCTCCGATTTTGATTGACATGTGATTTCTTGATAGTGTTAGTGTTCTCTATCATTGATTGGCATATAATTGCCCATTAGCGAACTAATGTTCTCTGGTATAAAAATTGGCATAAATTTGCCTATATATGAGCTAATATGCTCTGGTTGGTATTGGCATAGTGATTTTACTTTTATTAAGCTGTACATAGATAACTAACTCCTAAATTAGAGTTTAGTTTATGTTAATTGCATTATATGTGACTATGATGTGTTCTAATTAACTTTTGAGTTATTTAATCTAAAATGGTTTTCCATTTATAGAATTACATGTGAATTGGTATGTGAGGAGATGACATGATGTGAAATTATCTTTTTTATCAATGCTAATACTGGTATTGTTGACACTATTAGTCATCTTTTGATATGGGAATACTTTTAGAATTGTCTAAAGAATAACATGGTCATGTGATCAACATCAAAAAAGGATCACACCTCCATCCACTAAGTTGTAGTAACAGATTGTCGGAAGAGCATCGTGATCATGTTTTCTTCATCATCTCTCACTCTTGGGTAAAACTACAAAGATCGGATTTTTCATCGATCTAGGAGGTAAGACCCAGTTTTTCTCTTGATTTTTCCTTCCATTGGTCTTAGTTCACTGTTTTGTGTCATTCATAACACCTAAATCGAAGATTTCATGAAGTTAGGGTTGGATCTTTGAAAAACTATGACACAGTAGAAAACCCATCTCAAAGACACCTCATATGGGAAATCTGAACTATTCATTGGATTCAGAGAACCTTAAAACCCTAAGAATGGTGAAAATAGATTAAAAATCGGGTCATTAAGGACTCCGATCGAGTCAAAATAAGATGAACAGTTTGGGTTCATCATCCCCAATGGGCAATGTACCCAAGATGCTGGCTTGGGATGCCTGACAGAGATGGCATGCACCTGCTCTTTGCATGTGTGTGCAGAAAGCATGCTGTGGTGCTGTCACCATTTGCGCTTGACGCGGGTGAGTCCTAGGAGCCCGGAACACACGCGATGCATTTTGGCGATTGGGACAAACATAGCTCATCCATGTCACGCATCCCGAGCACACTTGTCTCGGTGACACCGGGCGGACGATGTCATTCTGGTCAAGATTTTGATCTAGACCATTGTTTTGTGATCTGAAATGGTATTTTTTAGATTTTGGAGTCCACAGAAGCCCGATTTTCAATCCGAAAGGTCTATTGGAATCATCTCAAATGCATGGATATGATTTTAGCCTCTAAATCTTGATTTGAGAACATCTAGTTAGATCAAATCTATAAAATAGTATCTAATTACTTAGATTTGGCTGATCATCATTTGGTTGATCAGAGGATGATCATGCCTTAGAACTTGAACAATTGGATGATCTAAAGGATGAATTGATAGATCAAATAAATGGATCAGGTGTATTCATCTAAAAATTGATCTAAACCATCAATTTATCAAAGAACTTAGAATTGAACGATCATGGAGTAATTAGATAATTAGATCGAGGTATAAATTATGAATATGCGCTAGAATAAATTGATAAACATGAAATTGAATTAATTTTGATGATTAAGATTAGAATTCATAATCAAACCACAAATCAAGGTGATTAAGAACTATCCAATGGTTGGATCGTATCAAATTCCATCGAGATGGAATAAATTGACCCTTCTAGTGATCAGGAGATCTTAAAATAACAAATCTCAACTTGATTGGTGATCAGATCAAGTAGATGAGTATTAGATATTAGAAAAAAATGAATAATAAAGATAAATGAGGCAATATAGACTGTTGATTTAGATCAAAAGCAAGATAAGAGAATCATTAGACAAATAGACTTATGAATTGACACAAATAAAGAGTAAAATTTATAAAGAGGTATATATATGACATGTAATAACACAAAAAAGTACTGTGGTATTGACAAGTGTATCACAACACACGGTTTGAGGGGAGTACGTGCCTAAATTGGTGATTGTTCTTCATCGAGGTAGGTGATAACATTTAATGTTTTTCTAAAATCTCGCCATAGCATAGCATCTTGTTTGATTCGGATTGTGGTAGCATGATTTCTTTATTAGGTGCCTTGTGATTTATAAGTTTTTGTGCTATGGTTGACATGAGATTTGATAATACATTAAATGGATTTTATTTGATCGAATTTTATGGTATTGTTACTTATGGATCTTATACATAGATTATGAACATATCTTCTTTATTGCATCACTGAAATTGGATGATTTCCATATAATTAATGGTGGAGGCTTGGTGGCTAGTCCTTGAGAGGCTAACTTTGGGATGAGGGGTATGCCTTGGGATTGTGAGCCACGAGTGCTCTTGGGTTTTTATGAGATCCATGATTTTCATGTTTTATGATTTATGCTAGTGTTTCTACTCAGTGGATGTCATGATAAGAGGGATTAGGGCCGACCACCCACCCTTTGAATTTATGAGATGATAGACACATGCCCACAGATAGTATTCGGTAGGGGTTAATAACATGGGTAGTCCACACTACTGGTCCGGGCCTACCCATGGGGATGGACGGCAAGTCTCCTGTTACGGCGTTGACGGAGAGCAGCAGTAGCTGAGACTCTGGTGTGGTTGCCATTGCAGCATGACGATCCATACTCTTATGTATGTATGTATGTATGTATGTATGTATGTATGTATGTATGTATGTATGTATGTATGTATGTATGTATGATGAGCATTGAGATGTGATGGTGTGCCTAAGTGTGACAACACTCAGAGGATTGGTATGAGTACTCATGTTGAGTGCTTAATTTTGCTTAAAATACTTTAGATTAATATTTTATTAGATCATTTAACAAGGTAACTTTGTGATTTTAAATCAATTTTTGCTATAATCGATCATCCAATCGTTAATTTGAAAAGTTAACAATCAAATGATCATTATAGCTAATTACATACATAAATTGGATAATCTTAATTTTGTATTTTGTTTTACAGATAATCCAAAGTAATTTGGACGGTCCAGATTGACTTAATTAATGTAGATCATTGAAGTGATCAGATGGACCCACATCACAAGAGATTATTACTTGAATTATGTAAGTGGGCTGCAAACATTGAAGAGGGAAACAAGAAAGAAACAATGGAGAAGGAAACATGGAGCCGAAAAGAATCTAAAAAACAAATGCAAGTTGAAAAGTTGGGGTGTTAAAAGTAGATGAGATAGATGGCCAAGGGTTTTTACATTTTTTTTTCTGTTGGGTTTGGACAAATGGAGGAGGTGGAAGGATGGTTCCTCTCCACCTCTCCTGCTCTCTTCTCTTCAACCTCCCTTGGCTGAGCACCCCTCTCTACACACCAATCCTAGCACGCCGGATTGCCTAGCCTACTTTTCCCTCTCCTTCCCAGCTTCCTCTCAAACACCCTACTATGTTATCTTTGTCCCACACCATTTTCCATCACTCACATCTCCTCCTCACTTTATCCTCTCCTTAGCACACCCAATAGACCAAGCCTCGCATGGTAGCGCGTAGCCCAAATAGGATCACACCAAAGGCCAGACTGAGTCTGGTTTCCCTAATTCACCATCCTGGCCAAACACGCTCACCTAGCACCTATGGCTCACTCTATCTCTCTCCTTCAGCCAAATCCCAAAAAATCGGAGCTCTCCCCCTATCTGTTTGATTCTTTCCTACTAGGCCAAAATGATGCACCATTCCAAGATTTTCTCCTCTATGCCCAAACGATCATTCCATTGCCCAGATCAGCACTTCTTCACTGGGCTATCTGTCTCTCTCTCGTTGTCTCCCTTCCCTATCATGCTCCCTCTCTGTGTCTACCCGACTTAGCTTTTCCAACCAGCTCTCGCATGAACGCATCTCCACTTATCGGATCCACCGGCCCAACACCAACGTTGTTTTCTATCATCGGCCGGCCCAGAGGTGAAAACCCAGATCGGGTTTTTCTCCTTTGCCTTCTCCTTCCCCCTCCTCCACTTCATTCCTTCTCTTTATTCCCCCGTCACCGACCAGTAGCTGCGTTTCCAGCACTGCCCCCATCTCTAGCCATCCAATAGGCAAAACCCAAGTCGGGTTTTCCTCTTTCAATCCCTTCTTCCCCTTCTCCCCCAGCTTCACTCTCCTTTTGTCAGGTTTCTGGTTTTTTCTTTTAAAACCAGAAATCTAAAAAAAATTTAGATTTGCCCTTAGTACAAAAATTGGAATTCCATTTACATCCTTATTTTGTGTTTTTCCTATTCTGTCTTTTCTTCTGTCCTTGTTTTACTTTATCCATATCATGTTATCTGTGTTCTATTTTGATAGCAATCTAGGGATAGTGCTTATCCAAGGATAGTGCTATTCAAGACTGATTACTTAGTTTCATTTTCTATTTTCTAGAATTGGAATATCAGTAAATTGCATCAATGAGATAAATTTAGATTTTTATTTTATTGTTAGTTTAATTCTATTATGCTCCTTATTTTTATTTTTTTAATTAAAATTTGTGTAAACTCTATCCTTTCAAGTCAAGTCCTTGTGGAATCAACCCATATTTGATTACCTATACCACAATAGCTCGTGCACTGGCAAAAAATATCAACAAGTTTTTTGCAGTGTTGTTAGGGACACACAATGGAGTTTTCATGAAATTTAATTAAAAACTCAAAAAATAATCCAAATTTCATAAAAAATTCATAAAATTTCAAGAGTTGCATTGTTTTAATATTTTAGGTGCATTTTAAATTTTTTTAGTGCATGAATTCAATTTCTCCTAATTTTTGGTACTTATTGATAATTTCTTATTTTGCAAGAAAATTGGAAAAGAAAGGAGAAATTTAAGGAGTCTAATTAGGATAATTGTAATTTATTTTGAGTGAATTGTAGTCAGGATTTCATGTAATTATTTTATTTTTACAATTCATTTAAATGGGCCATTGTAACCTGCAAGTGGAGGTGGAATGTAAATGGTCCCACCCTTGTACAAGAAGACACTTTTCAAGATCCCGCTGTGAGAAATTTCTTAACTCTTTAAAATTTCTAGTTTAGGTTGTTCATTATTAGATTAAAACTGCATTGGGTGTTAGTATAAAAGCATATAGAACACATTTGATATATGATGCATTTTTAGGGTCCATTAGTTTGCTATTTTTTATTTTATTTTTTAGGGCATGTTTAACTGGTTTAAGGCTATTACATGTCAATCGAATCGCCATGGAATGGAAAAATTAATTAGTAAGGGCACCCAACTCCATAAGATCAAGGGTGGATTTCATCACCAGCTCATGGCCCACTTAGGATAATCACCGCAAGCTCATAACCTAACCTTCAAAATTAATTAGAAGAGACCTATAGGGCCCAACACATGCTCATAGGACCCTCTTGGAAGGAAGCGACCTATTGCCACTCCAGTGGCCCCTATTTAACCTACTACACTGGTTTTTAAACCACTAGCTCTGCTCGCACATTCTATGACTCAGACTGCCTATGACTCGCTGAGAAGGGTGTGAAGTAGTTGGTAGGATCTAATTGGTATGCAATGGGACAAGTCAGAAAGAGAGGAGGAGCATTGGATTAGGCTAATCTAAAAGCTTCTCCCCCACACTATATAAGATAATCAAATTGTTTGCTTGCTAGCCTTAGGGGTGCTTGAATTTTTGTGCCCTATCAATAGCATTTAGGATTAGTTAAGTAGTAAAAAAAAAAAAAAAAACCCCTTATTGTATGAACTTGTGGACACACAATAAAACTGGAAGTTTAATCAAAAATGACATACAACAAATTCAATCAATGACTGAACAAAGATCAAGGGGTAACTCACCCCTACGCAGTGTTAAAGGAGATCTGAGCCCCACATTCATTATGAATGAGGACCCACCACCTCCAATAGATGAAGAGCATCAACCTCCACCAAGGAGGAATAATCATCCACCCATCCTTAGGAACTAGAGAAGAAATGAAAATGTAGAGTGGGACCAACAAAGTGACCATGGGGATAACGATTTTTATTAAAGCCCTCATGGTAGAACACTAAGGGATTACCTTCAACCAACTCGTATAAGTACACCATCTTGTGTCATTCTACCTTAGAATGTAGATACCATAGAGCTGAAAATGGGAGTAATTCAATTACTCATGAAATATCATGGTTTGGATAATGAAAGTTGTTACCTACATCTAAAAGAATTCGACGAGGTGTGTTCTACACAATGCACACAGAATGTCGAGTTAGATATGGTAGGGCTAAAACTATTTCCTTTCTCTTTGAAGGAAAAAGTTAAGATATGGTTTAATGCACTATCAGCAGGTTCAATACGAACCTGGCAAGACATGACAAGGAAGTTCTTGAAAAAGTTTTTCCCAACTCATAAAACCAATACTCCGTCGAAAGATCATGAACTTCACTTAAAATGATAAGGAGACCTTCTATCAATGCTAGGAAAGATTCAAGGATCAGTTGTTGACATGTCCACAATATGGATACGAGCCTGGTGCATTATCAACTTCTTTTATGAAGGACTCAACATTGATATGCGTTAGTTTATGAAAATGATTTGCAATTGTAATTTCCTAAACAAATAACTAGAAGAGGGAAAGAGTACTTAGAATGGTTAGCTGAGAGCGCTCACACCTGGGCAGATTTAGAAAAAGTTGATCAATCAGATAGGTTAAAGCCCACCACATCTTCTAAGGGAGGTATCTATACCTTAAATGAAAAAGATGGCATCAATGCAAAGATAACTTCCCTTACTAGAAAGATAAAGGCCATAGATATGGGGAAAATTACCTTAAACAAGGTCGAATAGGAGTGTGGTATTTGTGAAAGTACTTCACACCTTACTTAGGAATGTCCAAGAATTCCGGCATTTCAAGATGTGCTTCATGAATAGGCAAATCCCTTGAATTCTTATAAACGACCTTTTTTCCCTTATTTTGAAACATACAATCCCAATTGGAGAAATCACCCCAACTTTAGTTGGAGAAATGAACCCACTGCCAATGTCTCACACCAGCCTCATCAACAAAACCAAGGACTCCTTGCCCCATACCAAACTCATCAACCTCCTGCTCTTGGACCTTATGTGCCCCATCCAAAGGACCCGGGGAAGATAATCAAACCTTCCAAAACTAGAAGAGAAATTTCTCAATTAGAAGCTCAATTGAGACAAACCAACCAATATATGGATGAAATAAAAAAATATGATGAGTCAGATGATGCAAAACATGGCAAAAAAGAAAGTCTCCAACTTAACCACAAGCAAATCCTAAGAGAGTGCATGTGGTTAGCACTAATGCCTCTGAAGCATCATCTATCGCTCCCATAGAACAGTTCAAGGCTGTCACCATTCTTAGGAATGGTAAAAGAATTGAGAAGGATGAGCCGCAAAAGATTGAACAGGTAGAAAAATCCACTAAGGTTACAAAAAATTCTAAAGAAAAGGATCCTACTCCACCTGTTGAGCCATGTCCATTTCCTACTTCATTCCCTCAAAGGTTGCGTCAAGTCACAAAGAGTACCACTAATGATGAGATTATGGAGATATTCAAGCAAGTCAAGATCAACATATCAATCTTAGATGCAATAAAACAAATCCCATCATATGCCAAAATTTTAAAGGATTTATGCACAATCAAAAGGAAATTGAATGTGCAAAAGAAGGCATTTGTGACTAAACAATTAAGTTCAATTCTTCAGCATCATACACCCCAAAAATATAAGGAGCCAGGTTGCCCCACTCTCACTTGCATCATTGGCAATCATGAGATTAACTATGCCTTATTAGATGTGGGATCTAGTGTTAATTTGTTACCATATACAGTCTATGTTCAGCTAGGACTAGGAGACCAAAGCCAACATCCACTACACTTCAACTACCCGATAGATCAGTGGCAATACCTAGGGGCATAATAGAGGATGTGTTAGTCCAAATAGAGCATTTCATTTTATCCATTGATTTTTTAGTTTTGGACACATAACCATTGTTAAATGAGCAGCGAGAAATTCTAGTCATCCTTGGATATCCATTATTGGTTACGTCTAATGCCCTAATAAACTGCAGAAATGGTGTCATGAAGCTTTCATTTGGTAACATGACACTAGAATTGAACATCTTTGATATCTGTAAGCAACCTAGAGAGCCCACAGATGACTTGCACTATGCCAATATGATAAATTCAATGGTGTAAGATTATTTTCAATCATCTTCCTTGTCGGACCCACTTGAGGCTTATTTGACCACCCATTTTAACGAGTTTAATGAGGATGCATTAATAGAGGAAGTTAATGCCCTCCTTGATTTTGTGCCCCCTATGGATACAGAAAAATGGAAACCTCAGTTCAAGGAACTTCCATCGAGAGAGTCCACTCCCATTCCATCCTCAGTGGAACCTCCTAAGCTAGATTTGAAACCTTTACCTTCTGAACTCAAATATGCCTATTTAGGAGATGAAGAAACATTTTCTATTATAATTGCCTCTCAATTGGAAAAATATCAAGAGGAACAATTGATTAAAATTCTCAGGTAACATAAAAGTGCAATAGGATGGATCCTAGCGAACATTAAAGGTATTAGCCCTTTAATATGCACCTATTGAATTTACCTAGAGGATAATGCTATACTATATCGTCAAATGCAAAGAAGGTTAAACCCTAATATGAAAGATGCAGTTAGAGCAGAAGTCCTTTTATTGCTTGATGTGGGAATCATCTACCCCATAAGTGACAGCAAATGGGAGAGTCCTACTTAGGTTGTTCCGAAAAAGTATGGAGTGACAGTGACCATTAATTCCAATAATGAACTAATTCCAACTAGAGTTACCATCAGTTGGCGTATGTGCATTGACTATAGAAAATTGAATGATGTCACTAGGAAGGACCATTTTCCTTTGCCTTTTATTGACTAAATGTTAGAAAGGGTTGTAGAACACCAGTACTATTATTTTTTAGATGGTTATTGAGGATATAACGAAATAGACCTTGTACCAAGGATCAAGAAAAGACCATATTCATATGTCCTTTTGGCACTTTTGCTTATAAAAGAATGCCATTTGGATTATGTAATGCTATTGCCACATTTCAACATTGTATGTTAAACATTTTCAATGATATGGTAGAGAGAATTTTAGAGGTTTTCATGGATGACTTTTTTGTTTTTGGTGATTCCTTTGACACATGCCGTGAAAATTTAAGAAAAGTCTTAAATCGTTGTGAAAAAAAGAACCTGGTGCTTAATTGGGAGAAATGTCATTTCATGGTTCCAAAGGAAATTTTCCTTAGCCACATCGTGTCATCCAAAGGTATCGAGGTAGACAGAACCAAAGTTGACTTAATTACCAATCTACCCATCCCCAAATCAGTTAGGGACATTTGCTCATTCTTAGGTCATGCAGGATTCTATTGGAGATTCATTAAAGATTTTAGTCCTATATCCAGATCGTTCTTTCACCTCCTTACAAAGGAAACTCCTTTGGAGTGGACTGATGATTGTCAAAAAGCTTTTATAAAGCTAAAGGACAAGTTAACCACTACACCCATTATACAGCCACTTGATTGGAGCTTACGCTTTGAAATCATGTGTGATGCTAGTGACTATGCAGTAGGAGCTGTACTAGGACAAAGAAAAGAGAAAAATCCATATGTCATCTACCATGCCAGTAGGAACTTAAATAGCACACAAATGAAGTATTCCACTACGGAGAAAGAATTCTTAGCAATTGTCTTCGTGTTGGATAAATTAAGGTCTTACTTGGTTGGATCTAAATTAGTCATCTTCAATGATCATTTGGCCCTTAAGTATCTTCTCTCCAAGAAAGTTGCTAAGCCTAGACTACTTAGATGGATTTTTTTACTCCAAGAGTTTGACATTGAGATAAAAGATAAAAAAAAAGAGTAGAGAATGTTGTAGCTGACCACTTGTCTCGTCCAGTCCGAACAAAGCCTTTGGATGAGTTGCCAATCATGGATACTTTCCCCGACGAATGACTTTTTCATGTCTCCCATCCTCCCTGGTTTGTTGATATAGCAAATTATTTAGTCACAGGGAAGGTTCTTGATCATTGAATAAATTAGAAAAGAAAAAATTATTTTCTAATATTAAACACTACTTTTGGGATGACCCATATTTGTTTATGTACTGCACAGATCAAATCATTAGGAGATGTGTCCCCGACTTAGAACAACGTAGCGTCATCTCCTTTTACCATTCAGAAGCATGTGGTGGACATTTTTCTGCACAGAAAACTACTGCAAAGATTTTGCAGTGTGGTTTCTATTGGCCATCATTATGTAGAGACACACATGTATTTTGTAAATCATGTGAGAGATGTCAAAAGTTAGGAGGAATAACCAGTAGGAACGTGATGCCTCTAAACCCTATCCTTGTTATTGAAGTTTTTGATTGCTGGGGTATTAATTTCATGGGCCCATTCCCACCTTCTTTGACTACATCTATATCTTATTGGCCATAGAATATGTTTCAAAATGGATTGAGGCTAACCCATATAGGTATAATGATCATAAAATAGTTGTAAAATTCTAAAAGAAAGCATTTTTTCTAGATTTAGGACACCTGGAGCTATTATAAGTGATAATGATACACACTTTTGCAACAAACCATTTGAAGTACTCATGAAAAATTATAATATCACCCATAAAGTTGCAACACCGTATCACCCACAAACAAGTGGACAAGTAGAAGTATCTAATTAGGCTATTATCAAAAGACTGTAATCTAGATTGTAAGGATTGGTCTCTCAGACTAATCGATGCCCTCTGGGCTTACAGGATTGCACATAGAACCCCAATTAGTATGTCTCCTTATCGAATTGTATACATAAAGCAGGTTCACATAGGAAACTCCAACTTAATGAGTTGGAAGAGATCATGCAAGAAGCTTATGAGAGTAATAGGATATATAAAGAAAAGATGAAAGTTTTTCATGATAAAAACATAATGAGAAAATCCTTTACTCCAAACCATAAGGTTTTGCTTTACAATTCTAAGCTCCACCTGTTCTAAAGTAAGCTTAGATCTCAATGGACCAGTCTATATATAGTTAAAGAAGTTTTTTCATATGAGACCATCGAGATTGAGGATGCTAGGACTGGTCATACTTTTAAACTAAATGATCAATGTTTAAAGCCTTTCCTAGAATATGAGAATCCAAAAGTTGAGTCCACAACTCTGGAGGATCTTATTTATCAAGATTGAGTGGATTTGATCCCTCTGTACCATATTTTGTATTTTTTCTCTACATCACCCATATTCATTTTAAGTCCTACCTTTTAAACATTGAGGACAATGTTTCTCTCAGGTTGGGGGGTGTAGAATTCTAGCAAATTCTAGTTGTTGTTAAATTTCTTTATTTTCAAAAAAAAAAAAGAAAGAAAGAAAAAGGGATAGTTCATATACAATGATGAGAATTGGATTTTTTGAAAGTTTAATATTGAATTACCATTCGTAGCTTATTAATAGAATTGTAGATGATTAATTCATCATTTTACTTATTTTCTAAAGTATCTCATGAAAGTTAAGTCTCAAATCATATCTGTATACACAGCTACGTGTATATAGTCTAAGTGATAAGTAGTTATGACTTTAGAGATCTTGAATAAATTCAATGGAGACCTATAATCCTAAGTGAGTCTTTAGAGCCATTCATTCTTTTTGAGAGGTTATAAATGTGTTCTTAATTTTCTTCAACGTGCTTAAGTAAATTTGATCCCATCAATTTTAAATTTGGCCAATTCCCTAAATTATTAGAATACTACTTTCAACATTCTAAGATTTCATTGAATTTGATAGATTATAGGAAACCTAGAAAAGGATTAGGTCATCATTGTTGTTAACCTAGAGACATAAAGCTTATCCAATAGTATCTTTACCACTAGTTAGCTAATTTGAGCCTTTTTATAAGCTTTTTTTTTTTTTTTTTTTCCTTACCCAAGTTAACCTTTACCTGCATTAACCTAGTATAACATATCTATTACCTATTTTCTTCAAATTATAAGTTAGCGAAGAATGATGATATACCTTTTAGTTGCAATAAAGGAAGAAAAGTAAATATCAAGAAAAGAAATGTTCTTCAAAGGAGAGTCAAAAAGTGTTAAAAAAATGAATGAAGAAAGTAGAAAAGTGGAAAAAGAAATATTCATTTCAAGCAAACAAAGTAAAGAAGAATTGTCAACTTTAGAAGACCTCTACTTATTTTTGAAGAAATTTTGAATATCCTTTATACCCCTACTTTTTGTACCCTATGCCAAGCCTTCATTCAGTCCTAGTTAAAGACTTAATGATTTTAAGATGAATATAATTTTGATGAGGATATGAAAATTTAGGATTTAAAGAGTAATATTTCTAAAAGATCAATGGTAATGGCATCTTCTCCTTTTAAAGGGATCAAAACTACACTCCTTAGTGACTCTCGTTCCTTTATGAGTACATGTGAGATAAATTTGTTTTTATTGACTCTGCTCACATATTCAAGAGAGATACAATTTGAACCTTTATCTGAGAGATTTTATTTCTGAGTGTATGTTTATTAGTGAGGATTGAGGTCAAAACATATTTCAAATGGAGTTTAAGAGTTGTACTCTACTTAGAAACAAAAGATCTATTGTATATATAGACTGTACACACACAACGCCCTGAGATCTAAGCTTCAATGAAATATCATTAGAATATGAGTAAGGTTTTCGAATTTGTTATTCAAATTTATTAACATGTTAAGGTGTAAATTAAGTATGGATAGAAGGAAAGTCTCAGAGATAAATTTAGGAACTGTCCTTTATGAATTTTGTGGGTAAATTCGCTGCAAAAGCTCATGAGGGTTAACTCGTCCACTAGGGGTAACCTAGGAGTTTAAGGGCTTGTTGCATACGCTAAATGCAACTGTAAGTACCTACGAAAATGATGACCATTTTCTCTTTAATAATTTTTCTCATGTTTTGCTATAGACTAGCAAAATGCTAGTTAGGGGTGTGTTGAGTGCTTAATTTTACCTAAAATAACCTTAGATTAATATTTTATTAGACTATTTAATAAGGAATTTTGTGATTTTAAATTAATTTTAGCTATAATCGATCATCCAACTATTAATTTAAAATTTTAAAGATCGGATGATCATTATAGCTAATTACATACATAAGTTAGATAATCCTAATTTTGTATTTTGTTTTGCAGATAATCCAAAGTAATTTGGACGGTCCAGATTGATTTAATCGGTATAGATCATTGAAATGACCAGATGGACGCACATCACAAGAGATTATTGCTTGAATTAAGTACGTAAGTTGGCTGCAAACATTGAAGAGGGAAACAAGGAAGAAATAATGGAGAAGGAAACATGGAGCTGAAAGGAATCTAAAAAACAAATGCAAGTTGGAAAGTTGGGGTGTTAAAAGCAGATGAGAGAGATGGCTGGGGCTTTTTACATTTTATTTTTTTTTTCTATTGGGTTTGGACAGATGGAGGAGGTGGAAGGACAGTTCCTCTCTACCTCTCCTGCTCTCTTCTCTTCAAGCTCCCTTGGCTGAGCACCCCTCTCTACACACCAGTCCTAGCATGTTGGATTGCCTAGCCTGCTTTTCCCTCTCCTTCCTAGCTTCCTCTTATACATCCTGCTCTATTATCTTTGTGCCACACCATTTCCCATCACTCGCATCTCCTCACTTTATCCTCTCCCTAGCACACCCAATAGACCAGGCACTGCACGATAGCGCCCAGCCTAGACAGGACCGCACTAAAGGCCGGACTGGAGTCTAGTTTCCCTAATTCACTGTCCTAGCCAGACACGCTCACCCAGCACCTCTGACTCTCTCTCTCTCTCTCTCTCTCTCTCTCTCTCTCTCTCTCTCTCTCTCTCTCTCTCTCTCTCTCTCTCTCTCTCTCTCTCTCTCTCTCTCTCTCTCCTCAGGACAAATCCTAGAAAACCCAAGCTCTTCCCCTATCTGTTCGATTCTTTCCTGCTAGCCCAGAATGCTACACCATTCCCAGCTTTTCTCCTCTATGCCCAAATGATCATTCCATTGCCCAGATCGACACCTCTTCACCAGGCTGTCCTCCTCTCTCTCATTGTCTCCCTTCCCCTATCACGCTCCCTCTCTGCGTCAACCGGACTCAGTTTTTCCAACCAGCTCTGTGCCTGAACGCATCTCCATTGATCGAATCCACCGGCCCAGCACCGGCATCGTTGTCTGTCGTCGGCAGGCCAGAGGTGAAAACCCAGATTGAGTTTTCCTCCTTTGCCTTCTCCTTTCCCCTCCTCCACTTCTTTCCTTCTCTTTATTCCCTCGTCATTGGCTTGCAGCTGCGTTTCCAACACCACCCCCATCTCCAGCCAACCAAGAGGCAAAACCCAAGTCGGGTTTTCCTCTTGCACTCCCTTCTTCCCTCATCTTCTCCCTTCTTCCCCTTCTCCTCTGGCTTCATGCTCCTTCTATTGGGCTTCTAGTTTTTTCTTTTAAAACTAGAAATCTAGAAAAATTCAAGATTTGACCTTAGTACAAAAATTGGAATTCCATTTACATCCCTGTTTTGTGTTTTCCCTATTCTGTCTTTTCTTCTATCCTTGTTTTACTTTATCCAGATTATGTTATCTATGTTCTATTCTGACAATAATCCAAGGACAATGCTTATCCAAGGATAGTGCTATCCAGGGACAATGCTATTCAAGACTAATTATTTAGTTTCATTTTCTGTTTTCTAGAATTGGAATATCTGTAATTGCATTAGTGAGATAAATCTTGATTTTTATTTTATTATTAGTTTAATTCTATTATGCTCCTTATTTTTATTTTTTTTAATTAAAATTTGTGTAAACTCCATCCTTTCAAGCAGAGTCCCCATGGAATCGACCCATATTTGCATAGCTATACTACAATAGCCCATGCACTTGCAAAAATATTAATAACTCATGACCTGTTGTATGAGTTTATGAGACACACGTGGGACCCATGTACCTTGGGGTGCCCTGCCTGTTTATTGTATGCTCATTGAGATTGTATCATATCATGTCTGACATTCATGTGATCCATGTTTTACTGTACATGACGTTTTGCCACTTGTATTGATATGATTTATGACATTTGTAACCTATGACTATCATGCTTTACGTTCTTATTAGTTATCACTATTTGAGTTATTCTTTTTATGCCATTATTTCATTACATTAAATGTCTATGTACCTACTAAGCATTGCTTGTTGAGGCATTGCATTATTGTTGCAATGCCTCAGATATTAAGAGAAAGACATGACTGATGAGGAGACAGATGAATATTGATCGAGATATTTCATTCGGAGCTATGTTTTAATTCCACATGGACTGTATATGTATATCTGTATTATTGGACTTGATTATATTGTTGTTGGGAATGTGGCCATTGACTGGATGGGTCCTAGAGGAGTGAACTTATTTGGAAAGGTTTACTTGGTTAAATGAAAATATTATTGAGTTTTAAAAGTGAATGGTTGTGTGATGAGTTGATGGTTGACACTCGGAGTTTTTCTTAAAATGAATTTCATTTGAAATTGTTTTTTGTTGGTTTGGATTTTGAAATTGGGGCCCCACCTTTCAAAAAAATTTATTAAAAAGTGTTGAAAAACTCGGGTCACAGCAGTTAGTTTGGGATGTACATGGTGGGCACACACT
The DNA here is from genome assembly GCA_035236585.1 of Warburgia ugandensis. Taxonomy (NCBI): domain Eukaryota; kingdom Viridiplantae; phylum Streptophyta; class Magnoliopsida; order Canellales; family Canellaceae; genus Warburgia; species Warburgia ugandensis. The sequence goes on from CP141133.1 coordinate 16,040,030, forward strand.
TTTTTTTATCCTTGTGGAACGCACATGGGTGTCCCCTAATCTTTCATTGATATCTAATGCATTTGGATTATATATTTGATGTACATGGCATAGTTGGGCTTAAATAATGAACACTCATCACTCAATAAAACTCATTTGGAAGAAGGTCAAGGTAAGAAAAAGAATTAGTTACTTTATTTTATAAAATAAAGTTACAATTGTACATAGTATTTATTGATCTTTTCTGTCTTCTTTGTTGCACAATGCCCTAGACAACATTCTGATTGGGAGCATGTGTATTATGTAGTAAGATATGCGAGAACCCTAATACATAATGATGGTAGGGTCTTACAATTTAGAAAGGTAAGACACATTTTACTAGTCGCAATCTTATACTTTTCTAATTTTTTGATGGATTCCAATTGAAAGAATGTAATTGAATTAAATATGTTATCTTGCAAGCTAATGCAATGCCTGAATGGGGAGCCAAGTCGAGTTACTCTAAGTTAGATCTCAATGAAATAAGAAATGAATTGGCCGAGTATGTAATGCATTTTAAATAGAACATTTGTAAAATTTAGATTAATGTAAATCTTCTTATTTATTAATGCAAAACTAAACTTTTTCAGTTATATGCATGTGTCTTGTACTCTTCATTAATTTCCTTAAAGTATACATTTATGTCATTTGTTTATGAAATGAATAAGATAAGTTAGAGTGTGGACATAAATGAGTGTGTATAATGATGTGTGGCTATAGGTACATGTGAAGTTTTTCTTTTCATGCCTTTGAATATGGATGTTGTAGTGAATGTATTTGTTATAATTTTCCTTTTTAGGCCTTTTGAAGATTGCACGAAGGTTGTATAATAGTAAGAAGATTGTATAGTTAGGTTTACATAATAATATGCTTGGATGTTGAATTTGGATGTTGTTGTGGATGTACAAATTCCTTTTTCATATATTTAAAGATTACAAGAAGACAACAACAATAATAGTTTATTGAATGTATGAAGGAATAATCACAAGTTAAGATTGTAGTGTATATCAAGGAAAAAGAATTTTTATGAAGTTTTTAAAGTCAAACCAACTTTAAGATAACATACTTTTAATGTCAATTGTAGGAAAATTGGCTTTAAAAGCAACTTTTAAAGTTGGTTACAGGAAACCATTTTTAGAAATGTAACTTTTAAAGTAAGTTTTGAACCATCTTCTTTTTTTAATTGATTTTTGAAAATGACTCTATAGAAGAACTATCTTTGATACATATCTTTAACCAACTTTAAAAGCTTTTTCTCTAATGGTAAACTCCTAGGCCGCCATGCAAAATCAAAAGAAAAAATTCTATTCAATTTCAAGAGAAGTTAAAGAACCTAGATTTAAGTGAAAAAGGCATAAATTCAAAAGAAATCAAAAGACCTAAAAATTCAAGAAATTCCATAAGAAATGGAAAGAAAAGACCCAAATCAAACCTCACATCTAGAAATCAAAATTGCATCACACTTCCTATCGAACATAGAGATAAAACAAATTAACAATAAGACCAACAAATTCTAGAGAAGCCCATATTTATTTCTACCTTGTGAATTTGAGGTTTGAAGTATTGTCTAAAAGTCATCGAGGATTTGTGGGTCTCCAAACTTGAATGTCCTGCAAAAATGTGGGACAATTGGTTACCCATACACTTACCCTATGTTTGATGTTTAAAACATGATGGCAACAATAGTGCAAAATTAATGTCTTCACCCTAATAAAGTAGACTGAGGGTTATAAAATGCTATATCAACACACAACTTGATTTGTTGCTACCATGTACATGCTGTGTCAAACTAGAGATTTGTTGAGATGAAAGATAAGAAAGAGAGCTCTATAACCATAGAATCCTCTCAATTTAATCAAGTTAGCATGAAGAACACTTCTGATAATAACAACTCTCTTAAGAAATCCTTCTTTCCTTGGATGCATAGTTGATTTTCTTCATAGCCTACGAGAGTCTTGTTAGGTAGGGTACCCTTATAGACCACTCCGAATCCACCAATGCCAATATGAGTTTGGATGAGATTTCTTGCCCACACATAGATAGAGTTCTGTATGTTTTCTTGCCACCTCTTGTTTTGATCAAAAAATCTTATGTAGTGAGATCTACCACTATATGTGTTCCTAATTTTGTCTAGAAAAGCACATTGACAACAACATAGTGACTAATCATGTTAGATTCTAGTTGGAAACTGTTACAGAGACCCACAATATTTCTCCTCAAGTGTCCATGATATAAAAGCTAGAGGAGTTAATAGTGGTATGTCTATTTGACGGTGGAGGATTGATTTGAAGCAATTTTACAAATTTAGATAAGCTACTAAAAGATATAGGATTAAAATGAGAATTTGGAAAAAGTTTGGGGTTTAAAAAGTTTTTTTTACCTTCTGATAAGTCTAGAAAAGGATTTTTCATTTTTGTCCTCCTATCTCTCTTTAAGCTCTTGGTTGCTTTAGCTTTTGCTTATTAGTCAATGAAAAGGCTACTAGTTCTTTTCAAAGTCCTTCCCCCATAAAAGAAAGTTGGGTGTGGGAAGCAAGCTAGCAAGTCATGGAAGATGCACAAAGAATCCCATCACCTTATGGAGAGGACTACAACCTTCTATTGATGGTGTCATTGCTAATCATTGGTGCTAGTGCTTAGTCAAATATGAAGAAAAGAATCAACATGAGGGTGAAAAAGAGACAATAGAGGATGGGGTTACTGTTTCTTCCCCAAATAGCATAGTTTCTGGAAATTCCCAAATGAGAGAGAACTTCAAATCCTCTATACTAGCTACTATTATCACTTTCTCTCCCTCTAGCATTAATCCATCAAGTTGGGCTTGCCTTAGATTGGCTAAACATCGAATTTTGTAACTGTTGGATGATTTGACCCATTCTTATTTTCATTTTCAGATCTTGTCAAATGAATTTTTTTTAACTGAAAGGTCTAGTATTTAGAAGCCTTAAGCACGAATGTTTATATATAGCCAAAAAGGAGCAAGCCCAACAAGCTAAACAATTCAGATCACCTAAATTTGGGCCCAATATCTTGCTAGAAGAATTTTTTTAATTTAGTAGAGAAATATTTTAAATATTAAAAATATAATGGATGAACTTTTGGTAGAACAAACTAAAAATTTAAAATTTTAGAAACTAAAGTTTGGCATGCTATTAGTTAAGTGTAGTAAGCTCTATTTTTTTATTGTAAAAAAATGTTCATACACCCCCTCTATTTTTACTTTTCATCACTTTGATCTCCTCCACATTAGAAATGACTTTTATGGTAACTAAAAAAATTAGTCACCCTATGTCAAGTTTTGGTTCAAATGACTAAGGAAATTGCATCGAGCACACATAATTCTTAAAAAACAATTTTATCAACTCATTATTTTCTAGGTTATTGAACCTAAAGTATCTATATTATTTATTTTTGGGTCGTTTAACTTAATATTTATAATTTTGTTTCAATAAAAGAAAAAGAATAGAGGTAAAAAAGGCAAAAAACTAAATATGGAAAGAAAACAAGTGCCTAACTTCTTCTACCAATCAAATTTGTCGTGAGCTGAGAGAGAAAGGGAGAGTTTATGCAGGTTGAAAACCCTTTTTTCGTACACTATAGACACAGATGTCAGAATACATTATTTGTAGTAGGTGGTAAAAATCATGATTGTTGACATCTCCGCCCACAATGGAGGAAAAGGGAGTTTTCAACCCACATATTTCTAATCTACATAAACTCCTTCAACCCTACCCATTTTTGACCCACATAAACTCCCTCCATGTAATATCCTTAATTTTTAAGATAAAAATAGGAAATTATTAAATAAATTAAAATAAAAATTTATGGATGAAATTCTTTCTTGAAAACATAATAATTAGAAATTTCTTGTCGATACGAATCCAACGCCACCAAGAACGCAAAAAACGGAGCTCAAACGAGGGAGTTATGAGCCGTCAAAGTTGGAAGGGCAATTTGGTCATTTGATAGAGACGTATTAGACAGGGGTCCAAATTGATATTGGCACCCCCGTCTTCCACACGTCTCTACCAGTGCCGGAAAAATCGCCGGAGAGACGTGGAAAGAGGCGTGTGGGGAAGAGTTTCTCTTCCCCAAGACTCTAAAACCCTATATCTATGCTCCTGGGAGCCAAAACGCTCCACTTTGGAAGCCATGAATGCTACGCAAAACCCTAGACCCGCAAACATCTGAAGTTTCCGGCGAGTGGAGCCCCGGCAACACGACCAAACCCGACCAGGCACAAGGTAAGCCTCAAATCCGTGTTTTTTCTGTATTTATTAATAAGAAAATTAATTAGGAAAGTATTTAAAAATTAGGAAAAAAATCTGATTTTTGGGGGCTTTGTGCACGCTACTGTTGGAGCGTGATTTCATGGATCAAACCTTATCCGGTTGGAAATCACAACGTCCAACTAGTGCACAAGAGACCGCTACATACCCTTTAAATTTGGGAGTGATCCAACGGTGGAATTCTCTAGAAAACTCAAAAACCAAGACTCAGGGATGTTTTTAGAACTTGGGAAAATCATTTAAAAACATGGTTTTTGGAAAAATTAGTGCAAAAGGAGGGCATAAATGGATTCTAGAGAGAATTCCCGAAGAAAATGGCGCAAAAATCACGCAAAACGGAGCTCGTAGCCCGCCGAGGCGACCGTAATCCTCGTCGTCTTCTCCGGCGTCGCGCCCTGGCGCCGACGCCAAGACGCACTCGTAGGCGCCAGCCAGTGACGGCGTCACATGGCGCGTCGCCGCCCGCGCACGCCGCGCGCGTGCCGAGAGTGCGCTGGTTGGTCGTCGCGATGGGGCCGGGACGCGGACGCGGCCCGGCGCGACCGTGACGTACGCGCGCGTGCGTCCACGGCAGTGCCGAAGACGCACGCGCGCGTCCCGTACGACGGCGTCGCGCGTCGGGCGTGCGTCTTCGTGCGCCTGTGTACGTCGTGTAAACCGGCGGAAAAGGGTGCCGCCGGTTTAAACCACCTTATGGTGGTCCGGCAGGCCCCATTTTAGTGTAGTTTTCACTAAAACTTGACTTTTGGGAGCTAGAGAGGTCCAAATCACGATCTGGAAGAGGCGTTGTGACCGTATTGACGACGCGGACCTAGTTTTAACTTAAAATCTCAGAAATGTCCACTTTTTATTTAGAAAAATTTTAAAATAGTGATGTGACATGTACAGGTGCACTTGAATATACCAATTAAAGGGAGTTATTAGCAAGCTAGTGATCTCACACTGAGGTAGGTGACGACAACTAATGTTTTGTTTTGATTTTTAAACCATGTTTAAACATAGCATCATGTGTGATTGTGATTTAAAATGCAATTATTATTTATCGTGGATTTCATGCGACATTGCGCATGTGATGGTTATTCCAAATTGAATTCTTTATCGAATAAACTTATTTCAAATGCTTTTACAAGCATGATGTTAATTAGTTATGCTTAATTAGAGACTTATTTCTTATTACATATATAGAAAATGCATGGATTTACATGGAAATGAGTATAGAGGCTTAGTAGCTGGTCCTTTTATAGGCTAACCCCAGGATGAGGGGCATGTCTTGGGGATTTCAAGCTATAAGTGCTCTTGAGTTTTAGCATATACATATGATTTCCGTGTTTTATATTTGATGACGGTGTGCTCTCGCCTTGGGCATCATGATGGAGGGATAGTGGCCAGCCCACCCACCTTCCGAGATTATGATGTGATGAGTTTGTGATATGATAGACACCTGCCCATAGATGGCATTCGAAATGAGTTTGGTAACATGGATAGTCCACACTACCGGTCTGTGCCTTTCCATGGGAACAGACGCAAAGTCTCCCGTTATGGTGTCGACCGAGAGCGGCGGTGGTCGATACCCATGGAGGGTTGCCACCGGCAGCTATGACATGATGGCCCATATTCTTGTTATGTGTGCATGTATGATGAGCATGGTTATGGATGGTATGCCTGGGTGTGACGACACTCAGAGGATGACTATGTGTACTCCTGATCAGGGATGTTAGTGCGATGTGGTGGGACCCATTACCTTAGGGTGCCCTTATTCTTGTTGTATGCTCCATTTTATTGATTCATGTCATGTTTTAACTCTATGATTGCATGTTTTAGCATATGGAATAAATTGGCATTTATTTGAACATGGCATTATGATATCACTATTTCCATAAATGTTAGACTTTTCATCAATGTGTTTCATTATTTTTCTTTCATTTATTACATTAATTGTCTATGTACCTACACAAGCGATATATTGCCGAGGCATTGCTTTGTTTTGCAATGCCTGTAGATCTCGAGCGCGACACCGGGAAAGGAAAAGCGGTTGATAAACCTCGAGAGCGTCGAAGACTAGTTTCCCTATAGTTTTAGACAGTAATGTGAGTCATTAGAGTGGATTATCATTTGAATTTTATTATGGACTGCATACTTTATATTTGGATGTAATTTAGATCTTTGGACATATATTGGACATTTATATGGGATGTTATGATGGATAGACCCTGGGCCATATTATTATTGTCTTTTGGACGTTTATTTGATTTAAAATAAAGGCGCCTATTTATTTGACGTTGATTTATACGCGGATTATTTATTTATGTTTAAATTACATGTACGTCATTTTGAGAAAGGAAAAATTAACACCCGGAGTTTTAAGATAGGTTTAGTAAAATGTTAAATAAATCTTTTCTCATGGGATCCCAAATGCTCTTATTTAAAATGTCATTATAAAAAATAAAATAAAAAAAATTTGTCTTAAAAATCCGGGGTGTTACACTCCACCATTGGCGAGATGCCAAAAGCCATGATTATAAGGGGAGGGAAAAAATCATGATTTCCAACTTCTTAATCTGTGTTGAAGGAAAAAGGAGTTTTCAACCTTCATAAGCTTTGTCTCTCTTTGCCACTCATTGGAAACTTGGTTGACAATGTGGTTGATTTTTTTTTATCCTTTTTATTTTCTTTTAACTAGAAAATAAAGAGCTAATAGAATTGTGTGCATATGGTGGCACCCCATTAATTGACTATAATGAAAAATGTTTTGATGTTTTTGTTTTTTTTACCTCCTTTCCTCTCTCTCTCTCTCTGGTATGAATGTGGATGAAACCTAGCATCTAGTCCTCTCAAAATGCCAAAAGCTAGAAATACATGGTACTCTGCCCTATCTCTAAACTCCATAGACAAGGCTATATTTTGAGAACTCCAAAGCTGGAGCAATCATGAACGTGTTGAATCATACACCAGTAACTAGTTGGCTCTTCTAGCAAAAGTGAGCGCCTGAGGATGGGCCATATTGTTCCCATCCCTCTACTACTCTTCTTTCCATTGTTGATTGGGCTGAATCTTTAATGATGCAAAGTTCCTAGGTATTTGTTATTGGATGCAGATTAACTAGGCAAGGAATAAAAAATATCAAATTTAATAACCATTTTGAATCTTTTTTGGGCATCCATTTTATATAATTATTAAGTGATGGTAGGGATAATAATTGGGCCATGGTCCACCTCATATGATACCTATCATGTATATCAATAGTCTAAGCCTTGGTTGGTGCACATTAGGGATGGTGATGGAGAGGAGGGGGTAAGTTTTTACAAACTTTGCCTACCTCACCACAGATCACTAAATTCCTACCTTGCCTGCTCCACCACGGATCACTGACATCTCTGCTCTATTGAAGGTGTGAAGCAGTTGGGTGAGGCGAGGAGCAATTGGGTAAAATTTACTTCGTAGCTTCTCTTTTTATCTTTCAACTCCCAAATCATTATGAGGAAGAAAGAGGTAGGGTTTTCGAAACCCTTCTATATGTTTGAAATTGAATTGCCAAGAATCCCCTCAATTTTTTAAATAAAAACTTTATAAACATGAATTTTTATTTTATTTTATTTTTTTGTATAAAAGGATATCTACATATTATTATACATACTAGAGTGTGAATCACGAGTTGTCCTTGCCACTCTACAGCAACTCCTAATCCAACTTGGTCGCACTCTTCTGCTCCATTACAGGTGTGGGTTACTAATTTCTTGTCTTGTTCCACCCCAAGTAGGTGTGGATCTAGATTGAAGTCTAGTTTGACTCTTCCCATCACTGTTCATGTTAAATAAAAGCTAAAAGTTTCTAAGACATTCATTTTAAAAAATAATGGTAGTTTTGTGTTAGTACAGAGTTTGGGGCACAGTCCACCTAAGATGGGGCTAGTAGATGAACAATTTAGATCACAATCAAATAGATATGTGGTAAATGCAAATAAAGGACATATATAAAGTGGGTCCCCTTATATACACTTGAAAATACTTGCACTTTGTTAGCACTTCAAATTTATCTTGGAGTAAAGCACATTAAAGATAATTAAGGTCAAGGTTATACTTTAAAACCTTGAAAGCTCAACTTGAAAGGCAAGCTCAACTTGAAAGGCAAGTGAGTTGAGTTAACTTGAAGATACTTACGGGTGACTTGAAAATACTCAAGTGAATTTTTTAATGATATTTATTCACATTTAGTTAGAGATGAAAATTTAGTAATTATTTACACATTGGTTAGCAAATGAGTTGGTTAGGGCATAGAATTGTTTTCTAAAGATATTTTGTTTGATTCCTTGGCAAAACAAACATTTTTGCAACAAGTTGAATTATTAAGTGGCTCGATTTGTCATCGAGTGAAGCATATCGAAAGAGTTTTCTGAGTTGACTTGTAAATTTTGGTTTAGAATTTCATAATATAAAGCTAATGGATGAGATTTGGTGCATGATCCATTGAAGTTTGAAGATAAAGCCAAGATTTTGCCTAGTTTTATACCTTTTAAAGAGTGGATCTGACATAAATGAATTCATTCTCTTTCTCTCCCGCTTGCATTTAATTCCTAGGGCAAATAACTTTTGTCATTTAACAAATGTTGACTTGAGTGGCTTGATTTTTCATCAAGTCAAGTAACTTGGATGAGTTTTTCGAGTCGACTTGTGAGTTTTGGCTTAGATCTTTTGATGATAAAGTCAATCAATGAAATTCTGCTCAAGAGCCTATTAAAGTGTGAAGATAAAGCTAAGAATGTGCTAGATTTATATCTTTCAAATGGTGAATCCACTAGAAAAAAATCTACTCCTCTCTCTCTCTCTCTCTCTCTCTCTCTCTCTCTCTCTCTCTCTCTCTCTCTCTCTCTCTCATATTGAAATTAATTGCTGCATGATTTTGCATTGAAAAGAATTGCAAGCAATGCCCACTTGGATAATTTTTTAGTGATCCAAGCTGTTCATGTGATGTAGTAAGCCCTAGTTGACCTATATACCAAACCTAGTCTATCTATTTGAATACCCGTAACATATTGTTTCTTGGACATCTTGTGGTAGTTAAAAGGACAACTTTGAGCTTATTTTGTCTTAGACTATTTCAACCACAAATGGTATTAGAAATAAGCTTGTATACAAAAGATGTTTGTTACCTTGTTCTATCTAGGATAGGATAGGCTGAATCAGATGAACGGCTTAGATCACTAAAAAACTTCAAAGTAGAGAGAGAATTTCATATTAGACACATAAGATCTAAACCATCAACAACCTCTGACTAATTCGATGTGTTATGCAGCGCTCCTTTTTTAATTTTTTTTTTATAAGTAGGAAAGATTAACCTTGTCTTTGTTCATGTCTCGAATGATGCCAATCCGGTAACTCTAGCCACGGCTTTTCACATTTGTAAGTTTCAACAGTCGGGACTTAAAATACAAGGAAACATACCCTACAAGAGTACGTTTTGAGATACTTTTCGTGTGCAGGTAATTCAGTACAGTTCGAACGAAATGAACGAGCAAGATTTCCCAAAAGTCATGCGTAAAGAAAAGAAAAGAAAAGACAGCATATGGAATCAGATGCAGACTTTAGCATGTGGAAATACCAGGACTCAAGGCACCCACTTTAAAATTCTAATACTCAGATTTTTCACATTGAACAGGATAGTTAGTGCGGCAGTTTAAAGTTAAAAAAGAAAAAGAAAAAGAAAATTTTAGTACAGCACAGTTGGTCAATGATCAAAACCAATTGATCCAAATTGAAAAAATATGAGGTAATAATGCAACTGTATTGCAAATATGTGAGTTACAGAATACTTCGCCAAGTAAAAGAATGTTCAAATTTTCGTAAGCTGTGCTTGTGATAATTAAGTTTCATGATGACGGCTTATTGTCCATCATTCAATCAAAAGCCTACTTCAAAAATTCACCTAAGCCACCACATGTCGTGTTCAACTTGGAATGAAGAGAACTTGAACAGATGAAATTCCTTAATTTCCTCTCCTTCTTCAATCTTGGTCACCATTCTCACCGGAGCCAAAGAACCCCGGCATAGCGGACAGGTGGAGCGCCTATATCCAATCCATCTGTCTAAGCAAGACTGATGGAAGATATGGTTGCATCTTAGCTCTCGAATCTCCTCTCCTTCTTCAATCTCACACAAACAAACAGCACACTCTACAGGTTCTTCGGACCTCGATGTGAATGTAGTTTCCCCTGCGCAATGTTCTTCGTTGGTTCTCTGCTCCAAATGACCTTCAGATTTCCTTCTCGATAGATCAGATGCCAGAAACTGGTGTATGAATATATACAAGAACATGAGAATGCAGAAGTAGAGAAGAGAAAGAGAAAAGAAGAGAGTGAATGGAGGGAGCGTAGCCATTTCCGATAGAAGAATGGCTTGATTGGGGATGTGAGAGTGTGCACGGAAAACATCCAAAGGGAAGAACATATATAGCATTATGAGTTGAGAAATTGGAAGCCACTAAAGACAAGGAGAGAAAGTGCATCGAAGGTCACCATTTGGCATTTTTTATTGGTCGTGGTGGCGGAGCAATATGATTGACTCAATGTTGGCGGCCTTCAACCGTTTAAGCTTTCAACTTTTTCAGGGGCGGAAGACTTGCTACGACTCGTTAGAATGGTCTCAGTGTCAAGAAGATCTAATCCATCAAAAGTAAGAACCGGCAAGATTAATGGTTAGCTTTTCTTCATCTACAGAGATTTTTTAAAAATTTGGTGGGTAGAAATATAAAATATTTGATGACTGGGGAACTGGGTTCATTGGATCAAGATGGTTTTAGTCGTGTTGTGATAGCCCAGATTTGTGTCACTGATCAGAAATATCCGATTCGTTTACATTAAAACCCGTGAAGATCAAAGAGAGAGAAACGAGTTCATGGATCAAGGGACTGGGACCCTCTGATCAAGGTGGGGTCTACGATGATAAGACATATATGTTACGGGCCGTCACATACATACGTACGTATGTATATACACCGTCCGTGTCCATGGGATTACATGTCGAAGACCATGATGATAGGACATATATGTACAAACTCGTACTTGCACATCATTTATGACACATGCGAAGGCCGTAATGTGTAGCTGGGCTCCAGAAATTTTGGACATCCATTTCTTGTGATAAGGCAAGTTTCGATGGATTTACCCATCCATGGATAGTCCATCCAGCATTTTAATTGTGTACCCTAAAATATAAATAAAATTGCCCTAATACGTTAGATGATCTGACCCAGTCATCCTGTTTGGCCTTTCTTATTGAGGCCCTCAGTAAAAATTTATATTTATTAGATGTTTCTGACTACTAATTCTTTTAGCTGAAAATCCAATGATTATAATTTAAAAACTCAAAATACATAGCTAAAAGCATCTTGTGGTCATGAATTCTGGCATCTAACCAATCTAAAGGAAATCAAAAGACATAAATTAATCAGAATCTTCTAAAAGTGTGGCTTAGCTATGCCGGATTTTAGAGTCAGTTCCAGAATTCAGTCCCAATACCATTTCAGTCTCATATATCTTAAGGCACAAATATCGTGACAGAATCAGTGAACATGGAAAACTCAGTTCATGGGTTTCGTCCAGGTGTCAAACAACGTCAATAGGAACCAACTCTGACCCAGTTCATAAATTTAACTTTCAAGTGCATCAACCGAACATGTATTTCCTGCTCTTCATGGAAAAAACCGGCACTCAGGATAATGCACCACTCTCTCTTGCAAACACTTCTCTCATGGTTACCGGCAGGTTTTCGAGAGCAGCCTTTAGCAACAACTACTTAAACATTAGCTAAAAGAGTCCCGGCAAGAGTAGAAGCTTTTAAACGTCCGAAGACGTGGCACACTGTTTTTCTGATGCATGCATGGTGAGATGGGTTCCTAAGTCTAAGCTATTCATCATGTTTGGAATAATAAAACTAGATAATTTCTAAGAAATATATGCATTCAGATCACCTTAACCACTTGTCTTGAGCATGAAAAAAATATTAAATGGACAAGCAATTTATTTTCTGGCCTATCTAAGATATAATATGGTTAACATGATAAACAGCTTAGATCTCCTAACAAGGGAGCTAACTTCTTTGTGCGCTTAAAGGGGTCAACTCTACCAGCACTCTTTTAATTAAAAATTAAAGGAGAGACATTATGGAAACAAAGTTGTACATAACATTTCCGTTTATCACGTTCATAAAATGATTATGTAAACCGAAAGCTGGTCAAGATTGCATACAAGATACGAAGTTGAGACTACAAGTCACGCCAACCAGAAAGGACTTACAAACCATGGATATACATAGTTTAATATATTACCAAGAAAATCTATGAATGAATGTATGCATTTCATATTTGTTATTAACTTGCACGTATAGGTAGACGGAACCAATATACATACTTTAATATGTTACCAAGGAAATCTGTGAATAAATTTATGTATTTGATATTTGTTATAGGTAGACGGAAGCTATTATAATAAGGGAGAGCTCTTTAATTATTCGTTTTTTCTTTAAGGTTGGCTGTGTCTATTAGCTGGCCAAGATTCAACTGTCAGTATCCACTTTCCAAAAATAAAATATAAAAATGATCAAAGCATACATTTATGGCCAGCCCTCATAATCCATCAGGGTCCGCAGTTGGATTTCTTTGAGTATTTTTATCTGGATAAAAACTAATAGCGCAAGTGGCAAATGCACATGCACGACTGAGAGAGAGATGAAAATCACATTTCCTATTTGTGAGGTTTGGGAGGGTAAAAAATGAGGAAGAAGTGGATTCGCACCCGCGACCTTTCTTGTAAGGCAGGGCATTTAACTCAACAACATTTAGAATTTAGTTTTAATAAGCATCTAAAAAGTGGGGAGTTAAGAGGTGGGACGCGTGCCACCACTTTCATGCCTCAGATGATGGGAAGATGTATACACCTCGCGAACTTTTTTTTGAGGACATTATCAATACTAAAAATAGGTAATTCATAAGCATTTTAAATGTTAATAAAAATGGATGGTAATAACTTTTTATCGAGGCTAAAAATATTTATTAAGTTTGAAATTTGATTTCTAACCTAACTATGGTATTTCTAAAATAATAAATGACCTCAAATTATAAACAAATAAAAAAAATTATCTTCCATGAGAAAGAGAACGTGTACAACTTTCTCTCCTCTCCTCTTGAACATGTACCCTTACTCAGACTCTTACGCCTTACGTCGATGTTTGCAATTGTTCTTCAAAATCCAATTCTTTAAGAAAACAAAATTCACAACCCAATTATTAAACTTTGTCAACTTTCCCAATCACTTCTCAAACATTTCTCGACTAGAGGATTTGCCGCGTGATGGTTACATAATCCAAAATTTTTAAAGGCGACATGTAGCATATACTCTTAAAGCATGGAACGCATGCTCCACAGAGCGTCGAATTTTATGAAGTTCACACAAGTTCTTTATTTCCAGGCCTCAATTTTGTGAATGATATAGAAGGGGAGCTTTGGCGCAATGGTAAAAGTTATCATCATGTGACTTTGAGGTCACAGGTTTCAGACGTGAAAATAGCCTCTTGCAAAAATACAAGGTAAGGCTGGTCCACCCCTTCCTCAAACCCTGCTAAGACTGCCTTTTTAATCTTGTGAATGACGTACTTGCAGTTTTATTTATTTTGGGGATGTTAACTTCTTCTTGGAGGTGTAGCTGGTATATCTGGCCATGTACATGGTCCTTATCCATGCTAAATGGCAAGGGACTGACAGATGACTAATAGTTGCCTGTTGGGCCGACAACTAAGTCGATCAGCTTCACATGGGGCACCCGGGGTTCAAAAATTGGCTCCTAGTAATGGACTTGCCAGACAGCTCCTTTTAGCTAATTTCTGATTTTCTATTCAACTGATTCAGATTTTCGTGCACTTCCAATGTGAGCAAAACTAAACGTAAGTAATTCATAAAGGAAAGATCAAATATTTAATGCAAACGGCTCCACAATTTGTATAAAATTATGTATTTCTCCTTTCCTTCCTTGCAGGAACAAATCATGCACAGTTATGATAACAAATCTCCAGAATCTCAGAGATCCCTAATCTCGTCCTTCTTCGCTTTCACAGAGACAAACAGCACACTGTGCCTGTTCATCTCATCTACACATGAACTTGATTGGCCCAACTATATATGCTCACGACCAGTTGCATGGTCGATGGACGAGATGCTACTAATTGGTAAATGAATACGTGGAAGCACGTCAGGATGCAAATATAGAAGAGAGAGAAAAGAATAGAGTGATAGGAAGATTTGTCACAATGTTTGTAGAAGATGTTGGGGTGGCCCGCATGTGGTCCATACCTATATGTGTAATGTTTGGGTTTGTCTGTGTGAGTGAGAGAGTTTGTACATGGAAAAAAGAGACAGCAAATGGAGGAGACTTTGCCTCTTCCTCCTCTTCTCCTCCTCACTCATGTAATCTAATCAAGTGATATTGATCCTTCTTCTCTTCTCTCGTGGACATAGACAGAGTTTAGCCAAACTATTTCCCGTGCCTTTTTTTCTTATGTGTGCTTCTTATTACATATCAAAGATCCTGGGTGTCAAATCTATCAATCCATGACAGATGGCACAACAAATTGGTACTAGAGTTATGATTGAAGATCTGATCGATCTCAAAAGTCGACCTCCACGAAGATGATCGTAGTAGCTATAAGGAGCGCGTGAACACACTCACATCCAAATCAGTGATAAAACCTTCAAATCTAATCCGTCAGATCTCTCCACCAAATCTGAAAACTCTAGCGGTGTAGATGATCAACTTGGCAAAACCAGTTGTGGCACCGGCGAGATCTGGCACAACCTGGCGACTGTCGTTAGTGAGAGAGATGATCACAGAGAAGAAAAGCTAGATGACGAATTAGCATTGAAACTCATCAGGTGAATAGAAAGACTGTGGGGGAGGCGTGTGTCGGCGGCATCTGAATCGACAGACCATGAACATATGCTTGAATGTCCCTTGATTTAGATCCAACAGTACAGAAAGAAAGCAGGCAGACGGCTGCAGAGTAAGATCATAGATCCACTACTGACAAATATTGACAACTGGGCGAGACGAGTAATCAATATTCATAAGAGGCTGCTGCACCCATCGTTAGCTAAAAAGTACCAGTGTCAATCAAAGGGAGGTGGCGATCGGCAGGAAATCAAAAGTTCTCGATTTGCCGGTGGCGTGGTGAAGAAGAACGACCAACCGGTGATGCAGAGATGCCGCACAAAGGTGGGTGACGATGTAGGCATTGCACGGCCAGACGGAAAAGAGAGATGCACATATGGTGAGAATACCTACAATTCGTGTTATCATCGCTGATCAGGCGAAGGAAAGGCCTGTAGTTTCTCAGGTTGAAGCAAAGAGGACCGATCGGCTGGGCGATTTCACCCGCAGCCGATTGTAGGAGGCCCGTGAAGGAGATCTGATAGACAGAGCGCCCAGATTTGGAATAGAGGAGGACCTGCTCATTGTTAAGGCCGGACATAGAGAAGAAAATGTCGATCACGTCCATTGCCAGTGAGATAAGATGGGGAAGGCGCATTTTGCTGGAAGCGGACGACCCACCGCCGACGAAGGGAGATCAAAGAAGATCAGCAATGGGCCGATAGGAGATGCAGGCTGAAGAGAAAAAAAGAAGAAAGTAACCGAAAGGAAGCAAGACCGCTAAGTCCAGAACTGATCGACGCAGAAGGGGCGAGCTGTTAAAAACTGTCCAGACCTAAACTGTGGCTCTAGGTTTGCAACAGCGAGATTGGCAGTGGCCGAACGCAACGTAGGTGAAGTGATGACAGAGTGGATCACCTCTTTTACTTCCTTTGAGGTGACCTAACATTCTGCAGAAGTAACTAACATGTAGGGGTCATGGTGTAGGAAATCCTCTACTGCACCAGGTAAATATCCTAATGAATATGTAAGTTGAGAAAAAAATAAAATACTTAGGGACTTCTCAAGCATAAAACTATTAGCTTCTGCTACAAAAAATGCCATTTTAATCATCACAGCCACAGATAACATATATGTCGCAATGGCATTGCATACCGCTTTTACCTTGTCATAGAGCGGACTCATTGATATGTCTGTTTCCAATTCAAAAGAAATAGGAAACTCATTCATATGTGCATAAGAAGATAGTATCACAGACTTGCATTGCAAGGCCCATGACCAATGCCCAAAGGAGGTCTACTTAGTTCATGGACTTAGATCCATAATCTAGAAGGCCCGAGTTCTAGAATTGTCCTTGTAAATATCTAGAATGTTGTAGATTCAAGAAGATTCTAGAGAACGATCTAAACCATATATGTGTAATAATCTTAACACTCCATTGAGGAGGTGGAAAAGGGGTGAACTCTTATAAATAGGAAAGCTCACTCATTTGCAAAACATCAATCTTGTAAGAAATGAACCAATCGATGAATCAGTGTGCAAGTTAGTGGTTCTTTTCTAGTTTTATGCTCTCTTTCCATATTTTCTTGTAAGCTTTTGCAATTTAGGTTGAACTTAGTCTTGATGCCTTAAGCGTATTTCAAGACTAAGTGCCACACGGGAGTGAAAGTTTGAGCCCGTGACATTCTCCCCCACATGATAAGCCTAGTTGTGCTGTGTCCATACTCATTGTAGATTCTTTTGTTTGATCCAAATCTTTCAACCCAGCCACTTCCTCATGTGGCTTGATCATTTGGCCTTCTGAGCTTTGTGGTGTGGCAATGCTTACATTGTTCACAATCTTATAAGGTAGAGCTTCTATAATGCAGTTTAGCGGCATACCTGATTGGGCTGCATCATCTAGCTCCTCCTCCACTTCTTCCTTGGGTACTGCCAAGTCATGTAGGACTTTCCTCGTTGGGCAATCTGGCACAAGGTGTGATCCACCACAAAAGTAGCATGGCCTTAATAGGGTATTAACCTTCCATCTACTAGCATAGCACCTTGGATTCAAAACGCTAACTTCAAGTGTTCTACGAAGGCTTACCTTCCTTATGGAGCACAATCCATCTTCCTTCTCACCCTTAAGCTCTTTCGTCACAGCTTCAAGGGATCCTGACCTTGGGTGCAATTCTTTTAGCTAAGTGGAGATGTCACACACAATTGCTTCAATCTTCGTAAACCTTCACTGCTAATCTTGCTTTGAAACCAACTTCAATCAATCTCGCTTCTCCCCCTCCTGATAACGTTGACGTCCTCTTCGACACATCTTCAATGGTGTTGCAAACTCTATCCTTTTGCACAAGCTGTGTGTGTGCGCTTCAAATGTTCTAGGTGGTGCGGTGATCCTTATAAGGTGTCCTACCTTGCTTATATCTCTTTGTACATTAGCGTCTAGCCACTCTTGTGGTCTACAAGGATCTCCCTTATCATCTTCAAGTTGTGGGCGGCCTTGTCCTCATGTGCACCATTGCACAAATGTGATCCAAAGAGCTCCTTAAGCCTTAGTGCAACCATCCCTTGTTGATGTGCCTCTTGCATGTCAATGTAGCATCTACCAACCATTGCGCTTCCTGCATGACTTTGCTTGGATTCACCCATCCTAGAGTCCCCCTATTGTGGCACACTCCCCTTTGTGCCAATAGTGGTAGTAACACTCTTGTTAACTATTCATCTTCTTGAGGTTCTTTAAACTTTATCAACTCCATGGCACATAAGCATTGTGGGTTACTTGTGGAGTCTCCACACTTATTGTGGATTCTCTTGTTAGCTCCATATCTTTTGACCCAGCCACTTCTTCATGTGGCTTGATCATTTGGCCTTTCGAGCTTTGTTGTGTGCCAACACTTGTGTTCACCACAGTCTTATTAGGTATGACTTCTGTAATGCAGTTTAGTGGCATACCTGATTGTGCTAGATCTTTTGGTTCACATTCCTCCCCTTCATCCTCTTGTACTGTCAAGTTATGCAAGATCTTCTTTATTGGACAATCTCTCATAAGGTGAGGTCCATCACAAAAGTAGCATGGCCTTGATGGGGTAGTAACCTTCCATCTACTAGCATAGTTCCTTGGATTCAAAATGCTAACCTTAGGTGTTTCATGTAGGCTTACCTTCCTCATGGAGCAAAACTCATCCTCCCCCTCCCCCTTAAGCTTTTTCCTCAAAGCTTCAAGGGACCCAAACTCTGGGTGCACATCCCTGGGCTGAAAGATTTGGAGCAAACAAAGGAATCCACAATGAGTGTGGATTGAACACAACAAGACTAATTCTATAGCAGACGCACTAAGTCGAAAAGCTGAGTTAATTGTTATAACCCAACCAAACTATACCCTTCTTGGTCGCATAAGAGGAGTGAAGTGTGACCCAATGACTAAGAATGTCATTGCAGTTGCCAAAGAAAGATGGACTATGAAAACCTTATATTTTTTGAAATTATTTGGAATTAATTAAAAATTTTACGAAAATTGAGGTAGAATATTATATTCAATAATATTCAATATAATATTATTTTTTAGAAAAAGAATCCGGTCTTGAAACATAGATATTTGGAATCATTCATGGAAAACTAGTTAGAATTACTGTAAGCGTGCTAAAATCTGAGCTCGGGTGAAAAATTCCTATTTTTAGTAATTTTTGTGAATTTATATTTACCTGTAGGGGTAAAATGGTCAATTCACTTTTGTGTGGGGTCCACAAAAGTTAGGTAAGCTGGTGGATAGCTAGCTCAGGTAATATCAATGATGAAGAATAAACATGATGAGGAATCTCTTTTGAATTAAATAAGAAAAGTTGAAAAATCATTTACAATAAAAAATAATTTAAAATGTGATTAAAATAATCCACAAATAAACCTATAAATATCCCCTAATATTCCCATGAAAATTGCACAAAAATTCCCAAGCTTCAACTCTCTCCCTCTTTCTTTACCTCTCTCTTTCCTTCTTTTCTCTCTCTTCTCTCCTTTTTCTTTCTTTTTCTCTCTCTCTTTCCTTTACAGCTGCAGAGCTCGTCTGCGGATGCATCAGAGCGAATATTCCCTCACGGAGCATCAGGCATGTCTGCGAACACATCGTTCCCAATGAATCTAAGGTTTCATCCTAGATCTATTTTGAATTAGCCATCATCCCTGGACCATTGAAATCCATATCTAAACCGTTCATCTTGTTTGGATTATCCCCATCTTCAAAAACCCCAAACTTTTAAGTTGATCAGAGAAGTATTCACTGGTGAAATCTCTAAAAAACAGTAACTCCAGTAGAAATTATTTTCCTGCATGGATTTTTATTTTTCGACCATATTCTTTGATTCTGGACACTACAGGTACGTACCCCTCATTCCCCTCTATCTTTTCCGATAATTTTCCATGCATAGAGATTACCAAACTGGATTTTTCAACTATATTTTTTTGGTGAATCTAGTACTTGTGAACTAGATAGAAAACACCTATAAAACATGATTTTTTAGAATTTTTGAGCCCTTGGATGGATTCCTGGGGTCCAAAAACCCCCAAGGTATGAAATCTTAGAGGATGCCTCATTCAGATTTAGGAGATCAGGGAAAAAGGTGATCTGACGGTCCAGATCAGACAGTCTCGCCTATCCTAAGTCACCCTCCCCATACACTGGAAATCACTAGTAAAGGGGGCGGGCCACTGATCTACCCATCGATCTAAATAACCTAGATTGAATATGGGCCCTTGTTTTGATTGAAAACTTAAAAATCTAATTCAAAGCTCATTTTAACTCTAATTCAAGATCGGAAAGAAGCTCTAGATTCCTGGTAAAGAGTAGAATCTAATGAAAATATAAATTTTAAGTTTTATTCACTGTAAATTTTTGTAAATCACAAAAAGGGGAAGTAATTCTCAAGATCAGTCAAATCTGACATAATCAGACCTTAGAATTCTGATCCATTAGTAAACTAATGATGTGATAACTTAAAGAAATAGATTGGATATAACTGACTTGGAAAATCTTTAGATCTTGACCATTAAAAGTAACAAAATCCTTGAAAATACATAATAATCTCCTTGATCAGATTGATTAAGGATGATTAAAACTATGAATCAGTATGGATGATGATCTAATGATAAGATCATGAGAAATGAATGGGCTAATGTGGCTAATTTGGGATAAATTTATATCTATACCCTTAATTTTGATAAAAATGGCTTAAGATTGATCAGCTGGATCAAGAAAGATCAGATCATTTGATGAGATGAATCAATGATTTAGTGATGATATCACATTAAGATAATGTGATAGATTTGAATAAAAATGAAAGATTAAGATCTGAATTGAATAGAAATCAAAATATGATCATTTGATCAAAATGAATAAATATGATGTATTCAAATAAGCATGTGAATTATTATATTCTATTGTAAATGTTCTTTTATTTGCTTAGTAGATTTAATTGTTAGATTTATTTATTTATGCTTTAATTGTTCATGTTATGTAAATTACATAAAAAATGTAATTAAATGAAAATAGATATTGATGAACATTTACAATGAATATGGATATGGACTTAATTATAGTAAGGGCTACAGTTAGTAGGACAATATAAGGAATATCATTTCCTTGGCCTAAATTCAAAAAATAATAAACCCCATGAATGATATTTTAAATGTTCATGAATTTAATTAAAATCAAATAACAAGAGTACTTAGGGTTTAATGCTCATAGGAACCTTATGAAGGTTGAGCTAAGGTTACCCTAATAAATGCTAAACATGGTGGTTAAGGGGGTTCTCTAATAGAGCCTCGCTCTTCCCCCAACTTCTGACTATATTTGTGAGGTTTAAACGCCTCCTTACATGAGAATTGAATTAACCACTCCGAATAGCTTTTATTTGGTAAACATTAGTCAATTGAAAATAAGAGGAGCTATCTAGAATTAGGAGTGCATAAATTATCTTCAATTAGTAAAATATTAACTGGTTGAATAATAAAAAGATTATAAAAGGATAGTAAACTATCTAATCCTAATAAAAATAGTAATTAAGATAATCAAAGATCAAACAAGATCCATAAGGAGATCTTGAATGATTAAGAATAATAAGAAACATAATATTCTGTTAGTATGTATGTTTTTGAAGTAGTATGAATATTGTATTCAAATGTAGATCAATAGATTGGACCCTTGATCAATATGATCCAAGCAAAAAGATCCAAATCATCCCATGTAAGGATGATCAAAAGAACAATTAGGAAGTATAAATGAGTTTAGAAATAACTGTATATATATGATTTGACAGATATATGAAGATGATCAAGATCGATGAGAAGATAGATTGTTGAAAGTAAAGGTAGGTGGACCTTAAAAATATATTCAATATAGAAGATACATATATTTTACACATGATCTTATCTTGATAATTATAGATTGATTATAATTTCCCTAGAATTGTGTATGAATCAACAAATGATGTAAAAATAAATACAAAGTGATTGATTAAGTAATTATGAAATTACTTAAGGCAACAAATGATATGAAAATGAATACAAAGGGATTGATTAAGTAATTATGAAATTACTTAATGGGTAGAAGGAGAAGATTTGAACTATATAAGTTGGACCCCCAAATGTTAAGGAAATAAGTTATAGGCATGTCCTATTATAACTAGACACACAGTCTGCAAGTATGAAATATTATTTTCCATACAAGCATAGCGGCTTGTGGTTTTGTTTTATGATAGGTTTATGCATGAGGATGTCAATGCTAGGAGAGTTATAGGGGTTGGGCAGGCACTCTCCAAAACTGATTATGATGATGATACCGTGCCCAAAGAGAGGCAAAATGTCGAGTGGGGCAATTATGGGAAGGCCGCTACTATGACAGCAATGATTTCCCCCATACGAACATGGATCTGTATTTTACACCGTGGTATCAATGGAGTATTAAGTAGTTATCCGGGCATGTTGTACTAATTGAGATTGCAAGCATGATAGTCCTTCATATTATTTTGCATTATGATGCAATTGATTATGGCATAATAAGATGCCTTATGTTATGGCATGATGAGATGCCTTATTTTATGTCATGATAAGATGATCGGTAAAAGTTATTATCGATGTTGTATTGGGGGATGATTTCCAATACGGTATGATTATATATTAATACATTGTGTTAATATTGAAATCAGTTTGAAAATGAGATATTATTGATGATATTTACTATATTCATAATTTTAAATGATTTTATTTATATGTAGTATATACATATAATTCATATGATGAATGAAGGATAAAATTTTTATTCAATGTATAAATTGATTTATATCATGGATATATAGAATTGCTGATTTTGATATATATTGAATATATTTCTTAAATCCTCTACCAAGCATAGCTTGCTGAGATATTGTAAATGTTTAAATGCTTACAATATCATAGATACAGTTAAGGAAGATTCAAAGCTCAAGACTTGAGAATAGTCAACACGGAACTACTACTCAGGGTATTTACTTTGAGAAAGATTGTCTTGATTGTTTTATAATTTGGATTGTAATATTTGGACAAGGTATGTAATGATTACTAGGGCTGTGTATGTGAACCACTTGGTCTATTCTGATTTTAATAAAAGTATTTCTGTTGTAATTCAATAGAAATTTTATTTTATACAAAAATATATGTATGATAAGTAATTTGAGATGAAACTTGGGTTTTTGACAAATCAATTTTTTAAAAAAATATGTTTTTGTTGTTTGTATTTTAAAAATTTTCAAAATCAAGGCCCTACCTTTGCAAATATTTATGAAAATGTGTTTTAAAAACCTGGGTTGTCACACAGACAAGGCGATTTTGGCTGGATGATGGACTCCTCTACACTAGAGGTAATCGTATCTATGTACCCAAGTGGGGAGACATACGAAGAGAACTCATAAAGGAGTGCCATGATAGCAAGTGGGCACGACACCCTAAAACTCACTGCACCTTAGCATTGTTGGGAGATCGCTATTATTGGCCATGCATGCGAGAAGATGTGGAAATATACATAAGGACTTGTCTTGTGTGTCAAGACAAGATAGAACAAAATACTCCAAGAGGACTACTTGAGATGCTTCTTATTCTAGAGAGACCATGGGAAAGCATTTCCCTATACTTCATTACATGCCTGGCAAAATCTGAAGGATTTGGCACAATATTAGTGGTGGTCAATAAGTTCACTAAGTATGTCACATTCATTACAGCACCTGCATATTGGACAGCAGAAGAGGTGGCCCTCCTATTCTTGAGGAATGTGGTGAAATATTGGGGAATCCCCAAAACCATCATTAGTGATAGGCACAAGCGCTTCACAGGGAGATTCTGGTCAAAACTCTTCAAGCTCCTCAGATCAGAGTTGAACTTCTCCACTAGCTTTCACCCACAAACTGACGGTCAGACTGAGAAGGTGAATACCTTATTGGAGTTATATCTGAGACATTATGTGAGTGCCAACCAAAGAGATTGGGCTAAGTTACTAGACATCGCCCAATTCTCTTATAACTTACAGAGGTCTGAATCCATCAGGCGTAGTCCATTCGAGCTTGCAATTGGACAACAACCATTAACACCCAACACCTTAGCAACAAGTTATATAGGAAGCAGTCTAGCAACTTACAAGTTCACCAAAGGATGGCATGAATAGCAAGACCTAGCTCATGTTTCCTTGGAGAAAGCCTCCAAGAAGATGAAGAAGTTGGTTGATAAGAGATGATGACTACTTGAGTTCCAAGAAGGAGATCTAGTTATGCTCAAACTCCTACCAACACAGCATAGGGGTACGAGACCCTTACACAAGGGACTATTAAGGAGGTATGAAGGGCCATTCCTGATCTTGAAGAAGGTAGGAAAATCTTCTTATCAATTGGAGCTACCACCAAGGATGAAGATCCATCTAGTTTTCTATGTGAGCAACTTGAAACCATATCGAGCATATGAGGAGGATCCTAGCAGGAACCAATCACACCGAGCACCACGCATTATAACCACTTCCTTTGACTAGAATGTGGAGGAAATACTTTCTAAACAAGAGGTACGCAGAAGAGGTAAATCTCCACACATCGAATATTTTGTCAAATAGAAAGGTCTACCAAAAGCTGAAACCAGTTGGAAGACAGAAGAGTCCTTATGGTAATTCAAAGATCACATCAAAAGATTTCACAAGTAACAAGCTGAGGACGTCGCTACATCTAGTGGGGTAGAATGCCACAAACTTGCATTGCAAGGCCTATGACCAATGCCCAAAGGAGGCCTACTTAGTTCATGGACTTAGATCCATAATCTAGAAGGCCCGAGTTCTAAAATTGTCCTTGTAAATATCTAGAATGTTGTAGATTCAAGGAGGTTCTAGAGAACGATCTGAACCATACATGTGTATTAATGTTAACCCTCCATTGAGGAGGTGGAAAGGGGGGGAACTCCTATAAATAAGGGATCTCACTCATTTGCAAGGCATCCAAGAGTTGTAAGTACCTTCAAAGCAATAAAGCTAGAGTTCTTTCCAAGTTCCCTTTCATTTGTTCTTGTCTTTTACGATTTTAGTCAGGTTTACTTAGTTGGATTTGGGGTGAAAAGCCAATCTAAGTGCCACGCGAGAGCTTGAAAAGCTATGCCCGTTATAATAGGCAGGCTTTCTCTTACCACCTCCTTACTCCTTTGGCTACTTCTTTCACCTGCATAAGAAGACAGACATGCAGAGCTTTGTGGAGATCGTCTGTGAAATTTCACAGAAAACCAAGCTCTTTCAAGCATTCAGCTGCACCAACATTCCTAGTTTTAGCTCTCAAGTTCCTTCTAATCACTATACAAGAACTCCCTCCTTTGCTCCTGTTGCTCATTTTCGTCATAAGGCTGAAACATAGAAATCATATTAATATTTATTCACACACTTCATGCGGTTAACTTAGAAGCTGATGATAGGGTTATAGATGGACTAAGTCGTAATGATTAATCTATCCAACCAAGAGGGAGTGCGCTAATTTTGAAGGCAATGGTAAAAGTATAAAATTGATGTTGATTTTATCTCGGCGCTTTGTTTCAGTTGGTTCATCTACGTTTGCTTTTTTATTTCTGTAGTTGTTTTTCATTCCCTTCCATGGATTTGCATCTTGATGCGTGCCTTTGTTTTGTTTTTTACTATCTCAGTGGCTCTTCATTGTAAGATCCTCTCTTTTTGTCAATGAATTTATTTCATCCACCGTTCAGGAAACTGAAAAATGATTGACCACCAAATCAATGCTCCAAGTTACCATGGATTTGAAGCAAATATTTAATTTCTGAAAGCCAAAACACAACACTAGATTCAAATTCTTACTTAGTTTGATTGCTTAATTCAAACACCATACAGGAGCAAATGCTTTCTAGATTGTGCAAGAAGACGTCACATGTGTTACCTTGTAGGTCACGGGCCCGAGGTGTGTGTGCGTTGAACATTTGAAAGGAAAAAGGACAAAGCCAATACAGAAAGAATATTGTACAAACATAGACCTCCAAATATAGAAGCATTCTTAAGAATTGCACTGACCCGTCTACTAAACTCCTCTCAACCCCGTTGCTACACTTCATCTAATGCCAATTTGCTAAGCATCATCAATTACAGCCAAAGTCTCGCCATTTTCAAACTTAACCACACTTACAGAGACTACATTTGGGACACCAAGATCTATTGCACGTGGAGGGTAGAGAAGGTACACCATGATTTTTAAAATACTTGCAAATGCAAGAGCACCGTTGATTGCTATTAATACTACTGGAGATGGCATTGCAACAAAGCTTGTTAGGATATAGCGCTCGACATGAAGACAATGGAACACACTGCACAGCCAGGCCAAAATCAGCTTCTCTCGCAAGGATTACCACCTTGGTGCAGAGAACCAACATAAGCAAAAGGGAGAAATGGAGACGCCATGATATGTGCATCATGATATTAACCTGTTTGGAATCGCTAATGTTCGTAGTTTCTATTTAAAGATGAGGAGAGGAGGAGATTAGGTCGAGGGGGATGCCCAGTTGGAAGATACGGGTCCTGTTTTACTTGCAAAGGATATTTATGTATATCATAAGAACACATGTATATTACATAATATTAGTGGTTGTTGGAATGAAATGAGCTGACGTGAGATGAATGATATGAAATCTAGCTTGAGATGACTTAAACTGATTTAAGATGAACAAATTTGGCAATGACTGAAAGATCAACTTAATTGTTATATATTTTCATCTCAGCTCATCTCAAACACCACTAATAGTGAGATGGGGAAATAGAATTTCATCTCATCTTAGCTCAAGTACCACTAACAGTGATGTCGTCCGTATCATTTCATACTATGCCAAATCATCCAATCTCAAGTACTAAAAAACCCATGTACTAGAAGAAAATGAGTGGGTAACTACTGGCAATTTTCATGTCAGAAGAAAATGATGGGGCAACCCCATTCAATTTTTCTCTGAAATCTTCTTCTTCAAGTGCAGTATGACAAATAACGTGAGGTATGCGCTTTGTGATTAAAATTACGAGTCGATTGGGCTTTAGTGACCCAGACGAAATCACGTTGAAAGCAATATTATGCCTCTATTACTCGATTAGTTCGAATTATATGAACATCATTTTGGACACTTTGGGTGGCCGCTTATGCTGCCTAGAACAGTAGCGGTTAGGATGATTGAAGAATTTTATGGCATAGTTTTAAGATGCAATCACAAGGTGAATGGTATTCACCAATTCTAGCACTGTGTATTGTTGGAGCTGCCGATGAACCCTTGTGCTACATGAGACGCTTTGGAGAAACCCAACTTTGGCCCTCGCCTAATCATCTCAAGCCGAATTTAACCCAATGAAGCTTCAGTTTCGCCCATGGACCCTACGTTTGTACAGGAGACGTTAAGCACAATTCACTAGAAAAAGTCTGGGTATAACCCAATCATGAAACTAGCTATAGATGAAAATTACTATAAAAAAGTTCCAATTTGAGGCACAGGTCCAATATATTGCATAGCATGCAGCAAAAAGAAGACGACTCCCCAGTGGTTAACCTGACCAGAGTTCTAGAAAATTTCTAAGGGACAAATTGAGGCATGCACCTCGAATGATAAGCCACAAGCACAGAATTCTAGAACAGAATGCACATAAAGACTAGAATGATTCGAAAAGAAATGTTTAGAAGCATTTTAGGGTGCATGTCCCAATTTCAGGAGGAATATTGGAGGGTGTTGTTACGGATTTACATTGCAAGTCCCCGTCCAGAAGTTTCTCTAAAGAGAATTCAAATGAACTGGCCAAAATTTCATGTGTGGTCAATAATTCATGTGTATAGACTAAAAATTCATACTCCTGCATGAGGGTTTTACGGAGTGCTAAAAAATATTTAAATAACCCTGCTTTTACCGTATCAGTTGGTATAATTTATATAACGGATTTATCAATGAGAGGAAGCAAGCGAACCTCATGCTAAGGAGCCATCATCCTTAAAAATATCTATAATCTTAATTCTAGAAATCTAAAAGCTCCACGACTCGTGTAGAGTAAAAGAGTGACTTTTCCCAAGGAAACACCTGGGAAAGCTCAATACAAACTTTTATACGGTGGAGGAGCAGCTTTTTAAAGTCTCTGGATATATCTGGTTTTTTTCAACTATAATTTCTTTCCTAATCATGTTAAGTTTCTTTCTTGCTTTCTAGAATAACTTAATTTCTTAAAATAATTGCATAAAAATTGTTTTTCTTACCTAAATTAGGTAGCCCTTGAGGAGAGGGGAAGGAGGCAAGTCAATGCCCCCGCCTTCCCCAGGCAACCTCAATCTAACCTAGATAGGAAGCCTTCCTTTCTCAGTAGAAAGTGGAGATTCAAGACTCAGGTGACCCCCTCCGATATATGTTGCAAAATTATAAATTTTTTAGAATGATTAGTCTTTCAAAACTAAGCATGCATCCTGGGACTTATGAATTAATCATCATTAACCATTGAAATGACCCAATAATATTTTGACTATACCATGTAATAAAGACCAGTTGGTGAGATTGGAGCCTGATCCCTTCCATTCTAATGAGAAAGCCCTATTTGATGTCTGGTATTCTCTTTCAAGATCCAAAAGCCTTTTTTTTTTTCCTACATGACAACTCTATACAAAATCAATATAAAGGCAATGATCCGAACCTCCCAAAGCGTAATTGTAGCCTACATGCATCTCAAGATTGGTTGCCCAAGGTTTCATAACAGGGATTTCATGGCTTTGAATGACTTAGGATAAATCATGGGCCAAATCCTCTCCAATAGAATCCTTGCGTTGATGTTATGAATAGTCTCATAATCCCATCCAGATTCATTGCAGACGCCAACACTAGCATGTGAAGAGTGTATGACGATTAGGGTCATTCGTGCTGTATTGAAAGGTAAGAAGTGGTCTAACAAGGTAATTATAAAGAATCAAAAGAATATCACATACCATCAAATGTGTTAGCTGTTATCCACTGTACGCCCCCCCAAGCCTAACGGGGACATAATGGCGGCTTGTTACCTAAAAGAAAGCCTGTAGAGCCCAAGCCCTTGGTGAATATAACAGTTGTTGACTAAATGGATTGAGATGAAGTGAATTATAAGTTCTTCACACACAACTTATTCTCCAAGAAAAGGAGTATCTTAATTAGTTTTGTCGTTGTATGAAAAATATGAATATAAGAGACAGATAGGCGAGTCACATCAAGCTGGCAGTGGCAAAAGCAACACTCCGATCTCCAATATTTAGCTTCAATGTTAGAGCGAGAGATGTGAGGTTGTTTCCGAGGCTTGAAGAAATAAGGTTAGGACTCATGGAAATACACTATTTACTTGTGTGATTACTAAACACAAAAGGCCTCGTCGACTTATATATACTTTGTAGGATACGAAAGATCATCATCGAGGTGAGAGAGTTTAGAGCCACTGACCATTGATGTTGAATCTGTGACTTCTCTTGAGAAGATCCTGCACATATAGCGGTTGAGAGAGAAATAAGCCTTGACATACACATTGAGCCGCAATGCCAAGGAAAAAAATGAAGATGAGCCCCATAAAAGACTTTCGAAGATCAAGAATAAGAATGTTGAGAAGTCATAGCAGATGATCTGGTGACGAGAATATCGTCCACGTAGATAAGTACGCTACCTGTTTCCATGCCGTACTAAGAGAGAAGTGTTGGCTAGAGACGTTTTAATTCAGAGATCAGCAAAATGAGAAAAGCGTTGATACCTCACATGAGGGCCTGCTTGTGGATATTGGGGATCAACGAATCCGGACGGTTCCTACTCATAACTTGTTGAGATAACACGCCGTGATAGAATGGAGTTCTGAACATCACGTTGCCGGACCATCTAATTGCGAGATAGGCTAGGCTTAGGAAAACACAAACTGGGGTGATCTTAACAATTGGGAGAAAACTCTTAGAAAAATCAAGACAGCTTGTCAACGATGCCCCTTGGAGTCCCCATACTTGAATAAAAGATGTGGGTTCAAAACCAGTATCATACCGGTTAGAATGAGAGACAAACAAGAACCTACTTCACCGTATCCTCTTTGTTCCTTGTACTCATAGGATGAAAGTTAGAACTAGCGGAAAGGATGTGAATGAATGACAAAGGAACGGTTTTAGGTGGAGAAGTTCAAAGTGGCGTACATAATAGACAGTTGTTGGGGGAGGAGGAGAAATAGGAGATTTTGACGGCTGGATGGGGAAAAGGTGGGTAAATATGGGGTAGTTGTTGGGAGAAGGAAAAACAGGATATTTTGTCAGGAGAAAATTTATGTGAGTGATATGGTGATTGACTAGAAGATAGAAGCGAATCTTGAGAGAAGGGATGAGGCGACAAACTTGAGCAAACTAAGACAGGATTTAGTGACTGAGAAGAAGAGAAAGTATTGATAGAATAAAGAGAAGAAATAGAATGATGGGAAACGTGAGAAGTGGAAAAAAGTTAGTAGACCCGCTGTGAAGAAGATAAGCATGGGTGACAAAGTATGTTGCAAAGTGAGTGATTGTAATCACTGCTTTTGTTTATGCAGAAGGAAAAGAATCCTCGTTAAGTAACATTATGTACAAAGGGCAACTCCATGCACGAAGCTCACGCCCACGAATGGTTTGGAGAAAGAGTAAACTACAAGGGTTTATAGTACGCAACTTTACGTTCTATTTTTGCAAGAGGTAATTTCCACACCTTAAACCCTTAATCTCAAGGTCACACAACGACAACTTTACTATTACGTCAAGGCTCCTCTTTTCAGATTTAAAAATCCAACCTCAAAGACATGAAGACACTTGTAGCCATCATGGTCCGTTTGTAACCAATGCTATGTAACAATCTTCAATTTTGGGTCATTTTCTATGTATTATATTATATTTTTAATTAAAATAAAATCAGAAATTTAATTATCTAAAAATAAAATTCTATGAAAATGACCTCTTTTAAAGCTCAAAATTGGAACTTGAAACCATCAAATTTGGAATTTACATGTCAAGACGATTCCAATGATTTAAAGAACACTGAAATCAAAGTTCGAATGGAAGAGATATGATGATTCGAACATGGAGGGCATTTTGGTAAAAAAAATAGATATTTACAAAAGGAAGGTGCTGCTTTGATAACACCCCCCCCCCCTAAAAGGAAGGTGATAGTAGACAACTGTCACTTGACGCTAATAGAAGTGGTAAAAAGAGAAGGAAAATGGGGAGGAAGGAGAGGAGAAAGAAGAAGAGGGAGAGGGAGAGGGAGAAGGAAAGAGGAAGAGGAGAAAGGGAGAGTGTGTGGTGAGGCCGATCACTAGGAATGGCATGCGACGCAAGAGAGGGAAAAAAAAAACTATGTTTTTGGGGTTGCCAAATTTTAGGGAGCCACAAGAGATGATAATGGCTCAATATGAGCCATTCATTCCATTCAAAACAATCGTGCCATCAAAAACCCTTGAGAATCATGGTGATAAAGTAAGGGACAAGGGAGAATCGGGCCGTAGAAGATGATGCCGGCAAATGGTAAAAATTTAGCCATTGACACCTATTTTTGGCATTTTATTTAGCATCAAAAGATGTTAGATCTTCACCAAATTTTAGAGGATTGTAGGTGAGATGCAGATCGATAATTCCCATTAAAATTTTTGAAGATCCATGGAGAAATACAACACCGATGGAGACTGTGCCGATCACCTTCTACGGCGATGGCCGATCAATGCCTGCGACCTAGTAAAATTTAGTGAAAAACACACCTTAAGCATATTTGGCATGATCTAACCATGGAATGGTCAGATCTTTGATTGAGGATCATCTATCCAATTTGGATGTGAAAGTGAGATTTATCTGATCTGAACCATCCATTGCGACCCTTATGATGTGTAGATTTAAGATCCATGTGAGATATATTGATCTGGGGCTTTTGTAAGTTGATCTAGCCAATCTTGATCAATGGCTAAGATCGATCGATGATTCAAGTATGAAATTAGATCAAATTCGGTGATCCATACAGTTCAAATAACTTATTGGGATTATATGATTAGAATTACTAATTTAATCTTTGATCTGAGATGATCAAGTGGAGAATTGTATTTAAATTGTATTTAGATCAATATGGATATCTTTAATTGGGCACTTTCAAGGCTATTGGTTGACAATCCAACAATACAGATAGTTAGATATCCTTCAAATGGATTTACATGAGATAAGATCATCATCCTAACCATTTGAATTAGTTGATTTGCTAGTAATTAGATAAGATTGTGTATGAATTGCATGAAATAGTGCTCGATTGGTTAATTAAATGATAGGTTACCTAAAATTGACCTAATTTGAGCATGATGACCCTATTATATGTTATGACATAATTAAAAGAGAAACCTGATGGTCAATGGTGGGCCCAGATTGGCATAATCTGGATTATTAGCTAGCCTAGGCTAGCCTCATCTTGAGATCCCATGGATGTGAACCATTGGATTGTATTGAAACACAATATATTTAGGTATTAAAAATAATGTTATTTTATAATTAAGAATCCAACTTGGATAATTTGGATTCTAAGTGAGACCTAGATGTGATGCATATCCAGGTGGTGGATTGAGGTAGACTAACTTAGATTAGAGTCCTATTGACTTGAGAGGTATAGATGAGTGGTTCTTCATCTGAGGTAGGTGATAACAATTAATAATGGGCATGTTGTTTTGAAATTATAGATTTTCAACTCATCAGCTCTGTGATTATGAATGAATTTTATGCATGTATTATTATGTCATGATTCTTATTGAGATATTTGGCTTATTTGTAATTGATGTGCACACGTGCAATTTCATTGATCATCATTTTTCACAAAAACATGATTTAGTTTATTCTGATGACCTGTGACTCCCAAGGTTTTGAAATGAATGTTTCTTATTCGAGTTTTCATTTTTAGTCGATTTTAAAATTCAAAGTTTTAAAATAGGGATTCTAACTTTTTAAAAATTGATATTATATTATTGTGTAAATCTCGGGGGTGTCACATGCCAACACATGATAAGGGTGGAAATTGGAGTTTGTTAAAATTATACACCCCAAGACAAAAAATATTTACATTCATACACGCATAGAAGTGTAAGAATCTAGAGATTTATGGAATAACAGTTGGGTTAAGATTGGTTATGAATAATTGCTGATGGAGTATTCATTAGGGAAAAATGATATCAAAGGCATCCCACAAACAATGTGGGGGCATGGATGCAGTAGTCAAAAGGGTTAATCCAATCTCAACAATGTCTAAGTTTACTCTTAGCAATGCCCTTTTGTTTGGAGTGAGAGCATAAGAAATGCAATATCTAATCCCAAATTGATGAAAGATAGGAGTTTTTGAAACTCGCCTCATTGAACATTTGTATTTCATGATAAGAAGATTTTCCACAAAGTTTCATAATGTTAAAAGGGAAAAATAAATAACATATTTTTGTTTAAGAGTATATGTAATATCCTTAATTTTAAAGAGTTTTGTTCTTCCCTAGTTGCTCAGGGAAAAGGCCTCGTTGCAAGGAAAGTCCTCATCACTCTTATCAAGAGCCCAGTAACTTTCCCCCTAGCGATGTGGGACTAACTCTCAGTCTTTCACCTTGCTTAGAAGCCTGCCAGCCCTCTTGGCCCGCCCTCATCGGCCAAGGCTTCACAACCTCTCCCCCTTAGGGGACACGCGTCCCCGCGTGTCTTACCACACACGAGCGCCCACGTGCGGCTAGCCACCCACACCGGGTCGGGGTCTGGCTCTGATACCACTTGTAACAGCCCGAGGGCCCACACCCTGCAACGATATTGTTCGTGCTGGAGTGCCCATACACCCTGCACGGTTTTGTTCTTCCCCAGTTGCCTAGGGAAAAGGCCTCGTTCCGTGTATCAGAGTGCACAGCGGATACGCTATTGTCCTCTTTGGGTCCCTCGCCACTCTAAGCTTCACCCCTCAAGGTTTTGTTCCCTTAGGTCCCTCACCCCTCTTGGGTTTCACCCCTCAAGGTTTTACATGTCACTAAGTGTAAGTTCCTCTCTCATAGTTTCTCTCTCTACAACTATTATGGACTGTTATTCACATATAAATGGACATTCACAAGGATTATGATGGACTAGACTGGGCTCTGATACCAACTTTGTAACACCCCGGATTTTTAAGACATTTTTTTTTTTTTAAATAAGAGCATTTGGGATCCCATGAGAAAAGATTTATTTAACATTTTACTAAACCTATCTCAAAACTCCGGGTGTTAATTTTTCCTTTCTCAAAATGGCGTACATGTAATTTAAACACAAATAAATGATCCGCGTATAAATCAACGTCAAATAAATAGGCGCCTTTATTTTAAATCAAATAAACATCCAAAAGACAGTAATAATATGGCCCAGGGTCTATCCATCATAACATCCCATATAAATGTCCAATATATATCCAAAGATCTAAATCACATCCAAATATAAAGTATGCAGTCCATAATAAAATTCAAATGATAATCCACACTAATGACTCACATTACTTTCTAAAACTATAGGAAACTAGTCTTGGCAGCTCTCAAGGTTTATCAACAGCCTTGCCTTTCTGTTATCGCTCGAGATCTAAGGCATTGCAAAACAAAGCAATGCCTCAGCAAGCTATCGCTTGTGTAGGTACATAGACAATTAATGTAATAATTGAAAGAAATAATGAACAACATTTATGAAAAGTATAACATTTATGGAAATAGTGATATCATAATGCCATGTTCAAATAAATGCCAATTTATTCCATATGCTAAAACATGAAATTCACGGAGTTAAAACATGACATGAATCAATAAATGGAGCATACAACAAGAATAAGGGCACCCTAAGGTAATGGGTCCCACCACATCGCACGAACATCCCTGATCAGGAGTACACATAGTCAACCTCTGAGTGTCGTCACACCCAGGCATACCATCTATAACCATGCTCATCATACATGCACACATAATAAGAATATGGGCCATCATGCTGCAGTGGCAACCCTCCATGGGTATCAACCACCGCCGCTCCCCGTCGACACCATAACGGGAGACTTAGCGTGTCCCCATGGATTGGCTCTGACCGGTAGTGTGGACTATCCATGTTACCAAACCCCTACCGAATGCCATCTATGGGCAGGTGTCTATCATATCACAAACTCATCACATCATAATCTCGGAAGGTGGGTGGCCGGCCCTATCCCTCCTAGCATGACACCCACCGGCGAGAGCACCCGTCATCAAATATAAAACACGGAAATCATATGTATATGCTAAAACTCAAGAGCACTTATAGCTTGCAATCCCCAAGACATGCCCCTCATCCTGGGGTTAGCCTATAAAAGGACCAACTACTAAGCCTCTATACTCATTTCCATGTAAATCCATGCATTTTCTATATATATAATAAGAAATAAATCTCTAATTAAGCATAACTACTTAACATCATGCTTATAAAAGCGGTTTAAATAAGTTTATTCGGTAAAAAGAATTCAATTTGGAATAACCATCCTGTACGCAATGTCGCATGAAATCCATGGTAAATAAAAATCGCACTTTAAAACACAATCACACATGATGCTATGTTTAAAACATGGTTTAAAATCAAGGCAAAACATTAGTTGTCGTCACCTACCTCAGTGTGAGATCACTAGCTTGCTAATAACTCCCTTTACTTGGTATATTCAAGTGCACCTGTACATGTCACATCACTATTTTAAAATTTTTCTAAATAAAAAGTGGTCATTTCTAAGTTTTTAAGTTAAAACTAGGACTGCGACCTCATTACGGTCACAACGCCTCTTTCGGATCGTGATTTGGACCTCTCTAGCTCCCAAAAATCAAGATTTAGTGAAAACTACCCTCAAATGGGGCCTGCCGGACCACCATAAGGTGGTTTAAACCGGCGGCGCCCTTTCCGCCGGTTTATACCGACGTATACGGGCGCACGAAGACGCACGGTGTCGCAGACGCCGCACGGGACGCGCGCGCGCGCGTCGGCACGGCCGTGACGCACGCGCGCGTGCGTCACGGCCGCCAGACGCGCCGCGTCCCGGTCCCCACCGCGGCAGCCAACCACGCACGTTCCGCACGCGCGCGGCGCCGCGCACGCGTGCGGCGGCGGCGTCATGTGTCGTCGTCCTAGCTGCGTCTCGAGCGCGTCTTGGCGTCGGCGCGCCAGCGCCGACGCCGTTGACGACGCCGGAGAAGACGGCCGGATTCCGGTCGCCTCGGCGAGCTACGAGCTCCGTTTTGCGTGATTTTTGCGCCATTTTCTTCAGAATTCTCTCTAGAATCCATTTATGCCCTCCTTTTGCACTAATTTTCTCAAAAACCATGGTTTTTAATCGATTTTCCCAAGTTCCTAAAAACCTCCCTAGGTCTTGGTTTTTGAGTTTTCTCGGGCAATTCCACCGTTGGATCACTCCCAAATTTAAAGGGTTTGCTCTTGGGTGTCTTTTGCACTAGTTGGACGGTGCGATTTCCAAACGGACAACGTTTGGTCTATGAAATCACGCTCCAACAGTAGCGTGCACAAAGCCCCGACAATCCGATTTTTTTTCCTAATTTTTAAATGGTTTTCTAATTAATTTTCTAATTAATAAATACAGAAAAACATAGGTTTTGAGGCTTACCTTGCACCTGCCCGGAGTTGCTCGTGTTGCCGGGGCTCCACTCGCCGGAAAATCCAAGTTTTTACGTGGCTAGGGTGTTGCGTAAATACTCGAGAAAACGCTCCAAGTGGAGCGTTTTGGCAACTGGGGAGGGTAGATATAGGCCTAGAGTCCCGTGGAAGGAGAACCTCTTCCATTCACGCCTCTTCCCATGGCTTCTCCGGCGATTTTGCCGGATCTGGGTACAGACGTGTGGAAGACGGGGGGGCCAGTATCAATTTGGACCCCTGTCTAATACGTCTCTATCAAATGACTAATTTGCCCTTCCAACTTTGACGGCTCATAACTCCCTCGTTTGAGCTCCGTTTCTCGCGTTCTTAGTGGCGTTGGATTCGTATCGACGAGCACTTTCTAATTATTATGTTTTCAGGAAAGAATTTCATCCATAAAATTTTATTTTAATTTATTTAATAATTTCCTATTTTTATCTTTAAAATTAAGGATATTACATTCTTCCCTCCTTATAAAAATTTCGTCCTCGAAATTTAGCTACATACCTCTATGTAAATAACTCTGGATGTATCTTTCGCATCTCCTCCTCAGTCTCCCAAGTAGCCTCCTGTAGTGAATGATGCTGCCAAAGGACTTTGACCAAGGCAATGGTCTTATTCCTTAACTCCTTGACTTTTGTATCTAAGACGCGCACTGGTCTCTCCTCAAATGTCATCTCACCATGTAGCTCTCCTGGGATCTGCTCCAATACATGTGAGGGATCTGGCACGTATTTCCTCAGCATAGACACGTGAAAGACGTCATGCACATTTGCTAGCTGTGGTGGTAAGGCTAGCTGGTATGCCACTGACCCAACTCGTCGTAAGATCTCGAAAGGTCCAATATACCTGGGACTAAGCTTTCCTTTATTTCCAAACCTCAACACCCCTTTCATAGGAGAAACTTTCAAGAATACATGCTCGCCCTCAAAGAACTCTAAGTCCTTTCGCCTCTTGTCGGCATAACTTTTCTGTCGACTGTGAGCTGTCAGTAACCTCTTCCGAATGAGTTGAACTTTCTCTGCACATTCTTCCACTAACTCAGATTTCACCACGCGTCTTTCTCCTACATCACTCCAACATAAAGGTGACCGACAAGGTCTGCCATAAAGTGCCTCATATGGAGCCATCCCAATACTAGCGTGATGACTATTATTATAAGCAAATTCCACCAAAGGTAAATGATCTTCCAGCTACCCTTCCAATCCATAACACGGGCTCGTAGCATATCCTCAATAGTACGGATGGTCCTCTCGCTCCGTCCGTCCGTCTCGAGGATGGAATGTCGTGCTAAATTTCGATCTCGACCCTAATGCCTCTTGCACGCTCTTCCAGTATTTTGAGGTAAATCGCGTATCTCGATCCGATATAATTGTCAAGGGAACGCCATGTAGACTGACGATCTCCTTAACATATAATTTCGCTAAGCTATCCACGGTCTGATTTTGTCTGATGGGAAGGAAATGAGCGGACTTGGTCAACCTGTCCACAACGACCCATATCATGTCGTGGCCGCTAGCGGTCCTCGGAAGACCTAGAACGAAGTCCATGGTAATATGGTCCCACTTCCACTCTGGAAGGTCCAGTGTCTGAAGTAGTCCTGATGGACGCTGATGCTCAGCCTTGACCTGCTGACAGGTCAAACATCGTGCAACACACTCTCCAACATCCTTTTTCATACCATTCCACCAGAAATGCCTCTTGAGATCCTGATACATCTTCGTACCCCAGGATGAATTGTATAAGGGGATTGGTGTGCTTCTTGAAGTAACTCGCGCTTCAATTCGTCATCTGCTGGTACTACCAACCTCCCCTTAAATCTAACTCCTCCATCCGGTCCCCTCGAAAAATGTCTTATCTGTCAGATCCTGTGTTTCCTTGTCTTTGCCCTGTGCCTCTAAGATCCTGTCAAAGAACTTAGACCGAGTCGTCAAATTGGCAATCATCACACCCGCCTTCCTACTCAGGGCATCTGCAACGACATTAGCCTTCCCAGGATGGTACTGTATGGTGAAGTCGAAGTCCTTGAGATACTCCATCCATCTGCGCCGCCTCATATTCAATTCACTCTGAGTAAAGAAGTACTTGAGGCTCTTGTGATCAGTGAATACCTCAAATCTCTCACCATAAAGATAATGTCTCCAGGACTTCAACGCAAATACCACAGCTGCTAATTCCAGGTCATGTGTTGGGTAATTTACCTCATGTGTCTTCAACTGTCTGACGCATAGGCAATTACCTTCCCATGTTGCATCAACACTTGCTCCTAATCCCTTGCCGGAGCGTCACAATAAACTACATAACCGCCTGCCCCAGATGGTAAGGTCAATACCGGAGCAGTAGTAAGTCTCCTCTTGAGCTCTTGGAAGCTCTCCTCGCAAGCCTCGGTCCATACAAATTGAGTGTCTTTCCTAGTCAGGGTGGTCAATGGTAATGCGATCTTAGAGAATCCCTCTATAAAACGACGATAATCCCCTGCTAAACCGAGAAAGCTGCGTATCTCGATCCTTGTCTTGGGCCTCTCCCGGTGTAGTACTTGCCTCTACCTTTGTTGAATCCACGGCCACTCCATCTTTAGATATGACGTGGCCTAAGAAATGCACCCTGGTCTAGCCAAAAATCACACTTCTTGAACTTGGCATACATCTGATGTCGACGAAGTGTGTCTAATACCGTGTGGAGATGCTCTCTATGTGTCTCATGACTAGGCGAATAAATCAAGATGTCATCCACAAATACAATCACGAACTTATCCAAATAAGCTCGAAAAACACGGTTCATTAGATCCATGAACACCGCAGTGCGTTCGTCAATCCAAACGGCATCACTAGGAACTCATAATGACCATAACGACTCCTAAAGGCAGTCTTCGAGATATCCTCTTCTCTAACCCTCAGCTGATGATACCCTGACCTCAAATCAATCTTGGAGAACACTTGTGCCGATTGGAGCTGATCAAATAAATCATCTATGCGTGGCAAAGGGTATCGGTTCTTTATAGTAACACCATTCAACAACCGATAGTCAATGCATAGTCTCAGTGATCCATCCTTTTTCTTCACGAGCAGGTGACCGGTGCTCCCCATGGTGATCCACTCGGCACGATAAAGCCCTTATCCAATAACTCTTGCAATTGTACCTGAAGTTCTCTCAACTCTGCTGGAGCCATCCTATATGGTGCCTTAGAGATAGGCGATGTACCCGGCACCAAGTCGATGGTGAAGTCAATCTCCCTACTTGGCGGCAATCCTGGTAATTCCTCAGGAAATACGTCAGCAAAATCACGGACAACATCAATCTCGTCAAGCTGTGGCTGCTCCTTTTCCTCAATAGTCACATATGCGAGGAATGCGTTACACCCTCGTGCATAAAATCGTGCCGCCTTCATAGCAGAAATGATGCATGCACACACTGATCTTTCCTACCCCGGAACACTATTTACGGTTGCCCTGTATAAGAAATGTGACTCGCTTCTTTCGGCAGTCTACCATAGCACCATAGTTGGCTAACCAATCCATCCCAAGAATAACATCATAGTCTACCATGTCTAATAAGATGAAGTCTGTGTCCATACTCACGCCTGATATCTCTACAGGTATATCTCTAATATATTCTGTAGTCTCTACTGTCTCTCCCACAGGTGTCATAATATCTAATCCAAATGCTAGTTTGTGTACACATACATCCAGACAAGATGCAAAAATACATGATATAAAAGAGTGTGTAGACCCAGTGTCAAAAAGAACTTTGGCATGTCTATCTGAGACTAGAAGAGTACCTTCTACGACCTGGTGTGATGCCTGTGCCTGTCCTGATGAGATGGCAAATACTCGTCCCTGGCTACGTGGCGCGTTAGTTGCCTCTGCTCCCATCTCTGTATGTCTCTGCCCCTTAGGGCAGTCCTTAATGAAATGGCCAACGTCTCCACGGTTGAAACACCTATATGGCTGTCTCGGTAAGGTGTATAGGGCTGTCTCTGTGGTTGGGGCTGCCTCTGCTGCTGTGGTCGGTCGAATCTATTACACCCTCGCCCCGGGTGCCAACCCTTGCACCTATCACATCTCTTCCTCTCAGCGTCTCTCTTAAATTTGGCCTGTGGTGGATGACCTGATGCCCCATGTGTCTGCATAGCACCAAATGGCCGCTTGCCCTTAAAGGGCTGGAACGCACTCCCTCTATTCCTGAGAGAGTTCTTCTCATGCATGGACGCCATATCAGCAGCATCTCGCACAGAAGTGGGTCGAGAAGAAATCACGCGATCTCTCAGCCAAGGAGTCAACCCATCCACAAATGGGTTGCCTGCGTGTCCGAGGCCGGTGCGTGAGGTGCAAATCTCCTCAGTCGTGTAAATCGGTTCAGGTACTGCTGAACCGTCATATCTCTCTGCTCCAGGGTGGCAAACTCCTTCTTCATGGACTGCAATGCATGGGGTGGAAAATACTGAGTGTCAAAAGCCTGATTAAAGGCTGCCCATGTCATCGTCTCAGTCGGATCTGGTCGGGTAAGTGTGAAAGTCTGCCACCAGAAGCCGGCCTCACCTTTCAGCAGGTAGGAGGCTACTCTAACTTGATCATCTGGTGAGATCTTCATAGC
Source organism: Warburgia ugandensis (assembly GCA_035236585.1). NCBI lineage: Eukaryota > Viridiplantae > Streptophyta > Magnoliopsida > Canellales > Canellaceae > Warburgia > Warburgia ugandensis. Next base: position 16,081,008 of record CP141133.1, read on the forward strand.
GTCGAATGTCCTCTCCGCCTCAAATAACCATCGCTCAGCCTCCTCTGTGTTACCGTCGCCATAAAAGGGTTTCACCATCTTTTGAAACCTTTCCAATAATTTGTCAGTCTTCTTAGAGTCACTCGTAGCATCGCCCTCCGTGGCTCTAGTGCCGATGGTTCTGTATTGGTTGTGAGGACCGAATCGACGAAACCATGGGTGCCACTTTAGGTGGTGGAATAGGGCTAGGGTTAGGCTGCGTCAATGTCCTAACTCCGTCGTATAAGTGGTACGAGTCCTGACATTAACCGATTCAATAACTCGGCATCTCGATCCCCTTGATCAGAGGACTCAGCAGGTGGAGCCACGGGTGTAGCAGGGGTAGACCTTGTCCTTCTCCGAGGAGCCATCTATCAAAATTTTACATGTCACTAAGTGTAAGTTCCTCTCTCATAGTTTCTCTCTCTACAACTATTATGGACTGTTATTCACATATAAATGGACATTCACAAGGATTATGATGGACTAGGCGGGCTCGATACCAACTTTGTAACACCCCGGATTTTTAAGACATTTTTTTTTTTTTAAATAAGAGCATTTGGGATCCCATGAGAAAAGATTTATTTAACATTTTACTAAACCTATCTCAAAACTCCGGGTGTTAATTTTTCCTTTCTCAAAATGGCGTACATGTAATTTAAACACAAATAAATGATCCGCGTATAAATCAACGTCAAATAAATAGGCGCCTTTATTTTAAATCAAATAAACATCCAAAAGACAGTAATAATATGGCCCAGGGTCTATCCATCATAACATCCCATATAAATGTCCAATATATATCCAAAGATCTAAATCACATCCAAATATAAAGTATGCAGTCCATAATAAAATTCAAATGATAATCCACACTAATGACTCACATTACTTTCTAAAACTATTAAGAAACTAGTCTTCAGCAGCTCTCAAGGTTTATCAACAGCCTTGCCTTTCCTGTTATCGCGCTCGAGATCTAAGGCATTGCAAAACAAAGCAATGCCTCAGGAAGCTATCGCTTGTGTAGGTACATAGACAATTAATGTAATAATTGAAAGAAATAATGAACAGCATTTATGAAAAGTATAACATTTATGGAAATAGTGATATCATAATGCCATGTTCAAATAAATGCCAATTTATTCCATATGCTAAAACATGAAATTCACGGAGTTAAAACATGACATGAATCAATAAATGGAGCATACAACAAGAATAAGGGCACCCTAAGGTAATGGGTCCCACCACATCGCAGTAACATCACGATCGGGAGTACACATAGTCAACCTCCGAGTGTCGTCACACCTGTGCATACCATCTATAACCATGCTCATCATACATGCACACATAATAAGAATATGGGCCATCATCTTTGCAGTTGGCAACCCTCCATGGGTTTCAACCCACGCCGCTCCCCGTCGACACCATAACGGGAGACTTAGCGTCTGTCCCCATGGAAAGGCTCAGACCGGTAGTGTGGACTATCCATGTTACCAAACCCCTACCGAATGCCATCTATGGGCAGGTGTCTATCATATCACAAACTCATCACATCATAATCTCGGAAGGTGGGTGGCGGCCCTATCCCTCCTAGCATGACACCCAGGGCGAGAGCACCCGTCATCAAATATAAAACACGGAAATCATATGTATATGCTAAAACTCAAGAGCACTTATAGCTTGCAATCCCCAAGACATGCCCCTCATCCCGGGTTAGCCTATAAAAGGACCGCTACTAAGCCTCTATACTCATTTCCATGTAAATCCATGCATTTTCTATATATATAATAAGAAATAAATCTCTAATTAAGCATAACTACTTAACATCATGCTTATAAAAGCTGTTTAAATAAGTTTATTCAGTAAAAGAATTCAATTTGGAATAACCATCCTGTACGCAATGTCGCATGAAATCCATGGTAAATAAAAATCGCACTTTAAAACACAATCACACATGATGCTATGTTTAAAACATGGTTTAAAATCAAGGCAAAACATTAGTTGTCGTCACCTACCTCAGTGTGAGATCACTAGCTTGCTAATAACTCCCTTTAATTGGTATATTCAAGTGCACCTGTACATGTCACATCACTATTTTAAAATTTTTCTAAATAAAAAGTGGTCATTTCTAAGTTTTTAAGTTAAAACTAGGTCCGCGTCGTCAATACGGTCACAACGCCTCTTTCGGATCGTGATTTGGACCTCTCTAGCTCCCAAAAATCAAGTTTTAGTGAAAACTACCCTCAAATGGGGCTGCCGGACCACCATAAGGTGGTTTAAACCGGCGGCGCCCTTTTCCGCCGGTTTATACCGACGTATACGGGCGCACGAAGACGCACGGCGTCGCAGACGCCGCACGGGACGCACGCGCGCGTTCGGCCGACCGTGACGCACGCGCGCGTGCGTCACGGCCGCCAGACGCGCCGCGTCCCGGTCCCCACCGCGGCAGCCAACCACGCACGTTCCGCACGCGCGCGGCGCCGCGCACGCGTGCGGCGACGACGGCATGTGACGTCGTCCTAGCTGCGTCTCTGGGCGCGTCTTGGCGTCAGCGCCAGGCGCCGACGCCGTTGACGTCGCCGGAGAAGACGTCCGGATTAGGTCGCCTCGGCTGAGCTCTGCAGCTCCGTTTTGCGTGATTTTTGCGCCATTTTCTTCAGAATTCTCTCTAGAATCCATTTATGCCCTCCTTTTGCACTAATTTTCTCAAAAACCATGGTTTTTAAACGATTTTTCCCAAGTTCCTAAAAACCTCCCTAGGTACTGGTTTTTGAGTTTTCTGGGCAATTCCACCGTTGGATCACTCCCAAATTTAAAGGGTTTGCTCTTGGGTGTCTTTTGCACTAGTTGGACGGTGCGATTTCCAAACGGACAACGTTTGGTCTATGAAATCACGCTCCAACAGTAGCGTGCACAAAGCCCCCAAAAAATCCGATTTTTTTTCCTAATTTTTAAATGGTTTTCTAATTAATTTTCTAATTAATAAATACAGAAAAACATAGGTTTTGAGGCTTACCTTGCACCTGCCCGGAGTTGCTCGTGTTGCCGGGGCTCCACTCGCCGGAAAATCCAAGTTTTTACAGGGCTAGGGTGTTGCGTAAATACTCAGAGAAAACGCTCCAAGTGGAGCGTATTGGCAACCTGGGGAGGGTAGATATAGGCCTAGAGTCCCAGGGAAGGAGAACCTCTTCCATTCACGCCTCTTCCCATGGCTTCTCCGGCGATTTTGCCGGATCTGGGTACAGACGTGTGGAAGACGGGGGTGCCAGTATCAATTTGGACCCCTGTCTAATACGTCTCTATCAAATGACTAATTTGCCCTTCCAACTTTGACGGCTCATAACTCCCTCGTTTGAGCTCCGTTTCTCGCGTTCTTAGTGGCGTTGGATTCGTATCGACGAGCACTTTCTAATTATTATGTTTTCAGGAAAGAATTTCATCCATAAAATTTTATTTTAATTTATTTAATAATTTCCTATTTTTATCTTTAAAATTAAGGATATTACATTTGTTGTGAAGCCTTGGCCGATGAGGGCGGGCCAAGAGGGCTGGCAGGCTTCTAAGCCAGGTGAAAGACTGAGAGTTAGTCCCACATCGCTAGGGGGAAAGTTACTGGGCTCTTGATAAGAGTGATGAGGACTTTCCTTGCAACGAGGCCTTTTCCCTGAGCAACTAGGGAAGAACAAAACCGTGCGGGGTGTATGGGCACTCCGGCACGGACAATATCGTTGCAGGGTGTGGGCCCTCGGGCTGTTACAAGTGGTATCAGAGCCAGGTTCCAACCCGGTGTGGGTGGCTAGCCGCACGTGGGCGCTCGTGTGTGGTAAGACACGCGGGGACGCGTGTCCCCTAAGGGGGAGAGGTTGTGAAGCCTTGGCCGATGAGGGCGGGCCAAGAGGGCTGGCAGGCTTCTAAGCCAGGTGAAAGACTGAGAGTTAGTCCCACATCGCTAGGGGGAAAGTTACTGGGCTCTTGATAAGAGTGATGAGGACTTTCCTTGCAACGAGGCCTTTTCCCTGAGCAACTAGGGAAGAACAAAACCGTGCGGGGTGTATGGGCACTCCGGCACGGACAATATCGTTGCAGGGTGTGGGCCCTCGGGCTGTTACAGTATATAACCAAGCAAACTTGCTAAAATACTCAACAAAGAATACAAAATAGTAAAAACTATTAGATAGTATAGGAATGGGGTCCAAAAGAACCATTGTAGTATTTAAGAGGATAAGTGTAATAGACTCTCACAACTTAGAAGGAAGCTTGTGAATCTTCCCTAGTTGCTAAAAACTATAATAAAAGATAATTCCAGGGGAAAAAAAGGAAGAGAGAACATGAATAGCATCGACTTGACAAAATGTTGGCCAAGATGCCCAAAATAACAATGTCATGTATCAAGAGAGATACAAGGTTCACCAACTAAAGTCTCAATTTCTGATGCTAGGAGCATGACCCATCTCCAACGCATACAAGCCATGCTTACGCTTCCCCTCGTAGAACCAGTATCAATGTGAAATAAAGAAAACACTCAATTATCTAAACTAAATTAAAAAATAGATAAAATCTTTTTTAAAATATTAGGGACATGTAAAATACAATTAAGATGAAGTTGTCAACATACGAGGGAATGAGGAAGAGCAACCAACATTGCAATCTTAAGACCATTATTGTTTCCAAACCCAAGTAGCAAACCATTCTTGTCCTACAATATCATTCTACATAGAGCTGGCAACATGGTTGACATATAGCCTTTGGAAAGGTTTCAAGTTCCCTAATGGATAAAATGGCAAACAGAAATGATTCATGGGAAGTGGAAGGAGACATCAGTTGTACAAACATCTGAATAAGAAAATGAACATGGCAGATCAATTGAGAGATTGAAGGCACTAAGAATTGAAGCTAGGGAACTTGAGTCTGAAGAAGAGTCTTGGTCAGAAGTAGAGGTAGAGAGGTGAGAGGGATACCACTTGAAAGATCCTATTGTTAACAATGCTCGGTGCAAAGAGATTAAAGGTTGTTGAATTTGCTTTTACATGATTAGTAGCATTTGGGTGTGAAGTCAATATACCATGGAATCAAGAGAGACAGGGTTGGAAGTATTGGCAACCATAGCATGATTGTTGTTGGGATGAATTGGAGGGCCCAAAATCATTCTCATCATCAAGACCTTATCCTAATTAGGGGTCAGCCACATGAATCTTATTGCTCCATTCCTCTCTATTAAGTACCATGGCTTCATTTAGTTCTAAAGTTTTCAAATCTTTCCTCACTACTTCTACCCACGTTCTTTTAGGTCTTCCCCTTGCCCGTTTAGAACCTTCTACTTGAATTGCCTCACTCCTTACAAGTGCCTTTTTCAATATGCTTTGGACATGTCCAAACCATCTAAGTCTAATATCCCTCATCTTGTTACCTATTGGTGCTACCCCTAAATTTCCTCTAATATTTTCATTCCTAATTATATCCTTTCTTGTCTTACCACTCATCCATCTCAACATCTCATTTCTACTATGCTCATCCTATGAGCATGATGTTCCTTAATTGCCCAACACTCTAATCCATATAGCATGGCCAGCCTTATGGCCACCATATAGAATTTTTCTTTTAGTTTGAGTGGCAGCTGCTGATCATACAAAACTCTAGATGCACATCTCCATTTGTTCCAACCCGCTTGGATTCTCTGGGTAACCTTCCTCTCAATCTCTCCACTCTCATGAATCATTGATCCTAAGTACCAAAAGTGGTCTTTTACGAGGATTTCTTGGTTATCAATCTTGACTGGTGTTCCACTTTTACTCCTCTCCTTGCTAAAATTGCATTTGATATATTCTGTCTTAGTTCGACTAATTTTAAATCCTTTATATTATAATGCTTCTCTCCATAACTCTAGCTTTATGTTTACACTCTCCCTTGTCTCATCAAGTAAGACTATATCATCTGCAAATAGCATGTACCAGGGAATCTCCATGTGCAAATATTTTGTTAACTCATCCATAACCAATGTGAAAAGGTATGGGCTCAATGCAAATCCTTGGTGCAATCCTACAATGACAAAAAAATCATCGGTCTCGGCACTAGTGGTCTTAACATTTGTTATCGCTCCATCATACATATCTTTAATTATGTCTGTATACCCCCGCAAAACCCCTTTCTTGCCCAACACCCTCCATATTAACTCTCTAAAGACTCTATCTTAAGCTTTCTCTAAGTCGATAAAGACCATGTGGAGATCTTTCCTCCTCTCCCTATATTTCTCTGTCAATTGTCTTAGTAAGAAAATAACTTCCATGGTAGACCTCTCAGGCATGAAACCAAACTGATTCTCCAATACACTTGTCTCATGCCATAGCCTCTTCTCAATCAATCTTTCAAAAAGTTTCATAGTGTGGCTCATAAGTTTGATCCCTTGATAATTAATGCAACTCTGTATGTCTCCTTTATTCTTTTAAATTGGTACAATATAGCTTTTCCTCCACTCATCAAGCATTTTCTTTGATTTTATAATCTTGTTAAATGACTTGGTCAACCAAACTACCCCAATATCTCCCATATGCTTCCAAACCTCTATTGGTATACCATCGAGGCCCATGGCCTTTTCTAATTTCATCTTTTTTCAAGGCCTCTTTAACTTCAAGTATTCTAATCCTAAATTCATATCTATAATATCCAATGTTATTTAGATTTATAGTATGTTCAATCCCTATATTCTCGATCCATTGTCATTTAACAATTAAAGTATGTTTCCCACCTTTGTTTGATCTCATCATCTTTGACTACTACCCTTTGATCATCACTTCTAATGCACCTAACATGATTTAAGTCATTACCCTTCTGTTCTCTTACTTTTGCAAGTTTAGACACATCATTCTCACCTTCTATTGTTCCGAGTCTATTATAGAGCTTACATATGCCTTAAATTTAGCCTTACTTACTATTCTCTTAGCAATCTTTTTAATATTCTTATATTGTTCATAGTTTTCATTATTTCTAGTCTTCTACCATGCTTTAAAATATATTCATTTTTCTTTAATAACTTTTTGCACTGTTTCACTTCACCACCATGTTTTCTTTATTGATTGCCTTTTACCTTTAGATACTCCTAAGACATCTTTTACCACTTTCTTAATGGATTCAACAATATTAATCCACATGGTGTTTACTTCTGGTTCATAGTTCCAGTTTTCTTCTACCATCAACTTATTTGTGAATGAGGTTATCTTCTCTCCTTTTAAGTTCCACCATTTAGTTTTTGGATACCTATTAAGTTCATTTCCTTGCTTCCATGTTTTGATATGGATATCCATAACTATTAACCTATGTTGTGAAGTTAAACTCTCATCGGGTATCACCTTACAATCCTTACACATTGATCGTTTAGTATTCCTAAGTAAAAAAAAGTCTATTTGGCTTTTATGAAGTTCACTTTTAAAGGTTATTAAGTGTTCATCCCTCTTCTTAAAGAGTGTATTTGCAATAACCAGGTTATATGACAAAGCAAAATTAAGGATAGCTTCCCCCATCTCATTCTATTATTCATAAATGAAGGATAAAAAATATACAATACTTGCATGCAAAGTGCCCATAAATACTGCAAATTCCACATGGGAGTAGTTGTTATGGCCTTCGCCACTGTTACAATTGTTGTTCTTTTAATGACCTCAAGACAAATTTGAGTAGCTTAAACCATTGCCCTAATTACTAGTAGAGTTTTAAGAACAAGACAAGAAGTTTTCTTGGAGGACATGTTGGCAACTAATTAATCTCGTGTTAGTTTTGATTCATAAGCATTTTGTGTATATCTTCAAGTGTGCAATGTTTGATCATAGATGTAATAACCATAAATAGAGGTTCATAATTTCTATGGAAAGACATCAAAAGAAAAAATGGAATTTCCACCTAGTGGCTTGGGACCAAGTTTGTAAAGCACTGGATCAAGGGGGTCTGGATATCAGAAGACTCAAAGAGCATAACCAAACTCTTTTACACAAGTGGTTGTGGAGATTCTTAGTAGACAAAGAAGGTCTATGGCAATCAGTACTCAAAGAAAGATATAAACTTTTCCAATCCCTGGTGGATAGAGCCCAATAAATGCTCTAAGGGCTCTTTGATCTGGAGGCACATTGCAAGAAGTCTGAAATTCCTCAAATTACAATTCAAGTTTAATTGCTTCTTTGGAATAGATTCAACTTTTGGCATGACTCATGGCTCTTAGGCACCCCACTGAGAATTGATTTATTGATACTTTTTAGTGCAACTACCAACCCACTAGTTGTAATTAAAGACTACTACTCTCTCTCAAATGGTTCAGTTGAGCGGTGTATTTCACTTAGAAGACATTTGAAAGAATTTGAGCAAACACAGGTCAAAGAACTCTATGCAAAGCTAAGCCATTGTTTCATTGACTCTAGCAGAAGGATGTCATTATTTAGATAAACAAAACTTGGGGAGAATTCATAGTAAAATTAGCATATCTATGCATGATACCCATTTGACAGAAATGGCAACTTGGAAACATGAGTTGAGAATCTCTTGCCCCACCCAAAGTGGGTTTTTTCACTTGGACCATGTTGCTTAAAAAAGTGCTTAAAAGGGCAGCTTGGTACATGAAGCTATGCGTATGCAATCAAAACACTGAATCAATTAATCATATCATGTTGCAATGTCAGAGGGATCTAGAATCACATTTTAAAGAAGTTTGTTATATCATGGACTTCCTAGCACTATACTAGAACTGTGCACTCAATTGATTGGTCCTAAATTGGACTCTAATGAAAAAACTCTCTAGAACCTGTGCTTTCTTTCTGCTGCCTAGGGCTTATGGCTAGAATGAAACATAGATTGTTTCAAAGGAAAAAACAAACCTCTCATCAAGATTAAGGAAACAATCCTAAGGTATGCATCTCTTTTCGCAGCCAACACAAATGGGTTCTCACTATACTTTGGAACACTATCATTTGGGACTGGAATAACATCATATAGGATAGAAGAAGGAAAGAGAATCCCAAACCTTCATAGAAACCTCCTATTGGATGGTATAAAGTCTAGTTTGATAAGGCATACTATTTTAATCCAGGTCCTAGTGGAGTTGGTGTCTACTATTCATTGATAGTAGTCCATAGATTTTCAATTTTTTGGGTCTTCTGAGATACCATGACTCATTAGAAGTTGAGGTGGCTGCCCTGGCTTCTAGCCTCTATCACTCAAATTTGGATATAATTTAGAATCCAATCTATTATCATTGAAGGAGAGTCCCTCAGTGCAATAAGATGGTTCAAGCACAATTACAAAAGACTATGGAGGTCATGGGATTACTTAGATAACATTGACAGTACTTTGAACGGAGCTCAATTTAGTGACTCACCCACATTGCGCTCAAGAAACTCAAAAGCAGATGAGCTTGCTTAAGTACTTAAAGACAATCAATGTTGTCTATCTTCATGTGCCTAGCGAGTTATTGAAGTAATTAAGGTTATGAAGGAACCTACTTCATTACAATGACTAGTGATTAGAAGTTTTCAAATATCTTTTTGCAGCTTATTACATGTGTTGTATGTTTCTCCTCATACTGTTTGGTGTCATAGGTATTAGGCATATGTCTTTTTAATTTTTAATATCTAATAGGAGGGTACAAAATGCAGATGTTAAGATGGATGAGTGGCAAGACAAGAAAGGATACAATTAGAAATAAAAACATTAGAACAAACTTAGGAGTAGCATCGATAGGTAACAAGATGAGGGAGATTAGACTTAGATGGTTTAAACATATCCAATGGAGACCAAAAAGGGCATTGGTTAAGCGTGAGGTGATCCAAGTCTAAGGTTCTTAAAAGGCAAAGAGAAAGCCCAAAATAACGTGGATAAAAGTGGTGAGAAAAGATTTAAAAACTTTGGGACTAAATGAAGCCATGACAATTAATAGAGGGGAATGGATGAATAAGATTTATGTCACTGATCCCTAATCGTTATAAGGTTGTGATGATGATAATGATAGTTGGATGGATAATTTTTGTCTATCCTCCTTTGTAATGGCATGGGAAGTCTCTTCTCCCCCCACTTCATGAAATTCTCTTAAGGCATTTTGTGCAATGTTAGTGGTTTAGATCTTTCAAAGAAAGTCAACATCTACATTTGTACATGACTTATGTAGGATGGATAGACAATCGGCAAATCCATGATCCACAATGGGATCAAATTTAATTTGCTTATCTGTTTTAGGCTCTCTCTCTCTCTCTCTCTCTATATATATATATATATTCCTGGTAAGAGTCAACAACTTAATGCATGTAAAGAAGTCAATACTCAAATTTGTAACTTCTTTTGAAAGATCTAAGCCGTTCATCTTGCTCAGAATGGTTTGGATAGGGGGCTTATGAAAACTAGATGCATTTGGATGATTCTAACCCTTGGTCTTTTGCATTTTAAGAAAACCTAAAAGAAATTAGTGGATGTGATTTCAATGGACACAAATAGTCCATAAGTGTGACAACCCAAGTTTTCAAAACACATTTTCATAAATATTTGTAAAGGTAGGGCCCTAATTTTAAAATACATACAACGAAAACGTATTTTCTATTAAATTGATTTGTCAAAAACCCGAGTGTCACCTCAAATTACTTATCATACATAGATTTTTGTATAAAATAAAATTTTCATTGAATAACAATAGAAATACTTTTATTTAAAGCAGGATTGATCCAGTGGTTCTCATACATAGCCCTTGTAGTTATTATATACCTTGTACAAATATTACAATCTAAATTACAAAACAATTAATACAATCTTCCTCAAAGTAAATACCCTGATTAGTGGTTCAGTGATGATTATCCTCAAGTCTTGAGCTTTCAATCTTCCTTAACTGCATTTAAGATATTGTAAATATTCAAACATTTACAATATCTCAGCAAACTATACTTGGTAGGGGATTTAAGAAATATAATCAATGTATCTCAAAATCAACAGTTCTTTATATTCATGATATAAATTAATTTATATATTGGATAATCATTTTAATCTTCACTCTTTATATAAATTATATGCATATACTACATATAAATAAAACCATTTAAATTTGTGAATATAATCAATATCATCAATAACATCTCATTTCCAAACTGATTTAAATATTAACATCAGGTGTTAATATTTAATCATACTATATTGGGAATCATCCTCTAATATAACATCAATAATAATTTTTATCGGGCATCTCATCATGTCATAATATAAGGCATCTTATTTTGCCTATCTCAATTGCATCATAATGCAAAATATATCTCAAGGACTACCATGTTGCAGTCTAATCCGTATAGCGTGCCCGAATAATTGCTCAATACTCCACTGATACCATAGTGGAAAAATACATATCCATGTTCGTATGGGGGGAACCATGGCTGTCACAATGGCGGCCTTCTCATAATTGCCCCACCTGACATTTAGCCTCTCTTTGGGCAAGGTATCGTCATAATTAGTTTCAGAGAGCGGGTGGCCAAAGCCTCACAACTTTCCTAACATTGGCATCCCCAGGCATAAGCCTATCTTAAAACAAAATCACAAGCCTCCATACTTGTATGAAAAATAGTGTTTCATACTTACAGACTATGTGTCTGGTTATAATAGGACATGCCTATAACTTCTTTCCTAAGATTTGGGAGTCCAACTTATATAGCTCAAATCTCCTCATTCTATCCTTAAGTAATTTCATAATTACTTAATCAATCACTTTGTGTTTATTTTAACATGATTGTTGATTCATAAACAATTATAAGGCAATTATAATCAATCAAGATAAGATCATGTGTAAAACACATGTATCTTCTACATTGAATACATTCTTAAGGTCCACCTACCTTTGCTTTCAACAATCTAACTTTTCATCGATCTTGATCATCGTATCCTTCATGGTATCTATCAAATAATGCATATAAAGTCATTCCTCAACTCATTTATACTTCTTAGTTGCTCTTTTGATCATCCTTGCATAGGATGATTTGGATCATATTGATCAAGGTCTAATCTATTGACCTACCTGTAAATCTAACATATATACAAAATCAAACATTTAATTATAATTCTTTTAATTGTTCTTGATCATTCAAGATCTCATAATGGATCTTTGCTTGATCATTCTGATCTTACTTAAGGCTTTTATTTTGATTCGGTAATTTCCTAACTTTTTATGTTCTTATTATTATTGCCCAACCAGTTTGTGTTTTACTAATTGAAGATGATTTATTTCTTCCTAATTCTAGACAGCTCATCTTTATTTTAGAATGACTAGTGCTTCCCAGTTACAGTCTGCTCTAAAAGTGGTTAATACAACCCTCATGTAAGGAAGCATTTAGACCTTAGCAAACGTCAACAGGAGGCGAGGGAAAAGCACTTGGCTCTTGTATACCCTCCTTAACCACAATGTTCAGAGTCCACTAAAGTGGCACTAGCTCAACCTTTCACAAGATTCCCATGAGCTCTTTACCCTAAGTCCCACTTCTACTTGATTTTAACTTAAGTCCGTGAACATATATAATGTCATTCATGGATGTTTATTATTCTCCTAAATTGGGCCAAGAAAATGATATTCCTTATATTATCCTACTAACTATAGCCTTACTATCATTAAGTTCATGTGCTCTATTTATTATAAATGTCCATTAATATCTCTTTTTTATTTAATTGCATTTTTCATGTTATTTACACAACATGAATATTAAAGCATAAATAAATAAATTTAACAATTCAACCTACTAAGCAATTAAAAGACATTTGCAATAAAATGTAACAATTCACATGCTCATCTAGATATATCATATTTGTCCATTATGATCCAATAGTCATAATTTGATTTCTATTCATTTTTCATGCCATTAAGGGTTTAGATCTTGATCTTTCATTTTTATTTAGATCTAATATATTTTCTTAATGTGATATCATCACTAGATCATTGATATGTCTTATCATATGATCTGATCCTTCTTGATCCAACCGATCAAGAAGATCTTTTCATCATTTTATTAAAATCAAAGGCATAGATCTTAATCTATCCCAAATTAACCCCATCAGCTCATCAATCCATATGATCTTAACTTTATATCATTATTCAAACTCATCCATACTATCTGATTATCCTTAATCAAACTGATCAAGGAGATGATCATGCATTTTTATGGATTTTATCATATTTGAGGGTCTAAATCTAAATTTTTATCATATCAATCATATCTTACTCCTAATTTCATGTAATATCATCATTATATCATTAATAAAACTTAATCAAAAGGTTTGATCATCCCAGATCTTACAGATAAAGGAGATTAGTACCTATTTTTATAATTTATAGAAATTTTCAGTGAATAAAATCTAAATTTTATGTTTTCATTAGATTATACTCTTCACAAGGAATTTAGGGCTTCTTTCGAATCTTGAATTGGAGTTAAAATGAACTCTGAATTGAAATTTTAAGTTTCAGATCTGTTTTAACAGTATAGATTTGATCTGAACTCTCAGAACACAACAAAACGGGGCTGCGCGCTTCATTGTAAGCAGAAAGTGGCACATGTCATTGTTTTTCACAATAGCGCACCTGACCCTGCGCAAGCGTGAGCGAGCATGGAGGCGTGCCCAAGGTGAGCATCTATGTGCGATTCATGTTGGGTGCGTCTTCGGAGCTAATCTCTAAAAACTATTGAGACGGTCCAATTTGGACCGTCAAATCAACAAGCTCCTAGATCAACATCCAAATGACCTTGAAAATTTTTGTGAAATCATGCATGAGTGTTTTGGGGCCCTATGAATCGATCTGACGGTTCAGAATTCCCAAAAAGTCACGTTTCACCAGTGTTATCAACCTAGGTCACCGGTACTAGATTCACCAAAAGCTCTGGCCGAAAAATCTTGTCTGGTGATCCTCATTCCTGAAAAACTGCCAAAATATCTAGAGGAGGAAAGGGGAACCTACTTAAAATGTCCAGTGGAGAGAAATACACTAGAAAATAAAAAATCTCACCAAAAAAAGAACATTGCCAGTGTTACCGTTTTACGATGAAATACCTAGGAAGTAGTCTTCTGATCTTCATAATCTTATAAGGATTTTAAATCTTGGTACAATCAGAACATAATGAACTGTTCTTATCGGACTCTAAACGGTCCAAATTTGATGTCTAATTGAAAAATAGTATCCAGGGTGAAACACTGAGTCTGTCAGGGATGACACGTCCATGGATGCACACAACAGATCTAGGGGAACATTCCCCTTAGATGTGTCTGCAGATGTGCTCTCAACTAGAAAGAGAAAAAGGAAGGAAAAGAAAAGAGAAAAAAGAAAAGAGAGAGGGATAAGGAGAGAAGGAAAGAGAGAGAGAAAGGGAGAGAGAGAGAGAGAGAGAGAGAGAGAGAGAGAGAGAGAGAGAGAGAGAGAGAGAGAGAGAGAGAGAGAGGGAGAGAGTGAGAATTTTAATGCAATTTCATGTGAATGTTTGGGGGTATTTATAGGTTTATTTTTTAATTATTTTAAATAAAATTTTAATTATTTTCATTTTAAATAATTTTTTCACTTTTCTTATTAAATTTAAAGTAGACTCCTCATCATTTTATTCCTTCATCATTATTAGTCCTTGTGCTGGCTATCCCCTAGCTTACCTAACTTTTGTGAACCCTACACAAAAGTAAAATGACTATTTTACCCCTATGGGTAAATATAAAATCACAAAAATTAAGAAAAATAGGAAATTTTCACCCGAGCTCATATTTCAACATACTTATAATCATCGGACTTGATTTTTTGAGTACATTCTAAATATTCATGTTTCAAGACTTGATTTTTTCTAAAAAAAATATTATTTTGAATGTAATATTTCGCCTTGATTTTTGCAAAAATTCCAAATAATTTCACAAAATTTGGAGTTTTCACATTCTTCCCCCTTATAGAAATTTCATCCTCAAAATTTAATATAACAACTCACTTATAAGTTATCATCATCCCATTTATATTTTCTTTTCCTATAGCTTGTTCTGTGAAATATTGCCACTTAAGAAAATCTTTTATTCCCCTTTTTATTCATTAATCACATTACCTTTTCCTCAAAGGTAGAATTTTCAATGCCATACAACTTATTAGATAATTTAGCCATCCAGTCTAAATCATAAACTACTAACCTGATATTTTCTAAAATTTCAAAATGGCTAATTACTCTGAGTAATCCTTTTGTTCAAATTTCATAATTCCTTTGACTGGTGTCGTCAATCTTTACTTTACCAGTTGTTGATTTAGTACTTCATATATTTACTTTGAAACATCATGAATTAAAATATTTACCAAATTTGTTAAGTGTAAAGACTAGCTAGAGAAAGTAAATTTCTATGACATATGAATTCTAAGGATAATATTGATGTCGATCCTTAATTAAAAAGTTTGAGTTAAGAGAGTTGCTATGGTATTTCATATAAGGAATTAGAAAGGATATAGAAAAGTCATTGTGGATGTTTCATAACGATTTTCAGGTATACAATTTATAATTTATGACATTAGTGTTGCACATGCAGTGAAAAAGTAAATCACAAATTTTGAGAACGTCAAGAATATTGATATGACTCAGTGAGAGTAAAAGAATAGATTTCACAAAAGTTATGACAAGATGATAGTGAAAATTTGTAGAAAGAAATATAAAAAAAAAAGGAATCATTTGGAGGGAAATGATATAGAAGTATAAATATCTAAAATTGAAATGAAATATTTACTTTCAAATATTAGAAGATTATACAAAAAACATTAGTTACTTCAATTGAGATTTAATACAACATTTTATCTTTAGCTGATAATCAAAGAACTATATATACCTCAAAAGATATGTTAAAGAGAATTTCTATTGGAATGAAATGGGGATGAACAATATGATAGAAATATATGAGGTATTAGAATTAATGGCTGGTAAAGTAAAGATTGATGACACCAATCAAAGGAATTATGAAATTTGAACAAAAGGATTACTTAGAGTAATTAGTCATTTTGAAATTTTAGAAAATATCAAGTTAGTAGTTTATGATTTAGCCTGGTTGGCTAAATTAGCTAATGAGTTTTATGACTTTGTGAAATTCTACCTTCAAGGAAAAGGTAATGTGAATAAAAAAGGATATAAAAGATTTCCTTAAGTGGCAATATTACACAGAACATGCCACATGAGAAAAAGTATGAATGAGATGATGGTAACTCATATGTGAGTTGTTATATTAAATTTCAAGGACAAAATTTCTATAAGGGGGGAATGTGAAAACCCCAATTTTTGTAGAATTATTTGGAATTTTTTACGAAAACCAAGTTGGAATATTATATTCAAAATAATATTATTTTTTTAGAAAAAAGAATCAAGTCTTGAAACATAGATACTTGGAATGTACTCAAAAAATTGAGTCAAATGATTGTAAGCACGCTGAAATTAGAGCTCGTGTGAAAAATATCTATTTTTCTTATTTTTTTTTATTTTATATTTACCCATAGAGGTAAAATAGTCATTTCACTTTTGTATAGGGTCCACAAAAGTTAAGTGAGCTAGGCAACAGCCAGCACAAGAAATATTAATAATGAAGGAATAAAATGATGAAAAATCTCTTTTGAATTTAATAAGAAATTTGAAAAATAATGAAAAATAAATAAAATTTAAATTTAAATAAAATAATACAAAATAAACCCTATAAATACCCCTCCCTTAGACTCTTCTCTCTTCTTCTCCCTCTTTCTTTGCTTTTCTTTTTCTCTTTCTTTTCTCTCTCCTCTACCCTTTACACAACAAGGAGCATCTGCAGACGCACTAGGAGGGAATATTCCCTTAGACGGGTCAAGCACATCCACTAACATGACGTCTTCGACGAACTTAAGGTTTTTGTCCTATGATCTAGCTTGAATTAACCATTAGATTCATGCCAATTAAATTAAGATCTGAATAGTTTATCTTGTTCATATCATTCCTATATTCAAAAGACCTAAGTTTTGAAGTTGATCAGAGGTCTCTTGAAAGGGTAGCCCCAGTGCACGAAGCTCCCGCCTATGCGGGTCCTGGAAGGGGCAGACAACAAGGGCCTATAGTAGGCAACCTTACCTTTTATTTTGCAAGAGGCTGATTCCACACCTTGAACCCATGACCTCAAGGTCACATGATGACAACTTTTACCGTTGCGCCAAGGCTCCCCTTCATTAGAGGTTTATTCACCAGTGAAATCACCGAAAAACAATAACTCCGGCAACATTATATTTTCCAGCGTGGATCTCTCTTTTCTAGAATTATCTTCAAATTTGGACACTTTACGTAGGTTCTCCTCTTCCTCCTTAAATTATTCTGATAGTTTTTAGAACAAGAAGATCACCGGACTAGATTTTTCGGCTAGATTTCTCTGATGAATCCAGTACAAATGACCTAGCTTGAAAACTTTGGTGAATCAACCTTATTTAGGAATTCTGAACCGTTGATGGATTCAAAAGGTCCCAAAACCCCAGATTAGGTGATCACAATAAAATTTTATTTGATCTCAGTCGTAGATCTAGACTAAAAGAAAACTAACAGCCTAGATAGACCAATCGGGTTGGAAGGCACCGATCTGCGTCAAAGACGTGGACCGAGACACAACGCAGGAATGTTCCCTGCAGGAGCGTCTCCGTGCGAGCCTTGTGCATGCGACGTGGGTGGTTTTCGCTTGAGACGCTACCTACATCCCGGCAATGAAGATGCCTACTGGCCTCGTTTTGTCCCATTTTGAATTCCAGATCAAATCTACATCATGTATTCTGATATGAAACTTAAAAATGCAATTCAAAGTTCATTTTAACTCCAAATGAAGATCTGAAAGAAGCTCTGAATTCCTTGTGAAGATTAAAATCTAATGAAAATATAAATTTTAGATTTTAGGCACTATAAATTTCTGTAAATTACAAAAAGAAGTACTAATCTCCTTGATTTGTAAGATCTGGGATGATCAAACCCTTTGATTAAGTTGTATTAATGATGTAATGATAATATTACATGAAATTAAGCTTCGAATGTGACATATATGATAAAAATTAAGATCTAGCCCTTAAAATGTGATAAATTCCTAAAATTTCTTCTAGATCTTCTTGATCTGTTAGATCAAGAGTGATCAAATCTTGGGGATGACTTAAATTAATGATTTAAAGCTAAGATCATGTGGATTGATGAGCTTGATGAGGCTAATTTGGGATAGATTGAGATATATACCCTTGATTTTAATAAAATGGCTAAAAGATCTTATTCAGTTGGATCAAGAAGGCCTAGATCATGTGATGAGATGCATCAATGATTTAGTGATGATATCACATTAAGAAAATATGTTAGATCTGAATAAAAATGAAAGATCAAGATTTAAACCCTTAATGGTATGAAAAATGAATAGAAATCAAATTATGATCATTAGATCATAATGGACAAATATGATATATCTAGATGAGCATGTGAATTGTTACATTTTATTGAATGTCTTTTAATTGCTTAGTAGGTTTAAATGTTAAATTTATTTATTTATGATTTAATATTCGTGTTGTGTAAATTACATGAAAAATATAATTAAATAAAAATAGATATTGATGGACATTTACAACAAATAGAGGACATAAACTTAATGATAGTAAGGGATATAATTATTTGGATAATATAAAGAATATCATTTCCTTGGCCCAACTTAGGAGAATAATAAACATCCATGAATGACATTTATTTATGTTCATGGACTTAAATTAAAATCAATTAGAGAAGATACTTAGGGTACACAAGGTCATAGGAACCTTGTTAAAGGTTGAGCTAGTTCCACTTTAGTGGACTCTTAACATCGTGGTTATTGGGGGTTCTCTAATAAAGCCTTGCTTCCCTCGCCTCCTGTTAACGTTTAATGAGGTCTAAATGCCTCCTTACATGAGGGTTGTATTAACCACTTTTAGAGCAGAATGTAGATAGTAAGCACTAGCCATCCTGAAATAAGGAGGAGCTATCTAGTATTAGGAAGAAATAAATTATCTTCAACCAATAAGACATTAATTGGTTGAATAATAATAATAATAATAATAACATAAAAAGATAGCAAATTATCTAATCCTAATAAAAATTATAAGTAAGATAAGGCTGATTAAACAAGATCTATTATGGGATCCTGAATGATCAAGAATAATATAAAGAATTCTAATTTATATTTAATGCTTGATTTAGTATAGATCTTAGATTTAAATGTAGATCAATATATTAGAACCTTGATCAATATAATCCAAGGAAAAAAGATCAAAACCATCCTATATAAGGATGATCCAAAGAGCAACTAAGAAGTATGAATGAGTTGAAGAAATGACTTTATATATATGATTTGATAGATACATGAAGGATACGATGATCAAGATCGATAAGAAGTTGGATTGTTGAAAGTAAAGGTAGGTAGACCTTAAGAATGTATTCAATGTAGAAGAAATATGTATTTTACACATGATCTTATCCTGATAACTTTAGATTGACTATAATTGCCTTAGAATTGTTTATGAATCAGCAATGATGTTGAAATAAATACAAAGTGATTAATTAAGTAATTATGAAATTACTTAAGGATAGAATGAGGAGATTTAAGGAAAAAAGGTTATATGCGTATCTTATTATAACCAGACACAGTCTATAAGTATGAAATATTATTTTCCATACAAGCATGGAGGCTTATGATTTTGTTTTAAGACAGGCTTATGCCTGGAGATGCCAATGCTAGGAGATTTGTGAGGGTTTGTTCACTCACTCTTCGAAATTGATTATGATGATACTTTGCCCAAAGAGAGGCAAAATGTCAAGTGGGGAAATTATGGGAAGGTCGCCACTCTAACAGCCATGGTTCTCCCCATACGAACGTAGATTTGTATTTTCCACCATAGTATCAGTGGAGTATTGAGTAGTTATCTGGGCATGTTGTACGAATTCAGACTCTAGCATGATAGTCCTTAATATATTTTACATTATGATGCAATTGAGAATGGCATAATAAGATGCCTTATATTATAGCATAATGAGATGCCTTATATTATGGCATGATGAGATGCCTGGTAATAGTTATTATCAATGTTATATTGGAGGATGATTCCAATACAGTTTGATTAAATATTAACACCTAGTGTTGATATTGAAATCAATTTGAAAATGAGATATTATTGATGATATTGACTATATTCACCATTTTAATGGTTTTATTTATATGTAGTATATACATATAATTCATCTAAAGAGTGAAGGTTAAAATGGTTATCCATTGTATAAATTGAATTATGTCATTGATATAAATAACTGTTGATTTTGAGATACATTGATTATATTTCTTAAATCCCCTACCAAGCATAGCTTGATGAGATGTTGTAAACGTTTGAATGTTTACAATATCTCATATACAATTAAGGAAGATTGAAAGCTCAAGACTTGAAGATAATCACTGTCATACCACTGATCAGGGTATTTACTTTGAGGAAATTTTGTATTAATTGTTTTGTAATTTGGATTATAAGATTTGGACAATGTATGTAACAAGAATATAGGGGTTGTGTATGTAAACCATTGGATTGATACTAATTTTAATAAAAGTATTTCTATTATTATTCAATAGAAATTTTATTTTATACAAAAATCTATGTATGATAAGTAATTTGAGGTGGCACTTAGGTTTTTGACAAATCAATTTCAAAGAAAATGTGTTTCTGCTCTTTAAATTTTAATTTTTTTTCAAAATTAGGGCCCTACCTTTGTAAATATTTATGAAAATGTGTTTTAAAAACCCAGGTCATCACGGTTGGTATCATCATGAATTAAAGTAAAGATTTGAAGTATTTTAAAACATATTTTCATAAATATTTGCAAAGGTAGTACCCTGATTTAAAAAAAAAAAAATTTAATACAAACAGATAAAACATATTTTCTTTGAAATTGATTTGTCAAAAACCCGAGTGTCATCTCAAATTACTTATCATACATTGATTTTTGTATAAAATAAAATTTTTATTGAATAATAATGAAATACTTTTATTAAAATTAGGATCGATCCAGTGGTTTACGTACACAGCCCCTGTAGTTATTATATACCTTGTCCAAATATTACAATTAATACAATCTTTCTCAAAGTAAATACCCTGATCAGTGGTTCGGTGATGATTATCCTCAAGTCTTGAGCTTTCAATCTTCCTTAATTGTATTTGAGATATTGTAAACATTCAAACATTTGCAATATCTCAGCAAGCTATACTTTGTAGGGGATTTAAGAAATATAATCAATATATATCAAAATCAACAATTCTTTATATACATTATATAAATCAATTTATATATTAGATAACCATTTTAACATTCACTCTTTATATGAATTATATGTATATATTACATATAAATAAAACCATTTAAAATCGTGAATATAGTCAATATCATTAATAATATCTCATTTCTAAACTGATTTCAATATTAACACTGGGTGTTAATATTTAATCGTACTGTATTGGGAATCATCCTCTAATTTAACATTGGTAATAACTTTTACTGAGTAATAACTTTTACTGGGCATCTCATCATGCCATAATATAAGGCATCTGATTATGCCTATCTCAATGCATCATAATACAAAGTATATCTCAAGGATTACCATGTTGCAGGCTAATTCGTACAACGCTCCCAGATAACTGCTCAATACTCCACTAATACCATGGTGGAAAAATACAGATCCATGTTCGTATAGGGAGAACCATGGCTGTTTTATTGGCGGCCTTCCCATAATTGCCCCACCCCACATTTTTTCTCTCTTTGGGCAAGGTATCATCATAATTAGTTTCAGAGAGCAGGTGGCCAAACCCTCACAACTCTCCTAGCATTGGCATCCCTAGGCATAAGCATGTTTTAAAACAAAATCACAAGCCTCCATTCTTGTATGAAAAATAATATTTCATACTTACAGACTATGTGTCTGGTTATAATAGGATATGCTTATAACTTCTTTCCCTAATATCATCATTATATCATTAATGAAACTTAATCAAAAGGTCTAATCATCCCAGATCTTACAAATCAAGGAGATTAGTACTTGTTTTTGTAATTTACAAAAATTTTCAGTGAATAAAATCTTTTTATTAGATTATAATCTTTACAAGGAATTCAGGCCTTCTTTCAGATCTTGATTTGGAGTTAAAATGAGCTTTGAATTGAAATTTCAAGTTTCGGATCTGTTTTGACGGTATAGATTTAATTTGGATTGTTAGAATGCCACAAAACAGGGCGGCGTGCTTCACTGTAAGCAAGAAGTGGCGTGTGTCATCATTTTCCATGACAATGCACCTAACGTCACGCATATGTGAGCACGCGCAGAGCGTGCCCAAGGCGAGTGTCTCTATGCATTTCACGTTGGGTATGTCTTCAGAGCTGATCTTCGAAAACTGTTAAGACAGTCCAAATTGGACTGTCAGATCAATAAGCTCTTAGATCAACATCCAAATGACCTTGAAAATATTTGTGAAATCATGCCTGGGGGTTTTGGGACCCTCCGAAGCAATTTAATAGTTTAGAATTCCAAAAATGTCACGTTTCACCAGTGTTTTCAACTTAGGTCACCGGTACTAGATTCAGTGGAAAACTTTGGTCGAAAAATCCAGTCCAGTGATCCTCATTCCTAGAAAACTGCCAAAATATCCAGAGGAGGAAAAGGGGAACCTGCCTGAAGTGTCCAGTGGAGAGAAATAACTGGAAAATAAAAAATCTCACCAGTAAAAGAACCTTGCCGGTGTTACTATTTTCCAGTGAAATACCCAGGAAATGGTCTTCTAATCTTAAGAATCTTATAGGACTTTTGAATCTTGGTACAATCATAACATAATGAACGGTTCGGATCAGACTTTCAATGGTCCAAATTTGAAGTCTAATTAAAAAATAGTACCCAGGTTGAAACCGTGGATCCATAGGGGACAACGCATCCGTGGACGTGCATGACAGATCTGGGGAAATATTTCCCTCGGGTGCGTTCGCAGATGCGCTCTCAACTGGAAAGAGAAAAGAAAAGAAAAGGAGAGAGAGAGAGAGAGAGAGAGAGAGAGAGAGAGAGAGAGAGAGAGAGAGAGAGAGAGAGAGAGAGAGAGAGAGAGAGTTTCAATGCAATTTCGTAGGAATATTAGAGGGTATTTATAGGTTTATTTTTTAATTATTTTAATTAAAATTTTAATTACTTTTATTTTAAATGAAATTTTCTCTTTTCTTATTAAATTCAAAGTAGATTCCTCATCATTATTATTCCTTGTGTTGGCTATTTCCCTGCTCACCTAACTTTTTTGGACCCCACACAAAAGTGAAATGACCATTTTACCCCTATGGGTAAATATAAAATCATAAAAATTAAGAAAAATAGGAATTTTTCACCCGAACTCAGATTTTAGCATACTTATACTCATCAGACTCAATTTTTTGAGTGCATTCCACATATTCATGTTTCAAGATTTGATTCTTTTTCTATAAAAAAAATGTTATTATTATTTTGAATATAATATTCCAACTCGATTTTTGCATAAATTCTAATTAATTCCAAATTATTCCACAAAAATTGGGGTTTTCACAATAATTATCCATCCATCTTGAAATTTGGTATCCTGCCTATTAAAGTTATTCCAAACAAGATGAATAGCTTAGATCTTCTAATCATAAAATGGAAATATTAACGTCTTTGAAAGTGCTTCTACTATTATCGTGACTGTATGTACATACATAGTATGTATGTATGTATGTATGTATTCCATTAACATTATGCATTTCGTTGATATGTACCATAGCAGTATATATATTATATTATCATCACCGCCAGGATAATCAACCACGCAAAGATCCTTGCACTATTATACACCTTGCATTTCATGCAATTCCATCTCTGATAGCAAGATGTACCCAGATGAAGAACACCATAACGGATTAGACGAGAGTAGACACGAGCAACCGTCGTTGAGAATGCCACTTAGGCTAGCCTTGGAACAGCTCTGATTCCCAATTCTTCCTCGACGTGCATCTAGAGGACTTCAAGATGTTACCATAGCAGCAGTTTCTATAGCTTGGATTGTGAGAAACAGCAGAAAAAGCGCCCGGAAATGACTGCGTCTAACCACAACTGGTCCTCTACACCACGTCCACGGGTTTAATTAAAGATGGATGCCCCCATCTAAGATGCTTCGTGTGTAATAGCAAGGTCAAATTCTTTGCAGAAAAGCATGAACTGGCATTGGTTTGCAACGCTATCGTTTAGAGTTTGTGCGCCCAACCCCCCACTCCCATACTTGATGTTCAACAGTGTCTGGTGTCCGTTTCGACCTTCAACCATCTGACTGCTATAGACTGTAATTTGACGGCTTTGTCTTCTTAATGGTGTGATTTTCATGACCGTTTATGGTGGGGGCCAGACAAGTCTACTTGCTTAGAGGCTATCATCATCACTTCCGAGGTTAATTATTGCTGAAAATCTGTACTTTCTTTATTTTGATTGCTAAGTCTAAATAGTCTAGAAGTTGAGCAAAGGCCTTTTAGTGCAATGGCACAAGGATTAAAGAGCTTCTACTGTGCTTAGGTCACTGATTGGAGGCGCTCGTGGGTGCATGTATATGTAGACTCCTAAATAGACACTGCAAGACAATTAAAAGAGGATCAATTCACCTTTAATAGTTTCAGTACAACTTTAGCATGTTTCACTGATTTTATTTGTTTTAATCCCTTGCCCAACGATGAATGAAAGCCTATAACACTGTCAGCCAATAAAGAACTTGAAGAAGTGAATTATTTTCCATTAAGTCATCCAATTTACCAAAAGATTTCCTTTGTCACGAGTGCTACGTTATTCTACAACTTGATAATGCCAGTAGATCAGAACTATTTTCCTTTATATGCCTTCCTACTAAGGAATTTAGTCCCACATCAATCATATGAGATAGAACTTTGAGATTTCAGTAGTATGTAAGGAAAGTACTTGACAATAAATAAAAATGAGAATGAGCTTGAAACAAGTACATTTAAAAATAACTTGTGAACTCAAAAGTTAGTGAAAACTGGATTTTGGTTGGGGATTAAGCCCCTGAACTTGGTCTTTGGTTGGTTTGTTAGTTCTCCATTTGGATGGACGCTGTTAAGTGGGAGTAGGCCATAATAGTTATCTCTAACTCATGTGGATGGCCTTTTTTTAGCTCTTGTACATGGATTTAATAAATAGGGGGGTCTTAAAATTTGAAGTCACAACCTTTTGGTAATAAAGCTCTAATACAATGTTAGATTATCATTCAACCAAAAGAATTTAACCGATAGGAAGTAAGCCAACAATAGCTATAATATGTAATAATGTTTATTTAAGAAAATAGCTAATTACTTTCGGAATCCAATCAACTATCGAAAGAACAAAATGGTTTTAATTTCTAGGTTGAAAAGGAGTCCACTATGCACAAAGAACATGCAACTATCCAATCAACAGTAAAAATTTGATTTTACTATATAAGGAAAATAGTCAACTAGAATTTCAAAATAGCCAACTATACATGTTATTTAAATTTGAAATTATGTCTCCTAGATGGATAAGGATGGTCTTCAAAGGTCAAAGATGCATCTACAATGAATCTTTTTAAAATGAGACTAAATATGTGACACATTAGAAGAGAAAATTAAGCAAGTGAAGATATTGAAAATTAATAATATGCCAACAAGTTCTACTGCAGTAAGCTTCCTCAACCCTCTGTGGCAATTCTTTCTTTTCTTTGTATTTTGTAAAATCTATCTATTATCTATATCTATGTTTTATTGTTTCAAGAGAGAGATTCTTCTTCTTCTTCTTTGTTATTGGTGAGAGTTGTATAGCTTTCTTTGTCTTGAATAATATTTCAAGTGTTTGTAAGAAAGTAGAGTTGCTACAAGTGCTCTCTATGTTTGTGAGCCAGCACAATGTCAATTTATATGGTAAATCTTATAGAGATTAATGGAAACCCAAGGTAGGAAAAACCTAGTGTAAGTAGAAGTAAGCACCTTAGTTGGATAGTCAAACTAATGTAGATCTTATGTGTTTAGCTTCTATTGTGTGCTACATTCTTTAAAACTTGTCTTTGTTGTTTTGAACATAAATTCTTTGAAATTTTTAAATTTTGTTTTAAGGCCTAATTCACTCCCCTTAGGACCTATCAAAAGCCTCTGCCACTAAACCAAAATCATATTTTGTTGAGGAAATTAGTAAGAGTCCTCCGTGGGCCAGCAACCCAATTGCCTCTTTAAAAAACTGTTCAACAATTTGTTATGAATCGCCTCACAATAGGCAGGTTCCATCAATTGGTTAAGAAAAGAAGATATTTGATCTGGTAAATAACCTGTTACGAGTCATTACCCACAAAAATATTTTCACCCATGGAAAGCAATGAAGTTTCTAGATTTTCTCCCATTTCTTTTTGCGATTGGATTTGAAATTGCGGTGAGCAACATAAAATAACAAGAGAATTAACTGAAAACTCTCAAGATCTAGACAACCCCCAGATTCATTATGAACTTTTCAAACATGTGCACCGTTTGAATATGTTTCTGAATAACTTCTTCAAAACAATTCAAGAAACAAGGGTACCATTTTCCACTATTTTCCCCAATTGCATCTTTAACCTTAGCCTCCCCATTGACAATGTAATCCACATAAAGCTAGCTTCGAGAGAATCACTTTATATTTCAAACAGAAATTTCATAGAAGATAGCTCTAAGAGAATCACTTTAGATTTCAGATAGAAATTTCCTGCTCTTTGATCATTTACTAAACTAGTAGTTTTTCTGTTTCCAAATAAAAGCCCATCCTTGGTGCGTGAAGCTTAGGCCTATGCGGAGTTCAAGGGTAGGGGCAGACCACAAAGGTCTATAGTCGCATTTTTGCAAAAGGCTGTTTCTATGCCTTAAACCCTTAACTTTAAGGTGACACAATGATAACTTTACCATTATGCCAAGGGTCCACTTCTTTTTCCTTTCCAAAATACGCTATCTATTTCATTTTAAAGAACATTCTTACCTTTTAGAATCGTCTTTCAAGCTAGAGAAAGTACTGCTTGATATTAATGTCATAAAAATTATTTTGACCCAGATATTTAGTTCTAACAAGTTGAGCCCATAAAGAGGATTCGTTTTGAAGATATTCTATCCTGACTTTAGCTTTAAAACATTGGTCCATTCTAATGATCATGGAGCCCACGCCCACAATAGAATTATACTGACAAAGCATTTTCTAGCAACCCAAGGCACTGAGCTTTTTATGCATACATGATTCCAAATGAAATTTCGTTGCCTGTTTTTTTTTTTTTTTTACTCTCAACTAATATAAAATTTGGAATGCTTAGTGAAGCTATAATTCGACATACTAGAACTAACAGCTTGTATAAAATGACCTGTCAAGCTTTAAACAACATCTGTTGCTTCCAATTAGCTAATCAAGCGTCCACCTTATCCACTACACTTGCAATTTTGATTTGGTGATACAGCCTGTAAAAAGTGAAATACCCAAATATTTGTCTCCCTTCATGTCATCATGAATCCCTAATGCCTTGTGAAATTTTGATCAGGCATTGTCAAAGATTGCCACGACAACGACCATAAGGTCATCTAGCATAGATGACATGAATAATTATCCGAGTATTTTTGCATATTTTCAAGGTGTCAAACTTCCATCACAAACTAATTAATATTAATTATTTAATAATTCATGCTAATTTACTTTATTTTCTAGTTTATATAAAGGTTAAGAAAGTTAGCTTGTTAGACATTAGAGTTAATTCATTTAAGAATGAGATGTTTAAGTTTTAGCTTTAAAGTGGTTAATTTATGTGTGTTTATTGCAGAATTATTCTTAGACATTGGGTCGAGATTTAGCTACCGAGATCAAGAGGCTTATAGGATGATCATGTGGACATTGGAGATCAGGAAAAAGACTTTTAAGGAACAAACGCCCTCTGCTTCTATGTTTAGAAACATTCTAAATTGGGACATTTCCTAATATTTTCCTAATTGAAGAATTTCGTCAGTACAAACAGTCCCAAATGAGCAAATTTCTTAACTACTTTCCTACTCATAATAAGAATGCTTAACTTTTGTTTGACCAAATAAAAATATGTCCTATTGTGAGATTATTTGTGCATGCTTCTAGGAAGCTTGATTATGGAGCTTATTTAGAAGAAAAAGAAGAGAATTTAAAAGAGAAGGAAAGCAAGGAAAGAGACAGAGAATTATGCATTCTTTGTAGCTTGGTATTTACTAAACATGAGACTTATTTTGCTTATCATCGACACTTCTCACCAAACAAGGAATGTAGCTCATCTATATAAAGCCCTAAAATGTCCCACTTTGAGGAGGTGGATTTTCTTGCTGCTCTTTAAACTACAAGAGAGTTAGAAAATGTCCTAGAGAAGAAGCAAACTGGCAACAAAGAATTTATCAACCATTGCTGCTAGATTTTCCATCATGCAAGGTTAAATTTGAAGTTCAGGGATTGAAAGAAGCCAAAAGATTGATGTTAACAATTTTTAGGGATTGAAAGAAGCCAAAAGATGGATGTCAATATTTTTCTGTTTCTAGTTTATAGTTTGAACTTTTATGAATGAATGATTTCATGATAAGAGGTTCTTTGAAACATGTTTTGCACGGTTTTATTTTACTTCGATTATAATATTTATAGTTTAAAAAGATGTTCATGAAATGGTTTTATGTATGAACAATTGCTTTCTTATACCAGTTATACTAAGACTATATGAGTCATATCTATAGCTTGTGGATGATTCAAGCCAATCAAAATGGTTCATGCCATTAGATATCTATACCTTCTTTAGAATAAGTTCTAACTTGTAGCCAAGAGTTTCCAGTTCATACATGATTTTAAGTAATGAAAGACATTAGCATGATTCTATTGGTGAATTTCCAGTTCATAAACTATACTTCACTATCTTAGTTTTCTTTCATTTTAGTTTTAATTCTAAAAGAAAAACTCCTCGGGTTTGGTAGATAATTCATTCGTCCTTGTGATTAGACAATCCTTCATACTTGCTTTAATACAATTGATCTTGCATGCTTGCAAGGGTTTGAGAAGCAGAGATTGTCTTAGCATAAATGAAAAAAAAAATAGGAAAATAACAGTTGGCTTGGCCAAGTCCACGTTTTGTTTGAACCTAGTGGGAAAACATTGATGAAGAGCCATACTAGCGGTGGAAACAACAAGCTCGAGAACAATCTTTTCAAGAAACTCCTTTCGTCCTAGTATTTTTTGCAGAAAATCCCATTTGATAGAATCATAAGCCTTGTGAAGGCCCAACTTGATGGCCAGATTGTGGTTCTTACTCTTGTTCTCGGGATAAACATGCAAAATTTCGTGGAATAACAGAATATTATCATGAATATTACTGCTCGGAGCAAATGCTGATTGACTCACATCAATAAGAGAAGGTAGGAATGGCATGAGACGGTTGACCAAAACCTTTGTAATGAGTTTATAATACAACATTACATAAATTGATAGGTCAGAAGTGGTCACAATTATCCACACTACCATCATTTGGAATAAGATCCAAAATAAAAAATAAAAAATCTTATTGAAGCGCTTTAGAAATGCCCCTAAACATAAAGCATTCTCAAAGAGATTTCACTATGCAGCCAGGCTGATCACAAAAATCACCAGGAAAGGACTTTTTATGGCACCAACATATTTGAAGAAAAGCATCTCTAATCTCACCCATAGGAAGTACCTTAATGATCTATGAAGACAAACAATTAGTCATGGCCCTCTATAATAATCTCATAAGGAATTCAAGGAACCAACAGATCTGTTATCTTTCATTGTGATGAGCTCCAAAAGAAGGGCACCTTAGTCGCACTGTTCATGCTTCATATTTGCTAAAAAACTTGATATTCTAAATCATTGAAGCAACAAACACTGATGAAGATGAAACTGCAACCAGTCACCTTGACTCCAAATATGAAATCCACGAACTCAAAACATCAGCAACATTACGAATTGGCCAAAATTGACCTTCACTCAAAATATTGGTTTAATATTTTGTTAGGAATCAAAACATCAGCAACATTAAAGATGGCCAAATATTTCCTTAAGAATATCACTTGCAACTTCAGAAAGAACTCCATTCTAAGTGGCTAGCAATCATTGATGTTCCAAGTTTTCCATCTTTTCTTATTTGTTTTTTTCCGGCAGGTAAGTGGCACTTTGAACCCTTAATCTCTTGATTGTGAGACAAGGCACATTGGACACGTCTAGGTCTACCCTCTCTTATCTTAGTACCTATTGGTGTCACAATTTAATTTTTTTCTTGCTATTGTTTTCACTTTTAATTCTATCCTTTCTTGTCTTGTTACTTATTTATCCCAACATCCTCGTCTCAACTACTCATCCTATGTATATGTTGTTCATAGCTACAAAATACTTTGGCCTATAGAGCATAACTGAGCTTAGAACCATCTTATAGAATCTTCCTTTCAATTTGAGTGGCATCCGCCAATGCACAAAACTTCACACATCTCCATTTATTTTAACTCACTTGAATTCTTTGGATAACATCTCTCTCAATTTCTCTATTTTTATGAATTATTAACCCTAAATATCAAAAGTGGTCTTTTTGGAGTACTTCTTCATTATCGATCTTTAACAGTACTTTCCTCCCACTCCTCTCCTTAGTTAAATTACATTATATATTCTATCTTAGATGGGCTAATTTTAAATATCTTAGACTCTATAGCATCTTTCTACAACTTAAGTTTTGTGTTTATGCCCTCCCTTATCTTATCAATCAAAATTATGTCATCTGCAAATAATATGTACCATGAAATCTTCTCATGCACATGTTTGGTTAACTCATCCATAACCAAGGTGAAGTGATGGGCTCAATGCCCATCCTTGGTGCAATCTTATAATAATGGAGAAATCATATGTCTCTCCACTAATAGTTAGAACATTTGTTACCAGTCCCTTATCCTTAATTATGGCCATATAATCCTATGAAACTCATTTCTTACCCAACACCCACCATATTAACATTCTAAGGACCCTATCATAAGCATTTTCTAAGTTAATAAAGACCATGTGAAAATTTGATGGAATCAAATTAATACAAGTTAATTAGAATAAGTTTTCTAGGTTACAATAGCCTTCTCAAGCTGACACAAAATTGAACAGTTCATCTTAGAACGAATATCGTACTACCGAATATGCCGCAGTTGAGCTAAAACATCCCACATATTTCAACCGCTAGTACCAGAAACCCCGCTGCTTAAGCAGCTCAAGTTTATAAAGAAACAACTTGGCCATTCTGCTTGTCACTATGATGGGACCACCTGAATTCAAGGTTTAAGTGTCTCTCCTCTGAGCAAAGAACGAGATCGCACTACTGCTACCACTGGCTGAACTGGTTGTTCATAGTTAATACACAGAGAAACCAAAAATCAATAAACTTCACTCCCCTTGGTATTAAGTTGTGTTTCGCACTGCAGATAGGCATCGCACTGTATATGCAGCAATAGAAGAAAGCTTCATAACATCAGATCTGAATCATGAGCATGCAAAACGTCTCACAACTAATATCAGCATTGCTTTACATTTTATCTTGCAATGGTCTGTGAAATGTTTGGACCCTTTGTTCAACTACCAGTGTTTCATATATTTCCATCTTCCAATAAAGCTCGTACATTCTTTTACGTAAGGGCTACGTCAAATAACTCTATAACCCACCATCATGAACCGGAAAACTCGATTTACACAACTGCCCAATCATTTGTGAGATACCTGATGGTTTTATTGAGTATTACATAAATGATAACTGCAAATGCCGTATGTAAACTCAAGATCATGAAGAGCAAATGCCTTTTCATCTTCTTGAAGATAACCACAAAATGTGCCTCTTTTTTTATCTTTTTCAAGGAAAACAGTATGCCTCCGGTTTTATCGAAAGTTGAAAACACACGCCCTCGAGCACCTTCAAACTGTAACCTCACCACAGGGGATGCGCTTCTTGTGCAACTATAAATCTCCTGTTACCTAATACATGTCAATTTAGTCAACTTATGCCCTAAAGTTTATGAGAATTTTTCTTGAGAACTTTTCTAGGCCCCTTTAGCCTGCATCCATCACCTTAAAGGGCTAACTACCCAACCCGTGATAGGATTTTGTTTACATACTCTCACAGCTCTACGGGATCCACTTTGGAGACGCTCGAGAACCGTGTAAGTGATGGAATCTGGAGTCAGTCCCTGCTGCTTCATCTTTTCATAGAGCTTAAGAGCTTCTGCTGTCTTGCGACACCTCTCAAGACAATCAAGTAAAATATTGTATGTTACAATATTTGGGTAACACCCCTCTGAAAGCATCTCATCAAATAATCTGCATGCCATCTCAACACTATTCGACTTACCAAAGCATTCGATAAGTGTGCTGTATGTGATAACATCAGGATTTAATCCCCTCTCCTGCATCTCTTTGAATCGCATGTGAGCTTCATCAAGCTCACCATTTTTTCCAAGACAATTTATCAAAGAGTTGTAAGTAATGACATCGGGTTTGCAGTCATTGTTTTCCATTTCTTCGAAGAGTTTAAGCGCCTCACCAATCTGTCCTGCTCTGCCAAAGCTTGAAATGAGAATATTGTATGTAAATATATCAGGGGAAGGACCCACCTGCTTCATCTGTTCATAAAGAGTATGAATATGGGATATTTGCTTCGACTTACCAAGTGCTGAAAATACCATGTTATACATGACCGAGTCAGTACACAGACCTTTTTCCTCGATTTTACTTAGCAAATCGATCGCCTCCAGATTTTTTCCAGCATTGCATAAACTCTCTAGCATGGACGTGTAAGCATCCTTATCCCCCTTTTCATGAGAACTCCACATATGACAAAATAGCTTGTGAGCCTCACTAGCATGACCTAATTTGGTCAGTGTCTTTACCAGAAATGCATAAATTGACTTGTTCATGTATTTCTTGGATATTTCCACAATCTCATACAATCTACCAAGTTGTCTTTCTACAGCTAAAGCATCCAAAATCACACTATATGTAAATTCATTGGGTCTGCAATTGTTTTCGACCATTTTTGAGAAAAGAAAGATAGTTTTGTCAGCCATCCTATTCTTAGCAAGCGCCTGAATCATTGTATTATATGCAATTAGATTAGGGGTGCAACCTTTTGTTATCATCTCATTGAAGAGAGCAAGGAACTCTTCTGATTTGCCCATCTTTCCTGTCATTCTAATGAGAATCGTGTATGTGTACTCATCTGGTTCACAATGTTTGCACTTCATATCTGCAAAGACCTTGTACGCTTGTTCCACCTATCGAAGCATAAAGAGTTAAATATGGAACTAACAGAAACAGCAATAGAATAGAAACCGATTAGAAAACAGAAAAAGAGTGACAACTTAATAAACAGGCATTTAGAGAATAACTAACATAAAAGCAACTAGAATAAACCTGTAATGTGGTTTAGAGCATTTAAAGATTCACAAGGAAAAAACTGAATGTTGAAATCTATTCTGGTAGGCTTGCTTAGATGATTTCTACTCCTAATCTAGCATTTGATGGTTTTCATATTACATGCAATTCCATAGTTTGATTGTCTTGATTGCGATAGTGATAATTTCCTTTTATACTGCAATCATATACTTGTGATTGTATTATGTGTATCTAAATCTTATGCCTAGGTACCCTAACTCCAATATGAATGCCACTTGCTTACTCAGGAATGATTCAAAAAGAATTCACCAACTATATATATTGTCGTCATGTAACCTTGAGGTCACAGGTTCAAGGCGTGGAATCAGCCTGTTGCAAAAATGAAAGGTAAGGCTGCCTACTTTAGACCCTTGTGATCCGCCCCTTCCCCGGATACTGCATAGGCGGGAGCTTCGTGCACCAGGGCTGCCCTTTATATATATACATATATATATATATGTATATCAATGTCTCATTATATATATATATATATATATATATCAATGTCTCATACTTTATGACATTACAGATTTTTCCTTTTCTGGTACAAGTGAAATTTTTTTAAAGCAAACCACTCATACACTCTTAAATCTAGCACATTCCCTAATGGAATGGGGGATGCCAATCACAAACCCACAATCTAGTGTCAACGGGGAGAGGCACTTGTTCTTTGCCAATTACTGGGCTAGAAGGCCTTTGGCTGTGACCAGGGACTTAGGTAGGACTTAGTTTCTTTTTTCTTTCTTGCTTTCATTTTTTTTTTCTCTTTTGGTTGGGGGGGACTGCACCTACTCTGGCTCCAATGTAGCTCTTGGCTGTGACATTACAAATTTATTAGTTTGTGTAGTACAAAAGTGGAGCCTTAGCACAACGGTAAAAGTTGTCGTCATGTGACCTTGAGGTCACGGGTTTGAGGCGTAGAATCATCCTCTTGCAAAATGCAAGGTAAGGCTGCCTACTATAGGCCCTTGTGGTCTGCCCCTTCCCTGGACCCCGCATAGGCGGGAGCTTCGTGCACCGGGCCTGCCCTTTTGTAGTACAAAAGTGGCAGGACTTCAACTTTAAAATGTCTAGATATATTTATTCAAACTATTTATTTAATTTATTTCTTTTTGGGTGCAAAGCAAAGACATATTAATTTGAAAAAATGAAAAGAAGAACAGCACAAGACTTGCAACAAAGATATCCAACAGCAACGAACTCCACACATCAAACATTAGAGTAAAATGCTAGAACATCCTAAAAGACATAAACCGCAAACTAGACTATTTGACCATTCTTATTTACTTACTGAAACCGCATATATGGCTATATGCAGATGCATTGTAGAGGTAACATGTTTAGGATCTAGTTACATATATGCTTGAGGACTTTATCAAATGCCTTCCCTAATATTTGTGATTCCAAATTTGAAATGGATTCCATGCTGAAGAATAACAGAATAAAGTGCCAATTTTCATCAACATCCTCACAAGTAAAGAAGAAAAAGAAGATAAAGCCAAATGACTTGCTAAGGTTATAGATAGTACTGCTACATGTGCATTTACATGCATCTTACAAGCAAAAGCATAAAGCCCTAATGAAGATGTGGTTAGGTTGTAATAGTTATGTAGGAATTTATCACTAGATGACTCAATATGTGCAATAGTTAGTTATAGGAAGTTATTTAACTGTTATAGATTAGTTGCTGTTGGAGTATAAGAGTTCCGTATAAATTACTGGTACAGAACTAATGGAAAGAGATAGTTTGGAAGTTAGAGTTCTTGAGACTGGGTTTATTGTAATAATCGAATTCTCTTTTTCTCTTGTTGCTATATTTGGTCTAAATAATCAAAATTGGTAAACTAAAGAAAGTTCCTCACAGTCCGGCACCAAAGCCAGATCTGGATCAATGGGTGAAGCGTTGGGAGAAAGCAATGTTTCTCTTATAGACAAGGCTGGCCAAGAAGATGGATCAGGTGTTAGCTGCACTAAATGAATGGTTCAATCACCTGTTATTGAACTATGGCATGGAATATGAGGAAAATTATCACAACCAACCTCAAGTGAGGTGGAAGTGCTATTGGAAATGGAGGAACAGCAGAGACTTGAGAGACTCCATCCATCATGACCAAACCCATTAGATTGAATTTTCCTCAATTTGGTGGAGAAGCTGATCCAACTATCTGAGTCTGCAGGGCAAAGCAATATTTCCATGTTCACCAAACTCTTGAAGAGAAACAAGTTGCTACAGCATCACATTTAGAAGTTGAGGCATAACTGTGGAATCATACTCAACCAAGAAGGGTCACTGAAAAAGGGTCCAAGAGTACAGCACTTGAGGTCAAAACCCTATTTTGGGGCCAGAGGAACATTACGATTATACAGGATTCGTCTTACATGCAAATGCCACATGAAAGTCCTGATAAAGATGTGGTTTGTATTAGTTATAAAGGAGGTCATAACAAGGAGAGTCATATGGGCAGTTGTTAGTTATGGGACGTCTTTTAACTAAAACGAGTTATTGCTGAAGTATAAAAGCTCCGTATAAATTAGTGGTGGAACTAATGATAGAGGTGGCTTAAAAATTAGTTGAAACTTTGTGTTGCTTGAGCTGGGTTTACTCCAATTAACTCAATTATCTCTTTCTCCTCTTCCTATATTTGATCTAATCTTTATAATAGGTAAACGAAAGAAAGTTCCTAACATGTCTTGTTTGGAAGCTGCCTGGCATGAGAAGGACATATCATGGATAAACTTCTCCCTTGATATTAATGTCCAAAACATGGATAAAAGTATTCAAACATACATAAAATAGTGCTACAATCGTGGGCTATTGGTTCTCCAATAGTTTCATTTATATGTCTTAATTTTGCAATTAGCAGAAGACAAAATCACATGCATTGATAACTTAATCTATCGGATAGCTATCCCGTGCCAAACAGCAAAAATACATCGACAAACACATGAAGAAAGTACAGAAACCCACCAAAAATTAGATATTTAACTAATCAAATGAAAAAAGAAGCAACAAAAATTGTACCTTTTCATCCTTCGCGAGAGCATCCAAAAGCATATTATACGCAAAAATATCCAGCATATAACCTCGCCTTCTCATTTCGTCGTACACTTTATATGCATTCGATACCTCATTCAATCTCAAATAAGCCTGAAGAAGGCATTTATATGTATAACAATGAAACTTCAAGCCCCATTTCTTCGCCAACTCCAAACATCTCTCCAATTCTCTCCCCATCCCCGCCCCAGCACTCCCAAATATACCAATCAAGATATTAACGGTCGAGATGCTACCGCGAACACCACTACTTTCCATCTCATCAACAATCCTCCTAACAACATCGTAATTGTCCGATTTCGAAAGGATAGTCAGGATCCGATTGTAGGTGAAGCAATCGTGGCGGAAACCGGGAATTGAGGCTGAGAATCGGAAGAATTCGAGGGCTTTGGTAGGGTCAGGGACGGATTTGAGAATTTCGCTGACTTCGGAGGAAGTTGGGGTCACGGTTAGGGTTTGGAGATACTCTGAGAGCTCGAGAAGTGGATCAGTAGAGGAGGAATGGAGGATTTTGGAAATTCTACAGATGAGATCACGGCGAGGGAGGACGTAACCACGGACGTCTCGTATTAGGTTTGCAGGTTCAATTTCAACGGCAAAGATTCGACCATTTTGGGTTTGTGTGACGACGCGGCCGCTGTAACTGGTGGCGAAGGAGCGGGAGTGGAGAAGAAGAAGTGGCGGAAGCCTTCTCATTTTGGTTTCTGAAATGTTTTTCGGGACACAGGCGCTTATAGTGTTCGGACCTTCGCCCGCAAAGAGAACGGGTATTTTTTCGAGTTCTTATCACGAGTTTTATTAGCGGGAGAAAATCGGCCCAAATATAACTGTTTCAATGATCTGAACTGTTCATCTGGCAGAGCTTGCCATCGATGAGAGACGGGTGATATGTAAAACTTTGTCAAGCACATGATATGAGGGAAATGTTAGACTGACCGCGCTATCAAGCGGTCTATCGACTGCATTTTATGGGTCCACTTGTGTGTGATCCGATTCGTTCACCATTGCTTTAAATTTAGATGTCTTATAGATCAAAAGCATGTAGCTAAGATGGTTCCAACCCCTATAAAATTATATATATTTTATTAAGTTTAAATCTTTTAGATGTTAGAGTCATCCAAAGTAGATAAATTTCTATAAAACATCTACATATAGAACAACAAGATGAATGAGTCAGATCATTTAGAGGTAGGCCTCAGAAAATGCGGTTGCTAGACTAAACTCAAAACTTAAAAAAGGATTGTCAAGAGTTATAAAGTGTAGGTCTCTTGAGCTAAAAAAAAATAGAAAAGAAATCTCACTAGGATTTTGAAATAGAGTTCCAGAGGTGTTGGGATGGCAATGGGGTAAGGTACCTGTCCTACTCCCACTACAAGTTGCTAAGATTTGCAACTCTCCGCCTTGCCTGTCTCACTACAGGTTACTAAGATTTGCAAACCATTGTAGGGCAAGACAGATTGCGAAAAACCCACCTTGAGCTAGGGTTGGGTAGTGCGAGGCAAGTTAATATCAATATTTTTTTCATGAGAATTGAGATATTTCTTTTGTTTTTCTTCTTTTCAAAATGATGTTCAAAAAAATATTGGTTGATACTAAAGTTAAGAGGAGTGACTCCTAAATTAAAGAGGCTTAATAAAGGAAAACTCTGGCCAAATTTTCTATATCTATTTTTACAAAATTATCCTTTTTGCATCTAAACATAATAATAAACCATGGAAACTTTTGATGTATTGATATTTGTGAATAATGCCGGTTGACTTGTGGAATTTTCTTGCCGACCCACCCCAACCCGTGACCCATCTAGGATCACAAACATTTGCCCCATCACATGTGCAGATCATTGATTTATTGCCACAACCCACACTAAGCAAGTGGACCAACGTCAATGACATTGGATAGCAAACTCTACTAACTTATCGGTGAGCATGATTGATTTGATATAAGTGTACTAACATTAATCGCACTGGGTAATGGTCTCTACTAAGTCGTTAGTGAGAGTGATTGATTAAGTTTAAATTCATGAAACATATTTATTGACTCAAATTGGATTTATCAATTGTTTTGAATGGTTTATTGAAAATGAGTTTTCAATTTTACATGATCGTATACTAATTGAAATTCCATTCTATTTATGAAGATTTTTTACTTTGCTATTAAGTATAGGAACTATAAGATTGAGTTCCAATGTGTTATTGTCTAATATAAATGAGTCCTTTTAAAAGTATCAAAATTAATTAGTTTTTAAGATATTATTGTTCAATACAAATGAATCATTTATGTAAAGTATCAAAGATGTTTTGGATTAACTCATAGTGAAATTATATATAATCTTAAGAAATAGGAAATCATGTGATCAGTGATAAATGTACTTACTTGTGACAACCCGAGTTATTCAACACTTTTTAATAAAACTTTTTGAAAGGTGAGGCCCCAATTTTTTAAACCAAAACAGCGAAAAACAATTTCAAATAAATTTCATTTCAAGAAAAACCCCGAGTATCAATCATCGACTCAAATCTCAAATAAATTTTTTATTTTTCAAGTAAACCTTTTTAAAAGAAATTTACTACTCTAGGACTCATTCAATCAACAGCCACATTCCCAATAGCAATATAATCAAGTCTAATAAAACAAATATATATATATAGTCCATGTGAAATTAAAATATACATCCAAATGAGATATCTCGATCACTATTCTTCTACCTCCTCATCAGTCCTATCTTTCTCTCAATAACGCAATACCTCAGCAAGCAATGCTTGGTAGGTATATAGACATTTAATATAATAACAAATGAAACATAAAAAGTAAAATTGAATAACAATACTAATATAAGTGTAGGTCATAACATCCAAGGAATATAAGTATCATAAGCAATATCAATATAGTATTAAGATAACATGTGCGATGAAACATGAATCTCATGGATGTAAAACATGATAATCTGATAGATGTACAACATGACATGATCCAATCTTGATGAGCATACAATAAACAAGCAAGGCATCCCAAGGTACGTGGGTCTTACGAGTATCTCATATACTCATACAACAAATCATGAGTACTCATACCAATCCTCTGAGTGTCGTCGCACTCAAGCACACAATAACATCTCTATTCTCATCACACAAGCATATAGAACAAGTGTATGAATTGCCATGCTGCAATGGCAACCACTCCAGGGTCTCAACCATTGCCACTCCTCGTCGACATCGTAATGGGAGACTTAACATCCGTCCCCATGGGAAGGCCTAGACCGATAGTGTGGACTACCCATATTACCAAACCCTTACCGAAAGCTATCTGTGGGCATGTGTCATCACATCATAAATTCAGAGGGTGAGTGGTCAACCTTACTCCCTCCTAGCATGACATCCACCGAGTGTGAGCACCCGTTACAAATCACAAAACACAGAAATTGCATATCTCGTAAATCCAGAGCACTCATGGCTGATAATCCCTAAGGCATACCTCTCATCTTGGGGTTAGCCTCTCAAAGGACTAGCTACTAAGCCTCCACCACCAATTCTATGAAAAACTACCAATCTCAATGATACAATAAAGAAAGACAATTACTAATCATACATAAGATAAGCAGTATCAATATCTTAAAATAATCGATCATGAAAACCCATTTAACACACTATCGAAATCTCATATCAATCATAGCATAAAACTTTGAAATTTACAAGTATTTGAAATTGATAACTATATGATAAGCAATCACAATCAATCATGATGCTATGATGATTTAGGATTTAGAAAACAAGATGCAACATTAAATGTCATCACATACCTCAATAAAAGATAACTCAATCATGCGCGTAATCCTCTTAGCTCACATGCTCTGATGTACCTATCAATTATAAGTTCTCTCAAGTTATGTCCATTTATGTATCCATTTATATAGTGATTCTCCTTATCTAGCTTTTGATCTAGATCAACTGTCTAGATCATCTGATTTCCTTTATTAAGTCAGTTTCTATAACATTTAATGCTCATCTGTCTCATATGATCATTAATCAAAGTTATGGATTGCCAATTTAATGTATCCTAATTTGTAAAGATTCAATTTATTCTACCTCAATGAAATATATGGCGATCCAACCGTTGGAGCATTCTTTAAAGCCTCTATTTATGATTAGATTATTAATTTTAACTTTATTTATTATTAATCAGTTTCATTTTGTGTTTATTTACTCATTTTAGTGTATCCCAAGATTACACCTTGATCTGATAGTTAGATCACTCTCAAATCAATAAATTCCAATATTTAGGCTAGATTAATGGTCCAGATCAATTCTTAGGGTGAATACACAAAATCTGATCTTTCGAACCCTCAGTTCTTCCCTTGTATTATCTAATTGTTCAAGTTCTAGAGCATGATCACCCCTTCATAGGCTTGATCTAAGTGATTTGGTGCTATTTCATAAATTTAATCTAACTAGATATGATTAGATCAAGATTCTAATGTTAAAATCAAGTTTACATTGTCGAGACAAATTCAATGGACCTACGGATCAAAAATCATACTTCTGTAGCCTCTAGAACTTTTGCACCCTCCAAAATCTCAGAAAAACCATTTCAGATCAAAATCCCAAGCCCATTCTCCTTTTTACACTAGCTTGCCTCAGCAGAGCTATTTACGCAGGAGTAAATCGGCGACTCTTTACACTGGATTACACCAGCAAGAACCATTTACATCGAAGTACACTGGCATCCCTTTTACACCTAACTACATAAACAGGGACTATTTGCACCAAAGTGCACCGGTGTCCATCGGGAACGATGTGCCTAGACCGTCCATACTATTTGTGCTCAATCGGAACCCCAGATGATCTAATTTTTTATCTGTTTTTGTTGTTCTTAGGGTTTTTGGGTACAAAGATTACATTAGACGGCTCAGATCTACCACTAAGCTGACCTTAATGTGGGTCTAACCATGATCCACGAGTTTGATTTCTTCAGCGTTCCACCGGCCGTTGAGGCTAGGTTCTGCCTAAATTTGTGAGGGAAAAGTTGAAAAAAGGAAAAAAGAGGGAGATAGAGGGTGTGGCCTACCTGACTAGAGCTAGAGAGGAGAAATTGGGTCCTTTGGTGCGTGCAAACTTTGGTCTGTGTTTGTTGGAGAGCGAGGAGAAAAAGCAAGGTTTTCTGGGCTAATTTGCGTTGGAGAGAGGGAAAAAATGTGCTTTTGTAGTTGGAGATCTGCTTTCCTCACTATGAAAGGGGACCACCAGCTTCCTTTGCAGTGACAGGATTGGAATGGAAAGGGGGTGTCATTATCAAAACGACCCCCTCTAATTTGGGTCCTTTTGCCTAATTACCAAATTGCCCTCAAAACTTAAAATGTTTATATCTCCCTCATCTGAACTCCCTGTTTGGCATTCTTTATACCGTTCAAATCCTATCAACATGTACTCTCTAAATTTAGTAGTTTTAAGTCAAAATTCTATTTATAAAAATTTTATTTTTATTAATTAATTTTATTACTAATTTTTATAAGTAAAAATTGAGGATATTACATTACCGAATGCTAGTTCAATGAGATATTGTTAAGACATCTCATATTAAAGGGGTAGTTAAAGGAAATACAACAATTTGATAGGCAAATGAATAATATACAGTACCTGTTAAAGCTAATCAAGTTTGAAGTGGTTCTTATTTAGTGATTTGCATTTAAGGTATATTTTATGTATAAGGATACATTTCCATTACTTGAAAATTATCTAAGAAGTAGTTCTTATATATATATATATATATATATATATGCATATATATGGTGTATAGATTATTATTTGTAGAACCTTTTATACATTTCCATTAATTGAAAATTATCTAAGAAGTAGTTCTTATATATACATATATATTGTGTATAGATGATTATTAGTAGAACCGTGGTTCTTCCAAAAGTTGTTTAAATGAACCTTGGTCTGTAATTTATAGCATCATTACCAATAGATGCAACAATGACCAAATTCTAACCTTTTGTAGTGGATACAACTCATTGTGAGACATTATTTCAAATTTGAAAGTGATAGTTTAGACACTTATTAACTTAAGAAAATAGTTTTCTCTTATTAGTAGACTATTTTCTATATAGCAAAATATTTTGTAATTCTCCTTTAGATAGTTGGCTGGTCATACTATGAAAATCAGCTATTTTCTCAACCCATAAGTGAAATTCATTTCACTCCACATGCAATTGACTACTCATCCTGGGACGAGTCAGCTGAATTCTTCAAGCAATAAAGAACTCCAAGCTAGGATTAAATTCAATAAACTATTTCTCCAAAAATGTTAAGCATCTCTCAAAAATAGTTGATTTGAATTCACAAAGTAGATTGGCATACCTGGTGCTTCAATTGTTTTGCTTTCAGAAGACTTTGGTTGGTATCAACTAATTTTTGCATTGAAATAGCTAATGGACACCTAACTGGATGTCCAAGTACGTTAGTCTTGACATGCTTCCATCTTCTCAAAATACTCAACTTAAAGAAATAAGGCAACCAGTTGAATTAAGCCTTAAATAGTTAACTTTCCATGTAGGCAATCAATTAGATTTGCCTTGAAAGCTTGTCCTATAAAAATAGTTGAATTATCTCTAACTTCAACTAGATTTGAAATTTGACTAGAAACAAAGGTTCATTGTGTTCGAAATTTGGCTAGATTTGCTTAAAATCATGC
Organism: Warburgia ugandensis; assembly: GCA_035236585.1. NCBI lineage: Eukaryota > Viridiplantae > Streptophyta > Magnoliopsida > Canellales > Canellaceae > Warburgia > Warburgia ugandensis. The sequence goes on from CP141133.1 coordinate 16,124,260, forward strand.
GTAAAATAATTAACTTTTGGGAAACAATGTTTTCTAGAAACTTTTCAAATCAATTGAATATAATGTGGGGAATGATGGTTGGATTGGCAAGACTTATTATGTGCACTCCTAAAGCAATTGACTATTCTTCAAGGATAGTCAACTGGAATAGGTGAAAGTTGGTATACTTTTGTCATTTAGTTAAAACAATTGATTGCTCATCCTTTAGCAGTTAACTGTTTCTTTTATAAAACTTTGACTACTTTGAATCTTTTAACCCTTGAATCTTGCCCTAGTATGTTTGAATCTGCTTCTAACTCTTTTGATACACTTCGATACTCACAGACCTAGTTAGAAACATAGCATGAAAATTTTGTTATCATCAAAATCAAGGAGGTTTGGGCTAACAATCCCCCCCTTTTGATGATGACAAAACCTTGAAAAGAAAGTGTAAAGTATTTAGAAAATTTCATGGTTTACTTTCTTTTCTACCTATTTTTTTACCATTTCTTAGTATTAATAAAACAAGAGTCATGGAAGTGCATAGAGAGCATGCATGCACAATGCTTTGGTGAAGACTCAAGCTCTCCCCCTTACTCCACCCTTCCCTTAAAGATGGTTAAGCCCATAAATTAAAGGATAACTCCCCCTTAAATCATGCATATCATATGAATATAAAGGATGTGAAGCATAAGTAGACACAATTTGGCACAAAATTGTTAGATTTAATTAATAATAAAGCATTACATCTAGAAATTCATAACATGCAATACATGCCAATTATTCATCTCTCATTCACGAATATTCAAAAACAAAGATGAAAAGCAAAAAAGAAAACTTCAATAAACAATTCTTCACATTCCATATGCACTGGCTTAGGTTCTTAAGCCTTAAACAAAACAACCTTAATCCACTCCTCTAACTAATCCCATTAATTATGAGAGGCATGACAATTATGGGAACATCTGGTAGGTTAAATATTACCTAGTTTGATATTGAAGAGACTTTGACCTTCTCTTCTCACTTGTATGATCTCTATCCAAACTTGGTTCTTGTCTCTTTGTTTTCTCTTTCTTCTTCTCTTCTACTTTCCTCTTTATTGTCTCCCATCTTTTCAATCTTCTTTTCTTTCTACCTTCTTATCAACTCTTTGAGTCGTAAATATTGTGGATTAAGTTGGTTGACCAAATGTTAGAGCCTAACAAATGAGGTAGACCAAGATGTGGCAGGGAAAAGTAGATATGTAGATGTCAACATGATGAGTCTATAATAGATTGGGATCTCTCTAAGTATCATCTTAATGGAAGGTGCAAATAAGAACTTGGGATGATATTTGCTTTATGTGAGAAGTAGAGGTTTATGGTCTGGCAAAAAGGCTATTGTCAATAAGTGTAACGACTTGAAGCATTTTCTTATGATTATCCTTGATCCAGTCATTACTTTCAAAATATGATCAACCTTTCCTTTAAGTGACTTTGAGGTGCCTTGGAGGTTTCCACATCTAGTCTCCACTGTTTTGATTCATGAAAAGTTGCTTTACCAAAGTAATAAGTTGTTGTACTTGAGCTAGTGACTCCTTTACCCTTCTTTCCCACAACAACAATTCCATGATCTATAGCTCTTTGAGCTTGTAATCCAACTTTTGCATCTTGTGGATCACTAACTTAGTACAGCTCATCTCTTCTCTCTTCCTTTGTTCCATTTCCTTCATCTTTCCTTGTTGGTGCTTAAGAAACCATTGCTTTTGTACCCTTTTTCCTTTGGCATCAAATTTTCATTCTTAGACTTATAGCCATATTCCTTATAGATGAGTGATGAGTGTTGAATATTCCATAAAAAGTACCAAATTAGTAGCCCATGTGTTATACAATATAGTGTTAATTTTAAGTTTTTTTTGAAAATTTGTAGCATGCATTTTCTAAACTAATGACTTTAAAGTTTGATATTTTGCAACTTTAGAGGCTAATCTAGAGTAACTATATAATAATCATATTTTTCTTGAATTTAATTAGGATTTCTTATCTTTTTTTGGTGATGAATAATTAATCTAATGGCTAAGATTGATTAAGATGAGAATTGGAGCCAGTCACGAGGTTTCCTAGTTTAATTAGGATACCTAAGCAAGCCAAGGCCTAAATATCATCAATCTAAGGTGTGATCAAGGATCAAGATCATCTTAAGGCAAGCAAAGGATGAAATTGAAAGAGCTAAAGGTGCTTAAAATGGGCCCATGCACAAGCCATGAATTTACACCACTTTTGTATAGGGAGCCATTCAAGCCACCTAAGCCATATAAGCCATGAAAGAAGGTGACAAGCAAATGAGTGAAGCCAAACCATTAAAGCCAATGTTGTACTCCATAAAGCCAAGCCAAATGAGCCCTCAAGGTGAGCCATTCAAGCCACTTAAGCCAATGCTACATGGAGTGATACTATTGGAGGAGAATTTCACTTAATTATCCTAAGATAAAAAGTGAGTTTGTAAGATAAAAAGTGAGTTTGTAAGAGGATAATTAAGAAATATTTGGAGTGAGAGTCAAAACAAGTAAGTGTGCATATGGACCAATTGGAAGAAACCACATCCCATCTTTCCTTTTCTACTTTTTCTCTCTCTCCACCTCACCCCATAATGCATACCATGACTCCACCAAGGGGGAGACACACCTTCCTAAGAAGGTGGTGCCTCCCACCTTCCTAATTCCTTCCTATGCTGCCACCTAGCCACCAAACAATATCCACCTCATTGTCTTCCTTGTTATCTTCCTCTCCATCTTCATATAATCTCTCTCTCCATCCCACCGATTTCCCTCCACATGAGACACCTTAGGAGGAGGGGAGTTCCACACCAACTTCCCTAGAAGGTGGCATCTTCCTTCCACTCTGTAAGTATCCCATGTTGCTTAAGTTTTTATCATCATCTCACCCTCCACTCTTGATCTAATGGTAGCCATATCATCCACTCCACCACTTTTTATTTATTTCTTTCCCTCTTTCTTTTCTCCTCTATTTTTCTTTCTTTTCCACCTCATCCTTTAGGGTTCCCACAACTTTAGAAAGTTGAAGATGCCCCCCACCTTCCTAACTCCCACCTTGCTTCCCTCATAGTTGTCCTAGGTGCTAAGTTAGGGGGACCAATCCCTCCATGCCACCTCCTCCCATCTTTCCATCTCTTTCTTCCCACTTTCCCCTCCTTTATCTCATTTCATGGAACCACCTTTGTAGGACGGGGAATTCCACACCAAAATACCAGAAAATAGGTGCCTTCCCCCCTCTTAGCTATCTTAATTAATTGCCCTAGTTACCCTCATCTTACTTTCCATTCACATCTCTTTATCATCTCCACCTTCCACTCCTCATCCAAAGGTTTCCTATGATTCAACCTAAGTCCTAAATAGCAACATATGTTGAAATCATATAATGGGCTCAACAGTTTTTCCTTAAAAGCCTTAGATGTTTACTTTTTAAATATAACTTCCTAAGTTATCCTAGCCTTCAAAACCATGTCTTCTTTCTCCACCTTAAGAATTAGAAACTAACTAAGATGTAAACTAGTAAACAATGAAATCTAAACTAAATAAGAGAGCTTAAGAAAAACCATTACTAATCAAGAAAGCAAAGGAGAACTACCCAAGTATAATGTGTGTGACCATGGAATGGTACGCATGATTCATAGGTTAGTAATGGATCTACTTTACTACTTTAAGATCCTAGAATATGCAATCTAACTCAAGAATTAACTATGCAATCTAATAATCTAATTATATTATTAAAAAATCAAGTAAACATGAAGTGTATGGTGCTAGAAATTAAACATAATAATCCATAAAGAAAAATTCTAATAGCATGATATTTTGATCATTCATTAAATGGAATATGAAAAATGTGCAATTAAGAAATTCTAATACAAGCAAACATTTAAGAATGAAGATTATTAATTGTTGGAAAAAAGTATGAACTAAAAACTACAAATAACTTCATTGAATTACATTAAAATCTATCAACATAGTTCTCACAATATATGTAATCCAAATCTAAAAATTATATCCTATTATAATAAGTGCTACTTGATCTTAATCAACCCAAAACTATGAGCTAAACCTTCTTCAATGTTCCAACATCAATTATGAATAAGCATGCAATAAAATCAAGAAAAAATATACTAGAAAGTAAAGGCAATTTGAGGAACACTTAGGAAAGCAAGAAGGGATTTTAATGAAACCAAAGGAGATTTGAAGGCAATGAAAAGGAAGGAACAGGATAGATTCAAGGTGACTTTCCCTTGGATATCATTTCAATGGAAAAACAACCTTAGATCTTGGATCAACAAGTAAGAAGGCACTAAGGAATTAGTAAAAGCATTTAATCTAAGCAATAATAGAAGTTAAGAATTACAAAGAGAAGAAGATAAAAAAGAAACCACTAATATTTACTTGAAGAACTAAGGAACTAAGGCTTAGAATCATTCATGGAACACTAGGAGAAATGGTAGCCACCCAAGGAGAAGATTATTCAAAGAAAAAAGGTAAATAAAAAAGGAACTACTAACCTTTACTTGAAGAATTGAGGAACCCAGGCTTAGAATCATGCATGGAACCCTAGGAAAATATGGAAGCCACCTAAGGAGAAGATCATTCAAGGAAAAAAGGTAAGGAAATAAGGTGAAGAAAAGGATGGCTCCTCCCTTGAAGTAGAAATTCTTTTCTTACTATAAAAACTTGATCACTTTTTAAATCCTCCTTTAGGTCTTTTATAATTTGTCTCCGAAGTTTTCTAAGGTGTCCTAAGTTAAAGGTAGGGTGGGGATGAAAACAAAAGGGAATTGGATGGCTAGGATAGGAGTCCACCTATGGTTTTTATCAAAGAGGAAACAAGAGAGTCAAGATGGAATGCATTAAGGTGGGAGACACCACTTTTTTAGGAGGGGATATCTCACCCTTGCAAAAGTCATTGAATCTCATTAGAATATGGCAAGTTGGTTGGTATGGATGAGAGAGAGAGAGAGAGAGAGAGAGAGAGAGAGAGAGAGAGAGAGAGAGAGAGAGAGAGAGAGAGAGAGAGAGAGAGAGAGAGAGGAAAGTGATTGCCTAGGTAGTTTCCTATGAAATGGAGATTGGTTAAATGGTTGGAATGAAAGTTAAGGAAGGTGGGAAAGTCTTAAAAAGAGAGGATTCTTAAATGAAAAGTGAAATTCGTAGTGATATTTAGTGGTAAGGTGGAAAGTGAGAAAAAAGTAAAAAATATATGGAAAAATACTAACATTGAAGAGGTATCTTCTTATTGGTTCACATGTTACCTTATCCTAGTAGATTTTTCCTCAATTATCTTTAAGATATCCCCATAAATTCTAAGGATAATTCTTTGCATTCTCCTCCAATCATAGCCTTCCATGTAGCTTGGCTTACGTGACTTAATGGCCAACTTTGAGAGCTTCATTGGCTTGACTCAATGGATGGCTTTGATGACTTTTTTTGGCTTAGCTTGACGTCTTAAATCCTTAACTTTGGTAGTTGGCTTGGCTCCTTAGCTTGTCACCTCGTTTATGCCGTAAATATGGCTAAGTGGCTTAAGTGAAACCCATGCAAAAGTGGTGAACTTTGTATGCCTTGTGAATTGGCCCACTTTGCCACCTGTAACTCCTCTAATTGCATTCATTACTTGTCCTAAAGATGATCTTGACTGATCTTACTTTGGACTGACAATTTTTAGGTATGGTCTCTATCTTTCGATCTTAATATTCTATTTTCTTCTAGATTGATCTCGACTGTTGAATCATCATCTTATTTTCTACAAAAAGTTAAAAAATCTAATTAAATCTTTTAAAAAAATATGATTAATCATATACTTACCTCAAATTAGCCTCCAAACCTACAAAATATCAAAATTTTGAGTCATTAGATAAAAAATACATGTATTATAAATTTTGGCTAAAAAACCCATTTTACCCTATAAGTTATAACACATGGATAACTAATTGAGTGGTTTTAAAGTAAAATTAGACACTTATCACTAGTCAAATTGCGTAGTTCTTGACATTACTATAAATGCTAATACACATGCAAAAGTCAAAGTATAAATATTTATATTGAAGTATATGAATGTGTTTTGCAAACTTGAAATGGAGAAGATGCCATGAAAGCCTTCTTATTCTACCTCTCTCCTTGATTCAGTGAAATCGTGCCCAACTGAACCACCACTACTTATATTCAGCTCTAAGGAGATATTTCTTACCTTAAGCTTTTCTTCTCTGAGACTTGGCATCTCTAATATTCACCGTCTCTCTTTTTTCTCTATCTTTTCTCTATTTTTGCATTATAATATCTTTATATGTATTTACTTAACGTTAGTCACATCTTATCATTGGTGGAGAAGACAATCCGATGATAGTGTCAGGTAGAGAGCAAAGGAAGAACAACACTTGGTAGCAATGAAAACATTCATGTTGAGGTCTAACTAACTTGTGGAGTGTGCTATTTGTCTAAGGGAGCTCGGTTACATGTTTGAGTTGCCACTTTCTCCTTTGGCCAAGGATTAGAATTTGGAGTTTGTTTGAGTGATGGTATGTGAGTGACTTGTTATGTAATTCTTTGATTGTAAACAAATAATAATAGTAATAATAATAAGAATAACAACAACAACAATAACAATAATAAAGTAAAGTCTCCAATTCCAAATCACTTCTCTTATAGAAATTGCTTTCCTTATGTCTAGCGTAGTTGATCCAAGCCAACTCGATGTCTCTCCTATGAAGTACTCTTGGCCACAAATTTTAATCATTACTTTCCCGTTTGGCTAGAGATTAAATATGGGAGAGTGCATAAGTGAGAAAGTGTGAGTTGTTCGCTTTGTAATTCTTATCTTGTAACAAAAAAAAACATAGAAAGAAAAATCATGTAGAAAACATCTATGTACTCAATAATTTTGAACTTTTAATTCATCAAGAGGAATATATTGTTAGTGGAATGATAGCCCTATAAGATGCTTAGTGTTGCCCACTTTTAAACTCAAGGTGTATGATGATCTTTATTATAGATTAGGACCAAAAGAAGGTGAGAAAGATGCATTCAAACTTGCAAAAATAAGAGAGCGAAAGAGTAAGGTCTTAGACCATGTTAAATGCACCAAAAGCAATGACCAAAGGGTACTAGTCAAAGATACAAGATTAATTAAAAGTAGAAAAGTTATTTCTAAATATTGTTAAATGATAAATGTCCCAAGAATATAAAGATTAAAAGAGTTGTAAACCCAAATAACATTGGACTATACAGATACAACCTAGGATCAAGATACTTGAATTGAAAGAGGCCTTAAAGAAGGTGAAGTTAGGAGAAGACCTAGGGCTTGATGGTATACCAATAGATGTAAGGAAGTATATAGGAAATACTAGAATAATTTGGTTAACAAAGCTGTTAAACAAGATTGTAGAATCAAAGAAAATGCTAGATGAATGAAGGAAAAGCTATATCATATCATTTTATAAGAATAAAGAAGGCATATGAAGTTGCTTAATTATCATGGGATCAAACTTATTAGCTGTAGCGTGAAATTTTTAGAAAGAGTGATTGAGAAGAGGTTACTATAATGGACGCGTGTATCAAAAAACTAGTTAGGTTTTATGCTCGGAAGATCTACCATGGAAGCTATTTTCCTACTTAGACAATTGAGAGAAAAATAGAAGGAGAGGATGAAGGACCTCTACGTGATCTTTATTGACTTATAAAAAGCTTATGATAGGGCCCTTAGGGAATTGATATAGTGGGTGTTGGACGAGATAGGAATTTTAAGTATATAGTCATAATTAAGGATATGTATGAGGGAGCAGTAACATGTTGGGACTGCTAGCAGAGAGACCAATGATTTAAGATCACATTAAGGATTGGCATTGAGCTCGTACCTTTTTAAGTTAGTTATGGATAAGTTAATGAAACATTTATACCAGGAGATTCCAGGCTGCATGTTATTTGCAGATAACATAGTTTTGATTGATAAGACAAGAGAGGGCATAAGCACAAATATAGAGTTGTTGAGAGATGTTATAGAGTCAAGATGATTTAAAATTATTCAAACTAAGATAAAATATATGAAACAAAATTTTAGTAAAGAAAAGGATGGGAGTGAAGCATCAATAAAGATTGATAACCAAGAAGTCCACCAAAAAATACCACTTTACATACTTGGGACCAATAATTCATGAGAACGGAGAGATTGAGAGGCATGTTACTCAGAGAATCCAAATGAGTTACAATAAATGGAGATGTGCCTTTGGAGTTTTTTGTGAATAAGGGGTGCCACTTAAATTAAAAGAAAATTTCTATAAGATGACTGTAAGGTAGATTATACTTTATGGATCAAAGTGTTGGATAGTTAAGGAACAACAACCACATAGGATGAGCATAGTTGAAATAAGGATGTTGAGATGGATAATTGTTAAGACAAGAAAGGATAGAATTAAAAATAAAATTATTAGAGGAAACTTAAGAGTAGTACTTGTATGTGGCAAGATAAGGGAGGAAGACTTAGATAGTTTAAACATGTCCAACGGATACTAAAAATAGTAGTAATTAGAAGTAGTACATCAATTAAAGTTAGAAGCTCTAAAAGGGCAATGGGAAGCCCAAAAAGACGTGAATAAATGTGATATGAAAATATTTAAAAAAATTTGGACTAAATGAGGCAATGACACTTGATGGAGGAGAATGTAGGAACAAGAATTATGTAGCTGACTCCTAATTAAGATAAGGCTCTAATGACGATGACCACAAAAGGTTATAGGCCTATATGGATTCTCCCATTTTGAGTTATTATTGGTCAAGAAAAGGAAAAAATTGCCAAAATTAAAGTTTAAAAAAAATACTTTTGATAATAATAAGAAACGCCAAGGACTAAGAAGCACAATTAGTCATGCCATAACATTAATGTTTGGCATATTAGATATCTAGAATGAGAGAATTTAGTGGACGGGTCTAAGGAAAGCTTTTGTGAGACTCGTACTCAAAAGCAGGGCGCAATTATCATTGTCCTTAAGGGTAAGATAGATTTGAATGGGATGCCATCTCATTAATATTATGACTTGCGAATTAAACGATTTGATTCATGGAAAGAAATGGGCCCTATTTTATGTTTTTTTTTAGCACAAATGGAAGACTATGCGTAGCCGCCGCATGTGCCAAATACGAGCTCTATCAGGAACGATCCACCAATTACCGTCGCTGAACATCTTCACAGGTCTCCCTCGGCGGTGGACATGTGGATTATTAAAGAGCGAGTCAAACTACATAGTTCTAGGCAGTCTTGTGAATGCTACCACATGTGCAAAAAGTCGTATATATATATATATATATTTAAAGTGAACTACCAACGAGTTTTGCAAGCTTGAAATGAAGAAGATGCCGTGGAAGCCTCTTTATCCATTTTAAAGTGAGGAAGTCCCTGCATTCTGTCACCTCGATTCCTGAATGAAACCGCGTCTGGCTCCACTACCACTCTTATATTCAGCTCCAGTGAGACGTTCTTTACCTCGCTTTCTCAGTCGAGCCTTTCATCTCTCAAACATGGCCACTCTAACTTCATTGTCTCCCTTATTTTCTCTATCTTTTCTCTATTTTTGCATTATGATATCTTTGTACATATTTATTTACCTATTAGTTGCATCTGATCATTGGCCGAGAAGACAGCCCGATAATTGTGTCCTGTTGAGAGCAAGGGAAGAACACTTGGCAGCGACGAAAATGTTCATGCTGAGGTCCAACGAACCTGTAGAGTGTGCTGTTTGTCTGAGTGAGATTGAAGAAGGAGAAGAGATCAGAAAGCTGAGCTGCAACCATCTCTTTCATCGATCTTGCTTCGATAGATGGATCGGTTATTGCCATGCCACTTGTCCCCTCTGTCGTAGCTCCTTGGCACCACAAAGGATTGGACCAAAGCTTGAAGAAGAGCTGTTCTTCAGGTTCTCTTCTATCACGACTAAGAGAGGACAAAGTATACTGTGGTAAGCTGAAAGTCTGGTAATGGAATGAGTGGAAGATCGATTCCCACCACCATCTTCATTTATCTTTCCCCTTTGATGTACATAACCTGCAAGTAAACACGGAAAACAGCATATTTGTCTGAACCGCTGAGCAGTTGTAAGCTTTTGGTCATTTCCTTTCTGTTGTACATAATCTGTAAGCCAAGAGAAAAAACACACGTACTATTTTATAATTAATATGTAACTAATTTTCCAATAAATCTTTCGTCTCTTAGTGAAATATTTCATTCTTCCAACTTATTGCTTACCAATGTATTAAGTAAAGCATTTCGCACGAACTCGATCCTTTCTCATTTTTATGGTCTTGAATGTGGCATGGTAATCACTAAGGATGCTTTTTTACTTCTCTGAGTGTTTTTTTCTTTTTAATGGTGCATGCATTTGCCAATAGCACAGCAATACGAGTGGTGTGATCAAGAGGATCAACAACCCCAAAACAAGGAGGAGCAATATAAAACAAACCATAGAAAGGAAAATATGAGCATTACGTGGCATTAGCACCCGCAAAATGGGTAAACGGATCAGAGACCCCCAAACTCTAACGGATCAGGGTGCGGATAGTGGATTCGTCGATAATCCGTCCATTATCGGCCAACGTAATACAATTATACAATCATATAAAGAGTGAAAATCAATGATTTGGTTTGTGTTGTTTAAATTCTCTCTCAGGTTGAGCAACATCGCTTACTAGTTTTTTTTCTTTCTTGCCCTTTTTTTTTAAATCATTCATTCACTTAAATCAGCATAGTTTCTCATTGAATCTCAAAATTGAGTTGGACAAATGCTTCCAAATGGAAGTGATATGCCCATAGTTTTCGGTGGTTTTAGCAGTAAATGTGATCCTATAGGCAATCTTGAACGATGGAAGAAGGAACATCAGCAGAAACACTATTGGGCTGATCGTCATCGAGTTCTGATACTCTTCCTGAAACAGTTACTACCCTTGGAAGCCGTTTTCTTGCAGGCCCCAGCACTGGGAAGTTTTCATGCGCTAGATCTAGCAGATTTGTACATGATCTCCACAATATTCCCCCACTTTCTTCCAACCCCAAAAGACCCAAACGAAAACCAAAAACCAAGTTTCTTCGGTTTTTGAAAATGTGCAAATTGAACAAGATCTACGCAAAAAAGTTGCTTGAAAGAATGCATCAATATAAATAAGAAAACGGTTAGTCTAGTCCCATTTGACGGCCACTGCCTTTCAACTCTGGTGGCCGCCAACATTAACTGGGTGCTGCCACTGGCCACTGCCGCCGATGTAAACTATGATAGCTGCGCACTGTCAGCCACTGCTTAAGACTTCTTCTGTAAACAATTGGTTAAAAATTAAACTATGAAAACCTTATAAATAAGGAGGAGTTGAAGATCAATTTAGAACATCACCCATTCCCAGTCATCTAATGTATATATATACCCCCTGTAATTTTTCCAGCATATCATTTCATTTTATGGTGAAATTGCTCTGCATCTCGGTGAATGTAGGCATCTTGGCCGAATCACATAAAATTTTGTGTTTTGTGTATGCTTGATCTTGGCGAGGACTGTAAATCCTCAACAAAAGTTTGGGATGCAAACCGAAAAGGATCCTCTAAAATCCTGTCTAAATTAATCTTACAGATCCAATAAGATGAAATAAAATCTAGACTAACTCAAAACTAGGCAAATATGATAGAACGTGTGAGTTATTTACTTTGTAATTCTTAGCCTGTAACAAAAAGAGAAGAAAAAAAAGTGCATCCCACTTTTAAATGATAGGGCCAACAAAAGGTTATTAGACCCATCCATCTGAATTCTCCCATTATAGATTATAAGAAACAGAAAATTTTGCCTATAATGAAGTTCAAGAAAATACTTTTTATTATAGTCAGAAACACTGTTTAAGGAACGGTCCAACAAGTAATAGGTACAAATATTGGATTTTATAGTCATCTTACAACATTGATATTTGGCATAGTAGATATCTGAGATCAAAATTTTCAGATGGACGCGTCTGATCAACCTTTTGTGAGGCCCATATTCAAAGGCGGGCCCCTTGACAGGGAGATAGATTTGAATTGGGTGCCATCTCACTAATGTAATGACTTACGAAATAAACGATTCAGATAAAGGAAAAGATGGGCCCCATTTGTTTTCTAGCCCGCCAATGGAAGAATGCGGATAGCCATATATACCAAATACGAGCTCCATCAGTAACTATCCGCCAGCTACCGTCGCTGAACATCTTTACTGATCTCCCTTGGCGGTAGGCGTGGATTATTAAAGAGCTAGTCAAACTACATAGCTCTTGGCAGTATTTTGAATGCTACTTCGCGTGTGGAAGTCATGGTATAAATAATTAAATTAAACTACCAACGTGTTTTGCAAGCTTGAAATGGAGAAGATGCCAGGGAAGCTTAGCCTCCGTACTGTCTCTCCTCGATTCCTGAGCAGAAACGGCGTCTGGCTCCATCACCTCTACTTATTCAGCTCCGGGAAGAAATTCTTTGCCTATCTTTCAAGCCTTTCTTCTCTCAAACATGGCGACTCTAACTTCATTGTCTCTCTTCTTTTCTCTCTCTTTTCTCTATTTTTGCATTCTGGCATCTCTGTACATATTTATTTACCTGCTAGTTGCATCTGATCATTGGCTGAGAAGGCAACCCGATGATAGTGTCCGGTTGAAAGCACAGGAAGAAGACTTGGCAGCAACGAAAACGTTCGTGCGGAGGTCCGACGAACCTGTGGAGTGTGCTGTTTGTCTAAGTGAGATTGAAGAAGGAGAAGAGATTAGAGAGCTGAGATGCAACCATCTCTTTCATCGATCTTGCTTAGATAGATGGATTGGATACTGTCATGCCACTTGTCCCCTTTGTCGTGGTTCCTTGGCACCACAAAGGATTGGGCCAAAGCTTGAAGAAGAGCTGGTCTTCAGGATCTCTTCTACTACGAGTAATAGAGAAGAGAGGATACTGTGGTAAGCTGGAAAATCGATTCCCACCACCGCCTTCATTTATGTTTCCCCTTTGATGTATATAACATTCAAGTGAAGATGAAAATCAACATGTTTATATGAAACACTAAGCAGTTGTAAGCTTTTGGTCATTACCTTTATGTTGTACATAATCCGTAAAGCAAGAGAAAAAAACTCGTACTTTTACTGCACTGCTAAGTATAGTAATCTTTTTGCCATTTTACAATCTATTATATATTTAGGTGTTTCCCAGTGAAATTAGTCTCTAACTCTGCCAACTTATTCCTTAGCATTTTGAAATTGCTCCACCATGATGCCACATCGTTTACTCCTGCATATCAAACTGAGAGAGCCATTTAGTTGAAAATTTCTCTTGATGGTTGGAGCGGCTAGCCAAGTCGTTTGAGTGCCCGATGTCACAACCAACAGGATGTAGGATCGATCACCATCAGTCAAGAAAGAAAAGGAAGAAAGGAAAATGAACTTGAAAAAGCAGTGTTAAGCATAAACCATTTGATCATCATTAATGATCGTCTTTTTACTTCCCCGATGGGTGAGTTTTGTTTTTTGTAACGGTGTATGCATTGACCAATAATAGCGCAATACATGGTGTGGTGTGAGCAATTTAGCATTAGGTTGCACTAGCACGGGCAGTGGATAAACGGATTAATCTGATTCAATCCGTGTGGATACGGATTGGGGGTGTTTGATCTGTGCATATTGTGGATCAAAGACCCCAATCCATACAATACAACCAAACAATCAATGGTTTGGTTTGTGTTATTTAAAAATTTCCTTTCATGTCACGGAACCCTGGCTACTGCTCCATCTTGATATTTAGTACTTGAATATTTGCTCGATTTTTACCGGATCTAGTTTCATTGTGATCAGTGATATGCCCATGCAGTGTGTATATTTACTAGTTTTGGCTGGTTTTATCAGTAAACATGATTATATAGGCAATCTAGAACGATGGAAGGAAGATGTGAAGCAACAATGTTGGCCTGATCGTCATCGAGTTCTGATACGATTCCTGGAACATTCATTACCACGGCAAGCATTTTTCTTGGGGGCCCCAATGCCCAGATGTTTCCGGACGCTAGATCGAGCAGATTTGCATATGATCTCTACAATTCCCCCTTTCTTCCAAACCCAACAGACCCCAAGCCAACACCGAAAGCCAGGATTCTTTGGTTCGTCAAAATGTGCAAATTGAATAAAATCTACGCAGAAAACCTATTTGAAAGAATGCATCGATATCAAAAGGAAACCTTGGCGATGCAAACCAAAAAAGATCCTCAGAAATCCATCCAAATTAATCTTACAAGTCTAGTAAGGTGAAACAAAATCCAGACTTGCTCAGAAACTATGAAAATATGATAGAATTTCTTTGCAGGCGATGTTTACACAATATCTAACAAAAGAAAAATCAGCTCTTTCAAGATCAACTTGGATACCATAAGGAGGGCTTTGGAAAGTTTCGATATACGCAATACCAAATGGGAATGCTCAGTAAGTCATATTGGTGACCAAACAGTTCATATTTGTGATCGCATCATACAAGCACGCCCCAGCATCCTAGCAGCCAGCATCCTATGCAGCAAAAAATAATCCACAAAATGGTCCAAGAATGACAACTATAAAATCTTGCTAATTGAGTAATTGGAGGCTTAATATTTTCTTAAACGTGAAATTGTTTGGGTCACTAAACCTTAGCCCACTTATCATTTAATCACAAAGACGCACACATCAATCTCCATGCTAAACACAAAGAGGCTTCCAAAGAAAATTTGAGAAATCCATGCAAAATTCATTTCTGGATCATCACGGTGCCCCAAATTATAGTCAAGACCATAGCACCACGGTTTTCCTTGCTGATCAAGTCAAATTTGGGTGGCAAGTAATGGATTATATGTGTAGCAAATACTGACTTGCTGAAACTCTCATCTATTTAATCAAAGCCAAAAAACGAAATATTACCAACCAACCATCAAGTTTTCTTGTAAAAGCCCAAAAATTTCCACTTAATGGAATATCCTTCCAATCTGATATTCTTGATGCCCAACTAATCTGTCGTTATCCAAGAAGACAAGAATGATAGGATTTAGAAACTTAGCAAAAATGAGGATTCATGTTCCTTTGGAAATCAGTGAAATTCTTTTAGAAGTTCTGGTCTCAAAAGATTTCTTTGGAAATTAATCATTTCATTATCTGGAACCTTTGGATTGAAAGGAACAATATAGTTTTTGAACCTCATCTAAAGTTCCTCTTTCGCCTTTGCAACTTCATCAAATCTGAAGTAGTTTGGTGGACAAAGTCTCAAGGTCAATGTCTAGATTGCTATGTATCCCAGCTATTCTCTAATTTGAAACTCATCACGTCCTTCACTCACAAGATATCCTCTTCCCACACCACTGTTTGGTCTCCTCCTCTTTTGGTGCTTTCATTTGGAAAACATACTTCTGACTGAGAACATCGTTCATTTGGAAACGCAATTCAACACATTTACTGACAAAAAATAAAAAAAAAGTTTCCTAGGTGGCAGGGTCTTCCAATCATCGGAGTTTTGGTGTACAAGATGACTAGAAGATCCTAGCATCTAGGAAACAATTTTTTTGTCATTAAATGTGGGTCATTATTCCTACCAAAAATAAAAGAGAATTTTTTTGGCTAATTAGCCATTAATTTCAGTAATTGTATAAAATTTAAGTTTGTAAATACCAGTTGCTAAAGAGGAAAGATAGTATAGAGGGCAACTAGTTAGTGCATATTATAATTTTCCCGTAGTTTCAAATTTCTAATAAATGTTGCACTTTATAGAGGAACCTAGGATCCATGTAATGATGTTTTGTTGCTCATTTGTGGGAGCTACAATAGCTTTTGTTGCCTTTTGAGCTGTTGTCTAGGCAGCTCCTGAGCAAACTTACAATTTGACCATTAAGTAACTTGGATCATTTGGCTTTTAAGCTCACAAGGTCTTATCTTGTGATTTTTGTTTACGGGAGGAGATTGAACCAACAAAAAACCAAAATGTTATGATCGTAAGTGGACCCAACTTGTGGTATGATACACAAGGAGGGCCTATCATTGGTATGGGATATTTGTTTAAGAAATTGACTTGGAATGTTCCATAAGTCTTGGGGCTTTTGGTGCATTAGTTAAGTTCTTAACATCTAGTATTAGAGTAACTACGAGGTTTGAGATTCAAATCTCAGAAAGGGTGACCCGTGAAAAGGCCTACTTGACGCCAGACTAAAAGCTACCATAAAAGAGGAGATACTATATGGTCGAAGTGTAAGCTGCCCAAAGTGGGCGACTAGCAGCCATGGACATCAGCCACGGGAGCATGGTGGTATGTTACAATCTTAAGTGGGGCCAACTTATAGTATGAGACACAAGGAAACCCACCAATTATATGAGATGTTGGTTTAAAAAAATATGATGTTTTCCATGATTCCTAGGACTTTTGGCATATTGGTTAAGTTCTTAACACAAAATGGAGATGGAACTTGTTAATCAGGAGGTTAGGATCATCTGATCAAGGTTACTTTACAAGATAGAAGACTTCTTAGTCTCAAGGAAGACCAAAGAACAAAGAATCACATTTTGAGGGGGTGGTCTATAAAGTATGCTATTTAGGAAATAAATAACAGCAGGCAGGTCGTCTTTGTATGGACTAGAAGCCTACAACCGAAACCTTGCATTGTCTCTCCAGCTTGTAATTCATTCCGTAATAAAACCAGATGAAAGTGACTGCAATCGTAAAATGTCCCTCTGCATGGACACTAGCCTTCTCAGCTAAGTTTTACTTACCCATAGCCTGGTCTAACCCGGTGGCAATGCCCGCAAGAAAATTTAGATGACCTCGACGCAAGCGCGTTTCCCTTTAGAAAAGTCCCTTTTTGTGGTGGGGGTTGGATGAACAAAAAATCGTGTTCGGGTTTCCTGACATCTTTTCCGTTCTTCCTAGTTATCTCTCTCTCTCTCCGAAAAGTTCTGAGAACCGTCTCTCTGGGTGTTTTAAATGGAGTAAGAATCCTTTTGTTTTGTGTTGGTTGCATTTGGGAGGTGGGTTATATGGGGAGTACATTCTCAAGCCCGTCTAACCAAGCGAATGAAGCAACTTATACTACTACAATCATCTTGAACGTCTATGACCTCACCCCTTTGAATAATTATACTTACCTTTTTGGGTTCGGCATCTTTCATTCCGGAATTGAAGGTCAGATCTCTGATTCAAACTTTTCATTTATTTTCCTCATTTGTTGTGAATTTCGGTTAGATTAAGTTAATTTACAATTGGGTTGGAGTTTGTTGTTTTGTTGCTCCGGAAGGAGAGCCTTTTAGGAAATGGGTGTAGTTGGAGTGTATTTGGCATGATCTTAAAGTCTGATACGCATTGTTGATCATTTGATATTAATCAGATGTTTTTAATCGTCAGATGTAATCAAGTTTTTGCAGCTTGTTCACTCGTCTTCATGGATGGTAATAAGCTTTTTAGGGATTTTAATCAAATTTCTTCTTTTTTTTCCTGATTTAAATGGTTTTTGGAGGATATGGTTGTTTCTGATGGTTTTCCACATTTTTTCCTTAAGCTAATAGCAGTTCCAATTTTTGAGGGGATTGAAAGCTAGTCTGTTTCCTTTCATCCTTTCGTCATTTTCGATCAGTTATTTGTTACTGGTATAGAGTTTGTTGATTTTTTTATTTTTATTTTTATTGATGGTCTTTAACTATACTTCTCCAACTCTTTCATGCTTGAGATTAATTGATGCGGTTTCTGTTATCTGTTTGGTTTTGACTCTGCCGTCATTCCCAAAACTGTGCCACTACTTATTTTGACCATTGATTTTTTTACTGTTATTAGTCTATTTAGTTCCGTGATTGAAACTGAATGTCATATTTTTCGCTGGATGGTGATATAGTATATGCATCAAAAGGTCCATTTACTTTCAAAAGTTTTATGCAGATGTCTCTGTGGTTTATTGTTCAACTTGTAATATTTAATCCTGTGGGAATGACTTACAAAAAGGAGTTCCATCTAGGATGGTTAGGATGACTTGTGTTTATGTTCTTATGTTTGATAATCTATTTTCATCCAAAATTACTTTTTCTAATGAGTCCTGTTTCTGCACTTTGGAAACTTTTCTACATGCATTCTTAATAACTGTTTGTGGATGCAGAATAGGAAAGAATTTCACACTACTCTTATGGTGTTACAAAGCTTTGTATCTGTTATTTCTATAATGTGTTGCATTCAATCGATTGTGCATGCCAATCTGGGATACATGGACCACTTTACTCTGTGGCTACTAAGCAAAGATAGCTTTTTGACTCCTCAAGGAGTGTGGAGTGAAAAGATAAGAGAAAGCAGAACACTCCAAAGAATTTATCCTTACCGATGAATGAGGAAGGCCTGACCTAGTAGGATGGAGTATAGGTGGCTGTCTATGTCCAAATACTTCTCGTGTCATCCTTAATATGCATCATCCTGATACTTTTTCAACACCCACCTCACTTTTCTGGTGGCCTTCACTGCCATTCGTGCTAACAGTTAAACTTTAGCTCCTCCACAATGTCGGATAACAGGAACCTTGATTGGTCCTGCAGCTGTTGATACGGTACCTGGATCACATAATTAAGAGAAAACTGGTGAGATTTCTAGTTTCTGCACTCAGGAGGTGAGGGACGAACGTGATACTGCCTGCAAAGGTAGCTTGGGGTTGGAGTTAGGTTGGCCATTCGGCTATTGGGTAATGGCACCTCAAAGAGTTGCAGAACCATACTGGACTACGGAAAGCAGTATTTCTAGAATGAAGAGCAATAATGTGAGGAGCAATTACCTATGAATAGTTTACATTGATATGCAAATGCAAGTCAGTTAACATACTTGTTCATGAAGTCTTGATTATACATCAAGTTAAGATCCTTAGTCTGCTGGAGCATACATGCCAACAGGAACCTTGATTGGTCCTGCAGCTGTTGATTCAGCGCCTGGATCACATAAGTAAGAGAAAACTATAGTACACAGGCTTACCTTGCATTTTGCAAGAGGCTGTTTCCACACCTTGAACCCGTGACCTCAAGGTCACACAACGACAAACTTTTACCGTTGTGCCAAGGCTCCCCTTCTAATGAAGAACAATAATGTGACGAGCAATTACCTATGAATAGTACATTGATATGCAAATGCTAGTCAGTTAACATACTTGTTCATGGAATCTTGATTTTACTTCAAGTTAGGATCCCTAGTCTGGTGGAGCATACGTGCCAAGGATCATATTGTAGAGAAAATATTCCTTGTGTGCAAATGGACAGGCTAATATAACATTTGAATCTTGACTGAGTGACCATGTGGGGTATAATCAGTAGAATCAGTAGATCAATAACATTAAATGACTAAGTACTGGCTTCCCAGTTTAACACACTGAATCAAGGACTCATTCTGAAGGTGTGACCTTTTCTTGTCTTTGGGTTATGGGAAACCGTTAGAATTGACTAATAAGTGGACACCTTAAATAGACAACATACAAGAGTAGTCATCCATGCCCATTGTTGTATGTGAACTGTTTGTTGCAAGAAATTGAGTTGATTGAGGACCAGGTTTAATTTGGAGACCGTTGGCATATATCTAGTGAAGCTCTAATCATAACTAGTGTTGCTTGTCCCTGTTTACTTTTATTGTCTCAATGAGAATAAGGATGCCTACTCTATGACAATTGGAGGTATGGGGTGTAGTTCCTTGCAGAGATGCTGCAAAAACTGAAGGCACCAAATATTTTACCAGTGCCAACCCTGGGCTTGTGCTGTGAATGTAATTCTCAAGAAGATAATATGATAAAAATTAGAAAGCTTGGGTTTTTGTTCTCATACTGATGGTCTGTGATTTGTCAAGCTGCATATTAGACATGCAGTTGGGAAAGAATCTCAGCAGGTGATATAAATTAAACTTATATTTTTGTGGTTTAGGGTTCTAGAAAGTTGAAGATTCTTTCACAACTTGCAATGAGCTGACTTGCTTCCTATTTTCAGACCAGTTGGATTCCTTGACTTGGGTGTAGAACTTACTGTCTTCCTGACAGTTAGTCCACAAATAAGTTTCTCCTGCAAGATTCCTTCAGAATTCAGTTAGTACCCAAGAAAACTGTCCCTGTAAGGTCTTGCCAGAGACCTACAAAGTATTGTACACAGTTGGAAAGTTGGAAGGCAATGTGAGAAGTGATGATGAAAACAGAAGACAATGTGAAAAGGAGAAGATGCATGGTTGCAGTATATTATCTGTTAGGGTCATGAGTTGTTGCGGTGAACTTCATTGTTAAATAAGTTACAAGTTTAGGGATTTTTAGTTTTAGAAAATGTACGATTAGAATGTCGAAAGTGATACAAGTTATTAAAACTTCAATTTAGCTTTTGAGGTTCTATGTACATTTGTTTAGAGTATATATTTTTGGATTTCTTCAGGTTTTATGTCTACTAATTTGAACTACTAAAACAGAAAAGACCACTGTTTTTGGTTAAACGAAGAAAAACATCAAAACTAGAAGCATGTTGCTTCCGTTAAATTATGCAAGCAAGAAAACTTTTATCTTCCAAGAAAAATTCTTCAATATGAGCGTTCCCTGATACTAGGAAGCTTTCTGTAACTATGGTTAAGTGAAGCCTTTTATGTTCGTAGGTCTGGTTTCAGTTGTTGGACCAAATTTTCTTCGAAAACACGTAAGCATCAAGGTTAGATTTCAATCCTAATGTGGATAAATGGAATTGTACTGTTCAATTTCTTCTTCTTGTACTTGGTAGTTTTGAACGTGGTTTCAACTTTGTTGCTGCTGCTTCATCTTTTATCTAATCTGATTCATAATCATACTATCTACTGTTTGAAGAAAAAGTCATATTGTTTTCTGAATTCTAAACAGTCCATGGTTCGGAATATGGATTTGGAGCCCATGATTTCCCAACCAGCGGTATTTTTGAGGTCGAGCCAAAGAGTTGCCCAGGTTTTATCTACAGATGTTCTGTTTCATTAGGCACTATCAATATGCCTCCCTCTGAATTTCGTGCATTCATGGAGAATATTGCTTCAGAATATCATGGGGACACATATCACCTCATCTCCAAAAACTGCAACCACTTTACAGATGATGTTTGCTTGAGACTAACTGGGAGGCGGATACCTGGATGGGTGAACCGGCTTGCTGGACTAGGTAAGAGTTTGGCCTTATGAGGTTGGTTATATATTTCAGTATTGCTTGTTTTACATTTGAGGTTTTCTTTTGTAAATGAGATGAATGCAATTTGTTGTTTGCTCTTTCCTGGACCCAACTGTTTAAAGTTTCAAAGGTTCCAGATTTCAACCAGAGGAACTACAAACATAGTTGGAGGCTATGGGAAACTGGCAAAGCATGCTTCAGAAGCGAGAAACTTCGTACTTCCCCAAATGGGGAAGCTTGCTTTGCCAAAGCATCTCGGAGATGGGAAGATTCGGAGAAGTGCGATTCCATTTTTACTATTTTTTATTTATTTACTTTAGATTTTTATGAAGGGGAGCCTTGGCACAACGGTAGAGTTGTCGCCGTGTGACCTAGAGGTAATGGGTTTGAAGTGCAAAACAGCCTCTTGCAGAAATGCAAGGTGAGGCTGCATACTATAGACCCTTGTGGTCCACCCCTTCCCCAGGACCTGCATATGCAGGAGCTTCCTGCACTGGGCTGCCCTTTTTTATTTTAATTTTTTATGAAAGACAAGATGCACGAGTCAAGCTTGCAACCTAAATGCAGATAGTGCTCCTTTTAGCTTATTTCCTTATATTCTTCTGTAATTTTTCTTGAACATTTTATGATGCTTCCTACTTCTCACCCGCGAAGAACGATTCCCTACCTTGGGAACTATGCCTTTAAATCTTTTAAGTATACATTACACTTGGAGAGGGCATGTCTGTCAGACCAGCGTGGGGGTGGTTAAAATAGTGTCCTGCAGGCTGACATGTCTGTATAGCTAGATGCTGATATTGAAAGACTAACAGTATTATCTAAGTAATGCAGATGTACTGAAACCTGAAAGACAACTGCAGTGTCTAAAATTAAATATTACAGGACAATAAGTACAAAGTTTCAATGGAGAATGATATACTGCCGAAGGGGACTCCAATATGCTTAAAAAACAGACGCTGCAACTTCATATAGCTTCGGAAACCCTCCTGGAAGCTAGTCTTGGAGATGGGACCTTTCCCCTATTTTAGCTAAGTTGCTAGCTAAAATCAGGAGTTTATGCTGGGCTCTCGTAATTTTTTTTCCTATATATCCTCTTACGTGTCATCTTTGTTCTTATGTATTCTATGGTTTCAGGAATAATTCATAAGATCTTACCAAAGAAGAAACAAGAAATAAATATTCTAATGTGTTTCAAGAACGAGTGTTTTATGTACTTATTTAAATGGAGCATGTGTTACCCAAGTGGACCTACTTTTGGTAACGTTATTGGTCCCTTAGCCTAACCAGCTTTTATTTGTGGATAAACTCCAACAGTTTGACTAGATTCGTAAAACGGCAATGGCATCAGTGCTTGGAGAGAACTTCCTTTATTGCAGCAATAGTTTGGTGGCACTTTTGTGCTTGCAATTTTACTCCCAGAACATGTGTAGTTTCTCTTTTAAATAGAGCCTTGCTGCCAGGAATATTTATCTTTTCTCATGATGCCTAGGAGCAATTTTTTCAGTGAATAATGATGACAGCCATCCAGTCTGCTGTGATAAGTTCTCTTGACTGCTTGGATTTCAGATCATGTGCTAGGTTAACTTAGTTGACCTTCTAATTGCAGGTGGCTTATATCTTCTATTTTGTTAAGAGGATAGTCAAGTGTTTTCAAATTCGTCCTTCTTTGTAGCAAACTTTTGCTAAGGCTAGGCGATTCAGTCTTGTTTTCTATCATTGGTGATTTTTCATCTTTCCCGTCCATATTCATACATCATGACAGACTTTTCAATGTAGCTTTTTGATGGTTAATTTCAGGTGCTATGTGTAGTTGTCTGCTTCCTGAATGCCTCCAAGTATCTGCTGTTAAACAGATGCCGGAGTACCACATCTGTTCTGGTAAGTGGGTCAGTTTTCCTTGGACTGCCATTGCTTCATTATTACTACCATTTTTTTCATTATTTTGGAGGCATCAAACATAATACGAGAACCTATCTTCTCTCATCAATGAAAAAAAATGATAGAAAATTACTTTGTAGGAGAGAATAGATGATCAAGACTGCTGTTTAGTTTTAGCAACCAGATGGGTGCATGAACTCTATCTTCTTGCTATTTTACGCGTATGCAGAAGACGGATCGGAGTCTCTTTCAACTGCCACTCCTCGTGATCACACAGAAAGCGACGATGCTGATCATGACAGGCATCTTCTTTCACCATCTTCAGGTGCCGAGGTAGCATTTATCAAAGAAGTCCACAGGTGATGTGAGCAGTTCCTCCCGACAGAAGTCTTTGTCACAAAATGTGATCTCTTTGCTGTTGCGTTCATTGGAGGATGATCCATCCTACCTGCCAAAATTCAGACCTTTCCGTCATTGTATTCCGTTGAAGTTGAGTTTGTAACTTTGCCCATTTTTTATGAGATTGATGATGTCTCTAGTGCCTCTTCCTCAGTAAAGATTTCATGGGGATTGTGTATTGAGTTTAAAATGTTTGCGCTGTCATTGTTGTGGTGAATCTTATTGGAACTCATTTTTTGTCAATGATTTTCTGGCCGTGTTATCTTCTTCTTTCCTGTAACTGCGACTGATCCGCCTAAAACGAAGAAACCAGAAGGCTATGAGAAATATAAAATGAAGATTGTAACTTTTCGTCCATCATTATTCCTTTGTTTCCTTGTGTAGCTGGATTATTACAGCCTTCATGATTCTGTTTATATACGTTTGTGGTTAGCATTGAAAAATTAGTACATCAGAGTTGCAATGGTCTCCTATCCGAGAAGAAAATAATAGTATACCAGAGAACCAATTCCCTGTCCAAGCAGACCCAAACTGGGCATTTAGTTTGCTCTGCAAATTGGAGTGCTCGGGTACTAAAGATTAATAATAATAATAATAATAATAATAAGAGCAGCTGGGTGCATGAAGCTCCCACATGCGGGGGTTCAAGGAAGGGGCAGACCACAAGGAGTCGATAGTATTAAAAATACGTGAAATTGTTTTGATTCAAGAAAGCTCCTCTTACCTTCAGCCTATCGCCACGAGCAAGAAGCTCAAGCCTCCAAAATTGCAGAAGTTAGAAGTCCATCTTTGACCTGGGAACACCGGCAATGAAATGTGCAGATGGTTTGGCAAGTTTTACGGTTGTGGACTTGTCGTAAGAACGAGACAGTTATATTTTTATTTCTAAAAACAAATTCTAATCATTCCGAGTCTATTATATTTTTTATTTCATTAAAAGAATTTACTGTAACTTAAAAAGCAAATTCTAATCATTCTGAGTCTATCTTAAAATCAAATACTAATCATTCTGAAAAATGATGTAACTTAAGATTCTAAACCACCCTATGCATTTCCAAAGCTCTAGGCAGTGAAGAAAAGTGGACAAACACCATGGAAATCAAAGAAAATACCTCTTGTGAGATAACGAAGTTTTTCTTTTTGTTCTTTCTGGATACTAGCAACGAATTACAAGCCAAATCACTAACACATTCTGTTAAGTCTAACCTCTATCTAAACATGCAACCAAGCATATTTTCAAAACATGCCTAGTTGGAAGTCCATAAAAAGAATTTACATTTGGACTATATAGATGTAGGCAACTGTGTCTCTGAGAGAGAGAAGCAGCATGTAATGATTTGGCTTGATAAAAAGGTTGTAACAATGCCGCAGCTTGATAAAAAACAAAAATGCCATGAGTGTGATTATGGGGCTTTGATGTGAGTGGTGTGCTTGGGCATGCCATAGTGGTTGGCCAAATCACAAGCACCTATTGAAACCTTGAACGGGGACCTGCCTCCCAAGAAGCCTTCTTGTGGCACTATGTTGTTTCTAGGACATCCCTTCGGGGGAGATGTAGTCACAAATTTCGAAATCAAGAAAAAGTTCGCAG
Source organism: Warburgia ugandensis (assembly GCA_035236585.1). NCBI lineage: Eukaryota > Viridiplantae > Streptophyta > Magnoliopsida > Canellales > Canellaceae > Warburgia > Warburgia ugandensis. Next base: position 16,149,287 of record CP141133.1, read on the forward strand.
GGAAAAAGTTGTAAAATTTAGAAAAAATTCAGAATATACGAAAAAGAGAAGAAAAATCTCGAACAAAAAGTTTAGAAAGTTAATAAGGTCAATAAAGAAAAAAAGTCAAAAATTTTGAAAAAGAAACGGCAAAAAGTTTAGAATTATTTTTAAATTATATAAATAAATATATAATCTACTTAACAATTTCTTGGGTAAAAAGAATTAATATTAATGTCTAAAGTCTCTGACAAAATAACAAAGTTCGAAGCCAAAAAGCAGTATAAGAGAAAATAGTCAGAGTTGAAAAATTAGCAATTTTTTAAAATAAAACAAGAAACAGAAAGTCAGTGACTAGAGTTGCAAAGATAAGAGGCTTAAAGGTTAGAGTTGAAATGTTGAAGAAAAGTAAAAAAGCATGCAATTATATAAGGAAAAGGAAACTTCAAACTAGAAAGTTAAAAATGTAAAGCCGAAAAGAAAGTCATTATATTTGATATTTTGTAATAAAGACAGGACAGTCTTTTTAAAGTATGATAAGGCTCAAGAAAAATACAGATCTATTTCCACAAAAAAGGAACAAACATAAGTTTTTTCTTACTATGCGTGAAATCCCTAACATGGGATTAATTGTGCTTGAGATGAGATTTGACTTGAGCTGAACTAAGATGATCCATGTTGACATGAGATGAAATATAATGACTGAAAGTTTAACTTAATAGTGAATTAAGATAATTTTCATTTGAGCTCATCTCAAGCGCTAGTAACAGTGAGATGAGGAGATATCATTTATCTCATCTCAAGTACTACTAATAGTATGGCCTCTATATCTAGCTAGACTATGATTTAATTCATTATTAATTATGACTAGAGATTTTTTGCTATAATACTCAAGCTTAAATTGGCCAACAAGAGAGACCTGTCAGAGATGCTAGAAACTAATGAAGAAAACTTCTAAGGTTTTGCAGCATCAAAAGAGTGGGATTAGGAGGCTCTAGCAGCTAGATACATCTACGGGCCAAGTTTTGGTTCTGAACCTCCTCTTCTAGTTTGTTGGGTTTTGATGAGAGAGAGAGAGAGAGAGAGAGAGAGAGAGAGAGAGAGAGAGAGAAGGAGGCACAACTAGTTTCACATGACAACACAAGAATTGATTGCAGCTGACAACTAGTTTAACATGACAACACAAGAATTGATTGCAGCTGACAACGAGGAGTGCAGCGTGGCAGTGCATGTACATGCCGAAATGTAGAAAATAAGAAGAGACAAAAATATTTAATATTGCCCATGTGCTCTGGTCTATGCTAAGACTGGCCCTCAAGTTGGAGCGTGGATATTCAGAACACCCAAATTGCGAGTTGGAAGATTGAACTGAGTATGCCCAAGTGGTTTACTGAACGTATTGACTAATTATTGACTGGTATGCAGACAGGATTTAAGAATCAGACTTGATTGGATTTTCTTACTGATAAGATGACAATCAAGCTCAATATGTTTAGTGCACTCATGAAAGACCGGTTCTTTGCATTATGGAGAGCAGCTTGATTATCACAATATATGAGCGTTGGAGCAAAGTGATCAATGCCAATGCCATGTAAAACATATTTCAGCCAAGTGAGTTCACAACTAAGAAGGACATAGATTTGTATTCAGCTTCAGCAGCGGACCCTAATATGGTAGTTTGCTTTAGTTTTCCATGATATGGGGCTATCTCCAAGAAGTATGCAATATTCCTGAAGTAGGATGACTGAGTCATAGGATAATTGGTGCAATCAGGATAACAATAACCTCATAAACTTGTAAAACTTCTTGAAGAGAGTAAGCTACTTTTTCCCGAAGAAAACTTAAGGTATCGAAGCACATGAAGAGCAGCATCAAGGTGACGTTTGCAAGTTTGATTCATGAATTGGCTGAGAACATCATCATCATCATCATCAAGGCCTTATCCCAATTAGGGGTCGGCCACATGAATCTTATTCCTCCATTCCACTCTATTAAATACCATGGCTTCATTTAGTCCCAAAGTTTTTAAATCTTTCCTCACCACTTCTATCCACATTCTTTTGGGCCTTCCCCTTGCCCTTTTAGAACCTTCAACTTGTATTGTCTCACTCCTTCTAACTGGTGCCGTTGTTGGCCTCCTTTGAACATGTCCAAACCATCTAAGTCTAATCTCCCTCATCTTGTTACCTATTGGTGTCATCCCTAAATTTCTATAATATTTTCATTTCTAATTCTTTCCTTTCTTGTCTTACCACTCATCCATCTCAACATCCTCATTTCTGCGACACTTAGCCTATGAGTATGATGTTCCTTACACATGAACACTCTGATCCATAGAGCATGGCCGGCCTTATAGCCATCCTATAGAATTTTCCCTTTAGTTTGAGTGGCACCCGCCGATCACATAAAACACCTTATGCACATCTCCATTTGTTCCAACCCGCTTGGATTCTCTGGGTAACCTCCCTCTCAATCTCTCCACTCTCATGGATCAATGATCCTAAGTATCGGAAGTGGTCTCTCATGGGGACCTCTTGGTTATCAATCTTGACTGGTGCTCCACTCCTACTCTCCTTACTAAAATTACATTCCATATATTCTGTCTTAGTTCGGCTAATTTTAAATCCTTCCGATTCTAATACTTCTTTCCATAACTCTAGCTTTATGTTTACACCCTCTCTTGTCTCATCAAGTAAGACTATATCGTCTACAAATAGCATGCACCAGGGAATCTCCTCATGCAGATGTTTTGTTAACTCATCCATAATTAATGTGAAAAGGTATGGACTCAATGCCGATCCTTGGTGCAATCCGACAGTGATAGAAAAATCACCAGTCACGCCACTAGTGGTCTTAACATTTGTTACTGCTCCCTCATACATATCTTTAATTATGTCTATATACCCCTGAGAAACCCCTTTAACACCCAACACCCTCCATATTAACTCTCTAGGTACTCTATCATAAGCTTTCTCTAAGTCAATAAAGACCATGTATAGGTCTTTTCTCCTCTCCCTATATTTCTCTACTAATTGTCTTAGTAAGAAAATAGCTTCCATGGTAGACCTCCTAGGCATGAAACCAAACTGATTCTCTGATACACTTGTTTCATGTCCTAGCCTCTTCTCAATCACTCTTTCTAAAAGTTTCATGGTGTGGCTCATAAGTTTGATCCCTCGATAATTAGTGCGACTACGAATGTCTCCTTTATTCTTATAGATTGGTACAATAGAGCTTTTCCTCCACTCATCAGGCATTTTCTTTGATTTTATAATCTTGTTAAACAACTTGGTCAACCAAACTACCCCAATATCTCACATATGCTTCCAAACCTCTATTGGTATACCATCAGGCCCCATGGCCTTTCCTGATTTCATCTTTCTCAAGGCCTCTTTTACTTCAAGCATTCTAATCCTACGTTCATATCTATAATATCCAGTGTTATTTAGATTTATATTATTTTCAATCCCTATATTCTCAGGGCCATTGTTATTTAACAATTTTTGAAAGTATATTTCCCACCTTTGTTTGATCTCATCATCTTTTACTAATACCCTTTGATCATCGCTTCTAATGCACCTAACATGCTCTAAGTCCTTACCCTTCTATTCTCTTACTTTTGCAAGTTTAAACACATCTTTCTCACCTTCTCTTGTTCCTAGTCTATTATAGAGCTCATCATATGCTTTAAGTTTAGCCTCACTTACTATTCTCTTAGCAACGTTTTTAGCATTCTTATATTGTTCATAGTTTTCATTATTTCTAATCTTCGCCATGCTTTAAAATGCATTCGTTTTCTTTAATAGCTTTTTGCACTGTTTCATTCCACCACTATGTTTCCTTTGTTAATAGCTTTTTACCTTTAGATACTCCTAAGACATCTTTTGCCACTTTCTTAATGGACTCAGCCATATTAATCCACATGGTATTTACTTCTGTTAGATAGTTCCAATTTCCTTCTACCATCAACTTATTTTTGAATGAGGTTATTTTCTCTCCTTTTAAGTTTCACCACTTAGTTTTTGGATGTGTATTAAGTTCAGTTCTTTTAGTCCATCTTTTGATATGAATATTCATAACCATTAACCTATGTTGTGAGGTTAAACTCTCACCGGGTATCACCTTACAATCCTTACATATAATCATCATCATCATCAAGACCTTATCCCAATTAGGGGTTGGCCACATGAATCTTATTCCTCCATTCCACTCTATTAAATACCATGGCTTCATTTAGTCCCAAAGTTTTTAAATCTTTCCTCACCACTTCTATCCACGTTCTTTTGGGCCTTCCCCTTGCCCTTTTAGAACCGTCAACTCGTATTGCCTCACTCCTTCTAACTTGTGCCATTGTTGGCCTCCTTTGAACATGTCCAAATCATCTAAGTCTAATCTCCCTCATCTTGTTACCTATTGGTGCTATCCCTAAATTTCTTCTAATATTTTCATTTCTAATTCTTTCCTTTCTTGTCTTACCACTCATCCATCTCAACATCCTCATTTCTGCAACACTCAGCCTATGAGTATGATGTTTCTTAACTGCCCAACACTCTGATCCATAGAGCATGGCCGGCCTTATAGCCATCCTATAGAATTTTTCCTTTAGTTTGAGTGGCACCGCGATCACATAAAACCCCCGATGCACATCTCCATTTGTTCCAACCCGCTTGGATTCTCTGGGTAACCTCCCTCTCAATCTCTCCACTCTCATGGATCAATGATCCTAAGTATCGAAAGTGGTCTCTCATGGGGACCTCTTGGTTATCAATCTTGACTGGTGCTCCACTCCTACTCTCCTTGCTAAAATTACATTCCATATATTGTCTTGGTTCTACTAATTTTAAATCCTTTCGATTCTAATCTTCTCTCCATAGCTCTAGCTTTATGTTGACACCCTCCCTTGTCTCATCAAGTAAGACTATATCGTCTGCAAATAGCATGCACCAGGGGATCTCCTCATGCAGATGTTTTGTTAACTCATCCATAACTAATGTGAAAAGATATGGACTCAATGCCGATCCTTGGTGCAATCCGACAGTGACAAGAAAATCACCAATCACGCCACTAGTGGTCTTAACATTTGTTACTGCTCCCTTATACATATCTTTAATTATGTCTATATACCCCTGAGAAACCCCTTTAACACCTAACACCCTCCATATTAACTCTCTAGGGACTCTATCATAAGCCTTCTCTAAGTCAATAAAGACCATGTGTAGGTCTTTTCTCCTCTCCCTATATTTCTCTACTAATTGTCTTAGTAAGAAAATAGCTTCCATGGTAGACCTCCCAGGCATGAAACCAAACTGATTCTCCGATACACTTGTTTCATGTCCTAGCCTCTTCTCAATCACTCTTTCTAAAAGTTTCATGGTGTGGCTCATAAGTTTGATCCCTCGATAATTAGTGCAGCTCTGAATGTCTCCTTTATTCTTATAGATTGGTACAATAGAGCTTTTCCTCCACTCATCAGGCATTTTCTTTGATTTTATAATCGTGTTAAACAACTTGGTCAACCAAACTACCCCAATATCTCACATATGCTTCCAAACCTCTATTGGTATACTATCAGGCCTCATGGCCTTTCCTGATTTCATCTTTCTCAAGGCCTCTTTTACTTCAAGCATTATAATCCTACGTTCATATCTATAATATCCAGTGTTATTTAGATTTATAGTATTTTCAATTCCTATATTCTCAGGGCCATTGTCATTTAACAGTTTTTGGAAGTATATTTTCCACCTTTGTTTGATCTCGGCGTCTTTGCTAATACCCTTTGATCATCGCTTCTAATGCACCTAACATGCTCTAAGTCCTTACTCTTCTGTTCTCTTACCTTTGCAAGTTTAAACATATCTTTCTCACCTTCTCTTGTTCCTAGTCTATTATAGAGCTCATCATATGCTTTAAGTTTAGCCTCACTTACTATTCTCTTAGCAACGTTTTTAGCATTCTTATATTGTTCATAGTTTTCATTATTTCTAATCTTCTGCCATGCTTTAAAATGCATTCGTTTTTCTTTAATAGTTTTTTGCACTGTTTCATTCCACCACCATGTTTCCTTTGCTAATAGCCTTTTACCTTTAGATACTCTTAAGACATCTTTTGCCACTTTCTTAATAGACTCAGCCATATTAGTCCACATGGTATTTACTTCTGTTTTATAATTCCAATTTCCTTCTACTATCAACTTATTTTTGAATGAGGTTATTTTCTCTCCTTTTAAGTTCCACCACTTAGTTTTTAGATGTGTATTAAGTTCAGTTCTTTTACTCCATCTTTTGATATGAATATCCATAACCATTAACCTATGTTGTGAGGTTAAACTCTCACTGGGTATCACCTTACAATCCTTACATATAGATTGTTCATTATTCTTAAGTAGAAAAAAGTCTATTTGGCTTTTATGAAGTCCACTTTTAAAGGTTATTAAGTGTTCACCCCTCTTCTTAAAGAGTGTATTTGCAATGGATAGGTTATATGACAAAGCAAAATCGAGGATATTCTCCCCCATCTCATTTCGTTCACCTATACCATACCCTCCATGTATTCTATCATATCCTTCCTTATCTTTTCCTACATGGCCATTTAAGTCTGCTCCTATAAATATTCCCTCGTGATTGGGAATTTCTTGCATGACTCCCTCCATATCTTCCCAAAACTGTCTTTTAATTATATCTTGTAGCCCTACTTGTGGTGCATATGCACTTATAATATTTATAATCTGCTCTCCTAGAATCATTTTTATTATTATAATTCTATCATCGATTCTTTTAACGTCCACACCTTTATCCTTTTATTCCTTATCCACTATTATTCCCACGCCATTTCTATTATTTTCCTTTCCTACGTACCATAATTTATACCCATCTATTTCTCTAGCTTTAGCCCCTTTCCATTTGGTTTCTTGGATACAAGCGATGTTGACTCTCCTACGTTTTATCATGTCTACTAACTCCAAACTCTTACCTGTCAATGTCCCTATATTCCATGTAGCGATGCGAATCTTATGATTTGGCGATTCCCTATTTACTATCGCCTTTCTCGACCTCCATGGTATGAACCCATGTCCACTTTTCACTGCACCAGGTTACGATGCGGCGTGCAACCAGAGACGTCAGCAGCCCTTGCCCATTTTTTCACTACACCGGGATCCGATGTAGCTGGCCGCTTCGGGAGAACGCCACTAGCAACCCTTCCCTATTTTTCACCACATCCGGGATCCGATGCGGCGCGTCGCTTATGGGGAACGCCTCTAGCTCATTTAATTTCAGATTTCAATTCATGTCATGTTGGGGTTGCCATAGTTTTTAAATAAGATGATTTTCATTAAAATCATTAAAATCATTACAATCATTAAAATCATCTTCAGCTTCACCCTTGGGTGGCTACGGCAAGGGTGGCCATATTTTAAGAAGCTGAAGATGATTTTCATTTCTCCCTCACAAACTAATATACAAATGCATATTTATTTGTAAAAAAGAAATAATAGAATCATCTTCAACTTCCCCCTTGCCGGCTGGCTACCTGATACAAGGGTTGCTATCTTTTAAGAAGTTGGAGATGATTCTCATTTCTTCCTCACAAACTAATATACAAATGCATATTAATTTGTAAGAAAGAAATAATAGAATCATCTTCAACTTCCCCCTTGCCGGCTGGCACCTGACGCAAGACCCTCCTCCTTTTTTATCCGGGCTTGGGACCGGCATTGGCGGAGTTCATGAACTGGCTGAGAACAAGAACTGAAAAATTAATATCTGGCCTAGTTATGGTGAGGTAGATGAGTCAACCCACCAGGCGTCAGTAAGAAAGTATTGCCGAATTATCTAGTGCCATTGAGCTTAAGATTTTGCTCTATAGGAAAATTAGCTAGACCAGCACCGCTGAGTCCCGCTTCTGATAAGACATCCAATGTGTATTTTGTTGCCTTAGGAGCAACCCCAATTTAAGAAAATACTTTTATATGATCCTTAATATGGAAGTAGCCACGGAGTAAAGAACTTTTGAGAGCATCAACAGCAGATAGATTGTTGTAGGCAATGATGATATCATCCATATAAACAAGCATAAATGTAGAAACAGACCTGCAAATTGAAGGAAAGAGAGAGTAGTCTCTTTTAATTATTAAAATCTTAGCATCCTCAAGTGCATTAGTGAATTTAGCAAACCACTTTCGTGATGCTTGTTTAAGTCCATAAAGAGACTTAAGCAATAAACTCTTTTCTCCCCCTTTTGAGAGAAACCTAGCAGAAATAGTCGTGTAAACTTCCTCATGTAGATCTCCATGAAGGAATGTACTCTTAACAGTCAATTGATGGATTGAACAGTTCTTAGTTGCAGCAAAAACTAATAAGCAGTGAACAGTGACAAGCTTTGCAACTGGTGCAATAGTTTCATGGTAGTGAAGTCCTTGAATGTGCTTATAACTCTTGGCGGTGAGACGTGCTTTATATAGTTCAATGTTTTCATCCAAGCGATGTATAATCTTATAAACCCATTTGCAGCCAATAGGTTTCTTTCCAGGTGGAAGATCCATGAGAGTCCATGTGTTATTTAGTTTAAGAGCTCAGATTTCAGCAGCTATAGTATCTTGACAATGTGGGTCCATAGCCCGGGTAAAGGAAGTAGGTTCTTACATGGAAGAAAGAGCTACTACAAAGGCACAATGAGATGTAGAAAGTTTATTATAAGAAAGAAAATGATCAAGTGGAAAACGTGTGCATTTGCCTGCTATCACAAAAGGTAATGGTTGGATGGTGTTGGGCAGAGTGGCTTGGGAGCAACTAAAATCTTGGAATCAAGCTGGCATTTTTCTATCTCGAGAAAGATTTTGTCGCAGTGTCAAAGTGATAGATAGGTAAGGTTGGAGGACATGATGAGCTGATGTTGTTACCATTTCTTAAGTTAGTATCAAGCAAAGATGAAATGACAGCTGGAGAATTTGTACTTGAAATATCAATAGCTGGTAATGGAATGACTGGAGAATCAACATCCATTCAACTATAAGAATGAAGTGGAAAGATAGTTTTATGAAAAGTAACATCTTCTGCTACTAAAGATTGGATCAAGATCATAGACTGTATCGGTTTTGAGCATAGGGATAACCAAGGAAAGCACACATGTTCTAACTTCAAACTTGTGTCACTGAGGATCATGATTATATGCATATATAATACGAGCAACCAAAAATATGAAGATGCTTATAGCTAGGCTTGTGTTTTAGCAAAACTTCATGAGGGTTTTCCCTTTAAGAATAGGTGTAGGGGTATGATTGATAAGATAGGCCACATCAAGAGACATTCACCTCAAAACTCAAGAGGAAGATTAGCTTGAAAGCATAAAGCACAAGCTACTTCAACAAGATGAAGATGCTTGTGTTCGACAACAACATTTTGATGTGTTCCTACACAAGATCATTGATTTAGAACGGCATGTTGAAAGAAATAGGACAAAAACTCACTTCCATTATTAGATCAAAGAGCTTTAATGTGACATTGAATATGGGTGATAATTAAGCAAAAGAAATATTTTAGAATGCTTTGAGTTTCAGATTTATGCCGCATTAAATATGCCCATGTGCAATGTGAAATGGTTAAAAAATAATGCACATCAGAAGTAGAAGCAATTGGATATCCACACTAAATATCACAATGTATCAGATTAAATGGAGCACTACTCTTTATTGAACTATTTGGGAATGGTAGCCTAGATTGTTTAGCCAAAGGACAAACATCACAATGAATAGGTTCAAAGGAAATCTCGTCTTCAGACAAAGCAAACAAGAGTCAGACAAATGACCTAGACACCAATGCCAGAGATTTAATGATTAAGGCCTCCATGCTAAAGTGTGGAATTTTGCAATGGTGAGATGAAATTACAGAGACCATTGTGCTCTTTACCTAATCCAATCACCTTCTTTGTTGACGAATCCTTAAAAACACAAAAATTAGGAAAGAAAATTATAGCACAATTTAAAAAGCTTTTCTAATTTGGCTCACAAACATGTTGTTATATTAAAATGAAGGAACACAAAGGACATTGTGAGGGTTACATCAGAGGAAAGATTATAGCTAATAGGTGAAGCTACACCATTTGGAAGACACATAGATTGTGCATTGTAGTGTGGTGCAACAGAAGACAAGGATATTGAGGAGTGAGCCATGTGGTTTGTAGTACTATTATCAATGATCCTTGAGTTAGAAAAGTCTGAGATAATAGAACAACATATGGAAGTACCTGCAAGATTAACTTGTCTTTCTGAAGTACCTTTCCCGAGGAGAGAAGGGTTGTTAATATTGATTTGGTGTCAAAGAAGGCAAGATTGTATTGGCATTGACAGACTTTGAGTTTGATTTGATAGCCTTTGTGTTTGATGTGCTAGGCTTTGAAGGGTAGCCGTGCTTTCTATAGCATACATTTTTTATATGTCTGATCTTCCCACAATAGTCAAACTTTGGACAAGATCGGGAATGACCTTTTACCTTTAATATTGATTGCACTAAAAGCAATAGCATCTGGAGTATGAGAAATTTGAATCTTACGTTGCTTCTCTTCTTACAAAAATGGGGATACAACTTGCTAATACTTGGTAAAGGCTCCATAGTGAGGATTTGACTACGCAAAGCACTATAGGAGTCATTCAACCCCATCACGAACTGCATAACTTCCTCTTTCTGCTGGTTATCAAAGAGTACTTTGAGAGTACCACAGGTGCATGCAGAAATTGTAGTTTAAGATGCAATTTCGTCCCAATATCTCTTGAGTTTTGTGAAATATACAAATGGAAGTTTGACCTTGCTTGAGAGCAGTAGTAGCTTGCTTGATTTGATAAATGCGACAAGCCTTACCTTAGGAAAAATGATCTAGAAGATCCATCCAAACTTCATATGCAGTTTCTGTATCACACTACTTGCAATTTCCCAAGAAGGAGAATTAAGAAGCCAAGAAAAAATCCTATGATTGCAGCATTCCCATGAGGCCAAATGAGGTAAATCCAGCATTGGCTTTGACAAAGAGCCATGAACAAAACATGGCTTCCTCTTTGCATCAAGTGCCAAACACCTTGCACGATACTAAGTAGCATAGTTGTCTTAATTAAGATATTGAGAAACGAGTTTTGCTCCTAGATTATCAGAATGGTGAAGAAATTAAGGATTAGAAGAATTGATCACATTAGATAAGTTGTTGGAGCTCTTAACTATAGAGTCATTTACTTGAACGGAGTCGAAAGCCATGAAATCACCCCTTCAACACAACCAAAATGAGTAGTCTAGTGTTCCAAACAAATGAACGAAAGAGCTAAGAAGGGAAGTGATTAAATCTCTGAAAATGTTATCTCTGGAATTTACAAAAGGAAAATATTAGCAAGAATCAGAATTATGCTTTAGTACCATGACAAGTTCTGATTGTGTTTTTGTTACAATCCATAATGTCTATAAATATGACACATATATATCAACTAGTTTCACATGAGGACATAAGAATTAATTGGAGCGGTGTAGATGTGAGGAGTGTAGCGTTGCATTCCATGTATATGCTGAAATATGCAAAATAAGAAAGACAAAAATATTTAATTTTGCCCATGTGATCTTGTCTATGCTAAGACGTCTCACCCAGTGATGCTTCCCCTTCAAGCCCTGTTTTAGGGTTTAAATCTCGCTTTGTTTTTGTTTTAGTGTTTCTAGAGGTATGGCCTCACAATTTGAAGGAACTTCAAGTGGTTGTAGTTCAGATTCTAAGTCTCTAGACCTCCCTTTCAAAAGGCAAAAAGATTCTAAATTTGCTAAAGAAGTTGAAGTTTCTTCTAAAGGAACAATGGATGTTGAAGAGTAAAAATGAGAGAACAAGGAAGGAGATTGGCAACAACAGCTCCCTATGAAAAACAAAAGTATTTTGGAGTTAATGTTGGACGAAGCAAAAGTAAGGTTTCAAGTTTGTGTGGAGACTGCCTTTATGTCAATTTCCTATATAGATTTCAATGTCATAAATGCTCAACGATTTGAGAAAAAGCCAACAAAGCCAAATCTACTGGTAAACTTCAAAGAGGGAGATAGGAAGGACAGATGAGAAGAAAAAAAATTCTCAATCTAGAGAGTGGCAAAGAAGTGATCTCGAGCACAAGAGAGGAGTCGCTTTCCTCTCAAAACTACAACTCTATAGGAATGAATTGCTCTACTCTAATTCAATATCTCAATAAATAATCATATCAAGAGGAATTGTTAGGAAAGGAGCACATGTTCCCGACAACGATGGTTCTAAAAAAAAGAGTGGAGGCGAATATTTGAAAAGCCAATTCATTTCAATCAGGTTGGAAAAACATGAGCTAGTGGTTTGGACTAGAAACAAATGGAATATAAAAAGTTCTATGGACATTCATGTCAACCCTAATTCAAATGAAGCATCTTATGTGTTTGAGTCAGAGGAAGAAGTTAATTGTGTCCCATAGATTATGTCGCACGGTAGGCTTTCTTCCTTTCTCTTCAATCCTCAAATGGACTAGATCAAAGATCATCAAATTGGTTTGGCTTCACCTAAGAGGTATTTCACTACATGGATGGGATGCCGATACTGCTATAGATGTGGTGGATTTATTTAGTGAATCTATGGAATGGATGAGTCCTGTGTTTACAGTTTTAACCTAGGTTTTGAATATTGTATTGGTACTAACTGGTACGCTAAATTTTTTAGTACTAGTCTCTACATTGGTGTAGAGAAACCCTTATCCCATTATCGATGAATGAAATGTTCAACCTAGGCATTTTTCATTCGTAATGATTGGGATTGATTGCACTAGTTGTTATTGGTATCTTGTCTAGCACTGTCGATAATGACCTAAAACATGATTTTGCTACTTATTTTGTCTTAATTTCATAATTTACCCTTCTAATTAGAGTGTTGAGTTACTATTGAAAGAATGGATAATTATGTAATTTTGGCATGTAATTTATTTGGGATGAAAAAATGTAGGGTTTCGGGCATTTTTCTAAGAGAGAGAGAGAGAGACGAGGAAGAACATAATGACCATGACAAAGAACTTGGGATTTTGCTTACAAATCATTCAAAACCTAGGATTTTTGTGGGAAACAATGCTATGGGTAAGTTTTTTTTATCATTTTTAGTTGATTTTCATTTCTCATCATAATATGATTTTTTTTTCTTCTACTAAACTTTTTTAGAAAATGCTTTAATACTCGTAGCGTAATTAAAATTGATAGATTATTTTATTTTATTTTTGTGAAATCTTTTCCATTTTTATATTTTTTTCATTTTAAATTATTTTAAAATTTTAAAATGAATGTTGTACTAAAGATACCTGGTAATTGGTATCACAGATACATCCCAAAAACCCCTTGACTAGAATGGCATTAACTTAGGTTTTGACAAGTGAAATTAGGTGATGGCTCAAGTTTTTGGAACAATGTCAAAGTCAAATAGAATTCTTGATTAATGGCATGTGTTTTGGGGTTGATGTTAAGATGGAGATTTTTTGGCCCTGTGAAAGAGTGGCTAGAATTAAAAGATTGAAGATGAGTGATCAAAGAAAGAAGGAAGAAGAGTATGTGGATTTGACTTATTCAAAGGTTACCAATAAGAAGCACATGCATGAGAAAAATTTAAGTTTCAATTTTTTTGAAGTACACCACAAATTGTGCACCCTAAGTTGAAGTCTTCTCAGTCGGACTCGAGTCCCCTAAAATATCTAAGGTTCAAATGCTTTAAGGACCGAATCAATAATTATGGCTATTGTGAGGCTTTCGTGAAGGGTATTTTTTCTTTTGCCTCCCTAACTAAATGGATTTTGCTAGTCAAGAAGTTTGGAGCAATCTTCCAAAGGAACTACACTCCCACCCTTTTAGAGAATGAAAAGAGAACAAATAGTGTGATTGTTGAGCTTAGGACCTTTAGAATGGCGGAATTTGTCAAAATTTCATAAATTCTGTCACTCTTTGGGACTAGAATTTGTAAGAGGTGATTTTAAAGCTTTAAATTTTTATAGACAGATGGAAAAGAAATATCTGATTAAGTATCTCTCTTTTATTGTTTAAGGAATAAATGTGATTGACATATTAGATACTATAAAAAAAAGTTGCAAGTAAGGAGCACCAAACCCCAGTTAATTCACAAATATTTTTGTAGAATTTGAGGGGATTGGATTGTCCCTAGAAGAAAACTTATGTTAAGAAGTTTATTGAAGAGAAGAATTCATATATTTATAATCCAAGAAACAAAAAATGAGTAGAATTATTTTGAAGCAAAAAGACCTAGCAATAATGTTTAATTTGGCTAGAGGTATAAAGTTGTAGAAGCAACTTCTAGGGGCCTTCTAGGAGCTTGGAATGCAACATCTATCAAAGATTTGAAAAATGTTTGGGTAAATTATCTATATCTATTTCCTTTTAAATCCAAATATTTGGATTCATTGTTGTTTGCTCAGTAGTATATGCACCCAACAATGGTACCTCTGAGTTAATATTCAGAGAAACTTGCTAAAATAAAGCAGAGATGAGAATTTTCCTTGTGTGTTTGGGTGGATTTCACTGCCCTTAAAGATATGGTTAAGAGAAATACAAATCATTATATTACTACACTAATAAGGGACTTCAATGAATTTATTGAATTGAATGTGATGGTGGATATGCATGTTAAGGGATTCCTACAAGGTAGCAATGGGGAATTTTTTGCAATGGGTGAAAGCCTGACATAGCAATGCTGCGTGGAAGTAGAAGGCCCACGAGTCATGAATTTCTTTTCTTGGAGAAGAAGCAATGACAGTATTTGAGAAATAAGCATCAACCAACTCTGTGCCAGCAGACATGATTGTAATAATCCTGATTTTTACAAATATATTTGAATTATTAAAAGTTAGAAGTGGAAATTCTGAAAACGGAATTGGAAATTTAAGTTCTAAGAAAATCCATTTTTATAGAAATAGAATCAAGACTTAAGACATGAATATTTGAAATGTACTTGAAAAATCATGTCAAATGGCTATAAGGACGCTAAATTCTTAGTTCGGGTGAAAATTTTACATTTTCTCAATTTTTGAATTAAAAGGACAAAATGGAAAATTCACTTTACTGTGGAGACCACAAAGTTAGGTAGGACTAAGGTTAGTAATGATGCAAGTCATCTATCATCAAGCACTCAGCTGGTAGTGAAGGTAGGGGAACCTCCACTACCAATTTAATAATGGATAGTGGAATTTATAATAAAATATTAAAATATTTTTTAAAAATATCAAAATTTTGCCTATAAATAGGCCAATTTTTTTTATTTTTTTTTCCAAAAATGTCCAACAAATTATACATGAAGTCCTCCTTCTTCCTCTCAAATCTCCCTCTCCTTCCCTATTTTTCTTCCCATTTTTTCCCATTTTCTCTTTCCTCTCTCTTCATGGGAGGTTTGTCTCCAAACACCCAGAATGCTATCTGGAGTGGGGGCACATCCGTAGACGCGTTGTCTCCAATGAAGAGGTTTTTCGCCTAGAAACCCTAGAAACAATTAGCCATCCAATTTAAGACAAGTTTGGAATGATCCATACTATTCAACCAATTCAGAATTACCATATATATAAAATCCCTAAACTTTTGGAATGATCCACCAGTGAGATCATAGGAAAATATGACTATATGACATCACCGATACTTGTAACTTCTCCGGCAACAAATTTCTTATTTTTTGACAAGATCTACCGCTATACATTTAGTCCATATCAATGAACTTGTTTGGAATTATCAATTGTACATTTCCCCCATGATTTCCATCAATCTCAAGCAATCTTACTAGAGTTATCTTCTCTATCAGTGTAATCCGATGTTTATGGATTTTTTCGGCTATATCTTTCTCTCCGATAAATATATCTGCTCAGACTAGTCCAGTTAAGCCACCTCTCTTCTTCCCCTTTCAATTCCACTAGATTTTAGGTTTTTTCCAATGTCCCCTAGTTTTCCTGGCTGGTGACCTATCAGAGAAGACAAATCTAGCACCTAGGTTGAGACCCCATCATAGACGGCTCAAATGAGAAATCTAAGCCATTATATGAATTTATGGGGCCCAAAAACCTTAGAAAAGAGAAAATTAGTAAAATTTTATTTTGCTTAGATTGATGATCTAGAGAAAGGTTGATCTGACTATCCAAATCGGACTGTCTCAATTGATCTCCGAGGACCTACGTTGAAGACGCAGTTTAGAACACAACGCAGTGATGTTTAATTACAAAATCTAGTACTAATCTCCTTAATCAGTGAGATCTAGATGATCAAACCTTCTTGTTGCGATGGATTGATGAATTAATGATGAAATATCATTAAATTAAGGGTCAGATGTGACTGATATGTGAAAGATTAAGATCTAGACCCTTAATGGGATGAAAACCCTAGATCTAAAGAGTGGGAATCAAATTTGATCATTGGATCATGATGGACATTTGTGATATGTTTATTATTATTATTTGAATTGTTAAATTTTAGTTTAATTATCTCTTATTTGATAGTAGATTACTTGATTTTATTTAATTTTGTGATTTAATGTCCATATTAAGTAAATGTGATAAATTACATTGAAAAACATGGAAGATGTAATTAATTGAAATATAGATTTACTTTCATGGACACTTACAATACATGAATGACATGAAATTAATCCTAATAAGGGTATTGTAAATAGTAAAAGATAAGGAATGGAATTAATCACCATTTCCTTGGCTCATTTAGGAGAATAATAAACATCTATGAATAACATGATTAATGTTCATGGACTTAAGTTAAAATCAAGTTGATCTATTGCCATTCCAGTGGACTTTAAATATTATGGTTGTAAGGGTCATACAAGATCCAAGTGATCTTCCTTTGCCTTCCGTTGACATTTGTTGAGGTCTAAATGCCTCCTTACATGAGGATTATATTAACCACTTTTTGAGCAAACTTCAACTGGTATGCATTAGTCAAATCTGACATATGGAGGAGTAATCTAGAAATTAGAAAGAAATCACTTCAACTAGTAAAACAGAGCAAGGTTAGGAAATTACCAAATCAAATTACACCTTAAGTAAGATAATTATGATCAAACAAGATCAATTATGAGATCTTGAATGATCAAGAACAATAAAAGAAAATAATCATAAATTTATATCATGTTCTTGAATTAGGATATAGATTATAGATCAATAGGATAGGTGATCTAAACCCTTGATCAATATGATTCAAGGAAAAGAGATTAGATCATCATCTTAAAGGTTGATCAAAAGATCAAAATGAGATTAATAGAAACTAGAAGATAGAGGATCTAAACCCTTAATCTTGATCAACAACTATGAACTGTTGATATATCAAAAAGATCAAAGGAATCTATAAAAATCAAAATCAATGAGATGTAGGATTAGAAAATACTTGATGTGACAGATCAGAAGTTAATCTAACTGTCAAATTTATAAGATCAATAGTTAGAAACACTATCTGAAAGAGATAGATGAAAGAATATAGGGAGATCTAGAACCTTAATATTAATCAAGGGACAAGAATAAATAGATTAGACAAATCCTAAAAGAAGATAGATATGATCAGAGAAAGATAAGATTATTTAAAATTATGATAAATAATGACAGTATGTATGAATTGATAGATTACATACGTCGATTAAGATCACGAAAGATCTTAAGGAGTGGGATTACCACATTTTGAGGTAAGTGGAACCTTAAGAATGCATTACTTTACAAGATCTATGTAATAAACATGATCTTATGAAATTTGTTGTCATGTAGAATGTGTATAAATTAGTAGAATTAAATGTTTAATGATTTAATGAGAATGATATCATACTTAGAATTATGTGATTACTATTTGATGAGTATATGTTAGAATAAAATTGTCCACGTAGCTTAAATACACGATAAATACTTGGGTACCATTTATTTGAATGGTTAACCCTACACTTAAATATGAAATTAAAGCATTGGTATATGAATACCAAAATTAAGAGAAATGGATATCATTTATATTAAATGATTATCCATAAACTTAATATGAAAATACTAAATTAATAAATGAGGGTATCATTTATATTAAATGATTATCCCTACACTTAAATTACTTCTTTGGTATATGAGTACCAAATTAAAGAAAATGGGTATCATTTATATTGAATGATTATCCCTAAACTTAATGAATAAACATGGGTATCATTTTTATTAAATGATTGTCCCTAAACTCATATGTGAGATTATATCCTTAGTATAAGTATACCAAAATATGAGGATAGTGAGGTAAGTTTTTATAAACAAACAAATCGTCTACTAGTATTAATATTAATTTCCATACAGGCATGGAGGCCTGTGGACTTTGTTTTCAACAAGCATAGGCCTCGGGATACTATGTTAGGAGAGTTGTAGGGTTTGGCCACCCGCTCTCGAAACTGATGATGATATGGATACCATGCCCAAAGAAGGCAAAAAGTCGGGTGGGGAAATTATGGTAAGGTCGCCACTGTGATAACCATAGTCCCCTCATACGGATATGGATATTATAAATTCTACACTTGGTATTGGTGGATTAATTGGTAGCTATCCCAATGCACTATTATGGGTTGAACTGCTTCATAGTAGCTCTTTGAGTATTTTTGCATTATGATGCATGGTATGATGAGATGCCTTATGATATGGCATGATGAAATGCCCGGTCAATACTCATTACCGAGATTTTCCATGAAGGAATATTTCCTAGCAGAGGCTGGATGATTATTCAAGCCAATAGAGTTTGGGTCTGAATATTATGGTATTATTATTGAAGATATTAAATAATTTTCACGATGTTAACTGTTTACCTATATAAGGTATTATTGTGAGTTGTTAGAGAATATTCATAGAAGATCGTACATAAGAAACTACATGATAGAGTTATCACATATGGTATGGTTCATGAAAATTGAATTATTTGACTCATATGGAATATGATGATTATGAATATTATATTTATGATAGATTTATTGAATTATATGATGTTGGTATTTCCATATGCTTCTTAAATCCCCTACAAAGCATAGCTTGCTGAGATATTGTAAATGTTTGAATGTTTATAATATCTCAGATGGACATGACAGGGGAATACGATAACCATACTATTGATCAAGGTTATGTGAGATTATGGAAAGTTTGGATTGTAATTAGATTTATGTATTTTGGACATCATATGTAATAAAGAGGCTATGTATATGAACCACTGGATCGATCCTGCTATTTTTAATAAATAAATTTTTATTGAGTAATTCAGTAGAAATATAGGTTGTATACAAAAATTGTATATATGTATGAGTGTGAAAAGTGGCATTCGGGTTTTTAAAAAAGAATTTCAAAGAAAATATTTTCACTATTTTAAATTTTAAATTTTTTATAAACTTGGTGCTCCATCTTTTGAAAATGAACATGAAAAAGTGTTTGAAAAACCCAGGTCACCACAATGATGAGATAGAGGATGCAAGCATTATTTGAAATGATTGGGTTTAAAGTCTAATAAACAAAGAAGTCCAATTTTGAACAAGTTAGACAAGTTCCTTCTCTCATTTGACTAGATACATGCACACTTGGATGTTGGAAATGCTTTTGAATATATTAATACTTTGAATCATTTCCCTGTTGTGTTAAATTCTCAAGTTATAACTTAGGGACCTCAACTTTCATATTTAAGGTCTCTTGGTTTCACATAAGAAGTGTATATATCTTACGAAAGAATGCTGGAAAAAAACTCAAATAAAAGGCTCAATATAAAGGAAATTTACAATTAAATTGAAAGCATTGAACTTAAGGGTTGGCTAAAAGAGAAGAACTCACAGAAATAAAGGGAGTTGAGATTGAAGTTGGAAGGTCTAATTGCCAAATAGGAAATCACTAAGTTTTTAGATGAAAAGCTTTATTTAGAGGAGATGTTTGAAAAAAAAATAAAAATTCATTGTAGACAAAAAGCATGGGTCTTTTGGTTGAAAGCTACTGATAGAAATAGTGAGTTTTTCCAGCTATGATCGAGGCCAGAAGAAGTGAAGCTTAATTCTAGTTTCTTTGAAGAGGGTGAAATGGGTTTGTCTAATTGGTGGAAGAACTAGATTAGTTGTTTATTATCTTCTTCAAATTTCTTAATTCTAGTGAGTGGTCTCCTAAGGGCTTCTTTATAGCACAAGGAGGCTCAAGCAAGGTGACTAAATTTCACCAATTTGTCGCTCTAATAAGTGAAGTTATTGGCAGAATGATGAGAAAGATAATTTTGGATCGTATTTTCACTGGCATCAAGATTAAACCATATGATTTTTAGGTCTCTCTACACCAATATGTAGATGATACTCTGATTATTATTTAGAAAGAGCATGGATTGGGTTTAAGTTAAAAGTTTTGAAGTGTTATGAATGGGTTACAAGACAAAAGAGAACATTCATAAATCAATGTTGATCAGGTTAAAAGTGGATAAAGCTTCTCTTGAAGCTAAAGCTCTAGCTTTGGGTTGTCAGACAAGTACCTTATACCTACCTAAATTGGCCATGTAGAATTAGGAGATTGAGATGTTTATCTATGAATTTCTTTTCTATTTCAATTGTATGTCTATTTCTTAGTAAACAAGAAGGAGAGATTATCGTGTGGAAGAAAGCTTGTCTTACTTTATGCGGGAGAATTACTTTGATTAAGGTTATATTGGTCAATTTACCTTAATCTATAGATGGCATGTCATTGTCTCCTTTGGGTGATTGAGAAACTACAAAAAGACTTCCTTTAGGATGATTACTGAGGGAAGAAAAGGTATCATCATGTTATGTGGGAGCAGGTTAGTAAAACATACAATGAAGATAGGCTAGGCATTAAAGACCTCAAAACATTGAATACATCTTTATTCCTTAATTGGCTTTCAACGCTGGATAAAGATCCTCCAATTCTCTTGCAATTGATCGTCAAGAAGAGGTATAGGAATGAAGGATGCTAGGGACTTGA
Organism: Warburgia ugandensis; assembly: GCA_035236585.1. Taxonomy (NCBI): domain Eukaryota; kingdom Viridiplantae; phylum Streptophyta; class Magnoliopsida; order Canellales; family Canellaceae; genus Warburgia; species Warburgia ugandensis. The sequence goes on from CP141133.1 coordinate 16,170,231, forward strand.
CAATTACAAGATGAGGAAATGTTTTGGGTCTGGAAAGTCTTTAATGAAGGATGTTAAGGTCTTGACAATGACAAAATGAAAAAATTTTCTAGTTTTGGAAAGTCACTTTTTCCCATCTATCTATTTTCTCTAAAAATACTTTCATTTTTATTAACAAGAGGGATAAAAAAATATTCTAGGAAGATGTATGGTGTGACGACATGTTCTTCAAAGCTTATTTTAGACGATCTTGTATAGTTTAATAATAAAAAGGGCAAAGTGAGTGAGTAGTACACTTAAAAAAATAGTCACATGCAGTGGATCTCATAATTTATCAGAAACACTTTTCAATTTGAAGAAGATCAAATTAGTAAATTGATTCAACTACTATATTCTGAGTTGATAATCCAAGACAAAAAGGATATTCTTTGCTAGAAACCCTACTCTAGGGAGATTTTCATTGCTAGTTCTACATATGAAGTGCTTGGGGGAAGAAATAATAGAAGTGAAGTTGCTAAATTCTAGTGGTGCAAAGTTTCTGCATCACAAGTAAATGCACTGAATTGGATTGCCTCTAAATGCAAGCCTTGTAGTACTAACAATCTTCTTATAAGAGTTCAAGAATGACCTTCCATGTGTCTTTTGTGCCAACATGAATATGAGGATGTTAAACATCTCTTCATTCACTGTTGAGAATATTATTTGATTTGGAAATTTGTCTCAATATGTTTAAGATGAAATGGATGCTCCCAGAATCTTAAGTTCAGCTTATATCTTGAAAATGGGTGCTCTAACAAGTTTCTGGTTCATTTGGAGAGAGAGGAATACCATATGTGTTCAAAGTAGAAAAACTTATAGGAGCTCGATTAAAGATGGCATCAAAAGAGAAGTTCATTTTGGGCATTTAGATCAAAAGAGTTTAGAGATCTTTATGCTTCAAAGATTTACAAAGGATGGGGATGAAGTTGGGAAGAGTAGCATCATTGAGCCAAAAGTTGTTCCATCTTGGTCTCCTCCACTAAGTATGTTGAAGCTTAAATTTGATGGGGCATGCTTTGGGAACCCCAAGGAATTTTGAGATTTTGGGGTTATAAGATATAACTGTAGCTCAATTAAATTGGATTATGTAAGTCCTTCACCTTGTAATGATTCACATCAAACAAAGATGCAAGCTACATCTCATGGTACTTTTTTCTGCAAGGATTTTGGGTGTCACTGCAATATTATTATAGGTTATTCCTTTAATTTCATCAAGTGGTTATCAAATCATATAGATCCACCATGGAGGTTTTGGCCCACCATTATGAATATCCAAGATATTGTAGTGGGATTACATATTCAATTTAGGCATGTTAGATGCGAGTTGAATTCATCTATGGACCCATTGGCTAAGGAAGGGACTCAACTGTTGCAGAATAGAGAGAGTTTATCCTATGAGGTCCTGAGAGGTGGGTAAATTGGGCCCAAATCAAATTTTAAAAATTTTTGTAAACGTTTTTCACTAGGTGCTCAACAATAATAACATTTTAAAAAATCAAAACTATGGACCTAAAGAAAGCTAGACACAAGATGCTTATACTAATTTAACCAACGAACCAAGGCATCTACTTCCACTCTCTCATGGTAACACCAACTTGGAATTTCGCTAAATCCATGTAAGATTTTACACCAGCAGTTAACATTGTGTTGGCATGCAAACAAAGGGCTTCAACACTAACAATAAGTTTAGCCTTCTTACAAAAACTTGAAAAACTATCTAAAAACAAAAAAGCTACACCACTCTATCAAATCTAAGAAATTTTGACGAAGATGTTTTCTTTCAAAACATAAAGCTATACAAAAATATGACAAGGAAGGTTTATAATATGCAAAGAATAGAACAAAAAAGCTTAGGGTTGCTTGCTTTAGTGTAAGCTTGAGAGCTTGAGAACTTGATATACAATTTCTTCCAAAAGTTCATATATGACTTCTAAGTTTTTCACTTTATAATGTTATATCCAATTGATCTGTTGGAGATGAAATTCTAGTAGTCTAAAATGGATACATTAACCGTGGATAAATTTCTTTTCAAATTTGTAAATGACATCTCAACAACATATCTATTAAAATAGTTGATTGTTTATCAAATAAACAATTGTATTTCAAATATAGTAAAATGTTCCTAATGTCACTCCTTCCATAGTTGATTATTCTTCGTGTGCATCAATTATCCTTGTGAGACCCCTAGTTCTAAAATACATTTTAAAGTTATTTTTCAAAAGTTGGTGTCCCTGATATGAAAATTTCTTTTTAAAAAACAAACAGCAAAAACATAATTCTTTGAAAAATACTTTTATTTTTGAACCTTGATTTAAGCACACTTAGTGTTATTGGATTTTATTTTTAGAGGACAATCCAAATATTGGGTTTTTGACACTTGGTTTGATATATATAAAAAGATCATTTTCTAGAAATAAAAAACTAGAAATTCAATATTTTCTTTTTATCCCTATTTAATATAATCCAAAATTTATTTAAATTGAAATTTAAAGATTGGGGATGTTACATTCCTATTGGCTATTCTTCAACCTAGAACCAAAATTACTTTCATTTTACATGTAGTTTACTATTTATCTAGAGCCATTCAACTAGATTCTCTCAAACCTCAAAAACAATTTCAAGTTTTCTTCAGATGAAATGTAAACAATTGAGTTGTTGTAGTCCAATAACCTTTGCAGAGTCCTAAGTGTTGCTTCAAAAATAGTTGACTATATTTTTCAAGGCAATCAAGTAGAATTCAAACAAAATGGAAGCCTCTTGAAACAAATTAGCTTTTTCTTACAGTTGTAATCCTTCTTAATCTTTTTGCTTTTACTCCAAACTCAATGGTGATAGGAATTTGAAAATAAGAGATTGTGTTTGTCAGGTATTATCGACCATTCTTAATAGTTGATTGACTCAATCAGTTGCAACTTGTCATGAACTTCTCAAAATTCTTCAATCATACTGGTCCACCACAACTAACTTTTTCTCAAAAATAGGTGATTGGATTTATGAGATTATTAATCTCATAAAAAAAGTGTTAATTGTTTTCCTAGGTCAGTCAACTGGAATGAGTAGTTCTTTGTCATTTTTTCTAAAATAATTGAATCTTTATCCAATCTTCAAACAATTACTTCCATTCTTTTGAGATATAGTTTCACATGACTTGAGTTAGAAACACCATTAGAAGGTTTTGTTATTATTAAAATCAATGGGGCATGTCTAATAATCTCCTCCATTTGATGATGACAAAACCTTTGAGAAGAATGTGAGAAATTTTGTAAATGAATGTGAACTTGCCCTTCTCAAACACATTTTCTCCCCCATTATTTTGACAAACAAGGTCGGAGAAGGAGGAATGCATAGTTTCCCATAGGTTGAGTTCCCTTTTAACTACTAAAAAGTGAAACATAGTAAAGGGAACTCCCCTAAGTGCATGCATAGAACATGAAAGATTGAGGACATGAATATAAAGATAAACAAAAATCAACACACCTTGCCAAAAAGATAGGTAACTCATTGCTAATATAAAAGGATTTACAAAAAGCTTCAATAACAATCATCATTCAAGCATTCAAAATATCATGCAACACAAAACATCTACACAAGATCATAAATTATCTAACTTACATGTACCTTAGATTTGTCACCATTTAGGTGATAGTTGAGGCTCAAGATCAAGTTGAGGGCCAGCTATGAAGTTTACCTTATGTGGATTTAACTAGTGTAGAATCAGTTGAAGTGGAATCAACTAGTTTATCTTGAGATGTAGTAGGTAAGGGCATGATGCTTGATGGTCTTGAAGAGGTACTAGTTTCAATGAATGAAAGGTTGCAACCATAAGGTTCTCTTGGAGGTGGAAGATATCTAAGTGCATTAGAGAAGTCAATTTGGTAGTTCTTGATTGTCTCAATCAATTTGAAAGCCTGAGTTTTTTGTTAGATCAAATGGGTCATAAAGGAATGTGTTTGTCACATTTCTAACGAATTGGATTGTGGTTAAGTGGGTTGAAATGAATGAATGGTAGCCATTTTTCAATTAGGATTCAAGGAAAAACAAGTGACTTGCTTAATTAGAAAGATAAAAATGCAACTGAAACATAACTTTGAGTAGGACAGTTGATTATTATGGAAACACAATTAGTTGTTTCTAAAAATACTAAGGTCCTTTTGAGACCAGCCAACACACACTCCTTTATTTATAAAACTATTTTAAAAAGGTACTCTTTTCTTCCATTTGGTAAATTTTAAAACCTTTGAAATATGCAAATCCAATAAGCACTCTAATTGCTTCTAACCTAGCAACTGGTCTAACCGTTTTATCAAAATCAATTCCTTCTTAGTCTAGTTTTGTTACTAATCACTAAACTAAGTTCATCGGATTTGCTTTTGAAACACAACTTGATTCCAATGAAATGATGGTCATGAAGTCTAGAAACAAGGGTGATAAGTTCCCAATTTTTTATAAAAAGTACTTAACAAGTAGCCCATGTGTTATAACTTATAGTGTTAAATTAGGATTTTTAGCCGAAATTTTATAACACATGCATTTCTGACCTAATGATTCAAAAGTTTGATATTTGCAGGTTCAAAAGCTAATCCAAAGTAAGTATATAAATTATCATAATTTTCTAGGATTTAACTAGGTTTTTTTACTCTTTTTGTGGGAAGCGAGAAGATGATCCAATTGCCTATATTACCCTTCCCAAAGTTTTTTGCAGGTTGAGCTATGCGGTTAACTCGTCAAGGGTTGTAGGTGGTGGTGCGCCCCTTCCTAGGGGTGTAGAGGCAGAGTTTTAAGAAGAAATTAGAAGAAAGCAAAGGTGATTAAAACTATTCAAGCCACTTAGCCATTAAAGATATGAAAAAGGGTGATAGGCCACATGAGCTATTCAAGCCTTGAAGCCAAGCATTAAAGCCACTTAAGTCACCAAGTAATGAGCCAAGCCAATGAGGGGTGCCACATGGAGCCATGCAATTGGAGTACCAATTCAAGCAACTTTCCTATATTAAAAGTGTGATTTTTAAGGGATTTATTGATATTAATGTAAAAGATAAGATGATCATGCATTAAAAGACCCATTAAGAGATAAAACTCTACATTCCTAATCCATTTCCCCCCCTTAATCCACCCTCCATTCTAAGATTACACAAAATTTACATTAAGGAGGAAGGCACCTAAAAAAAGTGGCGCCTCCTCCTTGTTGAAGTGCTTAAAGTTATGTGGTTTCCTAAGATGGAAACCCTAAGTCGAAGTCAATTCAAAACCATCCAAACTCTAGATCTTAGAATTTTCCACCACTTTTCATTCCCCATCTCCTCCTCTCATCTCACCATTCAATTAGGAGGGTGAAGGGCCACTTTCCCTCCATGGAAAAGGACGAACCCCCCCTCACCCTACCTTTCTAAGTTGGAAACTAGCCAGCTCTCTCTCTCTCTCTCTCTCTCTCTCTCTCTCTCTCTCTCTCTCTCTCTCTCTCTCTCTCTCTCTCTCTCTCTAATGACATCATTCCTACCTAAATTTCCTCCTCCTAACCTTTCTCATTCAATATCCTAACCCTAGAGCCAATTTCCTCATGGATTTACCCTTTCCTAATTTAGGAACCCACTCATCTATATATACCCCCATGGTTCATACGAATTTTTCAAGTAAAGGTTGGGTAGACAACCTTGAAAGCAGTACTCTAGCTTGGGATCTTTTGGAGCTTTGAGTTTGGGACTTCTTTGATGCTTTTCTTCCTTTGGTATTCTTGTTATTATCTTACTTATTTTCTCTCCAATTCAGGTTAATAACTTAATTGTTTTGCTTTAGTTTCATTGCTTTTAGTTTTCTTTGTTTTGTTCCTTAGAGCCCATGCTATCTTTCCAACCCTCGAGCCTTTCCTTTCTTGCTTCAATTCTATAGTTTTTCTTTGTTATTCAATCAAGTTTCAAGTTAGATGTTCTCTAATAGTGACAGCCAAGAGAATAGCTAGCTTAAATCCTTGATTTCCCCACTTGAATTCCACATTTTCTACCCTTTTTTTCTTAATGTTGAATAGTCTTTCCTTAGTTAGTTCACCCACTTAGCTTTCTTTTCTATTGAATTCATTCATGGGTTTTCTTTGTATGTCACCATACTTTAGTTTGTGGGCATTAGATTGCATTGTTGCTGTTGTTTAGATAGAATTTCATGCTTAAGAATTAGACACAATTTTCAGCAATAGAACATATATTATGCGTCTAGTTTTTTGTGTAATTTGGATGAGATTCAATAAATTTTTGTGGAAATACTTGTTATGAATTGTTTATTTCTTGAAGTACTTAAGATCAGTGTAATTTTCTTGCATGAAAGTTATGGTTTCAATAACTTTCTAATGCTAGATTTATTGAATCTTCTTAAGTATGGAAATCTGGAAACTATTTTTCCCTTAACTTTGTGCCTTAATTCCAGCCAACTAAACATTATTTCTGCTAAAGTCCTTAGGTACCAATTTAAATTTTTATTTGTTTATTAGATCCCATAATTATTTTGCATGATCAATCACTTTAGATACATCAAATTGAGCCACTTTTGGGGTCCTAGAACCATTCATGCAATCCTAAAATCATGTGCATGGTACCAAGTCCCTTACATCTTTAATCTTTGGTTAATATTGTTATTAGATCTTATTTAATGGTAGTTAATTTAGTTGGTTTCATTTTTTTAGGTTTAGAAAGTTTTATTTCTGAATTTTATGAAGTTTCATTTTTAAAAAGTTTCTTGTTTAGGAACGTGTTAAATTAGAAAAGCTTCTATTTTTAGTAGTTTCCTCAATTTTAGTGCTTAGTTTAGTTCATTCTAGTTTTGCACTAGTTTCTTTAATTGAATGTATGTTAGTTATGAAAGTTCTAATTTCATTAACAATCTTTATTTTTGGAAAGTTTCCTTTATTTATAATTTAAGCATGCTTCTCATTTTGCTTAGTTTTCTAGTTTAATCATCAAACCTTCTCGCTTTGACTGAAGCTAAGTACTCTAAATAAAATCCAATCCATTGCAAATGTGTGAGATTTCTCATAGGATCAATCTCGTTTTGCATGAAAATATTACATTGATTTGTACGCATGCAGGTAATTTTAAAGCTACACCAAAGGGTCTTTAACCTCTTTCGTTCAAATTGTCTCAACTCTTTTAAAATTGCATGACCTAATCAACATCTAGCATCGTATCGTGAGCAGTATTAGGTTCAATTGGAGACAAAAAAGAAACCTATTGACATACATTTCTTAATTAGATCATGTTCTTACCCTAGTTGAAGGATCACTTATAATTTAGTCCTTAGCTGACCATAAGCATGTCCCCCTTCCCTTATTAATGCTCAAGGTGAATCCTCTTATTATTAATGATAAATCTTTACATCTTTTTCTTATAAATATTGCACAAACATAAACCTTAGAGGCATGCTTATAGTACCTTGTTAAATTGTTGAAGCCTCCCAAATTATGTGAGGTATAAGGCAATTTTATCTTTGAGATTCAACCAAGCTACACTCAATTTGTACTTCAACTAATTTGCACAATAGAAATTGGTCCATGCTTTAGTCTCCAAATGAATGCTTAAAATATTTACCCAAATTAATAGATCAAATTTATAAATCCTTGAAAATGGAGTACTCTTCATTTAGGATAAAAGTTCTATAAATTATAAAATAAAACTTCTTCTAGACCTAGATCTTAAAGAATTTAGGGTAAAGGCACATAGTATAAGAATAAGAGATCTACATTAGACAATCAAGATAAGATTATGAGGTCTTAATAGTCAAAGACAAAAGTGATCTCCTTCAAAGAATCAATAATATTCAGAGATCTTAAAAATCAACAACAAAAGATATCTCCATTAGGCAGTCAATAATATTCAAAGGTCTTTGAAAATTGACAAGAAAAGAGATCTTAGTCAGATAGTCAAGAATATTCATAGGTCTTAAAATAAAAAAGAAAAGAGATCTCAACAAAGTAACTCTTAGAACCAAAAAGGAAGAAAGAATGAATTGGTATATGGAGAAATGGCCTAGGGGATCATTACTTGGTCACCAATGGGTCTTGCTTAGTCCTAAATTTTCTCTAAGCCTACTTGATTGGTAAGATATTGATTCTAGATAGAATTGAGACTAAATGAGAACATATATCAAGTTTCCATGTCTATGTAGGATACTACTAGTTTCTCATTCAAATAGATCTAGTTTCTTTATCTATATAGGATAATGCTAGCTTCTTATTCACATAGATCTATTTTTCTTGTCCATGCAAGATATGAATTCTAGTTTCCTATTCACATAGATCTAGTTTCTTCAGGCTTAGATAGGTCCCACCAATGCATTTAACTTTAAATAAATTTTAAACCTTTAGAGTGGCTTCATCTCCGTAGGTGTTGAGCTTCTTCATCTCTTACATAAGATCATATACATCATCCAAGCTAAATGGCTTTTATAAAGGAGCAGATTCCTCAAAAATAACATGAATAAACTCTTCTGCTATAAGAGCCATCGAGTTAAACACTATTTTATGCTTTTAATATGCAAAAAATAACCAAGCAAGATACGTACATTAGATTTTGCATCAAACTTTCGATGGTTATCGTTACCATTTTTATAATGAAATATTTGCAACCAAATGCATAAAAGTATAAAACATTAGGTTTCCTATTTTTTCCAAGTTCATAAGGAGTTCTTTTCAAAATGTGTCTCATTTGTATCTATTCAAAGCATAGCATGCTGTGTTGGCATCTTATGCCCAAAAGTATTTTAGCAAGCCATTTTTATTGAACTTTGTCATAGTAAGTTCCTCTTGTAATATATTTTTTTTCTCTCAACAGTATCATCTTGTTGAGGAGTCTTAGGAGTTGAAAAGTTATGATCAATGCATACTTTGAACTCCATTTTTCAAAATCTTGGTTTTTGGACTCACCACCATTGTCACTTCTAATTGGAGAAATTGTTAAACCTTTTTCATTTTAAGTTTCTTCCAAAACTTTGACAACAATTTGAAAGTTTCATAGCTAAAAATCTAACTCGTAGCCAATTGAAAGGATCTTCTAATTAATCCAAAGATCATTTCAATTCCATTAGTAATAAGGATTTAAAATATCACACATTGATCAATCAAACAGAGATTCAGCAACTACTTGGTTCCATAGGAGCAAGTCAAAAAATTGAGAAATAAAACCATTTGATTTGATTCGTTCTCAATAGCCAGGAGATGATAATCTTAGGGTGATCCTTTTGTCGTTAACTATTGAGAAATCATTAAAAACAACCAATGCATACATTTTACCACCAAGGCTTGAAGTTTTGGAAGGGCCAAACAAATCAAGTGCAAAATTTGAAGAGGACTCAATTTAAACTACATTCTTTGATTTGAAAGAACTCTTTGTTTGCTTCCCCTTTTAGCAAGCATCACAAGGTTTGTCTTTTTTTTAAATGAAAGCTTACATAAGTCAAGTAAATGATCTTTTCGTGATAGATTTTATGAGAACATATGCTAGTATGACCTAATATTCTATGCCACAACCAAGTTCACTCTTAGATGCAAGGCCTTTATTACTTGAACTACACATGCTTTCCAAATTGAATAATACATATTTCCATCTCTATGACCAACATAGTTTATATTATTATCATTCTTATCTAAAATCAGGCATAAAGATTATTCAAATTTGACTTTGTAACTTTATCATACAATTGAGTGATAAAAAGCAAGTTGTGATTCAAACCATCTACATAATAAAAATTTTCAATGCATGATGGAAAACTTCCAATTGTACCATTACCACATATTAACCTTCACTTCACCTCCAAAGGGGATATGGCCTCCATATTTGGGTTCAAGCTTTGTGAACAGACTTTTGTCTCTCATCTTGTGTCTTGAGTACCCACTATCAAAGTTCCATAGACTTTGCGAAGCTTTGGATGCAAGAAACACCTACCAAACAGGACTTCTTAATTTTAGGTACCCAAACTTGAACTTTGGGTCCATGAAAGTTAATTGATGCAATTATGCTTCCTTTAAATATCCAATTTTGCTTGATTATTTGCTTTCTTTTATAGGAATATAATACATGATAGTAAGAAGTATGCCTCCAAGAAGAATTTTATTTTTGCATATCTAAAGCATTATTTTCCAACACATTTTCAAAGCAGCAATGTTTCGAAAGAGACATTTAAAACATCACTCTTGTTTTTCAAATGGTCATATTCATCATGCAATATAACTTTTTATTTTGAGAGACTCTATACCTAAAGGATTTAAAATGAATCGAACTAAGATGGAATATATGGAATACAATTTCAGTAAGAAGAGGAGCGAGAGTGGAGCACCAGTAAAGATTTATAACCAAGAAGTCCCCATAAAAGGCCACTTTCGGTACTTAAAATCAATAATTCATGGAAGTGGAGAAATTGAGAAGAAGTTACTCAGAGAATCCAAGCGGGTTGAAAAAAATGAAGATATGCATCTGAAATTGTGTGATCGGTAGGTGCCACTCAAACTAAAAGAAAAATTCTATAGAATAGCTATAAGGCTAACCATGCTCTATAAATCAAAGTGTTGGTTAGTTAAAGAACATTATGTTCATAGGCTAAGCAAAGTAGAAATGAAGATGTTGATATGTATAAGTGGCAAGATAAAAAAGGATAAAATTAGGAATGAAAACATTAGAAGAAACTTTAGCTTCAATAGGTAACAAGAGGAGAAGATTAGACTCAGATGACTTAGACATGTCTAACGAAGACTGAAAAAGACATCAGTTAAAAGTGAGGCAATGCAAATAAATTCATCAAAACCATTTGAGATGTTGTACCTAAAAACAGTTTATCAAAACACATACTTTTTTTTATCTATAAGACATCTAAGCCTAAAACTAGGCCTGGCAATTCGGATTGGCGGGTTGTGTTTGTGTTGACACGAACATGACATGTTAGAGTTATAGGTAGACATGAACACGACCCACTTAATAATCGTGTCAAGAATTCATGACCCGAACACGGCACGATTATTAAACGAGTCAACACGACATGACTCGTGTAACACGATTAAGTAAATATAAAATAAATAATATAGGACGGTTCCAAAAGAACCGTCCTATATTACTCTTGTAATATAAGACAGTTCCAGATGAACCGTCTTATATTACATTTAGAGTTGAAATATAAGACGGTTCATCTTGAACCGTCCTATATTACATTGTAATATAAGATAATAATGCTGCCCGTTTTCTTGGTGAGATAATAATGCATCTAGTTGATTAAATATCTGTCAACTCTTCACAGATGGATAGGCGTGCACAAGCTGATGTAATATATCGACACCGTGCTTCTACTGGAGCTCGTGCATGGCGCAAACTCCTCCATTACTCAGTTGAAATGGAGGGGCTTTTTGGACCATTTAGCCACAATTTTTTTAATTCTGGACAGGTATGTTAACTTGCTCATAATTTAACAACATTTGATAGTTCACTTTCTCTAGTACCTATATGGTGATGCGTGTATATGCACCTTGTTGTGCAGGTTTTCTGGAAGTTAGATTTTATGGAAAGTTCCTTAAGAATGAGAAGATGTTTGAGAAGGAATTACAAGGGATCTGACCATTTGGGTGCTGCCGCTAATTATGAAGATCAGATGCTGCAACATAAATCTGGCCAAGAATTAGAAAGTGGCTTCACTTCAACTGCATTGGCAGAAGCGATATCAATGAGAGAAGATAATGAAGAAGATGAAAAAACAGAGATTGATGGTTTTGAGGATAAAAGAAATGATCTGGAACCTAGTGGGGACAATCAGCAGAGGCTGTCATCTTCCAGTGAGCAACCTGTGCAGGGAATTCTAGATTTCAGGGATGCTGAAATTGCAAACGACCGAGAATTTGTTCATAATGCATCTGCAGTAGCCCCAGGATATGTGCCAAGTGAATCAGATGAGAAAATTATCCTTGAGCTTTCTGGCTTGACTGTTCATCTAGAACCGTCCTATATTAGTCCTGTAATATAAGACGGTTTTTGAAGAACGTCCTATATTTTCAACCACAGGTTAGATGGGTCAACGTAATAAATAAATAGGTCGCGTGTCTAACAAGTCAACACAATAGGTCACATTGATTGACCTAAACACGACACGATTTTTGGCGTGTCATTTTTGAATTGACCCGAAAATGACACGAACACAATAAGGCTCGACCCAAACCCACTAAATTCGTGTCGGATTCAGGTCATGTTATCATGTCGTGTCATATTTTGCCACCCCTACCTAAAACAGTAGGATGACCAAGTTGATTATGTATAAGTGGGTCCCATAAAAGATAGTCGTTAAACCGCACTAAGATAGCATTCCTATATGCATTTTATTAATCACCATGCACGTAAGTTTTACCCAAAAAATAACTAAATCAAATCAAATTAATAATAAATAAATAAAATGCAAAGAACCAAATGCCGGTAGGTTTCCTATTTCGACTGGAAGTTCCACCATTAGAGAGAGAGTGAGAGAGCTTAACAAGCCAGACCGAGCTCACATATATAATAACACCAAAAATTCAAAAAGAAGTATGCATTCATGATATTCTAAAATGGACACCAATACTTCAACAATTAATTAGAAATAAATGTTTAGTAAAAGGCAATTACAGGTGGGTGTGGCCCACTGTTACGGACATTGCACGTGTAGAAAGAGAGCATAATGACTGGCCAGGAATCCAGCAAACCGAATGGTATTTTGATATCCTGTACCATTTTTCCAAGCTTAGCATCTCCAATAGCCATAATTTACAATTCTGATTATTACCCATTCATCAGCTTCCACGGATTGCATGGACTGAGCGATCTCCAACAGACAGCAGCCCAACCACCAATAATTCAAATAAACAGCCTTAGCTTCCTAGAAATTCTGAAATGGCTCAGAATTTGCTTAGGATTTAGAATGCAACAATACCTTCTTCGCAACCTCCACAATCTCTTTAACCCGTTCATCTACTACCTGATTCAACTGTTCTTCCTGGTTAGCTTGATTTCCATTTACCTCGGTGCTTAATCCACCTGCTTTTGTAGCACCTCGTGTTCGAAACATCACAAATGCCATGCCATGTTCATCCTCATTTGGGATTTCAATTACACATTTTCCAGCATTCTCATCATCTTTCTCCAAAATGGATTCCCTCAAGCGATCTGAAATACAAACTCTGTAATTCTCCATGCATCGATGGTCCTCAGGATCAAGGTTCAGATAGATAAGAACTTCCCAACAGCGGAGAAACTGTTTCTTGTTGATTTTTAACTGTTCTCTCACATTCTCAACTACACTTGCTGGTGGGTTCGAGCTGAATTTAGTTGTTTTCTTTGATAGGTTGCTTTGTTCCAGTTGAGAAGCAGCGGCTGTAATATAAGACTTGACCGGCTCAAAGTTTAGCAGACGATGTGTGTCAATGCAATCCCGGAGGCGTTGGAGATAATCAGACGGCTCCTCTATGGTCACATCATAAACATTTTCAGATATTGCAAGAGAATTGAGAGTCTCTAGAAGGTATCTGCCATGGCCTTGGCCCTGGAGAGGAGGTAATACCAGTATCTGCAATCAAAACAAGATGCAGTGAGAAATTCGTACGAGCAAAATGATCTTTTACCTGTTGTCGGGGCTAAAATAGCTAGAAGCTTGTAATCAAGGAAATAATTTGGTAAATCAAAGAGGAAATTTTTATTATTTTTTTTTTTTGAGAAAGAGAGAATACCCAAAAACCAACACCTACAGCACATAGGATAGCTGAAATTCACTTGTGCGTCTTGAAAGTTTACAACAGTCACTTCTTTGCTTTCTTTTTTCTGAAAGGCGACAAGAATCACGTCTTAACAACCCACAAATAATGCCTTTAAACAGGACTAGCACTTCAATATAGCAAAGCACCATAGAACGAAGACCCTGAAAGCGCAAACTGACTGCTTCATCACTTCTGGTTCCACCATAAATCAACTGTCATAACTAAAATGGGCAGCACCGGTGCACGAAGCTCCCGCCAATGAAGGGTCTGGGAAAGGAGCGGACCACAAGGGTCTATAGTACTCAGCCTTACCTTACATCTTTGCAAGAGGCTGTTTTCACACCTTGAACCCCTGACCTCAAGGTCACATGATGACAACCTTACTGTTACGCCAAGGTTCAAATCAACTGTCATAACTGCAATGGAAAATTTTAGTTTTCTGCAATTGGCTGCCTCAGTATACAGGCTAAAATTCCATTTGTCAAAGTGGCTACTTTTCCAAGAAAAAGTCGCCACTACTCTGCATTTTGCAATTCAAAATCTTTAGTGTAAGAAACATAAGTCTGCAGATGTCACGGCGGGAACAACGAAAATACAGTTGAATGATCTACCATCAGATCACAATCTGACTTGGCCTAGCAAGTGAAGGATTGAATACCTATCACTATGACATCGTGACCTAAAAATTATCAGTGGTAATACCAAATAAGGTGGTCTTCACTAGGCACAAAATGAGATTAACATTGCTTCTTGATATCCGAGTACATGTCTGTTTCTATGGGCTCACCATCCTATCTTTTCCCTGTCTTACGTAAGGATATGTAACTGCAGTCTCAAGCCCGGATAAAGGAGGGTTTTGCGTCAGGTGCCAGCCAATGAGTAAAACCCTAGGGAAACCCATGCATGAATCGATTTTTGACATTCCCTCAAGCTGGGACATTCCCCGTAAGAGACACTACACCAGATCCCAAATGTAGTGGAAAATACATAATGGCAACTAGGGCGTTCCTTTGGAAGTGATGCGTTACATTGGATCCTAGATGAAGTGAAAATAGGTAAGGACTGCTAGAACATTCTATAGAAAGTGACACACATTGTATCAAAACCCTATAGCGAACACATACTTTAAGAAGAGGGTCGAACACTTACTAATCTTTAAAAGTAGACCATATAAAAGACAAATAGACTTTTTTTCTACTTAGAAATACCAAAAGATTGATGTGTAAGGATTGTAAGGTGATACCCAGTGAGAGGCTAACCTCACAACATAGGTTAATGGTTATTGATATCTATACTAAAATATATTAGAAAGGAAAAGAACTTAATAGATATCCAAAAACTAAGTGGTAGAAATTAAAAGGAGAGAAGATAACATTAATTTACAAACAGGGTGATCGTAAAAGAAAACTTAAAAAATGAAACAGAAGTAAACACCATAAAGACTATATGGCTGAGTCCATTAAGAAAGTGGCAAAAGATATCCTAAAAGTATATAAAGGTAGAAGGCAACTAGTAAAAAAGACTAGGTGTAGTGTGAAAAGTTCAAAAAGTTATTAAAAAGAAACGAGTATGTTCTAAAGCATAGCAGAAGACTAAAAATAATAAAACTTTGAGCAATATAAGAATACTAAAATGTTGCTAAGAGATTAGTAAGGCTAAATTTAAGGCATGTAATGATCTCTATAATCAATTAAGATCAAGTTAAGGTGAGAAAGATGTGTTTAGACTCGCAAAAGTAAGAGAACAGAAGAGTAAGGACTTAGACCACATTAAGTATATTAAGAGTGACGATCAACGGATACTAGTCAAAGATGACATGATCAAACAAAGGTGAGAAAGTTACTTCCAAAAATTGCTAAATGACAATTACTTTGAGAACATAAGGATTGTAATTTACCAAATAACGTTGGACATTATAAATATGGCCGCAGGATTAGAGTACCTAAAGTGAAAGAGGCCTTGAAAAGGATGAAATCAGGAGAAGCCCTAAGACCCAATGATATATCAATAGAGGTTTGAAAGTATGTGGGAAATATTATAGTAGTTTAGTTGACAAAGTTGTTTAATAAGATTGTCAATTTAAAGAAAATGGAAGATGAATGAAAGAGGAGCTCTATTGTACCAATTTATAAGAATAAAGAAGGCATACAAAGTTGCACTAATTACCAAAGGATCAAACTTATGAGCTAAACCATAAAAATTTTTAAAAGAGTGATAGAGAAGAAGCTACAGCATGAGACAAGTTCATCTAAGAACCAATTTGTTTCATCCGTGGGAGGTTTGACATTAGAAGCTATTTTCCTTCATAGACAATTGATAAAGAAGTGTAGGGAGAGGAAGGACTTCCACATGGTCTTTATATACTTAAAAAAAGGTTATAATAGGGTCTCTTGAGAGTTAATATGATAGGTGTTGAGTAAAAATGGGGTTTCACAAGAGTATATAGACATAATTAAGGATATGTATGAGGGAGCAGTAACATATATTAAGGCCACTAGAGGAGAGACCAGTGATTTTTCTATCACTATAGGATTGCAACAAGCATTAGCATTGATCCTGTACCTCTTCACATTGGTTACGGATGAGTTAACAAAACGTCTACACGAGGAGATTTCATGGTACATGTTATTTGCATATGATATAGTTTTAATTGATAAGACAAGAGGGCATAAATACACACTAGAGTTACAAAGACATGCATGAGAATCTGAAGAATTTTAAATTAGCCGAACTAAGAGTATATGGAATGTAATCAGCAAGAAGAGGAGAGGAAGTGGAGCACTAGTAACGATTGATAACCAGTAAGTCTTCCTAAAAGAACACTTCTAATACTTGAGATTGATAATTCATGAGAGAGGAGAAGATTGAGTGGGAGGTTATCTAGAAAATCCAAGAGGATTGGAACAAATGGAGATGCGCCTTTGGTGTTTTGTGTGATCAACAGGTACCACTCAAATTGAAAGGAAAAGTACATAGATGGCTGTAAGGCCGGCCATGCTCTTGGATCAATACTGGCAGTTAAGGAACAACATGTATATAGTTTGAGTGTTGCCAAAATGTGGATGTTGAGATGAATGAGTGACAAGACAAAAAAGGATAAAATTAGAAATAAAATTAGAGAAAACTTAAAGAGTAGCACCAATAAGTAACAAGATGGGGGAGATTAGACTTAGATGGTTTAGATATGTCCAATGGGGACCAAAAAGGAAATGCATTAGGAGTAGTGAGCGATCCAAGTAGAAGGTTCTAAAAGGGCAACGGGAAGGCCCAAAAGAAAGTGGCTAGAAGTGGTAAGAAAAGAGTTAAAATCTTTAAGATTAAATAAAGCCATGACACTTAATAGAAGGGAAAGGAGGAACAAGATTTATATGACCAACCCATAATTGGGATAAGGTCTTGACGACGATGACGATGACGATGATGCAAGGTTTTTGTGTTGGCCTAGAGGACCAACATTACCAATACGACAAGGGGAAAAAAATGCAGGTAATAGGGGTCTCTAAGGGCTCTAATCCTCTCCCACCTTGTAAATCGACTTTCTTCGCATATGGGGCAACCTCAGTCCTATAACTTTTCTTGCTTTCAGTTTATAATCTTTTACCGTTACCAGAAGAAAAAAAAACATTTCGCGTCCTCCCAACTGATAACTGCCACTTCTTCCATGCCATATAGGATCTCTTTTGTGCAGATAAACGCTATTGAATGGTGTAACAAAGTACATGACCAAACCTGGCTGATCCGCAAGCGTGAGCTGTCAGGATAATGATAAAAGCGGTAGAGAGCTGCAAAACCAAGTAATTTACAATCAGGGTCCCTTGAGTTGTCAGTTTTCTTCTCAACAACAACATAAAGCTCCCATCTTGGATCAGTGATGTCAATTGGACTGCCACCTGCACCAAAATATTTTACTCATTATAGACTTCACACAAGAATAAATTCAAGAGAAAAATATTACAACAACTGGAACAGCTTAAGTGATTACCTTCAACTAGAAGTAGCACAAGAGGGACCAGGCGACTATACAGCTGTCCCACAGGCATGCTACTTAGGTCCATGCGGATAACCTGCTATTTATCAAAAGGAAAAGATATAAACAATAGAAGGAAAGAAAACAAAAGGCCAAAAAATAGAAAAAAGTACAATTATCTCTGAAGTATGGCAGGGCAATGAGGGGCTCTATGCAAACTGATTTTAGGTCGTGTCTTTTAGCATAGCGACGAAAAGCCATAAGTGATCCTACAGCACAATTGAAGGACCATTTTGAGGTTTTGTGAGAATCGGGGTGAAAAAACAGTAGATTTCCTGGTTTAGTATCAACAGTTTAAGAACACTATCAGAAATAGAATATCCAGACTGCATAAATTATGTAAAACTATTGGGAAATTTGGACTACAATACTAATGACTTGTTAAATATCAGTCTTACCCACAGAAACATAAAGTACAACACACCATTGAGTATTCCATATTATGTGAGGCATCATATACATTCCTTTAAAATTAGCTTTTTATGATATTGTCTCACATCAGAAAGTTGCAAACGCATGCAAAAATATTAAGTATAAGATTTCAAGAGCACCTCTGTTGTAGGCAACTCTGCCTCCAGACAATTATTTGATGTATCATTATGTTCTTTTGCAGCTTTGGAGTGGATGACCTCTCCATTTGAAATTACATTTCTGAGACAGTAAATCGAATTGTTATGCACATAATACACAGATAGAAAAAGGGGAAACGAACAATGTGGGAGGTGATAAACAAATGAACATCTCAAGCTGAAAGCATAAATGCATACCGCACAATTTTATCAGCTAACAGATGAAACCATACCTGACATACTGAATTTCTGTAGAAAATGATTGAAGGAATTCCTCCTTTTTGTCAACAAGAGATTCGCCAAATATATCCTGTTGGAAAACCATGGTTCAGGACCACCAATTGGGAATAGCAGGTATAGTTTAAATAAGTGATAAATAAATACTAACCTGAAGAGCATGATTCAGATCTGTGATTCCTTTCGCTCCCTAGTCATCAGTAAACAAAACTTAATGACAAATTGTGCCAAAACATAACAAATATGAGAAATGACTCATCCCACTCTCCGTTCACTCCTTGGCTAAATTCATTAACACCTGAAGAACTATAACAGACAAGACATAAACATGGATGTTATAAATAACCAAGAGAACTTGTCAGGGAAATTAAGTGAAGATTAGACTCCACTATTATCACACTAACCCAGTTTACTGGGTCAATTTTGATTTCCCATCCCTCTTCATTGTGTAAGACCACCTTACTAAAGAGTGCCAAAGGAGAATCACCATGCATTAGCAAAATGATAACAGTCAAGATATTACGAGCTATTTAGCTTAGACCTGGATAGTGGAAACAGGTCTGATTTGTAACTTACTTTGAATGTGCTCTGGAATCTAATATCAGCATATCCACAAAATGATCTTCTACTCAACCAAATGTTAATCTGCACAAGTGGATCAAAATAAGTATCCATGTCAAAATCATAAAGCATTTTCAAAATCAAAGAGGAAATTTACTTCTTTTGCCTTCTATCACCATAAAGAGGCTAGAAATCATTCGGTGACTGAAGATGTCTTTTACTACTTTAATATCATGTATCTATTAAAGGCAATAGTACTACATAAATAGAAAATACCAACCTACTTTGAACAGAACTGGAGAGCTGGCGGACTTCTCTCAAGTCTCATCCCCTGGAGATGATAGAAAATCTCCACCATTAAATTATCAGAATAATGTTAATATCACTCCAATACAAAATCCAACAGGCAGACCTCTCTTCCTAATATTGAGCTTTGGCCAGCTAAAGATAAGCCCATCTGCTCTCTTTGTTTCTTCCAAGCATCCTGAAGAAAGGATGTCTGTATCTCCAATGGTGACGTTGGGTCTGGGAGAAACAAGTTCTCATTTCTTTTGCCCCTCTCTAGATAACAAGCAGAATGTGTCATCACCTACAGCCCTTCCCTTTGCAGGGGCTTCCACGAAAAACGGGCAGCATCCATGAATCTCTCCATCTTGCTACTAGCCATAGGATTCCAATAGCATTACCATTCTATGGCCTCTTTGTTTGGGTTCCCTCCCTTCTGGAGTTCATGACTTTTTGGAATTATGAGTCCATATAGCTTCATTGCAACATCTCATATGGGGTCAACTAGCTTCGAGATGTTCACACCCTAAAAGAGTTGCTTGCTCCTAGGCAATCTAATTAACAAAAGAAGGGTCTCTACTACCCTTCCATCAAACCAAAACATGGCCCATAACTTAAAATTAAAACAATAAAAACTCAAAAACATAAATGGCCCACCCCACACTAACTTAAAGAAGGATAAAGGGCCCTTTTCAAATGATGTGCACACCCTTCTAGTGTGTCAGAGATGTGTAATGGCCCCATTAAATGGAGCACAATGTGAGTAACACATGTCCATAAAAAAACATTGCAACATCTGAAAATGCAGCACAACATGACGAGAGAGAACCCATTTATGGGACACATTACAGAATAAACAGGACCGTGCAAAAGACAATGACAACTATTCCAACCATTGGATCTGGAAATCATGTTATGAACACCAAACATATATTTGGACTCAGCATGTAGCTCCAGTCCCAGGAAGAAGCAACCAGTACATTAATTGCACACCTGTCCCTCAAGCATGGAACCATCTGTTCACATTCATATTGAGGAACAAAAGGGACAGCTTGGTATATGAAGCTCCCACATATGTGGGGTCCATAAAAGGGGACCACAAAGGGTCTACAGTACACTGCCTTCACTTGCATTTGTGCAAGAGGCTGTTTCCATGCCTCGAACCCATGACCTCCAGGTCACAAGAAGACAACTCTACCATTGCGCCAAGGCTCCCTCCAGTTCACATTCATATTGCAAATACTAACAAACATATATAAGCGTTTCCAAGTTAAGCATGGAATAGAGGAGCTTAGTAGGCTAGAACTAACTAGCGAGCCAAGAACAGAAACTGAAGGACTAAGTAGTAAGCGCAAGTAAAAAATATATAAACGCAATTTCTCTTTAGCTTAAGCACCTAACAAGCTCCATTACACCTTTATAAGGTGTAACCAGAGATAAGCCTAAAAAAAGGACGGCCTGGTGCACGAAGCTCCCATGTATGTAGGATCCAAGGAAGGAGCGGATCACAGGGATCTATAGTACACAGCCTTACCTTGCATTTTTTGCAAGAGGCTGTTTCCACACCTCAAACCCGTGACCTCAAGGTCCCATGATGACAACTTAACTGTTGCACCAAAGATCCCCTTCCAAGATAAGCCTCTAGTACAAGATATTTAAGCTAGCTAGAAAAGTCCAATTATTTTGATCCCTTCATCTTCCTGTAGTTATTTGGAAGAAATTACTTCAGATAATTCCAATTGCTTCAGAATACAAAACCATATAAAATATTCTTAGACTTCAAGAATTACAACAGGTTCAGAATATACAACCACTCACCAGGGGTAGATTTCAAGCTACATGTCTAAAATAAAAGGGCAGCCTGGTGCACAAAGCTCCCACATATGTGGGGTCTGGGGAAGGGGCGGACCACAAAAGGCCTATAGTATGCAGCCTTATCTTGCATTTTTGCAAGAAGCTGTTTTCAAGCCTCAAAACCGTGACCTCCAGTTCACATGGCAATAACTCAACTATTGTACCAAGGCTCCCCTTTAAGTTACATGTGATATGTCATAAATCATCTAACTGTAGAGATAAGACATTTAATCATTCAAAGTTTGACTGCATGTGAACTAAGAAAGTAGAATGATGGATGCATTAGTTCAATGGAACCAAAAAGAATCATATGTTTAGTTAAGCAAAGAGTCCAAATGCACAAGAAAAAGGTGAGAGACTGGGAATTCAATAGCTTTTAGTTGCAGGATAACGGCAACTAAACTAACAGGAATTACCTTCAAATCTCTGTAACCATATATCCTCCCATCTTCGCCAAAAAAATGATTCAGGTCAACTGGATCAATACAAACACTATCAGCAGCATCCACCTCTTCCGGGTTGTTTACTATGAGATTGACACCAGACAAACAGATGAAATAGGTAAATACATCATAATTATTATGGAATGAAGAAAACTCATCATTTATAAAACCAACAGACCAGCTAAAACAGAAATTGATCAACTAGTACAAATATTGTTAAAGAATGACTTTTAAAATTGACAGGCAGGAATGGTTTAATAGAAATCTGGGTAGTATTGTTAAATAAGATTAAACTGAGAGGCAAGAAAGAATAAGTTTATTATAAATCAGAAGTATCATGGCATCTTGATTCTTTAAGTAAAATTGACCATATTCCTTCCAAAAAATAATTTGACCAACTGCAAATCAAAGCTTCAAAGAACCTAAGTTTATACAGGATAATAATATGAAATTATGTTGATGCCAATGCTGATATCTACATGGTGGCATGTCATATATCCTGATTACATATGTATATACAAACAACATGACATCAACTTCTATAAAGGTATCACATCAGCA
This sequence comes from Warburgia ugandensis, assembly GCA_035236585.1. Lineage (NCBI taxonomy): Eukaryota > Viridiplantae > Streptophyta > Magnoliopsida > Canellales > Canellaceae > Warburgia > Warburgia ugandensis. Next base: position 16,192,524 of record CP141133.1, read on the forward strand.
CTCATTATGCGTTTATGCATTACGGAAGCACTTCTTGGATTATGCATATTGTGCTCCTCATTGTGTGTACACTCATCCTTCTCTGATGATAAAATGAAATAATATTGATTTCTACAATAAGGTATCATTTCAAATGACCTAATTACCTTTGTGTGTAAAAATGCCATGATATTCACTTCTATGATAAGATGGAGCTCCTCATTATGTCAGTACACGTATGCTCTCGGGTGCAATGGAAAATAGGCAAGGGTTGCTAGAGCGTTCCCTCAGAAGTGACGTGCTGCATTAGAACATAGGTATAGTGGAAAGTATGCATGGTTTCCCTTGCCGTTCAAGAAATGTGCGAGTAAATAGACTAGGCCAGGAGAACAAGATTCGTATTGCTAAATGGAATATAGGCACACTGACATGTAAGAGTCTAGAGTTAGTGGATACGATGAAACACAGGAGAGTCACATTACTAGTATCTAAGAAACTAAGTGGAAAGGGGCCAAAACTAGAGAAATAAAAAGGTGTAAACTCTGATACTTAAGAAAGGAAAATAATAGAAATGGCAAAAGGATAAAAAAAAAGGCAGCCCTGGTGTAAAAAGCTCTCACCTATGCGGGGTCCAAGGAAGGGGTGGACTGCAAAGGCCTATAGTAAGCAGCCTTACCTTGTATTTTTGCAAGAGGCTATTTCCACGCCTTGAACCCGTGACCTCAAGGTCACACAACGACAACTTTTGCCGTTGCGCCAAGGCTCCCCTTCAAACTAAGAAGGATAAACTTGCGGACATTAAAAGAACTTGTCATAAAATTATACTAGTAAAACTTGATCTGGTAGAGAAGAACATAAATGTTATAAGTGCATACGCATCACAAGTAGGGCTAGAAGATAGAATCAAAAGACAGTTTAGGGTAGAGATTGAGAGTGTCATGCAAGACATTTCCAATATAGATGGGATATTTATAGGAGCAGATTTTAATGGTCATGTAGGAAAAGAAAAAGAAGGATATGATATGATACATAGAGGGTATGGTATTGGAGAAAGAAATAAGATTGGAGAAGCTATACTTGATTTTTCCTTATTATATAACCTATCTATAGCAAACAAATACTTTACGAAAAGGGATTAATACTTAATAACCTTTAAAAGTGGACCATATCAAAGCCAAATAGACTCTTTTCTACTTAGGAATACTAAAAGATCAATGTATAAGGCTTGTAAAGTGATACCCAGTGAAAGTCTAACCTCACAAAACAGATTAATGATTATGGATATCTATTGTAAAGTGTGGAAGAAAGGAAATGAACTTAATAGGCGTCCAAAAACTAAAAGGTGAAACTTAAAAGGAGAGAAGATGGCATCATTTACAAATAAGTTGATAGTAGAAGGAAAGTAGAACAATGAGTATCACCTTGGCGGCAAACAATGATTCTAATATGACCATGTCCATTAAGAAAATGGCAAAAGATGTCATACAAGTATCTAAAGGTAAAAGGCAACCAACAAATGAAACTTGGTGGTAGTGAAAAAGTGCAAGAAGTTATAAAGAGAAACAAGTGTGTTTCAAAGCATAGTAGGAGACTAAAAACAAAGAAAATTTTGAGCAATATAAGAATGCTAAAAAAGTTGTCAAGATATTAGTGAAGCTAAACTCAAGACATATGATGATCTTTATAATAGACTAAAATCAAGAGAATGTGAGAAAAATGTGTTTAAACTTGCAAAAGGAAGAGAAAAGAATATTAAGGACTTAAACCACATTAAGTGTATTAGAAGTGGTGGCCAAAGGGTACTAGTCAAAGATACGAGATCAAACAAAGATGGGATAGTTACTTCCAAAAATTTCTAAATGACATGAGAATATGGGGATTGAAAGTATCATAGGATTAGAATGCCTAAAGTGAAAGAGGCATTGAAAAAGATGAAATCAGAATAGGCCTTAAGGTCCTATGGTATACCAATAGAGGTTTGAAAGTATATGAGAGATACTAGAATAGTTTGGTTGACAAAGTTGTTTAACAAGAACGTAAAATCAAATAATATGCCTGATGAATGGAGGAAGAGTTTTATCGTACTAATTTATAAGAATAAAGAAGACATACAAGTTGCACTAATTATCAAGAGATCAAACTTATAAGTCATACCATGAAACTTTTTGAAAGAGTGATTGAGAGGCTATGGCATAAGACGAGAGTATCGAAAAACCGGTTTGGTTTCATGCCCCCGAGGTCTACCATGGAAGCTATTTTCCTACTTAAACAATTGATAGAGAAATATAAAGAGATGAAGAAGGACCTCCACATGGTCTTTGGCTAAGAAAAAGTTTATGATAGGGGCTCCAGAGAGTTAATATAGTGAGTGTTGAGCAAGAAAGGGATTTCACTAGGGTATACAGATATAATTAAGGATATGTATGAGGGAGTGAAACCAACATAAGGACCACTAGCAAAGAAATCGGTGATTTTCCTATCACTATAAAATTACACCAAGGATCGACATTGAGCTCATACCTTTTCACCTTAGTTGATAACATCTACACGAAGAGATTTCACGGTGCATGTTATTTGCAGATGATATAATTTTAATTGATAAGGCAAGAGAGGGCATAAACAAAATGCTAGACTTATAGAGAGATGCCTTAGAATCTAAAAGATTTAAAATTAGCTGAACTAGGAGTATATGGAATGCAATTTTAGCAAGGAGAGGAGCGAGAGTAGAATACAAGTAAAGATTGATAACCAAGAAGTCCCCCCTAAAAGAACACTTTCGATACTTGGGATCAATAATTCATGAGAGCAAAGAGATTGAGAGGGAGGTCACCCAAAGAATCGCAACAGGTTGAAACAAATAGAGATGCACCTCTGGAGTTTTGTGTGATAGTAAGGTGCCACTCAAACTAGGCAAGGCATGCTATATGAATCAGAGTGCCAGGCAGTAAAGAAACAATATGTAAATAGTATGAGTGTCACAAAAATGAGGATGTTGATATGGATGAGTTGCAAGAGAAGAAATGATAGAATTAGAAATGAATACATTACAGGAAACTTAGCAGTAGCACCAATAGGAAAAAAGATGAGAAATATTAGATCTAGATGGTTCGGACATGGTCCAATGGAGACTAAAAACGGTACCAATTAGGAGTGAGGTGATCCAAGTCGAAGGTGCTAAAAGGGCAATAGGGATGCCCAAAAGAACATGGATAGAAGTGGTGAGAAACGATTTTAAAACTTTGGAACTAAATGAAGCCATGACACTTAAAACAGGGGGATGGAGAAACAAGATTCATGTGACTGACCCATAATCAGGATAAGGTCTTGATGATGATGATGAGGCATGCACCCAACGTCCCCATACATTACTCCTACCAAAAATATGTCAGTTGGAAGGGTTTTGTTAAAGCAACTGATTGAGCATCTTTTGGACCCCAAAAGCATCTCAAAAAAGGGAAAAGCAAAAGGTATGTAGATGTTGTATTTGTTTTCCGATAGGATTTCTCAAATATAGTGTGGATGAGAGTAAAACCAGAATTCTAATGTAGACAGGATAAGATTCTTGATATTTGTTAGGTGAGATTTCAGAATTGGTATACTAAATCCAAGAAATCCATCACACATTTGCAGAAGATGATAGGGTTTTTCTGGTTTTGGGCAGTTAAGTGTAAATGTTAAGCTCTTTGGATAAGATTTCCAGGTTAATTCTATTATTTTTGTTGGGATTTTTGGATTTGCTATTAAACCCTCAAGTTTTTCCAATTCTTCAGATCATATTTCATTACAGCAATGGTACCGTTGTTCTTGGATGAGATTTCCAAGTTATTTCCATTCTCTTGCTGGGGTTTTATGCTAAACCGGTCAACTTTCTCCAAACACTGTCTTCAGATCTGCATATTTTGACCATTATGGATTCTCCCTTGTTCTCCAGATATATTTTCACCATTTGCATAATTAGAACTAAGAGCTTTCTTATATGAGGAAATAAATGAATAAGAAATCAAAAAAGCATGACATAAATGTTTTAGCATGAAATGATGGTGTCAAACAGAAATAAATAAATAAATAAATAAAAAGAAAAGGTGCACAATTTGGTGGCAGGAAAAACTTCAATGCTGGATTCAGATGAAGACAGCAAAACAAGAAATTGTTCGGGACAAAACACCAGGATAGCGACAATAAGTTTTCCTAGCAAGGAGGGTCTAAAAGATACACATCCATTAAGAGCTTTTGAAACTATAATAGCCTTTCATGCCTACTTACTGAACTGCAGGTTGCACATCCTGGTATATTGCTACTGAAATCACTGTCTTCTTGAAAGGCAAAGAAAATATTTTCTTTTGCATTTTTATTTATGTAGCTGAGACACAACTGGGCTTATGATTATTTTTGACAGTAGAATTCAATGACTATTACATAGCAACACTCATTACACTGTTATATTTTTTTACCATAAACCATTACTTCTTTTTTTGTTGGAGCATTTACCTACAGAAAAATCAAATACTTGATAATTTGGCCAGCACAAGCTTTTATGTATAGAAGGTTGCTAAGCATCAATAGTTGCCATTAGTCAATCAGGAATCCTGACAAGTTGGCGATCCTATATTATTCCATATTTTGGATGCACAGAAAATTAAATTGAATTCTTGTCTTCCTTGACTTCTGCTGAAAGGTAAAAAAGCAATATACAAAATTTAGACTATTGTAAATTTAACTTGTTCTTATAGACCACAACTGGATAATATATTTTTCATTTTTTTAAGGGCGAGTGGATTAGAACCCAAAGCCACTTGGCTGTGGGACAGGGCACATAACCAACTCAGTTAAGTGCTCAAATCCAATTGGATAATATATATAATATACGATGGAGAAAATGGCAAACTGCAAAACTTCATCATACTTCTTTCACGCATTTTAAGGTATAGGCATATGGCAGGTAGACTGTGAAAACAGCCTCTTGCAAAAAATACAAGGTAAGGCTTCATAATATAGACCCTTGTGGTCCGCCCCTTCCCAGACCTCGCATATGTGGGAGTTTTGCGCACTAGGCAACCCTGTTTTAGGCATATGGCAGGTAGTCTTCAGTTACCAAATATTGTTAAAGGAAGAATTGGTACTGTAAAAGCAAGATTTATAATCTACTTACGGGCCACAGTGTGCCTTTGACATGTATTGAGAGATGTAATGGCATTCTTATATCCTTGCGAAGCACAGTTCAGTAGGGAATGCTCTAGCTTTTGATCAGATATTTGTCTATTCTAATGTATAGTTACCTCTTCCAGAAAAATGTAAATAAAATTAGAACTAAGAAATTATGTATTTTTTGCAAAACCCTCACTAATGAAAAGTAAATTCAAAATTTATTAGCATAATGCTAAGAGCAACAATGTAGGCAAACAAGTTGGCTCGAAGATAAAGTAGCTCATACCAAGATAAACCTTAATGCACTCATTGGCTTCAATTCCAACACCTGAAACATAATGAAAGAAACATGGACTATCAGTAAGTTCACCAAACCAAGTAAAAAGAGATATTACACATCCAGAGTTAATGCATAAACGACTCAGCCTTACTTGATAGACAGACATAAATCCCAAGGTAGTGGAGCCAGATCGTCATGGTTAAACCAAAAACAAACTTGAGAAAATATAGGACAGGTAAAATTTTAGAGAGAGCAAAACTCTAGCAGTAGACATCGATATCAACCAGAATTATCAATATGTGGTATACTCCTTTCAAAACTATTCAACTCAGCATAGCCTACAGGAAGGAAAATGCCCATGAAAGCATTAAGCATTTGAACAGAAGGAAACATTTTCTTGCTGCTGCTCTAAACATATCATAGAGGTTAGGTGAAACATATGCATGGTTGTCCAATGGCCAACTTAGGGAGTATTACTGCTGAAAGAACACCAACAACCAAAATGCAGTTTAAAATTATCAAGTGTCCGCTCTCCTTTAGTAAGTCAACCTTTACAGCATTGCACACCATTTTCATCTGATTGGTCAATCCTAAAATTTGTATTCTACTGTATTGGTAAAGATAGGTACCAATACTGAAGTTTTATGGTACTTTTGCATATTTCTACTGGATGGAAAGTGGAAACTGAAAGAATCTAACCATCTAATCGAAGAAATTCAGAGAACATCATTAGGCAGCTCAGATGGGCCTCTCCCCAAATGGGATGCATGCGCTATTCTTAAGGAAATGTGCTTAAGGCACAATTATATACCATCCCTCCTGGTTCGCCATGGACATCTCAAAGCATTCATTACTCAAACATGAATGGAACTAGTTCCAGAGTTTAATGTAGCAAACATTAGTAGGTCGGCGCTACCATAGGCACAAGCACCCTTTCCATTATCAAACAAACAGGAAGTATATGCATAAACGCTTTAGCTTCGAACTCATGGTGAACTTTTGCCAATTCTGCCTCAGCGTGAGTGGAAAATCATTCATGTTTGAAATGGCTGCCTAACATTCATACTTCTTTGGTACGAGCTGATTCTACAATACGCATCGGAGGATGACAGAAAAACCAAAAATGAAAAGCCCCATGTATAGTCATCCTGTTTCGTGATAAAGATTGCGGATAGTAGATTTCAATGTTTAGAGTGGCGAAAACAACTGATAAACATCAAGTCAGTCAGAACCATACAGATAATAGTTCAAATAGTGAAAAGAATAACATCACATTTGACCGAATACATCTCTTTTAGGAATATATGAACCATAGAGAGGACGGTTGAACAAAAACCAACTACTGAGAATAGGTCCTATCAGCTTCTACAAAGCACTTCTGGCATTGAACGCGAATTAGACTTCAAAAACAAGAAAGAAAAGAGATACAACTGGAAAGAGCACGAAAGAAATCAAATCTAAGAATATACTCATAGGGCAAGAGCTTGAAAGAAGTCAGAGGAGAAAGAAAGAGGCAGAAATGCATAAGAAAGAGAACACTACGCTGACAAGAAAATGGATCAAACAGGGGCAGAAATTGATATCTTTCTAGGATCATTTTTCTTCCGAATAACTTACCAACATCAGCGAATCCAACACGCTTGCGCTTCCTCTTATCTGAAGAGAGATCGGCTCCGTTTTGCTTAAGCACCATTTTTGCTTAGGGTTATGGAGGGAAGATAAGACTGACCTAGGGTTTCGTTGCAGCGGGAAAGGGTTCGGAGGGCGGGAAGCCACTAAACAAAAGCCGAGGGTTTCACTACAGTTGCCCCGGGTTTTTCTAAAGGGTTTTATCATTTTGTCATTTAAAACACAAAAAAGGGATTTTTTGCAAAATTGCCATTACCTTATGGCATTTTTGCAAGAAAACCCAACATTTTCTGCATTTTGCAGATTTGCCATTAATTTTTTCATAGTTTACAAATTTGCCACTCTGTTTCGTCCGTCCAAATTCTCAAAATTTCACTGTTACCCCCATTTTGTCAGTCTTTCTATTTCTTTAACAATACAGATACTCCACTGTTGAAGACGACCGATGAACGTAGGCAACGACGCAGTGACTTCGTCGGCCATCTTGCTTCACACCGCAAGCGCCTCCCAGATCGCGCACACCCCCTAGATCGTGCACGCCCCCCAGACCACACATGCCCTCCACCCCTATTTTTCTCGTCAAACACCCTCCACCTCCATTTTTCTGGTGTTGCAGTTCAGCCTTATTCACGTTTGCTGCAAATCGACTACAAGCTCGTATGTGGAGTAATGTCTCTCTTTAGGTGTATGCAATGTGTTCGATTTTATGCTCAAATGAAGACTTGTTTGATTTTTTAGTTCCTTCACTAGTCCCCATACTGTTTTGACCCAAGACATAATTACAACACTCACCAAAATGATCACAAGCTCAACAAATGTAGCGACATCTTTGCTACGGGTAAACTTTTTCTCCCATACATAGGTATTCTTGGTGGGAAGTGATGAGGAGATGCAGATGTATCCAAGGTATTTTCATCATATACATCCAGTATTAACAAGTAAATTGCTAAGAGTAAGACCCTCAAGTTATATTTGGTGAACACTTGACAGAATCATATCAATACTGGCTATTAATCTATGACATATGATGGGAGCAAATCTATTGGCCGACTACTCAATGAGCGGGGACTTCCTAGCTTTCCCATTAGAGTAAAATGCTCCATTCTAAGGTGGTGATCTTGGTCATAAGATTCCAATTTAACAAAAGCAAGACGAATTTGTACAGTAGGGATCTCCATTCATTGTAGACCTTACTATGATGAATCAAAATGACCAAAGAAAGCTATAGAGAGGTGCCAAGAGTGATAATTGTTACCCCTATAAACCTTACTAAAATGAACTAGAATGACGAAAGAAAGCATAGAGAGGTGCCAAGGTTGCAAGCTGTTACTTAAATGATTTAAAACTTGCTTTGGTCACTGTCCAAGTAATATACATATTTCATGGCAGCATCATTAGACATGCATCCTAACATGGAAAATTCAAGAAAATCTAGGTTTTTTGGATCAATGACACTTCCATCTTAATAGGCAAAATCATCCACTGGTTCGAGTTAGACTTCAAAAGTTGCATACAAATCCTATTTACCAAAAACACCAATATCTATCAAACTATGCCACAGAAATGCATGAGAATGAGAGAAGTCAAACCAAAGTCCACCTAAATTATTTGTTTCTATGTGCACTAAGGAAATACACAATCAATTAAGACACTCTCATTTAATAACAATTCAATCTTCCAAACAAAATTTTCTTTATAAATCATAGAACCAATTCAGTGGCAAACACTTTTCTTGTAACAAAACCAATCATTGTTCTTGACATTTCATGGAGGTTAATGCGATGCTTCTACCATTGATTGCTATTGTTATTAGTTAGAAAAGCGTGAAAGTTTGCAATTCATGAGTTTGCAAATGGAGATGGATATAGCAAGAACCCTAAGATGTTCATACCATAGAGAGAGATGGATACAACAAAAAAGCATAATGAATATCTTGTAGATTATACTTTTTACACATAAACAAGTAGAAGATTACACTTATTGCAGCATGAATCTCTTGAAAGGATATAAACGGTGGTAGTGCAATGTAAACCACCACTCATGAAAAAAAAGAAAAAAAAAGAAAAAGAAAATAACAAGAGAGAGAGAGAGAGAGAGAGAGAGAGAGAGAGAGAGAGAGAGAGAGAGAGAGAACATAATTATAAAAGGACTTAAGGCTCTCATATATATTAAAGTAATCAATTTCATGTAGTGAAAAGTACAAGCAAGTTTTGAAAGAGAAACATGTTCAGAAAGAACAATACCTGATCACTTAGACTAACATAATTCTTCAAAAGAATCATTTTAGACTCCAATTCTTGGACATGATGATAGTTCTTGGAGTGTTCAAGTTCATTTGCTCCTGCTGCCCTTTTTGTAAGTACATGAACATTTTTTCTGTAATGTACTCTGCCACAGATGTCAAAGCAGGGGGCACATAAAGATTCCTGACAAAATGGAATCTGTTAAACAAAGACAAACTTTTCGAGATGTATCATAATAGAAAATAAGAGAGACTTGTTGTTGCCACAAAGATTAGAGTCCCAATCATTCCATGATAGACTATATTAGACACTTTAGGTGAAAAAATATGCAAAAACAACAAATTGGGTAACTCACTTTTTGATAGGAAGTGTTGCTACAATTGTCTTTATATTAAACATTGATGATACTATCATTGATGATAGAGTTGTTTATTGTATACTTTATTTTATTTCTCTACTATGGAATGCTTCTTGCTAACAGTTTATTTTATTTGTTTTATGTATAGATGAAAGGAGACGACAATACAACATTTTAGAATAATTTGGATGGGCAAATAACATACGAAAGCCAACAAAATATTGGAATGAATGTTTTAGATGATTGGATGTGTCATGGAGAGGAAGGACTACAAACATGTAATGAAGATACCAATCTTACTAATGAAGAAGATGTATGTGAAGACATGCCAACCACTATAGTGCCATATGAAGACTTTCACCAAGATGAAGAAAATGTTGATATGGAAAGATATGACTAAATTTATGGTTGACTTCAATGAAATTGACACATGTAGTGAAATTGACTTCAATGAAAGTGAGAGCATTATCAAGGAAGGGATGGTGTTTGCAAATGTTGAATAATGTAGACTCACAATTTGGTCTTATGCCACGAAGTTTGCATGCAAGCTTAGAAATGTTAAGTCTGATCAAAGGCAAGTTATTGTTAAATGTGAATCAGATGGATGTACATGGAGGTGTCATTGTTCAAAAACCAATGACTGTGTAAGCTTCCAAGTTAAGAAGATTAGCGGTTAACATACTTGTATAAGTAGCAATGCTAACTAGTCAGTATCTATTGAAGCATGACATGGATAAGCTAGTCACAACATTAATGAAAGAGTTGCGATCTTTGCACGGACTCAATTTGAAATATCATAAAGTTGGGTGTGCTCGTGAGATGGCGTTAAGCAAAATACAAGGTCCGTATGAGTTCTTCAACATTGTACCAAGATACTAACATGCAATTCTTAAGTTTAATCCTAGTAGTACAGCAACATATCAATTAGAAGCAGAACAAAATTGTTTCAAGAGGGTATTTATATCCTTGCATGCTTTAAGGATGGGGTTTGTTGATGGATGTCAATCTTTTCTAGGTTTCGATGGTTGCCACTTGAAAGGCAAGTATAAAGAAACACTCTTAAGTGCTATTGGGTTGGATGGGAATAATGGACTATTTCCTTGTACTGTATTAGTTGTGAAAACTGAGAATAAGAGAGTTGGACTTAGTTCCTTTAGCATATTTATGTCATTCTTGAAGATTACTCTAATGAAGGAAAAAATGATTAGTGGATGTTGTAAGCCGTGTTTTTCCCAACTCTGCACATCATTTTTGTGCTGGACATCTATATGTAAACTTTAAGAAGCTCCATCCTAATATACACTTTAAGAAGTTATTGTGGCAAGCAGTATAGGCGTACAAAATAGAAGACTTTGTTAACGGTATGAAACAAATTTAGGAAGCATTGACTATGGCACATCAATGGCTATCTACAATCCCTCCAAGTGGGTGGTTGAGATTATATTTCTAGACTAATTCAAAGTGTGACATTTTAACCAACAACTTATCAGAATCTTTTAATGCTCTGGTTGTAAGTGTGAGTGAGCTTCTAGTGGTGGAGCTAGTAGAACATATCTGACAAAAAATCGTGGTCTTCTTCAGTAAAAGGCTGCAAGACATAGATGGCCTACATGATGGTATAGTGTCATATCATCATCATCATCATCATCATCATCATCAAGACCTTATCCCAATTAGGGGTCGGCCAAATGAATCTTATTCCTCCATTCTTCTCTATTAAGTACCATGGCTTCATTTAATCCCAAAGTCTTTAAATCTTTCCTCACTACCTCTATCCATGTTCTTTTGGGCTGTCTCCTTGCCCTTTTAGAACCTTCTACTTGCATTGCCTCACTCCTTTTAATAGGAGCCATTTTCGGTCTCCTTTAGACATGTCTAAACCATCTAAGTCTAATCCCCCTCATCTTGTTACCTATTGGTGCTACCCCTAAATTTTCTCTAATATTTTCATTCCTAATTCTATCCTTTCTGGTCTTACCACTCATCCATCTCAACATCCTCATTTCGATGATGCTCATCCTATGAGCATGATGTTCCTTAACTACCCAATACTCTGAGCCATGGAGCATAGCCGGCCTTGTGGCCATCCTATAGAATTTTTCTTTTAGTTTGAGTGGCACCCACCAATCACACAAAACTCTAGATGGACATCTCCATTTGTTCTAACCTGCTTGGATTCTCTGAGTAATCTCCATGGTAGACTTCCTAGGCATGAAACCAAAATGATACTTTGATACACTTAGTCTCATGTCGTAGCTTCTTCTCAATCACTCTTTCAAAAAGTTTCATAGTATGGCTCATAAGTTTAATTCCTCTATAATTAGTCCAGCTCTGTATGTCTCCTTTATTCTTATAAATTGGTACAATAGAGCTTTTCCTCCACTCATTAGGCATTTTCTTTGATTTTATAATCTTGTTAAACAACTTAGTCAACCAAACTACCCTAATATCTCCCATATGCTTCCAAACCTCTGTTGGTATACCATCGGGGCCCATGGCCTTTCCTGATTTCATAATTTTCAAGGCCTCTTTCATTTCAAGTATTCTAATCTTATGTTCATATCTATAATATCCAATGTTATTTAGATTTATAGTATTTTATATCCCTATATTCTCAGAGCCATTGTCTTTTAACAATTTTTGAAGGTATGTTCCTCACCTTGGTTTGATCTCATCATCTTTGACTAATACTCTTTGATCATCACTCTTAATGCACCTAACATAATCTAAGTCCTTACCCTTCTATTCTCTTACTTTTGCAAGTTTAAACACATCTTTCTCACCTTCTCTTGTTCCTAGTCTATTATAGAGCTCATCATATGTCTTAAGTTTAGCCTCACTTACGATTCTCTTAATAACCTTTTTAGCATTCTTATGTTGTTCATATTTTTCATTATTTCTGGTCTTCTGCCATGCTTTAAAATACACCCGTTTTTCTTTAACAACTTTTTGCACTGTTTCACTCCACCACCATGTTTCCTTTACTAATGGCCTTTTACCTTTAATACTCCTAAGACATCTTTTGCCACTTTCTTAATGGACTCAGCAATATTAATCCACATGGTGTTTACTTCTATTTCATAGTTCCAATTTCCTTCTACCATCAACTTATTTGTGAATGAGGTTATTTTGTCTCCTTTTAAATTCTACCACTTAGTTTTTGGATACCTATTAAGTTCATTTCCTTTCTTCCATCTTTTGACATGGATATCTATAACCATTAAAATATGTTGTGAGTTTAAACTCTCACCAGGTATCACCTTACAATCCTTACACTTAGATCGTTTAGTATTCCTAAGTAGAGAAAAGTCTATTTGGCTTTTATGAAGTGCACTTTTAAAGGTTATTTAAGTGTTCATCCCTCTTCTGAAATAGTGTATTTGCAATGGCCAGGTTATATGATAAAGCAAAATCGAGGATAGTTTCCCTCATCTCATTTCGTTCAGCTATACCATACCCTCTGTGTATTATATCATATCCTTCCTTTTCTTTCTATAGGGTCATTTAAGTCTGCTCCTATAAATATCCCCTCAGTGTTGGGAATTTCTTACATGACTCCCTCCATGTCTTCCCACAACTATCTATTGATTATATCTTATAACCATACTTGTGGTGCATATGCACTTATAACATTTATGATATGCTCTCCTAGAACAAGTTTTATTATTATAATTCTATCACTGATTCTTTTAATGTCCACAACTTTATCCGTTAATTCTTTATCCACTATTATTCTTATGTCATTTATGTTATTATCCTTTCCTACATACCATAATTTATACCCATTGATTTCTCTAGCTTTAACCCCTTTTCACTTGGTTTCTTAGATACAAGCAAAGTTGACTCTCCTATGTTTCATCATGTCTACTAACTCCAAACTCTTACTTGTCAATGTCCCTATATTCCATGTGGCGATATGAATCTTATGCTTTTGAGATATCCTATTTACCAGCGCCCTTCTCGACCTCCATGGCATGAGCCCATATACACTTTTCACTACAACTGGGTTCTAACACGGCGCATTGCTTTCAAGGGGATGCTCTAGTAACCCTTGCCCATTTTTCACCTGGGATTCGATGTAACGGGTCACTTCTGGGGAAACGCCCTTGCAACCCTTGCCCATTTTTCATTACACCTAGGATTTGATGCAACGTGTCGCTTATGGGGAACACCCTAGCTTGAGGGAATGTTAGTTTTTTATTCATGTCATGTTAGGGTTGTCGTAGTTTTGAGAAGTTGGAGATGATTTTCATTTCTTCCTTACAAACTAATATACAAATGCATATTCATTTGCAAGCCGGCAAGAAATAACAAAATCTTCTTCAACTTCTCCTTTGCAGGCTGGCACTTGATGCAAGGGTTGCTATATTTTAAGAAGTTGGAGATGATTTTTATTTCTTTCTTACAAACTAATATACAAATTCATATTCATTTGCAAGAAGGAAAGAAATAACAAAATCATCTTCAACTTCTCCCTTGCAGGCTAGCACCTAACGCAAGACCCTCCTTTTTGTTTTGTGTTGGGATTGGCATTTGCCGAGATTTATAGTGCCATATGTATTGAAGAAAATGCAATGTTTGATAGCACAAGAAAGAAATTGCACACCGTTGAGATCTTCTTATTTTGAATGGGAAGTTACTTAGCACAATTTATGGCTAACAGTAAGACATGTAGAAAATCTTAACCAATTAAAATGTACTTTGTCATCGATGTGATGTATATGGCATTCCTTGCATACATACACTTATTTTCATAAAGATCTAAGATTGAGTGTTGTTGACTATTATAGTCCTTACTTCCACATTAACATGTTGAGAAAGGCCTATCGTACACCTGTATCAGGAATACTAGACCTTTCAATGTGGCTTATTGTTGATCTACCTCTGTCGCTACCCCTTCATTCTCGTAGACCACATGGCCAACCAAAAAAGAACAGAATACAAGGTGAAGATGAAGCTAGTGGAAGTTATTAAGAAAATAGAGGAACTAAACAATGCATAAGATGTGGTCAACATGGACACAATTGAAGATCATGTAAGGCTCCTAATAAATAATCAATAAGATGCATACATAGTTACAATTTACCATTATGTCATAATAGTTTCTGACAATGTTTGTAGGTGGATATGAGAATGCACAATCAGGTAAGGGTAGAGGGTGTATCATCCATAGAGGAGGTGGTGGGAGAATTTCTTCACAGTGAAGGTAAATGTGTTTATTGATCTTTATCTACTTTGTTTGCCCCTCTATGTCTTTTCCATAACAACATTTTGTTATTAAGATTAATTTTGTGTTTTTTTCTATTTTATGATGTAGTTGAATGAAGGTTGCAGGAGGCTGTTTATCAAATGTAACAGCATGAAGTTTTGATGAAAATATTAAAATAGAAGTAGCTTTTAAAGTTTTGTAATAGTGGAAAAATATATATGAACAATCTATTGTACGCATATGTATATAAAGAAATGGAAATGTATTAGAATAATCTACTGTACCTCTCTTTTTTTAAAAAGTGAATTACAATTATATCTATGGCTTGTGAAAAGAATTCCTTTAGATATGGCATTAGATATGGCTTGTGCAAATATTTTTAGGTAAGGAGAACATTATCATGCAATGGATATGAGAATATTATCATTGTAATACTGGCAAAGATCATTCTATTACTTTGGAGACAAAGAGTATAAGCTATCTGACATTCAAGCTAAGCAAAATAAACATAAGAGTTTCAACTTTTCATTAGAATTCAGGGATGTGATTGCATTCTAATCTTAGCAAGTGGAAAACATCACCTTCAGGTCTTCGTTAAACCTTTTAAATCATTAAAGGTACTTAAATCACAAGACTTAATAATTTACAGATGTACTTAAATCACAAGACTAAATAATTTATAGATGCACATGTCTTGTTTATTAATAATTGGATCTTGATGGATTTGAACCACCATCCTCTTGAGATGAATTCCCAAGTGCTATACCACATTTGAGCTAAAGACCCAAATGCACCCACATTTATGGTGAGTGCATTAACATTGTTAAGGATAATGTTCTCAAGCATATCATAATCACATTACAACATTAAAAACATTCATTTAAGTGCAGAGGAAAAAAATGCAAGCATGTGTTGGCAACAAGCAGAATCTTTATCATTTGAAGATCAACCTTCATTAAATGTAGCTCAAGATCTTGCTCCAGATTATGATGTTTCTGCACATGCTGATGAAGATCCTACTCTTAATGAAAACAATTGCCCTGAATGGTATGTGTTGGTGAAGATAATGAGTGATATTCTGCATATAAGGCATAGTAATCACACCTCCTTGCTAGACAATGGTAGTAAGACCTTTTAGGATTTATTTTCAACTTTGCTTTTGCAGGCACATGTTCAAATCCACAAGAACATCTTCGCATGTTAGAATAACTATTTGTGGAATGCATCTTCTACCTGTATAGTACATCCAATTAACCATTATTTAACTGATATTCTTCTTAGCATGACCAAAAGTAAGAAGGTTAAAGGCTAAAGTAGCAGTAACAAGAGCATGAAGAGGAAACAACCGAACGCAAAGAAGCCCAAGAAGAGGAAAACAGTGACTTGATGAATAGCAAAACTTATAGTTGATTATATTCTATTTTTGTTGTAGAAGAGAAAGGCTGCAAGTATGATTTTTGTCATGCAAGTGTCTTAGTAATCATATCAGTTGCAAGGAAAAAATGTTCTTGGCTTTTAGAATTTTGTCAAAGGCTGCCACTTTTGTTTTTGTTTTTGTTTTTTTTTCATTTTTTGATAGAAGGCCACCACTTCAAAGGGGGGTATGGATGTCCTCTTCATTCATACTCTGGTATCTTTATGCCAGCCTATCAACATCATTCATCTTAATCTACATATCAAAATTCAATTTCTTACACATTGACTATTCCCAATGAAACATATGAAACATATCATGATTTTCAAAATTTCTTAAAGCATGAATGTCAAAGATATTTCACAACCCACATCACAAATAGAAGAGAATACCAATTTGTTAATGCTAAAAATGAATACTTTTCAAGTTGTACATGTGTGGACAAAATTCCAAATTGAGTAATTGTTATAGAACTTTTTGGAAGAATCAACAAACAAGGGTCAATAAACAACTACAACGTTCTTTATTTGATATGCTTAGTATAATTTTTGTGCTGAAACAACAACTTATTCATACAAAACACCAAATCCCAGAATTACATGGGAAACATGTGTAGATGCAATGCCATATATGGATCCGAGGGCAATCACACATTATGTACTTCATTTTTTATTATATACTGACTGCAACACCATATGTGAGTCCCATAATAACTGATTTATCCTTCCACTATCCATGTAGATAGATGAGAAAAATATGGTGGTATGCCATGTATTTGTAGTTGTAGCCATGAGTCATTTCTTATCCCTGTGCTAGTAGGATACATCCTATGTTTTCTTCATCTCAAGAATTTATGGATCAAGTTGATTTTCCTATGTGAAAGGAATAACATAATCCATACAATAAGATGTGCAAATCACATTTAATGAAGGGAAAATTTGATTATAATAGTTTGATCTTTCAATAAACAAAATATGTGCTTTTGCTGTCCTTTAGGTGCAAACAAAGTAGAAGAAGTACAATGCTTTAATAATAGTCTCTATTATCTTTCAACAAGGCAAATATGTCATAGACAGGTTGGAAACTACAAAAGGGGAGCTTATACTTACATTCAACAAATCAACTTCTAAGCAAATATTGCTGTCTACATTTGTCTCCCATGTTGATCCACCTGAGAGTACTTGGGAAATGCCAACAAAATGCATACAAGCACCTAACAAGGAAAGAAAAAACCAAAAGAAGTACCTTCTACCCCAACGCCACTATCTAAACTCAATACCAACACTAGAAACTAAAGCAACTACAAATTAAACAAAATGGCAATCTCTAGACATAACCTAACTTCCTTCATGCCTTCCCATATTGGAGAAATAGCTACCTCTAATATGACTAGAAAGTTATAACTAACATATTGATTTTCTTGAAACAAATTTGTCTTCTAT
Source organism: Warburgia ugandensis (assembly GCA_035236585.1). Lineage (NCBI taxonomy): Eukaryota > Viridiplantae > Streptophyta > Magnoliopsida > Canellales > Canellaceae > Warburgia > Warburgia ugandensis. Next base: position 16,210,223 of record CP141133.1, read on the forward strand.
AAGTAGCCAACTTTATGACCATTAGTCATTTTTGTACAAGCTCTCCAATTATTTTAGGTGAATTGAAGTAAATTGGCATGTATTTTACCAGTCATTCCAAAGTATGACACTAAAACATTAACCAAAATTTTTGGCACTTCACAAGTCAAAATTTCAAACTGCTTGATTGTAACTAATTGAATCTCAACCTAATACCAAAAACATATGGTATGAACATCTTAAGCACTGCTTAATTTCACTATGAGACATCAACCCTTTACAATGGTCCATTAGATGGACCCACTTTCCTTTTTCAATTGTTAGTTCGCCATCTATGGCTCCACATTCATCCCTGACCTCCAGTACTATCTGATTTTGTTGTCATTATCTATGACACCACTTTTGTAGCCATCTCCACAAGCTCAATGGCCATTGGTGATTTAATTTATACTTTCACTACTTTGACTACAAGCTCTCAATTGAGTTCCAAGTTCTTTAAATTGAAGCTTGACATCTACTAGTTTGAAGTATCAATAAACATTAATATTCTCATTTGGGAGTTGCATTGAATCTCAAGTGCAGTGAAAAATGGGCAAGGGTTACTGAGGCGTTCCCCAAGAAGCTACGCACTACGTTGGATCCTAGGTGTAGTTGAAAAAGGGCAAGGGCTGTTAGAGTGTTCTCTCGAAAATGACTCGTTGCATTATAACCAGGTGTAGTGAAAAGTGGACATGGGTTCATTCCATGGAGGTCAAGAAGTGCTGGGTAAAATGGATATCTCATGAGCATAAGATTTGTATCGCCACATGGAATATAGGGACATTAACAACTAAGAGTTTGGAGTTATTAAAGATGATGAAACATAGGAGAGTCAACATTGCTTGTATTTAAGAAATCAAGTGGAAAGGGGCTAAAACTAGAGAAATCGATGGGTATAAAATTTGGTACATAGAAAAGAATAATAACACAAATGGCTTAGGAATAATAGTGGATAAAGTTGTGGACATTAAAAGAATCAGTGATAGAATTATAATAATAAAACTTATTCTAGAAGAGTAGATCATAAATGTTATAAGTGCATACATTTCACAAGTAGTGTTAGAAAATATAATCAACAGATAGGTTGGGAAGATATGGAGGGAGTCATGCAAGAAATTCCCAAACTAAGGGGATATTTATAGGAGTGGACTTAAATGGCCATGTAGGAAAACAAAAAGAAGGATATGATAAGATACATGGAGTGTATGGTATAAGAGAATGAAATGAGATGGGGGAAACTATACTCGATTTTGCTTTGTCATATAACCTGGCCATTGCAAATACACTCTTTAAGAAGGGGGATAAACACTTAATAACCTTTAATAGTGGACTTCATAAAAGCCAAATAGACTTTTTTCTACTTAGGAATACTAAAAGATCAATGTGTAAGGATTGTAAGGTGATCCCCAGTCAATGGTTATGGATATCTATATTAAAAGATGGAAGATAGAAAATGAACTTAATAGGTATCTAAAAAGTAAGTGGTGGAACCTAAAAAGGAGAGAAAATAACCTCATTCACAAATAAATTGATGGTAGAAGGAAACTGGAACTACAAAACAGAAGTAAACACCATGTGGATTAATATGATTGAGTCCATTAAGAAAGTGGCAGAAGATGTCTTATGAGTATTTAAAGGTAAAAGGCAATTAGTAAAGGAAATATGGTGGTGAAGTGAAATAGTGCAAAAAGTTATTAAAGAAAAACGGGTGTATTTTAAATCATGACAGAAGACTAGAAATAATGAAAACTATGAACAGTATAAGAATGCTAAAAAGGTTGCTAAGAGAATAGTAAGTGAGGCTAAACTTAAGGCATATGATGACCTCTATAATAGACTAGGAATAAGAGAAGGTGAGAAAGATGTGTTTAAACTTACAAAAATAAGAAAACAAAAGGGTAAGAACTTAGATCATATTAATTGCATTAGAAGTGATGATCAAATGACACTAGTCAATGATGACGAAATCAAACGAAGGTGGAAAACTTACTTTAAAAAATTGTTAAATGAAAATGGTTAGGAGAATATAGGGATTGAAAATACTATAAACTTAAATAACATTGGACATTATATATATAAACATAGGATTAGAATACCTTAGTGAAAGAGGCCTTGGAAAAGATGAAATTACGAAAGGCTATAGGGCTCGATGGTATACTAATAGAGGTTTGGAAGCATATGGGAGATACTTGGGTAGTTTGGTTGACCAAGTTATTTAACAAGATTATAAAGTCAATGAAAATGCCTAACGAATGGAATTGTACTAATTTATAAGAATAAAGGAGACATACAGAGCTGCACTAATTAGCAAGGGATCAAACTTATGAGTCACAATATGAAACTTTTTGAAGGAGTGATTGAGAAGAGACTACGACATGAGACAAGTGTATCGAAGAATTAGTTTGGTTTCATGCTTGGGAGGTCTACCACGAAAGCTACTTTCTTACTAAAGCAATTGATAGAGAAATATAAGGAGAGGAGGAAAGACCTCCACATGGTCTTTATCGACTTAGAGAAAGCTTATGATATAGTCCTTAGAGAGTTAATATGGAGGGTGTTGGGTGAGAAAGGAGTTTTACATGTGTATATAGACATAATTAAAGATATGTGTGAGGGAGCGGTAATAAATGCTAAGACTACTAGTGGTAAGACTGGTGATTTTCCTATCACTATAGGATTGCACTAAGGATCAGCATTGAGCCCATAGCTTCTCGTGGTTGTTATGGTGAGTTAACAAAACATTTACATGAGGAGATTCCATGGTGCATGCTATTTGCAGATGATATAGTCTTACTTGATGAGACAAGGGAGGGCGTAAACACAAAGCTAGAGTTATGGAGAGAAGCATTAGAATCTAAAGGATTTAAAATCAATTGAACTAAGACAGAATATATGGAAATCAATTTTAGCAAGAAAAGGAGTAGGAGTGGAACACTAGTTAAGATTGATAACCAAGAATTCTGTGCAAAAGACCACTTTCGATACTTAGGATCCATGACTCATGAGAGTGGAGAGATTGAGAGGGAGGTTACCCAGAGAATCCAAGTGGGTTGGAACAAATGGAGATGTGCATCTAGAGTTTTGTATGATCGGCGGGTGCCACTCAAACTAAAAAGGAAAATTCTATAGGATGGCCATAAGGTTGGCCATGCTTTCTGGATCAAAGTGTTGGGCAATTAAGGAACATCATGTTCATAGGTTGAGCATCGCAAAAATAAAGATGTTGAGATGGATGAGTGGCAAACATGATTCAATTATGGAAATGGAAATGAGAAAGCTGCTCCCACGTATAAACACTAAACCAAAGGATGTAAAAGTAAACCGCATTTTGAAGCTAAATGAAAATTTTGGCCTTATTATAGATTTTGATTTTTAGATGTAATCAGCTAGTAAATTTGTTGTTGGATGGGACCAGCTGGTGCTATTTTTCACCATCCATCATCTCTAACACCAGATGGAGTGATCTCAAGCAAGAAGCAGTTCACCAGCTGCCAAAAAACTAGGACAAATTTTATCTATTCAAGCCATCCAAGCATGAAGTATAGGCTGCGGTCACAAATCCCTCCTGCTATTTGAAAATTCTGTAGGAAGATCCAGCAAACAACATATGCTTGAAAATTTAAACTATTACCAAGGTTATTTTTGTCATTAGGTAAACTTACTAATATTGTTAATTTTTCTTTCTCTAATACACACGATTTATGAGAAATCAATTTCCTTTATTAAAAGAGGTTCCATTTTTCACTATGGTTCTAACACAACATGAAACATGAAAGATAAACAATCAAGGAAGAAGACTAACATCTTCTATCTTGGAACACCATCTTGAATCCATAAGATAATTGAAATCTTCAAACTTTTCATTGAAAAGATACAAATCTAGGCTGATTATTGTGCAAAAAGAAGAAGAGCACCGTCTTCTTCAAAGTAAATAAGGATCTTAAATCCACAAGAGACTAAAATATCCAACTCTTGAATATGCAAGAGTGACAAAAAATAACTCCTAAATCCAAGAGAAATCAAGAAAAGGTTAGCAAATAACTTTCTATTTGATATGCTCTATTCTATACATGCATTGCATATTCTAGTGCATGACCTAAAAAATGTGCCTTCTTCACAAAGTTAAATACTTAAGATAGGTTTGATTGACTTCAAAATTATGGTTGGTGATTTTCACAATCAGTTTCTTCACTACAGCTATTTTGTATTATGGGAACCCTTTCCTAGTCACTAGTATGCTTAGTGTTTAATGTTTGGTAATTCAAACTACCTGCATTGTCTACCTAAGGAACTAGTTAGTTAGCAAGTTTGAGTTTGGGGTGAGAATTGAACACATGAAAAATTTATTTTCTTAACACATCTTTTTGTCGATGATTTTCCCTATTATAAGATGGAAGTGTCATTGATCCAAAAAATCTAGATTTTCCTAATTTTTTCATGTTAGGATGCATGTCCAATGCTACTGCCATGAAATATGTATATTACTTGGACATTGATTGAAGCAAGTTTGGTAAATAGGAATTGTATGCTACATTTATTGCTTATGATCATTTTGGTGAACATTTTAATTATGTCTTGGGTAGAAACAATATGGAGACCCGTGAAGGAACTAGAAAATCAAACAAGTCTTCATTTAAGCTTATAATCTAACACATTGTATACACCTACAGGGAGAGATAGAGAGACACAGAGACATTACCTTCTCGTATGAGCTTGTAGTTGATCTGTAGAGAATGTGAATAGGGTTGAACTACAGCACTAGAAAAATGGGGGGTGGAGGGTGTGTGCAGTTTGGGGAGAGTGCGCGGTCTAGGGGGCGTGTGAGGTGTGAAGGAAGATGGCTGACGAAGTCACTTCATTGTCTGCATCGGCAATCATCGATCGTCTTCAATGGTGGGGGGCGTGTGTGGTGTGAAGGAAGACAGTCGACGAAGTCATTGCATTGTTGGTCATCTTCAATGACTGAGTATCTGTATTGTTGTTGATGTTTAACCACAAGTGCATGGGTTATTGTAGTGTAGCTTATGCAAGTACAGGTCAATTCCCTGGGAAATTGACTTAAAAAGTGAGAATTTCAATAAAATTTAATTATCAAAAATTTTAAAAAATAACAAAAATTACTGGAATTGGAATCAGAATACAAATCAAATCAACTTCTAAAAGTTACAGGTTTTTCAGTTCCAGAATAAAGAAAATTAAACTAAAAAATAAGAAAAAAACTACTTCCCTAGCTTAATCTTTTCAAATTCTTTAGATCTAATTTTCTAAAAGTTGATCAGCCTTCATAGATGTCTTTAGCACATCCTTGATTAGAGATCTGTAGGTCGAATTTGTCAGATTCCTCAAAAACATAAAGATGTGGGCGAAATTGTAATTTTGGGAATTGGACGGTCTAGATCAAGATATTAATTTTATATTAAAGATTAGAGACGTTAATTAAGTCTATGGATCCTAACAATGAAATTAGAAAGTTAATTTGAAATCAGATAAAAAAAAAAGAGAAACAGGCAATTTTCGGTTAAGGCTAACTTGTTAATTGGGTTAAACCTTAATTAATCTGGTATGGATTGGATTGTTCCTAGATAAGAAAATCACAGATAAAATAGAACTAAAATAAAATGAGTTACTTAAGGAAATAAAAACTGGCACAGAAACGTAATTGAATTTAAAGTTTAAAGGGCAAAAATGGAATTTGATAAAAAAAAAATGGCTTTTAACAAAAAGCTAAAGAGAAACCCGATGGTGGAGAAGATGTCGGAGATGGTGGGGGAGAAGGGAGAGAAGAGGAAGAGGAGAAGGAAAGAAGAAGAAGAAGAGGAGCAAAGGGAAGCCAATGGGGAAAACCCGATTTGGGTTTTCTCCTCTGGGCCAACCGGAGGCAGGAAATAACTCCGGCGATTGGGAAGAACTGGTCGTAGGAGGCACAAAAGATGGGAATAGAGGGATTGCTGGTGCAATGGAGTTTTTCGACGTTGGGTGTTGGGTATTTGAGAAAGGAGACAACACTGGAGGAGTTGGGGTGGAGCCTGGGCCGGTGAAGCAGAGATGCCAGAGAGAAGAGGGATGGAGTAGAGGAGACGCCACCTTTTGGAAGTTCTGGGTGGAGGGCAGTGAATCGGTGCTAAGTGGAGCCGTGCAAAGGGAATTCCAATCTGACTGGTTAAGTGGTCACCTGGGAATTGTCTGGCCAGTTGGAAGAGAGGCAGATAGGGAGATTAGAGAGGGAGAAAGCAGAGGGATATCAGGTTTTAGGCATGGAGGAGGGAACGCTATCCCAAGGCAGAGGGAGCAGAGGTGCTGAGGCAGTAGAGATAATGCCGGTGACTGATTGGGGTAGTTGAAGAAGCCGGAGCAGAGGGACTTCCAGTCTGACTTGTAACGAAGAGAAAAACTGGAGCAGATGGCAGGTAAGGTTGATTTGGGCAGTGATCAATTGAAGCTTAGGTTAGTGAAGGTGATGCGGTGCCAGTTCTGGTGACTGGTCGTTCATTCTGGTGTGGTGAAGTAGAGGAGGAACGAGGAGATCATGTAGGAGAGTAAGGGAAAGAGAAGGAGAATAGTGGGATTCCAGTTTCTTGTTAAAACTGAGAGAAAGGAACAAAGAAGGATATATATATATATATATATATATATATATAGAGAGAGAGAGAGAGAGAGAGAGAGAGAGAGAGAGAGAGAGAGAGAGAGAGAGAGAGAGAGAGAGAGAGAGAGAGAGAGAGAGAGAGAGAGAGAGAGAAAGGGGAAAAGGGGTCTGCCCACCAACAATTTAGAAGAGAGTGTGAAGAGGAGAGAAAAGGTGGTGAGAGAGAGGGAAGAGCGTGGGAGAGAGGGAAGTATGAAGAGGAAAGAGAAAGTGAGGGAAAGAGAGTGGAGTTAGGAAAAGAGAGTGGAATGGGAGAGATATGAAAGAGAAGTTGGGGAAAGAAAGAGTGTTGGGGGCTACAATTGCATGCCTCTTTATAACCTTCTCTACTTCTAATTTGGTTCTCCCACTTTCTCCCCACTAACTTCCTTTGTTTTGTTGTGGCCTTCCATTTTCCCATTGATTTTCCATTCTTCAATTAAAATTAATTCCCTTTTAGGAACCCTTTTCATCTTGCGTGTTGGTTCTTGATGGGTGATCTGTACCGTTGATCCTTGATCTTAGCTATCTGTGCCTCTTTTGGTTGATCTGCAAAATAAAAGACCAAATTAAAGTCATTTGAACTGTACATTAATCATCGAATGAGCTCTAATGATCATCTAACTGTTGATTTTGACAAATTAATGTTTGGATGGTTAAGTGGAGTTAAATTTAAAATTGAGATAAATTCTACAATTTTGAATGGTTAGATGATCTAATTGAACACTAAATTAGGGGTATTTGGACTAAAATTGAATACTTAACAATTGTTAAAGAAACAAAAACACATACATAATGGGGGTAACAGTAAAATTTTGAAATTTTGGATGGTGACTGTCGATGGAAAAGAAACATAATGGCAAATTTGCAAACTTATAAAAAACTTAATGGCAAATCTGCAAAATGTAGAAAACGTTGGGTTTTTCTTGCAAAAATACCCAAAAAAATATGTTTTTATGAGTTTTGTAAATTTGTCATTAAATTTTAGTGTACTTTACAAAATTACCATTATATTAGTTTTACATTATCTTTTCCTGTTAGTTTTTGAAATTCTAATATTAACCTTCTCTATTTCTCTCTCTTAATATGTTCTAACAGACCTATTGTCTTACAGATGTACACATGATTAAGTTGCTAATTTTGGCCACTAAGTTCAATGACTTCCTAATGGAAAGTTTCAGTGAAACTTGGTATCTAACACAATTTAGTAACAAGGAATCTAATATTATAGTTAGATTTCAACAAAAACCAACCAATAGTGAGATATTTAGTCATAAACATACCATGTTCACCAACTTGCACAATAGTACCTGTTAAGTTTCTTCAATGAAATTCAACAATTTAAACTTTGATTTCTGCTAAAAAATAATATAAAACCCTTTCTAAAACAAATTAGAACATAATCAATGCTTTACATCAATAAAAATACAACAAATTAAAGAAAAACTCGAGTTTAAAATATAAGTAAAATATTGTTACTGTTCATGCAAACAACGATGAGTAGCAACTTTAAACTTTTCATTTGATACCTTTTTGAATGAAAATTAAAAATCTAAGACTTAGGCCTTCTTATTCTCAATGCCTTCTATTTAGCACAATCAATTTTAGAGATTTTTGTTAACTAAAGAAGCTGAAAATCATGCACAATAGCAGATCTATTGAAATGTATGAAGAAAGAGAAATTAAAAAGGGTAATATCAAAATTTTGAAATTTTTTTTTAATAGGGATGGAAAATTAATAGAATGACAATTTTGCAAAGCTCAAGAAAAATTAATGAAAAATTTGTAAAATCCCTAAAAAAGCTCCTAAGCTAAATTTAAAACCTATACCTTCTGAACTTAAATATGCCTACTTAGGTGTGAGAAAATTTTCTCATCATAATTGCCTCTCAATTATAACCATCTTAAGAAGAATAATTGATCAAAACACTCATGGAACATAAAGGTGCAAAAAGATGGACCTTAGTAGATATTAAAAGTATTAGCCCTTTGATATACACCAATGGAATCTAATTAGAGGATGATGCTAAGTCATATTGTCAGTTGCAAAGAAAGTTAAAGTCTTTAAGTTGCTTGATGTAGAAATCATTTACCCCATAAGTGATAGGAAATGGGTGAGTCCATCTCAAGTTGTACCTAAGAAATTTGAAGTGATAGTGGCAACCAATGCTCAAAATGAACTCATACCTACAAGGGTTACCATTGGTTGGTGTATGTGAATAGATTACAGAAAACTAAATGCTGTCAGTAGAAAGGATCATTTCCTATTACCTTTTATGTACAAGATGTTAGAATAGGTAGCAAGTCATTAGTTCTATTATTTTATAGATGGCTACTCAAGGTATAATTACATAGAGATGGCATTAGAAGACTAGGAAAAGACCACCTTTGCATGTCCTTTTGGCACTTTTTCTTACAAAAGAGTGTCATTTGAATTATGTAATGCTCCTGTCACATTACAAGACTGTATGTTGAGTATCTTTAGTAACAAGTTAGAGAGAATTTTAGAGGTTTTTATGGATGAATTTTTTATTTTTGGTAATTCATTTGAGACATGTCTTGAAAATTTAAGAAAAGTCTTTAGTCATTGTGAAGAAAAGAGCTTAATGCTTAATTGGGAGAAGTGCCATTTTATGGTTCCTAAGAGAATTGTCCTTGGCCACTTAATGTCCTCCAAAGGCATAGAAGTGGATAAAGCCAAAGTTGACTTTATTGTCAATCTATGCATCCCCAAATATATTAGGGATTTCATTTATTCATAGGCCAGGCAAGATTCTATAAGAGATTCATTAACGATTTTAGTCCAATATTTAGATTGTTCTGTTATCTCCTTACAAAGGACACCCCTTTTAAGTGGACTAATGATTGTTAAGAAGTTTTTACAAAGTTGAAAGATAAGTTAACCATCGTACTTATCATGCAGCCACCTAATTGTAGTCTACCCTTTGAAATCATGTGTGATGCTAGTGATTACACTATTTGAGAAGTACGAAGATAGAGAAAACATAAAAAGCCATGTGTCATTTACTATGCTAATAGGACCTCAGTAGCACTCAAATGAACTATTCCACTATGGCGAAAGAACTCCTAATAGCTGTCTTCACCTTGGATAAGTTCAAGTCTTAGTTGGTTAATTCTAAGATAGTCATATTCACTGATCACTCAGCCCTTAAGTACCTTCTTTCCAAGAAGGATATTAAGTTTAGACTACTTAGATGGCTTATTTTGCTAATTAAGGACACTTTCCTTAATGAGCAACCTTTTCATGTCTCCAATCCTCATTGGTTTGTTAATACTGCAAATTATTTAGTCATAGGAAAGATTCTTAAACATTAGAGTAAATTAGAAAAGCATAAATTCTTTTCCAATGTCAAGCACTACTTTTAGGATGGTCTATACATGTTTAAGTATTGCTTAGATGAAATAATTAGGAGATATGTACCAGATGTAGAGCAAAATAGTGACATCTCTCCTTCTATCATTTAGAAGAATGCGATGGACATTTTTTTACATAGAAAATCGCTGCAAAGGTTCTGCAGTATGGTTTTCACTAGCTTTCATTGTTTAAAGATAAGCATGTTTTTTAAATCGTGTGAGCAATGTCAAAAGTTAAGAGGAATAACACAAAGAAAGATGATGCTTTTAAACCTTATCCTTATTATTGAAGTTTTTTACTACTGGGACATTGATTTTATGGGACCTTTCCCAACTTCTTTTGGTTATATTTATATTTTATTAGTTGTACATTATGTGTCTAAATGGATTGAGGCTATCCCTTGTAAAAATAATGACCATAAAAATAGTTGTTAAATTCTTAAAAGAAAATATTGTTCTAAATTTGGGATGTCTCAAACCATTATAAGTGATAACGCCACACATTTTTGCAACAAAGCATTTAAAGCGCTTACGAGAAAATATAATATCACCTATAAAGTTGCAATGCTGTGTCACTCGTAATAATTGGGCCATTAAACAAATTCTTCAAAAGATTGTTAATCCATATTATACTCTTAGACTAACCAATGTCCTCCAGGCATATAGGACTGCACATTGGACCCCTATTGGTATGTCCCCATATCGTATTGTATATGGTAAGGCTTGCCATTTTCTAATGAAATTGGAATATAGAGCATACTATGCAATAAAGACCTTTACTTTCAACATAGATAGAGTAGGTTCACATAGAAAACTTTAGCTCAATGAGTTGGAGGAGATCATGCAAGAAGCTTATGAGAATAATAGGATATACAAAGAAAAAGATGAAAGTTTTTCATGATAAGAATATACTAAGAAAATCCTTTACTCCATCCCATAAAATTTTAATGTATAATTTTAGGCTTCACCTTTTCAAGGAAGCTTATATCTCAACGGACCGGTCCTTACATAGTCAAAGAAATTTTTTCATATGGGACTGTCAAGATTGAGGATGCTAGGAGTGACCATACTTTTAAACTCTTTCCTAGAATATGAGAATTCAAAAGTTGAGTCCCCAACTCTATATGATTCAGTTTATCAGGATTGAGTAGATCTAATCTCTATGTATCAACCTTTGTATTTTAGAATTCATTATTTTTTGCATCACCCATCTTCATTTTTAGTCCTATATTTCAACATTAAGGACAATGTTTCTTCAATTTGGGGGTGTAAAATTGTAACAAATTATATTTTTATTTTTTCTAATTTTTTAAAGATTAAAAAATAAAATTTTGATTTTTTTAGTTTTTAGGTCAATTCCTATAATATGACGAGAATTGAATTCTTCTAAAGCATAATCTAGCAAACTTTAGCTTATTCATTATTTTACTTATTTTTTAAAGTATTCCATGAAAGCTAAATATCAAATCACATCTATAAACATAGTTGCATATACCTATTGTCTAAATTGATAATTAGTTATAACTTAGAGATCCTAAAGAAATTCAATGGCGATCTATAACCTGAGTGAGTATGAGAGCCATTCATTCTTTTGAAGGTTATAAATGTATTCCAATTATTCTTTAGTGTGTTTAAATTAAATTTGATCCCATCAATTCTTAAATTTGGCCAATTACTCAAATTGTTTGAGTATTACCTTTAAAATTCTAGAAGTTTAACGAATCTAATAGTTTATATAAAATCTAAAAAATGATCTAGGCCATCCTCATTATAAATCTAAAGACACAAAGCCCAACCAAAAGTATCTCTATAATTAGTTAGCCAACTTGAGCCTCTTATATAAACCTTTTTCTTTTCTTGCACAAATTATACTTTACCCAATGTAACCCAACATACATTATTGACTACCTATTTTCTTCAAATGATAAGTTAGAGATGAACGAAGAAATATCTTTTAAGTGGCAGTGGATGTAGGAAAGTGAACATGAAAAAAAGCTCTTCAACAATACTAAAAAAGAAGAAGAAAAAATAAAGGAATATTCACTTTGGTATAAAGTAAAGCAAAGAAGAATTTTTAACTGTTAGTAGAAGACCTCTACTCATTTTTGAAGAATTCTAAATATCTTTTATATCCCTTTGTTTCATAACCCTATCCTAAGCCTATATTTTGTCCCACTTAAAGACCTATTAATTTTAGGAAGAATATAGTATTAATGAGGATATGAATGAATATGATTTAAAAAATAATATGTCTAGGTATTCAAAGGTAATGTTATCCTTTCTAAAGGGATAAAAAATTAAATTCCTTAGTAACTCCCATTCTTGTATGAGTATTTGTGAGATAAATTTACTTTTTTTATTAACTCTACTCATATATTTAAAAGAGAGATGTGTTTTCCCCTTTATCTGTGAGTTTTTATTTCGGAGTATGTATCAATAGTGAGAATTAAGGTCAAAACATATTTCAGATAGAGTTCAAATGATATAGTCTACTTAGAGATAAAAGAATATTATGTATGTAGTCTATACACACTCACACTCTAAGATCTGAGCTCAATTGGAATGTATTTAGCATATGGGTAGGGTTTTGAATTTTTTATTTAATTTTATTAGCATGCTAAAGTTGATAGATTTATTAAATAAAATTGTCTGAGAAAAAGTAGGAATTGACTTGAAAATAATTTTTGAATTTTTTAGATTAGTTTTTTGGCATGTTTTGCTCAAGACTAGCTAAATGCTAGTTGAGGCGTGTATTGAGTGTTCAATTTTAACTAAAATCTCCTCAAATTAGCATTAGGATAAATAATCTAATCCATTAATTTTGAATTTTTAGATTAAATGTACATTTTTAGCCCCCAATTGATCATCCAACTATTAATTTGCAAATTTTAATGGTCAAATGATCATCATATCTGATCAGATGATTAAAACATGATAAAGATGATTCTATTTGAGTTTTATATGTTGTAGATCAACTAAAATATAATTGGGTAACTCTTATCAAGTTAAATGGAACCAGATCATACAAGATCAAATCTAAGAGGAAACTACTTTTAAGAAGAAGTTGAAGACGATCAGAAAACTAAATTTTGATAAGGAATCACAGATGGAATAGAGAAGTTGGACTAACAACAACTTCTGATGAAACTTAGAAGGATAAGAAAGGAAGACTTAGAAATAAATTTAAAAGCAATCTATCCCCTCTTTTCAGTCTTACCAACCATCCACCTCCATTTGCAGCCACACCAGTTGTTCATCACCATCGTTTCCACCCTGTTTTCTAGTTTGGTTTGCTCTATTTTCCTTCTTTGTCTTAGTTATTATAGTCTTCTATTTATTTTCACCATTTTTCCATCTGTTTTACAATTGTCTTCATCGTTTGCTTTTTCATAGGTTATGCTTTGATTTCAACCTCTGTTCCACCAATTTTTCCCATCTTGTCATTGTCATTTTTTCCTCTGTCATCACCGCGTCACTCTTTTCTTTCACTGTTCTCACTGCTCCTTACCATTATCTTCCCCTTTTTTCCTTTCCAACCAATTTTTATTCCTTGTTATTCAAGGTTTTTGCATATAATTTTTACCTATTTCAATATGTTTTTAGTTTCCTTTTACAATTTCCCTTGCTCTAATCAAAACCCAATTTGGGTTTCACCTGAAATCACCATTTTCCCTTCCTTCTCTACCTTGGATTTTCCTCCTTGTTCATCTCTCCTTGTGGTTGTGTTTTCTCCTACTTGATTAAAACGAGAAAATTTCTCTTTCTGCCCTTTGTACCCCTACTTTAAATCCAACTGTTTTCTTATTCATCCTTTTCCCTATTCTAGCTTTTCCTTATTTTGTCTTCATCCCAACAAAACCTTAATTCAATTCAGTCCTTGTCTGGTTTCAATCAAACCAAATCAATGCTTCAATTTTAACCATAAGGTTCCTTTAAATTGCTATTTCATCTCTTTTTAGATTTTTATACACTTTCAGATCTTCATCAAGATACAATTCATAGTTGATTTAATGGTTCTAATCTTACATCTAGAATTTAGGCAGTTAATCTAAGCCATCCAATTCATGAATTTTTTCATTGATCTAGATTATTAGTTTGTTGGAAGATTTAGTTAATCTATCCATTGAATTAAGAATCAGGGACATCAGTGAAGGATTGGTGATGGTTGTTTGACTTGGATATGACCAGATATGGAGAAATTTGCTAAGTGACACATCGATAAAGCTAGAAAAGTTAATTGAGCTTGTTATTTTTTTAATTCTTCTTTATTTTTAATTTTTAATTATGTACTTTTAGTTAATCAATAGATATGAGTTTTTAATTTACTATTATTTAATTTTTATTTAAACTCCACTTTTCAAGTCAAGCCCCTATGGGATCGACCCGTACTTGCACAAACTATACTACAATAGCCCTTGCACTTGTGAAAAACAAACATTTCTTGGCTTTTTTGGTCAGGTTCGACTATCGTCTACACAGTACGATGATCGTATCTTGTCGCAGGTGAGATTGTACAATCTCAATGTCAAGCAGGCATGGAAGCAAGTGAGATTGAAGGGGGGAGAGAGAGAGAGAGAGAGAGAGAGAGAGAGAGAGAGAGAGAGAGAGAGAGAGAGAGAGAGAGAGAGAGAGAGAGAGAGAGAGATGGATTTCACCCTACATCTATTTCTACCTTACGTTTCATTCTCCAAATTCATCTCCACCCAAGCCATCCGCATGTCATCCATCTAGTAGTCATAAATTCTCAAATAAAGATCAAATTCCACAACCAATTCCAAAGGAAATGGCCGCACATCCATGGCCAATGGCCCACCTTTATCACACGTCTCCTTACAATTTCCAACATGAAATGTTTTCATTCCCTTGGCAATTTCATCACATGCATCATCTTTTTAAGCATTTCTTTGCACGATTCACATGAACATTGATAGTACTAAGAGAGCAGTTTTAGTTCAATATAGCACTAGCATCACCAATAAAACATTCCCTTCAATTTTCAATGCGAAGCGGTTTTACAAATCTCAATAGAAATCATCACTAATGTGCATTTCATTGAGGCAGAATGGCATGATTCTTAAGATAATTTATATTTTACAAGTTAGATGTATAATTGGGTCAATTTCGCACATAGAAGTCAGTAGCTAACCCATCCATTTATCACTTAACTAAAACATCTCCTTGCAGTTCCAATAGGGAGCAATTTTATCATTCTCTATTGGAAACACCTATAACATGAATATTTTTTGGGGGAATTCACATGGATCATAAGTTAAATAACAAAATTGCATGATACAATAAAAATCCAAGCCATTTCATGCACAAATAATACCTGATACACCCCCCAAACTCATATATAGTGAAATGCATTCTGGAGGTTTCTAGCAATGTGACTTCACCTAAGTGATGAATTCCATTTCAATTTGGCATCATCTTGAAGACATTTTTATATGGATATGTAGTTTACTGCTAATCCTAAAAGTGTCAAATGGAATTTGGGCATTTCCATCAAGGGATAACAGTGACCTGCCCCAACAATGGGAAGGGAATTGATGCCCCATTTTCAGCCCAAAGATATAAGAAATGGCGTCAACTACTAGCCCCTCAACCACTGTTAAATTTCATAATTTTCTCCCAAAATTTTCATATATTAAGCCTCATTAGAATTTATTAAAATCCCAATGAGTAACATAGAAATTCCTTCCAAAATGGTGGAAATGCATGGGTGTTCATTCTTTTAACAATCCAATGATAAGGTGTAGCAATCCATTTAAGATAATGCACCTAACTTTCAAACATCATGAAACCACAGAATACTCATAGACGAATTTTACTAAGATTTCATAACAATAATGTAGATTAGACTTAAGAGCTATAGAAATCAAGTTAATGTGCTTCTAAAAAAGACATTAAACCAATAAAATAGTACACTATATATCACTCAAAAACTCTACGAAATTCATTCCAAAACACTTGATTTTTATGGATTAAACATAAGTCTACATTTGTAGAATTCTTATTGTCCAATTAGCTCTTAGAAGCTGTGCAAGGTTGTCCCCTCGGCCAAGATTTCTAACTCTGAAGAAACTCAAAATCCTGATCCTTGGACATCCTCTTCAAGTCCTCCAATGGCTCTCCTTTCCTCTAGCAAACTCTTCCACTCTTATCTAGGATTGCTTCTAGGCTCCTTCCACTAACTTCCTAACTAAAATATACCTCCAATCCAACTACAACCTCCTCCAAGTTCAGACCTTTTCAAAGTCTTCTTCACCAGTCCTCAACAATGGAGCTCTCATAATGGGTGCTTTGGTGTAGTTGCATGGAACATGAGAAGGGGGTAGCATGGCTCTCTCCCCTCTCTTATCCACCCATGTACTCCTTCAATGACACATGGCAGCTACTTAGCGTGCATGAGGCTAGTTGCCCTACCCCATGGAAAAACATGGGAGCTTGGCTACTTATGCAAGTAAGGCCAGCCCCCATTTGGTTCATCCCATGTTAAATATGATGGTTTGTACTATATATTCTCATGTGATATGCCTACTATATCCTTCTAGCTTCTCATATTCACATCTAAACCCTAGCCTATCTTAATTATCATTTATCTATTAGATATCTAAGCCCTCATTACTTTAGCTTATACATAGTATTATGACTTTAGGGTACTCTAATACCTTATGCATAACACTTCTAATCAAAACCTTCAAACATCTGTCACCTAGGCCTTCCTTCACTCATTACTTGCACCCTAGGCCACTTGAGACTCTCCCACTCCACCTTAGCCCTCCAAAATGTGTCCTTACTCTCTCCCTCTCTTCTTTTTAATGGATTTGGCCCTTGATGGTTTATAAAGAGAGAAAGAAAGTAGTAATTTATTTTTAAAAATACTCCATTGTTTGTAGTTTATATTTATTATTCATGAAAATTTACATATCACTCATATTACAAAGGGATCCCACCTTGGCTAGAATGGAGGATTCCTCGGGAAGGAGGGAGTATTCCCTCTTCTTGTTTCTTGCTCTTGAGGTTCTATCCAATTTTGGAAGGAAATTATCCTAGAGTAGGAAATTGAATCAAGCTTAGAAAAATAAAACTCTTCTATGTGTTGTTAGTTTAAAAAATTAAGTTATTATATAAATTATGAAAGGAATTGAATGAGAGAAAAGAAATAAATTATACCTGAAAAGGTAGGACTACAATGACATAGAAGACTACAAGACTAATGATTCTAACAATTTACTTTCCCAAAATGTAAAAGGGCAGCCATGGTGCACGAGGCTCCCACCTAGGTTAGCAATCCTCAAAATGTAAAAGTTTATATTGAATTCCTATCAGGTACTTCCTAGGAAGAAATAACTCTTTTACTCTCCATTTAAGAGATTTTCAAGAGTGGAGTCTCCTTCTTAGAATGAGGATTGTTAGCCTTCTCTCGATAACCACATTTATACAAAAGTCCATTCATAATTGTATTTTTTTTTTTGTATATATACATAATAGTTTAACCATATGCATGAAATTTTGATTGGGATGCATAAATATTTGAAATATTCCCTCATGAGAAGTCTATAGAGAGGGGCAAGTGAATAACTGCCTCTATTAGGGCACATGCTCCATTTCTCATGCTTCAATTTGCTTATATAACTTTCCTTTTCTAGATTGTTCTAATTTTTAGTATATTTCTTTGATAAGACTTCATGTGTGTGGTAAGTCATTCTGGGGTGCATGACTCAATTTTTAGAGGAAGACTCCAAAACCATGGACAGGTGGTCCATTGGGAGAGTGCTTATCATTTCTAAGCATGAGGTGCATATATTGGGCCACATATCCCAACTATGGGTGACTTTTTAGTTATTTCATAAGAAGCAAGCTTCTTGAAAGGGGTATACCCCATGCTTTTTACCATCTATTTGATTGGTATGCTCCATACAACTAGGTTCCCTCAGGTGAAGATGCACCATGATTAGGGATTAAAATTTGGCCTAAGGTGGCTATAGGGTGTGACAACTCGGGTTTTTAAAACACATTTTTATAAATATTTGCTAAGGTAGGGCCTTGATTTTGAAAATTTTTAAAATTCAAACAACGAAAACATATTTTCTTTGAAATTGATTTGTCAAAAACCCAAGTGCCATCTCAAATTACTTATCATACATAGATTTTTGTATAAAATAAAATTTTCACTGAATATCAATAGAAATACTTTTATTAAAATCAGGATAAATCTAGTGGTTCACATACACAACCTTAGTAATCATTACATCCCTTGTCCAAATATTACAATTCAAATTACAAAACAATCAATACAATCTTCCTCAAAGTAAGAACCCTAAGTAGTAGTTTGGTGATGATTATCCTCTAGTCTTGATCTTTCAATCTTCCTTCACTATATCTAAGATATTGTAAACATTCCAACATTTACAATTTCTCAGCAAGCTATGCTTGGTAGGAGATTTAAGAAATATAATCAATATATCTCAAAATCAATAATTCTTTATATCCATGATATAAATCAATTTATACAAGTGGATAACCATATTGGAAATCATCCTCCAATACAACATCGGTAATAACTTTTACCGGGCATCTCATCATGCCATAAAATGTGGCATCTCATAATGCCATAACATAAGGCATCTCATCATGTCATAACATAAGGTATCTCATCATGCCATAATCAATTACATTATAATGAAAAATAATCTCAAGGACTACCATGCTTGTAGTCTTAATGCATACAGCGTGTCCAGATAACTGCTCAATACTCCATTGATTCTACGGTGAAAAATACAGATTCATGTTCGTATGAGAGGAACCATGGCTATCATAGTGGCAACCTTCCCATAATTGCCCACCTGACATTTTGCCTCTCTTTAGGCTCGGTATCATCATCATAATTTGCTTCGAAGAGTGACTAGACAAACCGCCATAACTCTCCTAGCATTGGCATCCCCATGCTTAAGCTTGTCTTAAAACAAAACTACAAGCCTCCATGCTTGTATGGAAAATAGTATTTCATACTTATAGACTATGTGTCTAGTTATAATAAGACATGCCTATAACTTATTTCTTTAAGACTTGGGGGTTCAACTTATATAGTTCAAATCTTCTCATTCTACCCATTAAGTAATTTCATAATTGCTTAATCAATCACTTTGTATTCATTTCAACATCATTTGTTGATTCATAAACAATTCTAAGGTAATTATAATCAATCTACAGTTAATAGGATAACATCACGTGTAAAATACATGTATCTTCTATATTGAATTTATCCTTAAGGAACACCTGCCTTTACTTTCAACAATCGATCTTCTCATTGATCTTGATCATCATATCCTTCATGTATCTGTCAAATCATATATATATATATACATAGTCATTCCTCAACTCATTTATACACTCTAGTTGTTCTTTTGATCAACCTTACATAGGATGATTTAGATCTTTTTCCTTGGACCATATTAATCAAGGGTCTAATCTATTGATCTACATTTAAATCTAACATTTATACAAAATCAAACATTTAATCTAAATTATAATTTTGTTTATTGTTCTTGATCATTCAAGATCTCATCATGAATCTTGTTTGATCATCTTACTTGCAATTTTTATTAGGATTAGATGATTTGCTATATTTTATGTTATTATTATTATTCAACCAGTTAATGTCTTACTGGTTGAAGATAGTTTATTTCTTTCCTAATACTAAACAGCTCCTCCTTATTTCAGAACTGACTAAGGCTTACCAATTAAAAGTTGCTCACAGAGTGGTTAATTCAATCCTCATATAAGGAGGCATTTAGACCTCACAAACATTGCTATAAGGTGGGGGAAGAGTGAGGCTCTATTAGAGAACCCCCTTGACCACCATGTTCAGCATTTACTAGAGTGACCTTAGTTCAACCTTTTATAAGTTTCCTATGGGCTTGTATACCTTAAGTTCCATTTCTACTTGATTTTAACTTATGTCCATGAACATAAATAATGTCATTCATGGATGTTTATTATTCTCCTAAATTGGGCCAAGAAAATGATATTCCTTATATTGTCCTACTAACTATAACCCTTACTATCATTAAGTCCATGTCCATATTCATTATAAATGTTCATCAATATCTATTTTCATTTAATTACATTTTTCATATAATTTACATAACATGAACATTAAAGAGTAAATAAGTAAATATAATAATTAAATCTACTAAGCAATTAAAAGAATATTTACAATAGAATATAATAATTCACATGAGCATTTGAAAATATCATATTTGTCCATTTTGATGCAATGATCATATTTTGATTTCTATTCATTTTTCATCTCATTAAAAGTTTAGATCTTGATCTTTCTTTTTTATTCAGATCTATCACATTCTCTTAATGTGATATTATCAATAGATCATTGAAGCATTTCATCATATGATCTGATCTTTCTTAATCCAACCAATTAAGAAGATCTTAAGTCATTTTATCAAAATTAAGGCTATAGATCTCGATCAATCCCAATTAGACACATCAAGCATTCATTTCTCATGATCTTATCATTAGATCATCATCTATACTAATTCATAGTTTCTAATTATCCTTAATCAATCTGATCAAGGAGATTATTATGTATTTTCAAGGATTTTGTTACTTTTAATGGTCAAGATCTTAAGATCTACCAAATCAGTTATATCAAACCCTTCCATTCATATTGTTTTACTATTAGATATCCATTCAAACTAATTTACATGTTCTGATCATGTTGTATCTTTAAGATCAAGTAGTTATGTGGTTATTTTTATGATTTTTCATCAATTAAGGCTAAATTTCTTAATTTACTCCAAATCAGTCACATCTAACTTATGATCTCATGTTCCCTTATCATGATATCACCAATGGATAAAAAATCCAAGGTCTAATCATGCTAGATTTGATTGAAATTGGGAATTAGTACCACTTTTTGTGATTTATAGAATTTTACAGTGAATAAAATCTAAATTTTATGTTTCCATTAGATTCTACTCTTCATTAGGAATCCAGAGCTTCTTTTTTATATTGATTTGGAGTTAAAATGAGTTCTGAATTAGAGTTTGAAACTTACAATCAAAATAAGGGCCCAGATTCAATTTGACCCTTGCGGATTGACGGGGACGATTAGCGGCCTGCCTCCACCTCGTTCCACCAGTAATGGCTGGTGTATGCTAAGCGGTGATCGAGATAGGTGAGATGGTCCGATCTAGACCGTCGGATCACCCTTTCCCCGATCCTCCTTGATTTGACCACGTTAAGAGCCCAGATCTCTTCCCCTGTATCATTTGGGTCCTAGCCTCTCATCCAACGGCTTAGAGTTTTCATCTGAGTTGGGTAATATGGGATCTCAATGGCCGGGGAGATCCCTTGGAGGCTGGGGATTTTTCTTAGAAGACCTGAAATGAAAGGAAAAGAGAAGGGAACCTACCTGGATCCTGTTTGGAGTAGAGACTATTGCCAGAGAAGGAGAACTGCGTCGTATATTGAAGCCCTAGCTGAGCAACTAGGGTTTCTATAATTCTTGTGCCGGGTAATAAGAGAGGGGAAATGGAGAGGGAAGTAAGGGGAACCAGAATCTGGGTTCTAATTCTGGTGATTTTTTCAGAGAGGGGAGATATGTGGAGGAATTGCCGAGTTGAGAAAAACCCTAGCCGATAGTTCTTTGAGTGTGTGGGGCTAGAAGGCAGGTCTGGGGACGCACCAGTCTGGGATAGGCTGGTTCCTGTGCTAGGCGTGTGTGGGGACCGCCGCTTCGGCTGTAGAGAGAGAGAGAGAGAGAGAGAGAGAGAGAGAGAGAGAGAGAGAGAGAGAGAGAGAGAGAGAGAGAGAGAGAGTCTAGGGATATGAAATTTCGTGTGAATAGTGGGAGGGGTATTTATAGGGCTACTTTTGAATTATTTTAATTAATTTTTTATTATTTCTTAAAAAATAATTTTTATTCTTTTCTTATTAAAATCAAAAGAGATTCCTCATCATGTTTATTATTCATCATTGATATTCCCTGAGCTGGCTGTCCACTAGCTCACCCAACTTTTGTGGACCCCACACAAAAGTGAAATGACTATTTTACTTCTATAGGTAAATATAAATTCATAAAAATTAAGAAAAATAGGGATTTTTTCCCGAGCTCAGATTTCATCATGCTTATAGTCATTCTAACCTGTTTGCTAAGTATGATTCCAAATATCTATGTTTCAATACTTGATTCTTTTTCTAAAAAATAATATTATATTGAATATAATATTCTACCTTGATTTTTGTAAAAATTCCAATTAATTCCAGAAAAATTAAGGTTTTCACATAGGGGGCCCAAAATGGGGTGTTTACAATAGGGAAAGCATGATTTGCTCTATGTAAGCTTCTATTTTCTTTTGCATTTTGACCTTTGAACACCCTGAACTTTGTTGAAGAATCTATATTTTTTTGTAGAGATGGTTGTTTGAGCATCTTCCAATATCGATTCAGCCTTTTAGATGACTTGTGATCCTTGATGAGGCAAAAGTGAGGCATTTGATTGTGTAAATGATGTTTATGAGAGCTTAAATGAATTATATGTGAAGTATGAATGTACGAGGCATTTGATAACAAGTGTCAGAATACATCTCGAGTCAGTATGTTTTGGCTGTTGAGATACTTTGGCATGTGTTTCTTTTGGGTTTAATGGATGTGACTTTCTATGACTCATGGTGCATGCTTAGGATTGAAGATCTAAAGAAGCACACCTTAAAGTTGCAACTCATGGAAGGATCTTGAGTTCCACCCATAGGATATTATGATTATGAAGGAAATAGTATAGGCGTTGTTGTGCTCGACGATGATGACAAAAGAGTGGTAAAAATGATATCTTGGATAGTAAAAGGAGAAAAAGGAAGGCTTAAGGAAAGAAAAACTTACTACTCATAATTTGTGAATTTTAAACTATGAAATTTGGAGGTTGGGATATCTAATTTAGCAAGTGAGTAGTGAGGATCTAGACCTAGCCTTATAATGAATTTTCTCAGAAGTGTGTAGTAGGCAAGACCTATTGATTGATAATTTTCTGGACTTGATGTTTGAATGAAATGCTCATTGCCCTTGGTTGTGCTTTCAACTTTGTCTCTTTTTTTTTTGCTATCACTTTTACCCATGATGCCCTCTAGTATATGTGTGACACCATGTTTGATGATATATGTGTGTATATATGTAATGTAATGTATCTATGTATGTATGTACTTATACATATATATGCAACATTGATGACCCTATTGACATGAATTTCATTGACATAAGACGGTCCTTTGATATGTTTTGATCATGATCAGCTCAACAATGATTCTTGTTGGTGTTAGGGATGCAATTGTTGTTAAATGTCTTGGAACACATATGAAGAAGATGTTATTAAATACTAAATTATTTCTAAAGAGAATTTCTCCTATGAAACATTTATAAAGAGGATTTCTCATATGCATTGTGGGAGGAAATAAGGTGGAGAGTTTAATTCCTTTATCAATGTGGGGAACCCCTATAGATTTCATAATTTGGGCCCACAATGTTATTCAAAGTTGGTATGATATAAAGGGAAAAATATAGTGACCTCTCATAATCTATCATGTTATAATGTTTTAACCCCTAAACTATCATTTTGATAGTTTATTCCTTGAACCATTGAATTTTTTTTAACCATTAGTTCTTTCAGTGAATGATGTTAGTTTGGGCCCTATTTTCTATATTTTATTATTTATTATTTTCATTTGATACATTTTATTAAAAAGTTTATGAAGAGGAGAAAAGGGCAAAAGCCCCTTTCTTTTTTGGCCAATTTGTAGTGGTGGAAAAGATAAAGAGATGCTTCAGCTATTCTTCTTCTTTCCATGATAATCAAGCAAAAACATAGATATAAAAAACTCTACTTTACTTATGGGTAGTAGGGTTTGGAACTTGGGAAGGATGAATGATGGAGAAGAAAAACCCCAAATGTCAATACCTTTTTACTATCACTTCAACAAACCCCAAAGGCCTAGAAGGAAGAAAAAGAAAAGGAAGAAGAAGAAGAAGAAGAAGGATTGTGGTCCAGCTCTCTTTGCTCATATCTTTTCCATCTATGCTAAATGTAATTATTCATTTACAATGAATAAACAAATTACAATCATAAAAAAAATTGGGTAAATTTTTTTCTTTTGTTTACAACCTATCTAACATTTCTTAATACTCACTACTAATAATCATCAATGAAATAGTCCAACTAGTTGTTGCAACAACCCCAATTTCTACATTCTATTTCATGTAAATTTTCAATTTTATTTTGAATAAAATGCAAATTTTGAATCCTGTGTTTTGAATTTTGTGCAATTGAGCTTTTAAAAGACACTTAGTTGACCCTCAAGATGTCAATATTTGAAATGTACGCATCAAAACAATTCTAATTATACTAATCTTATACGAAATATAGATTGAGGTGGAAAATTCCAATTTTTACTAAATTAAGGGGGATCAAAATTGATAATGAGACCCTCATAGCTTGAACATGGATGTGACGTAGTAGATTGACTCGTGATGCTGGGAGCTGTTGTCCAGCTATCTTGCATTGGATGACTACCCCAAATGTGAAAAAATAGGGGACACTGGAGAGAAGGGAGAAAGCCAACATCCACCATTCCCCCCTGCTTGGTTCTCCTCACTGGGAAACTCCTTGCTCCCCTCTATTTAGACTCTGACAAGCGCACACCTATTTTCGACATCCTATCACCAGCACATAAACTCCCATTCACCCTTACCTCCTACCAACATAGCAAGAAAACTCGAAAACCCCCTTGCCCTTTCTCTGATGTGGATGGTTTGGCAAGACCATCTGCTTTAGTCGATTGCTGAATGTGCAAACTCTCCTCTTCTCCAATCAATGCTACCCATGCAAAGAAAAGCCCCTCTTCCATTGTCTTCTTCGACAACCCAAAACCCTCCTCTCTACCCTGTCTTCCTTTGTTTTCTTCAATATCGACTAAAAACTTGAAAATATTTTTTTCCTTTTCTTGGTTTCCTCCTTTGATGACTAATGTAAGAATGAAACATCCACTAGCCTCAGCCACCCACACATCCCTCTCTCTCATCTCTCTTTCCCTCCCCATACTCTTCCTTCCATGGCAACAGCTGGTGCTACCACCAAACCAACCATGCCTAGACCATATGGTCTAGCTAGCTATTAGACACACACGCAACCTTCCTTCCCTCCTCTGCCATTAGTGTCACCCTTCCCTTCTTCTTTGTCACCGGTGACAGTGAACAGTCAACCAAGTACATAATGCATGGAGCCCAAAACAACTCAAATTGAAGATCTAAGACATTTGTTATGCTCCCCTTGACCCTTAAACTAACCCCCTAATAATTCAATTCAATGGAGATCTAGATGCAACAATGATCTGTGGCTACGGTTGTGCTAATCCGCAATGATCCATGATGATCCAATAGCGATTTGATATTTCTGAAGACCTGTTGAACATGGATTGGTAAGCCTCAGCCCTTATCCTCCTTTCATTTCATTTTTAAGATTAAAATGTGTAGATCTACGTTCCAAAATGAGTAGATCTAGGTTTTGGTGATGATCCAACCATTAATTGTTTAATTTAGAAACACATGAATACAGACTCAGGTTAGCTCAGATGTAATTGAAACTATCAGTCTAGACTTAAGGCCGATTAATCAATCTAGACCATCCAATCCTGCACTACTAGAATTCTGTAAAAATGTAAATAGGAACAAAGATTAGTCTTCGGTAAATAAAGCTAAGTTAATTTACATCGATAAGGATTGTCTAAGCCTTGATCGACTATGAACAATAAGTTTGAAGATGGACGGTCAAGATCAACCCTAAATTTTGGTTGATCTCGCTCTTAGACAATAACATAATGATTATCAGAGAGGGGAAACACTATGATCAGCCTCTGATTTTTTGGATCATATCCTAACACATTAGATCGAAATTTGTGATCATCAAATCAAGACTTTAAACAGTATATAAGACCATCATCCAAAATGACTATAATGTAATGAGAACATATCTAATCATTATTTAGGGATTAGGATTGCTAGTCCATAAAACCAGCTATAAAAAATGATGTAGATAACTAAATTTAGGTATAATTAGGTCGATCTAAATCGTTGATCAATAATCAATGGAAAGGATTAGATTAAATAAGGGTTAATGGACATTTGATCAATGATCCATGGTTAAGAATATAGACCATCGGCCTAAATGATTAACATCATGATATCTAAGGATGTTTTGAAGGTTGAATTATAGAAATCTAATGATTTGATGATTAGAACCATTAGCTCATAATTAGATTTAAAAATCTAAATGTATGCATGTGTATTAAAAACAGAATTTTTGTACGCAGTATAGATTAAGGCATGGCTAGATTCACTTAGAAGGGTGTCTACAATAAAAGCCAAAGGAGGTACAGGTAAATTAAGGATAAGTGCCAAACGAAGTAGGTGGATCAAGATTTCTATTTTGGAAGGCTTAATAATTGATATGTTTTGATAAGAATGAATTAATGCAGAAAATGATTTACATGTGCTACCTTTAATTTCAAATATTGTTGAAGCATGTGAAAACTTAGTTATTGTCTCGTGATACATTTCACTTCATCAAATTAGAAATGGAATGAATGAATTTAAATTGAAAACTCACAAACTTTTGAAGTTGCTTAGCCTAAGCGATTTCAGAAGTCCAACACTTTTGAAGTCACTTAGGCCAAACAACTTCTAAACTCACAAACTTTTGAAGTCGCTTAGCCTAAACAATTTGAAAAGTCCAACCCTTTTGAAGCACTTTTGAAGTTGCTTAGGCTAAGTGACTTCAAAACTCATAAATTTTGAAGTCACTTGGCCCTAAATGACTTCAAAAGTCACACTTTTGAAATCTCTTAGCTTAAATGACTTCAATTTTTCTTTTTTTAATATATATCCTAACGCTACCACCTGTATACATTAAATAGCAAACATCGTATACACTTGATACTTCAAAAAATCTTTACAAACATGAAAAACCAACATCCCACACAACATATATCCACATCTTTTTTGATACAATACCACATGTATACATTGAATAATAAACATCATATACACCCGATACTTCAATCTTTATAAACATGAAAAGCCAAAATTCACTACAACATCATCCACATCTTTCTTGATACATTACTACTTGTATACATTAAATAACAAACATCCTATATACTTGATACTTTAAACAATCTTTATAAACATGAGGAACCAACATCCACTACAACATGCACCCATATCTTTTTTGATACACCAAATCATTCTTATAATATAACACCTAATACATCCATAATGGGTACAAAACATCCAAACTCATCATTATCCATCCACATCTATTTTGAAAATACTTCATAAAAAAACTGCAACACATGCATTCTCTATAACATCCACATGCAATTCATTTATAAATCCATACACATTCACATTTACTTTCACACTCTAACCCTCACATTCATCATCTCATAAAAGTTATATAATTCAATAAATATATTGAAAACCAGCTACCATATTCACTTCATGTACAAGCTCCAAATTCACTTCATCCATACTCATTTATTCTCACACTCCAAGTTTCCATTCATTTATCGCTTAAATATATATATATATATTTCAAAGAAAATAATAAAAACTAAAAGAATACACACAAGTGAATGAAAAAAATACTTATTATGTATTTCACATTCATATAGTTACTCCAAGTGATCTAATTGAAACTTATTACATACTCAGCCCATTTAGTCCATATTTCATTGAGATTTACTATGGTGTAACTCTTTTTGTTTGCCTACTCAGATAGCATAATAGCTTGTAATACAACATATTTAATTAAGGTCACATTTTTTAGCTAGATCCACAAAAAATTATAGAAAAATATAAGATTATAAAAATTAAAAGTGTCTTATCTATCATAAAAGGGGGACAGGAATACTATCGAATATGAGGATCCTCATGTATCTTGAGACATAGTACCTGCACTCCCAATTAGACTGTTGTTTAAGGCACTGTACAACAAGGATACCAAAAAAGAATCCATAAATATGATTTGTTATATTGTAGGTTTAATTAGTGGTAACATAGAGTAATTAACTATTTCTTATACCTTGACATTCTTCCATGTAAGTTTTGGTGATTCTATAGTATCGGTCATATTAGCCCATTCAAACCATACTCTACAAATTTAAATTTCAAATGCATTATAGATGAATAACAAATTATGTATCTACACATAACATATGAAAAAAAATAAAATCTTACTTATTTATAATTTTTATGAGGGTGGGAAGGATTGGGGATCCACAAGAATTAAAAAAGAAAGCATGCCCACCATGCACATCCAAAACGAGCAGCATCTAATGAGACCCATATAGACAGCCATATGAATTGTAATTAAAGTTGATAATCCCTAAATATAGAATAAGTTGGCAGAAAATTAAGAAAATTAAAAATTACTCACTATTATATGAAATCAGTAATCCCTGTCCCTGAAATCAGCGAAAGAAGCCTAGTAAAATATCTTGAACATGCCTCTCTATAGGTCATTGCTCCACCTCTCCAAAAATGATGCCAGGGTCAAGAAATTGGTATAGTGTACCCTCACCCTCAAAAAGACTAGTCGCATCATTTAAGAAGCTACATAAAAGAAATAATTATTACATATAAGATAACAATCTAACATGTAAATAACAAATAATTTATATGCAAGTATGTGCATATGCTCCATATAGGAGAAAATGTGAGGGTGCTTGAGTTGATCCCATAGGCAAACTAGTAATAGGTCCTTTGCCATAAGTGGCACTTCAACAATGTCCTTGGCAAGCAGACCCTCCTTGATTTGTAGGAGGTTGATTGCCATATCGTCGTTAATGAGACCATAGATTAACCTTAGTAATCGAGGCCTATTAGGGGGGACTTCCACATGCTCCTTCGACGACTGCTATAAAAGATGTAAATTTTTTTAGCTAAATAATATTAATCAATTAAGAGGACTTAATTTATGATGAAAACAAAAACAATGATATATACAAGTACTTGTTTCATTAGTGCAGCAGCAATAGGTGAGACTGCAAAGGCGGCTATCCTCAATACTGCATACTGTTGCTGATTAATTGTATAAGTTATTAAACAATTAAATTGAGGTCTCTAGCTAAGAAATATTGACAAGGAAGGTAGTATGATAAGATACATACCATGGATTCTATGGGAATGACTAGTGCCTCCGGCTAAGCGACGTGATATACAACTGCCTACCCAACGGTTATAATATTTTTCATTTCTAATGGGATGGTAGGTAGACATTAGCATTTAAAGCCATGGTAATGGACACCTACTTAGTATGTGGTGGCACATTAATTTCATGCAAAACAATTGAATCATGCTCATAACATGAACCAACTGCCACCATGTCTTGACAGGAATCTAGGGCTAATAGGCATTGACCCCCACCTACAAATTAAATATACAATAGAGAGGTTGAGATGGAGAATTATTATATAAGGATAATGAAATTTTTTAGTTTTGTCTATATATGTACTTCCTAGGCTAGAATTTCCTTTTCGAGGGGTACTAGATGTCCTTCATGATCTTCTTTAGTGGGAGAATTGTAGCTCGCATTTGATGAAGGTACAGGAGTGTTGTAAGAATTATGTGCAGGGGATGGGAGTAACTATCATCAAACCTCCCTCATGCAACTGACTAAATATATTTGTCTTTATTTTCTCAACCAGCTCATCATAGGCCTTTCATCATCTTGAACTATAGGTAAACATCCTTTACCAAAGAATTTAAAAGGAACAACACTACAACCCATGCCCCTAATTAGACTAGGGTGGTCCTTCTTATTGCTCATAGCCCTGTACAAGATGTCCTTGTTAGCAGTAGTGCTGCTTAGAGTTTGTATAGTTGTGATTTCTTTGGTAAGAATGTCCTACAAAATTTAATTAGAAAGGCATGATCATGTCATCTAATTAATTGTATAAAATTTATAAACAAGTGGAACCACTTACAATGTGAGTAGCTATTTGTACAGTACTTTAATATGAGAACTTATTGCTACTACGGCTGCCATCTTCCATAGGATGGCATGATCAATGGGTTCCATAGTCCTAGATTTTTTGCTATCAAGCAAAGACATTATAGTTAGAGAACAAAATGTATATAACTATAGTAGAATTAATTTGAAAGGGATAGATTGTCACAGATGCTTACTTCACACTCTTCTAAACTAGCAGAGCCTAAGTTGGACAGGTGGTGTTTCATATTTGTTTCTTGCACCTTTCTTCCCCTTGCACTCTTTGCCAGCACATTTGTACATACGTGATCAAGTGGAATAATCGGATGTTACATGTAATTGATTAAATGAAACATCATTTCTGCACATACCTCAAATTTGGTGGAAGGGCAGTTTTGTACAAATGCATTCCAAACCTCTTAGGCAATGACATTAGAGTGAATTGTAGGCACCGTGTATGACCTCAATGGATCATTGACATATGGAGCTATGAAATTCCGAACAAGGTAGTTCTTCCATTTTCGCCATTACTCACGAGCTCGTAAACCATGCGTCTTCTTATCATCAAGCACGTCAAAGGCAATATGCAAAGTACACAACAAATTACTATGTTGGAAAATAAGACAAGTTATAAATTATATAATACATGTTATTAATATTTACATACCTTCACCATTTTCTATATTGAATCTTTTGTTGAGGATGGCACAAGTCTCTAGTCTTCAAATGTGATAGGAATTATGCTTCTTACTATAGACCAAAGGAAACTATTATAAGCAGCTACACTCTCAGCTATCTTTTACCCCCTATTGTTGTATTGGACAGTTTCTTTTATTCCCTTAGACTTTCTCTTGATACTTCTTTCATTGTTGTTTTCCCTCTGCCTTTTCTCTTTAGAGTAGTGCTCATGTTAGCCTTTTTTGTGTGCTCTTCATTTTGATGTTCTTCTCATTTCATCATTACCACAAAGAAGAACACAATGATATTAGAACAATAACATATAAAAGAGGTCATGTGTGTGTATAGAAAATTCATTTAAAGAAAACAAACTGACATGACATATGTAGCAAACAAAATAAAACAAATAAGATAAAACATGTATGAAAATAGAAACTTTCTAAAGTATAGATATTCCTAAAATTAAACCTAGGAACAAATTTGCATGATTCTAAGTAAAGCAATGTTAACTTGCATGATTCTAAGTAAATCTGGATATAAGTAAAGCAATGTTAACTTGAATGATTCTAGCCATCACATAGCACATGTATATACACATTCATTTGCACTCATATAAACATGACTGAAACAATTTAGCTT
Source organism: Warburgia ugandensis (assembly GCA_035236585.1). Classification (NCBI taxonomy): domain Eukaryota; kingdom Viridiplantae; phylum Streptophyta; class Magnoliopsida; order Canellales; family Canellaceae; genus Warburgia; species Warburgia ugandensis. Next base: position 16,241,614 of record CP141133.1, read on the forward strand.
TATGTAAGCAACTACTACCATTTTACAATTAAGAGATACATCTTAAGCCATTTACTAGTAAACTTGCATGCATGCTTGTTGCATCTTGTTCATGCCCATTTCTAAAAATAGGTTATAAGTCATTCTTATCAAAATGATTAAGCATATACTAGGACCACCTATTCATTAGTTTTGGAAAACAAGCGTGCATTTGCTTCAGTTTTAGTCCCTTTTAGTCCAACTACATTCTTTAGAATTTAATTACTATCCTCAAGCACATACACACACCCATCTTTTGTTCTTAAACATGATTAAGTGAAATGAAGTTATTAATTCTCAAGTTATTCAATGGCGTTTCAAAATCCCGAGTGCCATCCTTCTTTTCTAAAGAAACACAGTTTAAGTAAAAATAAATAAATAAAGGAGACTCTATCTCCATCCATTCACATAAACATACAAGCCTACTTAGTATAGATATTTGTAAGAGTAAGGGATACAAATCCCATGGGCCTTTCACTAATCTTTAACTAGAGCATATCGTTAACATTTCTTAGTGGGAAGGATGCATCCCACATTGACTCTATGAACATAACTTGCTAATGGTCATTCATAAGATTACTTAGCGGTTGAACTTCTTAATTCTAAATGACTATATGTATTTGATTGACAATAAGCTTCTAAAGTTTACGTGTGCCACAAAATATTGTAGAAATAGATTTTTATAGAACTAAAGAAATGTGATAACCAAAGAAGTACAAAAACTGTAGTAATAAAAGAACTTTAAGCAATATATGATAATTAAATTATGAGGTGGAAAGTGTGTGTGTGTGTGTGTGTGTGTGTGTGTGTGTGTGTGTGTGTGTGTGTGTGTGTGTGTGTGTGTGTGTGTGTGTGTGTGTGTGTGTGTGTGTGTTAGCTTGTAAGTAAAGGACGATTCTTTCTTCCTCTCCATTTAAAGATAAAGCACAACCAACATGTACTTTTTACAAATACTTGGAAAACTTTACAAGAACAAGAGAGTTATTGTATTCTCTCAAATACAAAGAAGTTTGAAAGAAGAAGAACTCTCTCTAAAATAAAGCACAAATGTAAGGATTAGACAGAGAAGGTCTTCAATACAATATATGGAAATAATTAGAACATAATAGCTTAGAGCTCCTCGCTTGAGAACATGCATGATAGCTATATTTTCAATTTCTTCTACAATTTTTTTTATGGCTTCTAAAGCCTTTAGTTTATTGTGTGGTAGCCAATTGATCTACTGAGGATGAGATGCTAGTCATTTGAATGGATATAACTCATCATAATACAATATTTCATATTTGAAAGTGACATCTCAACAACCTGTCTCATATCATTAGTTGCCTATTTTTACTAGACAATTAGTTATTTTGTAAATATTGTCAAATAGTTCTAATGTTTATCCTTAAATAGTTGATTGTCCTTCAGGAGCATCAGTTGTTCTTCAACTTAGAATTTATACCCTATTTGATTTTCATGAAGAAGATTGCCCTTCAAAAAATAATTGACTGGATTCTACAAAAAAGCAACAATAACTTCAAGTTGTGCTGCCTCACTTACTTAGTTAAAATTAAAATAGTTGCTTGAAACATTAGCTATTATATGTCAATAACCTAAATGCATATATTAAAAGTGACTCTAAGAATAATGGATTGTGATTCTTGGTACAAGTGACCAAATTTCCAAAACAATTGCTCATTAGAAATAGTGGTCTTCTCCTTTAGATACAACCTTTCTCAAAACTTATTGAAATCATGTCAATCTTATTGATGCTGAATAGCTAACTAAATTGTAAAAATAGTTGAGATCTTTTCAAATAGTTGAATGGTTTAGTCAATTAGATCATGACATGATTTTCATATATTTTTCAAATTTCATGCTAGATAGAAGCTACTTATTTTTATAAATAGATTATTGCAAATTCAAGTAGGTTCTTCCAAAATAGCTAACGTAGTTTCCTAGGTTAATCAACTAAAATAGTATTGACATGCAATATCTTGTCCTTTGACTACAACAATTGGCTATTCTTCACTTCATTCAATTTGTTGAACTTGGACTTTATTCTCTACTAATAATTTTAAGTAGTCTTATTTCCTTTGGTTTCTTTTTCTTTCTTTGCGTGTGTGTGTGTTAATCATCATTTTCAAGCTAGCTCCGTCTTGAGAGCTACAAGATGTCATAAGGAAAGACTATGATATATAATTTATCATCTACTCCACTCATCATTTAGAAAAAAAACAAAACAAATGGTCATGGTAGATGGACTAGCTTTGTATAAAAATTTGGATAAAACAAACTAAGTTTAGAAACGTATAGTTAATTCTTTATGATCAAAGGTATGTGTGTCTCTTCCATTGACCTCAAATGGATTCCTATTAGCAGCTTACCTACCCAAAATGCCCTATAGCAGACATGCACTCTATATGTCATTCATAAATAAAGCATATCTTCTTCATTAGCAAGCAAATCAATAGGACACAAAATCAGATTAGTTTATCATAATAAAACATGCTAGGATAACCCCTTCAATGTCCTCTTTAGCTAGTCCCTAAGTGTGTGTGTATATATATATATATATATATATATATCTTTAAATATCTAAGCATAAAATAGAGGCAGTCCCTAAGTACACTAGCAACAACAAAGCTAAGGATATTAGAGGCAAAACATGGCTTACAGGTAAAATGCATTTCATCCTAACAGAATCACATCTCATCAACTCAAATCATGTTTATATATCCAAATGAAATAAAAAACATTACAATCATACTCATTCATGCACAAATCCATCAAAACCATGAATAAGATTCAGAATATCTATCTAGAAAATCTTTCTTTTTCCTTTCCTCATCTTTCTTCTCTCCCTTCATCTGTCAAATTGTCTTTTCTCACCTACGCTCAGGTCTAGGCGTCATCGTCAACCTGGATCCCCCTCTTTTTTGTCCTCTCGTCCTCTCTTTCTCCTTGTCCCCCTTCTTCTCACCGTCAATTTTTCTCACCTGTGTGTTGGTTTAAGCATCATCGGTGTCGAACGTCAACGACAACTTGGACTAGCCCCTCTTTCTCTTCCTCTTCCTCTTCCTCTCCGTCTCCGTCTCCGTCTCCTTCTCCCCGTTCTCCTTCTTCCTCTTCTTATTCTCCTCTTTCTTCTCCTCCTTATCACCATCAGTTTTCTCACTTGCACACTGGTCTAGGTGTCGTCAATGTTGAACAGGGTTTCCTCCGGTCCAGGCATTGTCATTGTTGGCATCAGCATCGTCATTGTTCTTTCTCTCCTCTCTCCTTTCTTCTTTCTGACTGACTCTACTAGGTTTCCTCTTATTGGGTATTTTAGAATAGACCAAGCTCTGTTCACTTTTCGTCGACTAACAACCTAGCTCTCCTTTAGTTTATGTAACAATTTAATTTTGGAAATTTTGACACTTGAAAATTATAATGTTTTTACTATTTAATTGTTTTGTTATATAATTATAGCAAAAAAAGATAAACCTATTCAAATCTCAAATTTCTGCAAGTTGGGCCTATTATGTAAAATTACCAAATTACCATTTTTAAGAAAAATCAAAACTTATTCGTTCGAATTTTGATTTCAATAAACATAGTGTCGTTAGAATTGTTTTTCTAAGTAAATCCCAATATTGAGGTTTTAACATCAAATTTGATGTCTATAAAATTTTTACTTTCTAGGACTCCAAAAATTAAGAATTTCAAAATTATTCTCTTTTGACTCCGATTTTGCATAATTCAAAATTTTTGTAAATTGCTATTTAAAAATCAAAGATGTTACATAATGATTAGTGTAAATTTGGTTGATCATTCTTGGTGCTAAATTTGGTTGTACATAATGAAGTCGTTTAGTTAAACAACTTTAATAGTGCCTACTTTTGAACGACTTTAATGTATATATTATTAAAGTTTTTTAGTGCTAAATGACTTTAAAAGTAATAGAATTTTAAAGTCATTTACACTAAACAACATTATAAATTAATTTTAAACTCAAATTATATATATTTTATGTTAGTACTTTACAATATTTAACAATTAATACATAATAAAACTATTTTTTTTATTTTTATGATAGTCAACATTAATTTATGCATTCTTTGCACACACACACATATAAACATTTGAACAAGGAAATAAAGATATTTTTTAAAATAACTCCTCATTTATCATCCTTTTATGATATATATGTATACATCACATATAGCTCACTTATCGATCCATATAGCTCATGAAAAAATAGGTAATTATAAATATGGAATTATATTTCAACTCATTAATACAATCCATATGCCCCAACATGTATATAGTTTTCAAACCCAAGCACCTTCCTCACCATTGTCGCACACATAATCCCCATTCTCACTAAGTGCTACTTCTATTGATGGAATTGTTTTGGTAATGGAAGGGTAATCTATTTCAGTATCTCCTAGGTCGTCTTCATCATAAAAATTCCTTAGACAAGATGATAAAATAGTTGACCATCTCTTATCATTGTTGTCTTGCACATAAAATACATGTTTTCCTTGAGATGCCAAAATAGATTGATCATTTTTATAGCTGATCCTATTGAGGTCAACCAATGTCAATCCAAGGGCATTAGTTTTGATGCTGCCTTTGTTGTGTTCTGCCTAATTGTACTTAAACACAACCACAGTTTTGAAAGTATAATCCAAGGCCCATGCCTACTTTATAACTTCGTAATAAATATCATCTGTGCACTATTGGCCTGTTATCCTTTGAACTGGAAAAGAATGTAGCATTGGAAACTATGCTAACCTCACTATTTTGTTGCACTCTTGAGTTATCATAGTCTTTTGTGTAAAAGTGATAACCATTGATGGCATATTCGACATATTTTATTACTTTTAATTGTGGTCCCATCACCATCCGGCACAAGGATTCAGATATATCGTTGCTTGCTACATCTCGTTTATCTTGAATTTGTGCAAACACATATTAAGTATGATATATGATTATTATAATTAAGTAAGATTATATATACATATATACAGAATGTAGTTTCTTAATATTAGTGAGAATTCTTTCATTCTACGTTCTTATGGAGCTATGTATTGAAAGTACGACAATGCTCAAATTGTAGCCACTTCTGTTTCTTTGCACAACTTGGATTCTTTGCCTTGAAGACATCCATGTGTTCCTTACACACATGCACAAATTAATGGAGTGATGAAAGATAATATAACCATCAACAATTAAATTTTACCTAAGTAACTTAGTCAATGTATGGTTGGAGTTTATTAACATTTTGCAACACAAAGATGTACATGGTCTCATTCTTTATAGTAAATGGTTGATACATAACCACTCAATAGAGGTTTGCCAGCCTTAGGATCATGAAATGCAACCAATTGTTTCTTTCTTAGGATTCCAATCGCATCCACTCCTGATAAGTACTTTATGCAAAACTCCACTGCTTCCTCTACAATATAACATTTGGTTATACACCCCTTTGGCCGATTGTGATTGTGTACATAAACTTTTAAAATTTTCATATACCTCTCAAATGGGTACATCCATCGCAAGTAAACTAGCCCACAGAGTCTGACCTCATCAATGAGGTGCATTGTTAAGTGTACTATGATGTCAAAGAAGGATGGTGGAAGATTGTCTCGAGCTCACATAAAGTTGTTACTAGATGACCTTGAATTTCTTATAATTTTGAAGCATCTACCACCTTCTTACATAAAGCATTAAAAAATTAGCAAAATTTTGTAGTGGCTCCCCTAACTTTGTCCAATAACACAACGTATTGCTACAGCCAGGAGTTGTTGCATCAATGCATGGCGACCGTAGGACTTCATCCCTAACAATTTCAGCTCTTCCATGGAGACAATGAACCATCTGAGACTTTGAGCTTGGACAGGGTTTTACACATTACTCTCCTCCCCTCTCTATTGAGCATATAATTTGCCTTAGGCAAGTATGTTCCTCGATTGCCCCTCTCCGCTAGATGCAACCTCCTCTTTAAACCCCTATTCATAAGATCTATTCAATCTGTAAGTCCATCCTTTATTTTTCCTGGGATATTAACCAAGGTACTGGTCAAGCTTTCACACACATTCTTCTCAATATGCATGACATCAAGCTCATGGTGTAGATGTAGTGATTTCCAATATGCCATTCAAAAGAATATTGATTTCTTCTTCCAGAAACTTCTACAATTACTTTTATCTGCACATTTACTTGATTTCTTCTTTCTCCATAGGACATTAATGTTTTTAACCTACTCCAATACTTATCATCCTATCAACATCTTTGAAGATGTCCTTGTCTCTACACTACTGTTAAATTCTCTTTTCTTAAAACAATATGGATGGTCTCTACACAACCATCTTTTGTGCCCAGAAATGCCATTTTCCTATCGTGTTTAAGTCATACAACACATGTTTGATCACTATAGATAGGACAAGCATTGCATCCCTGCACGGTGCACCCAGACAAATTACCATATGCAAGGAAGTCGCTTATTGTCCACAACAATATAGCCTTTAAGGCGAACGACTCTTTCCTGTATGCGTCATATTGTAATGACCCCAATTTTTGTAATATTAAAAGCCCATAAAAAGTTCAGTTTTAAAGATAAGGGCATTTTGGTCATTTCACTAGTCACCTTGACTAAACCCAGGAATTTGGTACCAAAAGTGGTTCCATTAGATGCGTCTTGGAAAAAGGAATCCAACGAGACCAAAATCACCCAAAACGGAGTTAAAATGAGCAAGATATGACCCTTTGAAGTTCAGGGGCAAAATTGTAAATTTCACAAATTGACTTAAACTGAAAAAACACAGGTGCCCGTTTTGATACGGGCACCCCGTCGTCTTCAACCTCCTAGAGGTTTCTGGAACGGTGGTGTTTCAAGGAGAAACCACCGCCATTCCAGAGGGTTCCCCACCGCCATTCAAAGGCGGTTAGAACCCTCCAGAACCCTCTATAAAAGCTCTATAAATAGAGCTCTTGGGTGCCTCTAATGGCAGCCCAAAAGCCTTGGAGAAAACCAGTCGTGAAGCAGTGACCAAGGGGGGAAAACGTGGAGAGAAAACCACCCATGAAGCAGGTACGCACAAAAAGACCCCAAACCCATCTCCACGATAGTTCCAGGAACGATTTCCCTAAGTTTTTTCATGAAAAAACCATAGAGAATAGGCCTCTAGGGAGCCACCAAGGATCCTGGGACGTCCCCAGGGCCGCACTGGTTCCTCAGGGACAAACCAGGGCATCCCAAGGACGCCTCGGTCCCCCAAGGACGCAGACGGCCCGCCCCAGACGAGACGCGTCGAACGCGTCTGAGAAGAAAACCAACGGGCGCGTCCGTGGACGCGCCCGCTAAAGAGAAGGACGGGCGGATATGACGAGTGCGTCTGCAAACGCGCCCGCTGAGGAGCGCTAGCGCACGGCATTTTTTTTTGTGGTTGTTAAGGAAGGCTGGGAGCACGTCGCAGACGCGCAGCGCCCTAGCATTCCTCCCTTTTTGTCTTTAAGACTATATGTACATACAATGTTAAAATGCTTATAACTTGAGATCTAGAGCTCCGATTGAGGCGCCGCGAAAGGCGTTGTGTCCGTATCGACGACGCGGACACATCTAAATGATAAAATCCATAATCAAGGACCAATAAAAGTAGGGAATGACCCTTAGAATAGGGTGGTGGCACGTGACCACTAGGACTTTGGAAAACTGAGAATACCAAGGCCTAATTAGGACCTTAGGACACCCATAGGCATGGGGATGGACCCCTAATGCCTAAGTAATAAGACCCAACTGCTCTAAACCCATCAAAGATAGGTTAAACTAACCTTGAGTCCCCAAACCATGTTCAGGAGCGTACGAGGACAAGAAGGTTAACGCGACCTAGTCAGGTAGGTGCTCTATCACTATTAGATTCTTTGAAAAGAACTATTGTTATTTGAGAACATATGTTTTGGATATATGACTTGATTTGCATGTGATTTGTATGAATAAATTCAGCATGCATGTTAAATGCTTTGTAAATAGCCATGTTTTGGAATATTTGCATATACATTATGCACATACATGTGTTGTAAGCGAGTGCATGCATTGCATGATTTATGTACTTGCAAAGATTGCATGTCCTTGAGGGTTGCCAAAAGACGCGGAGTGCCGAGGAGCCGGCGGTTGTGAGGGACCCAAAAGAGGACAAGTTTTAACAGGTTTTGACTTATCTTATGTGATTTGGGCAAGTAAGCCCGTGGGTGCTATGCCGAGGGGTGCAGGTTGGCCACCGGGCCTCTACCACTAATAGGTGGATGGGTACCACGCCCAAAAGAGGCAAGTCCCTACGTCGGCGCATGTGGTACGAGGGGGCTATCAGGGTGTCACGGCACTGGGTCATCGTGTCATAGGCCCCGTGGAGGCTATGACCAAGTGTCCTCAGGTACCCGGGGACCACACGGCGAGGAGGCCATGGGCATAGTGGACCCTATGGTTTGATGTGCATTTCATGTAGCATGATATGAGGTTGGTCGACCATACCATACTAGAGGTCCATGAGTTGGACTCCATGAGGCATCTATCGCATATCATGATGTCATATGATACTTTCACTTTTGGAATTATGTGACCTTTTAAGTTATGAGAATTTCAGTTGATTATGGATTCTTGTACTGATATCGCACTCAAGTATTCAAACATACGCATATTTTGAAATTGATTATGGATTCTTATACTGATGTTGAACTCGAGTATTCAAACATACGCATATTTTGAATTTCAGTTGACTATGGATTCTTATATTGATATTGAACTTGAGTATTCAAACATACGCATGTTTTGAATGAGCATATGATTTTGAAACATCTCATGCATTTATAAAACTAGTAGTGATAGGCCCTACTGAGTATATTATATACTCACCCAATCCTCAACATTTTTCAGATATCAGTAAGCACTCAAGGACAGGATACGTTCGTATATATATCATGGTTCAGAACAACTCCACTCCCAAAGAAGACATCTATGTTAGTGCTATGAGCAAGTGAATCCAAAAGGAAACAAATATACATGTAAGTAAACTCTCAACCCTTTGGACATGTGTTTGTACTTAGTTACAAATGGGCTGTGCATTGTGACTGGAAAGACTTGGGGAAAAACATTTATGATTTTTGAAGTGTTTCAAAAACTAACTTAGTTGTTGTGAAAGCAAATGACACTCGGGGTTTTCAAAAATGAGTTTAAAACTAAAGGATTTCCGTTGCATTGCATGGTTTTTTATAAAATGGTTTTCAAATAGGGATGCATCTCGCCTTAGGAAATTAGACATTGCATTTAAAAATGCATAAGAAAACCCGGGTCGTCACACATACGCTTCAAAGCCTATGTCCCATAATGTTTTAAGATCATCGATCAAGAGAGACAAGTACATGTCAATGTCATTCCCTGGCTACTTTGGACCCAATATCAAAAGAGTTATCATCATGAACTTCCTCTTCATGCATAGAGATGGTAGGAGGTTGTGACAAACTAATATAATAAGCCAACAACTGTACTTGCTTCTCATAGAACCATGATGATTAATCCCATATGTAGATAATACAAGTTGTAGGTTTCTATGTTCTTTACTAAAATTAGGCCACATGAAGTCTACGAGCTTTCATGCCAGGCTATCTCCTAGATGGAGTAAAAAGCTTTTAGCTACTCTATCCTTGGCATGCCATACCAATTTCTTCACTATTTCTGTTATACAGAACATTCTTTTGAACCTTAGAATAAGGGGGAAGTACCATAGAACCTTTACAAGAATGTTTGTAACTGTCTCAATTGAATTCTTCTTTAACTTCCATCTTGACTGTCCATAAGTTATGCATATAGTTTTATCATTGTGCTCCCTATACAAGACGCAATCATTGGAACACACATGTGTCTTCTCATACATCAATCCTAGTGTGGCCAAGGTTTTCTTTTCCTCCCATGTGAACCTCGCCAATTTATTATCCTTTAGTAGCATCTTACCCACTATTTTTAGGATTTCTATAAAACCTTGATATGAAAAACTAAATCTTAATTTCACGTTGTAAAGTTCTACCACTATGAACAACTTGGTATAATCTTTACACTTGGGGTACTATGGTTCATTAGCTTCCTCTCATGTAGTATGAAATTGTTTAGAGTCATCCTGTAAGTCATCATATGCATCTTAAAACATCGATACAGTTGTATTGTCTTAGATCTTTCAGGCCTTATTGAGGGCCTATGAGGAAGTTCTTCTCCATGCCAAATCCATTTGTAATATCTTTCATTGATTCCATTGAAGAACAAGTGTTCTCTCAACACCCCTACAGTTGCTTTTTTCAAGTTTCTACATTTTGAGCGTTGATAATGCATGCAATTATGATCAATACTTGCCCTAAGTGTGAACTCTATGAAATTTTCTGTTCCCTCCTCATATTCTTTTGATATTCTTATCACAGTCATCCAAGTATATTTGTCCATTATTACAAGAAATTGAAGCAAATATGTGTAGAGACTTGTTAGACATGAAAAGATTAGGTTAGGTATTTTACCAAATACTAAGTATACAAGAATTAGAAGTATTTGAAATACCTACATTACATGGCAATTTTTAATTAATAATGAAAAAACAAAAATATGACAGATACATTCAAAAAGAAAATTAACATTAAAAATGAAAGTTTTTAACTCATAAACTTGTAAAAATTCTTCAAAAATGCATAATATATATGAGATCAACACTCAAACATTGATATTGGCCCTGAATTTGTGAATATAGTTCCAATTCACAGTTAGGATTTGGTTGAGGATAATCAAATAGAATCTAGCATAGTTTTGTGTATAGATCATGGAGACAGAAAAAAAAGCATGGTGACAGTCGGCGAAAGAACTCTTAAAACAGGGTTCTAAAATTGAAGTTGATTAATGTAAATGACTTTAAAAGTCCATAATTTTAAAATGGTTTAAGAAAATGACTTTAAAAATTTACATATTTTCACTTTAAATATATATTTATTTGATTCTTGCACATTATAATATCTTATATAAATACATAATGAAACTGATTTTACACACAAATATATATACATATCTATACACACACATAAACAAACACATGAACAAGGAAATCAAATTATTTTTTTATTACATCCAATGTCACATATATCAAATGTCACATATTCTTAGATCTTATATGTTAATACAAGATCAAAGAGTGAAACTGCTCTTTTTCATCAAAATCTAGCCTCCGAACATTTAGCTCACATCATTCTATAGGGAGAGAATGTTCTGTAATTTCCTCGGCCAACACTTGATGGTATAACCACCACTCTTCATCAAATCCTAAATTTAGATGAAAACTACAAATTGTAATGTTCTCCCTTTCTCCAATAGTGAGGGTTAGAAAGACAAGAAATTGGGGTTTGAAATGAAATCATACGATTTTTCCAAAATCAAGATGATCAATACACTTCTTAACCCCATCATCTGTAGTGAGAAAACCCACTTGATCTACAAAATAAAAACAGAGAGAGTTAGTAACAAGAAAGCAATTTGTGATCAAAAGAAGTTGTGGTTTACTTATTGTGTTTTTCTTGACGCAAACAATCAAAATATCATAAATGAAACAAGAAGGGAAAAAGAGAGAAGCATAAGGACCAGAGGAGGATGCCCTCATACCACCCATGAGAAGAAGGGGATATAGGAAAAAATGATATGAGGTTGGCTATTTATAAATGAACAAGAACTTTATAAGTCATTTAGTACCAAGCGACTTCAAAAGTATACATAGGAAAGGACTTAAAAAGTCGTTTGACTCAAGCGACTTCAAAAGTAATTGAATATATCATTAAATGACTTCAAAAGTAATTGAGTTTTAAAGCTGTTTAATGTCAAACAACTTTAAAAGTCCATTCCGCTTTAAAATAATCTCCATGCCAAATTTATGTGTATACTTTTGAAGTTGCTTAGCCTAAACGGCTTCAAAAGTTATTGACATTTAAAGTTGTTTAGGTCTAAAGACTTCAAAAGTCAATAACTTTTGAGGTCGTTTAATTGTAAATAGCTATCAAAGTCTTTCTTGCAAAAATTTTCCTCTTCGCGCAAAACATTTAAAGTCATTTAGAATTTAATAACTTCTTAAGTCTACATTTTTAAAGTCATTTATTTCTAACCGACTTTTAAAATATTGACGAAGTTGGTAGTCAATATAATGACTCCTTTATGCCGACTTTAAAAGCCTCGCGTGTAGTAGTGAAGTTGCATTATCTTTTATAAGATAACTACTTGTCCTAAGGTATGAACTAATCATGCATGATTGGACACTAGTTGTTTTGATGAGGATATTGGATGCATGCTTTTGGGGATTTAAAGTGCATTATATAATGAATGATGACTGCATGCTTTGAAAGCTTATGAAAACATGCTTTATAACTTGTTGAGGATACGGGTTGGAAAGGTTCTCATGCCATGGAAATGAATATATTTGAATGATTTCTCATAAGACTTTGAAATAATGGTTTTATCTTCATATAATGATTTTAGAGATATTATTTGATTTATGTTTTAGGCAATACTCTATGAGTGGCTGTGTCCAAGAAATGTTATTTGATTGACGTTTTAGGTAAGTGCTCTATAAGCAACTGCAAGTCCTGGAGATTGATTTTGCATATGTTATTTGATTTATGTTTTAGGCTGGCACTCTATGAGTAGCCGTAAGTCCTATAGATGTTATTTGACTAGCATTTTAGGCAAGTGCTCTATGATCAACTGTGAGTCATGGAGATGCTATTGATTGATGTATTTAAGCAAGCACTCTACAAGTAGTTGTAAGTCATGGGGACAAGGATTTTCAATGGCATTTTAGGCAGGCACTCTACAAGTAGTCATAAGTCGATGGATGTGGATTTGTCAATGCTTTAGCTAGGTGCTTTATGAGCAACTGTAAGACTTGATGGTTATGGATTCATCAATGCTTTAGGTGGGTGCTCTATGAGTAGTTGTAAGTCCTTGTGGATATGGATTTCATTGATGTTTTAGGCAAGTACTCTCTAAGTAGCTATAAGTCCTGAAGATGCAATTTAGATTGCTATTTTTGGTGGGTGCTCTAAGAGTACTGTAAGATGTGGGTGCATACATGCTTGAGTACAGCAATAAGACCTGGGGCCAGGCACATCTGGGATGGTCGTAAGACTGAGGCATGCATGCTATGTGCTACCTACTATTATAAGTTCTAGAGACCCTATGCTAGGAGGTGCAGTTGGCCATTGACCTCTAAGATGACATTGATACCAGCCTTGTGATGGAGACAGTGGGCAGTAGGAGTAGCTTCTCATGGGAAAATACTCTGAAAGGGTAGCCTGGTAGCCCCCATGAGGCTCAGTGATGATAGACCATGTGGTATCCATGAGTTGACCTAGAGGTTGCTGTAATCGCTTGGGGCAACGGTAAGGCCCTATGAGCATAGGAGTATGGGTTTTAGTTTGAGCATGTTGGACATGTCGGGTACTCTTGAGAGTCTAGACCAGTCCCTTCGGGGCAGAGTTATATGTCACCATCTAGATGGTAGGACTATATGCCATCGTCTCGGTGGTAAGACTGTATGCCACCTGATTATTATAAATATATATTTTAGCTTTATTTGTACAGAGAATTTATGTGCATCCTTAATTGATGATTGGCTTTGAAATTGTGAACAACTATTGATTTTGTTATATCAAAGATTTATCGAATGTTGGTTTGCTAATGACTGTACTTTAAGCATATAGTATACCGTTCAACTTTATCTACTGACTCTATCTTTTATTGTACTGTGCTTTGACACTAATATCTAGCTGATAGTTTTACCATTATAATTATGATACACATTAAATTTTCTAAACCAATAATTTTATTAATGGTTAGCTTACTAATGTGCTGGATTAATTGAGAATTTTGAGTGATTTTACATAATCATGTACTAAATTATACATGCATTTGAAATGCAGTTCATTCATGAAAGAAAGTACATTAGATGACTACCTTTACTCATGATAGTGAAACTGTTAAATACTCAATTTTTATAAATTAATTCAACTATTGAATGACAAACAACTTAGGCATTAATAGTGATATCTTAAAGGATCATGTATGATGAACAATGTTGAAGGACTATATGGTATGAATAAATTTGGAATGATTATGTGTTTATGCATGAAAAATGATTTTAGTACTGCTAAATCTTTATTAAAGGATAAAGACATAGCTACTTGAATCCTCATGAAATGATGAGGCAATGATATATTCAGAAATCATAAAAGTCTTATGATTTGTCAACTATATTGATTTACACATTGAAACTAATTTCATAGATATATGATTTGAGAACTTTTAATTTTGACATAAGCACTTATTTTGAAACATACATGAGCATTTGTTTAAATGTGATAAAATTTCAAATTGCATTGATTGTGTAAATCATGAACTACATCTTTAAATAGTAATTTTTTTCACTTACAAAAGTGCAAGTTTGGTGAGACATTATAATTTGTTTACAATGTCTTAGACTTGAAGTATTAGAATGGAATGATGAACATATCAAGTTGAGAATGTGAAAATGGCATGTGGAGTTATAATTATAGAGCATTAGGATTTCCAATATTTGAAGGGTGAGCTTTACAACTTAATATTTGTTTCATATACTATGTAAAAATCTAACTCCGCCAATGCCGGTCCCAAGCCCGGATGAAAAAGGAGGAGGGTCTTGCGTCAGGTGCCAATCGGTAAGGGGGAAGTTGAAGATGGTTCTGTTATTTCTTTCTTACAAATGAATATGCATTTGTATATTAGTTTGTGAGGAAGAAATGAAAATCATCTCCAGCTTCTTAAAATATGGTCACCCTTACACGTCGGGTTGCCAAAGGTAGAGGCAAGGGTTTAGCTGAAGATGATTTTTGTTATTTCTTTTATGCTTGCAAATGAATATGCATTTGTATATTAATTTGTAAGGAAGAAATGAAAATTATCTTCAGCTTTTTAAAACTACAGCAACCCAAACATGACATGAATCGAAAACAGACATTCCCTCAAGCTAGGGCGTTCCCTATAAGCGACGCGCTGCATTGGATCCCAGGTGCGGTGAAAAATAGGCAAGGGTTGCTAGGGCGTTCTCCCAGAAGTGACACGCTACATCAAATCCCGGGTGTAGTGATAAGTGGGCAAGGGCTGCTAGAGCATCCTCTCGAAAGCGATGCACTGCATCAAAACCCATGTGCAGTGAAAAGTGGACATGGGTTCATACTATGGAGGTTGAGAAAGGCGGTAGTAAATAAGGTACCTCCAGAACGTAAGATTCGCATCGCTACATGGAATATAGGGACATTGATAGGTAAGAGTTTGGAGTTAGTAGACACAATGAAACGTAGGAGACTCAACATCGCTTGTATCCAAGAAATCAAGTGGAAAGGGGCTAAAGCTAGAGAAATAGATGGGTATAAATTATGGCACATAGGAAAGGAAAATAACAAAAATGACATATGAATAATAGTGGATAAGGAATTAAAGGATAAAGTTGTGGACGTTAAAAGAATCAGTGATAGAATTATAATAATAATAATTGTTCTAGGAGAGCAGATTATAAATGTTATAAGTGCATACGCACCACAAGTAGGGTTACAAGATATAATCAAGAGACAGTTTTGGGAAGATATGGAGGGAGTTATATAAGAAATTCCCAACACTAAGGGGATATTTATAGGAGCAAACTTAAATGGCCATGTAGGAAAAGATAAGGAAGGATATGATAGAATACACGGTGGGCATGATATAGGTGAACGAAATGAGATGGGGGAAAATATCCTTGATTTTTCTTTGTCATATAACTTGTCCATTGCAAATACACTCTTTAAGAAGAGGGATGAACACTTAATAACCTTTAAAAGTGGACTTCATAAAAGCCAAATAGACTTTTTTCTACTTAGGAATAATGAACGATCTATATGCAAGGATTGTAAGGTGATACCTGGTGAGAGTTTAACCTCACAACATAGGTTAATGGTTATGAATATCCATATTAAAAGATGGAGTAAAAGAACTAAACTTAATACACATCCAAAAACTAAGTGGTGGAACTTAAAAGGAGAGAATAACCCCATTCAAAAATAAGTTGATGGTAGAATGAAATTGGAACTATGAAACAGAAGTAAATACCATGTGGACTAATATGGCTGAGTCTATTAAGAAAGTGGCAAAAGATGTCTTAGGAGTATCTAATGGTAAAAGGCTATTAGCAAAGGAAACATGGTGGTGGAGTGAAACAGTGCAAAAAGTTATTAAAGAAAAACGGATGCCTTTTTAAACTTGGCAGAATATTAGAAATAATGAAAACTATGAACAATATAAGAATGCTAAAAACGCTGCTAAGAGATTAGTAAGTGAGGCTAAACTTAAAGCATATGATGAGCTCTATAATAAATTAGGAACAAGAGAAGGTGAGAAAGATGTGTTTAAACTTGCAAAAGTAAGAGAACAAAAGGGTAAGGACTTAGATCATGTTAGGTGTATTAGAAGCGATGATCAAAGGGTATTAGTCAAAGAAGATGAGATCAAACAAAGGTGGGAAACATACTTTCAAAAATTATTAAATGACAATGGCTCTGAGAATATAGGGATTGAAAATAATATAAATCTAAATAACATTGGATATTATAGATATGAACGTAGGATTAGAATACCTGAAGTAAAAGAGGCCTTGAAAAAGATGAAATCAGGAAAGGCCATGGGGCCTGATGGTGTACCAATAGAGGTTTGGAAGCATATGGGAGATATTGGGGTAGTTTGGTTGACCAAGTTGTTTAACAAGATTATAAAATCAAAGAAAATGCTTGATGAGTGGAGGAAAAGCTCAATTGTACCAATCTATAAGAATAAAGGTGACATTCAGAGCTGCACTAATTATCGAGGGATCAAACTTATGAGCCACACCATGAAACTTTTTGAAAGAGTGATTGAGAAGAGGCTACGACATGAAACAAGTGTATCGGAGAATCAGTTTGGTTTTATGCCTAGGAGGTCTACCATGGAAGCTATTTTCTTGCTAGGACAATTAATAGAGAAATATAGGGAGAGGAGGAAAGACCTACATATGGTCTTTATTGATTTAGAGAAAGCTTATGATAGAGTCTCTAGAGAGTTAATATGGAGGGTGTTAGGTGGTAAGGGGGTTTCTCAGGGGTATATAGATATAATTAAAGATATGTATGGGGGAGCGGTAACAAATATTAAGACCACTAGTGGTGTGACTAGTGATTTTCCTATCACTATAGGATTGCACCAAGGATCGGCATTGAGTCCATACCTCTTCACATTAGTTATGGATGAGTTAACAAAACATTTGCATGAGGAGATCCCCTGGTGTATGCTATTTGCAGATGATATAGTCTTACTTGATGAGACAAGGGAGGGTGTAAACATAAAGCTAGAGTTATGAAGAGAAGCATTAGAATCTGAAGGATTTAAAATTAGCCGAACTAAGACAGAATATATGGAATGTAATTTAGCAAGGAGAGTAGGAGTGGAACACCAGTCAAGATTGATAACCAAGAAGTCCCCGTGAAAGACCTCTTTCGGTACTTAGGATCATTGATCCATGAGAGTGGAGAGATTGAGAGGGAGGTTACCCAGAGAATCCAAGCGAGTTGGAACAAATGGAGATGTGCATCTGGAGTTTTATGTGATTGGCAGGTACCACTCAAACTAAAAGGAAAATTCTATAGGATGGCTATAAGGCAGGCCATGCTCTATGGATCAGATTGTTGGCCAGTTAAGGAACATAATACTCATAGGATGAGCGTCGCAGAAATGAGGATGTTGAGATGGATGAGTGGTAAGACAAGAAATGACAGAATTAGAAATGAAAATATTAGAGGAAATTTAGGGGTAGCACTAATAGGTAATAAGATGAGGGAGATTAGACTTAGATGGTTTGGACATGTCCAAAGGAGACCAACAATGGCACCAGTTAGAAGTGGTGAGGAAAGATTTAAAAACTTTGGAACTAAATGAAACCATGGTATTTAATAGTGGAATGGAGGAATAAGATTCATGTGGCCGACCCCTAATTGGGATAAGGTCTTGATGATGATGATGATGATGACTATGTAAAAATCTGAATGTATGTCAACATTGGAAGTAGTGGACTCACTTCTATTTAGTGGATTGTATGTAATGTGGTTGTGATTGGAGGGTTTGGTATGTGATGAGTTTTAGTATTTGTCTTTAAAAATAATGAAAATGATTTGTATCTATCAGGTGTTTCGCATCGCATACATTAAGTGCTTGTCTATCCAAAAAATGAAGGAAACTTTGTCAAATTTTTTTATAGGAATGAGACATTCATTCCACCATAAAATCCTTGCATTTGTGTAATAAATGACATTTGGGATTTTCATAAATGCTTTTCAAAGAATAATTTTTTCTTTTTGCTATTTTCTTTTTGAAAAGAATTTCAAATAAAGGATATTTTAAATTTCAAAATAGTATTTAAAAAGTATTTTGAAAACCCAGGGTGTCACAATTGCAAATTGGGTTGTGAAGGAGAAAGGGTTTTGGACATTTTTTCTTTCCTTAAAATTTTTAGTAAAAATTTATATAAAATAAAAAAATAAAAAAATAGTAAAATAAATAAGGATGAGAACAAAAATTGACATTAGTGAGTAGGACTAAGCTATCAAAATGATAATTTAGAGGTTAAAGTGTTTTAAATGGTAGTTTAGCATAGGTCATTGTACATTTCTCTAAAATTAATATAATTGTGGAGAAGTGGGTAGTTTTCAAATTGAGAACTCATGAGTTTTAACTAAAGTAATAGAACTGGTAGTTCTATCAAAGAACTCATAAGTGGAACTACCCAGTTCTCAAAATTGATTGCTAGTTCCCAAACTTTACAAGGGCTTATGATGTTATCCTACAAAATTGGAAAGGAAGAGTTATGTTTGTAACATCAAGGTACAATACGATTTTGGGAGAAAACTCACCCAAAACCTTCTCAGCCTATGAATAGCTTCGCCAAGTGAATTCCTCTTGATCAAAAATTCATATAATTGCATTTCACAAATCAGTAATTGAGAAAACTTCTTCCACTAGATTAGGTGGATTGGTTTGAGATATTGTAGGTTATTGTGTTTTATGGGCAGTGCCATTAATAATGGGGCCAAATGTGTTAGGCAAAACAACATTGAGATCACAACACACACACACACACACACACACACACACACACACACACACACACACACACACACACACACACACAGAAAAACTCAAAGATTTACGTGGTTTGGCTATGTATAGCCTACATCCACGAGAGGAGGGGGAACAATCCACTATTGAGGAAGCATTTACAACTGATCGATACCTTTAGCTCTGCCTCTGGATCCTATTTATAGAGATCAAGGGCAAACTAAAGGTATTTTAGATGAATGCAAATTCTATCTCCATATCCTTATCTAATTAGGACTCCTAATCAGATTAGAATCATCTACATCTAACAGAGCTCCATTCTTTGTAGGAGTCTTCATGTGAGTTTATGGGGATGGACATCATCAATTCTCCCCCTCCATCCCCATGCCATACTCCACTAGTCTGAGCTCATGCTTGCTATGTTTTTACATAGCAGTAGCTTCTCATAGGTTACCACCTTTGTTAACATGTTTGGAGGATTCTCATCAGTGTAAATCTTTTTTAGCTTGAGCATCTGTTCTTCTGTTACCTCTCGTATCCACTGATACTGTATGTCAATTTGCTTGGTGCGCTCGTGATACATTGAGTTCTTGCTCAAGTTTAGAGTACTCTGACTATTACAATGTATCTTGTATTTTTCTTGTGTGATACCGAGCTCTTAGAGAAATTGCTTTATCCACAACATTTCCTTGCTTGCTTCAGTTGCAGTAATATATTCTACTTGTGTTATTGATAAAGCTACACACTTCTACAACTTAGGTTGCTAAGATACGGCTCCCCATGTAAAAGTGAAAAGAAACCCTAATATTGACTTTCTTCCATCAAGCTCTCTAGCCATATCAGGATTTGTGTATCCTTTTAAGAGTGTTTTTGTACTTCCAAAGCATAAGCACAACTTATATGTGCCCTTCATGTACTGTAGTATCCACCTTTTCCTAGATTTGATAGAAAGCTGCTCACGACTCCCACTGCATGAGCAATATTCAGCTTTGTGCACACCATCACATACATCAAACTCCCAACTGCTGATGAGTAGGGAATCATAGCCATTTTGTCTGCTTCCTATGGTGTTGAGGGACACCTCTTTTTACTTAATTTGAAATGATTGCCGAGTGGAGTGTTGACTGGCTTGGCGCTCTCCATGTTGAACCTCTTGATTACTCATTCAATGTACTTTTTCTGTGACAGCCACAACTTTCTTACTTTCCTGTCATGTGTGATCTTCATCCCCAAGATCTACTAAGCTTCTCCTAAGTCCTTCACGTTAAAGAACTTAGATAACTCCCTCTTCAACCTGCTAATCATAGTTGTATCTGGTCCAACTATTAGCATATCATCTACCTAGAGTAGTAGGATGACAAATTTACCCTCAGGTAATCTCTGGACATACACACACTAATTTGCAGCCATTCTTTTAAAACCTTGACTCATCATGAATGAGTCAAACTTCTTGTACCACTATCTTGATGCTAGTTTGAGGCCATAAAGACTTTTCTTCAACTTGCATACCAAATGCTTCTTTTCTCAACTTCGAAACCCTCTAGTTGTTCCATGTATATCTCTTCTTCTAGATCTCCATGTAGAAAAGCTATCTCTACATCCATCTGCTCAAGCTTTAAGTTGTGTCTCGCAACCAATCCGAGTATAACCCTAATTGATGTCATCTTCATTACTAGTGTGAGAAGATCTCGTCAAAGTCTATTCCTTTCATCTCCTCAAAGCCTTTAATGACCAATCACAATTTGTACTTGATTGGTTCTCCATTGCTTTCACTTTTAACCTTGAAGACCCACTTGTTCTTTACTGCTCTTTTCCCCTTAGGAAGTATCACCAGCTTATATATTTGAATTTTCTTTAATGAGCTAATTTCTTCTTACATAGGTTACGCTCATTTTCCCTTGTCTGCATGCACTAGGGCTTATTGAAAATTCTTTGGCTCCCCCTCATCAGTGAGCATGATATATTCTGATTCTGGATATTTTTGTGATGGAATCAAAATATGTCCTCTTGTTGACATCTTTGGCTGAACTTTTGCTTCTGGCTGAGGAGTCTATTCAACATCCGATGTCCAAACATCTTCTGATATAGGGGGCCATTGCTCCTCTTGTTCAATTTCCTCTACCTCTAGTTCAGCTTTTGGGGAAGCTTTTGAGTCAAACTGTGTGGGTGCTGAGTCTAGTATTAGATTTGGAGTACTGAGATCTTTACCCTATCTTGAATCTTTGTAGAATTGATTCTCTTGAAATATTACATCTCTGCTTTGGATGATCCTCCTGGCTTCAGGATCTCACAATCTATATTTGAATTCTTCATCTCCATACTCGATGAAGATGTAAGGGGTAGACTTTAGATCTAATTTCTATCTCATCTCTCTGGATACATGTGCAATCTACACCCTAAGACCCTCAGGTGTGAATAAGTCACCTTCTTGTCAGTCCACTTCTATTCTTGAAATTCGAAGTCTAATGGTGCTGATGGTGACATGTTGATTAAGTAGCAGGCAGCCTTCATAGCTTCACCCAAGAATGGCTTAGGTAGCTTAGCCATACTGAGCATGCATCATACTCTCTCCACAATGGTCCGGTTCATTCTTTCAACTACTCCATTGTGCTATGAGGTATGTGAAATTGTCTTCTCGCGTCGAATGCCACATACTGCCAATATGCCTTGAACTCTTTTAAGGTGTATTCTTCTCTATTGTCTGTTCTGAGGCACTTGCGTTTCTTTCCATTTTGCTGCTCCACCATTGCATGGAATATCTTGAAGCATTCGAATACTTGTTCTTTATTCTTTACAAAGTATACCCATACCCTCCTAGATGCATCATCTATAAAGGTTACAAAGTATTTATTCCCGCCCAGTGACTCTACTTCCATGGGACCGCATACATCTGAGTACATCAAACTTGAAGTTTTATTTCTTTTATTACTAGAAGAAGAGAAAGCAACCTTATGTTGATTGCCAAATAAATAGTAACTACATGGATTAAGAGTTGTACCTTTGGCTAGTTTGATGAGCCGCTTCTTTGCAAGTGTGAACAAACCTTTCTCCCCCATGTGGCCAAGTCTTCTATGCCAAAGGTTTGGTGATCCTTCATCCTCCACTATGTTAAGGCTATCTCTGGATATTATTGTGTGGGTTTTGTATAATGTGCTGCATATGTGCCCTTTTGCTATGATCATTGCACCTTTCATCAGTTTTTATGTACTATTGCCAAAGTAGTTGGTGTAGCCTTGTTTGTCAAAAGCTGGGACTGAGATTAGGTTCAGTCTAAGTTCTTGTATGTGTCGCACCTCCTTAAGTACTACTATGCAACTAATATTTATCTTTATTTGCATGTCACCGATCTCAACTATTCTTGAGGAATTGTCATTCTCCATCTTTACAGTGCCAAAGTCTCTTTCTTTGTAGGTGATGAAGAAGTCCTTGTGTGGAGTGGCGTGATAGGAGGCTGTTGTATTTATCACCCACTTTAGTTTACTCTTGACCATATGTAGGCATGATTCCCCCTTAGTAGTGAGCACTGTTATATCTTGAGAAATGGTTATTAGCGTCTCACCATTGTCCTCCTTTGGCTTGGTATGTCCCATCTCTCTCTTGAGTTTTTGACAATCTTTCTTCATGTGACCTAGAATGCCATAATGATAACACTTAAACTATCCTTTGGGTTGACTTTTTGATCTGTTGCGAGTCTGCGATCTCCCCCTTTGTCTACTCTTACTCCCCTTGTGCTTGTCTCTCCCAGTGTACTTATTTTCAGTTACCAGGGCATGTGCCTAATCTATGCCAGCTTCTTACCTTCTAGCCTCCTCATTGAATAGCGCGTCTTTAACCATAGCCATGGTCAACTTTCCTTCTGGTGCTGAGTTGTTGAGTGAGATTACCAGTATCTCCCAGCTTTTAGGTAGTGAACTTAGCAGTAGTAGGGCTTGCTATTAATCTCCTAGTTGTAAAGACATTGATCTTAGCTGATTTACCAGATTTTGAAATTCACTGGTATGTTCAGCCATAGTCATTCCGCTTCTTAGCTTTAGGTTGATAAGCCGCTTCATTAGCAAGGCCTTGTTTCGAGCAGTCTTAGCCTAATACATATTCTTTAACTTTTTTCAAAAAATATAGTCATTTTCTTCTTAAGCAACATGGTGAAATACGCTATGATCAATCCATTGTCGGATCTGACCTATAGTTTTCTTATTCATCTTTATCTAGTCTTTTTAGAAACTCTCTTAGGTCTTTTTCCCTCATTATCTAAAGGGTCATGGAGATCTTTGTAGCATAAAAGATCTTCCATTCTAGGTCTCCATAGTGTATAATTAGTGGTGTTTAATTTGATCATGGCTCCTGCCATAATATTTCCAGAACTGATGTCCTCCATGTGTCTTAAACTTTGTGTCTACCTTTTCTGACCAGAATTATAAGAAATGGAGTGTATAGATGAGTCCGAAATAGTTAAAAACCTTAAGAAGGGTATTTTTGACAATTTTGAGGGGTGCCCTAAATTTTCTCATTTAGGGGGTGTCTCTATCAAATTAAGGGGGTGTTATTTTGACGCGTAAGGGGTGCCCTTTGTAATTTTGCACAGTATTGTTTCAGGCCATAAAAGGGGTGTTGTTATCAATTTTTTAGGATATTAATTCTAGGGACTGGAGGGTGTCATTATCAAAAGGGGGTCTGTATATTTTAAGTAGAATATAAAAGTTTAAAATAAAAAAACCCTAACCTAAAATTCTCCCCCTCTCCTTCTCTTCCCCCTCTTCTCTGGGTGCGGCGATGACTTGCTGCTTCCCTTGGTTGAGGCTGTGTCCTACTACGCTGCTTCCCTTGGTTGAGGCAGTGCCTTGCTACGCTTTCGGGTGCGACGTTCTTTGGTAAGACGGTTCCCCCGTGCTGTGATGTCCTCCGGTAAGAGGGTTTTCTCGTGCTACACTATCTCTGACCGAGATGAGTTCATGGGGTTGCAATGTTCTCCGGCAAATAGTTTCTCTAGGGCTCACACATGCATTTTCTTGGCCCCTCTTTTTTTTTTTTGGTTTTCTTCTTAGGCGGCTAACAATATCGGCTGCTATTTCTCACTTCCAAGGGGTCGGCTACGGCTATAGGGTCCGGTTGCAATCCTTCCTTTTTTGTTTTTTTTCTTCTTCGAAAAAGGATCGCCGGCTTGTGGTCTTGTTCTCAGAGAGGATTGTTGGCTGGTCTGTTCTCAGAGAGGATCACCGACTGCAGTCTTCTTCTCAGGAGGGCTGGCTGTGGCTACGATGGTCTTCTTCTTAGAAGAGCTAGCTGCAATTGATCTTCTTCTCTCGCCCTCTGTGCTAGCTACAGAAACAAAGGGTTTTAGTTGACTTTTCTTTGGCTGGCCGAAAACCCTAGTAACCCCCTTAGTTTTTTTTTTTTTCTTTATTCGTCGGGTTTGTCAGAAATGGGGTTTCGGTCAGTTTTCTCACCTGCCGGTCAAAACCCTAGAACCCTCTCTTCTCCTTTTTGGTTTTTTAGCCAGAAATCTTACTGGAAAATTATTCGGTCTGGATGATTTGGATTGTTCCCCGAGTGATCTAGGTCGTTCTCCGATTGGACGATTTGAATAGTTCTTTGATCTAACGATTTGGGTTGTTCTTTGGTCAGACGATCTGGACCCTCAAATCTAGGGTTT
This sequence comes from Warburgia ugandensis, assembly GCA_035236585.1. Classification (NCBI taxonomy): domain Eukaryota; kingdom Viridiplantae; phylum Streptophyta; class Magnoliopsida; order Canellales; family Canellaceae; genus Warburgia; species Warburgia ugandensis. The sequence goes on from CP141133.1 coordinate 16,266,471, forward strand.
TCCTATGATCTGGGCTTATACTCGGCTTGAATCTGAACGTAACCTGGGCTACACCTGTCTGGGCCTGGATTGGAATTGGGCTGCACTTGTCTGGGCTTGGACTGGAACTAGGCCACACCTGGCATGGGTATGAATGTGGATCTGGGCCACACCTAACCCGGATTTGAATGTGGATTTGGGCTACATGTGGCCGGGATCTCAACGTGGATTTGCTTTTTGTTCTAGTAGTCTCTTATGTTCACCAGCTCTGTTTCGGCGATCCTTGGTGTGAACTGAGCTCTGATACCACTTGTTAAGCACAGCAACGTTGAGATCACAATACACACACACTGAGAGAGAGAGAGAGAGAGAGAGAGAGAGAGAGAGAGAGAGAGAGAGAGAGAGAGAGAGAGAGAGAGAGAGAGAGAGAGAGAGAGAGAGAGATTTACATGATTCGACTATGTATAGCCTATGTCCATGAGAGGAGGAGGGGTAACAATCCACTATTGAGGAAGTATTTACAATTGATCGATGCCTTTAGCTCTGTCTCTGGATCCTATTTATAGAGATCAGGGGCAGGCTAGAGGTATTCTAGATGAATACAAATTCTATCTCCTTATCCTTATCTGATTAGGACTGACTCCTAATCAGATTAGAATCATCTACTTCTAAGAGAGTTCTATTCTTTGTAGGAGTCTTCATGCGAGTTTATGGGGATGGACATCATCAAAATGTTCTATGCGACAATATAGTTTAAAATTGGCTCACCAACTTGGTTTTTCCCACATTGAAATTGCTGGTGATTCTCAGCTCTTGCACTTTTGCGATCTTTGTAATTTTTTTATCTCTTGCCTTAGATATTCCTCTCGATCTATTCACTCCTCAATTAATAAAACTCTTACTTTTTCCACACTCACAGGGAAAAAAAAACTTAGTGATTCATAGTTTGTTATAAAGAATTTCTTTAACAAGATTAAGATCCGGTGGAAAACTCTCCTAACCTTTAACATATGCATGGAATTTCCTAAAAATTTCAAAAGGTGAAGACTAGACATATTTATAGGAAAGGAAATCAATGCACTAAAAGACTTGCTTCAAGGGCTCCATCAAATGTCCACACATTTACAACAACAATTTTCCTGATTTTCGGTTTCATTGATAATTCAAGACAATTTAGGATTATAATTTACTCGTGATGTACTTCCTTCATTTTGTTGTTAGTTATGCGCAGTTTACCCAAAACAAAAAGGCTTATGGCCATAGAGATAAAGATTGTGGTGCCAATATACGCCATAGTTCCATCTTAGGAATGGTATCATCGATTGCGACCACGTGGTGAGTTGTTGTGTGGGCCCATTTGCGTGAAGGAACCCACATTTCGTTGATCCAACCCTTTCATCTGAGTTCTCCTACTTTCTATTCCTCCGAGGAGAAAATTTGTGTGGATTTGGTGAGTCTAGTAACTGAAAAATGTTCTTTATCAGTTACGATAAAAAGGAAAAATATAGTCTTAATCAAAAGAAACATTTGGTTATGGTTATAAAATAAGTATAAAAGATGATGTGCACTTCACGACCAAAACAGTAGTTTTCGGATGTTAGGGTTGTCCAAATCATGTGTCCGCAGCGGATAACGCAGCATCTTGCCTTTGTGTTGCATGTGGGAAGGTGGTATTGATTGGTAATGAAATTCTCAGGGCGTCTTTTCCCAAAAATTTTGAGGTATGGCCCATCTAAGGTGTCTCAACTGGGTAGATGAATGGTTCGGATTATAAAAATTGGTCCCATGTGTACTTTTAGACGCGCGTGTAACTCCAGCATAAGCAAGGAAAGATCCTAAAAACGAATTGTGAAGATTTGAGTGACATTAAAAGTATCATAGAGAGTTTAAGTTGCCAAATCAAGTAAAAAATGATGAACAAAGGAAGAGAATGATAAACTAAGGCATGCCTCCAGAGGAAAATCTATGTTGCTCGACTTATAAAAAATCAAGCCAATCAAATGATTCAAACTCTTTTTTTTTTTTTTTTGTAGTTTATAATCAATGGTCACAAATTTTAAACTAAAGTAATGGAAGTTATGATCATCAAGGGGCATGGTTTATTGGTGGTGACTTATCTAAGAGAAGGTGAGCAAGATGAATGGCACGAGTCTTCCAGAGAAAATGTCTAGACCTTGCCCAGATTGATGTTTCCCATTGAGGCATGCCTATGTTACAAAGAAAAACAAAAATGTTGATCTTCTTCTTCTTCTTCTTCTTCTTCTTGTTTTTTGTTTTTAAATAAATCTTTTCTTTCTTTTTTTTGCTAAAGAGTTATGAAATAATACCTAGAATCTATTATCCTAATTCTTAAATATACTTGAAATCTCTCTAATAAGAAAAAAGTACCCTCTCAACATTTGATCAAGTATAACCAAGAAAGGCCCCATGGTGTCCGCCACCAACTCTGGCTAGACAGCTTTTGGCAATAAAAAAAACTGATCTTCTTCCTTCTTATATTAAACCAGAAAACATAGTAATGTTATAATACTGGCACTTATCTTTTTCTTCATACTTCCATGCTGCGTTTATGTCTATAACTCCATCTCTACAGAATATATAAATTTGTTTTAAAAGTCTCTACAAAGATTCAAAAAATGATTCGAGGTACTTTGCTTTATAACTCTTTGTCGATTATTTTTCAATAAATAAGATGTTAAATTTGAGATTTTATGAAAATATTGCCGATAACTAGAAAGTCATTGTTATCGAGATTATGATCATTGTCCCATGCAAGACTGGCCCACTAGGTCAAGAGGCCCAATGATCATCTCCGTGTCACATGTACATCTAGCACCATATTATAATGTAGAAGTTTGATGGATAGGGAAATAGCACCATCAAAGCAACAAGGAAACCGCGTATATATCCAATGTCCAATCTGTCAAATTGCTGGTGGGAGATTTGAAAGTAGGGCCACCAAATACTAGTAAGCGCTTGCTTGTTGAGGATCATAGCAGGCCCACCTACTAAAAAAGTGGTTGACTCGATTGTCTCATCAAACTTCAATCCGCGAGCCTTGTTCCATTTCATATACATGGAGAGCTATTGATGGACAATAATCTCTCAGTTCCCATTAGCAGAAACGCAATTTGGACAGCGATGTCACACTGAGAAGCACCAGGTAGCCTGGAAAAGATGTAGCCAAATTGGTTTGATCTGAGTGAAGGATCGTGGGAAATGGGGCAGTTATCATCTTTGTAACAAGGGCGTTTCCTTACAAACGCTCTTCATTTTTACTTTAAGGGTATTGTCTTTGAATGATCTGACATGTTTTATCTCATTGCTCTAGTTTTAGATATCCACTAGCTCAAACATTGTAAATTGAATAATTTTAGTATATGAAAAAACTGTACTTTTCTATCACAAGAAAAGCAAAGGCAAAGTGGTTGCCCTCTCACATCCCACATCGTTAGGGGGAAAGTTACTGGGCTCTTGATAAGAGTGATGAGGACTTCCCTTGCAACGAGGCCTTTTCCCTAGGCAACTGGAGAAGAACAAAACCGTGTGGGTGTATGGGCACTCCGGCACGGACAATATCTTTGCAGGGTGTGGGCCCTTGGGCTGTTACAAGTGGTATCAAAGCCAGACCCCGACCCGGTGTGGGTGGCTAGCCGTACGTGGGCGCTCGTGTGTGGTAAGACATGCGGGGATGCATGTCCCATAAGAGGGAGAGGTTGTGAAGCCTTGGCCGATGAGGGCGCGTCAAGAGGGCTGGCAGGCTTCTAGGCAAGGTGAGAGACTGAGAGTAAGTCCCACATCGTTAGGGAGAAAGTTATTGGGCTCTTGATAAGAGTGATGAGGACTTCCCTTGCAACGAGGCCTTTTCCATTGGCAACTAGGAAAGAACAAAACCGTGCGGGGTGTATGGGCACTCCGGCATAGACAATATCGTTGCAGGGTGTGGGCCCTCGGGCTGTTACAGTAAACTTGTTTAGTAAGACCATTGGTAATCCCATTCCCTAATCTTCATATCTTATAAACTTTATATCAAAAGGATGGCGATTCTATGCGCCCCTTGTTTTTGACTTTTCTAGATGAGCCCCTCACTGAATCGTACATAGAGCTTTAGGTGGGCTCAAAATTTTGAAGACTGAACCGTTCTTAATTTGTCATTGACTTATATGGTCTATGATATAAAATTCTCATCATTAGATCATCCTAACCACTTTTATTGAATTACAAAGTGAGCAGTAAAAAAGGTTTCAATTATGCATCTTACGATTGAAAATAGTAATTACCAGGGTCATCTAGTGGATAAGAATTTTAGATTGTGGCCCAAGTAAGTTTAAGAGAAATATTGGAGACGATTTGGATCTTCAAAAATATGAGCTTAAGTGAGAAGCTCACGAGGAAACATGGGGCATATATCACTGCCCTGTAAAAAGTAGGGATTATTCTACTCTCTAAATCACGGTTTCAAGATATAGGCTCGTTCAAATTTTAGATTTGATTTTTTGTTTAGTTGGAGGGATGAGATGACTGCTGGAATCATCCACAAGGGTGGCTTCCTTTCATGCAAAAATAAATGGTTGCTTCCGCAAGTGCCATAGAGGGCCTTTGGGCTACTGTAAGAAATACTTTTACGGCAGACACTTCTGCCGCCAATATTAAATTGGCTAGTGATTTAATTGCTCCCAAGGCTTCCCCGGGCCACTCCTTGCATCATTTCAGGCACGCGAGTTGAGAGATGGGTAGAGAGTAGCCAGGCATTTTAAGTAAATATAACATTTTGGTGGGCTATTTTTGTAGTTTGGTCATCTTCTTCCTGATCGCAAGAAGATGCTAAAATGGAAGACATATGCCATTTGCAGTTCCGAACATATCTTCCAGACTGATTTTGAAACTTTATCTTACTAGGCCTACATATGATCTCATCCATTCAGCTTGTTTAGCCTCTTCTATTTTAACTACCTACAGAAATTCATGCTCATTAGATGCTACTAGCAATTAATTATTTCTATTAAATATTCAACGAAGGGGTTTAAAAACTCAAAACAGATAAGTTAAAATTATCCAACAATCTTGAATTTTGGTATATAGCCAATCTTAGGCATTCTGAACGAGATCAACGAGACAGATAATAAAAAACAAGACCTTGCTAAGTGGGTTATTAAATCATACAAAAAATCAATCCGAATTACATTTCTTAATGGAAAAATAGATGGAGGTAAGATTTTTGCAGGTCACGACTATTGACTAGGGACTTCTTAGTATGAACGTTAATAATCTGTTCTAAGTAGTATGTATTTCCATCCGGTGATGGAGATTTTGAGTCTCCTGAGCCACATGGAATAGTGGTTCTTGTAGGTTCTAGTAATGCTGGTTTTCTATCTCCGATTCTTTTCTTTCTTTCCTTTTTATCTTTGATATTCCTTTTATTTCTTTCTTGATGCTAGCACTCGCATTTAAGATTAAGTAATAGCCAAGAAGGATTTTTTCCATTCACCATCTTCTTCTTCTATAACGTTGCCTTCTCCTTTCTTTTTTCCTATTTTTTTTTCATCATCTTCTTCTTCTTCTTAACGTGTGAATGGTGCATTACTTTGTTTTATTTTTTTTATCTTCTAATACTCCCCTATTTGGCGGTATGTATTTCCTGCAGGCTTTTATAATGGGTTGCAAAAGAACAAAGTTCTGTGAAGATCTTACCGGTTATAGACCCTATACTGACTTTTTACGCGTGAGAAATGACCCACGGAGGGAGTCCAGAGAAGCCTCTGAGAGATTATATCAGGAGCTTATTAAATTATATTTCTGCATTTTTTACATTATTCGAGTTCTCTATTGCATTGATTCTGAGTCGACTTTTTCTTTCAAAGTTAACATTGTGTCCGCATTTTCAGTTTCGACACCTATATTTCGATTCTATTTCCAAGCGCTAAAATGCAGGTTTCAGAGATTCTGGTCGCTTCTTAGATGCAACTCCCCGACTATTTAACAACTTGACATTTTAATTTCTCACTGCGCAATATTTTCTTATTTGCTTTTTTTTTTATTTTTATGAGAAGCCATATTCGCTTTAAAACAATTTGAAGCATCCATTATTACTACGAAATGCATAGTTATGGGCCAAAGATGAACCAGTAGAGATGGTTTTTGCATGGCTTGTCTTAATCAGATACGAGCAGAAAATGTGCAGATTGGATCACCGGACTCCCATGATTTCCATCAAATAGAGATAATTGATTTACATTCTTCTATACTCTATTCACAACGAAGTCCCTAATATTTGGGGCTTTTAACTTTTTGAAATATTAAGGAAATGGGAAATAGGTTGCTTGATCAAGCTTGTCATTTCTTGTGCCCACATGTGTCATGTCTGCATGATTGAATCCATTAATCTAACATTTCATGACAAGCCTGCCACAATAACACTGATTTGGTCTTGATTGGATGCCTCTTGACCGTTCATCCATGAGGCCTTGCTTAAGGTTCTTTTAGGAGAATGCAGATCAGTGATATTTGTTGGACTTTATCTTGAGGATGAAATATCTATTCGGAACGTAACCAAAACTCCTACTGGTTTTATGCTACTTCAAGTGCATGATCTACAGATTTTCCCATGCGCGCCCAAGTAGCCTATCTCCCCTAATTATTCAAATCAGTGGCCAGCTTAGTAGTGTAGTCACGCGGTAAATACCATTCTCAAAATCGATCCCAACTCTCTCATCGTTCATATTTTTCTTTAAACATCCATTTTTCATCTCTATCTCTCTCCAGTGATGTTCATGTTCCCGTTTTTACTAATTAGGAACAACGAAACAACTTACGAGTACACTTATACCTCGCTAAGTTATAGCCACAGTTTTGTCCTTGTCCTACAGTCTTGTTTAGTAGAGTATGTCATTAATTGAGGAACGAAAACACTCAGTAGAAGATCAACAATTCAAACCATCTAACTGTTAGGTGGACGTATAGATCCATAGCCCCTACTTGTGTGCCCATAAGCTTAAGCTTAAGTAAAGACAGACAAAAGAAAAAGAAAGAAAGAAAGGAGAGGAAAGAGACTTAGATCTCTAAGTGATGCATGTGGGCTTGGAGAATAGAAAGTTGGTAAAAAGGAAAAAGGGATTTTCTTGCTTCCATATAGGGAATATGGAGGTGAGGCCATAGATAACAAGGTGGGATATGAGGTCGATTAGTGCTTTAAGGTAGAAAAGTTTAGGAGTCTTAGCATCATTCTCTCCCTCCCTTCATTCTGATAACAACAACCAGGGCAATGTACAAAAGAAAACAACCTCGGCGCAGTTTTGGGGATGGAAATTGGAATGCCATCTTTCAAATTGACGGGCGGCCTAAATTGAAGGACCCAAGTGATTCATTGTAACGTAACGGTTGAAATTCCCCACCCAAAAACAGCCATAGATTTCCACACTCAAAACCACACTGGCCGCCCTCTTACCAAATCCAACACCAGCCCATTTCTCTTCCCCTGCTGTTCTCTTCGCAGAAATTCATGCACCTTAAGTCACGGAACTCTATGCAAGCCGTGCACACTAACTAATTCCCTCGACTAGACAGAAAAGCCTACCGCAGGCGATGCTAACGTGTAACTAGGAGCTGCATAAGCCTCGTGCTTCACGCTTCGCTTTCTTTCTTATCCCGGCACTTCGGCAAAATCAAGAAAGATTTTTAGGTGGTAGTTGCCCGACCAAAAGAGCAAGCTTCGTCTCTTGGCAAAAGGCACATGTAGGGTCACGACTCGATGATCCACATTATTCATACAAAATCTCATAATCAAACAATTCTGTCCCCGTGATGATACACATAACAGACCCCAATATACAGATGGGACCTCAACTCCTCGAGAGAAAGCACTCCCTCTCTTGGAAGCTTGGCTGATTGGTAGACATTGCCGACGATTTTATTGCATTTTCTCAACATTTTGGAGCCGTTAATCATACTGTGTGATCATCAGTGGAGAACGACTGGGCCCAGAAAATAAACGGTCCCATGACTGAAACTGGGTCCCCACTTGCTGTTAGGATAATCTGGCTGGAAAATGACTAAACTGCCTCAGGCGGAACAAATCCGACAACCTTATTTGTAAGAGTAGTTTAGTAAGTTCAAGTAGTGGTATTTCCCGTCACGCCATATTCCGTGATATTGTCGGGGCGTCCTTAAATTGCGAAAGATGCCGCTGCGATTGTAAATAACTGACAAACAAGAGAAAGGAAAAGCGCAAAAATCTCATAAAGTGCGAATAACGTTGAGGTTGGTCGGAGCCAAAGATCACCCAACCGACAAGTAGCAGCAGCGGCAGTAGCTCTAAGTCTACTTCTCGGGAGATATCTTGAGATAGGTGAGAGTTTCTAATCCAATTAACGAGTAAAAAGCACAATGTTCTGGTGTTAATCTCCTTGATGTTTGGTGTACAAGATATCCGGAGCTAGATAAATCAAATGGACGGTCCGATCAACAAAGATGGGGACCATCATACAAACGTTGGCGGGGGGATGGCAACAGTTTGGATCTGACTAGTTTTTGGCCTACCCTGATCCTGGCTCTAATTCTTTTCTCTTCCCTGAACGGATCCTAGCCTTGGTCAGGTCAAAGAACTTTTTGACCCTAACCCTGCTCGGTTAAAAACCTTCTGCCCCTATCACTACTCATGGGTCATTAGTTTCGGGTTCCTCAAGTTGATCCTCCCTTGCTGTAATATTTAAAAACATTTTCCAAATCTACACTGTAATATACTTTTACAATGTTCTACATAAAGGTTTTGAAGTTTTGCGTGATTTCTTGTAGTTGTATGGCAACAGTTACCTTAATACTATCATATATTTATTTCAAAAATATTTCAAATGAGGGCATTTTTGTTGTTTAAAATAAATTATTTAAGTTGCCTTCTATCCCCTAATTTTTTCACCACTTACCTTAGTCTGACCGTAGCCTTCCTTGTGTTAGAAATTTTTTTGACCCTAATACTGTTTGAGTTATAAATATTTTGTTCCTAACCCTAACTCTTACACGCCATTGGAGTAGGGTTGTTACAATCCCTCATTGGATGCGTTCTAAGCTTGCTGAGCTGTCTCACACTGTACTACTATTATTCCTAAAACTTTCCCTGAACCATGTTTAACTAAATTTATTAATGTTCAAAGTATGCTGCAAATAACATGGGAGAGGATTATTATCCCAGGATTACTCAATTCACAGATTCTTTTCGTTAGGCACCATGTATTAAGGGGAAAGGCCCAGTATTGAGATGGACAAGCAAAAGTCTAATCTAGCTACTAATGCAAAAATAAGATTGTCTAATCAATGTTTTGACTATGGGCCCCTTCATGGTTAGACTGCCCACAGATCAGTTAGAAAACCACTGGGTTTGATGGGACACTGCAAGCCATTGATTGAGGGCTTTCACAATCAAATTTGGATTTTAATTAAATTCATTTTAATCATTTATTTGTAGGTTATTTCATGGATTTTATGATTATCGGGTCAAACTGGCATTTGAGCTTTGGCATCTCCAATACTTAGCTTTTGACTCATATGGCTTCATGGGGCAGGCCAGTTACTACATCTGATGGCAACTAGGTAAGTGCATCTCCTTGTATAATTCCCTTATACGACCTACTAAGAATAAAAGTACGCCAATAATGGTCCATTGGCCATTGTCCTTATTCTTGTTAACCTATTGAAGTCAAAGACAGTCATTTCGTCACCCTGAAAATTTTGGAGTATTAGGATGTGTTTCAGATATAATTGGGGAAACAATGATGAACCATTGTCTCATTGATGAATTGCCATTCTGGGACTTCGATCTAGTGGCCCATAACTTGTCTTTTTTTTTTTTTTTTGTTAGACAGGGTTTGAGGCTCCCCCAAAACAAATATTATTAATAAAAGATAATCAGTTACATCCTTATGTGTTCCCACCACTCCTGTGCTTTGTAGTCGGGATCCAATAATTTTGATCGAAACAGCATGTTTTCAAGTTCTTCCCATCAATTCTCAATTTTCGGTCTTGATCGAGTAGATATCCGTTCACATGGAGCCAGGCCCACTTTTTGGCCCGCTGATCAATCATCGCGGTTACATTGGGCATATCAAATGTGGGTCCTTGATCAGAACTTGGTGGGTTCCTTAAAAGAGTTAACGAAGTGTTAATTATGTCGGGCAGGAGAAATTGGCGAGAAGAAGAGGCGTGGAAAGGAAGAGTATTGGACAAGGGAAAGCGAAAATTAGATGGACCTAACTTTATCCTCCTTCCTTAGCAGTCATACCCAACCTCAAAGACAAATACAGGCTAACCCTCATAATACTCTCCTTCACAGGCATATATAGCGTGGACCCCCACAAGCTATTATTCCCCTTAAAATAAGGAAATCTTTCCCTTTTCCTATTTTTCAGTTTTATTTTTTCCTTTTCCTTTTCCTTTCTCTCTTTCTTTTCCTTTCTTCCCTTTTCACTTTGCCCTTTAGCAAAATTCAAGGATAACTTTTTATTTCTATATTTGAACTTCCTTTTTTGTTTTAATATATTATTTACAATGAGAGCTAATAGTTTTAGGCTTTTTAAGTGATATGGTACTATGTTAATCATTTAATACTTGAAGCATTATCTTTGAGATATTAATTAATTTAGCGTGAAAATCAGCTCTATCAATAAATTAAACTGCAGAGATGTGCACACAAGCTTAGAATAGTACGTTTAATTTGAGTAACACACATCCTCTCAATTGACTGCCAAATCCTGAATTGATCATTTATACTAAAGAAAAGGTGAAATTTATCTATGAAAATGATATCTTTACGTGAGGACCATTTCATGTACTCAAAGGTGCCAACATGGTTGGTGCAGCAACAAGTCTAATGTTTAGGCCCCGCTTAGGGCACCAACCATGTTAGTTCCACTGCATGTTCACTGACTTGGGATTATCCTCCATCAGATGGACCAAATACGGAGAAAGTCATCGCCACAATCTTGGGGATGCAAAAGTTGGAGAGTGTATTAGGAAATTCTGTGTTGATCCGTACCAGTAAACTTGTAGATCATTAACTGGAAACAGACAGAATCAGTGGTTCTGAGTTTGCTAGCCTATTAATGGTCTAGGATCATTTGATGACTTTCCTGTGGCCAGGCCCAGATTAATCGGTTCGATTGTCCCATTGTGCAACCCAAACCATGCTAGTTACCAAAGGCTCGTGACCATGCCATTGTTCCAAGAAATTTTCCTATCAAATTAAGAGGAACTATGAGATAGGACCTGTCTTACAATGAAAATATAAGGCCAATTCTGAATGGTCCATTCCGTAGGGGCCTTGTGAAATGATGGGATGGCCCCGTACAATTCCAAATCCTAATCTACTATCCATCTTCGCCTATTCTTTAGTCGGACAGGATCTGAATCCAATATTTCTACCATTTCTACTCTGCTTAAAGTCTAAATATTGGTAGGTATGTTAGTATTGGCAGGCCACCCAACAGTCTCACAAAAAGTAGAAAGAAACTAAAATGAAAACATGAAATAAAAATGAAAAAGAAATCTTGTATTCCTTTGACATTGAAGTATTTACTTTTTACTCATTTGTTAGATTCATGTATAATATAAAATGTGCAAAAAACTAAATAAAAAAGGAATTTAATTGTTATTATTATATTAAAATGAAACAAAACCCCATTTAGATTCGATTTCCGTATTTAATTAGCGTGCTACTTGCTGATGAAGTTTTGTGGTTATTTTATCATATTTGGGGTCCATCAAGTGTACACTGCTCATTTGCCTTGCATATCAAGCAACCTTCGAATTCATCTTCCCTGCAACTCTCATGGCAAAAGAATCATCATTTCAGAATACCTGCTCAATACCCATGTGAGTTCTTATCGACTTTTCTTCCATTTTGGTCCATTATTTATTTTTAGAAAACCGCAGAAAAATTCCTTTCCCTCTATCAGACAAATAACCAGAGTAGAAGCAGTACCTCTTCCTCTTTACGGAAAATCTCTCTTCTTTCTCTCTGTCTCTCCAATGAAATGGTTTTGTTTTGGAAATATGATCTCAACAATCATCTTGGTTTCCAAATAGTGAACTCCTTATTGAAGAAAAAGAGAAAACCTCAATTACTTTCTGTTTTATCAGTCATATGAACTGGGTCTTTTTGTAGAAATAAACCATAATTATCACAACAATAATTAGTATTATTCTTTAATAATATATATGCTTTTGAATGTCTGAGTAACAGCTGTGAAGGCCGTTTCTTGCTTTTGCTTTAGTTGCCAAGCCAAAAACAAAGGTGGGGAGAGGTATAGAACTTTACAAAACAAAATAGGTTTCTACATGCTGTAATCTCTCTCTCTCTCTACATCCCAAATTAACCGTCTACATGCAGTACCTAAATTAGCATGGACTTAAAGGTATATGTATGAGAGCACCTTTTCCTTTTTCTCATTGGCTTCAGTTAAAGTAGAGCGAATTCTGGTGTTTTCCATGGTTAAAGCAGGTTTTATAGTTCAATCTCGCAGCGACAGTTTCTTCTTTTCCTTCTGTCTTTCTTCTTCTCCTTCTGCTTCTCCTCCTTTCCTTTTTATCTTTCTTGCACCCGTTTCTGCTCATAAGGTGTGTTTCCGGGTTTTTTTCATTTTGTTCTTCTCCAGATAAATGCTCATAAGGTGTGTTTTGGGGTCTTTTCTCAATTTGTTCTTCTCCAGATTAATTTTCAAGTTTGGATCTGAACTCAGTTTGAGAAGTTGGGCTGTTCATGGATCTGTTTCTCAATTTTGTATCTTTCTTTTTATGGACGAATCTTCTCAATCTATAAACTGCTATCTTTTGGTTCATCTTATGGACATAAAAGACCCAGTTACCCAATTGGCTCACTGCTTCATTACTTTTTTATGTTTCTGGTTTTTGAAAGCCCATTTGAGCAGTAAGAGTAATTATCTTAATTCCCGCACTATCATCAGATTTCTGTTATGCTTGCTTTAAATCAGTCGCATATGTTTGCAGTTTTTGGCTACAGAAAGCTGGATTTGATGGACAAGAAGAATGAATTGCTGCAAAGAAATGAAGAATTGATAAGAGAATTGTAGCAAAAGCAATGAAAACAAACATCTGGTCTCTGTAAATCAAACATGGGTAAGAATCAAGTAGGTTCAATTACTAGTTCTGATCTTATCGACGCAAAGCTCGAAGAACATCAGATGTGTGGATCCAAGCAGTGCCCTGGTTGTGGACACAAGCTCGAAAGGAAGCCGGTATGGAAAATAAAATATGTTTTTGGATTCAAGCTATTTTGCAAAAGGTTAATTAATTTAATTAGGGATTGTGGGTTTGTGCTGATTTTGATGTAGTACTCTTTTGAATTTTAATTAGATGACCTTTTTAGAAAAACAAGAACAGAAGATTTTGAATTGCGGTTGGGAATTTCAAGACTGGTTAGGGCTTCCAGCAGGAGTGAAGTTTGATCCGACAGACCAGGAATTGATAGAGCACCTTGAAGCGAAGGTTGAATCTGAGCAGTCCAAATCTCATCCTCTCATTGATGAGTTCATCCCTACCATAGAAGGAGAAGATGGAATTTGCTATACCCATCCAGAGAAACTCCCAGGTCGGTAGCAGACACATCTCTCTCTCTCTCTCTCTCTCTCTCTCTCTCTCTCTCTCTCTCTCTCTCTCTCTCTCTCTTATTATGCAAAGTGAGGTACTATTATTGATTCAGTGATTTGCTGCTTTTGTTCATTTCAAGAAGTTACCGTATGTTCCTTACCAGCTCTCCTATTCTCATGGTGCTGAAATCATGTGGACTTTGAATATTTACCTACACCTGAGCTTGCTTCTCTCATACATATTCTCAGTGTAAATTCATGTGGGATTGGATACTTCTATCCATCTCTGAGCTTTCTTAGGATTAGCTTCTAGTCTCTCTCCATGTAAACATGCCTCCTTTTCATCCTGGTCTTCGGAGGAATCTGTCAGTATTGACTCTCCGTTTCTCTCAATGATTGAGAAAGTCTTAGATTTTGCTATGTCTAACTGCTGCTCCATTATCGACTACAATAACTTAGTCTGTTCATTTTGTTAACATTAATCATGACTCAACTGTTGCAATTTGCTTGTCTACCAGGCGTGACAAGGGACGGTCTCAGCAGGCATTTCTTTCACAGGCCCTCCAAAGCATACACCACAGGGACAAGAAAGAGGAGGAAAATACAAACAGAATGTGATCTTCAAGGAGGTGAAACCAGGTGGCATAAGACAGGCAAGACAAGGCCAGTCATGGTTAATGGAAAGCAGAAAGGCTGCAAGAAGATCCTTGTCTTGTATACCAACTTTGGAAAGCACAGGAAGCCTGAGAAGACCAACTGGGTCATGCACCAATACCACTTGGGTCAACTGGAGGAAGAGAAGGAAGGGGAACTAGTTGTTTCGAAGATTTTCTATCAAACTCAACCAAGACAATGTAACTGGTCAGAGAGGAGTTCAACTGGAGAGAGCATTGAACATAGAAGAGAGAGTGGCAGCGGGAGTTCTTCTTCTAAAGACGTTAGTCATAGAGATGAATTGTCAGGGGTTGGAATATCAAGCTACAGTGCCATGGATATTCAGCAAATGAAATCCGATAATTTCAGCTTTGCTCCATTCAGAAAGAGTTTTGATGAGGTAAACCTTTTAGAATTCATCTGTATTAATTCAAGAAGAAAAGAAAATTCAGTGGTATGCAGTAATAAAAATGAAAATACCTCTATATATCAATGCACATATTCATGGATGAATTAATCTGTCTGTGGGTCTTGAGGAATTATCAGGTCATGAGCCACACACATTATTAGATGTATATTTCATCAACTACCCTACACTCATGCAACTTACCCCAACTTTTTTGGACACCACCAAGTTGGTCCTTATTTACGCATATGGTCGTCTTTAACTAACTTTATCGGCAATAAGATATGGCCAATTTGGAAGCCATTAACTAAAATAACATGTTAATTAGATGCAAATAACTTTTAGGGGTACATATGAAACATTACGCCATGAAAATAACCAAAATGCATACACACTTACAGAATATTGAGCATAAAACCTACCTTATCTTCGTTGATCTAGACCTAATTCACAATACATTAGGGTTTAGAAGTTATCGACTACTTGTAGTTAGGAGTGATGGGAGCCACAAGTTAATTTTTTCAAGTAGTAACAAACATAATATCAAACTTTTTCCCCTTAAAACAAGATTGAGAAATCAGGAAAAAGAACAAAGTTATATTCCTTGGTTGTATTTAACCAATTACCTGATACAATTACAAACAAGATTGTGATTAAATGTCTACTAAATCACATTTCACCCAAATAGAACCACACATTTCATTGCGTTAGCAGTATGTATGATTGTGATTGATTTCACATCCATTTAGAAATTGGACATATATTCTTTTGAACAGGAAAAATTGGACGTATACCGTAAGAAAGCCTGACCTATGCCAAGATAGGAAGACCAGCAACCAATTGAAAGCTTCTACCTTGAGTTTTGACACCAATGTGCTCCCCCTGCATAATACAACTAGAAGGCTTCACAATCTAAAGTAATAAAAACAAAACAACAAACAATCCATCAAACTACGGGTCAAATGTAACCCAATCCAATTCCATCAAAAAATAAAATAAAATAAAATAATCCCAATTCAAAAGGATAATTAATATATTATTTCTAGAACAAAGAAAAACTTTATCCTAATACCACTCTATTTTTGCTAACAATACCATTAAGATATGTCTTTTAAGTAGATAAGACTCGAAGAAACTTCTAGCAACTGTTGTTGTGCATTTTCGACAGGTGGGAATGGGAGAAAGTTCAAAGGGAAGAGAGGCCTCATCTCGCACGCGCGAGGAGCATGAGGAACACGAGCACCAGATAAGGGTACATCACGCGAGCCATGAAGCACAGCACCAGCAGCAAGTCGCAACGGCAGCCTTCCACATCAGCAGGCCGTCAAATTCTATCTCTACCATCATTTCTCCTCCTGCCCACCAAACTTCCATTCTCCTTGACGATCCATACCATCATGTCTCCAGAATAATTCTCCAAAATCAGGTATTCAATCATATAAGAGCTTTCATGATCTTTCATTTCTATGGCAACTATACACCGTTATTCCTGTGTATTTTGCCACTCAAAGCATCAGAGGATGATCGAGAGATTACATGCCGTCCGACATAAGACTCGATATGTTAGTCATATTAAGATTCTTCTGGGGACAATGGTGCATATTTGATATAGTATAATTATTCTAGCACCAAAAAAACGAGGAACTACTCATCATTTCTCTTCAGTCTCCATTCTTGGATTTTGTTTCTAGCTCATTTAAACGATGGATAAACGTATTTTTCAAAGAAAACATGACCGGTTAGAAATACAAGTAAACCTGACTTGTTCAATGATCCAAAACAAGAATTCACTAGACCTTATTATAGATGGACAATACACCAGAAGTCTTGATTAATTTGTTGATTATATGTAGACTGTTAGTTTGCAATTCTGTAGTCAACCATTTCAAAGCCAGAAAGTTAGAGGCTTGCGAAAAGTCGGATCAGGTTGAGCTTTAATTGGCACACAATATAATCCACAGTAAAGTCTCTTAGATAAGTCGTTTAGAATCTAGATCATTACATAAATATCCATAACAGGACCTGTTAGATAAATGGTTTAGATAATTGAACATGCAGGTCCCACTTGAACTTCTTTCAGCGTAGTCTTACAAAAAAAAAAAAAAAAAAACAAAGATGAAGAAAATATCACGTGATATTATCCCTTGCTTTTCTAGTAATCCGATTAATTTGCTAACTGCAGCAACAACAGCACCATCAAAAACTGGCGGAAAGATCTTCTGGCTTGGAAGAACTGATAATGGGATGCCCATCCACTGACATGAAAGTAAGTGTTAATCTTGACCCTGATATCCATGAAGTTTGCATGTCTTATATTAACTTAGACCAGACAAAAAATCAGAAAAACATAAGATCTAAAAGGGCAAAGGCAAAGGCAAAGGGAGAAGAACCTAACTTTTCTTTTATTTGTTGGGAGGAAATCAGAAGGGTCTCTGTTTCTTTTCCCTTTTTAAAATTTTATAGGGTTTTGGTTATGATGGCAAGTTGTGGTAAAATGAAAAGTATGCCTAACATTGAGTATGGCAAAAGCAAAGAGACGCAAGGGAATGACCAGTGCTACTCATTTGCTCCATATTACATGGTGTAACTCCCACGCATTAAACATGCGGAAGAGCTCAATATTTCATGTCTGGACCGTCCGTTTGGCTTGCCACAATGTATTCGGTGTGAAAACACTCTGATTGGATGATCATAAATATCTTCCGTTGGGGCGGTTCTCTGGACTTCAACTGTGCACCGTGTGGAAGTTAGGAGATGACCTATTGATTATGGTCAATTGGATGGATGTCTTAATTGGTGAGCACTGATCAGAACATCTGGACCATCTAACAAATGGTAATTGCATGATAATATAGCCATACAACCTACACAAAATCGTCATTCCTCATAGTCTAGTAAAATCTCATTTTCTAGTTTGCAAAGTTTAAAAGAAAAAGAGAAGGAACATAAGAAACAAACGAGAATTTTGTTGTAACAGGAAAGCTGTTCTATGTTGTGTTGGTTTTTTTACTTTTGGGGGGATTGGAAAGAGTTTTGTGGTGGGTTTTCTATAGGCTAGCTATTGAGAAAGACAAGGTTCAAGTGGTGAAATAGAAACCAGAACAGAAACCTTTCTCTTCTCTACCAGAAACAACCAAAAGAAGATGTGAAAAAAAGAAGATGCCAATAGTTTCTTATTATTTTAGTTATTCAACTAAAACTAGGATACACCCAAGACTGAAGTAATGGAAAGAAGAAAGGAAAACAGACCCTTTATTTTGAAAGAAGATAACAACAGAAGCTTCCTTTGTTTCTTTTGAAAAAACAAAAAGTGAAACACTGGAGCTTTTTTCTTGTGGCTTGGTTACCTTTTTAGACTAGCCCTTAACGAAAAACATGAACGCTCTTGTGTTTTCGAAATAAAGAAAAAGGGAAAGAAAAAGGAAAGGCTTTTTCATGCATGGCATTGTAGCATAAGCATACAAAAGACTCATTTTTCATGCATCTTGATATAGCCAGCTACTCATGACGACAATAACTCAATTAAATATAGAAAAAAACAAAAACAAAAAGACACGGGAACAGCTCATTCAACCTTCATATACAAACCCTAATATTATCCCTTATTTTCCTTTTAATTTTGCGGAAATGTTAGGTGATACATCCCTTAATCACCAAATGCGTGCTCATTTTGCTCTTGCAGGAACCATCAATACCAAACCCTCAGGAGACAGAATGGTTAAAGTACTCCTTCTGGCCTGACCCTGACAATCCAGATCATCATGGGTAGAAGCAAAAGAGAAGGCCAAAAAACCCTAACAGACATCATCATCATCATCATCATCGGTACTTGAATGACCTGCGACTCTTTTCAAGAGAAGAAGCAAGGACACTTCTATGGTTCGTTTTTGTTTTTTTTCCCACCTTGAGAGGGCTGTGGACAAGGCCTGATGCTTCAGCTATGCTAACTGTACAATAATCAAAGTTGGAAAGACAGCAATACTAAAAGAAGAAAGAAGAAAAGAAAGCAAGAAAGAAAAGAAAAAAAGAAAGAAAGAAAGAAAGAAAGAAAGAAAGAAAGAAAGCTGCTATTGCTGACAATAGAAGGGAAGCCCACAGCCAAAGCCAACAAATCATGCATGGATATCATCACCATCATAACCATATCATCATCGTCATCCTACCTATTACTAATATTCTTTTCTCTTTTCCCTGTGTATTATTTTTCTGTGTTCAAACTACAAACAACAAACCAAAGGGTTTGTGCAAAATGAACTTAATGGTTGTTATTGTTAACCGTTGGATTTTGAAGGGTTCAAGTTGTTATTTATGTTACATTATGGTTTTATTTCATTGTCTTCTGTAGAAATCAATCTTGGTTTAATAAAAGATAATTTTTTCCTGAAGTGCCTTTTTTTTTTTTTTTATGTGAGGAAGAATTTTAATGACTTAGGGCAGTGGTAATATGAGATGCATAAAATGAGACTTTTCTGAAATGCTTGTGATGGACCGCCCTCTTATATCAACATTATTTGGAGAACCCATGTCTGTTCTACAATCGAGAACCCTTAGACACTGATCACACCTGTGGCATCCAATGGATGATGGTCCAAAATTTCTTGCACACATTTGACTCTCTGATGGTTAAGATTATCCTGTGAATGCTTCTTATGGCATCCATTTCTTTGCTATTATTTGTTTGGCAAACAATTGAAACAATATAGCTGGAGCCTAAATTCTTACCACAAGGTTTTCTCTTCGTTCCTCAATCCTTCGATCGAAAATGTGAATATCTTGGGAACCTCGTGCTAGTATGGTGTTAGTTCTCTGTCGCTTTTCCTTTTGGGAAAATTGTAACTCTTCCAATGGTAACAGAATCATATACTAATTAAGGCACTCTCTTTAGTTACTGTTAGTTGGGAAAGAGAGGTTCTTTATTGCTTTACTATATGCTAAATGCGGGCTTTTTTCAGTAGGATGGGTGGGTTTTAACATTCTTTTCACTTGTATAGTTGTGTGTGTGTGTGTGTGTGTGTGTGTGTGTGAGAGAGAGAGAGAGAGAGAGAGAGAGAGAGAGAGAGAGAGAGAGAGAGACTAACGTGCATGGTCTGTGTAACTTTTCCTTTTCTTTGACGTGCATGGTAGCAAGCTACATGGGCTCGAATCTCAGCCACCTTCACTGAAGTTTCTGAAAGAATAAAGAGCACAAACTGAAAACAAATAAAATGTTAAAGTAACCATCAAGGGTAGAAAGTACTAACTCGTCCTACTTCACCTTTGTCATTTTAAAACGAAAATGATCCCTCATGCACAAATATACAGAGCCAGTTGGGAGTATAAACCATCTCATTCCACATTATTCTCATTTATGCGTAGGAACTATCACATGAGGGTTTCCTCTCAAATTGATTATTGTGAGCAAAAATTGTTCCTAATGGATTTATTCGACTTTATTCTTCACTGTTTGCTTATAGGCAGTGATCTATAGGTCGAAGGAGTTCGATCATCGAGCAAAGTTTCGGTAATTTGCTTGACTTTGAAGTGTGTGCAGATGGGCTTGCGACTTATCAAAGGGTGGAGATCGATTATATACTGAGGTTCGCTATATACTTTGTACAGATAAATAATTTACCTTGTACTAACACCAATAACAAAAATTTGAACTCCCGGAGAATCTAAGCACGACGTGCAGATGCCCAAATGGTTCTTTTTGGATATTTTTTACTCAAATCTAGGAAGGTGCTAGGAACAGAATGTTGGGAGTGTCCCTTTCCACATGCAATAAAAAAGAGTGTCATGTCTTGTTCAGCCTAGAAAGTTGATATTCATTTCTTTCGCTTTATGGAAGATTGCGGGATGCTCTGGGAGGGGATCGTTTGTTAGCAATGTTAGGGCTTTCCATGTGCACAGATTTGGTCCCGTAAAGAAGTTGCAAAGAGAATTGGCTAGTGGGAGGGAGAATAACACAACATGGCTTTCCTTTTTTTATTCTGATACAGGCGTTGCTTTTAACTCGGAGGTCTAGACCTTACTCTTTTTCATGTCGGTCTCATTTTCGTTAATGCTTTTGGAGGTTAAGAGTTTGAACTGAAACCACTTAGAGCTGTTATACACTGAAAACTTGGTGTACGGACGTTGTCTCCAGTTTTAGTTATGGTTATTCTTTGAGCTGTGCCTCACTACTTTGTATCTATAGAGAGCTCGTATCCTTAATTCTGCCATCCTGAGCTTCAATATATTAAGCAAAGAGATAACGAATAAAGCGTGACAAGTTTTCAATATTGTATACTCGTCGTCTTTACTTCGGAAACTTCTCCATTGGATATTGCAGTTCAGAACGAGCTATCAACAGCCAACGGAAGTACTTTAAAATAGAGGACATGTACATATTAAGGTGTCAAAACTTCAAATGCATACACAATGCATATTTATGCCAAACGAGTTGATGTGGCTGGACTCAGGCAAGACTGCCGATGCGGGCGAAAATCCAGCTTAACAGCGGCTTAGTCATTTGAATATTGATCATCTCATGCGCAAGTACTACATGTTCGTATATAAATGGAATCTGAACAAAATTTAAAGATAAAAGTCACATATGCTGTCTAACGGGTGTTTGTGAAGATAAACGGTTTGGAACTTTGGATTATGATAGATTTGGGCATGTATGTATATATATATATATATATATATATATATATATATATATTTGAACCTTTAACTTCTTATAAAAATGTTACATGTGTGGGCCTATAACTTTGGTAATCCAAATGATATAATTTTAGGAGGATATCATAAATATGGAGTAGTGTAAAATAACCAGCCATTTTCTATAACAGTTTAGGTTGTAACATTTATGGTTTAGTTAACTTTAGCATAAAAGGCCAAAATATGCTTTTTAGAAGAATTATGGATGGCAATTTTGGGCAGTAGGCTATCTAATATGTGTACAACATGGTGATATTTGGATCATGATAAATCTTGGCCCTTGTCAAAACTTAATAAAATGTCTTGTGTCGTTTGTGGAAAATGCAAAGCCACCCCAAACCATGACGCGGCGACATTTTGCTTTGATACGGTGCTTTTTGATACCATAATACATACATTTGAATCATATGGTCAAGACTTGGGAAATGTTGGCATCCTAGAGTTTCTTAAAAATGGTTTTGGAAGAAGTGGAAAAGTTATGGAAAAATGTAACAATTTTCTTATTATTCGTTGTTGTTCTTGTTGACTAGAGAACTTTCTCGTTCACAATATATGTTACAATTTTCCTTTTTGATGAGACAAAAAACCACGGGGAGACAATCTAATTTTATTCTTTATTTCTTTTTCTTTCTTTTTTTAAAAAATAGTTTCATCACTTACTTGTTTTAATCTTAAGATTTATTTTAGAAGAAGAAAGAAGGGTATGGAGAAGATATAGAAGTGTACATGTTGTGTAATGGCAAAAAATCAAACTGATTACACTATTAAAATTGGGATTTTAGAAGATGACAAAAATAAGATGGTCTAAACACAACTGTCTTATTAAAAATAATAAAAGATGGTTTCAAAAAAACACCTAATAAAATATGTAGTAGAAAGATTATTTTTAGAAAATCGTCCTTATATATATATATATATATATAGCTTTGGCGCAACGGTAAAAGTTGTTGTCATGTGACCTTGAGGTCACGGGTTTAAGGTGTGGAATCAGCCTGTTGCAAAATGCAAGTTAAGGCTGCTATTATAAGCCCTTGTGGTCCGCGCGCACACACACACACACACACACACACACACACACACACACACACACACATATAAGAGCAGCCCTGGTGCATGAAGCTCCTACATATGTGGGGTCTGGGGAAGGGGCAGACCACAAAGGCTTATAGTAGGCAGCCTTACCTTGCATTTTGTAAGAGGCTGATTCCACACCTTGAACTCGTAACCTCAAAGTCACATGATGACAACTTTTACCATTGCACAAGTCTCCCCTTATATATATATATATATATATATATATATATATATATATATGGTAGTAATCCATCTTATTTTTTTAAAATAAAACTAAGATGATTTGTTATAATCACCTTATTTTATTCCCATAAAATAACACGGTTATTTATAGCCATCTTATTTTTGTGCATAAAAAAGATAGTTTTGTGAAATCGTCCTTTAAATCTTGATTTTAAAACAGTTTGAAGTTCAACCTGTAATGTTTTAATCTAGGTTGCCTTAACGAAAAACTCTAAGATTGAGTTGGATTTAAGTACATTTAATTCCAAATTTGTATTTTTTAGTTGATATCAATTTGGGTATGTATTCTTTCTTATTGTGGACAAGTCTTCATGTGTATGGATCAATCATGTTTTTATATCAATTAATCTTTCTTATCCTAATCTTAGAGTTAAAAATTCGAGTCCTCTAATATATATGTTTTTTTCTACTATATATACTTTTTTTGTGCACACCAAGTGTTTGGTTAAATGCCTAACCCAATATTATTAATCTTTTCATGTATGTCTAAAAATTCTTTGCATGCATATGAACTTTAGTTTTTTGAAAAGATAGACAAATATGCTTGGATGATTGCAGAAAAATCACCAAGGGAATAAAAAAATTCATAGATTCTGCACAAGGGTAGGTGGTGATTGTAATCACATGTGATGTCTATGCTTGAGATTTGAAAACCTAAAATAGGTTACTAGAAGTTGTGTTGAGAGAACATTTGTAATTCAAGGAAGTTAATTAAAGCTATCACCTGTAGATGTGGTATGGAGAAAAAAGTCCTCATGGGCCCTTAGTAAGGGTGAGATGTGTACATAATTATGAAGCCATTATAGGAAGTGTTACAGATACTATAGTTGCATCAATTTTTTGAGATGCATTGGAGGAAGCCAATGAGCCATTATATGTTGGATGTACAGTTTATACAAAGTCGCCTGTAGTGTTAGAACTTTACAATGTGAAATTGAGAATTGGTTTTTAGATCAAGGTTTTACATAAGTATTGAAAGTGATTAATAAAATGCTATCAAAAGGGAAAAAACTAGCTAGGCCAACATGGGAGGCAAAGAAAACCCTAACTACACTAAGGTTGAAGCATGAGAACATACATGCATGTCCTAATGACTACATCTTATACATGAAGGAACATAAAGATAAAACTACATCCTCAACTTTTGGACATTCAAGATGAAAGTTAAAGAATAATTCAACTAGTCAACAATTTAAATTGTTACAAGTTAAGGTCTCATGGTATTTCCCCTAGTCTAAGGTTCAAGAGAATGCTTTCTATTATAAAAATATCAAAGAAACTAGCATGCATACCAGTGAGAGAGTAGGTGATGGTTATTTATGATATCCAATAGATATCCCAATGTGGAAGCTCATAGACTTCATGTGGTTCAATTTTGAAAAGAACCCTAAAACTTACGACTTGCAATATTTGCATATGAGATTAATTCTCATGGTTCTATGAGTAGCAAATATAGTTGTTGATCTATTATAATAGTTTGTTACAACCTCCCACAGTTGTTATGAATAAAGAGAAAGTTCTTGATGTTAACTTGTTAATATCAAGTTCCAAGTAACTTGAGAATGACATTGACGTGGACTTAGCTATATTGGTCGACAATCTTAAGACATTGTGGGAGGTAGGGTTGAAACTTATGATACATACAAGAAAGATAACAATATGGCTGCACTATTGTAGACAATAAATGACTTTCGTGCATACAGTAATTTGATGGGATGCATAGTGAAGGGATACAATGCTTGTCCTATTTGTAGTGGCTTAACATGTGCCATACGGTATCAACATGGCAAGAAGATGGCATTGCTAGGCCATAGAAGATAGCTACATCCATACCATTTTAAAGTGGGAGAATTTAATGGCAATGTGAAGATTAGGATACCTCCAAAAAGATTGACTGGATGATATGTATTGGAACATGTTAAAAACCTTAATATCTCATGGGAGAAGAAGAAGATAACTATGTATACATATGATAGCAACTTTAAAAGTTGTTGTAGAAGAAGTCAATATTCTTTAAACTTGTGTACTAGAAATCCTTGCATGTGTGTCATGTGCTTGATATTATGTATATTGAGTAGAATATTTGTGAAAGCATTATTGGTACTGTTGATTTGTTTTACTGCAAGTGCATGGGCTATTGTAGTGCCGCTTATGCAAATACAGGTCGATCCCATGAGGACTCGACTTAAAAAGTAGGAGTTTAAATAAAAATTAATTAATAAAAATTAAAATAAATAACAAAAGTTACTAAAAATAGATTCAAAGTTTAGATCTAATCAACTACTAAAATTATAGAATTTTTAGTTCAAGAAGAAAGAAAATAAACCAAATAACAAGAAAAATCTACTTCCTTAGCTTAATCACTTTCAAGTTCTTCAAATACGGTCATCTTGGAGTTGATTAGCCTTTATAGATGCCTTCAAAATGTTCTTGATTAAAGATCCAGTGGTTAGATTAGTCAGATTCTTCAAAATCTTAAAGATCTGTGCTAAATAAGGATTTGGGGTTTTGGATGGCTTAGATCACTTTTTGAATTTTAGCTTAAAGATCAAAGACATTAATTAAGCTAAGGTATGTCCTAAGAATGAAATTTGAAAGTTAATTAAAAATCAGATACGAAACAAAGGAGAAATAGAGAAATCTTGTTGATTAAGGCTAACCCGTCGATTAGGTTAAGCCTTAATTCATTTGGCTTGGATTGGGCAATTCTTAGATAATTAGAACACAAACAAAATAAAACTAGAATAGAAAAGGGACACATGAAATTAAAATGGGGACACAGATATTTTTAATAAATGATCAAAGGACAGAATTGGAATTAAATTGAAAATCTGATTAAAACAAAAAAAGGAAATAGGGAACCCAATGGAAGAGGAGAAGCTGATGGAGGAGGAGAAGAGGAGAGGGGAGAGGAGATTTAGGGGAAAATAGAGGAAACCTGTTTCCTCTGTGCTGGCTAGTGAAGCAGAGAGACAAGATTTAGGAAGACTGGAGAGAAGCAGAGACATTGATCACCAATGAGAGATGGAGATGATGCCTGATAGAGTGGCGGAGTGGAGTGCTTGGTTCAGACGACTCTGGGCTGCGCCTGATGGAGATACCAATTGGATAGGTGAGTTAGAGTGAGACAGAGTAGAGGGGAGGTGGGTGAAGGTGCGGACAGAGGAATAAGAGAGAGATGAAGACAGATAGGGACCGAAAGCAGGTGAGGGAGAAAATGAGAGAGAGTGATAGTGAGACAAAGGGGATTTTGACAACTGGCACAACCGGGTTAGTCGATTTGTGATGGCAATTGGGCAAACAGAGAGAAACAATGAAAGAGAGGGATATTGGGTGCTGCTCTAAGTTGTGCGATGTCAGGCAGGAGAGTGGGAGATCTTGGCCGGTACTAGTAGGATGGAAAGAAAGGTGAGGAGCAGTGTGTGGTGGTGGTGGGGGGAGTGCGTGTAGTGAAGGAGGGAGAATAGAGAAAGAGGTGAAGAGGTGACTGTTAGCCGGTGAAGCAGAGAGAGCTAAGAGAGGGAGAGATAGGGAGTGATGGATAGAAAGAGAGGGGGTGAGGCGTGGTTCATAGTTTGGTGCTGTGAGCAGATATGGAGGGCTTGAGTGAGTGGGAGAGAAGAAGGAGGGTAGAGATGGAGAGGTGAATCGGGAGAAACGAGAGGGACAATAGAGAGAGGGGAAGTGAGAGAAGTAGAAGAGAGGGGCATTGGGAGAGAAGATGTTAAAGAGAGAAAGAGGTAGAGTGAGAGAAGAAGAAGAGAATGGGGGTTTGCCTGCTTCCTAGGGTTCAACTTAGGGGGAGTTGAAGAAGAGAGAGTGGAGAGAGAGGAATGGGAGGAATAAGAAGAGAGTTGGAAGAAATAAGGAGGAAACAATTCCCTCTTCCAGCCTTGTATGGTCTAGCCAAAGAGGAGAGATTTGAAGATGACGGTTTTCCTCCTCTTTATAGTCTCCTTCTAATTCCATTCTTAAGAAACTTCTATTTTGCATCTTTCCATTCCCATGTTATTTTCCTTTTGATAAAATCTTCTCCATGATTCCCAATTGAAATAAATTTTCTTTTAGAAAACTATCCTATCTTTCTTTGTAAGTGATCTGGTCCCTTCAATGCCCTTTAAGATTATCTACACCGTTGAAATTTGATTTGAGCTATCCATGCCTCTTTTGGTTAATCTGCAAAACAAAAGACCAAATTAGAGTCATTTGAATCATTTATTAAATATCTGATAAGCTCTGATGATCATTTAACCATTAGTTTTGGCAAATTAATGATTGGATGGTCAATTTGAGCTAAATTCAAAACCAAGTTAAAAATTACAAATTTGATCGGTTAAATGATCTAATTGAATACTAAATTAGGGGTATTTTGGCCAAAATTGAACACTTAACACACCCTCAACTAGCATTTTGCTAATCCCAAGCAAAATATGAGAAAAACCAAATTTCAAAAATTTTAAACAATTATTTTTAAGTCAACTCTTTTTTTCTTAGAGAATTATCTTAAATAAATATCTTAACTTTAGCATACTAATGAAAGTGACTGAAGAATTCAAAACCCTACCCATATGCTAAAAACATTCCACTTAAGCTCAGATCTTAGAGTGAGTGTGTGAGTGTACAGTCTACATATATAATAGTCTTTATCTCTAAGTAGACTTCTAACTTTTGAACTCCATCTAAAATATGTTTTAACCTCAATGCTCACTAATAACATACTCTAAGAAATAGAATCTCTCAGATTAAAGGTTCAAATCATATTTCTCTTTTAAGTTTGTAAGTAGAGTCAATAAAAACAAATTTATCACACATATACTCATGAAGAATGGGAGTTACTAAGGAATTTAATTGTCAATCCCTTTAGAATGGATGCCATTACCTTTAAATATTTAAAAATACTAATCTTTAAATTCTATCCATTCATCTCCTCATCAAGACTATATTTCTCCTAGAATCAATAGGTCTTTAACTAGGACAAAACGTAGGCTTAGGACAGGGTACCAAATAAAGGGTAAGGGTATTCAAAGTTTCTTCAAAAATAAGTAGAGGTCTTCTATTAAAGTTGACAAGTTTTCTTTACTTTGTTGAAGTGAATATTTATTTTTAAACTTTTCTTGCATTCTTCAAACTTTTTTTTTCACACTTTTGAATATCTTTGAAGAATATTTCTTAAATCATCCTTAACTTATCTTTTAAAGAAAATGGGTAATGGATAATTTATACTGGGTTAATATGGGTAAGGGTAAATTGGTTGACAAAAGAGAAGGCTTTATATGAAAGGCTCAAAGTGGCTAACTAGTGGTAAAAAAAAAAAACTTTTGGGTTGGCTTTATGGCTCTAAGTTAACAACAAAGATGGCCTAAATTATTTTCAAGGTTTCCTATAATCTATCAGATTCATTGAACTTTTAGAATTTTAAAGGTAATACTCTAATTATTCAGGTAGTTAGCAAAATTTAAGAGTTGGTGGGATTAATTTTCTTGAAGCATGCTAAAGAAAATTAGGAACATTTATAACCTCTTATAAAGAATGAATGGCTCTAAAACTCACTTAGGTTATAGGTCACCACTAAATTTATTTAGGATTTCTAAGTTATAGCTACTTATCAATCTAGACTATGTATATGCAACTGCGTGTATAGATATGATCTGAGATTTAGTTTTCATGAAATACTTTAGAAAATGAGTAAGATGATGAATTAATCATATTTATTTCCATTAATAGGCCAAATTTATCTCAATTATACTTCAGAAAATCCAATTCTCATCATAGTGTAGGAAGTGACCTAATTTTTTTTTATAAATTTTGTCCTTGTTTTTTTTTTTTTTCCTGAAAAATCAAGGAAATCACCTTAAAACTTAAAAAAAAAAACCTATACTTTGCTAGAATTCTACACCCCCAACCTGATAAAAACATTGTCCTCAATGTTTAAAAAGTAGGACCTAAAATGAATATGGGTGATGCAAAAACAAAAAGAAAAAACTTTGGGTTGCCTCCTAGTGAGTGCTAAGTTTAACGTCTTCAGCCAGACATATCCTAATGTACCCTAATCTGGACCTAATTAATAAAGAGTTTTCCTAATCCTAATAATTAAATGGCACAATTTCTCATGCCACTTTAGAATCTCGTGGTAGTCTATATTTTTCCTCCACCCTGAAATTCTTGGTGATGGTAGCACTATGACATAGTAGACTACTGCGATTGTAAATTGAGTGGTACCACTCTGACGATCTCCCATCTTCAAAATTTTATAGTAATCAATATAATTCCTCCAACTTGAAAATTTGGGTGGGGATATTATGATGACAATGTGAACTGCCTTGAATTTGAATTCTGTTAAATCATATGGAAGTTGATGGTCATTTTCTTGACCAAATTTAAGGATAATAATGACCATTGTATTCCATATATTTTCATTTATTTCCTTTACAATGTCCTAAAATTGGGGTATAAGTTGACTTTTCCCTTCCCAAAAATTGTTCTTGTATTAATAAAGGAGGGAACATGATTTTGCTTAAATCCTGAGTATCTTCTAATGTATACCCTAAAGTTGGTTGATGTAGGACTAATACATCATTGGATTCTCTCTTCTTATTCTATTAGCACAGGTAAGATTTTAGGTGGGCCTAAATTCTTATCTAATGGTTGTTCAAATAAGGTTTGTAGGTCCCAATCAAGTACCTCTTCAACATTATAAGGCTCAATTAGAATATCAGGCTCTGTAGGAGGTTCTACTCTGGCTTGCCATTGAGAAGTGTTCATTAGTGGCACAATCTCTAATAATTCCTTTGCCTCTTCCATGGATGTGCCTTCATTAATTTCATAAAAATAAGCAGGGTACAAATTAAGTGGTTCTAAGTTAAAGGTTTGTATGAATTCATTATCTTCCTCAATGATTGTCTCTTCATCAAAATCATAACAATGACTCAAATCTGCTTCGAGTATATCTACTTTGAAGGTTTTTATGGATGGTGGTGAACTTTGTATTTCAGAATGATCACATGAATTTTCAATCCTATCATCATTAATAAATGGCTCATCATTATTCCCATTTGGTTCAAATTCTCCAAACCTTTCCACAAATGAGGCATATAATCAACTCATTGTTTAATGACATTCTTTAATCGATTCCTTAAATATCCTAAGGGTTTGGTCGAATGTGTCTTCCTTCTGTGTTAAAGGCATTGAATCAAAAGGCACATATTGCTGTGTCATTGGAGTAATGGGAAAGGATTGATCAAGTTGGAACCATGATTGTTATCCTTGGTTTTCGTGATAATTCTAGTAGGGTTAATTAAGGTACAACCATGCTGGTTAATCATTATATGTAGAGCTATATGACCATGCAG
This sequence comes from Warburgia ugandensis, assembly GCA_035236585.1. Lineage (NCBI taxonomy): Eukaryota > Viridiplantae > Streptophyta > Magnoliopsida > Canellales > Canellaceae > Warburgia > Warburgia ugandensis. Next base: position 16,296,452 of record CP141133.1, read on the forward strand.
AATTGGGATAGTGAGGGAAACTTATAGTGGGGTAGGGGTAGAACATACTTACTTAAAGCATGTTATACGCATGATAGAAAGGATAAAAGAATAGTGTGTAAAACCTTGTCAGAGATCAAAGTCCCAGATGGGTACTCTTCAACCTTTATAAATATTGTCTCAATGGAAGAGATGAAGTCACATGATTATCATGCATTGATACAACAACTCCTACCAGTTGCAATATGTTCAATGCTGTTAGATAAAGTGAGAGGGTCTATTATTAAATTCTACTACTTCTTTAATGCTTTGTGTAAGAAGGTAGTGGATACTTTGAAATTACAATAAATTCAAGAGCATTTATTAATAACCTTATGCCTGCTAGAGACAATCTTCCTACCATTTTTCTTCGATATTGTGGTACACTTACAATGCACCTCATTAATGAGGCTAGACTACATGGATTGATTTATTTGTAATGGATGTACCTGTTTGAGAGGCACAAGAAGGTGTTAAAAGGGTATATATGAAATCATAATCAGTTGACCAATCTTATATTATAGAATATGTGGTGGAGTTTTTCTTTGAGTATTTATCAATAATGGATGCCATTGGAATTTCAACAAAGAAATGATCAGGTAGATTAAATGATCCAAAAGTCAATGAAAATACATCTGGTGGTAGTGTGTTGATTGTTGATTGTAAGGAGCAAGACCAGGCATAGATTTAATTCTTATAAAATATTGATGTTAATAAAGTTAGTCATACACTGGGCAAGTAATTAATGCTCTCTCTCTTTGAGGTTTTTTTTTCACATTTTCCTATTTATGGTGAAGGGTAATGTGTTGCACACATGTTATATATAATTTTTATCTCTTCATTGTAGCTTGCACATGGACTTCCTAAAGGAGAGGAATCCAAGAGATGCAAAGAAAAAGAAGTGGTTAGAAGATGAGCATGGTCACTCCTTCACTACTTGGCTTCATTTGAAGGTAAGTAATTATAATGAATTAATGCTTTATTCACTTATTGTTATTAAATTTCATATGCACATACACATTGACTATTCACTTAAGTAATATTATACTCAAGTTTTCAATACGTGAGATGTTCCAGTTCATAGTATTTTGAATCTTTGGCTAGATGGTGATGAGACCTTGACTAAAAGTAATAAAGTATGTTAGATTTGCTATCATGGCTATCGCTTTCAAACAAAAGACCATGATAACTCAAGAGCACAACAAATTATCAGTGTTAGCTTAGTTGCTAATATTACTTTCTTTTTCATTCAAAGGCAACAACCTAATTGTAGCAAACAATACTTATTATGCAGTTATACGCAAGATATGGGCATTGGATTATAATTGTAGAACTGTGATTGTGTTTAAGTGTGATTAGGTGGAATACAACAAAGATAGCATGAAAGTCTTTGCCCTCAGATTGACATTGGTTGACCTCCACAAGATCGGCTATCAAAATGATCAGTTTATTTTAACATCTCAAGTGAAACATGCATTTTATGTATAAGACGAACATGATACGAGGTGGTCAACTATTTTATCAGCCTATCCAAGGGACTTTTGTGATGAAGACAACCTAGGTGACATGATAATTGATTATCCTTATATTACTACAACAATGCCTTCAATTGATCTAATTGGGAAGAATGAGATGGATTATGTGCGTGATGCTAGTGAGGGTTCTTAGATTGGATCACATCAAATATCATGGGACAAATTAAAATGCATGTAACATTTGATGTTCTTAATTGATGGATTTATTTAAGTAATTAGGCTACACATATGTGTCATGCCATTTATTTGATTTCTCTTCATGCCTTAGAAGATCTTATTCCATGGCCATAGAAATAAGGGATTGCAATGGACCCCCTCTGCCCTTCATATGTTACTAAGATTTTCAAGCTACTCAAGAATATAGAAGATGCAAATCTTTCTCAACTAAATGTCAGAACAGATCACTAAATTACAACATTAAGTTTGCCAAAAATTCATAAAAAACATGTTTAGACATACCTTCCAATCCTTGCAAGAATCATCAATTTGTAGTGAGGTCCCCAAAATACTTAATGATATGAGATTAGGAGCAGAAATTTCTAGCAGAGAAAGGAAGCAACAAAGTGTCAACCTTTTAAGACTTATATTAGAGATACTCTGAGGGATCCATTCAAAAGGACCCTGTACATATCATAATTCAGAGTGAAATCTTCAAGCATTTGAAAACCAAATAAAAATGATTCACTGGGCAACTTAACATATTCCAAATATAATTCCTTAAGATAAGGAGCCAATAATCCTAGTAGAGTAACCACACCCATTTCAGAATCCATCACTATAAACTTCTTAAGACAAGTAGTAAATATATTGCAGAAAACCAAATCTTCAACCGATGTGCAACTAGAAGGAATGTTAACAAGTAAGTCATTGCTCAAATGAATAGTTTCTACACACAATTCCTTAAGATTTGGAGGGGAAAATCCTATTAGAGTGTAGTAAGGGAGTAGTGGAAACCTTTTTAGAACAATTCGGCCTAGGTACACCTCACAATATAAAAATATTGGCTTATTCATGATTTGTTATGGGGAAGGAGCTCCTTTCCAAATGATCACAAGAAATCAATTGTTGAAGGATCAATCAACAACCAACAAAGTTAGTTTTACAAACCTATGAATAAGAGTATTATACGTTATCTTATTAGGAGCAGTGCCTTTTGAAGTCATCTTGTTGACAAACCCCTCTGCCTATACTACATTTCTTGACCAACTATATCCTTTAACAATAGAGTTATATGTAATAACATTGGGAAGAATTCCTTGTGCTAGCAGTTCATCCTATAAACATAATGCCTCCTGGACACACTCTTTACTACAAAACTATCTCTTTCTTTGTCTTTGTCTCTCTCCCTCTCCTTCTCTCTATGTTTATCTATCTCTCTCTCACCCTCTCTTTATCTCTGTCTCTATCTCTCTAGCTCACCTAACTGAGGAGAAAGCATGTATTAAAAAAAGAATAATCTCTACCTCTCTTAACCATGGAGAAGGAAAATGATTTTGATGTTAAAATTCTGAGGTCTATCAATGCAGGCCACAATTCCCAAGTCTATTAGGCAACTGCCATTTCAGACAATTCCTTTTTAGGTACACATTCCACTTGGAATTCTTGAAAGTTGATGCCTTACTTTTGTTCTTTGACTAGAAACATAGAAAGGGCTATTAGACCATAGCCATTAAAGGAACTTTTGAACAAACTATCTACATAAGCTTGTGAATAATTAAGTTGAATTCTAGAATAACATTTCAAGCTACAATTCCAAAAGCATGGTCATGTAGAATAGCTAATGCAATTACAAATTATCAGAGTAGAAAAGCTATATAGAAAAGTGCAAAAACACTAGCATAAACAATCCATAACCAGTTATAGTACCTGTCAGTTAGGTTCTTATGCTTGTATTGTTTACTTTTTTGGTTTATTTTCTTTTCAAATTGGTTTTACTCCTATGTTGTGTGAAGAGTTTCCTCACTTACTGAGGTGTCTTTTTATAGATGTAAGTTGCATGCTACTTTGGTAGGATGTTGTTGAATGTCAGGTTTTCTACATGTTAGAAGGATTATGACTTTGATGTTTTTGACCCTTTCTTTTTCAACAGTCTCTTTCTCTCATCATTTTTCTATCCTATCTTTCATGTCTCAAAATTATTAGATTCCTCTTTTGTGGACAAACATCAGAGTATGTGGAATGCCAAATATTTCATTCTAGTGCAAATGGTGGATTGTGGTAGAAAACTTACATTCATTGTCATGAAATTGATTCACAGACAATATCAACAAACTTAGCCATCAAAGCAGAAGGGAGATGGGCTAAAACTAGTTTAACATCCTACATAGTACTAGCACCAAGTTTATGAGCCATATCACATCTAATTAGATCTTATGCAGACCACTAACTTTTGTTTGTGAATTAAAATCTATTTCTCCTAAGCATATGAACTTACTAGCTTTGGTCAAGTTCTATAATCAACATGGAATACAAAATGAAGATTATACTTAGTTCCTCATTGTAGATATACTTAGTCCCTCATTAAAGATCATGCATATCTATTATTCTTCTTGATTCTTGATTTCTATCCTTGTGATGTGTCTATTGTAAATATATTATTTCACTTGAGCATGAAACATGAATTGTGAATAAAAATAACAAAATGAAGAACAATCTAGCATAGGTACACCTCTTAAGACAAAAAAGTAGAAGGCCAACAAAAATGAAGCATATCTTTAAGAGAAAGTCAAAGGGAATAAAAGAGATTGTACATTTCAATAGTAAAGGGTAAGCGATAGGTGCTAGTGCACATTCTTATACCTATTTCATCTACTGTACTAATATAAGTATGGTGCCAATCTCAATTACTGATTGGATACATGTGTCACCATCAATCAAAGATGCAATATGGGAGATGGTAAAGGTATGTAAATGCTTCCTACATATAACATACTACGTGTCATATCTTGTTTCATTTTTGATAAAGTGCCTTTAATGTTACTGATGAGTGTAAGAACAATGCTTCACAAGGAGTCGATGAACAATGGAGGAAATGGAAGAGTGAACTTACAAAGAGGTACATACTTCCAAATGCCACTGATATGTTGAGGTTACATACTATCCCTGAGTTGTATTCCGTCATCATTGACCAGGATGCATGGATTCAATTTGTACAGACCCTCTTGTCTTTTAATTTTGAGGTAACAACTAGGCCAAGGTTTTCTTTCTCTAATTATGAAAGTCAACTATGCTTAATTACATTCCTTTGATTTGTAGTCAAAGTGTGTTAAAGGGCAAATGGTGTGTGCAACTAATCATATGCAGCACCACCTCTTCAGAACTGGTTATGCCTAGTTAGAACAACAAGAAGTAAGTATATGCAACATTTCATTTTTTTCTAAATATATTAGGCATTTATTTCATTAACTTTTATTTAACATCTCTTTTGATAGTAAAAGAAGGTTGGGATTGCAAAGCCTATCAACCATGCCCTTCTTTGGAAAATGGCTCTTTCACAAGGGTGTAATGCCTAGATCTTCACTAACAAAAATGCTACTTCAATTACTTCAAAAATCATAAGTGGTTCTATGTGTCTACCTTTGTATGTCTTGAATTATATTATATATATGAAATTGATAATGTTCTAATAATGACATTGTGCTAGAAAAGTTGATTCAACAATGCACAAATACAAGGACTTTGAGCAGCACTATTGTAGAGGGAGATATTAGGTATAGGCTATGGGCAACAAGGATGAGCACCCTAGTTGTGTTAGGGCCCAAGGCCTTGGTATTTTTCCTTCAAAATTCTTCACTAAAACAAATAGGACTCTAGGAGAAGACTTGAAGGAATGGAATGAGAAAACAAAAGATGAGGTTCTTGCATAGGTAAGGCAAGGACTATATAGGGACTTTTGGAGTTTTAGATCCCCATCACATAATAGTTGCAGTTTTGCTCCATCTGAAGAATGAAAGAGAAACTCTTCAAAGGAGATATGTTGGTCCAAGAGGTGTGTATAGCTTGACATGTTTACTTTTTAAATGTCTAAGTAGATGATGATCTTTGATCATTCTTATGCATCTAGCATTTCTGATTTGTAGGTGGGTCAATGCATGTTGGAGCTACATTCTACTTAGAACTGTGTTATTGTTGCTACATGATACAAGGTTCTCTTTATGAACTTGCATGGCATGTTGATGCATCCCATGTGTATGTATTACTATCACACTCCAACTAAATGCCTACCCTACCATTCCTAATAGTAGTAGACGATATTCACACTGATGGGGATTCAATTGAATATCACATAGCTTGGCCAAAGGAGTATATCAAACCCATGCTATCCAAGATATGCATATTATGTCATTGCATCATTTTCAACAACATTTTTTAAGGCCTCAACTAAATTTTTTAATATTATTTGCATCTAGTGTTAACCACAAGTAGCAAAAAGCACCATCATGTCTGACCCCCTCTCCTACTGCACATTCCACCATAATGATTGCCTCGACTTAGGTATTTATGTATACTTTCATGATAAAATTTAATGTCTTTTATAAATGTCATTCATTACTAATTTCTCAAACTTAATTTACATATATAGAGTAAGGATCATGGGGAGGTTCCACCAAACATGTCTCCACTCCTAAGGAGACTCTATAGACTAATCACTGAATATAAGGGAGTCAATGTTGTATAGATAAAGCCCCGTATGCTTGTCGATGATGGAGTTGAGGTACCATTCATGAATATGGACCTCTTAGCCATATGTAATATGGCTCAACTAGAATACAAGCACATTATCGTCTATATCGGGTATGTCGTGTATCTGCTCTATTAACAATTAAATTGACATTACTTGTTACTAAGATGTAATAAGTAATAATGATTTTATTTTTGTAGATCTTTGCACTATAAATTGTAAAGATTAAAGGTTAAGGACATTTACAAATTCCTTAACTTTGCTATTGTCTCTAGACTGTAGGAGCATTTGCCCATTGAGAAACAAATAGAAGATATCATACATGAGTTCTTGGATTGTGAGAAGGGGCATGCCTTATCAATTCCCTATAATAATAGGAGAGTTTTAATATGTCTTGCTAAATTATATCATATAATAACCATATTCATATCTTGTTAATATTTAATCGCAAGTGCACGGGCTATTGCAGTATAGCTATGCAAATACAGGTCGATCCCACAAGGACTTGCTTTAAAAGATGGAGTTTTAAATAAAATTCAATTAATAAAAATTTTAAAATAAAAATAAAGAATATAACAGAAATAAACTAACAATAAAATAAAAATTCTCAATTTATTTAACTGTTGTAATTTACAGAATTTCTAAATCCAATAAAACATAAAATAAAACTAAACAAGCAGCCTTGGATATCACTGTCCCTGGATAGGTAGAATGTGGATAAGGTAAACCAGAATATTCAGGACACATCTGTAAATAAAATTGGGACTCAAACGAAATTAAAATGGGGATACAAACTTAATTAAAATGAGGACAGAGGTGGAATTAATGAGATCTGATGAGGGCAGAATTGAAAATTTTCCAGATTTCTGGTTTTAATTGAAAACCAGAGAAAAACCCATTGAGGAGAGAACCAGAGAAGGAGATGGGAAAGAAGAAAGAAGGGAGAAGAGAGGAAGGGAAAAGAGAGTAGTTCGACTAGTCGACGACGACGCCTGGGTTGGCCAAAGGTGGGGAAGAATGCCGGAGGAGCAGAGGAGGGATTGAGATAGAGAAATAGGGATGAGGAGTTGGAGAGAGTTAGAGAAAGAAGGGGAGAGAGACCGATGATGCAGAATGAATAAAGTGAGAGAGAGGAGAAGAATGGGGGAAATTAGGGTGAAAAACCCAAGTCTACTACCGATTGACAGCATGAGAAAGGGAAGGAGTCAAGAACAACAAGAGAGAGAGAGAGAGAGAGAGAGAGAGAGAGAGAGGATAGCGTGGGAGTTGGGGATGATGCCAGGCCTACTTGGTGTGTCATGCGCATATGGCTGTTCAGCGGGATAATGAGAGTGAGAGAGCTTGAGAGAAGAGGAGGTCTGTCTATGGTTCAGCAAGAAGTAAGATTGAAGTGTAGAAGGGTGGAGAGGAGAAGAAACGCAAGAGAGAGAGATGAGGGAGGAGGGTGATTGGCCAGCCCAACCCGGTCCTGCTCGGGGATTGAAGAAGTCCAGAAACGTAGAGAGAAGAGAGGAGCATATGAAGAAAATGAGAGAGAGAGAGAGAGAGAGAGAGAGAGAGAGAGAGAGAGAGAGAGAGAGGCATGAGAGATAGAGAGATAAATACTTGTTGATATTTAAACGCAGGTGCACGGGCTATTGCAGTATAGCTATTCAAATATGAGTCGATCCCACATGGACTAGCTTTAAAAGATGGAGTTTTGCATAAAATTCAATTACTAAAAATAACAATAAAGAATATAACAGAAATAAACTAACAATAAAATAAAATTCTCAATTTATTTAATTGCTACAATTTACAGAATTTCTAAATCCAATAAAACTAAACAAGCAACCTTGGATATCACTGTCCCTGGATAGGCAGAATGTGGATAAGGTAAAACCAGAATATTTAGGGACACCGTTGTAAATAAAATAGGGACTCTGATGGAATTAAAATGAGGATACAAACGTAATTAAAATGAGGACAGAGGTGGAATTAATGAGATGTGATGAGGGCAGAATTGGAAATTTTCCAGATTTTTAGTTTTAATTGAAAACCAGAGAAAAACCCATTGAGGAGAGAACCGGAGAAGGAGATGGGAAAGAAGAAAGAAGGGAGAAGAGAGGAAGGGAAAAGAGAGCCGTCCAACTAGTCGATGACGACGCCTAGTCTAGCTGAAGGTGGGGAAGAACACCGGAGGAGCAGAGGTGGGATTGAGATAGAGAAATAGGGATGAGGAGTTGGAGAGAGTTAGAGAAAGAAGGGGAGAGAGAGCGATGATGCAGAATGAATAGAGTGAGAGAGAGGAGAAGAATGGGGGAAATCAGGGTGAAAAACCCAAGTCTGTTGCCGATCGACAAAAAGAGAAAGGGAAGGAGTCAAGAACAACAAGAGAGAGAGAGAGAGAGAGAGAGAGAGAGAGAGAGAGAGAGAGAGAGAGAGAGAGAGAGAGAGAGAGAGAGAGAGAGAGAGAGAGAGCTTTGCAAAGTGGAAACCTGGAGAGAACAAGTTAATAGGGGCGAGAGAGAGAGATTCATAGGATAGCGTGGGAGTTGGGGATGATGCCAGGCCTGCTTGGTGTGTCACGCGCATATGGCTATCCAGAGGGGAAATGAGAGCGAGAGAGCTTGAGAGAAGAGGAGGTCTGTCTATGGTTCAGCAAGAAGTAAGATTGAAGAGTAGAAGGGTGGAGAGGAGAAGAAACGCAAGAGAGAGAGATGAGGGAGGAGGGTGATTGGCCAGCCCAACCCGGTCCTGCCCGGGGGTTGAAGAAGTCCAGAAACGTAGAGAGAAGAGAGGAGTATATGAAGAAAACGAGAGAGACGTGAGAGAGAGTGAGAGGCATGAGAGATAAATACTTGTTGATATTTAATTGCAGGTGCACGGGCTATTGCAGTATAGCTATGCAAATATGGGTCAATCCCACATGGACTAGCTTTAAAAGATGGAGTTTTACATAAAATTCAATTACTAAAAATAAAAATAAAGAATATAACAGAAATAAACTAACAATAAAATAAAATTCTCAATTTATTTAATTGCTGCAATTTACAGAATTTCTAAATCCAATAAAACTAAACAAGCAACCTTGGATATCATTGTCCCTGGATAGGCAGAATGTGGATAAGGTAAAACCAGAATATTTAGGGACACAATTGTAAATAAAATAGGGACTCTGATGGAATTAAAATGAGGATACAAACGTAATTAAAATGAGGACAGAGGTGGAATTAATGAGATGTGATGAGGGCAGAATTGGAAATTTTCTAGATTTCTGGTTTAAATTGAAAACTAGAGGAAAACCCATTGAGGAGAGAAGCGGAGACGGAGATGGGAAAGAAGAAAGAGGGGAGAAGAGAGGAAGGGAAAAGAGAGCAGTTTGACTAGTTGATGACGACGCTTGGTTTGGCTGAAGGCGGGGAAGAACATCGGAGGAGCGGAGGCGGGATTGAGATAGAGAAATAGGGATGAGGAGTTGGAGAGAGTTAGAGAAAGAAGGGGAGAGAGAGCGATGATGCAGAATGAATAGAGTGAGAGAGAGGAGAAGAATGGGGGAAATCAGGGTGAAAAACCCAAGTTTGCTGCCGATCGACAGAAAGAGAAAGTGAGGAACAACAAGAGAGAGAGAGAGAGAGAGAGAGAGAGAGAGAGAGAGAGAGAGAGAGAGAGAGAGAGAGAGAGAGCATTGCAGAGTGGAAACCTAGAGAGAACAAGTTAACAGGGGAGAGAGAGAGAGATTCATAGGATAGCGTGGGAGTTGGGGATGATGCTAGGCCTACTTAGTTTGTCACGCACATATGGCTGTCCAGCGGGGAAATGAGAGTGAGAGAGCTTGATAGAAGATGAGGTTTGTCTAGGTTCAGCAAGAAGTAAGATTGAAGGGAAAAGAGTGGAGAGGAGAAGAAACGCAAGAAAGAAGGGTGATTGACCAGCCCAACCTGGTCCTGTCCGGGGGTTGAAGAAGTCCAAAAACGTAGAGAGAAGAGAGGAGCATATGAAGAAAAGGAGAGAGAGAGTGTGTGAGAGGCATGAGAGATAGAGAGATAAATACTTGTTGATATTTAACTACAGGTGCACAGGCTATTACAGTATAGCTATGCAAATATGGGTCGGTCCCACATGGACTTGCTTTGAAAGACGAAGTTTTACTTAAAATTCAATTACTAAAAATAAAAATAAAGAATATAACAAAAATAAACTAACAATAAAATAAAAATTCTCAATTTATTTAATTGCTGTAATTTACAGAATTTCTAAATGCAATAAAACTAAACAAGCAGCCTTGGATATCACTGTCCCTGGATAGGTAGAATGTGGATAAGGTAAAACCAAAATATTCACGGACACAGTTGTAAATAAAATAGGGACTCTGATGGAATTAAAATGAGGATACAAACGTAATTAAAATGAGGAAAGAGGTGGAATTAATGAGATCTGATGAGGGCAGAATTGGAATTTTTTTGAATTTCTGGTTTTAATAAAAAACCAGAGAAAAACCCGTTGAGGAGAGAACTAGAGAAGGATATGGGGAAGAAGGGAGAAGGAGAAGAAGGGAGGAAGGAGAAGAGAGGAGGGGAAGGAAAGGGGAAGTAGGAAGGAAACCCAATCCCCCTAGATTCGATTGGCGACGCAGAGACGGCGGATGCGAGATAAGAGGGAGCTGGAGGAGGGAGAAGAGAAGAAAAGAAGAAGAGGAGAAAGGTAAAGGGAAGAGAGGGAGGGAGGAAAAAGGAAGAATGGGCAGAAAACCTGAGTTGGGTTTTCTTCTGCAGAGCCGACTGGACTGGTCTAAGCGGTGCTAGTTAGGCGGCGAGTCTGATGGGAGGCAGACGGGTGGAGTCTGTCAAAATAGAGAGAGATATATGGGAAAGATGAGAGGGTTGGTGAGAGATGGAATTGTGGAGGTTACAATGGAAAAGCAGAGAGAGATCAGGGAAAGAGTGGGAGGGATGCCGGCTTCGTGCGATCTGGGCAAGGCGCAACCCGTGAGGCATGGTGTGTTGCCAAAGAGAGGAGAAAGTGAGGAATGAGAGAAAAAATAGAGAAGAAGGAGGAGGAGGAGCTAGCCACTGGGAAGTAGTGTGGCTAACCAAAGGAGATGGAGATCCATGGATATGAGAGGGAGAAGGTAAACAAAGTGAAAGAAAAAGAGAGGGGGTGTGCGATGGAGAGAGAGAGAGAGAGAGAGAGAGAGAGAGAGAGAGAGAGAGAGAGAGAGAGAGAGAGAGAGAGAGAGAGAGAGAGAGAGAGAGAGAGAGAGACGAGAGAGACGAGAGAGACGAGAGATAAGAGATAAGAGAAAGAAACATGTGAGAGTAAGAGAGATGAGATACAAGAGATAAGAGGGGTTGGGTCCACCAACATCCTGGTCTTACTAGAACTCTGTAATTCTTCAAATTTGTTCTATCCTAAGAGTCTTCAAAGTCTGCTCTTTTCAGGAAGCTTCATCATCCTCATCTGATCTTCGGGATTTGACTAGGATCATCCAAGCTGTGTTGATTGATTTGCAATGCATAAGACTCAATTAGAATCATCTGAATCGTTCATTATTCCTCTAATTAGCTTTGATGATCATATGACCATTAATTTTGCAATTCAACGATTGGATGACCAATTAAAGATAAAATAAAATATTTTATGTAAAATCTTAAAATTGATGGCCTATATGCTCTAATTGAATATTAAATTAGGGGTATTTTGACCAAAATTGAACACTTAACACACCCCAAACCAGCATTTTACTAGTCCCTAACAAAAGATACGAAAAATTCAACTCAAATTTTTTTATTTTTCAAGTCATCTCCAATTTGTTTCTTAGAGAATTATCTTCAATAAATCTATCAACTTTAGCAAACTAATAAAAATGACTGAAGAATTCAAAACCCTACCCATATGCTAAAAACATTTAATTTGAGCTCAGATCCCAGAGTGAGTGTGTGCGTATACAGTCTACACATAGAATAATCTTTATCTCTAAGTAGACTTCTAACTTTGGAACTGCATTTGAAATATGTTTTGACCTCAATCCTTACTAATGACATACGCTCAGAAATAAAATCTCTCAGATAGAGGGTTCAAATCATATCTCCTTTTTAATTATGTGAGAAGAGTCAATAAAAACAAATGTATCTCACATATACTCATGAAGAATGAGCGTTACTAAGGAATTTAATTGTTTTGATCCCTTTGGAATGGATGCCATTACCTTGGAATATTTAGAAATACCACTCTTTTAGATCCTATTCATTCATTTCCTCATCAAAACTATATTCATCTTAAAATCAATAGGTCTTTAAATGGGATAAAACATAGGCTTAGGACAAGGTACCAAAGAAAGGGTATAAGGGTATTCAAAGTTTCTTCAAAAAATAAGTAGAGGTCCTCTACAAAAGTTGGCAATTCTTCTTTTCTTTGCTGAAGTGAATATTTCTTTTTTTATTTTTCTTTGCATTCTTCAAACTTTTTTTTTTCAAACTCTTTCTTTATATTTCAGTACTTTTGAATCACTTTGAAGAATATTTCTTTTCTTGATATTCACTTTTTTCTTTCATTGCAACTAAAAGGTATTTCTTCTATTCATCTCTAACTTATTTTTCAAAGAAAAATAGGTAGTGGATAATTTATATTGGGTTAATATGAGTGAAGGGTAATTTGGGTAACAAAAGAAAAGGCTCAAGTGGGGTAATTAGTGGTAAAACTATTTCTGGGTAGGCTTTATCTCTCTATGTTAGCAGCAATGATGGCCTAAATCATTTTTTAGGTTTCCTATAATCTCTTAATTTCAATGAACTTCCAGAATTTTAAAGGTAGTATTCTAATTATTTAGGTAATTAGCCAAATTTAAGAGTTTGGAATCAATTTTCTTTAAGCACGCTGAAGAAAATTAAGAACATTTATAACCTCTCAAAACAAATGAATGGCTCTAAAACTCACTTAGGTTATAGGTCTCCACTGAATTTCTTCAGAATTTCTAAGTTATACTCACTTATCAATCTAGACTATCTATATGCAATTGTGTGTACATATGTGATTTGAGACTTTGCTTTCATAGAATACTTTAGAAAATGATCAAAATAATGAATTAATTATATTCAATTCCATTAATAAGTTAAAGTTATCTAAATTATACTTCAGGAAATCCAATTCTCATTATAGTATAGGACACGACCTAAAATATTTTCATTTTTCCTTTTTCTTTTTGAAAAATCAAGTAAATCACCTAAAAATCTAAAAAAGAACTAGAATTTTCTAGAATTCTACACTCCCAACCTAAGAGATACATTGTCCTCAATGTTTTAAAATGTATGACCTAAAATGAATATGGGTGATGTAGAAAACAACACAAATGAAAAACTCTGGGTTGCCTCCTAGTGAGCGCTAAGTTTAACGTCTTCAGCCAGACATATCCTAATATATCCTAATCTACACCCAATTGGTATTGAGTTCTCCTAATCCTAATAATGAAATAGTAAGATTTCTCACGCCACTTCAAAATCTCATGATAGTCAATATATTTCATCCACCTTGAAATTTTTGGTGATAGTAGCATTATAACATAGTCAACTACCATGAATGTCAATTGAGTGGGACCACTCTGATGATCTCCCATCTTCAAATTTTTTTGGTAATCAATATAATTCCTCCACCTTGAAAATTTAGGTGATGGAATCTCTATAACAATGTGAACTACTGTGAATTTAAATTCTTTTAGATCATATGAATGTGGATGTCCTCCTTTTCCCTTATATTTTCCTAAAATTGAGATATAAGCTGACTATGCATTTTCTTAAAAGATTGTTCTTGTATTAATAGAGGAGGGAGCATGGTTTTGCTTAAATCTTAATTATCTTTTAGTGTGTACCTTAGAGTTGGTTGATGTATGGACAGTATATCAATGGACTCTTTTTTTTTCCTGGTCTATTGGTACTTGCAATACTTCAGGTGGGCCTAATTTCTTATCTAATGGTTGTTCAAAAAAGGTCTTTAGGTCCCAATCACGTACATCTTCAACATTACAAGGCCTAATTTGAATTTGAGGTTCTGTAAGGGACTCTACTCTATTTTGTAATTGAGGAGTGTTCATTAGTGGCACAATCTCCAACAATTCCTTTACCTCTTCTAAGGATGTTCCTTCATTAATTTTGTAAAAATAGACAAGACACGAATTGAGTGGTTCTATGTTGGAGGTTTCTATGAATTCATCATCTTCCTCAATGTATGTCTGTTCATCAAAATCATAACAATGACTCAGAGCCCCCTCGAGTTTATCTGTATTGGAGGTTTCTGTGGATGGTAGGGAACTTTGCATTTCAAAATGATCACATGAATTCTCTATCCTATCATCATTAATGGATGGTTCATCCTTATTCTCATTTGGTTCAAATTCTCCAAATCTTTCCATGAATGCAGCATGTAATCGACCTACCTCTTTACGAAGTTGTTTAGTTGATTTTGCAAATTCCCTAAGGGTCTCGTCGAATGTGTCTTCCTCCTGTGATGAAGGCATTGACTCAAAAGGCACTTACTGCTATGTCATTGGAGTACTGGGAAAGGATTGATCAGGTTGGAACCATAATGGTTGTCCTTGATTTTCGTGATAATCTTAGTAGGGTTGATTAGGGTATGATCATGCTGGTTCTTCCTGAGATGGTTGATAATCCTGAGACCATGATTGTTCATGATGCCTAGCCCATCCATTATAATCTTGGTAACTTGTCTCGGGATAGTAATTATTGCTAGGTTTAGTGAATGCATATGGTACATCCATTGGCTCCTGATAATAAGCATTATATGCAGAGCCATATGGTCAAGTAGGATTGGGATATTGTGGTTCAGGATAAGCGTAGTAATTGTTGTACTGAAGTTTTGGATAAGCATAGTAATTGTTATACTGATGTTCTGAATATGACCCAGTATCTTGCTTTGAGGCAAATAACCTATTCCATGTATGAGTCATCCTTTATCTATCTCCTTCTTGATAAGGCATTGTATTCAATCTTTATATACAACAAAATAATTGTATGCAATGAATGAGTACTTTTTTTATTTTTATTTTTTTGGAAGACTATCCTAAATGATGCAACCTAAATGCCTAAAATGATGCACAATCAAGGACATAATCAAGCAATCCCCTAAGGCTAACAAGCACAGATTTTTTGATTTTCTTCATTTTTTGTGGGGACGATGCTTTTAATTAGCCTAATCTAATGCTCTTACTCTCTTTAAGAGTTGATTATTGCTTACTAGTTAGGTTTTAACCAAAGCGGTTAATATAACCCTCGTGAAAGGAGGCGTTTAGACCTCACAGACGTCAACATGAGGTGGGGGAAGAGCGAGGCTCTATTAGACAACCCCCAATAACCACAGTGATCAAAACCCACTCGAATGACAGTAAATCGTGTCCTATTAAGAGGGTCTTACGAGCATATGATGACCTTATAGGTCTCTTCTAATTGATTTTAACTTAATATGAATGGTGGGGTTGCGCACTTGAGGTGATTATCCTAGGTGAGCTAAGGAATGGTGTTGAAATCCACCATTGATCTTATGGGGGTAGGGTGTCCTTACTAATTAATTTTCATACACCATGGCAATTCGATCAACATATAATTCACCTTAAACCGTTAGACGTGTCTTAAAATGCAATTGAAAGCAATAAACTAATGCAAAATCCTAAAATGCAACAATTATAAAGTATGCTTTCTATATGCAATTAAACTACCAACCAATGCAAAATTACTCTAAATGCAAACCCTAATCTAGAAAATAAATGAGTGAGAAGACTTACAGTGGGGTTTCTGATGAAGATCAAGTGTGGGCCACCTTATCCCACACTTGCCCTGTATTATTACAACCCTTTAAAAATTAAAATTAAAAGAGCAAATTACAAAGGAGCCTCACTACAAGATTCACTAAAAAAAAAATAAAAATTCCTAATCTAGGAAGGCAAGGACAATCTATCTAATTGATGAAGCTCCACTTGACAATTTCTTGAAAAAGAAATACAACAATTAGTACCACATTCAAGAAATAAAGTGGTTATGCACCAAAAAAAAACTTCAAGATGCCTAAAATCTTAAAAAAAATGCAATTCCTAATTTTTTTATTTTTTGGATTTTTTTTAAAATTGAATTTTTTGGATTTTTAATTAAAATTTATGAAAACTTCATTGCAAGTCCCCAGCAATAGCCCAAAAACTTTTTGATATTTAACTGCAAGTGCGTAGGTTATTGTAGTATTGCTATACAAATACGAGTCGATCCCACAAGGACTTGCTTTAAAAGATGGAGTTTTAAATAAAATTCAATTAATAAAAATTTAAAATAAAAATAAAGAATATAATAGAAATAAATTAACAATAAAATAAAAATACTCAAATTATATAACTATTGTAATTTATAGAATTTCTAAATCCAAGAAAACATAAAATGAAACTAAACAAGCAGCCTTGGATATCATTGTCCTTAGATAGGCAGAATGTGGATAAGGTAAAACCAGAATATTTAGGGACACATTTGTAAATAAAACAAGGACTCAGAAGGAATTAAAACGGGGAAACAAACGTAATTAAAGTGAGGATAGATGGGGAATTAATGAGATCTAATGAGGACAGAATTGGAAAATTTTTAGATTTCTGGTTTTAATCGAAAACCAAAGAAAAACCCATTGAGGAGAGAACTGGAGAAGGAGATGGGGAAGAAGAAAGAAGGGAGAAGAGAGGAAGGGAAAAGAGAGCAATCCGATTGGTTTACGACGATGCTTGGGTTGACCGGAGGCGGGGAAGAACGCCGAAGGAGCAGAGGCAAGATTGAGATATATATATATATATATATATATAAAGAGAGAGAGAGAGAGAGAGAGAGAGAGAGAGAGAGAGAGAGAGAGAGAGAGAGAGAGAGAGAGAGAGAGAGAGAGCGATGATGCAGAACAAACAGAGTGAGAGAGAGGAGAAGAATGGGGGAAATCAAGGTGAAAAACCCAAGTCTGCTGCTGTTGAACAGAAAGGGAAAGGGAAGCAGTTAAGAACTATAAGAGAGAGAGAGAGAGAGAGAGAGAGAGAGAGAGAGAGAGAGAGAGAGAGAGAGAGAGATAAGAGGGGTAGGGTCCACCAACATCCCAATCTTGTTAAAACTCTATAATTCTTCAAATTTGTTCTGTGCTAGGAGTCTTCAAAGTCTTCTCTTTTCAGGAAGCTTCATCATCCTCATCTGATCTCTGGAATTTGATCTGGATCATCCAAGCTATGTTGATTGATCTGTAATGCACATGACCCAATTAGAATCATCTGAACCATTCATTATTCCTCTGATTAGCTTTGATGATCATCTGATCGTTAATTTTGCAATTTAACCGTTGGATGGCCAATTAAAGCTAAAATGAAATATTTTATGTAAAATCTTGAAAATGATGGCCTAGATGCTTTAATTGAATGTTAAATTAGGGGTATTTTGACTAAAATTGAACACTTAACACATCTATATACATTAAGTTTTGTAATTTCAATTGAATGATCGTGTATATAGGTCCCATTGGATGTGCATGTTGGGCATTATTTTTTTTTATTCTTATGAAGCGCATATTCGAGGCTTGTTGACGGAAATAATTAACAAGTAAGTCTTTACTATTTCATTCATTATAATAGCTGAATAATTGGTAACTATTCTATTATTCATATATAATGCTTTTCACTTATATGTGTGTAGTGCATGGTATAAATGGGCTAAGATAGAAGATATTAACCACCCAGTAAAACTCATTTGAAAAAAGGTCAAGGTAGGGTTTACTACTTTTTTAGTATAATTTACATCCTAAAGTTACACTTAGCATGATATTTGAACCTTTTCTATTTTCTATGTTGTGCAGTGCCCTAAACAATAATATAATTGGGATTATGAGTATTATGTTCTCAAATACATAAGAACCCTCATTTGTGAAGGATTTATGATCTCAAAATTGAGAAAGGTAACACAACTAATTTACTAATCATCGTTCTTACAGTTTCCTACATTTTCTCAATGACTACAAGATTGAATGTCTCAATTGATTTAATATATATGTTGTCTAACATGCCAATTTGGAAAGCAAGAGTTAATCCCAATTAGATGTAGATGACTTTAGAATGAAGTGGCTTGAGTGTCTTTTACTTTTAATTTGTAGATCATATAAATATTTTACCAAGGAAATACAAAACAGAACTTTATCTATATGTATATCTTTCTTTTTTCATTTGATTGAAGTTTGTGTGTGGTTTCTTTATTTCAATGAGGAGAAGTTGGTGAGTTGAACGAAACATATGAGTTGTGTATGGAGAAATGTGAATGTATAATTTGTCACTTTTTATTTCATGTCTTTAAAAGTTTGAAGTCCAATGTGGTATGTTGGAAGTGAATGTATCTTGTAGTGAAGGTGTTGAATGCAAAACATGGATGTTGGAGTTTTTATGGATTTTGCATATAGGGAATTTCAAGAATAGACAGGGGAGAAACGAAAAGTTGTTTTGTTACTGCTAGTTTTCAAGAGGACTTGCATAAGGGTGGATATGAAAGATGAATTGTGTTAGAAAGATTATTGCCTACAAAAATAAACTTGAAGTGAATGTGAATTCTTTTATTTATCGAAGGTGACTGTTGAATATATTTTGAATTGTAGAAAATGTAGGAAGAATGTAAAAATAGGAACCAATAAAAGAATACAGACAGTGTAGAAAAAATGTTTACAAAAACCAACAAAATAAAGAATGTTTCACAAATCTCTCCTTTACTCTGTATACCATAAGATAGCTTTAAAAGAACCATCTTATATAGTTCATATAAAAAAACATAGTTTCAAAGAAACTATCTTATATTGTTAATCAAATAGGTGGTTATTAACAAACTGACATATATTTTTACTATAGAATAAGACTATTATAGAAATTGTATTATATATTTCAAAAAAAATAAGATAGTTACTTAAACCTTCTTATTTTATCTATAATACAAGAGGGTTGTGAAATTGTCTTATTTTTTCTAGATTTTATAAGACATTTAGGTACAAGATGACTTGTTAATCGTCATGTATATAGGTTTTTAACTGTCTTAAAAACCATTCTCCATGGTAGTGTTAAGTGACTTAATCTTGTAGAAAATTGTTAGATGAGTGAGTTTGATATTATTCACTATTCCCCAAGAAAAAGAAAAAAAGCAAAGAAAGTTGGTCATAAGCAATGAAAATAACAAAAGAAGGAAACCATTTGAAACTTAACCACTCAAAACCAGGGGGAAATCATTTTTACCATTCATTTTTAAACTAAATCAATTAGTGGTTAGGATTAGGAGAAAAATATCCAAGCATGGTTTCTAAGTCAAGGATACCATTTTGAACAATTGAGACATAATTTTTTTTAGCCCATTTGGACTTATGGTCATGCCTCCATTTGAAATGGGGTTAATGAGGGAAATACTAGTTAGGGGAACATATATCACTACTCAAATACTATTATGAAATAAAACTATGATAGTTCACTCCTAATTCAATCAATTTATGTCTAAACTTATATAAGAGTATTCACTAATTTGAAGAGGTGTTTTAATTTCTCTGGGACTACATGCTTACCTATTTCCTCATTAAATACACTACTAAAATTGGGGCTTTATAAGACGGTTTTAACATGACAATCTTATATAAAAATTATATAAGATGGTTATGGTTACCAGTCTTATATACAATAAACATATAAGATAGTTACTTTATATAAGATGGTTCTAGAAAATCGTCTTATATGACTAGATTAATGTAAGATGGTTAATAAGAACTGTCATATATTTTTAAAGAAATATAAGATGGTTCCCCAAAACCATCTTATATTACTCTAATCATATAAGACGGTTTTCCATAACCATCTTATATAAAATTATATAAGGCAATTTTAGAAAATTGTCCTATATTATTAACAATATAAGATGCGTTTTTATAGTCGTCTTATATTTTTCATATCTTATAAGTTAAAGTTGAATTAACTCTTAGCTTCTTCAATGAAAACTCAAACATTGGGTTGGATTTACTTGCACTTTGTCCTGAATTTGTATTTCCTTAGTTGATAACGCCTGGGTAGTATTTGGGGTTTAGGGTTCAGGGTTCAGGGTAGTTGATAACACCTGGGTAGTATTTGCTATTGTACTTTTTCATTATGTTTACTTTATTTGATGTTTAAGGATATAAAATTCCCTTTCTTTTTCTTCTTGTGTTTGTGTGACACACACACACACACACACACACACACACACACACACACATGTATGGATTAGTCAAGTTTTTGCTTCATTCTTACTTTTTCCAATCCTAGCTAGACTTCAATGTTGAGTCCTCTAATATTTTTTCAAATATATATATGTTAATTATGTACATTTTATATATGAACACACTAGGCATTTGTTTAAATGCCTAACTTATTGTTATTATAATCTTTTTAGGTCTAGAAAGTGTTCTCACTTTTGAAAAAAACAAAATGACAAATATGCTTGGATGGGTGCAAAAAGATCATCATAGGAATATGCGGAGGGAATAGAA
Organism: Warburgia ugandensis; assembly: GCA_035236585.1. Lineage (NCBI taxonomy): Eukaryota > Viridiplantae > Streptophyta > Magnoliopsida > Canellales > Canellaceae > Warburgia > Warburgia ugandensis. Next base: position 16,317,215 of record CP141133.1, read on the forward strand.
GAGTTCATTGTGTTTGCACTTGGGGCAGGTGGTGATTGTAATCGAATTTGATGTCAATGCTCTAGATGTGGAAACCTAAAATAGTTACTGTTGGTGAATTAAGAGAATATTTGTGCTTCAATGGAGTTGATGAAAGCTATCACCCTTGGATGTGGCATGGGGAGAAAATACCATATAAGCCTCCGACAAGAGTTGAATATGTATATGAAAAAAAAGCCACTCTAGGAAGTGGTGGTGAAAGTAGTAGGATAGTTGCCCCTATGTTTCGAGATGTATACAATGGCTTTTAAGATGACCCAGTACAATTGCGGACTGCATTGGAGGAAGCTGATGAGCCATTGTATGTTGGGTGTACAGATTATACTAAATTGTCTATAGTGGTAGAACTTTACAATTTGAAGTCAAGATTTAGTATTTTAGATCATGGTTTTACAGATTTGTTGAAATTCATTGGTAAAATGCTGCCAAAGGAGAACAAATTGGTTAGGTCGACATGGGAGGCAAAGAAAACCTTGGTTGCACTAGGCTTAAAGTATTAAAAGATACATGCTTGTCCTAACGACTACATCTTGTACAAAAAGGAGCACAAAGAAAAAATTATATGTCCAATGTATGGACATTCAAGATGGAAGATGAGGAAGAATTCAAGTGTTCGACAAGTGAAAGATGTCCCTGCAAAGGTGCTATGGTATTTTTCCCTTATTCCAAGATTTTAAAGAATGTTTATTATTAAAGAAATAGTGAAAAAACTAGTATGGCATGCTGAGGAGGGAGTGGGTGGTAACTCTTTATGCCATCCAGCAGATAGCCCTGCGTGGAAGCTTGCAAACTTCATGTGGCCCGATTTTGGAGATGAACCCAGGAACCTATTACTTGTAATATTTTCTTATGGGATTAATCCTTATGGTCATATGAGCAGCAGGTATAGTTGTTGGCCTATTATAATAGTTTGTTACAATTTTTCACCATTGTTGTGCATGAAGAGGAAGTTCATAATTTAACTATGTTAATATCGGGTCCGAAGAAACCTGGGAATGACATCGACGTGTACTTGGCTCCGTTGATCTATGACCTTAGAACATTGTGGGTAGTAGGGGTTGAAGCTTATGATGGATACAAGGAAGAGACATTCACCCTTAAGGTTGTACTACAATGGACAATAAGCAACTTTCCTGCATGCAATAATTTGGCTGGATGCCCAATGAAGGGGTACAATTCCATTCCTATTTGTGGTGACTAAACATGCACCACACAACTTCAACATGGTAGGGAGATGGCATTCCTAGGCTATAGAAGCCACCCATATTGTTTTAAAAAGGAAGAATTTGATGGTAGTGTGGAGAGTAGGAGACCTCCAAAGAGGTCGACTGGATGACAAGTATTGGAACAAGTTGAGAACCTTAATGTATCATGGGGGAAGAAGACAAAGGCAACTTTGTTTACAAATGAAAGCAACTTTAGAAGCTGTTGGAAGAAGAAGTCAATATTCTTTGAACTTGGATACTGGAAATCCCTACACATGTAGCATGTGCTTGATGTCATGCACGTTGAGAAGAATGTCTGTGAAAGCTTGACTGATACCTTACTTGACATGCTGGGAAAAATAAAAGATGGACTAGCCACTCGAATGGATCCCATAGGATAGGGGCAGCTGAGGAACATACTTACCTATAGCAAATTATACCCTTAGTAGAGAGGAGAGAAGAATAGTGTGTAAAACCCTGTCAGATTTCAAAGTTCCAGATGGGTACTCTTCAAGCTTTAGAAATATTATCTCCATGGAAGAGATGAAACTATTGGGGATGAAGTCTCATAATTGTCATGCATTGATGCAACAACTTCTGCTCGTAACAATATGTTTAGTGCTACTAGATAAAGTTAGAGGTTCTATTACTAAATTCTGCTACTTCTTTAATGCTTTGTGTAAGCAGGTGGTGGATACTTCTAAATTACAAGAAATCTAAGAGCATTTAGTGACAACCTTATGTGAGCTCGAAATAATCTTTCCACTATCCTTTTTCGATATAATGTTACACTTAATAGTGCACCTCATTGATGCGGTTAGGTTGCGTGGACTTATTTATTTGCAATGGATGTACCCATTTGAAAGGTACATGAAGGTGTTAAAAGGGTCTGTACGAAATCATAATAGGCTAGAGGCGTGTATTGTTGAATGTTGCATTGCAGAAGTAGTCGAGTTTTGCACTGAGTATTTATCAAGAGTGGATGCTATCGGAATACTAAAAAAGAAACATTTAGGTGCATTAATTAATTCAAGAGTTGGTGAACCTCTATCTAGTGGTTGTGTGTTGATCATTGATCGTAAGGAACGAGAGCAGGCACACATTTACTTCTTGTTAAATATTAATATTGATGAACTTCAACCATACATAATTAATTTTCTCTCTTTGTTGGTTTCTTTGACATTAATTAATTGAATCATTGATGTTGCTAAAGTTTAATATCAGACATGTTATATAATTTTCATCCCTGAACATTGTGTAGTATGCACATGGACTTCCTAAAAGAGAGGTATCTAAGAGATGCACAGAAAGAGAGTGGCTGCAAGATGAGCATTGTCGTTCCTTCATGACTTGGCTTCATGAGAAGGTTTTTAACTAAATTAAATAGTGCTTTATGATGAATTAATTAATTAATTTGTATAATATATATAGTATATGCACATATACATTAATTAATCATTTTAATTAATGTATTATTGCATACAGGTTTTAGATCAACGAGATGTTTGAGGTCATAGTATTTTTGAATGCTTGGGTTGGAAGGCAATGGGACCTCAACTAGAAGTAATAAAGTGTTTAGGATCTACAATTAATGGTTATCATTTCATACAAAAGACCATGATAAGTTAAGAGCACAATAAGCTGGTGGTGTTATCTTAGTTGCCAAAGCCACTTTCTTTTCAAGTTCAAAGGACAACAACCCAATTGTAGCTAACAATACTTATTATGGGGTTATACGTGAGATATGGGAGTTGGATTACACATGTAAAACTATGGTTGTGTTTAAGTATGATTGAGTGGAACACAACAAAGATAGTATAAGAGCCAAAGCCCTTGGCTTGACATTGGTTGACCTCAATAAGATCGTCTATCAAAATGACCAGTTTATTTTGGCATGTCAAGCAAAACATGTATTTTATGTACAACATGGACATAATACGAGATGGTCAACTATTTTATTAGCCTCTCCAAGGGACTTCTATGATGAAGATGACCAGTTTATCAATCACTACAACAATGCCATCAATCAATCTAATAGGAGAGAGAGATGGATTATGTGCGTGATGCTGGTTAGGAGGGTGAGTGGGTGCAATGTACTTGTATATGAGGGTACAAATTAAAGTGCATGTATTTGTATCATGTGATGTATGAAAAATGATTTAATTAATCAATTGAAGTTTACACATCATGTGTCATGCCAAATATTGGTGGAACTTGAATAAAATAATTCATGGGGTAACCTATGTACTTCAAAGTTTTTTAAGATTTTAAGGGTTCAAGTGACTTGTAAAACTACTTTAATTCATATAAGATGGTTACTATTAAACTATATTTTAGTATTCAAACAAAAAATTAGGCAAGGGAACATTTCGTGGGCAAAGTGAACATTAATATAGTATAGTTCTTTAAAAACCCATCTTATATAATTATTAAAATATAGGACAATTTTTAAATAACTGTCTTATATTCATCAAAATTTAGGATGGTTTTTAAATAACTGTCCTATATTGATCAAAATATTGGAATATTTTATTTAAAATTTCCTTTATTAATTTGAATAAAGGACAATTTTAAACAACCATCCTATATTCATGTGAATATAGGATGGTTTTTAGAACTGTCCTATATTTTTTTCAAAATATAGGATGATTTTTAAAAACCATCCTATATTCCATGCTAATATCACCATCCCCCCCTCTCCCCCATTCAAAATTTTTTAGCCCCAAAGCCCCAAAACTCTTTAGGAGAAGAAGAAGAAGAAGAGGATAGGAGGAGAGAAATCACACCCCCCTATGATTTTTTCAAACCCCCCCTCCCCTCCTTTCCCCCATTTACGAAATTTTAAAACACAAACCCACAAAATGCTTAAGAAGAAGAAGAGGATGATAGGAGAAAGAGAGAGAAGTAGAAAAAGATGGAAGAAGAAGAAGAGAGGTGAGGAGGAAAATCATGCTCCCCCTCCCCTTTCCCCTATTCAAACTTTTCAAACCCAAACACCCAAAACCCTGAGGGAGAAGAAGAAGAAGAAAGAGGATCAGTTTTCTCTCGTTAGGTTGGGTCTCTCTCATTTCTTGATATTGTGCTTCTTTAATTCTTGTAAATGCTTGATTATGATCATTCTAGATAGTCTCCATTGAGTTTAAGAAGACCCATGTCTTATATTTTGAAGTTTTTTTCAAAAAGGCATGCAAATTATTGCTTAAATATGCATTTTTACAAATAAGTTATGGAAAATCATCTTCTTAAGTTTTTCCTCCAAAAAGAAAAGAGCTGTGGGACGTCATGTTTTATAAATAAGTTATGGAAAATCATCTTCATAAGTACATCTTTAAAGAAAGTTTTCCAAAAATGTCTCCTTCAATGTAATTTTTAAGATAGTTTTCATGAACTGTCTTCTTAACTCTATACTTCTTAAGATGGTTTTCCAAAACCATCTTCTTAATCATAATTTCTTTAGACACTTTCCCAAACTGTCTTCTCAATTCATCTTTTAAGACCATTTTTTTAACCATCTTCTTGATTAAGATTTTTTTTTTTAAATTGCTACCCAAACTATCTTCTTAAGTTAGGATTTTTTAAAGATAGTTTCTCTAGCCATCTTCTTACAAAGGATTTTTAAAGATAGTTTATCTAACCCTCTTCTTAAGTTTTTCCTCCAAAAATCTTCCAAATTTTTAACTCTCTTCGATGACTTTTTAAGATGGTTTTCAAAAAACCATTTTAAATAAGACTTTTGAAGATGAATTTTTATAATCATCTTAGAGTTTTCTTTTTTTTACCAAATGGTTGCATGAAAGCTGTCTTAATTTTACCTTCTTAAAAAACATAAGTTCTAGTAGTGCTCTTTGTTATTAATCATATTCTCCTCAACTTTAATCTTCCATCTCTTCTCCATCTAAGCTTTTAGGGTTATAGTCAAGAATTCATATTTGTCATCTTTTTGAAATATTCAACTAGATCTTTCTCTCTCTCTTCAACTACCAATAATAAGATCAAAGCTAGATGAGTTTTAAAAACATACATGCTGCACCTTTTCCGTAGAAGAAACTTTTTCATTCGAGAACAATTATGATTACAATAATTTATTCTGAGAAGATCTTAAAGGAATAGATCTTTCTAATTTAACATTCCTTCCCTTTTTCAATATTTCCTATTATGAAGTTAATTGAATCCAATGGTTGATGAGTTGTTATGTCCACTTCTTATAATTGGTAGACCAAATCATTCCACTTCTAGAGCAAATATCACTAATGCAAACTTCATATGGTGAAGCCATCTAGAGAATTATGTCCAATGTCTCATTTGAGATCTTTTTCTATAGTTGTAATCAATGATTTATCCTTCTTTGATCTTTTAACATCCCAGTAATGCCCAATCATGATCCTCATCTCAAAACTCTAGCCACAAAGAACTATGAATCTTTAGGTGTAAGAAACTTCCAAAGAAAGAAGAGAATCTTAGAGATCAATCCAAGAAACTAGTGGCAATTCTTAGCATCCAATTAATGATTGAGAAAACATTTTTAATTGAAAAGAGGTAGGTGTCTCATTTGATTTCAATTCTTCTAGAAAAATTTGTATGCTAGGTTGTTGTTTATATAAACAGTCTATTCTTGTGATAAATAGTGCATTTTATATAGAAGCTATAATTTTTCATTCCCCATACTGTTTGAATAACAATATATCTAAGACAAGAGAAATGAGATTGATGGGTCCGATCATCCAAAAATGCCTCCATTTATTCAAAAATGAGAGGTGCTTCTGGAGAAATGCCCTAAAAGGGTTGGCCTAGCATTCATCTATGTATGATACTCTTCCAAAAAATATGGTATAGAAATTCTGGTGAAAAGGTGCTATGATGAAAGAAATTCCCCTTATTAAGTGTAATAGGTTGTATTCTACAAAATCTAATTATTCTTAGGTTTAAACAGCTCATATCCATGAATGGGGTCTTCCAGGAATCCTATTTTTAGGAACTAAGAGATTATTTAGATAATTGGGTTGCTAAGATGCCTTTATGCAATCATTTTTACTCCCAATATCTTTTCGAGTTGAAAAAGACATTTCTGTAGTTGAGTTGGAGTCAACACTAGTAATTCTTGGTGGGTAGAACTATCAAGGGGTACCTAGGAACTGAAGAACTGAGCGAATATCTAAAATATGTTTTTCAATTGGAATTGATGGTTCCTTATTGGATCTCATTTCAAAGAACTAAATTGTATTGGTCCAAGTCCAATTTGATACCAAAAGAGCTCACAAGGTTCTGAGAATTGAAAATGTAAATTGTATGAGACTAGAATACCGCTGCAATTTTATATTTTAACTTGTGTTTATTTGAGGGTAAATTAGTTCGTGCTTCTATCAATTAGATCTTTTATCCATAGGATCTAGTATAGAAGTCGTACCTTTTTCTTCATATTTCAGCTCTTATGAAGTCACTTTGCTTTGGACAATGCATAAGCTCTTTGCTTTGGACGATGCATGTGTTATAAGCCTTTTCTGTATGTACTTCAAGCCATTGCATTGTGTTTTTCACTTGTCAATTTTGAACTTTTGTCATCAACAGCTATTTTGTATACTACATTTGAATTGTTGGATTTGCTTACTTATATCAATTAACCACCAGATTCATACTGGATTGGTATATAAATAGACAAAATTCATTCATGACCAGACCTTTTTATATCTTAAGCTCTCTCTCTCTCTCTCTCTCTCTCTCTCTCTCTCTCTCTCTCTCTCTCTCTCTCTCTCTCTCTCTCTCTCTCTCTCTCTCTTGTATTAGACTTGTTAAGTACTAAGACCTACAAAATAGGCTTTTGCTCTCTAAGATGGAACCAAGAATCAAAACTGAATGATTCTAGACTTGTAGAAATCATATTGCCTGATTTTGACAATGGTGGAACTAAATGAGAAATAGAATTACAATTGGACCATTGATAGCCCTATGGGTGGGTAATTTATTTCAAAAAAAGACTTAGATTGGCAAGCAATGAGAAGATGACAGAATGATTTAATTGAGTTCATGAACATTTGGGCCTTAAAGGTCCTAGATCTCTGTTGACTAGCATTCATAGTCACAGTACTAATAGTAGGCAATCTCATGAGCAGAGGGTGGTCAATGGTGGATAGATGCAAGATTTGTTAGAAAGAGGAGAAAACGTTCATAATATCCTTATGTATTGGTCGTTCTCAGCAGCTATTTGGAGGGGTTACAAAACCAAGGTTCAAACCAGATCTAATAAAGAGAAATTACTATAGAGATGTGTTTACCAGCAGTCAGTTTGGGCTCTCCGGGACGGACAAAACAACAAAATTTCAGAAGCAAGAAATGTTTCGCTGTTTCCCTTACCAAAGTTAACGTATGTTTCAAGCATCTATTTTTCCTGCTTTCAAGGACTATTTCATTGAAGACAATTGAAGCCGCTGGGATAATATTGTTTCTCACAAGGTTAGTAAGTGCATAAAAAAATAGGTCTCTTGAATGTTGCCTCCTCCAAGATTTCTTAAACTAAACTTTGACGGATAGCAGCGTTACCAACTCTGCTCCTCCAGAAGTAGGAAGAATTTTTAGGAATCATGGAGGAAATCACTTCCTCTCATGTAGAAGAAACAATTGGTCTTAAAAGACTCTAATGAAGCTAAGCTAAAAGCTTTAAATGTAGGCCTTTTACGTTGGTCGTAATATGTGTGTAACTCTATCAAATTTTTGAATGTTTTATTGAAAAAGAGGACTTGCAGATCGATCGAGTCGATCGTCAAGCCACCATGTAGCCTACAAAAAGAGAACCGAGAGATAATAGAGGCAACTCGCACTGGAGTGATCTCAGAAAGAACGAAAGCAGTGTGATGCAATACCCAAACGACTTGGTCAGTGGTTTCGGACCATCTGGCTCAACTGCATGCCATGATCTGCATAAACATCAGTCAATTGTTCCATTAAAGATGACTGAATTCTGTCTGTCTATCCCACCACCTACTACAGTGGTCTTGCAACAATACTGCAACCCATCAAGTCAACTCCATTTTAAGCTAATGAATCTGCTTCGGCATTTGCTGATCTAGGGATTCTTTTGAACACTGCATGTTTGCCCCACAATCCTTGGATTAGTCGATAGTGCCTTCAAATCGCCAAGGGGCTTGGGCATTGTTCTTGATCCAATAAATGATCGCCTTGGAATTGCCCTCAACTATCATCGGGATATTGCTACAAGCCTTTGCCAATTCAATCACCTTTGCTGCCGCCATCATCTCCGCATCTAGAGCAAACCCGTCGTCTGATCTCCCCGCCACCTCAACAAGCTTGTTACCCAGGTGGTCGCGAATGATGCCACGACTTCTTGTGCCCCACGACGTTCCCTTTGCCGATGTCAAAATTGCATTTGCTACAACTGACAGGTGAGGGGTTCTCCTTAGCCTGAGGTTTCTCCTTCTTGGTCCCTTCCAAAATGATAGCATCATGATTGGGAATAATTTGATCCAAGCGGATTCCTCTAAAGTCTAGGATTTTGGTGACCCAAAAAGCTGTCACTCTTAATCTGTTCCTCTACAGTAAATATGGGTGTGCATTTGCTATTGAAAATATGATTATTCCTCTCCTTCCAGAGGCTCTAGATGGTGGCAAAAATCAGTATCTTGACCAAGTACCTGATCCTCCTAGGAGATGGTTTGATGTACAATTGGAGCAGTAAATCCATCACCTTGTTTGAGAAGACAAACTGCATGCCAAGGCATCGCATGACATAGGTCCACACTTGGAAGGATTTAGGGCAATGTATAAAGAGATGATCAATCGATTCACCACTGCTTTTACATAGAATGCATCTCTGAACTAAGTGCCATCCTCTCCTTTGTAGTTGATTTGCTCGTGAGTATCCAGCAAGACAAATGGTCCAAGAAAAGGTCGACACCCGTGGGGGGAGAAAAGGAGTCCAATCCACTCCATGCCTGAAATCTGGGATATCGGCCTTCTCATCTCCTGTAGTAATTCCTGGTAGAGAACTCACTTTTAGGGTCATGAAACCAGGGCCTCTCATCAAGTTGATGATCCAGCAGGTGGCATCTATTAAGGATGCTAAAGTCGCTAAATTCCTCCTCTTCTGACACCCTTCTGATGTCATAGGGGTAGATTCCAATGTAGCCCTTGCTGATCATGGTTCCATAAAGTTGTAATATTTGTTTGCCTCCACTGATATTTTGCAAATCTAGGAAAACTTTCCCTGAGAGTTTCCTCTCTAATCCGAATGCCCTGCCAAAATCAAACTGAGTTCCACTTCTGACATGAGATCTTGTCCCGGATTCCAATCTGTCAGAGGTATGCGATATGTCCCTCCAAGTGAAGAAAGCACTCTCTGCTTAGGTCATTTCCTAGCATCCTCCCATATTTCCTCCGGATCACTTCTCTTCAAAGAGCATGCCAAGCCAAATCTCCACCCCATTTTTCCATCAGTGCTTCATTAAAAGAGGTAGTTTTCTTATAATGTGATCGCCTGGATGAAGAACTTGCACCATATCCTATGGAGATTTATAGATCTACTGGGTAAGGTATGATCTTTGATGTCCAAGGATGCCGCTTCATTTTTGTGCAGTCTAAGATTAGCAAGCTCGTCAGCTGATACGTTAGCCAAATGAGAAATTGCTTTTCCTCGATTTACTATATATTAAACTCGTCTAGGTGAACGAGCTTCTATTGATTGTTGGCATGCAAGGATGGGGCATCTAAACCACCTATCGATTGGTCGTGTGATTCACAATCATAAACTTCCTTGCACCCATTTAAAGTCAATCCATGAGTCGTGTCTTTCTCGTAATAATGGGAAATCAAGTTCTCTCCTTGTACCCTATTGAGTCCACCAGTCTTGTTCCGTTAGATCTCATTCACAGTTATGTCAGAGGACCTTCTACCCACCTCTCAGTTAATGGAAATCGATTCTCTTAGATCTTTATAGATGACTTCTCAGAGTTAACATGTTTCTTCCCACTTGCTAAAAACTCTGATGCTCTACCAACTTTTATCAAATTTCATTTCTGCGTAGAACGTCAATTCGGCAGAGAACACAAAAATTTTCAAACTGACTGGGCTGGCAAAGTTAAAGTCTTCTTATTTTGCAAAATGCGGCATTTTTCACCGCCATTCATGTCGGCATACATCAGGCATAGTTCAGATCATATCGGGTACAAATGCCTTGACCCCACATGCAGCCGCATTATCATTGCATGCCACAAAGTTTGATGAAGCGCGCTACCCCTGCACACGCAGGCGGCCCTCCAAGCAAGCCAATCTCAACATCATACGCTCATCCATGGTTAGCCATTTCAAGGCAGTCCACTCTTGCCGTTCCTAATTGCATCAATCCCACACCTTCTAGTCCATCCTAAAGCCTGTTGAAATCCAACTCATCTCAAACAACACCTTTGCTCCCCTCACTTCATTCAAAATTCACCTTCTCCCCAAATATCCAAGTTTCATGATGTCATGATTCACATTCTCCACTATCCCTATCTAATTCTAACCCACCACCTTAATGAACATGTGGCCCCACTAATCCCTCTTTCAAGATTCTGTTCAAACAATGATCAAAACTTACCTAGTCTTACATGTTGTGAATGTGGAGCTTGATTGACTTGATCCTTTTATCCTGTATTGAATTATACTATGTTACCAACAGGGTCTAGGCATGGGTCCCTGACTTAGGTTTTGGTGAGTAGAGAGATCTTCTATACCATGTGACAACTACTTTTTGGCCATAGAGATAGTAAAATTGGTATGAGATCGTGGACGTACTTGAATTCAGAGGGAACCATGTAAATATGTGTTTTTGTTTCTTATCTTTTATTTTTTGCATCTTCATAACTGCTGGTATCAAAGCTCTAGGTTCTAGTGGGAAAGATATTATAACAAGGGCAAGTAAGAATTTAGAAGTTTAATGGATCAAACTTAGGATTCTGGAAGATGCAAATAAAAGATTACCTTTACCATTGGATATTTGTCTTCCTATTGGAAAAAAATCGAAGAAACCAGTTAAGATGACTTGTGGTGAGTGGGAGTTGCTTGACCAAAAAGCCTTAGGTATGATTTAACTAACCCTTACTGCATTGGTAGTGTTCAATATCTCCAAAGATAAGATGATAGATAATTTGATGGCTACTTTATCTAGGATGTACAAAAAGCCCTCAGCATCAAATAAGGTACCTTTGATAAAGAAATTAATCAATATAAAAATGACCAAAAATGAAAGTGTTACACAACATCTAAATGAGTTTAATAATGCTGTTATCCAATTACAATTAGTTAGTTTTAATTTTGAAGATGAAGTTCATGCTTTATTGTTTCTATCAAAATTTTCAAATAGTTAGGAAGACTTAGAAATCACAATAAAGAACTCAAGTAGGTCTGAAATATTGTTATGAGTGTTTTCCCACACAAGGAATCATGTAGAAAATCCATGGAATCCTCAAGTGAGGCATCATAGATTGCCTTAAACATTCAAGGACATGGAAGGTCGTCAAAGAGGGAAAACAAGAATAATTGGAGACCAAAGTTTAGAAATAACAAATCTAGACCTCACGAGGAAAAGACGAAGGTTGCTATTACTATTGCAAGAAGGGGCATCTAAAACAAAATTGCAAAGCTACAAAGAAGTAATCAGAGTATAAAAATTAAGTATACCCTCAATAAATATCTCTAATAATAATGATTTTGATTCTTTATTCATGACCATAATGACATATGGGTAGTAGATTAGGTTGCATTGTTTATGACATTTCACTTCAGGATACTCTTCATAATTATGTGAAAGGAAATTTTGAAAAAAATTATTTGGGTGATGATGAACTGTATAGCATTGTTGGAAAAGGGAGTGCCCAAATAAACTTATGAATTGGAACATTTTTACAATTGAAGGACATTAGACATGTACTCAGTTAAAGAGAAATTTGATATCTGTTGGACAACTTACAGAGTCCACATTTAAGAGCCCCTTTACCAATAAATTTTGGAAAGAGTTGAAAGGAGCATTGATAATAGCATATGGTAAGAAAGAAGGGGCTTTGTATGTGACCTCTAGTAGAAACAACTTGATTGCTATAGCATTTTCAAAGGTAAATATGAGCATGTGGCATTGTAAACTTGGTAACATGAGCTAATTTATGGACCTTCACTTTTGTGAAGATTACATTTATGAAAAATAGAAGAATATGAGTTTCTCAAAGGTTGGAAGGACTCCAAGGTTGCAAAAACTAGAACTGGTCTACATTAATGTATGTGGGCTAGCTCAAGTAACTTCTCTAGGTGGCTCTATTTATTTTATTATATTCATGGATGATGCTCATTGCAAAATTTGAATTTATTTTCTAAAATATAAGTCCAATATATTTGATGTTTTCAAAAAGTAAAAGCTTTGCTTAAGAATGAAATACAAACAAAGATAAAGGTCTTAAAGTCAAACAATGGGGTGGAATAATGTGATAATAGTTTGGGGACTATTGTGCTACTAATGGAATCAGAAGAGTGAGGATGATTTTCAAAACTCCACATCAAAGTGGTGTTATAGAGTGCATGAATAGAACGATTATGGAACATGCCAAAAGTATGAGAATGCATGATGTGCTACCAAAATAGTTTTGGCAGATGTTATGAATACTCTTGTCTATTTGACTAATAGAGGACATTTCGCTCAATTGAACTGTCAGATCCTAAAGGAGGTATGGACGAGGTAAACGTTTTCCACTTAAAATTTTTTTATTGTGCCTTTTATATGCATGTAGATTTAGAAAATAGAAGCAAACTTGATCCTAAGTTTAGAAAATGCATATTTATTGGATATAGTTTAAATTATTTTGAGCTTTTGAATTTGGGATATTGAAAATAAGAAAATCATTAGAAGTCAAAACATTATATACAATGAGAATATTATGTCTAAGGACATATTGAATGGGAAAAAAGAAAAATTAGGGCATGCAGAGTATGTAGAACTTGAAGATACATTTGAGAACACTATCATAACCCCTCATTATGTTAATGAAGAGATAGAACCTACAACACCCCCAATTGCACTGAGGAAGGAGCCAAGATAAATAAAAGTCCCAATTTGTTTCTCTCCTTCACTCCATTATATTTTATTTATTGACAACAATGAACTATAATATTTTCATGAAGCTTTGTAGGTGAAAGATAAGGATAAGTGGGAGTTAGCAATGAAATATGAGATGAAGTTTCTACTATCAAATCAAATATGAGACTTGGTTGAGTTACCCAAAGGAAAGAAAACACGACAAAATAAATGGGTCTGGCTGATTGAAGGAGAAGCATGATGTCTCAAAAAGGAATAAGATGAGGATTCTTTGTAAAAGGATTTTAGTAAAGAGAAGGTATTGACTTTATTGGAATTTTCTCACCCCCCTTGCGGCCCCCTCATGGTCAAATTATCTACTATTGGGTTAGTTATAAGCATTATAGCTATGAAGAACTTGCATTTAGAGCATTTAGATGTAAAAATTGCTTTCCTTCATGGAAACCTAGAAAAATATATCTTTATGCGGCAACCAAGAGGCTATATTGAGTATGGTAAGGAGAATCTGATATCCAGAGTCAAAAAGAGTCTATATGGTTTGAAACAAGCCTCAAGAAATGTTACATCAAATTTGATCAGTTCATGTATAATGATAGTTTTATTAGATGTCATGTTGACCAGTGTTATCACTTCAATAGATTTATAGATGTGCATCATTCTTTTGTTATATGTGAATGGCATACCTGTTGTAGGATCAAGCATGCATGAGATTTCAAATTTGAAGTATCAACTTACAAAGAAATTCTCAATGAAGGAATTAGGTGAAGCAAAACAAATCCTTAGGATGATGATTAGTAAGGACAAAATAAGCAAACAAAGGCTATCATAGTTTGAATACATTGAGAACATTCTTAATAGAGTCAATATGGTAAATGCTAAGCCGGTAAACTTTCCTTTAGTAGGCCACTTTCGACCTTTGAAGAAATACAAGGCATGCATAGAAAGATGTATATATATGAAGTTTCATATACATCAACTATTGGTAATTTGATGTGTGTCATAGTTTGTACAAGAGCATATATTGCGCAAACAATGGGAGTAGTTAATAGATTTATGAGCTATCATGGAAAACAACATTGGAGGATAGTAAATTGTATTTTAAGGTATCTAAGAGGTAGCTACCTAACATTGTGCCACTAGATGATCAAAGATCAGTTTATAAGGGTATGTAGTTGTTGGTATGTAACATTTCCTATTTTAGGTTTTAGGAAAATTGATTTTTAAGAAAAATAAAATAAATAAATTACTAAATAATATAATATAATAAAACAAAAAATAAAAGACATATAAGGTAAGGAGAAGAGAGAGAGTGCTCAAAACGCACTCTCCTCTCTCTCAAATCTTCTCTGCCATCACGTGGACAATGATGCACCGTGGAGACAGATTTCTCCACCCTTGAGCAGCCGAGAATGAGGTAGGATCACTCCACCCTTCCCTTTTATGTTAATTTTAAGGTTTATGAGCTTGTAAACGTTGGAAAAAGGCATGAATATGTAGGTTTTGGCAAAAATCCATGCTTACTGTGTTGCACAAAAACAAATTGGATGAGACAGTGTTAGATTTAGATCTAGACCATTCACATTGTGTATGATGAGGAGAGGAAAGGACCCACAAAATTTCGTAACGATTGGATGGCTAGGGACGTCAAAAAACACAAAAAATCGTAATATGGGAGTTTTTGAAAACGTGATAAAAAGCATGAAAAAACGATAGATTTAGGTGGAATTTGGGAAATTGGAAGGTGAAAATGGAATGTACGTGAAAAACCAGACTCAGGGGTGTAAAAATCACAAAAAATGGAGCACCTGGGGTTGCCGGTGGCGGTGAACTAGTCTAGTCGTCGTCTTCGGCAACAACGACCGGAACGGGGGGAAATGCAAGGTCGTGAGAGTGCCACGTGGCGTGACAAGGGTGCGCCACGCGCGTTATTCCGTCCTCCATGCGCAGAGCACGTCCACAGAAGCGACCACTATCCTAAACGGGCTCTGACGCGCTTGGTACGCGCAGTTTAGCCTCATGCGAACGGCATGCGCCGCACGTTCGGTGGGCCCGATTTGCTGGATTATGGTCTTTTTTTACCCTTTTTGCTTTTAAACCTTGATTTTAGGAGCTACAGAGGTCCAAATCACGATCCAAAAGTGGCGTTGTGATCGTCTCAATAAGGAGGACCTAGATTTTAGATAAAAATCTAGTTTGGAGTAACTTTTTAATAGCAAAACTACTAAATGCTATTAGATGATTCAGATCGAGTTGATCAATAGATGATCAAGCTTTAGATTTTGGTTATATGTGTTAACCATAACATGATTTATGGCATGACAGGTACATCACGGCATACCCCTTGATATTGGTTACATGTTGTTTGGAGATATTGCGATACTGAGGTAGGTGATTTCATTCACAATTTTTCCATGATTTCCCAAATGGTGATTTGAGTTTTTGAGGCATGTGATTTATGTCGTACCATATGCATGAGATTGAGTTTAGCATGTAGCCTTTCATGTGCGTGCTATCTTTCTGGTGGTCATTGCATGCACTATTTTTTATATCTCTTGTGATATTCACTTGATTGTTAGTCTTCTTGACATGTGGGAGTCGCTCTGACTTGATATTTGAGACTATTGCTCCCGTGGTAGGATGCGATTTTTCACCCTGTGAGTGCCTGAGTGCCCGTGAGGGTGAAAGGGTGAAAGCGGGTGTGCAACGCAACTTTTCGTGAGTGCCTGAGTGCTTGTGAGGGTGAAAGGGTGAAAGCGAAAGTGGTGCGCGTAGTTGCCGTGAGTGCCTGAGTGCCATGAGGGTGCAAGGGTGAAAGCGGATGGTATAGAGAGCTGACTCCACATTGCCATGAGTGTATGTGAGACATTCATAGGGCTTGACTGTGTATGATGCTGATACTTTTGACATACATCCATGTGTTTTTAGATTTTCTTAGAGTGTGCATGTCCTGATATCATGGTTGATGATATCTTATGTATTTCATGGACTTGGTATGTCCTTCATTATGTGATTTATGGCTTAGTAGTATGTTTGATCATTTTATGATCATTATGCCTTGTGCCATGTTATTTGTTTTATTGAGTTATTTTGAATGTATATCACCTGCACAAGCATGGCTTCTTTGAGGCATTACTTTGTTTTGCAATGCCTCAGAATCAGAGCGCGACAGTCAGAAAGGAAAGAAGGTGGATTAGTGTGGAGCTGGACGGGGGCTTGAGGACATATACTGTCAGATACAGAGACAGTGTGGTGTACTTGTGTTAGATTGGTATTGGCTTTTTGGCATTCTCCTTAGTCATTGTATATATTGATAGATTAGACCCATATCACTATATAGTGGTTATATGTTTATTCATGGATGATGTGGTGATCTTGGACAGACCCTGGAGCTTTGGAACTTTCACTATTACGTATCTTTACAGTTGTAAAAATATCATCGTGGTTTTAATTTGTGAGCATGCTCAAAATGGTTTCTTTTCGTTCTGTTTCTTCAGTGTGATTTTGAGGTGAAATGACCCTCGGGGTTTTCTGAAATGGTATTTGCTTGACTCTGCGACAAATTTTAAATTATGAGTTTTAAGTTTTGGGATCCCATCTATTTTCTATAAATAAATTATTACTATTTTCATATAAATATGGGAAAACAGATGTTAAAACCTGGGGTGTCACATGGTATCATTGTAAACCTTGATGGTAGAAGAAGTTTTGATGTATACATCTTTACCTTGAGGAGCGTAGCAGCGAGATGGGATCGATGCTACTAAAAATAGTTGTCCTCTTGATAATAAAATAGAGTATGTTATTGCAATAGAAGTGAGTAAAGAAATGATTTGGCTACAAGATCTCATGGAACAATTAGAAAATGAGCAAAATAACTACATTTTGTATAGTTATAGTCAAAGTGCAATTCATCTGGCAAGAACTTGAATTTCATGACAAGACAAAGCATATCAATAAAAGGTATCGTTTCATAAGATTGTATTTGGAAGAAGGTCTTCCTTTTTTTTGAAGAAGATACATACAAGTGAAATTTACGGATATGTTGACCAAGGTAGTCACAATACAGAAGTTGAAGGCATGCTCAACTTCTGTAGTTCTTCAAAATTAAAGATAATAAGAACTCACATCAAGCTTTATATCAATGGAGAAGCTATA
Source organism: Warburgia ugandensis (assembly GCA_035236585.1). NCBI lineage: Eukaryota > Viridiplantae > Streptophyta > Magnoliopsida > Canellales > Canellaceae > Warburgia > Warburgia ugandensis. The sequence continues at coordinate 16,334,681 of CP141133.1, forward strand.
CCATTTATAGAAGATGTAAATAGGGCCACTTATGATCAATCTCCAAGTGGGAGGTGTTGTGAATGTGGAGCCTGATTGGCTTGATCTTATTATAATTGTATCAAATTTTGTTCGCTACAAAGTAGTGGTAGAAATCTTCTTACCTTGTGGTCGCTATTTTCTAGTAGTGGAGATAGTGAAATTGGTGTGAGCTCATGGACGTACCTCAATTTAGAGGAAACCACATAAATATGTGTGTTTTTGTTTATTTTTATTTTATTTTGCATCTTCATAACATTACACCTAACAATTACTCACTAACCTCCTCACATCTCTCTAGCCTATCACACACCTTGCCAAAATTTGCCAAGTAATACAAGTCTTCGGTCTTAGTAACATCATTACTAACCTTGAATTACCATCGACTCATGTCTTAGTAGGAAGCACTCATTGCACCACCTCTTATGTGTACTCATCCCATGGTATTCAGACAGTCCCAAGGTAAATCAAGCCATTCATGATGTTTCATCATCCATTACAATACCTAAAATAGTGAAAGAGGCTTGAAAACCCATACTAGTGCCATGTAACACTTGAAGAAATCATAGGCTTGATAAGAAAATGGCAAGTGGGTACTACTTCCCTACAATCGATAATGAACATCATCAATTATTGCTTGATTTTATGAATTAAATGACAACTAGAACATATCCATACATTACTAGAATTGGTATTTTCTAAGATGGGAAAAATAAGACAATTTTACCCTCTGTCTTATAAAAATAAATATGAGATGGTTATAAAAAATCCTCTCATATAATGTAATTTAATAAGACAACTTTTCAAAATGTCGAAAATTCATTGGAGGGAGTTAAATTTTTTAAAGATTTTTGTTAAAAGAATTTAAGAAGATGGTTAGAAAAAACTATCTTTAAAAAATCTTGCCTAAGAAGACCGCAAGAAAAAAAAAAAAAAATCTTAAAAAACTTGATCAAGAAGACAGCAAAAAAATTGTCTTTAAAAATCATGATTAAATCTTAAAAAACTTGATCAAGAAGACAGCAAAAAAAATTGTCTTTAAAAATCATGATTAAAAAGATTATTATAAAAATCATATTAAAAGATCTAGATTTAAAAGATGGCTAGAAAAAATCATCTTAAAAAAGACTGACTAGAAAAAATCATCCTAAAAAAAATTGATTAAGAAGGTGGTTAGAAAAAATCATCTTAAAAAATACTTATTAAGAAGACGGTTAGAAAAAAATCATCCTAAAAAAATTCGATTAAGAAGGTGGTCAGAAAAAATCATCTTAATAAACCTATTTAAGAAGAAAATTTTTAAAAAATTATCTAAAAAACCTACTTAAGAAGATGGTTTTCCAAAACAATCTTAATATACTTCACCTTATATGATAAAGAAATTTCTTTCTTCTTTCTTTATCTCCCATCCATGTGTCTTCATCCTGTTGTATTAGACTACACAGATTGAAGCTTAACTATCTGCATTTTGGCTCTAACTAGTTTTAGTTAAAAAACTAGCTATTATAATGGATTGAACTTATAGTTTGTCTTCAAACTTGTACTAACTCAGCCGACAAGAGTTGGTAAGTCTTTCTTTCTTATCTCATATTTTATTTGTGTGATTATGAATAGAAATTCTTTTGCTAAATTCTATCCCAACTTGTATGGTTCTATCATGCATATTTGCATCAATGTTTCTATCCCAACCTCAAGTTAGAATATCTGCATGCATGATAAATTTCTCCAACATTTTTTCACACACACAGTGTTTGCTAAAATGCCGAATTGATAATTCATTATTTTCATGTCTAAAAGCCATTGAGCTTCCATTTTTTACTATAAAAAGGAGAAATATGCTTGGATGATAGCGATAAGAACACTAAGGGAATATCAAGGGGAACAAAAATGTTCATAAGGTTTTCACTTAGGGAAGGGGTGTGGATTGTAATCATATTTGTTTTCCATGCTCGATATGAGGAAACATGGGATAGGTAACTATAGATAAGAGTATAGAATATTTGTGCTTCAATTGAGTTAATCAATATTATCACTTTTAAATCTAACATAAAGAAGAACTACCTTCAGGGCCCTTAATAAGGGTATAAGGATGTAAATATGAAGGCACTATATCAAGCGTCGCAGAATAGTACAACTACATTGATGTTTCGAGATTCATAGATGACTTCTAGGAGGATCTTGAATAATTTCAAACTACATTAGAGGAAGTTGATGACTGTTGTACCTTGGATGTGCAAATTATATTAAGTTGTCTGCAATGTTAGAACTCTAAAATGTGAAATCTAGATTTGATTTTTTGGATTAAGGTTTTATAAAATTCTTGAAAGTGGTGGGTAAAATGTTAGCAAGGAGAACAAAGTACCAAAGTCCACATGGGAGGAAAAGAAAACCCATAGGTGTACTAGAGTTGAAGTATGAGAAGATACATGCTTATCTTAGTGACTACATCTTCTATAGGAAGATGAACAAGGATAAAACTACATCCTAAACTTATGGACAATCAAGATGACAGCTCAAGAAGAATTCAATTGAGCAAGTAAAAGATGATGTGCTTGTCAAGGTCCTAAGGAATTTTCTTCCATTCCAAAGTTTAAAAGAATATTTTGTATTATGAAAATGACAAAGAAACTCGTATAGCATGTCGAGGTGAGAATTATTGATAGCTATTTACTCCATCTATCAAAAAGCCGTAGTGTGGAAGCTCGTAGCGTTCTTGTGGCCTAATGTTGGAAAATAATCAAGAAACCTACAACTTGCAATATCTGTAAAGATGATCGGTAACCATGGTTCCATGAGAAGTAAGTATAGTTGTTGGTCTATTATAATGACTTTTTACAACCTCTCACTATTACTATGCATGAAAAGGAAGTTTAGGATGTTAATTATGTTGATAATAGGTCCAAAAAACAAGGGAACAACATCCACATCTACTTAGCTTCACTGATTAGTGATACATTATAAGATGTAGGGGTTGATGTGATGACCTGGGTTTTCATATGCATTTTTAAATGCAAAACTAATTTTTAATGAGAAATTCATTCTTATTTGAAAATAAATTTGTAAAAATGATACAGCAAAAGAATATTTTTCTTTTAAATTCATTTTGAAAACCCCAAGTGTCATTTCTTTTCAATAAGACAAAATAACTAGAATTTTTAATTATAAATTAAAATAGAAATACGTGCATCTTAGACTTAGCTAGTCATAGCTCACAGTCCAACTGTAAAAATTATATATACATGTCCAAAAAACATAAGCCATATATTTACATTGTTTATATAGTATGTTATGTTATTGTCTTCACCCAGATTCCTATTCACCTCAAATGACTCTACTTCAAGTTAAATTCTTTAAAGTCCCGAGATATTTTAAATAATTTACAATATCTCAACAAGCTTGTGCTTGTGTAGGTAGTTTAACATCTATTTTTCAAATAGTTTTTCATACAGTTCAAAGAATAGAATAATCAAAGGAAAAGACAAAAAATATCATTTGAAACCACATGTCAATCTCAATATTGCAATTTCATGCTAATGACATTTCAGACAAACATGCACAATTTTGAATATATGTTTTCAAGTGAGCAAGTCCACTTAATAATTTCACATAAACCATAATATAACATAAAATAAAAAATGTGCATGACGTTTAAATTATATGAAAGATCCACCATCTAACTTGGTAAATCAAATGTCAAAGATGCTCAAAATAAGTAGTAATCGGTTAAACCACTAACGGTGGCACTCCTAAACTGATAATGTCATCATGTGCACATATGTATCTCGATGAACACATCAGTGGTTGGTCACTAGTACTCATCTAAAGGCCTTCATCAAGCCTATCTACATGGGGTCACAAAATAGAAATCTTATGGAATATCATGCTCACGACTAGCTCACTGAATTGTGTCTCTAGTACTTAGAGACCAACCACCACAACCTCCATGGCGACTGTGGATATGTCTCAAAAAGGGTATCATGAATACCTCCATTGGTCCTTTTCCTATCATAACAATAAAAAGAAATAACGTGCCTCTTTGAGCACGAAAACCTACCACCTTTGGTGGTTAGAAGCTAGCATGCCAAACCCCAAACAACCTCCTAGCTAGTACGCACCAGGCTTATTAGCCTAAACAAGCATATATCTCAATCCAAATGTCATTAAATCATATAGCACATGTCTCATGCAAATTCATGCATTTATGTAACTCATCTCAAGGCATGAGATTGATGCATTTTCAAGAATCATCATTTCTTTTAAAACATACAACTGCATGTAATGGAATGAGCAATATTATTTTCATTTTTAAGACAAAACTATGCATCATAGGTATGAATCCACACACACACACACACACACACACACACACACACACACACACACACACACGTATAACTCACACGCCTCATTTGTAAATATTGCATTCTTAATAAGCTAAAATATGACAATATATCAATTTTATGATAGTCAAGTAAATATCAAATCGAAAGTATGATAATCAAATACTATGTATGATTTGATTATTTAAAATCTAGATATTTTAGTAAAGTTCTTGAGATGCTCAAAATTCCAATGGAAAATAGATGTTAAAACTCCCTACCTTGAACAAAGCTATTCCAATCCTTGAAATGCTCAATAGGCTCAGTTCACACCAATTAGCATCTCTATCAACACATATGTATATTACAGTGTCATTTATCTTACTTATGATTTCTTAATTGTGACGTATTTAGCTTTGACCATCATTAACATGGTGATCCTTCCCTTACCACTTTCCAATCATAGGTATTCTCTTTATTTTTTCCATAATATCCAATCTTGGCCATTGATTAAAGATTAACCTAGCTCATCTAAAGGTCCTCGGTTCCTATTAATCTCCAACTTATAGAAAGTCTATTTCATATCTCAATATTTGATCTATTGCCTTGATAATTAGATTGAATTCCGATCAATCAGATCAATAGTTTTCAATCATTTTTTATTCCTATTTTCTAATCTAAGGTCATCAGACTGATTAAACCATTAGATTCACTCTAATTAATACTTCAAATAGACTAATTACTCCTTCTAGGGTCCAATCCGTCTTAATCACACCTAATTTCTAAGTTTTCTATAATTTACCAGTCATAATATAAGTAAAAATAAAATTCAATTAAGTCTTGGTGGTGATCTTACCTCTAATCACAAAAACCCAAGTATGATGAAGTATTTAAGGTGGACAGATCAATTATGATTGCCTCCTATCAAGTTGATCAAGGTAGTACCTCTCCACCGTTAAATCAGTACGTGATCTTACAATTTAAGCACCTAGCCATTAATCAACAGTCAAATTGTGAAAAAGCCCACATATGTCATTATTTTAGGGTTTTGGTGATGGATTTATAATTAGATTAGGGTGAATACTCAGATTAATCATGAATTGTAGTGTTATATCACTAATCTATAATCGATCAATATGTGGGGTCAGGTCAATTATAGATTGGATGCTCTAATGCTCAATCTATGGTCAAATATATTTGAAAGCTCCACTTGATCACATATCTGAGTCCTAAGTAGCTGATCAAAGGTTAAATTATCTTAAAGGGGCAAATCGGTCCCAGATATAAGCATCTAGTGGGTGATCAATGGTTGGATCATGATAAAAAGTTAGATTGGTCATAGATTTGTTTCTAGTGATTGATTAATAGTTGGATAATGTGGATTTTGTGGATTTGATCATGGATCTGATATTTGGTGTTAAATCAAGGGCTAGATGACCTTCTGCACAAATTGTCCCTTTTTGGCAGGGATGGGTAGGAAATATTTGACTCTAATTAGAGGATGGTTAGAGCATTTATATATCAGCATGATCTTGATTGTACATTACTATTAGCTTTAAACATTCTCCAATGGTCAAATTGTTTGATGATATTTGTTCTTCACACTACGAGGATCGTGATGAATGGTGCATATCTTGCAGATTGCATCCGACGCTCTTAAATTGGGATCACATGCAATTTGGACGATCAGATAATCCTTGATCAAATATCTAACATTTCCATTGGTAGATCAGTTGAAAACCCCTAAAACCATACTTTTTAGCTAAAAAATCCATGTTGTCAAAGGTGGTAACAATCCCATGGCGATGATCGGTGTCGCCAAAGAAGGTGACCGACATGGTCGTCGCTAATGACAATTTTTATGTTAGATCGTAATTTCCTTTAAAGGTTTGTAGATCAGGCACTCAACTAGGCTCCTGTCAAGTTTAGAGCCGTTTTGTGCTCATTTGAGTCTTGAAAAAGATAATTTTCACATCAGATTATCACCAAAAAATCTAGTGTCATCGAATTTAGAATATTCATCTAATTTCCATAAGACATGCTTCGATCAAGAAATAAACAAACGGTTTTGATCCTCTCTTCACAAGGAATTCATGATCTCTGATCCACCACCATTTGGATGTTAGGTGTTGAAAATTGATGGTAATAGAAGGTTACCATCGCAAGGAATAATGACGCATGGGAGAGTGGAGGGAAGGAGCAAAAGAGAAAAAGAAGAAAAGGAACGATGAGGGAGGGAGGGGGGGTGCTGCTAATGCGGCCTGCCTATTCGGGCCAATGCATCATGTTAAGTTGCGCAGAAGTGAGAGAAGTAAAGAGGGAGAGAGGATAGTGACTTTTCCAGGTTCTAGGGGGGCTACTCCTCTTTTTTGTCAATCGAGCAGCTCTCCCTTATTCCACTCGTCTAGCCTTCTTCACGAACTTGTACAGTCGATGCCACAAAGATAGCCAACTCTATTATCAAAGAAATAGGGCTAGATGTTTCCGTGAGCGATAAGCTTAACGGATCTCCCCTTTTTTGGGAAAGCTAGTGGTGGGGCGTGTGAATTCTTTCAAGAGGTTGCCTAATTCATTCGGTAGATCCGATTGAGATGGTTTTCATTTACTAGCGTGTAGGTGGTGTTGCTACATGTGAAGGCGCGGTTGACTTCGCTATCGCGTTAGTCACTGGAGAGAGAGGGGGGGGGGGGGGGGTTGGAGCTGACATTGTTGGTTGGCTGCCCTATGTAGCACATGAGTAGAAAGGAGAGAAAATGGCATGCAGTGCAGGTGCGGCGGCTCTTGACGCTGATAGTAGGCATGATAGTGGCGTGCACTGGGAATTGCAGGACAAGACATTTCAATGGGGAAAGAAGATTCATGGCATGGTGATGCGTGGGTGGTCTATCCAAGCTGGCTATCATTATAAAAAAAATGGCCCTTGTGTTTTAGACATTTTATGTTTTTAAAATATATTAATGGGGCCCATAGAAAAATTATCAAATTGCCTTACTATTAAAAATAATGAAACTTTCTTATTTGAGCTTTGTTTTTAGCATTCTTAATGTTATTGGATTCCTTTGTATAAGTAAAATTCAATTATTAAGGTTTCAACACTTTATTTGTCTTCTATGAAAAGCTCATTTATTGAAACTTCAAAACTAAAAATTCTATTTTCTCCTTTCTTCACAATAAAAATTAAATAAGGTAAGCTTTTAAAAATTAAACTTATTATGGTTGAAGCTTACAATGCATACAAGAAAGAGTTGTTACCCTGAAGATTATACTGTTGTAGACAATAAACAACTTTCTTGCATATGGTAATTTGGCAAGTCGCACAAGTCACACCAGGAAAGCATACAATGCTTGTCCTATCTGTTGTAACGAAACGTGCGTGATATGGCTTAAACATGGTAGGAAGATGATATTTATAGGCCATAGAAGATTGTTGCATAGAAGTAATCCATACTATTTTGAAAATGGGGAATATAATAGGAGTGCAGAGATAAAATACATCTCCATAGATGTTGATTGAATAATAAGTATTGAAAAAAGGTTGAAAACCTTATTTTCTCATGGGGGAAGAAGAAAGTAACTAAACATACAAGTGGTAGCAACTCTATAAGTTGTTGGAAGAAGAAGTCAATATTCTTTGAACATGAGTACTAGGAAATTCCTACATGTGCTTGATGTCATGCATATTCGAAAGAATGTCTGTGAGACCTTGATTGGTAACATATTGAGAAAAACAAATGATAGACTTACAGCTTGAATAGATCTTATGAAGATGGTTTTGAAAAAAGGTTGCATACGAGGAGAGAAGAATAGTGTGTAATACTTGTTATAACTCAAAGTTTGAGATAGCGACTCTTCAAACTTTAGAAACAATGTCTCCATGGAAAAGAAAAAATTGTTAGGGATGAATTCCCATGATTATCATGGTGCGATGTAACAAATCTTGCATGTATAAGTTGGATATTGTTGTATAAAGATAAGAGGATCTATTACAAATTTTTATACTTCTATAATACTTTGTGAAAGAAGCTGGTTGATGTTTCAAATTTTCAAAAAATCTTAGACCATCTTTAACAACTTTATGTGAACTTAAGATAATCTTCCCACCATCCTTCTTTAATACCATGATATTCTTAACAGTTTGCCTTATTGATGAGGTAAGATTTAGTGGGCCAGTTTATTTACAAAAATGTACTCGTTTGAGAGGTACATTAAAGTTTTGAAAGGCTATATACGAAATCACAATTAGCTAGAGAATGTATTGTGGAAGAAGCTATGGAGTTTTGCATAGAGTATTTATCAAGAGTGGGTTCAATTGGAATCCTAAAAATAAATGAATAGGTGGATTTGACCCAAAAGTTGGTAGGCCACTCTTGAGTACTTGTGTATTGAATGTTAAATGTAAAGACCAGGAACATGTGCACCTTTATGTTTTGTGAAAGAATGTTGATGAAGTTTAGCCATACATTGATTAAGTTGGCATTCTCTCTCCCTAATGTTTCTTTCACATTTTTCTCTATTTTATGTGTAAGTTAAGAGTAGTACATTGCTTTACATCTCTTCATTGTAGTGAGCACATGGAGTTCTTAAAGGCGAGGTGTCCAAGATATGCAAAAAAACAAAAGTGGTTGCAATATGAATACTATTGCACCTTTACCATTTGACTTCATCAAAAAATAGAATTAATTAATAATTCATTTACTTATTATTAATTGCATACTTATTTTGATTTGTTAGATTATAACAACCATGCCACTTAACATAAATAGGTTCATGATTAGGGAGATGTTTCAAGTTATAATACATCTGAATCCTTGGGTTGGATGGTGATGAGACCTCCACCAGAAGTAATAAGGTATGCTAGATATGCTATCAATGGTTATTACTTTTACAAGAAAACCTTGATAACTCCAGAGTGTAACAGAATAGTAGGGTTAGCTTAGTTTCCCATGCTACTTTCTTTTCTAGTTCAAAGGACAACAACTTAATTGTTGCAAATAATACTTATTATAGGGTTATACGAGAGATATGGGTATTGTATTATACCTATAGAACTATAATTGTGTTTAAGTATGATTGGGTGGAACACAACAAAGATAGCATCGAAGATGATGCCCTTGGATTGATATTAGTTAATGTAAATAAGATTAGTTATAAAAATGATCCATTTATTTTGGCCTTTTAAGAGAAATAAGTATTTTATGTACAATATAGACATGATACGAGATGGTCAATTATTTATCAACCTCCATAAAGGACTTTTATGATGAAGATGACTTAGGTAATAGTGTAATAGATTAGCCTTGTATTGCTAAAAATGTTATTAATTAATGTAATTAGTGAGAATGAGATGGATTATGTGTGTTATACTTTTGAGGAGCATGCTTGGATTGAAACAATTTATGTTGAGGGGGCAAATTAAAATGTAACATTTGATATATATATATATATATATGATGGTTAGGAGTTATCTAAAAATTTGTTCTTGTGATATCATTATTTATATATGTGCCATTGTTTATAGCAATTCACGATATATTTTTTCATATCTATAGTTATGTATATGATGCAGTTACATCAAGAATTGCTTAACTTGAGAAGTCATTAGACAAAGCTAAAAATTTTGTAATTGTTTTAGAAAGAACATGACAAGATGGTTATAAAAAATATTCTTATAAAAACATACCATCTACTAAAGCCCCCAATTGTCATTAGTTTCCCTCTCTAGAAACCCATTCTCTAGATTTGTGTCACTCCACGACTATTCTCATCTCCTTTGGTCTCTCTCCTTGGTTGATCATTTCTCTTGTTTGTCTTCTTCAAGTCCTCCAATGGCATGCAACGAGCCACTTTTCGACAATCATTGCCATTTTAACCAAATAAGAAAACTCATAGAAATAGTCGACTATAAAACCCTACTTTATCTTCTTCTTTAGTAAAGGAAGCTTTCAAATCATACTTCGATGATTGTTTTGGATGAAAGAGGGTAGACCGAGCTTAGGTTTTCCTAATCCTCTCTTTTGGTTTTTAATTGTCAATTTGAGACTAGAAAAATTGATTTGAGGTTTTAATTTTCTTTATCTTTCTTTCTCTCTCTCCTTGCGGATCATTGGATGGTAGCTAAAAAGAGCAATTATGACTTTATGATTTTTCTCCTTGAATTCATTCAACGAGTGATAGCGGAGGCATAGATTGGTAACCTATGATTCTTCCATTGTCCTATCCCACAATCAATAACCATAAGAACATATCAGTGAGTATATTTTTCTTTAATCTATTTGTGGATTTGTAGTTGAAAGAAAATATTTAAAAAATTTTGAGTTTCCCCTATCTATTTGACATGTCGGTAAGTGATAAAAAAACTATATGAAATTTTTTTATTATTTCTTTGAAATGAATAGAGGGTTTTGTGTTTGGTGTTAACCTGCAAGGAAAACTTATGGCCCCATGGAATGAATTGATCATTATCATATCATGGGTGCAGTGGAAAATGGACAAGGGCTGCTAGGGTATTCCCTCGAAAGTAACATGCTACATTAGATCTTGGGTGTAGGGGAAAATGAGCAAGGGCTGCTAGAGCGTTCCCCCAGAAACCTACATGAGAACCTAGGTGCAGTAGAAAGCGAGGCATGGGTTCAAGTCATGGGGATTGAGAAGTGTGCAGGCAGAATAAGATTTGTTTTTCGACATGGAATATAAGTACATTGATATGTAAGAGTTTGGAATTAGTAGATATGATGAAATGTAGGAGAGTCAATATTGCTTGTATTCAAGAAACCAAGTGGAAAGGGGCTAAAGTAGAGAAATTGATTTGCATAGGCTTTGGTATGTAGTAATGGACAATAATAGAAATGATGTAGGGATAGTGGTGGATAAAGAATTAAAGGATAAAGTTATAGATATTAAAAGAACTAGTTAAATAATTATATATATATATATATATATATATATAACTTGTTATAGGTCATAAGATCATACATGTTATAAGTGCATATGCATTATATGTAGGGTTAGAAGATAGAATCAAGAGATAATTCTAGGAAGATATGGATGGAGTCATGGAAGATATCCCCAACATAGGAATATTTATATGAGTAGACTTAAATGGTCATGTAAAGAAAGGAAAAGGAAGGATACAATAGGGTACAAAGAGGGTATGTTATTGGATTAAGAAATGAGAAGGGAGAAGATATCCTCAATGTTAAAAGAACTAGTGATAGAATTACACTACTAAAAGTTGTTCTAGGAGAGAAGATCATAAATGTTGTAAGTGCATATGCACCCAAATAGGGTTAGAAGATAGATCAAGAGACCGTGCAGGAAGATATGGAGGGAGTCAAGCAAGAAATCCTCAACACATAAGGAATATTTATATGAGCAGACTTAAATGGTCTTGTAAGATAGAAAAAGGAAGGATATAATATGGTATATAGAGGGTATGGAATTGGATTAAGAAATGAGATGGGAGAACATATCCTTGATGTTAAAAGAACTAGTAATAGAATTATCTAATAAAACTTGTTCTAGGAGAAGATCATAAATGTTATGAGTATATACACACCACAAGTAGGCTTGAAAGATATAATCAAGGGACAATTTTGGGAAGATATGAAGGAACTCGTGTAAGAAATCCTCAACACATAGGGAATATTTATATGAAGCAGACTTGAATGGTCATGGAAGAAAGGAAAAAGCGAGGATATAATAGGGTACATAAAGGGTATGGTATTGAATTAAGAAATGAGATGGGAGAAGCTATCCTTTATTTTTCTTTAACATATAACATAACTCTAGCAAACACATTGTTTAAGAAAGAGGGATGAACACTTAATAACCTTTAAAAATGAACCATACAAAAAGTCACATAGAATTTTTTCTACTTATAAATACTAAAAGATCAATGCCTAAGGATTGTAGGTAATACCCGAGTTAGAGTTTAAGATCACAACACAAGCTAATTGTTATGGATATCTACATTAAAAGATAGAATAAAGGAAATGAACTTAATATGTGTCCAAAAAACTAGGTGGTGGAACTTAAATGGGGATAACATAACTTCATTTACAAACAATTTGATGGTAAAAGGAAATTGAAACAATGAAATGGAAGTAAACACTATTTTGAGTAATATGGCTGAGTCCCTTAAAAAGTGGCAAAAGATGGTCTAGGAGTATCTAAAAGTAGAAGGTATCTGGTAAAGAAAACTTGGTGGTGGAATGAAAAAGTACAAAAAGTTATTAAAGAGAAACATGTGTGTTTTAAAGCATGATAGAGGACTAGAGATAATGAAATCTTTAAGTAATATAATAATGCTAAAAAGGTTGCGAATAGAATAGCAAGTGAGGTTAAAGTCAAGGCATATGGTGATCTCTATAATAGATAAGGACCAAGAGAAAGAGAGAAAGATGTGTTTAAACTTGCAAAAATAATAGAATAGAAGGATAAAGACTTAGACCATGTTAAATGAATTAAAAGTGATGCTTAAGGGTTGTAGTCAAAGATGACACGATCAAATAAATGAGGGAAAGTTACATTCTAACATTGCTAAATAACAATTGTCCTAAGAACATAGGGATTGAAAGCATAGTAAACCCAAACAACATTGGACATTATAGATATGGTGTAGGATTAAAATACTTGAAGTCAAAGAGTCCTTAAAAAAGATGAAATCAGGAAAGTCCTTAAGGCTTGATGGTATATCAATATAGGTTTGCAAGTATATGAGAGATACTAGAGTAGTTTGGTTGACAAAGTTGTTTAATAAGATTGTAAAAGGCGGATGAATAGAGGAAGAGCTTGATTATACCAATTTATAAGAATAAAGGAGACACGAGTTGAACTAATTATCGTGGGATAAAACTTATAAGCTATACCATAAAACTTTTTGAATGAGTGATTGAGATGAGTGTATTAGAGAACTAATGTGGTTTTGTACTTGAGAGTTCTATCATGGAAGCTATTTTTTGCTTAGACAATTAATAGATAAAATATAGAAAGGTGAAAGGACCTCTACATGGTCTATATTGACTCGAGAAAAGATTATGTTAGGGTTCTCGGGGGTTAATTTAGTGGGTATTGGGCAAGAAAAGGGTTTCAGGGGGATATATAGACATAATTAGGGATATGTATGAAGGATCGGTAACAAATGGTAGGACCACAAGCGAGAGAGATTGGTGAATTTTCTATCACTATATGAAGGTGCCAAGGATCAACATTGAGCCGTACATTTTCACATTGGTTAGGATGACTTAACAAAACATCTCACAAGGAGATTTCATGATGCATCTTATTTGCCAATGATATAGTTTTGATTGATAAGACAAGAGAGGGCATAAACACAAAGGTAGAGTTATGGAGAGATACATTAGAATCTAAAGGACTTAAAATTAGTTAAACTAATATGCAGGACATGGAATGGAATTTTAGCAAGGAGAGGAGTAGGAGTGAGGCATTAATCAAGATTGATAACCAAGAAGTCCCTCTAAAATACCACTTTCTATACTTGGTATCAATAATTCATGAGAGCATAGAGATTGAAAGGGAGGTCACCCCGAGAGAATGCAAGTGGACTATAATAAATGGAGATGCACCTTTAGAGTTTTGTGCTATTGGCAGGTTCCACTCAAACTAAAAGGAAAATTCCATAGGATGGCTATAAGTTTGGTCATGCTCTATGGATTAGAGTGTTGGGCAATTAAGGAACAATATGTACATAAGAGTAAAACCAGTAGGTAATAAGACGAGGGAGATTAGACTTAGACAGTGTGGACATGTCCAACAGAGATTGAAAATGGCACCAGTTAGGAGTGAGGTAATATATGTCGAATGTTTCAAAAAAGCAAGCGGAAGGCTCAAAAGAACATGGATAGAAGTGATGAGAAAAGATTTAAAAACTTTGAGACTAAATGAAGATATGACCCTTAATATAGAGGAATTGAGGAACAAGATTCATGTGGCTGACCCCTAATTGGTAAAAGGTCTTGATGATGATGATTTTGGTTAAATAATTATAGTCAGAACCATGGATTTGTTACTTCATCTATTCATGTATGGTTTTACCTAATGACTTATACTAGAAATGGTGGATCGATGATTCATAATTTGTCTTTCTATTTTTATGGTTGACTAGAAATAGACAGCACAGATATGTGTTTTCGACAACCTTTTTTGAGTTTCGATCATTGATTCAAAGTTGGAAAATCAAATTGAAACCTCATCGGTTATTGCTGATCTATCTTAGAATGCATGAATCATCCAATCTTAGTTAAATTTGATTACAATATGTAGTTATGGTTTGCGAATTGAGTTAATGTGAAACCTAAATTTGATGTGGACACAATCTAGATTAATGTATGATCCATGGTAATGTATGATTCATATTCTAGATGTGAGATTTAGATTGGAATACATGTTCTATTTTCACCCAGGTTGGAACCATAGATGCTATCATCTTATAATGCTTAATGATCCTTGATTAGTTCATGTTTTGGAACTATTAAAGAGTATTATTTTCAATGCCTAATGCTCATACTTTTGTACATATTTTGGAACTTTGGATTGTCTTGTTTCCAATGTGATTACTACTATTATATGTGCACATCTATTTGACAATAAAATTTCAACATTATCAACAAAACCACATTAGTTCTCTAATACACTCATCTCAATCACTCATTCAAAAAGTTTTATGGTATAGCTTATAAGTATTATCCCACGATAATTAGTTCAACTACTGTGTCTCCTTTATTCTTATAAATTGGTATAATCAAGCTCTTCCTCTATTCATGCTAGCCTTTTACAATCTTTATTAAACAACTTTGTCAACCAAACTACTCTAGTATCTCTCATATACTTGCAAACCTATATTGATATGCCATCAAGCCTTAAGGACTTTCCTGATTTCATCTTTACAGGACTCTTTGACTTCAAGTATTTTAATCCTACTGATCATATCTATAATGTCCAATGTTGTTTGGGTTTACTATGCTTTCAATCCCTATGTTCTTAGGACAATTGTTATTTAGCAATGTTAGAATGTAACTTTCCCTCATTTATTTGATCGTGTCATCTTTCTGGCTACAACCCTTTAATCATCACTTTTAATTCATTTAACATGGTCTAAGTCTTTACCCTTCTATTCTATTATTTTTGCAAGTTTAAACACATCTTTCTCTCTTTCTCTTGGTCATTATCTATTATAGAGATCACCATATGCACCTTGACTTTAACCTCACTTGCTATTCTATTCGCAACCTTTTTAGCATTATTATATTACTTAAAGATTTCGTTAATCTACAGTCCTCTAATCATCGCACTTTAAAACACTTGCATGTTTCTCTTCTAATAACTTTTTGTACTTTTTCATTCCGTTCCTGCAAGATTTTTCTTTACCGAGATACCTTCTACTTTTAGATACTCCTGGACCATCTTTAGCCACTTTTAAGGGACTCGACCATATTACTCAAAGATAGTGTTTGCACTTCCATTTCATTGTTTCAATTTCCTTTAATCAAATTGTTTTGTAAATGAAGTTATGTTATCCCCATTTAAGTTCCACCACGGATTTTGGACACATATTAAGTTCATTTCCTTTCATTCTATCTTTTCATGTAATGGATATCCATAACAATTAGCTTGTGTTGTTGAATCTTGGAAACTCTAGCATGACAGGTACATTACCTTGCAATCCTTGGGCATTGATCTTTTAGTATTTGTGAGAGTGGAAAAAAATTCTATGTGACTTTTGTATGTGGTTCATTTTTAAAGGTTATTAAGTGTTCATCCCTCTTCTTAGAGCAAATGTGTTTGCTAGGAGATTCCATGATTGCTGTATGTTAAAGAAAAATAAGAGATGAGAAGCTTCTCCCATCTCGATTTCAGCTAATTCAATGCTGCATTACCCTTTATGTACCCTATGATATATCTGCCTTTTCATACAACTTCCATGACCATTCAAGTACCTTTCATATAAATATTCGCGTATGATGTTGAGGATTTCTTACACAGTATCCTTGTGTATGGCTTCCCAAAATTGTCCCTTGATTATATCTTTCAGGTAAGCCTAGCTGTGTGGTGTTTGTATCTCATACTCATAACATGTTTATGATCTCATAGCTCTCTAGAACAAGTTTTATTAGATAATTCTGATTCTTAGTTCTTTTAACATCAGGGACCAATGTTCTCCCCATCTCATTTCTGTAATCAATTCCATACCCTCTATATACCATATTATATCCTTCCTTTTTCTATCTTACAGAGACCATTTAAGTGCTGCTCATATCAAATATTTCGCCTTATGTGTTGAGGTTTTCTTGCTTGACCTCCCTTCACATATCTTCGAGAATGGTCTCTTTGATCTATAACTCTAGCCCTTTTGACACAGGTAGCATATGCACTTACAACATTTATGATCCTTCTCTCCTAGAACGGCAACTTTATTAATTAGTGCCATTCTATCAGCTAGTTCTTTTAACATTGAGAGATATCTTCTCCCTTCTCATTTCTTACAATCCAATAACATACCACTCTCTGTACCACTACTGTGTTAATATCCTTTATTTTCTCTTTCTTTACATGACCGATTTAAGTACTACTCATATAAATGATTCCTATGTTGAGATATCTTCCATGACTCCATCCATCAACTTCTAGAATTATCTCTTGATTCTATCTTCTAAACCCTACATATAATGCATATGCACTTATAACGTAATGTAATGATCTTTATGACCTATAACAAGTTATATATATATAACAATATATAATTAATTTAACTGGTTCTTTGTTAGTATCTATAACTTTATCGCTTTAATTCTTTATCACCACTATCCTACATCATTTCTATTATTGTCCAGGCTACAATCAGGTATGCGAAAGCCTATGCAAATCAATTTCTCTACTTTAGCCCCTTTCCACTTGGTTTCTTCATGAAGTACAACTGACGTATTGGACTCTCTACGACATTTCATCATATCTACTAATTCCAAACTCTTACATATCAATGCCATACTTATATTCACATGTCGAAAAACAAATCCTTGAATACACTGCAACACTGATCTCCAATCCCCATGACTTGAACCCATGCACACTTGCGCTTTACCCTAGGTTCTCATGTAGGTTTACGGGGAACGCTCTAGCAGCCCTTGCTCATTTTCCTCTACGCCCAAGATCTAATGTAGCATGTTACTTTCGAGGTCACCCTAGGCCAGCCTTGACCATTTTCCACTTTGCACCCATGATATGATAATGATCAATTCATTCCATGAAGGGCGCATAAGTTATACTCCTTGCGAGGTTAACACCAAACGCAAAACCCTCTATTCATTTCAAAGAAATAATAAAAGGAATTTCCATGTAGTTTTTTATCACTTACTGAAGCATGTGTCAAATATAGATAGGGAAACTCAAAATTTTTTAAATATTTTCTTTCAACTACAAATCCACAAATAGATTAAAGAAAAATATACTCCTTGATATGTTGCTTATGGTGTATTGATCTGTGGGGATAGGAACAATGGAAGAATCATAGGTTACCAATCTATGCACTCCTGCTATCACTTTTCGTTGAATGAATTCAAGGAGAAAAATCATAAAGTCATACTGTCTTTTAGCTACCATCAATGATCGCCCACATTAGGAGAGAGAGAAAGAAAGATAAAGAAAGATTAAAACCTCAAATCAATTTTCTAGTCTCAAATTGACAATTAAAAACCAGAAAGGAAAGGATTAGGAAAACCTAAGTGGGTCTACCCTCTTCATCCAAAACAATGTCATCGAAGTATGATTTGAAAGCTTCCTTTACTTAAAGAAAGAAGATAAGTAAGTAGGGTTTTATAGTGGACTATTTCTATGAGTTTTCTTATTTGGTTGCAAAATGGCAATGATTAGTCGAAAATGCGGCGTTGCATGCTCATTGGAGGACTTGAAGAAGACAAACAAGTAGGAAATGATCAACCAAGGAGAGAGACCAAAGGAAGATGAGGAAATAGTCGTGAGTGACACAAATCTAGAGAATGGGATTTTCTGGAGAGGAGAACTAATGACAATTGGGGGACTTTAGTTAGATGAGTATGTTTTTATAAGAATATTTTTATGATACTTAATCATCTGTCATGTTCTTCCTAAAACAATTACAGAAGATTTTGAGCTTTGTCTAATGACTTCTCAAGTTAAGCACAATTCTTGATGTCATAATTTGCATCATATACATATACTATAGATATGAAAAAATATATACGTGAATTGCTATAAACAATGGCACATATATAAATAATGATATCACAAGAACAAGACACATTTTTAGATAACTCTTAACCATCATTTATATATATATATATAACATCAAATGTTACATTTTAATTTGCCCCTCAACATAAATTGTTTCAATCCCAAGCTTATGCTCCTCAAAGTATAACACACATAATCCATCTCATTCTCACTAATTACATTAATTAATGAAGCGATTTTTAGCAATACAAGGCTAATCTATTACTATTACTAAGTCATCTTCATCATAAAAGTCCTTTATGGAGGTTGATAAATAATTGACCATCTCGTATCATGTCTTCACTATGTGTACATGAAAATACTTATTTCTCTTAAAAGGCCAATAATAAATGGATCATTTTACTGATAACGTGTAATCTTGCTTTTACATTAACTAATATCAATCAGGAGGCATCATTCTTCGATGCTTGTATCTTTGTTGTATTCACCCGAATCATCTTAAACACAATTATAGTTCTATAGGTATAATGCAATACCCATATACTAAATCGTATAACCACTATAATAAGTATTATTCTGCAACAATGATAAGTTGTTGTCGCTTTGAGACTAAGAAAAAGAAAGTAGCATGGGAAACTAAGCTAACCCTACTATTACAGTTACACTCTGGAGTTATCAAGGTACTTTCTTGTAAAAGTAATAACCATTGATAACGCATATCTAGCACTCCATGCTTATACCCAGTGGAGGTCTCATCACCATCAACCCAAGGATTCAGGGATGTATTATAACTTGAAACATCTCCCTAATCATGAAGCCTATTTATGTTAAGTGGCTTATGGTTGTTTATAAATCTAACAAATCAAAACTAATGTATGCAATTAATAATAAGTAAATGAATTATTAAATTAATTCTATTTTTGATGAAGTCAAATGGTAAAGGTGCAATAGTGATTCATATTGCAACCACTTTTGTTTTTTGCATATCTTGGACACCTCGCCTTTAAGAACTCCATGTGCTTCACTACAATGAAAGAGATATAAAGCAATGTACTACTCTTAACTTACACATAAAATAGAGAAAAATGTGAAAGAAACATTAGGGAGAGAGAATGCCAAAAACTTAATCAATGTATGGCTAAAACTTCATCAACATTCTTTCACCAAAACATAAAGGTGCACATGGTCACATTCCTTTTACATTTAACATTCAATACACACAACTACTCAAGAGTGGCCTACCTGTATAACTTTTGGGTCAAATCCACCTATTCATTTATTTTGAGGGATTCGAATTGAACCCACTCTTGATAAATACTCTATGCAAAACTCCATAGCAACTGTCCACAATACATTCCTCTAATAATTGTGATTTCGTAAATGTCCTGTGCTAAAACTTTAATGTACCTCTCAAATTTTGTTTTGTAAATAAATGTGGCCCACTAAATCTTACCTCATCAATAAGGCAAACTGTTAAGAATATCATGGTATTAAAGAAGGATGGTGGGAAGAGATTACTTATCTTAAGTTCACATAAGGTTGTTAAAGATGGTCTAAGATTTTTGAAAATGTTTAGGCAAACATCAACCAGCTTGCTTTCACTGGCTATTATAGAAGTATAAAAATTTGTAATAGATACTCTTATCTTTATACAACAATGTCCAAGCTTATACATGCAAGATTTGTTACACATCCAGGTAACGACAATCATAGGAATTCATCCCTAACAATTTTTTTCTTCTTTCCATGGAGACATTGTTTCTAAAGTTTGAAGAGTGCGTCATCTCAAAACTTTGAGTTATCTTTCAAGTATTACACACTATTCTTCTCTCACAATGTGTCCCAACCTTTTTTTTTCAAAAAACCATCTTCATAAGATCTATTCAATTTTTGTAAAGTCTATCATTTGTTTTTCTCGATATGTGTTACCAATCAAGATCTCTGACATTCTTTCGAATATGCATGACATCAAGCACATGTAGGAATTTCCTAGTACTCATGTTCAAAGAATATTGACTTCTTCTTCCAACAACTTATAGAGTTGCTACCACTTGTATGTTTAGTTACTTTCTTCTTTGTGAGAAAATATGGTTTTCTTCTTTTTCCGTACTTATTATTCAATCAACATCTATGGAGATGTATTTTATCTACTGCCTCTATTATATTCCCCATTTTTCAAAATAGTATGGATTACTTCTAAGCAACAATCTTCTATGGCCTATAAATGTCATCTTCCTACCATGTTTAAGCTACATATCACGCACGTTTCGTTACATGACGAGATAGGACCCGCATTGTATGCTTTCTGGTGTGACTTGTGCTGACATAGAAAATACCACTATGCAAGAAGGATTGTTTATTGTCTACAATTATAATCTTAGGGGTAGCAACTCTTTCTTGTATGCATTATAAGCTTCAACCATAATAAGTTTAATTTTTTAAAAACTTACCTTATTTAATTTTTATTGGCATGAAAGGAGAAAATAGAATTTTTAGTTTTGAAGTTTCAATACGTGAAGCTTTTCATAGAAGACAAATAAAGTGTTGAAACCTTAATAATTGAATTTTACTTATATAAAGGAATCCAATAATATTAAGAATGCTAAAAACAAAGCTCAAATAAGAAAAGTTTCATTATTTTTTAATAGTAAAAGAGCAATTTGATAATTTTTCTATGGGCCCCAATTTATTAATATATTTTAAAAAACACTTAAAATGTCCCAAAAACACAAAGGCCATTTTTTTCATAATGATATTGAGCTTGGATAGACCACCCCACGCACATCACCATGCCCATGAATCTTCTTTCCCCATTGAAATGTCTTGTCCACGCAATTCCCGGTGCATACTATCATGCCTACTATAAAGTGTCAAGGGCCATGCTTTCCCACGGAACTGTACAGCCTGGCCATTTTCTCTCCTTTCTACTCATGTGTGCTACATAGGGCAGCCAACCAACAATGTCAGCTCCAACACCCCCCCCCTCTCTCTCCCGTTGACTAACGCGATAGCGAAGTCAACAGCGCCTTCACATGTAGCAACACCACCTACACGCGCTAGTAAATGAAAACCATCTCAATCGGATCTTACCCAGAATGAATTAGGCAACCTCTTGAAAGAATTCACCGCCCCACCACCACATTTCCCCAAAAAGGGAGATGCGGCCTTCTTGCTCACGGGAAACATCTAGCCCTATTTCTTTGATAA